>CM029497.1:19895014-21393347 GCA_017140595.1 Eucalyptus curtisii
ATTAACGGTTCCTCGTGCTCGTGATCATCGGTTCTTCGGCTATGTCAAGGCCGATGTCAATATCATATTCTTGGTGAAAAACATGAATTAGTTCCTCCAGGTTTTAAGGGGACTAATCTTCCGACAATGTACCATCGCAAGGCGGGGCGGTCAAGCTCGATTGATACGATTGAATCATCCTTCGAACCAGTAGGCTGCAAGTAGGTCTGCGGGCGGGAGGTATCAAAGCATACCTTTCGCATTCGGGTGCTTTGAGTTTTCGGGGATCTCAATGCCGGTGTAATTGGACATGTCCATGGGATTCTGCTCTTGCAGTGGCTTAACTTTTTCATGATCTTTTCAAACTGTCTATGGTCGGCTATTTTTTGGCGAATATGTGGGTGTCATGATGGTGTTTAAGGCAAGCTGCAGAGTTGGGTTCAGCTTGAGTAGATTTCATTTGTCTTGAGAGTTGTTGAGGATAATGGACATTTGTCCTACGCCGTCTTCAATGTTAATGAGGCAATTTTGTACATCATTCGATCGGGCCCTAGTGCATGAGGCCATTCGCGAGCTATTGGTGCCGGCGATTCATAATTACTGTTGTCGCGAAAATAATGAATGAGCACGAAAGTAAACAAAGATTGACCCATGGCAATGGTCTAAGCGCTTTTTATTTATCAAAAGAGGATTTTATAGACCGTGAGACTTCCGACATCTAAAACTTGAAATTGAAATGACAGAAGGAAATACTAGATATTAAACAAAAGTCCCTAAACAATGGGACAAAACTTTCACAAGATTAACACTAAGGGGCACATGATTGCCAATTTATATGCGACGAGGAGCCTTGTTCTTGCGAGGATGCCTGCTTCCTTGAAGCGGCTCGAGATATGTATCCAGTCCATTCCCAAATCCCTCTCCATGAGCTCGCTTGCTCGTCCGGGTGCTCTCACCGATTGAGTGAGGGACCAATGGCTTCCATTTTGTCGGGATACGATGGTTGTGGATGTAGGACGTAGAGGCGTGGTGGGCTTTTTCTTCTCCCTCAAGCCCTTCGGGTACCACAATCCTTTTGCGATGGCACTTGTTCCATGTTTCCTCGATAATGTCAATCTCGAATGTGTATTCATGGCTTTGATGGGTGAAAAAGAGTGGAGGGTCTTCCTCCGAAAAGTGGCGGGATCTCCGAAGGGCTCCATATTGTCGTGCCACCCGATATGGGAAATAGGAAACGGCGCCGGTGAGGCCAAGCAACGGAATTGGATGGCAGCGCCTATAAGCAAAGTGAGCTCTCTTTTCATGGAACCAACCAGCACACCATTGGAATACCTCGGGAGTCGGGTCTCTTAGGAAGTTTATCCAATTTAAACAGCTTTGGTTAGGAATGTATGGTCCTAAAACCATAAATTTCTGCAATGGATTTTCAAAATTATTTGTTTCAGATGATTGCATGAAGCATCTATATTCACTTAGGTGAGAAAAGAACCAGACTTGTAAAATTTCCGGGAGACCCGCATGACTTTTTCCGTGTTTCCTTTAAAACGATTGAGGGACAAGAATGTTTCGGTTAAAATCATGTTGACATAATTTTGCCCCCTTGAGATTTGATCAACTATCCATGCCATCTTTGGACTTATGACGTTTCTTTGATGGGGAAAATGATGAACCCGAAAAAGGCCGGGAGAAAAATCTCACTTTTTTGGGTCATGGGTTGGTTTTCAAAACAGTGGTCAAAAATGCTAGTGGGCAGGTATTATGGTTGTTTTCAAGAATTTGCCTCATGACATGGACTTTAGTTCTTAAAATTCGTGCTAGCCCACGTAACGGGATAATGCCTGTTGATGGCCTAACAAGCTTTTTCTCGAGAGGCATTCCAGTGATGATGCTGTATTCTTCTAGAGTTGGGGTTAGCTCGAACTTACCGAACATAAAAGTAGTCGTCTTCGGGCACCAGAAATGTGTCATGGCCTGTATGACTTCAGGCTGAACACGGATTTGGATCAACAATAGAAGATGACCGACTTTGGCTTTCACGTGGTCCTGGGCATTCTGGTCCAATTGACCCCACCATCTCGAAGAGTTACGCTTTGGGAGCGGGAATGAACTGGATATCATCTTCTCCCATTGTATATAAACGGGACTCGAAAAACCTTCCCTAAATTGCCATGGGCCAATAAAAAGATTGAGTAAAAGTAAATAAATTACTTCTGCTTTTAAAGAAAATGGCAAGCACAAAGTCATGCACATGGAACGTGCGGCTCGATTTCTAACTATGAAGGCTTGGTGAGATTAAAAGGATATCCGCCCGTCACAGTCTCGCGTTAGCAGCATATCCTCCTAACCTCGGCTAAGAAATTCGGGGAAAAGAAAGGCAACCTCTACATCGCAGTCTCGCGTTCGAGGTCGTATCTTTCTTAACACCATCCTAGAAATCCTATGGCGGCCCAGGTCCGGCGGCCGGGTTGTGTGTGCCATGTGTAGTGTTTAAAACAAGTAAAGCATACACAACAGTTTATAATCACAAGAAAATCTATTTTAAGCAAACTTAAAATAAATTTCTAAGCTTTTGACCTGCATAAAGAAAAAAACCTAAGTCAGTAAAGAATTTAAACAAGACAAAAATGGCCTAAGTCTTCGGGTCCCCAGTGAGTCGCCAAGCCGTTGCGACCTCTTTTTTTTTTTTTTGGCTCTACGATCGGGTATGAGCGCCTAAGGAGGCTAATGGCTCGGCTGAAATTAGTTATGCCCGGACTCTCCCAAGTCCACCAATTCACGACTTAATGGTTCAAGTTTTTAACTGTAAATCAATTTTTAAAATGGAGTCGCCACTAATCGATTTGGGGTGGGTTGATTAGAAACCCAAGCGAAGTATTGGGATAAATACTCACTCTGCGTAACCAGAGAAATTAGGATCGGGGACTTGATTACACTAGTTAATCACTAATGCCCTTTCGGTACCTAATCTTGTTTAAACCTTGAGGTTTTTGGATGTTCGAGGGATTTTCCATGCATTTTTGGGAGGAAAAACATTTCTTGAGTCTTTTCTAATTTTTTTGACATAAAAGGGATTTTTTTTTTATTTTTTTTGGTATTTTTTTTTTTGGAAAATACAAGTCCTTTTTTGGCTTTTTCTGAATTTTTTGGCTTTTTTGGAAAATATGGAATATCTTTGATTTTTTTGATTTTTCGGAAAATAAAATATATTTTTTTAATATTTTTCAAAATATTTTTGGAAAATAAATTATTTTTGACTTTTCTCGATTTTTTAGAAAATAAAACATTTTTCAACATTTTTTAAATATTTTTCGATTTTCTGGAAATTAAAACATTTTTTAATATTTTTTTGAAAATAAATTATTTTTGATTTTTTTTTTGAAATATTATTTATTATTTATTATTAAAAATATTATAAAAACTGACCCGGGTCGGATCCGCGGGTTGGGTCCGACCGGGCCGACGACCAAGCACGCGCGGACGGGCCCCGCGTTGCGAGCCCGACTCGGATTTTTACCCTCTTTCTTTTTTCTTTTTTTTTTTTTTTTAATATTGAAACGGCGTCGTGGCCGGTGTTTAGGGCAACCGGCCCGGCCCGACAACCCGATCCGACAGCCCGCTCCCGGCGAAACCCTACCCGGATCCGACCCGACTCGCGACCCGACCTTCGCCGCCCCCGGATTTACGGAATCCTACCCGGTTCCCGACCCGGTCCGACCCGACAATCCGGATCGTGACCGGAAAATCGGGAACCCTAGGGTTTCCGAATTGAGGCGCCGGGAGGCGCAGCGCGACGACGGCGATGACGGCGGCGACGGCGGCGATGACTAGGCGAGGAGAGGGAGGTGGCGACGGCAACGGCGACGGCGCGACGAAGGCGGCGATGACGGCGAGACCCCCGCGAATCTCTTCTTCTCCGATGTGTCTCTCTCTCTCTCTCTCTCTCTCTCTCTCTCTCTGTACTCCTCCCTTCGGCGAGACCCAGATCCGAAGCGTCGAGCCCTCGGCCCCCCCTGAAGTCTCTCAGTGGGTCGTCCGAGGTCTGCGATCTCAATCCGCTTCTCTCTCTCTCTCTCTCTCTCTCTCTCTCGTGTCTCTCCGCAGAACTTCTCCCTCTCCGGCCGCGAGCCTTCGGATCCGGGCTTGCTCGACCTCGGCTCCCCCCGAAGTCTCTCGCAGGAAGCTCGAAGCTTTGCGGCCTTCGATCATTTCGGCGTGCCCGTTGCCGTTGGAAAAGGGGGCCTATTTATAGGCGGGGCAGCCGGTCGACGGAGCTTCGACCGCCGGTCCCCGTGCGCAAGCGGCCTCCGCCGGCCGAACCGGCGTCCCATCCGACGCCAGCTGCCCCTCCCACGTGGGGGTCGCCGTCCGCTGCCTCTCCGGCGTCGCGTCCTCTGCGCGTGTCTTTGCGCAGAGGCGCGAGGAAGGAGAGGACGACACCGGTGGGGCTGGTGAAAGGGGAAATGGGCCGTAAGGGCCCATTCGAGGGCTGCTTCTCCTTTTTTTTTTTTTTTTTTTTTTTTTGGTTATTATTTTTCATCCGAAAAAGATAAAATAATAAAATAAAATAAAGTAAAACCTAATTAATAAAAAATGAAATTTTAGGCGTCAACAGCAATTTTGGTCGAAAACCAAAGTTGTTTCCCGTCAAGATCGAAGCTTTCGAGAAAATGATATTATTATTATTGTGAGACCAGTTCCATGAATTCACCCGAGAACCGGACCGGACCGGCGGTCCGGTTCCCAGGTGGATCCATGCAACTAACGGGTGGATCCAGGTTCCAATTGTGGATGCTGGTTCCAATTGTGGATATAAAAAATTCCATCGAGACGTGCAAATTAAGATTTATCTTTTTATATCATAGGCTGAATAAATCGTCATGTCACTTCGATACTTTCTCGTATTGGACCACTCTATTTGAAAATGATTAAATTGGTAAGATGTTGATGGCAAATTGACTCTCTTAAGCAAGTCTACTCACGGCTTGTATATCACAATCTATATTACAGATTGATTTATCTTTGATATTTTCCTATTTGAGAGGCTCTTTTTCACCTCTACTTTATATAAGCCAACTTGTAAAAGTCAAACATAAGCCGCCGCTCCTACGTTTTAGTTTTCCAACGCAAAAATAGGTGAAGTTCGTTAAGTTTAGTAGTTTACAGTGTCCCTATTACCCCATTTATAATAAAGTAAGTCATTGTCTCGGTCACCAAGAATAATCGCGTGTGCAACCAAGAGGTTGGGTCTCAGGAACTTCTCCTGTGGGTCTTCTGGGCTTATTAAGTCAAGGCTAGTCCTAGAGATAAATAAAGGAAGAAAAGAAAGGTCTAGCTCACCATCATGTGTGCACCCCCAAAACGATAAATTATTGTTACTACCTACATGTTATATATCAATCAGAGATGCATTATCATGTTGTTCGAACATCGCATGTCAAAAGTAAATTTTTCCATGGATAGTGAATGGGAAAGTGATAAAAAAAATGTGACCTTTTTCATGTTCATCATGGTGACATATATAAATGTCATAAAATAAAACCACATAGATAGAAGTTTAATTGACCATACGAAGATAGGAAGATGCACTTTTCCACGCCATTCTATCCACATAAGATAATGTAAAGAAATCATTCCAACATGCAGCGATGCTCATTCATAAAGGCGAGGATCAGAGAACCTCGGCGAAGGAATAGCCACTAGCGGCATTTTCTTTTTCAAGACGATCGCAAATTGCTCTCTTAGATCCATCTTCTCTCCCTCGGGTAGCTTCCGGTCAAAGGAATGCAAGAGCGTGGCAAGCGAGTATAGCACCATCCTCTCGGCTATCGCTATCCCCGCGCATATTCTTCTCCCAGACCCAAAGGGGAAGTAATTGAAGTCATTCCCACTGTAATCGCCCTTATCGTGCAAAAACCTTTCGGGATTGAACTTCAATGGGTCGCTCCATATGGAAGGATCCCTATGTATCGCCCACGCATTGACAAAGACGCGAGAGCCCTTCGGAACTGTATAGCCTCCGACGGTGCATGTCGCGCTCAGGCAGTGGGGGACCAATAGGGGAAGTGCTGGGTGCAATCTCAATGACTCTTTCATGACGGCGTGCAAGTAAGACAGTTTGAGAATGTGAGATTCTTCTGCTACGTTGTCTTTGCCAACCACATTTTCCAATTCATTTTGGATTTTGCTCAGAACACTAGGTTTATTCAAGATCTCAGCCATGGCAAACTCAACTGTATTGGAGGATGGGGAAAATTACCAAAAAAGTCCTAAATTTATTGCAATTGTCCAATTCAGTCATAAACTTTTTTTTTTGGCCAATTTAGTCCTAAACCTTTTGTTTTTGTTCCAGTTCGGTCCATCCGGCCAAAATTGGCCGGCCGGTGTCTTGGCGAGCTTTTTTAATAATTTTTTATTTTTTTTAATTTTTTTAAAAAATTTATTAATTTTTTTTTTTTTTTTTTTTTTCCTCCTCTTTTCCTCCTTCCTCCTCCTTCCTTTGGTTCCGGCCGACCGGCTAGGCTGGCGGTCGCCGGACCGAGGCGATCCGGTAGGGCGAACCCCGCCGGATCCGGCGAGGCGAGCCCCCTCGTCGGATCGGCGAGGTGAGCCCTCGTCGTCCGGCCGGGCACGAGCTCGCCTCGCGGTCGCCGGCGAGGCGAGCCCTCGCCGATCCGGCAAGGGGGCTCGTCGTCGCGTACGGCGAGGCCTCCTCGTCGGATCCGGTGAGGGCTCGCCTCGCCGGCGATTGCAAGGCGAGCTCGCGCCCGGCCGACGGCGAGGGGGCTCGCGAAACCCCGCCGGATCCGGCGAGGCGATGCGCGGGGCTCGTCCCGCCGTCGCGGGCGCGAGCTCGCCTCGCTAGACGCGACGGCGAGGGCTTGCCTCGCCCGGATCCGACGGGGCTCGCCTCGCCGGATCGCCTGTCCGGCGACCGGCCAGCCCGGCCGGTCACCGGAGCCAAAGGAAGGAGGGAGGGAGGTGGGAGGAGGGGAAAAAAAAAGGAAAAAAGAAAAAAAATTAATAAATTTTTTTAAAAATAAAATATTATTAGAAAAAGCTCGCCAGTGCCGACCGGCTGCCACGTCAGCGCCGGCCGGCCAATTTTGGCCGGATGGACTGAACTGGAACAAAAACAAAATGTTTATGACTAAATTAGCCAAAAAAAAAAGTTTATGACTGAATTGGCACAATTGCAATAGATTTATGACTTTTTTGATAATTTTCTCTTGAAGAATGTGTCCGTTCCACCAACCACCATATCCTACCAAAGTAATTCAATTGCATTTAATTTCCCCTAGAACCGTCCTCAAATGAAAATTGAAGTCATGGAAAAGAATCTGAAAGCAAACAAGCAAGACCTAAGATCATGAAACTAATTTTTTAAGGGTAAAAAGCTACGCCTTTTCATTTATTTTCTTTCGATTGTTATGGCTGAACTAGACTTCTAGCAAACAGCAGCAGATTCTAGACCCATCATAGCCAGGATGGAGAGTTCACGATATGCCACCAGACACGTAAAATAAAAATAAAAACTCTTCTGAGAAGTTTCGTTAGTTAGGAGAGATATAAGATGGCAACCCGTGTCAGTGCTCCTAGACTTCTAGCAAATAAAAACTCTGCTGAGTTGTTATTGCTGAACTAGACTTCTAGCAAATAACAGCAGAGTCTAGACCCATCACAGCTAGGATGGAGAGTTCATGATATGCCACCAGACGCAAAATAAAAATAAAAACTCTGCTGAGAAGTTGTTAGATATGGCAACCCGTGTCATTGCTCCTTCTCACATTCATGTCGTTTCATGCGATTGAAATTTAAGTTTCGTCCCATAACCAAAAAAAGAACTAAAAATCAAATCCCTTATTGATAGGGGTGCGGAGGTCAAATGTGCATTATCATAATGTAAATTCTCAATAAAAAATTCATAGGTGAGTTTCTTTCTCTAGAAAGCCTATTGGGGGAACAATCTACTACTTAGGTATTGTCAAATTAGCATTATTTAAAACAGTTTTTCATTTTCACATAGTTTCTTAATGGAAAAAGCTGATTTACGGAGTGACGTCTAAATGTGGGGTGCATCCAAAAACACAAGGTACAAACATCTTGTCACCTTTTGCATGATCGTAGATGCTGCTAAAATTTTAGAAACAAAAGGACCAGAAAACATGTAAAATAAAAATGTGTCAGTTTCAAATTACATAAGAACTGCCACCTAATCTGGCCCTTTTATGTAAATGACAGATTATGAGCGATGATTAAACTGATCACAAGAAATCAATAATCGGGCCGGCTAAACAAACTCCAAGGCAACCTAAACATTAGGCCGGCCTATGAATTAACACTAGCACTAGGATCGTGCTCTCTTTGTTTTATGCTTTTGTTTCCCTCGATGGTCACATGAAAGAGTCTTCCCATATAATCTACTCTTAAGATAGACAGACGGATATATCACATGGCCATATCTTTTTTTCATAATCGAGAGGCATGAACATAAATGTCTGGCTATTTAAAAGCTTATAGAACACCCTACAATTCTCATGAACTGATTAAATTCAAACTTTGACCTACACATGTGACCTTGATTCAAAGCAATTTGCACTCTTTCGGTGAAATTTGAATAGGCAATCTCTAGTTCTTGAATCAAAATCCTTTGATAATCCAACCAACTGCGCTAAACCTAAATGAGATAGATGACCTCACCTAGTAGACTCTGAAGTTTCTAGTTATGGACATACAAAAATTGCCTTAGGTACCATAAGATTAATGACATCACATAGTCAATTTATCACTATCTTCTCCTTTAATTCCTAATCTTGATCGAAAATAAACTATTAGTTAGAGTCAATAAGTTTAAACATTACTTGAAACTTAATATTAGACATTTAGAAGAGGAAATAAGAGAAATTACCAAAAAGGACTTGAACCTATTGCACTTATGCCAATTCAGTCATAAACATTTCAATTTAGCCAATTTTATCATTAGCCTTTTGTCAATTTGTCAGACATGGGTGATAGCCTGCAAGGCCATGATGGCCTTGCCTAAGGCCTTTGCGGCCTCACTAGCGTTGGCGAGGGTCTTTATGGCTAGCAAGGGTTGCCGGTGACTAGGGGCGCCACAATGAAAAAAAAATAGTAAAAAATAAATTAAATAATTCAAAATGTGAATTAAATTTTTAAAAAATTGTCAGGTCAACGCTAGTTGTATCACGTAGGACGGCTGGCATTTACGTCAATGATTTTCAAACAAAATTGGCTAGAATAACTCAATTGGTAAATTGTTAAAAGGTCTGAAACTAAATTGGCCAAATTGAAAAAAATTAAAATTGAATAAACACAATTATAATATATTTAACACTTTTTTGGTAATTTTCATAGATGAAGCACGGCACTCGTTTGGATATTTAAACATCATCTCTATGCATATCTTGGCATTTATGTCATGCATTGGAGATTGATCATTACTGTAGGTATATTTTATATTAAGTAAAACTCCTAAGCCCGTTCTATGCCATTAATATATAGAATTAAACTATAAAGCGATTTGACAAATTAAAAAAAATATATATTATTTAAACAAACTAGTTATTGCGATCCCTGCAAAATTTTTCTTCTTCGAACATTAATGTTACTCAAAACAAAAGAATAAAGTACGAGGAAGTAAGCTTTGCCAATAATATAAGGTGGAGAAAAAAACTCACCATGAGCAGAGCTTTGAGGCCAGTCATTGTTAGAGTCTTGGCATCTTCCTCATCCTTCAACTCCAACAGAAACTGCAAGAAATCTTTGCACTCGCTTCGGCCGTCTCTCTCCATCTTCAACCTCTGCGCAATCATCTTCTCAAAAATTCCATCGAACCGTTTTGCCAACCCCTTCATCTGCTTCTCTATCCCTTGGAAATCGAATCGGGCCAGACCCGGATAAAAGTCCGAAATGTTCGGCTTCCCAAGGAGCTCCGTCATATCTGACACTACCTATCGAGAGGAATGAAAATCAGAAAGAAATCACAAAGTCAATATCCAAATTTTTTATATTCAGCCGAACCAAAACTTAAATAGAAAACCCGTAAAATGTTAGTCAGAAACATAAATTTTAAACATTACTGAGAGGAAACTACTGGTCATAGATATTGATGATAAACTGGCTTTGTGGCTTGCTACCTAAACTGGCACAAAGAGCTCTTTCGAGCGAGCTCTAGCGACAACAACTAATCATAAACTCAAACCAGCCTAATTTGAAGGATTACAATTTGTTCTATTATAACTTGGTCTGGAAAATAAGTTGTGCGAAATCCTCAAAACCCATAATGAACACCTTTGACATAAGATGAGGGAGTCTGATAAATACTATTTTGTTCGAAAGAAAAGAGTAATCATAACACAAATAGCGGTTATGCCGACAGTGGGGCACGCAAATTCTCTATTAGAGAGAGAGAGAGAGAGAGAGAGAGAGAGAGAGAGAGAAACCCTATCCGATCGTCATCCTCACCAACTAACCTGTCTGAAATCAGCACCCAAGCTCTCTCTCTCCTCGCCCTGCACCGTCCCACCCCACAACATGCTCGTGATCACGTTGAGCACCGTCAGGAACATCTGCTCCCCAACGTTCACCGGAGACCCGGCCCGGACCCTGAAGTACCCCACGGTCTTCCGGACCTCACTCCGCCGGAGCTCGTAGACGGAGTCCAGCGTGTGGTTGCTCAGCATCTTGAGCACGCACACCTTCCGCAGCATCCTCCACTCGGGCCCGTACGGGGTCCACACGATGTCCGAGCCGCCAAAGGATGCGGCCCTCCCGGCGATGGGCACGTCGCGGTTGGCGAAGATGACGTCGTTATCCTTGAGCACCTCGCGAGTGGTGGCCGGGGATGTGACAATGACACCGAGCTTCTTGCCGAGCTGGAGCTTCAGCACCGGGCCGTACGTCCTTGCGAGGGTGGCGAAGTAGGTGTGGAGCTCCGGATCGAGGAACGGCAGGTTCGCGACAAGGGGGAGGCCCGCCGGTCCCGGCGGCAGCGACGGTGAGGTTCTCTTCTGGGCGAGAAGAAGCCATGCCCAACAGCAGATTGCGAGAATACCCGAGAGAAGAAGTAGGTGCGGGAGCGAGAAATCGTTCCCCGGGAGGAGATGGTGGACAAGGGGATGGGATATCGTGGGGCACATGGCGAATTATGAGTGCGATCGATTACGTGGGTCATGTAGAAATTTATAGGGAAGGGGAGATGCATTTTATATTAGGCGGATACTTCCATAATTGAAACGAAAAAAAAAAGAAAAAAATATTTAATGCTTGAAACGAGAAAAGGGTAAATTTTTATTTACTGCTGGGCACATTATTTAGATCGACCTCAAAATTTTCAGTTTAAAAGGAGAAAAAAAAAGAGAGTAAGAGATCAACCGTTGACTTTCAAGTTTCTGTTAGCACAAAGTTTTATGTATGAATTGTTATAAGATCCACGTGATTATAACTTCTGAAGGCTAAAATTAAGAATTTAAGGAAAGAGATCAGTTGATTCCATTTGAAGATTGGATTGAAATGCAGGTCGATCTATTCCACTCAAGATTGAAATGACCTGCAGGCTGCAGCCAAATGGACTGAGATAGATGAAAGCTCTCGTTATCCTTTCGACGGCAGAATTTGTCTTGTGGTCTGTCTCTCCAGAATTTGTGGTCATGGCCTCTTTACCCAGATTTGGCTTAAGATAACTGGCCGTACATAGATGAAGTTATGCCCACGGCCCCATTTGGCCTGTTTGTCCCTTTTAAATATCGGGCATTCTTTGGGAAGTATGATAGGCCGGTTCACGAAGCTACACGACATGGTCCAGCCAGTTTTTGGTCTTTCATTGCTAGCGTAAAAAAAGTTCCACACTTAATACGTGGGGAGTCCTAAACATACGGTGCAAATGCCCATTTAGCTACAAGACATTCAATTTTGTTAATGTAATCTTAAATCTTTATGCAAATACTTATATGTCGGACAATTGCCGCTGGACATTACTAACGTGGCGATGTATTGAATTGTCTATGTCGAATCAACAACAGTGACACGTACGACGGCATGCAATGACTACCTATCATGTCAACAATTTCAAATCAAAATTGGTAAAAAAGATTACATTGAAATTTCTTGAAAATGTTTACGATTATATTGCTAAAATTGAAAAGTTTATAATTAAATTGATATTTGTACAATATATTTAGGAATGATTTAGTTAAGTAGGGTGTGTAAAAGAATCAGAAACCATATAAACCGAATTGAATCGAATTTGAATCAGTCAATTCTAGGCAATTCTTATGGAAATCGCCCCAATTTATTAGAACTAGTGCCTACTAGTCCGGTTTCCAGTTCTAAGTATATAACCATTCATCCGAACCAGAGATTGAATTGGTACACACACATCTATATATAAATTTTCGTGAGCTTTGTCTTCACATCACCTTTTTTCACACTCTCTCTCTCTCTTCATTCAAAATCCTACATCCCCATTTTCAATCTCTCACTAGCCACTTAATTTTGACCCTTTCGTAACACCCACCTCTCACCGACCTCCTCAAGCGAGGCTCGGCACGGGTGAATCTCGAGCCTCACTTGTGGTCTGTTGCTGACCGTATCCATTTTCGGTTATTGCCCAAGGAAGAAGGAAAAGAAAAGTATTAAAAAAAAAAAAACAAGAAGACAAAATTAAAAATCAAATATTTTTGATAATGTTTTTCAGGAAAATCTATTCTATACCAAACGGCAAAAAATATCTTTTAGTTCATTTTCAAGTTTCAGCTTAACATAAAAAATATTGTCATTTTCTTAAAAATGAACTTTCCAACAAATATTTTTCAAAAATATCACATTTTTTTGCTAAATAAATAGAACCCAAGACTATATTTTGGCTAATCACAACAAAATTAATCGAGGGACCATATCAATTTTTTGATTTACTTTCTCTTATTCAAAATCTAGACTCTTGAGTCCATAGCCATATAATAGGAGGCCATCTTATCATAAAAGCTCTTCGAATGAAATCAGCATGTCAATATTTTTTCGCTTTACAATGAGAAATATTGCCTTAACTAAGGTGAGTACCCTGGACCCTTCAAAGTAATTTTCATATAAAGTAAACTCTTTGACCATAAGATTTTCGCATTTGATAGCGTGCCGATTCGACATTGTATAGTACGTCTATACAATCCACGTATCTGGTTGCTTGATAACTAAAGCTGGCAAACTTCACGGGTTTGAATTTTATTTTATTTATTTATTTATTTTTGCTAAGTAACTACACAAGTTTGATATATGATTCAGTAACAAGTCATCGAAATATAGAAGTGGACAAGTAATCAATTGGCTGACAAGCTGATCTACATGACAACACTAAGTATTTGGCACACGATATGTAAGACGCATCAACAGAGATGGGCAAGCGGTTTTATTTGTCGGACTTGAAGTACGACTTTCCCCTTCTGCAATTGTGGAATAAAGGTCACAAATTAAAGTTGATCAACATCAGAAGGGAAAAATAATGCAACAGAAGAATAGTGACACAAGAGGAATCACAACACCTTTCTATGTTCTTTGAATCTATTTAAAAATAAATCCCCCCAACCTGAAACGATTGTAAGTAAAAACCTATATTTTGAATCAATTTCATCTTTAGCCTTTTCTTATTTGAGAGGCTCTTTCGTCCGTCCACTTTTCTCCTAACATGAGCCAACTTGTATGATTCAAACAAAAGTTGATGCCCAGCATTTTAGTTTTCAATGCAAATAAATATGAAATATCTTAATGCTTCATTTGTTTTATGGAAAACATTTTTCAACATTTGGTGCATTTGAAAAATGAGTTAATGGAAAACCTATGCTTAAATTTAGAAAAAATAATTTTCTTTAAAAAAATCAAAATATTATTAGATATCGACATTTCGACCTGAAACTTCATACTTAGATAAAAAAAAAAAAAATCATTCCTATAGCTAGAACCTAGGCATTCAGGATTAGGTCTTCAAATTGTAAAATTCAAACAAAAGTTGATGCCTCAACATTTTATTTTTTCAACGCAAATATATGTGAAGTATCTTAATGCTTTTTTTTTTTTTAATGGAAAACATTTTTCAACGTTTGATTCATTTTGAAAAATGAGTTAACGCAAAAATTATACTTAAATTAAAAAAAAATCCTTTTATTTTTAAAAATTAAAAATATTTTCCAAAATATGACTAGATATCAATGCTTGAACCTAAAACTTTACACTTAGTTATAGAAACCATCACTGATAGCTAGGTCCTCAACATTTAGGATTAGGTCTTCAACTTCCGGGGTTGGGGTTTGGGTCCATCAAGGCCAAGCCTGTGACCTTAGTGCTCGTGCCAGGATCCTCGGCACTTGTGCCTAGGTCCAACACTTGCACTCAAGTCCATTCGAGGTCGAGCTCATAGCCCTAATGATTTGGGACCCAGGCCGGACTCGGGTCCCCAAGGCCAAGCTTGGGATCTCGATATCCGAGCTTAGATCTCCAACACTCGGGCCTAGATCTACAAGGGCCATTACACAGGTCCATTCAGGTTGGGCTTGGGACCTAGGTGTCTGTGCCCCGATCCTTGGCACTCAAGTCGAGGTCCATCGAGGCCTAACTCAAGACTATAGTGCCTATACTTGATTCCTCGATAGCAAATGCATAAGTTACTAGCACCATAACATTTTATGTTTATTTAGATGTGATTTTCTATACCGAATGACAGAAAATATTTTACAGTTTATTTTCTGATTTCAGCAAAACATTGAAAAATATTATCATGTTCCTGAAAAATGACTTTCTAAAAAACATTTTCCTGAAATATCACATTTTTCTCGAAACAAACAGAGCCTAAGTTTACAAGCTCCAACTACCCAATATATGCAACAATCATAGATATGGTTAAAAAAAAAAAAAAAAACAGAAAACCACAGTACAAATCATGGCATTGAAGGAATTGGGCCTCAGGAACTTCTTATGTGGGTCTTCTGGGCTGTTAACGTCAAGGCCTACCTTGGCAATAAAGGGCCAACAAAATAAACGAAGAAAAGAAGAAAGAGCCAGCTCACCGTCACGTGCGCAATCACAAACGGGAAATTTGTGTTGCTTAAATGCTCTAAATGAGTTAGAGGTGCATGATGCATCAAATTGTTTGAACATCGCATGTAAAAAAGGGATTCCTCTATGAATAATTGATAGAAAGTGATGCAACATATGTCTTCTTTTTTTCACTTTAAAAGCATATATATCCACAACATGTTAACATGATCAAATAAATCCTCATGGATAGGAGTTATATTAACCACATGAAGATAGGTAGATGCATTTTTCCTTCTGATTCTGTTCACATAATACTATATAAAGAAACCACACCAACATGCACGGTACTCATTCATAAAGGCGAGGAATAGCCACTAGCGGCTTTTTCTTCTTCAAGACGATCCCAAATTGCTCTCTTATATCCATCTTCTCTCCCTCGGGTAGCTTCCAGTCAAATGAATGCAAGAGCGTGGCAAGCGAGTATAGCACCATCCTCTCAGCCATCGCTATCCCTGCGCATATTCTTCTCCCAGACCCAAAGGGGAAGTAATTGAAGTCGTTCCCACTATAATCACCCTTATCGTGCAAAAACCTCTCGGGATTGAACTCTAGCGGGTTGCTCCATATGGAAGGGTCCCTATGTATCGCCCAAACGTTGACAAAGACCCGAGAGCCCTTTGGGACCGTGTAGCCTCCAACAGTGCAAGTTGCGCTTGGGCAGTGGGGGACCAGCAAGGGAAGCGCCGGGTGCAATCTCAGTGACTCTTTCATGACGGCATGTAAGTAAGGCAGCCTAGGAATGTGAGATTCTTCTACTATATTGTCTTTGCCAACCACAATTTCCAATTCATTTTGGATATTTCTTAGAACACTAGGTTTGTTTATGATCTCAGCCATGGCAAACTCAACTGTATTGGAGGATGTGTCTGTTCCACCAGCCACCATATCCTGTCAAAGTAATTTAATTACACGTAATTTTCAATAGAACCGTCCTCAAGAGAATTTTTTTTTTTTTGGTCGGTCATATTCTATTCCTACTCTAACTCTCACCCTAAGACTTTTGCTTACGCCTCATGGGGGCGTGGGAAAACACACTGAAACTACATCGTCCCCACCCCAACCCGAAAAGGTGGGGATTTGAACCCTCACCTCCCCCTTCCATTGTTGGAAGGGTGGCCACTGGGCAAGCAAACCCCAGTGGTTTTCCTCAAGAGAAATTGAAGTCATGGAGAAGAATTTATAAGCAGGCAAGCAAGAGTTAGGATTATGAAACTAATTTTTAAGGGTAAAAAGCTAAGTCATTTCAATTAATTTCTTTCAGTTGTTTGTTGAACTAGACTTGTGGCAAATTAGCAGTAGAGTCGAGACCCATCAAATTGCCCTTTACAAATGGTCAGCAGTGAAACCGTGCCCCAAATTCAAGCCCTAGTGCCATTTTGCACGCACAACGATCAAAATAAATAGCTAGGATGGAGGGTTTCATAAGTCAATGATATGACACCAAACACGCAACAGAGGAAAATTGTTGAGAGGTTGGAAGAGAGGGCAACTCATGTTATTGCACGTTCTCATGTTCGTCTCGTTTAATGCGATTGAAAATTTAACTTTAGTTCTGTACAATAACAAAATCAATTTATGTTCAAAACGGATCAAAACATGTTAGGTCATATAGTTCAGAAACATGTTACAGTGTTGTGTCAGAAAATTATTACTGTCACGTGGAAAAGGGTTATAGGGTTGGACTTCTAGGAGGGAAAGTACAGCTATGTCACTAAATGGACTTAGAGAAATTGAGTCGCACACTATAAACGCTTGATCTTACATAAATTGTGGTGATGGCTGAATAAGATTGCATAAATAAGATTGCATAATTGGGAAATGTAGGATTTATCAGTACCAAATCAATATAACCCTACAAAAAAAAAAAAAATAAACCCCTTGTTGATAAGTGTGCTAAGTCAAAGTGTGCATTAATCATTTTCATTTTTTTGGTCAGAGTGCATTATCATATTGTAAATTCTCGGTATATGATAGGGTTACTATCTCTCTCTAAAAAGAATTAAAATAAAACCATATATTGATAAGCGTGCTGAGGCCAAGTGTGCATAACCTTAGGCCTGCCTACGAGTCGAAATATTCATCTTCCAACGATGAAAGCACAAGGATCGTGCTCTTTTTCCTCCTTTTTTTTTTTTTGAAAATATCTTTTTATATGAACTACTCCTGAGATGGACAGCACATATCACATGGCAGCTTCTTTGTTTCCCAATCTAGAGGCATGATAACAAATGCCCGACTATTTAAAGGCTTATAAAACATTTTGCGAATCTCATAAACCGATTAAATTTAGATTTTCACACATGCATATGAACTTAACTCAAAGCAATTTACATTCCGTTGGTGAGGTTTTAATATGAAACCTTAATTCCTGAACCTAAATCCCTTGACAACCTAACCAACTGGACCAACCCTAAAAGATCTAGATGACCTTCTTCACCTACTAGACTTCGTAGATTCTATTTATGAGTAGAGAAAATTTGCCTTCCGATACCACAAGATCAATAACATCACATTGTTATCACTATCTTTTCCTTTGAGTCCTCATCATGACTGAAAATAAAATGGTAGCCAGAGTCAATAAGTTTAACTGTTACTCGAAACTTAACACTAGACATCTAGAAGAGGAAGCGGGAGCACTCATTTGGATAATCCCTACACATATCTCGATATTTAGCTCAAGCATGGGAAATCGATTATTAATGTAAGTATATTTTTCATTAACTAAAACTTCTAAGCCGGTTGCATGCCATCTACCGAAATGTCAAGGACATTCCGATTGATTTATGGAACTAAATTATAAAGCAACACGACAAATTGAAAATTATCATTTAAAAAGAAGTAGTCATTGTGATCCACGCAAAATTTATCTTCTTCGAACATTAATATTACTCAAAACAAAAGAATAAAGTATAAGTAAGCTTTGCCAATAATATAAGGAGACTAAGAAAAACTCACCATGAGCAGAGCTTTGAGGCCAGTCATTGTTAGAGGGGTCTTGGCATCTTCCTCATCCTTCAACTTTAATAGAAACTGCAAGAAATCTTGAGACCCGCTTCCGCCTTCTCTCTCCATTTTCAACCTTTGCTGAATCATCTTCTCAAAAATTCCATCGAACTGTTTCACCAACCCCTTCATTTGCCTCTCTATCCCTTGCAAATCGAATCGGGCCAGACTGGGATAAAAGTCCGAAATGTTCGGCTTGGCAAGAAGCTCTGTCATATCGGATACCACCTATTTAGGGAAAAGGTAAAAAAGAAAGAAATCACAGAATCGACATCCAAATTTTAATCAATGACAAGCCAAAAATCTAATAGAAAAATAATAAATATTATCCTGAAGATATATTTTGAACTTAAATAAGAGAAAACTGAACAATTAAGCACACAATTCTTGCAACATGCGCAAGAAATAGAACTGATCATAAATCTTGCTGATTAACTGGCTTAGTGGGTTGCCTACTGCCCTACCTAAATGGAAACAAAGAGCACGCTCGAGCAAACTTTAGCGACACTAACTAATTATAAACCCACTCCAGCCTAATTCAAAGAAATTATAATCATGTTCCACTATAGTTTGGTCTACAAAATAACATATTCGCAACCCTATAGTCCCAAAAATGGATTACCTTTAACATAAAATAAGAAAGAGCCGAGTCTTTTATTTATTTATTTTTTCTTTGTTAGTGAGAAAACAGTGTTCATAACATGAAAAGCGGTTGTATCCAGCTTTGATTAGATTAGCAGCTTTAAACACTCGACCGAAGGATTGGCCAGCAAAATGTTGCTTATGCTGACAGCGGGATACTCTACTTGTTTATGGAAAAAGACAGAGAAATACTATCCAGTTGTCATTATCACTAACTAACCTGCCTGAAATCAGCACCCACGCGCTCTCTCTCCTCGCCCTGCAACGTCCCACCCCACAACATGCTCGTGATCACGTTGAGTACCGTCAAGAACATCAGCTCGCCAATGTTCACCGGTGACCCGGCCTGGCTGCGGAAGCACCTGACCACCTTTCGGACCTCACTCCGCCGGAGCTCGTAGACGGAGTCCAGCGTGTGGTTGCTCAGCATCTTGAGCACGCACACCTTCCGAAGCATCCTCCACTCGGGCCCGTACGGGGTGCACACGATGTCGTAGCCGCCGTAGGTCGCGGTCCTCCCGGCGATGGGCACGTCGCGGTTGGCGAACGTGACGTCGTTATCCTTCAGCACCTCGCGGGCGGTGGCCGGGGACGTCACGACGATGCCGAGCTTCTTGCCGAGCTGGAGCTTCAGGACCGGGCCATACGTCCTCGCGAGGGCGGCGAAGTAGGTGTGGAGCTCGGGGTCGAGGAAGGGCAGATTCCCGACGAGGGGGAGGCCCGCCGGTCCCGGGGGCAGCGACAGCGAGGTTTTCTTCTGGGCGAGACGAAGCCATGCCCAATAGCTGATTGCGAAAATGCTTGAGAGAAGGAGAAGTAAGTGTGGCAGCGAGAGATCGTGCAACGAAAGAGAAGATTGGACATCGTGGAGCAGGGGATGGGACATGGTGGGGGACAGAATGACTACTGAGTGCGCTCTACTAACGCGGCTCACTTCCCAATATATAGGGGAAGTGGACATCAAAAGTGGTAATTAAGATTATAACGACGCCATGCCCACCAGCTAATTGCGAAAATGCCTGAGGGGAGAAGAATTAAGTGCGGTAGCGACAAATAGTGCCACGAAACAGAAGATTGGAGATTGTGGAGAAGTGGATGGGATATGGTGGGGGACATTGTTAATTTTGAGCGCGATCGATCACGTGGCTCGTATTCAAATAAGTAGCGAAGGGGAGATGCACTTTTGTGGGCATTGAAAGTTGCATTTGAGATAACAGTTTAAGAAAAAACTAGCAAAAATGACATATTTTTATTGATGTTGAACCCGTTAGTCACGTTATTTCGACCGACGCCAATTTTTTACACGATTAAGTATTGAGTGATAAGCTGTTCAATTTCAAGCTTCAATGGAGTGCTATATTTTATGTATGAATTATTAGAGAATCCATGTATATAATTGAAGAATCGATCTAAAAATCCCTAGAAACAGATTCGTTAGCTAAATTCCACAAAGAAGTCACATGCAAGCTCTGGTGAAAGGGACAGAGATCTCGATTGGGCATGGGCATAGAGAGTGTGGAGACAAAAGTTTGGTTGTCCTTTGACCAGAATGTGGCTGTTGGTATATTCCATTTCGTTCACCCGGTTGTTCTACATAAGTATCTCAAACGAATTCTGAACAAAGAACCACAAAACTATCAATTATATGGCCGCACGCCATCCCGATGATTCAATTTTATCAGCTTCACATGAGACCTACTTAGCCTAAGAGTTTGGATGTTGTGTTGGACATATACCGAATGCTTAAATTATGTCAGTTAAGTAAAATTGTGCTATTTTGTTTTCTCAACGTAATCCAAGACTTGGACATTAGTGACATTTTTCTCTCTTTCATTTTCACACATCTTTCTTCTTCAATCTTCATGGAGGGAAGGGTTTGAGTTACATCTCTCCCTCCCCTCCCTTTTTTCCTTTTTCTTTGGTTGATTTGGTTTTCTATTACTTTTTCTTGCTTTTCTCTCGTTCTGAGGAGTTTTTCTCTTCTAATATAATCGAGATTTAGAAGTTTATCAATCCTGTTTCGAGGAGGCTTCTATCCTAATCTAGTCAAAATTTGGGGTTTTTTGCATGTATAATTTCGAGAGTTCGCTTTCCATGGGTTTCATTGGTGTACAAGTCCAATTTCGAAGGAGATTAAAGAAGCTCCATGAAGATTTCTCTCTCGCAGGTATCAGGTCCGTGCACATTCAATTTTGTTACTCAGAATGGCGATAAGGTTGGAGACGCCAACCATAGTTGTGCATCACTAAAAGGCAAAGACATAGTAACAAATAAAAATCTTGGTGTGTGCCATTTATTAAAAATGGATTCAAAGATCGGCTGCGATTTCGATTTGAAGAAATCATAGATATGCTTCTAGAGCATTTTATCTCTATTTTTGTTATGATGATTCATCTTCCTATTTGAAGCTTGTTTTATTTTGGATTTATCTAGAATTTATCTTGATTTACAGTTTGACTGCGTTCCTTTATTGTGTATCCTTAGAAATGAATGAATTGTTCCTTTGAAAAAAAAAAAAAAGACTTGATTGAATTTCTTTTTTTTTTCTTTTTTCTTTTTTACGGCCAATTGAACTTAATAGGCATCGCTTCGGCCAGAGATGACGACCTTGCATTGAGACTTCTAAAGGGTTTGCCGGCCACTTTTGCTTCGAAAGAATATGACTGATCAATGACATGATTAAGCAAAACCAGATTTATAAATAAATATGATTGCTTGCTCGGGGAATCATATCCTTTAGCATCATTTCTTCG
Source organism: Eucalyptus curtisii (assembly GCA_017140595.1). Taxonomy (NCBI): domain Eukaryota; kingdom Viridiplantae; phylum Streptophyta; class Magnoliopsida; order Myrtales; family Myrtaceae; genus Eucalyptus; species Eucalyptus curtisii. Next base: position 19,916,491 of record CM029497.1, read on the forward strand.
ACAGCCATACATGAGTGCCTTTTATATCTCACTATGTGTCCACTAATTCTAGGAGACATTACTGGGTGCATCAAGTGCATACGAGCCCGGTGCACTCCATTCCATATAGCACGTGAGTCCTATTTGAAGCTCGCCAAAATCAAAGGTTATTACTTATTGGGTTCACATGCAACCCAGAGCACCTAAATTATTTCCTAATTTCGCATAGTACGGAGGTTACTCGATTCACGTAACTTTTGCTAGACAACACGTGGTTATGTGAATTAAATATGTGTACCTTGGATAATTTAAAGTTTAGTTGAACGATAATATCTAGCCAATGCTTATAAGCCCAACACATATTTATTGGATAAGCCACACATGAGGCTCACATTATCCAATTTATTTATTTTTTATTTATTGACACCAAACAATGTCCAAGTCTTCTATCGTCAACTCGGTTAGCAAAGAACAGGTTAGATGCGATAGAGACAAAATTTGTTAATTGTTGAAAGCTCCTAATTGGCAAACTAGATTGGCCAAGAAGAAAAGTAGTTTTAATCGATAGAGAATATGAATGAAAAAAATCAAATCTTAGAGTGGAATGTGAACAAATGAAGATCGAAAAAACCACATTTGATGTAACCTTGGACGGAGGGAGTTTGAAATAACCGCTTGATGTTGGAGCCGATGATTTCAAATTCATCCGATAAAGGGGCATTTGTAAAGCAGTAAACTCAACGCAACCGTCAAAAGTAGTGGAGCCAAGAAGTCCAGAAGCAACTAATAGTGACAATTGTGGGGAAGTGGAGAAAACGCAACCATTAAAGTAGTGAGGAAATTTAATTCTTGGTAACTAACCGCGCATAGGAATTGCTAGATAGTAAGTATAAATGCTTGAATTCCAGTTTGTACGAATCAACGCCAATCAATCAAAAAATACCAGTTGTTCAATTTTACTTTTAGTTTATCTTTACATTCCAATATCTTTACATGATTGGCAACAACTCTTCACAGTTTCAATACCCTTTAATTTTCTCATCGTTTAGATTTCCTATCCAATAATCAACAATAGAAAAAACCCTATCAAGACCTTTGTTAGTTCACATTTATCTATATTTCATCAGACACTTTTTAGTGAAACAATACTCATGTGAACTGAGATCATGCGATATCAAACCAAATTTAAACGGTTCTGCAAGGCACTTGCCATTCGATTGAGTGGTAAAGAAGTATTTGGCTTCCTGCAGGCAAGAAAGGAATTCATTTCTGTGGGTTCATAACCTTGTTGGATGCAATAGTTTTTCAGTACATTCTCAAAGAAAGAGAGAGAGAGAAGAGAGAACGCATATGGATAAGGACCAAGCCCCATATCGTCTAGCTCTAGGTGTGCACAAGTAAGTTTTTGCATGCACTTTACTACTAAAGGTACGTTTAGTAACCATTCTATTCCTGAGAATAATTTCTATTTAGAAATGGTTTTTTTAGATTTTATTCCTTGGACGAGTTTTTAAAAATTTGAAGGTGTTTGATAACTATTCAAAATTTATATTCCTGAGATATAAATGTATTTGGTGCCACCCTCAAATTCTGTTATGACTTAACATTTCTTTAAAATTTTTAGTAATTTTATTATACTTTTCTTTTCTTCTTTTTTTTTTTTCTTTTTATTTCTTCTTCTTCTTCTTGCTTTAGTTGGTCGCCAACCTCAACCATGGCTAGCGAACTCGTCGGAGTGTCGCTGACCTTCGACGAGGCCAAGCCTTGTCAACTCGACCGCAAGGTCAGCCTCGCCACAGTCATGCGATGACGGCCTCACAGTGGCTCGGTGAGGTTGCCTTGTCAACTCGACCGCAAGGTCAGCCTCGCCACAGTGATGCGATGACGGCCTCACAGTGGCTCGGTGAGGTTGACCTCGCCCAGTCGGCGAGATCGGTGATCGGCGAAAGGAGGAGGAGGAAGAAGAAGAAGAAGAAGAAGAAGAAGAAGAAGAAGAAGAAGAAGAAGAAGAAAGTGGTCTCGAAAAAAGTGGTCTTGATTTTGGAGTTGTTCTTGAAAATAAAAAAAAATAAAAAAAACTTTTTTTTACTTCTTTATTTTATTCCAGATCTATTTTCGAAAACCAAAAAGTTATTACATTACATGGATTTATGTTTTTTTTTTTTATTTCGAGAAATAAAAGAATAGAATCAAATACTGTTTGGCCGGTTATCAAACAAGGTCTAATTCTCTTATTCATGACCTTGTCTCATTGATTCTCTCATTGTATGCAGCTAGAATTTCATCTTTGGCTTCGTGAGCTTTTCATGCACTTTACCTTTGTTCTTCAAATTTGTGAGTTTGTCTCACTGATTCCATAAACTTGTTTTTAGTCTGTCGTTCACTGACATGAGAAAAAAGGAAAATCTCAGCATACTCCGCACGGTCAAGTGCAAGTTGAATCGTTGTACAAGTTGGACCAGCCTACGTGGTTATGTTAGTAGGGAAAAATCTTCGAAACCCTATCTTGAGTAGGGGTGTGCATGGTCCGGGTGGGCGGTTCCCGACCTAGAACCGGAACCGCCGCTAAGGACCGGTTCCGAAAAATTGGAACCGGGATCCACCCGTTTGTTGCATGGATCCACCCGGGAACCGGACCGCCGGTCCGGTCCGGTTCCCGGGTGGATCCATGGAACCGATCTTGACGCGAAATAATTTTGGTTTTCAACATAGAACGTCTACGTGACATCAAAGCAAGCCAAAGAAAGAAAAACCAAATTTAAGTACGTGGAGATGCGGACGGCGGGAGAAGTAATTTTTAATAATTTTAGTAACCGAGGAAGAGACACAGAGAGAGAGAGAGAGATAACCGAAGACGAAGGGAGTGAGATAAGATCTAGGGTTTCTTTTAGTAATTTTTTTTTTTAATATTAAAAAGGTTCCGGTCCGGTCCGGGTGGGCGGGCGGGCGGATCCGCCCATGGAACCGGGAACCGGACCGGTACCCACCGGTTCCCATAAATTGGAACCGGGAACCGGACCGGTTCCCTCAAGAACCGCCGGTTCCGGGCGGTTCCGGTCCGGTTCCGGGCGGTCCGGGCGGTTCCCGGGTATTTTGCACACCCCTAATCTTGAGTATGGCCCGGCCACATCAACTAGTCAACCTTGGGAAGTCAAGCGTCAGCCGAATTATTGCTGATATGATATGGGGATTTGGATGAGGATGCATGTAATTTTGTGGAAAAAGTCGAGATTTATGCTGTGTTGTGATTATATAGATATTCTGACTTTCTGTATAACACTTGAAATAAATATCGACATCAGATTGGTATAGAATTTATTTAGACTAAAGAATATTTTTACTGAAACTCCGAGATGAATAATTGAATGAAATTCCTTTAAATAGAAAATAATTAGAGTTTAGATAAGAAAAGTTAAGTTTTACCAAAATAAAATCTCATAATCTCAGTCCACTGTGTCCATTATGTATTTTATACATATTAGTGATTGAGTTCTTCTTATTTAATAGGTCATCGTTGGAGTCCATAGGACATATGTAATCAATTAGTTTTATTGATGTAAATGTAAAAGGCAATAAGATAGAGATTTTATAATGGTGAAACATGCGAAATGTGAATTAGCATAAACTCCATTCTTCTTCACTTTCCTAATGACCTCCATATGTATCGGTAATCACTTAGTTGTTAGACATAAACTCACCTAAAATATCAAACTTATGAGACACCGTTGATATATTCGCAGTCATTATTAGTATTTTCTGGAATATAAGATGGTATTCAAACATTTGATTCAACGAATTGCTCAAAATGGATGCAAATTGTTCCTATCTCGCATGCAGCAAGCTTGAGTAAAGCTCCATTCATGAGATAACATGTATGGCCTGCAAAATTGCTCTAAGCGCAAGATGCTAGAATTCAAAGATAAGATTTGCTGCATCTAGATTAAGTTTTACATCACTCAATCAATCCTAAAAATAATTGTAGGATGTAGAAGATCATGTTAAATAAAGAAGTGCATATAAGCGGTGACTGAAAATAAAATTTCAACCTGAGTTATGAGAACTAAAGCATGTCCTTTATATCATAGGTGATATATCTCTTTTATCGTAAGTTAAATAGATCATTTTACTGCTTCGATCTTTCTTGCATTGGACCACTCCACTTGAAAAGGATTAATCAAAATATGTAAGATATGGACAACAATTGACTCTTTTATTTGTAACAAATGGGCCAAAATTAAATTTTTGTCCAATTCCTCAAACCTTAGTCAAGCCCATGAAGCTACACCTCGGCCCACTTTGCTCAATCCATTTCTCATTTTTGTGGCATGCTCTTTTAATAGATATATATATATAATATTACTTGTGTCCATGAGGTTGCATCCTTCAGGTAGAAAGATGATTGTGTCATTTTCCATATACTTAAAAAATTGGGATGTGACGTGAATCTAAGTCTACTCACAACTTTTAAGCCAAAATCTATATTACAAATTTATTTATATCTAGTTTTTTTCTTATTCGAGAGGCTTTTTTGCCTCTCTTCTTCTCTCTTAATATGAGCCAATTTGTAAACGTCAAACAAAAGCTACTGCTCCAACTTTTGGTTTGTGATTTTAGATTTTCAACTCAAATATATGACAAAACTTAAGCTTACGGGCTCACTAATTACCCCATTAATATAACACTCGGTATGGTTAAAAAAATGAACTAAGAACCATAGTACAAGTCATATGTGAGTTTCATGTGAGTTTTTGGCTTACAAAAGGCATGGCCAATTGGGTATGCAATAAAGGTGCTGGGCCAAGGAACTTTTTATGTGAGTTTTTTGGCTAATGATTTAAAAAAGAAAGGCAAGGCCAACCTTAGCAATAAAGGACAGGAAAAATATAATAGGAGAAAAAGAAGAAGATCACAAACGAGAAATTTTTCTTCTACTTACATGTTATACATAACTTAGAGATGTTGTTCGAACATGTTATGTCAAAAGCTATTTCCTTTGTAAATAGCGGATATCCAAAGTGTGATTTTTTTTTTTTAATACTGTAAAAACATTTATTATTGCAGCATTTAAACTTGATTACACAAATGAAATGGATAGGAGTTTAATAAACCGTACAAAGATAAGCAAATCTGTTTTTTCCCTCATTCTATGCAAGTAAGATTATACTGAGGAACCACACCAACAAGCACCGGCGCATATGGTACACCCACATGATAACTCATTCATAAAAATGAGGATCAGAGGATCTCAGCGAAGGAATAGCCACTAGAGGCTTTTTCTTCTTCATGACGATCCCAAATTGCTCCGTTAGGTCCATCTTCTCTCCCTCAGGTAGCTTCCAGTCGAATGAATGGAAGAGGGTGGCGAGCGAGTATAGCACCATCCTCTCGACCATCGCTATCCCCACGCATATTCTTCTCCCAGCCCCGAAGGGCATGTAATTGAAGTCGTTCCCACCGTAAACGACTTTACTATGCAAGAACCTCTCGGGATAGAACTTTAGCGTGTTGCTCCATATGGAAGGGTCCCTATGTATCGCCCACACATTGATGAAAACCTGAGGGCCCTTCGGGATCATGTAGCCTCCGACAGTACAGTCTGCGCTCGGGCAATGCAGAAGCGGGGAGTTGCCGGGTGCAGTCTCAGCGTCTCTTTCATGACAGCATGTAAGTAAGGCAGTCCACGAATGTGGGACTCTTCTACTACATTGTCTTTGCCGACCACAACTTCCAATTCTTGTTGGATTTTGCTTAGAATGCTAGGTTTGTTCATGATCTCAGCCATGGCAAACTCAATTGTATTGGAGGATGTGTCGGTTCCGCCAACCACCATGTCCTATTAAAATAATTCAATCGGATGAAGTTTTCAATGCGCCATCCTCGAGAGAAACTGAAGTCATGTAGTAGAATTGGAAAAGGCAAGCCAGCTAAAAAAGCTACGTCTTTCGTTTGTTCTTTCCGTTGCTTTTTGTTGAACTAGACTTCTGGGAAATAGAAATGCAGTCTAAACCCGTCAAATTGTCTTTTATAAATGTTAGCAGCGAAATCACACCCCACAATTCAAGCTCTCATCCATTTTGCATTCATAACAATTAAACAAACTAGCTAGGATGGAGAGTTTCAATATTCGATGATATGACATCAAACACACAGCAGATATAAACTGCTGATCGGTGGACAGAGATGGCAACTCAAGTAATCCCACGTTCTCGTACTCAGTGTCGTTTCATGCGATTGAAAATTTAGATTTGACCCAATACAGTGGACAAATCGATGTATGTTCAACACGATTTGATGACGGAACCAGATTGCATGATGAAGAAATGTCGGATTTCATCAGTAGCAAGATAATATGAAATCTACAGTCCAAAAAGAGTAAAATAAAATCCCTTATTAGTACGTGTGCTGAGGTCAAGTGTATATAATTGTAATGTAAATTTTCATTGAAAATCAGTCTCTCTCTGCAAAGCATATCTAAGAAACGATCTACTCAGGGATCGTCAAATTAGGAACGATCTACTACTCAGGGATTGTCAAATTAGGATAATTCTTTTTCACATATTTTCTCGATGGAAAATTCTCTTGGTGCAATTATCACTGCACTAACAAAAGAGATGGCAAATAGCCGATAAAAAGTGATGTCTAAGTGCGGGTGAATCCAAAGACGCAAGATATATAAAAACCGTGGCCTAAATCTAGCCTTCAATGTTACCGACAGATAACGAGTTTAAATATTCATCCTCCACCTCCAGTAATGAAAGCACTGGGATTGTGCCTTTTTTTTTTTTTGGCTTTTGTTTACCTTAATGGATATGTGAAAATATTTTTTTTAATCTAATTTACTCATAAGATGGACAGAAGAAATATCATATAGCGCTCTTCCTCCTTTCTATATATAATTTAGGAGCACGAGCTTAAACGTCTGGCTACAAGAAAGATGATGAAATACTGTGCAAGTATCATGAATTGATCAAGTTCAGGCCTTGGCTTGTGCATGTGATCTCCTCATAGCAATTTTCATGCTGCTGGGGAGATTTCCTAAACTGGAAATTTCTTGATACCCCAACCAACTATGCCAACCCTAAGAGAGGCAGAGTCAGGTGGCCATTTGTACCTAGTTAAATTTGGATATTTAATCAAGAGTACAAAATATTTTCCTTGCAGTACCGGAGTGTAAATAACATGTAGTTATCACTACATTTTTCTTTGACTAAAATTAAATTAGCAGTTGGATTTAGTAAGTTCAACTACTGTATGAAACTTAACATTAGAAATTTAGAAGATGAATCATTGGTACTTATTTAAATATATAAATATCTATCCTCATGGAGATCTTGACATTTAGTCCAAGCAGGTAAAATTAATTATTTTGTAGGTTCATTTTCCATTAATTAAAAGTTTTAAGCCCGTTAAATGCCATCTTCAGAAATGTTACCATTAAGATTAACTTATAAAGCGATATGACAGATTAAAAATTATCATTTAAACAAACTAGTCATTGCAATAGGCGCATAATCTCTTGAACTAATGTTACTCTACTAATAAAGTGCGTTCACCATGTATGCTCGTTAGATTAGATCATGAATGCTCGTTAGAAAAGCAAATTATTACAATATAAAGAAGTAAGCTTTGCCAATAATATAGAAGGAGGAGAAGACAAACTCACCATAAGCAGAGCTTTGAGGCCAGTCATTGTTAGAGGGGTCTTGGCATCTTCCTCATCCTTCAACTCCAATAGAAACTGCAAGAAATCTTTGCTCTTCTCGCCACCGTCCAAGGACCCCTTTCCGCATTGTCTCTCCATCTTCAATCTTTTCTCAATCATTTGCTCAAAAATTATATCGAACCGTTTTGCCAATCCCTTCATCTGCCTCTCTATCCCCTGCAAATCGAATTGGGCTAAACCAGGATAAAAGTCCGAAATGTTCGGTTTGCAAAGAAGATCTGTGATATCTGACACCACCTACCAAATGGAAAGAAAACCAAAATGAAATTTGAAAACAAATATTGAAATTATTAAAATTCTCTCAAGCCAAGAATCAAATACCAAAAAAGTTGATAGCCTGAAAAATTTTTAAATTTACATAAGAGAAAACTAGACAATTAATCACATAACTCTTACGAATATTACAATGAAATAGAACTAATTGTGGGCGCGAATGATAACCATTCTAGCCAGAAATTGATTTCTGGAAGAGAAATAGATTTTTCTATTTCTATTTCTAGATGAGTTTCTAAGCAAAAATACCCGTTTGATAACGATATAAAATTTCTACCCTAAAAATAGAAATTCGTTTAATAACGACACAAAATTTCTTCCTTTCGGACGGCCGCGGCCACGGCGGCCGACGATCGGCGAACGGTGGTCGGTGACGACGGATGGATGACCGGTTTATAGCAAGGACGAATGATGAGAAGAATTTTTATTTCGTTACTGTTCCGAGAAATAGAAAAATAGAAAATTTTTACTTTTGATTTCTATTCCAAACCTTTTTCGGAACAAAAATCTATTTCAGAAATAGAAAAATGGAATAATTTTATCAAACGGATTTCTATTCCGAAACAAGTTTGGAATAGAAAAATTGTTTCGGAACAAAAATCTATTTCAGAAATAAAAAAATGGAATAATTTTATCAAACATATTTCTATTCCGGAAAACAAGTCTAGAATAGAAAAATTGTTTCGGAACAGAAATTGTAATTTGTCATGCACCCCTAATCGGCTTAGGGCCCGTTTGGTTCGGCTTTTGGGGAATGCATTTGCAGAAATGCAAATACCTTTGGGTGACAGGGGTTTTCCGAAATACAAATGTCATTTGGTAAAATTTGCATTGAGAAACAACTTTGGCCAAAATACCGTTTGGTAAAATTTGCATTTGTAATTAACTTTCATTAAATTAAAAAAGCAAAAATATGTTTATATTTTTTTTTTGAAGTTCGACCACCGGACCGGATCCGGCGGCCGAACCGTCGAATAAAAAATATGTTTATATTTTTTATATAAACATATTTTTATATAAAAAATATAAAAATATAAAAAAATATAAACATAAAATATATAAAAAAATAGATATGTTTATATAAATATATATTTATTTAAAAAAATCGGAGAAAAAATAGATATGTTTATATTTTTATATAAAAATATAAACATATTTATTTTTATTCAGCGGTTCGCGCGACCCCTTGGCCGGCGGTTGTCCGCCTCCGATCGACTTCTCCACCGAAGAAATGAACAATACCGGAAGTTGCATTCCGAAAATGCAATTTCCCAATGGACCTCTACCCCTCCATTCCCCCAAAGCCCTTTGAAGCCCCTTGGAGATGCAATTGTATCTCCCCAAAGTCCCCAAAAACTTGAACCAAACACCGCAAAGATTTGCCCAAACCCCTTTAGAGCCCCAAAGAGCATTTCAAATGCCGAACCAAACAGGGCCTTAGTGGCTTGCCCACTATGCCCAACCCAAATAGTCACGAGGAGCACTTTCTAGTGAAGTAACACTAATTAGTTACAAATTCAATCTAGCCTAATTCGAAGAATCATAGTCATGTTTTATTATAGGTTGGTCTAGAGAATAAGTTTAACGCGACCATAAAGTTTTAAAATGGTTACCTCCTATTTGGCACGAGAGAAAGTCTAATATTCTTTTTCTTTTTGTTAATAAGAAAAAAGTAATCGTAACGCATATTATCAATATAGACGTTAACTGTTCAAAAGCAGCCACATCCATGATTATTGTAACAGTGTTGATACTGCTGAAAAAGTTCAATTTGCTTGTAACTCTCCTTTGATACCGGATACAGCAATCTTGGTTTTCATTTCTCTTGTCCCCTCCCTTGATCCATCCATCAAGTCAAGTAGCTTGCAATCAGACCCAAAAGATTTTTTCAACGTAGCATTTTGGGTCCAATGTAATTTGCCCCGTCAAATAAATAGATTTTTCCTTTCGATCATGTTTTAGTTTTGATTAAGAGAGCTGGCTTAAACACTTAAAGAAGGATGGACAAACGCTTGTTATGTATTTTAAAGCTTTCTTTATGCGGTTACGGTGTGATGCTATTAAGTTTTTCATAGGAAGAAAAAGAGAGAAATTATCTACGTTTGTCATCATAACTGACCAACCTGCCGGAAATCAGCACCCAGGCGCTCTCTCTCCTCGCCCTGCACCGTCCCACCCCACAACATGCCCGTGATCACGTTGAGCACCGTCAAGAACATCTGCTCCCCAACGTTAACTGGTGACCCGGCCTGGATCCTCAAGTACCCGACGGTCTTTCGGACCTCCCTCCGCCGGCGATCATAGACGGAGTCCAGCTTGTGGTTGCTCAGCAACCTGAGCGCGCACACCTTCCGCAGCATCCTGCACTTAGGCCCGTACGGGGTCCACACGAGGCTGGAGTCGCCGTACGTCGCGGCCCTTGCGGCGGCGGGCACGTTGCGGTTGGCGAACATGATGTCATTATCCTTCAGCACCTCGCGGGCGGTGGCAGGTGACGTCACGATGACACTGAGCTTCTTGCCGAGCTGGAGCTTCAGGACCGGGCCATACTTCCTTGCGAGGGCAGTGAAGTAGGTGTGGAGCTCCGGATCGAGGAAGGGTAGGTTTCCGACGAGGGGGAGGCCTGCAGGTCCCGGCAGCAGGGATGGCGAGCTTTTCTTCTCGGCGGAACGACGCCATGCCCAGCAGCTGATTGCGAAAATGCCCGAGAGAAGGAGAAGTAAGTGTGGGAGCGAGAAATCGTGCCTCGAAAGAGAAGATTGGAGAGTGTGGAGGAGGGGATGGGACATGGCGCGGGACATGGTGAATTACGATTGCGTTCGGTCACGCGGCTCATATCCATTTAAGTAGAGATGGAGAGATGCGTTGGCATGAAGGTATACTGCCGTCCGCCCGATCTCTTTGCCCTACTCTTGCTAGCAGAGAAAGTGCCGCACTCGGACGCGTACGCCAGAGTTCATTAATTTTTCGAACATTTTCACGCGGGAGGATTGCGAAACCAAACGCTAAGATGCTCAAAGCGACTCCCCGGCTCTCTTTCTTTCTTTTCTTTTGAGCAAACATGACCATCACCTGCGTCAGATTCGAGGGTTTCTGTTTAATCTAATATAAATGGACAACGAATGCTTGGCCTAACAAGCGAATCTTTTTCAGGGATCCGTCATGAGAAAGCCAACACGTCGAAGTTGTTACTTTATTACACGATAAGCATTAAATGCAAAAAGAAAAAAAGAAGTTACTCTTGAACTCGATTTGTTTGCCTGTTGAAAATGAGGAGTAGTTATCATTTCGCTCAGACAAACGACCTTGACGGCGTCAACCCTAGGACAGATTCGAAACTCCAGTTCCTTGGCTTCACGCCGAACAGAGTAAGTGTTGGAAGATATGGTCAAGCTAGACGAAATCCTTAATTGAGATTGATTCATTAAATCAATTAAGGATTAGATTGGATTAATCAAATATTAGATTTGGTTCATTGAATATATTTTACTCTCTTTTGTACACCACCTCATGTACCATAATTACACGGCTTTGTACACAATAAAAGAATGGAATTGAATATATTTTACTCTCTTTTGTACACCTCATGTACCATAATTGCACGGCTTTGTACACAATAAAAGAATGGAATAAAATACAGAAAGTTCTCCCAAAGGTTCCCCCTCCTTTTTACGATTCTTTCTTTCTTCCCTTAGCTTCTTGTCTTCTTTCGTGGTACCAGAGCTATTAAGCTCTTGATTTAGCTTATGCATACAACGATTACCTACCGAAGGACTCTAACCTACAAAACAGAGTTAATCCTCCGACGTCGGAATCAGTTTTCGAAAAAGGGAAAGAACCAAGCGAAGAAAATTTTCTTTGTACCACCATCATGACTCTACCATCAGCCTCAGAAGAACATTCCCCAAAAGAAATCACGCCTCAAGCCTCTGAAGTTTGGGATCCAATCGTGGACCTATCTACCGTTGTCCCTAGATCTCAAGAGCAACTTATTCATGGCAATGGCAGCCCATCCAAGCTCAATCAAATCTAGGGCAGCCCATCCCGAGCGGGCTCATTGTGGGCTAGTCCCTACAAAGTCTGTTGATTCTGCAGTAGTTTTAGATTGATTTGCTGTTCTGACTTACTGCGATTTTCTGTTTTAACTGGAATGAGCTGGTAGATGATGTTATTAGGACTTAATGTCTTCTGGAGATTTGTAATAGACTTATCAAGCTTTCCATAGAAATATTATATGCATGATTTGGCTGTCATTTGCCTAGTTAAATGAATGTTACCACATCAATGTTTGATTCTGGAAATTCAGAGGATAGATTGGACTGATTTTCATTCTTGCTATGATTTCTGTGATGATTTTTTTTTATGAAGTTGTCTGCACGAAACTTGTTCCTCATTGTCTTGAGAATGTCCTGTTAATTTTTTAGAATTTTCGGACATGTTTTAGTAGTTCAAAACCTCTTAGATCTGAACATGTGTCTGTTTGCCCCTACATTGATCCGAGGTAAACTTGGGCAAATTTAAGCATGAAATTGAGTTTGTTTGACCTCAAGGTCTTCATGAAAAATGAAATTCATGTCATATGCTTTCTATTGATGTAAGATTTGCATGATTTTTGATGTCACTTGATTTGTCAATTATATCTGTGAATCTGCATGTGTGCTGTTGCAATTAAGAAAATTAAGGAGGCGCATAGGTTTTGCCATTTTCGTCATCATCCGTGTGATCACAGTTAGGTTTTGAGCTCTCAATGAGAAATGTTTGTCATCCTTTATTCTATATGGCACATTTTTGGCTAGATTTCTGCCTATCCCTTAGTGAGCGAAACTATGCATGCTTTCAACTCTTGTTATAGAATTGAAGCCTTGATATGTGCCCATCCTTTCATGCTTGTTGGGTCTCTTAGAGGCCAAAATTCATTTTAGTGCCTTCTTGACATTTGATCTACATATAGCAAGTTTTGTGTGCATATGTTTTTCTACGTAATTGAATGCCATTTTGTATGTGAAATTCAAGTCATAATAATGGTTGTTATACTTAGGAACTTCCAAGCATGCTATAATGAATCATAAATCATCTCGTATTGGCATTGAATTGTATGATATTTTCGCATGCTGACTTTGGGCTAAATGATTACTCAAATTGCTTGTCATAATCGATTCTAAGTCGTGTGGGACTTTTCATGCCATTTGTGCGGTACATGGATGATTTTGAGATTCATTAATACCTGACTATGTTCTGATGTGTTGTTACGTGTTCTTGAACTTTTATAGACTCATGTGTAACCCATCTTAGGAAACTCCACTCATGAAAGTTGTCCCTCTTGGAGTCTTTAATTTTCTGTGCTTTTCTTAGAGCCAATTATCCATGGGTTTTACCCCGATTGCTTTGATCTTAGTTGTGATGATTGTTTTTTTCATCTGTATGCACCTAGCCATAAATTTCTTAGATTAGGTTTAGATTAGGGTCTTGAAGATGGGGAAGACGTGAAGATGGTGGAGGTCGATGTCCACTCCGACCGTTATTATGTAATACTCATTTTCCCGACATATGTCTCGGGTCCCATTTGCTGTATAAAACCCGACGAGTTGCGGGTTTTCTCTTTTTCTTCTCTTTTTCCCTTTTTCTTTTTTAATTGTGTTCTCTTTTATATTTTTTAGGATTGCATGATAGATTTACTGCTTTTCTTGATTGTTTACTTCATGTCTTGCAATTTCAATTTCATTGAGTGATTCATTTTCTTGTTATTTTTCTTTTAGAAATAGAATAGCATGAAAGTAACCAACCACACATGATCACTTAATCTAGAACTGATGATCCTGAAAATGTAAAAAAACACATGGACATGTTAGGAAAACACAACATACTGTTTAGGTACCGAAAGGGCGTTAATAGAAATATTAGCGTAACTCAAGTCCTTGAACCTAAATATTTGGTTGCGTAGGAATCGAGGGTATACTCCCGACCCTCGATTGGGTTTCTAGCTGACCCCCGAAATGAGGTTAGTGGCGACTCCCGTTTATTTTTAGGATGTCATAAATAATTAGACTATACAAAATTCGTTGTCACGCGGGATATGAGCTTGGGAGAGCTCGTGATCTTATGATCAAATATCCCTAAACCTGACATTTCCTCCCTTTTTTTACTCGAGGGCGGCGAGATCAGGTCGCGACAGAGATAACTGGTTGCTGAGGATATCTCACTTAACCTATGCTGAAGGCTTCTAGAAACATTTGCGATGAGCACAATCTGATCGATCAAAAAGGTCTTTTAAAATGACCGCAATATAGGATCAGTCATGGGCTTATACAAAGGAATTATTGCTTTGAGGCCAATAAAGGAACATTTGTCACTATCTTCATCGGATTTACAAGTCGAGAACTTGAAAGATAAGACAAGATAGAATTACTTCCACTCCTTCAAGCGATAGCTTCTTTGTGGTATTCTCAATTTCACTCGAATCATTCCAATCAGAAGAGACTTCAGAAGAGGGTTGTAATGTTGGCTCGGAGAGGCTCGAAAGGCTTAAAATTTTCACGAGGGTTTTTAAGATTCGGTGATTATCATGGCATTGTGACCAAATCACTCGATCTTTTGAAATCATTTGGCTTTTGAAACATAACACATCTCGAAAGTCCCTTGACTAATTATTTATGCAAGGGAGCTTTGCTCCTTTCTCTAATTTCCTTTATTCTTATGATGATTTTTTTATGCAGGTACTTGGACTTTAATAATTTTTCTTTCACATAAGATGCAGCATTTTGGCTCTTCTCCTTGACGGGCATTGGCTTTACTTTTACCATGCAAACTGCTTTTTCATGCCCCTTAATTTTGTTAAACTTTTTGCTCTTTGAACTTTTGGAGCTCTTATGACTTTCGAAATGCTTTTCATGCTTTCTCGTAAATGTCAATTGTAAGTGGTCAATCCATATGCGTTGCCCTAGTGAGAGGAGATGATCATCGCTCGGGATTTAAAAATGAACAATCAGGCCCAGATTGGTTAAAGCAACGGGTATCAGTGTTTGGGTAGAGAAGGAAATGCTCTTATTCACCTTGGGATGAGTCAAGCTCTGATAAGAATTCCTCTGAAGCTATCAATGGAAGATTGATGCAAGTGAAAGTAATAGAATATTTCTCAATCTTTCGCTCTACATCTCAATCGAAACTTCCGATGCTACCCCAGTGTAGGGTCGTTCTCAACAGAAGCCAAAAGGGTTAGCAAAAGATTAGTGCGGTGTTTGGGATTGATGAAGGAAACGCATGTATCATTTCGATTTTTGCGTTCAATTCGAATGAATCATTGATCCTAAGAGAATGTCGCTTTTCACTTAACTCTCAAAAGTTTCTGAAGAATGTATTTGGAAATGACTTGCCTTTCTTCATCCTAAACACTTCTTGTTTGGCATGGTTAACGTCTCCATTTCACTCTGCTGAGATCACTTGAGTAGATCAATCTCCATAAGGAAATTTGATTCAAAATGAATAACCCACAAAACGAGAAAACAATTTTGAGATTAAAAGGATATTCAAAAAGTTTGTAGAAAGTTTTTTGTTTCTTTTCTCAATTATTCATTTTTGTGCTTGTTTCTAGGAAAGTGCCAAAGGTTCTTTTTGTGTAATGGAAATTCTCCATTTTTTTTTTTCATTTAATTTTGAGAAGAATGGTACTTACCTACGGCATGGTGACTCGGTAACCCTATAAAGAATGTGAAAGAATATGTTAGACCATATGGAAAAGTCATATCTGTTTCTAATTCCACAAAATAGATAGAGTCTCGCGCTTCATACAAAAGCCCCAAGCCCTAGTCTTATGAGAGAGCGGTTTTTTTTTTTTTTTGGTTGGAAGAGAGATAGGGGTTGGGTTGCCCCCATTTTAACTCCTTTGATTTTTTTTTTCAAAAGAATTGTTTAGTTTTCAATGACCACTTACAACTTTATCTTTAAAAATATCATTTATGACTTCTAAGAAAACTCCAACCTTGAAAAGACCAAATGGCCCCTCTCATTTTAGCATATTGTTAGTCTTGGCATGGAAAAATTGTTCAAAAAATCTTAAATTTATCATATTTTTGCTAATTTAGTTCTAATTTTTCAATTTTATCAATCGAAACCTAAACATTTTCATATTTTACTAATTGAGTCCGTCTGACTTAAACTCGGCAAGAAATTGCTGACATAGACATCGACATCTTATAAGGCACAATTAACGCGAACGTGAATAATTTTTAATAATATTTTAATTTTAATTTTAATTATTTATTTTTATTTTTTATTTTAACCATCAGTAGGCTAGGGCGTTGCTACCCTCACTAGCCACGGGTGAGGGCCTTTGCACCTTTATCTGCCCTCACCCAAATCCAGGCAAGGCTCATTGGGCTCTTGCCTAAAGCTGGTGAGGGTGTCGACTAGCGAGGGTCGTGACGTCCTCACTAGATTTAGGAAGAGGGTCTTGATCCTTGCGTTGCCTAGGCTAGGTGAGGGCAATGCCCTCACCTAGATCTGAACGAGGGCGAATGCCTTTGCTTGTAATTGACAAGGGCAGCGACACCCTTCTCCGACTAGGCGAGGGTCGCGGCCCTTGCCGTTTTTTGGGTTAGGACAAAAATTAAATATTGCAAATTAATCTTAAAGAATATTAAAATATTATTGAAAATTATCCATGTCGGTGCTAATCGTACCACTTAGGACAATTGCCTTTACATTAGTGATTTTTAGTCAAAATTGATTGAATGAACTCAATTAGCAAAATGCGAAAAAATTTTAGGATTTAATTGGCGAAATTGAGAGGTTTATAACTAAATTGGCAGTAGGTTTGGGACTTTTGGATAATTTTCCTTTTTTTTTTTCATAAATACATAGAGGAGTTTACAGTCACAACAATCTATTATGCGGTGCACTCATGAATTAGATCAAGTGCTTGAAAGCCAATAATTTTTGTAATAATATTTGTTAATTCGTTTATGAGATTGAGAAATTATTTTGCAAGAAATTATAAGAGTTAAAACGTTGTATGATTTAGTGGATATAATTGTGGATTGGGCTAATGGCAAAAGCCTCAACTATGATTGTAATCTCTATTGCATTGATCGATTTATAGTGTAATCTCGTATTGTTTACCTCATCAAGTAGGTCACACCAACTGAATCATATAAATTCGGTGTTTGTTTATTATGTTTTATTCTTTGCACTATGCTGTAAGCGAACCGCCTCCTTGATAACACCGTTATCAAATATATGTGCAAGAACCCAAATGTTTCGTGCTTAAATCACATGACTTCATCTTCTGGTTGAACTAATCTGAAGAACGAATAGACAACTTCTCCTACATCAAACACACCGGCAGGATACTTTCATTTCCTAGAATTAAAATGAAGAGTTTTGAGACTCTAATGAAAGATCTGTCTCGACATGTAGAGCTTTGGAATGGACAATCTCGGCCTGGGAATGGCCACCGGGGGATTCAATTTCTTGACCACAATCCCGAACTTGTCCGATAGTTCCAGCTCCACCCCTTGCTGTAATTCCCACTCGAATGAATGCAAAAGAGAGGCCAAAGAAAACGTCAGCATCCTCTCCGTCAGTGCGAGCCATGCGCATATCCTTCGACCGGAACCGAAAGACATGTGCGTGAAGTCGTTGCCCAAGAGGTCATACTTGCTGGGATCTTCCAAGAACCTCTTGGGTCTAAACTCCGTCGGTTTGTCCCAAATCATGGGGTCCCTGTGGATATAACCCACGTTTAGGAATATGTTACTGCCCTTTAGTGCCGAGGCACCAAATTCGGAGAACTGGAGTTTGTAGGTGGAGAACTCGGTAGGTCTCGGCCAATTTGGAGAACTTCCGGTGTAGGTCGCTCCCTAGGAATGGGAGGTACCCAAGGAACGGCATGCCTCGGGGCCTTGGGGGCAATGGATTCTTCAAGTTTTTTTCGCCTCCTGAGCATGGAAAAAACCGAAAAACTAAGAGTTGCAATTGCTATGACAACAAGTTTTCTGATAGCTCTAGGAATCGCATCGTTCTCTTCTTTAGCATGCCACAACCACAACCAGGAAGGTCCAGAGTATCCGTCTGACATTTTAGCTCACCACCACAGGAAGAGAAGCAGCGAAGCAAGAATAAGAAATTCTTTTATTACACTAGGCATACATGGTCTTCCTCTGGATGTGTGGGTCTCTCATGGATGATAAAGGAAAAGCCCCAAGTGGTCCAGTTTTTTACTTGCACGGAGGAGTTGTCATTGTCATGAGGAGTCATTAGTCTTACATAATTGTATGATATTTTTTGTAGGTGGTATGGACCGGGTCGAGCACTCTGCATTGTTGATAGAAGCAGTACCTTTGATGATTTAGGCAGGCAAATATCAAATCATCTCGACTCGATGGGACGCAAGTACTAATTACTAATATTTTACCGAATCTTACTATTCGATGCAATTATTTTTCTTTCATAAGTTTAACCTTTCGAATTGAAAATGTATTTCGAATTTTAGCTCAAAAAGCAAACTTTTTTTTCTGATCCTAGTAAGTAATCTAATTTGAGTAGATTTTCTATTTGAGTAGTTATTTTGTTTGAATAAATTTCCTATTTTGGATTTAATTATTATCTATATATAAAAAGTATCTTCATTGTGAAAGGTATTTATCATTTTGTGCAATTGCACGAAAGCAATCCGAGACTATTTAAAGCTGTGAAAAAGATTTTATGTAATTATTTTTTTGAGATTGAAATATTATTTTGTCAAGAATTGTGATGGTTAAATATCATGTGAGTTATTAAGTATATCTGAGAGTTAGGAAATACTTAAGAGTGTTTGAGTGCGGTTATAATCTTTATTTGATTGCTTGATCTATTGCAAATTCTTATGTTGCTATCTCTACAGATGTAAGTCATATTGACCGAACAATATAAATATGATATTTAATTTATTTTTTATGCTTATTTTATAATTCGATTCGTTATTTTTCACAACAATTGTTGTTAGAATCAGGTTTGTATGAGTTAAATCAAATTGATGATGATAGAAGAAGGAAAAGTAAACAAAGTTAATAGGAAAGATTTTTGGTTTTTAGAAGATGCAAATTGAAGATTATCTTTACTAGAGAAATATGCATTTACTCTTATTTGGAAAGAAACCAAAGTTGGTGAAACAAGCTGATTGAAAGTTGCTGGATAGACAATTGCCGGGTATAATTTAGCCGACATTGGCTCGTAATATTGCATTAGCATAATAAAAGAGAAGATCATTGTGGGATTGACGAAAGTCCAATCAAATTTATGAGAAACTCTCTGCGAACAATAAGGTCTACTTTAAGTATTGTTTGTTTCACTTAAAGATGAGTGAAGGTGCATAAGTTGCTTAGAAAATCAATGAATTCAATGCGATTGTCAGTCAATTGAGTTTAATCTTTGATTTTATCATGTTCATTGCTTGATAGTTGGATCACTATATTATTGTTATTAGTAATTCCATTGGGTTAGTAAGTTTGGCGTTTGGTGAAATTCATTACTTGATTCTAAGTGAAGACATCCATAGAAGAGTACCTAGTGAATTTATGCATGCTGTTTTAGAAGGTGAAGGAAGAGGAGGAAATAATAATAGTGTTAGTAGGAGTAGTGCAAATTTGAACCAAGTGTAGTTAGTTTAGGATTTGTGGTGTTGTCTATTGGAGTTAGGGCAAGAGGGATTATCTTAAAATGGATTGCCTTAATCTAAACAACAAGAAGGATACGAGAAATGGAGTTGAGTCTAACGATGATATTGCTGTAGTTGCTAACCATGCCTTAGATAGTGCTCATTATGTATTTTTTGTCACTAAGAATTCATCGTTTGACGAATAGATTATGATTCTGTTGCTTATTTCCCGCTACACCAAACATGGAACTTGTTTGCTATTTATCAATGCATGGAGAATGGTAAAATGTAGTTAGGGAGCAATGCCGAGTGCAATGTTGGCATTGTTAGAATTAGAATGCATGATGGTGATGTGAGAATATTGACTGAAGTGAGACATATTCCAAAATTGAAGAAGAATGTAATTTTACTAAGTGTCATAGATTTAGCTGAGTTTTGGTAAACCTAAAAAAGTATATATATTCAAGTTGACCTATAACTCACTGGTTTAAATTTTTGAATCAATGTGGATCCAATTGGATATATTTATTGGTTTAGATTTGGACTCCCTCTTAGTAATTTTCCCAAGTGAAGGTATGAGTTTCTATTGCACTCCTGTTACGGCTAAATTCTCCTCTACCCTTCATCTATGTCTCCAATTTCCTCCGAACAAATATGGAGGAGAACATGGTCTTAATCAAAGCGGAGGACTACCATAAGTTTGGCATTAACCTTTGCTTATTGCAAACGTACATGTAATACGTGACTAACTCCAGGCCATTCCTTAGTTTAGACAAAAATGCAAGAATATCGACGGATTCTCTCAATTCATGTTGCCATGAATAGGATTCGTACCATAACATAGTCGATAGATATGCATATATCTTTATTGAAAACCGAGGCTAGAAACATACAAAGAAAAGGAGTTTGGAAGCTTCAATCCGAATTACCTATATCTGCATGTAGAGCTGCGGTCCGGACAATTTTGGTTTGGGAATGGCGACTAGTGTTAGATATTTCAGCAGTTTTGAAATATTTAGAAATTATGATCGTCATGAAAGTCATCATTTTTGTAACGGTTTTCTAATGGCTGTATAACGGTCGTTTAACGACTTTATAATTTTTGATTTATTACTTCATAAACTCTTCATTAATTTATAACGGTCATCTTTTAATTACCAATTGATTTATGATGATCTCCTAACGGCTCTCTCTTTTCCTTGTTTAAATATAAATTAAACTTCAAACCACAATCTTAGTAGATACAATATGTTCTCACATATTTCCTTTTCTTTTTGCTGGGTTATACACATGTTGTTCTGTTTCCTTCTAATATTTAGTGCGGAGTATAGAGGAAGGTATGTTGTATCTTGGGAGGATAGCCGTTGAAGTCTTACGCATCGAGTTTCGTACTCCGAGGGGCGGAATTATCCTTAAGGACAGTGTTTGCATGCCTCAGACATTTCTTTTTATTTTCTAATCTTTTGTAATGTATTTCCAATAATAATTATTATTTTATGTATTCTAATACTTTTTCCAATAATTTTAAGGATAATTCCCTTATAGCTTTGAAAATTGGAATTGCTGGTGCTTCCACCGACCTTGGAATTGAACAAGGATTTGGAGATGGTGAAGGACAAGTATCACATATTCTTGGGTGGTTTGTCATGGGACAATATCAAGCATTAACACAAAATAGCTTTCGGCCGTTTTCGTAAGGTTATTGAGTTTTAAGTAAAGTCGTGTTTTGGAAACTCTAAATTAATGCTTGAAGGGCGTAATTGCCTTTTTGGCGCACTGTTTCCACATTTTGAGGAATCATGATCACATAGGACGAGATCCTTTCATTCTAATATTTGAAATTTGGCGTCACCAGCTTGTGTGTTCTCTTTAGATTTGATTTGATCTTGTTAGACATATTCCATGAATGTGTGCTCTTATACTTTTACGGAAGATGCTTACAGTTTTTCAAAATTAACCTATGTAGAAAATCTTTAAAAATGGCATAGGGATTCCGTGTGGCTATTTAAAAAGAAATAGAAAAGGAAAACCATAAATGAAATGGAAAGAAATTGGGCTAATATTTCTTTTATATATTTATTTTTTATTTTGGGGCTTCAATACCTATACTTGTTTTTCCAATAGAAAGTCGGACGTGTGTAGGTGTTTTCTCTCTCAAGCTCGTGATTATTTTAATAATCATCCATTTAGGATTGGAATTTGGGGCGCTCCACTATTACTCAAAATAGTTTCCATTTGTCCTTAATTCTTCCTATTCTCCTGCTAAAATTTGTTTAATGTACATTCATGACGCCAGTTTATAACTGTTTTTATCTGCAATTTAATTTGTCTTTGGCTCCATCTCTACAGAATCTTATTAAGCTTGCCCATGTTGGACTAGGTTATATATAATTGTTTTCAGCGAAACAATGGATGCTGTCATGTGGGATTTATGTGTTTTACCACTAAAATTACGCTCTTTTTACCTTATATTATTGTGCTTATAGATTTTGAAAATATGTGTCATTTGACTTTGGAACAAAATTCTTCAGTATTCCTCACAGTGTTGTCCCGTCATTCTTGGGAATATGCTAGAGTGCATACAATCATTAGTCGGTTGGTGATATCCATGTCAATATGCTCAAGTAAGTGTAGACACGAGCTTGTGTTGGTATTTGGTGGCATGTCTTTATTCATGCTTGCTTGGGAGTGCAGCGTGGGCCTTTATCTATGTATATGCTCATACATGTGTTGGTATTTGCTGCGTGACAATGTGTATGTTTGATAAATACATGAAGATATGATAATTCTCTATCGTCCACGCACATATAGAACTTCTCTAGCATTAGAATGGTGGCAGATTCTTGCCTTCTTAACGACGTGGAATTATGCTTGATAGAAGGGGAATGGAGACCCAATTTAGCAAGCACAAGCTAAGAGAATAATTGGGCGACAACTATTCAATTGATTAATGATACACCCCAATATTTGCCATTAATTACTTTTTTGGCTAAATTAGCGTAATCGACAATTTAGTGAGTATGCTTTTTGCATCCTGCCTTTAGTGATATTTTTATATTTCACATTTCAGTCATTTAAATGTTGCTTAAAGAGTTAAAGTCTACTTTGAGTTTTACATGTGTAAAACATTGTTGGCATTATATTTATGACTACTAAAGTTTTAGTCCAAACATTTTTCTTGTCAAAATTGTTGTGATTCTAGTCTCGAATTTATTAGATTCACACTTATGTTTGAAACAACCAAAGATGTTTACATTTTATGATAGCCACAAATTTATGGGTTAAAGATTATAATGTCTCTTTTGCAATGATCGAATTTTTTATGCATAACTTTTGATAGAATTATTAAATAGTATTTTATTGCATAATTAAATTGGTTACATGTTTTGTATTGAGTATGCATTGTTGAGACATTTTTGGTGATTCATATATAACACTCAGAGGAAGTCTTAAAGTAATTTTGTGAAATTATTAATTCATTTTGGACTTTTGCTAACCTTTGAGTTTTGGTTAACATTTTTGGAGCAACATGTAATATTGACAGCGGTAATGATGTAAAAAAAAAAAATCTTTGTAAGAATATTTACTTTGCCAATTTATGTTGAATGGCCATTCATGCATGATGATAATTAGAGACTTGATTGGCTATTGCATTGGGAAAGAAATCTCCTTTAGTGATTGTTGTGGAGATGAAATTTATAGTTTTTGGCATCTGTAGCCAACATAGATCTATTTTGAATAAGATTGATGTCTTTTGTGAAATACTTTGTTAAAGGGTGACTATTGTCAAGTTTATTGTATTTTATATAGTGCATTTCCCATTGTATCAGAAGGAAACGGTGATGTTAACTGGATCTTGGATTCCAATGAAATAAAATCCATTAATGAATATGTGTTCACCCGGTGGAAGTGCTTGACATAAAAGCAGTCAAATGAAATCATGGGGGAAATGACAATTTTGCTTAACCGAAAGTCAACTTGGTTGAAGTAGATGATTTGACTAACTAATTGCTATAGTCATTCCCATGCCAATATTGTGGCTAATCAAAATTATGGGTGGTAGACTCAAGTGCTACTAGGCATATATGTGTAAACAAAATGCCTTATCCTCCTAAGCTCCAATGGGTGAATGAGAAGAAAATATTTACTATTCTTTGGTAAATTGAGAATTATTCAAGTTTTTGAGAAAAAGAAAAAAAATTCTTCTCAAACTCATATATGAAAATGAGGCTGAGTAGTTGAGAAACTCTTACTAGATATTCCTTTGGGAAAATGACACATTTTGTGTTTATACATCATCATTGCCAAGAGGTAATAGCCATGCAAAGATAAAATTTTCAATGGTAAAAATTGACACGTTCGATTGAGGGATGACATGGTAAAGCGGCTGCTTAATGATGGAAATATGTCCATTAATTATGTCAAGTTAGAAATGGATTTTGGCCAATCCTCTTACTATACATCGAGGGGAATGGGACAAGCCAACTGAAGAAAATCAACAATGATAGTAACACAACATATGTGATTGGTGATCCCATGAATTAGGTTCATATGGGTAATAACAAGTCATTTATTGATCTAGTGCACTGTAAAAAAAAAAAAAAAATTATTGTCCCTCCTAAGGTGAAAATAGTGCAAAATCGTAAGGAAAAAGAAGTTGAGCTAAGCTCTGAATAAAATTCCATAGCTATTATTGGTGGTGTATTAATCTACAATATACAATTGATGGAATCACCTATATAAGTATGGAGTGGAGCTGCTCCTATGAGAATTTTTGGCGAAAATCTCTAAAGCACTTATGAATAAACCAAGTACGCGCATGGCCTATTAGCGCAAAACCGCGTTGAACAACAAAGTTTGTGGGAGTGTAATGTGACTGGTGAAAATTATAATTCACAAAAAAGAAATTCTTGGTTCATAGAAGTTTCAAACTTCACCAATGATTTCATGAATTATATTTCATTCTTTCTAGGGTTGGTTCATAACCTAACAAGCACCAATTTTGATGCATTACTCTCCAATAACCCAGTATTATTCTATTTTTATTGTCAAAACTTTCTGAAATATGTGGGGGATTGTTAGATATTTTAGCAATTTTGAAATATTTAAAAATTATGATCATCATGAAAGTCATCATTTTTGTAATGGCTTTCTAATGGCCGTATAACGGTCGTCTAATGGCTTTATAATTTTTTATTTATTACTTCATAAACTCTTCATTATTTTATAACGGTCATCTTTTAATTACCAATTAATTTATGATGATCTCCTAACGGCTCTCTCTTTTCCTTGTTTAAATATAAATTAAACTTCAAACCACAATCTTAGTAGATACGATATGTTCTCACATCTTTCCTTTTCTTTCTGTTGGGTTATACACAAAGGTTGTTTTGTTTCCTTCTAATATTCAGTGCGGAGTATAGAGGAAGGTTTCTTATATCTTGGGAGGATAGCCGCTGAAGCCTTACGCACTGAGTTTCGTACTCCGAGGGGCGGAATTATCCTTAAGGATAGTGTTTGCACGTCTCAGACATTTCTTTTTATTTTCTAATCTTTTGTAATGTATTTCCAATAATTATTATTACTTTATGTATTCTAATACTTTTTCCAACAACTAGTGGATTCATTTTCTTGACCACAAGCCCGAACTTGTCTGATAATTTCAACTCCATCTCTTGTGGTAATTCCCACTCGAATGAATGCAAAAGGGAAGCTGAAACGCACATTAGCATTCTCTCTGCCAGCGGAAGCCCTGCACACATCCTTCGACCAGAACCAAATGGCATGTATCCGAAGTTGTTGCCCGATAGATCATAAATGCTACGATCTTCCAAGAATCTTTCCAGTCTAAACTCTAATGGTTTGTCCCAAATCTTAGGGTCCCTATGGATATATGATATGTTCAGGAATATGTTACCGCCCTTTGGTATCATGTAACCCTTGACAGCACAGGAAGAATGCGCAGTCCGAGGCACCAATAAGGGCGGTGCCGGGTGCAAGCGCAACACCTCTTTGATGACAACACCGAGGTACTTTAATTTGGGCAAGCGCTGCTCTTTGACCATCTCATCTACTCCCAAAAATTCTATCAATTCCTCCACTACTTTGTCCATCACATTCCGGTTCTACAGCAACTCTGCCATCACCCATTCGGTCATTGTTGACGATGTATCGGTCCCACCAATCACAATGTCCTATTCGATCATTTAAAGTTTCATCAGTAAGAGCAGAATTCCCTGACGGTCCATTAAGTTGCAGAGTTAATGATGCACTGTATCAGAGAAGAACCAACCTGAAAGTCAAGATATGGCACTGTTCTACGGAGTTGGACACGGCCCAGTAAGATGATAAGACGTGAAACAAGAAGAGGATGGAAAGAGATCAATTTGGACAAGATATGACAAACGTCCCAGGAGATTTGGCACAAGATGATTGACATATTTTTTGGGTATTATCAACTTTTGCTATTGTGTATATGATGTGGGTTGAAGTTATGATAATGTAATGCTTATAGAGATTCTAAAGGAAGCACAATACCCTATAAATAATCGTTAAACAACTAACTTAGGATTATATGTGGCACTTGGCAGCCATTATATGGAATGAGATCTATTATTAGGAACGGAGTTGTAGATTGAGGATTCACTATGTTTTATGATGCATCAGGCTGTCAAATGCATGTATATGTTAGAAATTAAATCAAATTTATTGGTGTTGATAATTGTCTGGTATCAGCATTGAAGAAGAGTTAAAATTGCTACGTCATCTATAATGAGTCAGTTCGTATTTTTAGGTATAGTGATTGTTTTTAGAGATAGTGATTGTTTCTAGACATATCGTGACATATGATGAGATAATGTGAGATATGGTGATTGTTTTGTTATAATCTGGGCCTTATCCGGAACATTAGCTTTATATATTGAGAAGAGCGAATGTCATGTAATAAGTCTATAAATAGGGAAGTCTTGCGATTGTTTTTTGTTAAGGTGAAATAAATTTACAAGCCTATCTATCTTTTTCTCTCCCTTGTGTGAGTTGTAAGTGTTTCATCTTCAAATTACTATCATTAAAGTGGTATCGGAGCTTACGGTTTGTGATCATGGCCTAAACAAACAATCAGCTTCTTCTTCAATACTCTCGTCTTACCAAAGAAAATTATAGTAACTGGGCCATTAAAATGAAAGCTATACTCGACGCTTACTATGTATAGGAACTCGTTAACACTGGCTATGATGAGCTAGAGGATGAAGCTACCTTGAGCCAAAACTTGAGGAATGCCTTGGAGAAGATTCATTCGAAAGATCAATATGCCTTGTCAATCATCTATCAAGCTTTAGATGATTTTATGTTCAAAAAAGCGTTGAACACTACTACTGCTACGGAGGCATAGGAGATTCTTCACAACACACATCTAAGAGTATAGAAAGTTCAGAAGATTCGCTTTCAAACCTTGAAAGGCGAATTCGAGGTAATTTATGTGAAAGTATCTAAATCAATTGCTGATTATTTCATAAGAGTTTTGGCGATTGTCAATAAGATGAAAATAAATGGAGAAGACATTTAAGATATTTGTGTTATTCAGAAAATTTTTCGGTCCTTAGACAAGAAGTATGACTACATTGCTGTTGCAATTGAAGAATCTAACAACTTGGATGCCATGACGATCGATCAGCTTATGGGCTTCATTACAAGCCTATGAAGGAAGGTTCAGAAGAAAAAAGATTGAACCAGCGGAGGAAGTTCTCTAAACGCGGTTGACCATCTGAGTTGAGAAGGAACAAAGAACCCACACAAACTTGTGGGACAAACCAAGATCATGGTCGTGGTCGAGGCTGAGATCACTTTCAAGGAAGAGGTCGTGGACGAAGTGGAGGAGATGCTGCTTGAATTGACGGTAAATACCAATATCAAAGATGTGTTCGTGGAAGAGGAAAGAACTTGACAGGCCAATGATATGATAAATCTAAAATTCGGTATCATTGTAATAAACTTGGCCATTATGCTTCTAACTATTGGAACAAATCGTGTAGCGAAGCAGATGAAAATGCAAATTTAGTGAATGATGCCAATCAAGTTCTATTATTAGCGTTCAAAGAAGATGAGGTCAAATTGATAAGTGGTATTTGGATACTGGCGCAACAATCACATATGTGGGAGAAAAGAGATGTTTATCGAGTTGGATGAGACAATTAAAGGAAAAGTCTCTTTCAGTGATAAATACAAAATTCTCACCGAAGGCAAATGTACAATTCTGATTCGCTTGAAGAATGGTGTACGTCAGTTTATTACTAATGCTTATTATGTCCCGAAAATATCAAGTAATATTTTGAGTTTGGGACAGCTTTAAAAAAAAAGGCTATACTATTCATATGAAAGATCTCAATCTTTGTGCTACGAGACAAGATTAAGGCTGCGCATGACAACACTTCTTGGCTAGGGAAGAGTTTTTTTTCAGACATAGTTCTTTTTTGTATTTATTCGTTTTTTATTCTTGCTCACAGATCGCCGACTGCTAATTGCCGCCCGCCTGCCATCGTTGCACGACCGCCCTGTCGACCGTCACCAACAACCGCCACCGCACAGCCCATTGGCCGTCAACGACCGACGACCATCGGAGGCGGATCGGCGGTCGCGGAGGTGGCGGCCGATGGGTCAGGCGGCGGCGGCGATGACGGTCGGCGGTCGGCAATCATGCGGCGGTGGCGACGGGCGCGGCAGCGATGGTGGCGCCGAGCGGCGACGGTTGGCGGCGTTCGGTGGTGTCCGGCGGGCAGCGTCCGACGACCGCGCCGGCAGCCGGCGGCATCTAACGGCGGGTGATGGTGGGCGGCGGCGTGACGGTTGACGGTGGCTCCGAGCAGTTGGAGGTGGCGTGGCAAGAGAGAGGAATAAAAAAAAAAAAAATTGGCTTATTTCTAGAAATTGTTCCCGAGAACAAGAAGCAATGTTTTTTTGTTTCTTGTTTCTGCTCCAAATCTATTCCCGGGCTAACTTTCTATTCCGGGGAATAGAAAAACAACTTGGCGTTACCAAACGGATTTTTGTTCTTTTTTTGTTCCGGGGAACAAAAGAACAGAAATTCTGAGGAACGGAAGCGTTGTCATGCCGCCCCTAATAAACTAATTGTGAACGCAAAGATGTCGAATAACAGGATGTTTACTTTCAATATAAAGAATGATATGTCTCGATGTCTGAAAGCATGCATGGAAGATCCTTCATGGTTGTGGCATTTGAGATTCGACCATCTCAATTTTTGCGTACTCAATTTGCCTTCTCACAAGAAAATAGTTTAGGGCTTACCACATATTGATCATCCCAATCAATTATTTGAAGAGTGTTATCAATAAACATTCTAGAACTAGCTTTCCAAATGAAACAACTTATCGAGCAAAGAAGCTGCTTAAGTTGATTCATTTTGATATCTGTGGCCCAATCACTCCTCACTCATATGGTAATCATCAATAGTTTATTACTTTTATTGATGATTTTACTCGGAAAACTTGGGTGTATTTTTGGAAATAAAAAACAGAAGTGTTTGATACTTTCAAACAATTCAAAAACCTGACTAAAAAAGAGAGTGTCTATTTTATCAAAGCTATGAGGACCTATCGTGGTGGCGAATTCACCTCAGCCATATTCAACAAATTTTGTGAGAATCATGGTATTCAGTGTTTCTTGACAACTCCATATTCTCCTCAACATAATGGTGTAGTTGAACGAAAAAATAGAACCATTCTTAACATGGTTCAAAGCATGTTGAAGAGCAAATATTTGCCGAAAGAGCTTTGGGCTGAAGTTATTTCATGTGCGGTCTATCTTCAAAATAGATATCTCACATGTGGACTTGAAGGCATAACTTCACAAGAAGCATGGATTAGGAGAACACCAAGTGTTTCACACTTGAGAATTTTTGGGAGTATTGCCTATGCTTATGTGTTGGATCAGAAAAGATCAAAGTTAGAAGACAATAGCAAAATACTCATCATTATCGGGTATGACTCATCATCCAAAGCCGATCAATTATTTAATCCTAACATTTTGAAAGTGTATATAAGCAGAGATGTCATGTTCGATGAAAATGGCACGTGGGAAGACAATCAAAAAGAAGAAGCAAATGCTCGTGGTGATACCAATCAAACAGAATTGAAGGAGTATTCTACACCTTCTTATCCAGTATCTTCTTCAAGTTCATCATCACCAACCTCTTCAAATGATGTCGATGAACCGCTAGTGTCAAGATCGAGGAGATTGTCTGACATTTATGAAGGTACCAATGAGGTGTACCTTGTATGTCTTCTTGCAGATTGTGAACCATTTATCTATGATGATGCGTCCAAAGAAGAAAATTGGAGAAAAACCATGAATGAAGAAATTGAAGTCATTGAGAAGAATCAAATATGGGAGCTTGCTGATCTTTCAAAGGACGAGAAAGCGATTGGAGTCAAATGGGTGTACAAGGCCAAGAAAAACGAGAAAGGAGAAGTGACAAGGTACAATGTAATGCTAGATTAATTGCGAAGGGATATAAGCAAAAAGCCGGAATAGGCCATGCTGAAATTTTTGCTTCTGTCATCTGCATGGAAATGATTAGTTTGATTATTTCTATTGCTGCTCAGCGTGATTAGTGAATTTATTAAATGGATGTCAAATCTGCATTTTTGAATATCATCCTTGAAGCAGAGATTTATGTTGAACAATCCGAGAGGTTTATTGTGAAATGTCATGAAAACAAAGCGTTGAAGTTAAAAAAAGCTCTATATGGGTTTAAACAAGCATCGATAGCATGAAATTCCTAAATCGATGCGTATTTCAAGGCGAATAGATTCTCTCAATGTCCATATGAGGATGCACTCTATTTGAAGTAAGAAAAATGTGATATTCTACTCGTCTATTTATATGTCAATGACCTTGTTATTACAGGAAATAATCAGGTGATGGTTGTTGTTTTTAAGACATTGATAGTGAAAGAGTTCGAGATGACTAATAATGATCTCATGAATTATTTCATTGTGATCGAAGTGAAGCATAATGCCGAGGGGATTTTTATTTCCCAAAAAGGATATATAGAAAATATCCATGAAAAACTCAACATAAAGAATTGTACTTTGGTCAATACACCAATGGAGTGCGGAACCAAGCTTTTAAAGTTTGATGGTGGTGTTGATGTTGATTCAACATATTATAGTTGTTTGATTGGGAGTTTAAGATACCTAACATGCACGAGACTAGATATTATAAATAGTATTGGAATTGTGAGTTGATACATGGAGAAGCCGAAGTTATCTCATCTTAAAGCTGCAAAGAGGATACTTCGGTACATCAAATGTACTACTTCTCATGGCCTACACTATTATTGTTCTAAATCCTTCCAACTTAGAGCTTATTCAGATAGGATTATGGTGGAAATATCATTGATCAAAAGAGCACTACATGCTTAGTATTTTTTTCTTGCATGACACTACTTTCACGTGGTTATCAAAGAAACATTCTAGTGTCATTTTATCGATATATGAAGCGGAATATATAGATAGATCCTCATGTATTTGTCATGCAATTTGGTTGAGAAGACTATTCAAAGATATTCTTATGGAGCAGAAGAAAGTAACTAAGATTTTTGTTGATGATATTTCTGTTATTGCATTGGTGAAAAATCCAATTTCTCATGAACGAAGCAAACATATCGATATTCGATGTCACTTTATTTGAGAATAGGTTAAAAAGAATGAGATTGAAGTGCTGCATGTGAAGAGAGGAGATCAAATAGCAGACATTTATACTAAACCTCTCAAGATTTATACTATCCGAAAGTTCAAGAGCCTAATTGGAATGATCGATGGAAGAGAATTTGGTTTAAGGGGGAGTGTTAGAAATTAAATTAAATTCGTCGATGCCAATAACTATTTAGTACCCGCATTGAAGAAGAGTCATAATTGCTGCATTATCTATAATGAATCTGTTCGTATTTCTAAGCGTAATGATTGTTTCTAGAGATATGATTAAATATGATGAGATAATGTGAGATGGTAATTGCTTTGTTAGTTTCTAGATTTTATGCAGAACGTTAACTTTATCTATTGAGAAGAATAAAGGTCATGTAATAAGTTTATAAATAAGCGGATCTTGTAATTGTTTTTGTTAAGGTAAATAAATCTAAAAACCTATCGGCAATATTCGGGTCCCGATTGGCGAACATCATGTCCTGGTCTCGCACGATTTCTTTGGCTAGGGATGGGGAGCTAACCACGACATACAGCTTGCTTCCAAGCCAGAGTTTGTAGACGGGGCCATAGGTCTCGGCCAATTCGGTGAACTTCCAGTGAAGATCGGTCCCAAGGAATGGGAGGTACCCGAGGAAAGCTGAGAGTTGCGATCGCTACGACAAGCAGTGTCGTAGTAGCTCTTGGAATTGCATCGCTCGCTTCTTTAGCATGCCACGACCCCGGCCAGGGACGTTCGGAGTCTCTGTTCGGCATTTCAGCTCGGGAGAACGGTCTGAGGAGTCGTCGAGCAAGAATGAGCATGTCTGTAGGGACGCTACATGAGGAAGTTCTTCCGATGGGCGGTTTTCATCGGAAAAGTCAGTTGTTCACGTGACACTCAGACAGTGACTGTCACTGATAC
Organism: Eucalyptus curtisii; assembly: GCA_017140595.1. NCBI lineage: Eukaryota > Viridiplantae > Streptophyta > Magnoliopsida > Myrtales > Myrtaceae > Eucalyptus > Eucalyptus curtisii. The sequence goes on from CM029497.1 coordinate 19,948,716, forward strand.
ACGAACAATTATTGATCAAACGAAAATAACCCCAGGGGTCCAGTTTTTGACATGCTAGAAGTGGGGGTTTGTCGTCTATTTAGTTTTGTTGATTTGCATGGTGTCCATGGTCTGAACGCAGATTTGGACCGACAAAGTTAATATCATGCGGGGTGCTTCCCATGGTCTGAACGCAGATTTGGACCGACAAAGTTAATATCATGTGGGATGCCACCGACGTCCAGATCTCTCAAAGTCTAAGATGATCACGATCTTATCCTTTTCAAGCTCAGGGGAGCCACCGTAGAGAAAGGATGAGCTTTAAAGGTCGCATACCTGCATAGATTGTATTGACTGATTTGATATTTTGAAATATCTACTAGCAAGATGCTCGTGCATTGCGTAGCTCTGACGTAGCATTTGTTATATCATACTCGATTTTGATTTCCGCGTGAGCTTTTGCAAGCGAAATAATATGCATAACATTATAACATCATAAATATTCACATCAATCAAATTATCAGCAAAAGTTTTCATGAAATTTTGTATAGAGTACATGTACTCCAATATGTACTTTAGTGTGAGGGGAAAGTACTAAAAATGTTTTAAATTTATTGTATTGGTATTAATTCAGTCCTAAACATTTTAATTATGTCTATTTAGTCCTAAATATTTTGACATTGATATTAATTCAGTCCATCCGATTTAAATTGGCTCGATATCGCCAATATGAATGCCGATTATCCTACATTGCATGGCTGACGCTGACAAGAAGACACATGATGACTCTTGATTGTCTAATTTAAAAGAATCGAATGATCGATATATCATTCAATTCTTTTAAATTTAAAGAGGCATTTTTTTGCACCAAAAAATGATCAACTTTTGGTTATTATTGACATATGATGGACTTAGTCGATGAGAATAGAATTTGATTATGTATGAATATAATTATTAGTAACTTCAAAAGAATCGATAGCATGCTAGTGAAGTCATTGACGACATACAAAGTGGAGTTATCGAGGAGAACCTTAAAACATAATTTGACATCAAGCAGTTGACAAGAGGATATCCTGGTTGGTTATTTGGCCGCTATTTCTTTTTTGGTAACCACTTGAAAGTTATTTTTTTCTTCTTCTTTTTTTCGTAACCATTTGTAACCTCCATCAATAACCATTGATTGTTGTTTTTAAATAGTTGTATCTTACTGAGGATCCCACACAAATCAAACAAATTTATTATCTTTAAAATTTCCTATCTTGCCTTTTATTTTCCTTAATTGTAGCTTTCAGATTTGCGTTATCGATTAAATTTCTTCATGCATCTCTATCCTAGGTATTGTGCCATCAATTAAATTCTAGCATAATACTTCTATGTTCTCAGGTTGTGTTGTCAATTGAACTCCGGCATGTTTATGTCTTGTTGCTTTATCTGGTTTGCTTGAATGATTAATCATCACCATCTAAAATGGATTGTAATTATTATTAGAGTAGTGTCACCATGCTCGTTAACCAAACTTTATAAAGAAAGACTTTCATTTTCAATGTACTAAATGTGTATACGACACAAAAAAATAATAATAATGTTTTGAAAATGAAAAATAAAATTCTTGATGTAGATATTTAGAGTCCGTGAATGCTCGTTTACAAAATCTTCGTAATTAGGTGCGCAACACCTCTCAAACTTATGGCTGGGTATTGCCCCTCATACATTGACAAGCTTAGGGCACACTTGTGTATAGACAAATTTTCCTTCTATCATAAAGAAGCTTCATTAATTTTCCTACTATTTGTTGGAAATATTTTATTTTATACATCCAACTAGTGTTAATCAATCGAACACTCATCTTGCTTACTCATAGAGTGCGGGATCAGACAACCTCGGCGTAGGTATCGCGACAAGAGGTTCCTTCTTCTTCAGAACGATGCCAAACGGCTCCGAAACATCCAGCTTCTCCGCACTGCCGCTCAGCAGTTTCCATTCGAAGAGTGCGCAAGCGTAGCCAGCGAGTACAGCACCATCCTCTCCCCCATCGCTGTCCCGGGGCAAATCCTGCGGCCCGACCCGAACGGTATGTAATTCAGGTCATTCCCGTTGAAGTCCCACTTGCTGTCCGCGTCCGCGAACCTCTCCGGGTCAAAAGTCGACGGGTTTTTCCAAACGGATGGGTTGCGATGGATGGCCCACGTGTTGATCAAGACTTGAGAGCCCTTCGGGGCCATGTAGCCCGCGATGATGCAGATCTCCCTAGGGCAATGAGGCACCAACATTGGAAGGCCAGGGTGTAACCTTAGAGTCTCCTTCATGACTGCTTTTAAGTAGGGGAGGTGGTGTAAGTGCGACTCTTCCACTCTGTTGTCTTCACCTACTACTTGCTCAAGCTCTTGTCGGGCTTTGGACATCCCTTCCGGGTTCTTGATCATCTCGGCCATGGCGAACTCGACCGAATTGGAGCTCGTCTCGGTCCCTCCCGCTATCATGTCCTGTCCGTGCATACTCATCACATGATATGTTAAAATTGGAGTATAGATGACTGCAAAAATTCTCAAGCTACATCTAGGGCAGGGAGATCGTCTCCACAGCATTCTTTTTGTGATGGGACCTCTAGCCTTTTTTAAAAAGCTTGGTAAGAGGCTTCGCATAACCATCACTAGTAAGGGTGAGCATACTAAACCGTCCGGATAGGGAATCGCCTGGACCGGATTGGCCAGTTTGGTCCAATTCCTGGTTCCATAAAAATGGAACACCAGGTTCTCAGTTCCAAGGGGAATCAGATCGGACTAGATAAATAGATCGGATCGACTTTAAAAAAATAATATATATTTAATTTCTTAAAAATAGCAATAAAACCTAAAATTGTAATAACTCTAGTTTTTAAAATTTTTTAGCTAAGTGGCTGGTTCCATTGAATCGAACCAGATGGACTGACCGGTTAGTCCGGTTCCCGGTCCCGGAACTGTCCAATCCGATCTCGGTCCCAAAAATGGAGTAAGTTCTCTTGGTCTAATTCCTAATTTCTGGAATTGAAACCGGACCGAAAACCAATCACCCTTAGTCACTAGTTCTATTTGTTGGTAATTTGTTTATAAAACAAATGAAGATGTGCCTTGTCCCACATTGAAAAGATGTGAGTGCGCACGTGGACGAAATTTAGCACTAACCGACAATCATTATTTTATTTATTGAAAATTCAGATTTATTTTTATAAAAATTAACTATAAAGTCTTGTTGAAACAGTGCGACTGTTCACGAAAAGTTACGGTTATTTTTTATTTATTTTTTATTTAATTACGAATTTTTTATGTCTTTTCAACGTAACCTTTGAGACGTACTTGTTCATTTTGCAACCTTTCACAAAAGGTTACATTTGTTCTTTTTGCAACCTTTTGAAGAGTTGCATCTATTCGAAAGACAAAGATAAGTAACTTTGTTTTGAGATCAAACGATGATCTTCTTCCATTTTTTTCATTTTTCTTTCGAAAGAATCTACAGCCATTGTTTCTAATTGTTTCCTAGGGAGACCCTGGAGAATTACTAGAATTGCTATATAGTATTCTCATTTAAGACTTTGTTGTATCCTGGAGGAAATTTGCCGGTGACCATTAGCAACTTTGTGGGGCAAATAAATCCTTAAAGAAAGTGATATCACGCCTCAAAGTCTGACTTGAGTACTCTAAAGATCCGACTTCATTGTTCTACCCAATTCGAAGCCATATTTTCCCAACACTATTTAGGTGCTAGCGTGACTATGGTTTGGGGTCGCTGATGAACATCAGGGATGACTTTTTCAGCTTTTAGGGACGGCTTATCGCTTGTCACTTGTTGTACCCTTTTTACTAGTGATAATTCTACTGGATAGAGAATTGTGCCAGGGGGTGGAAGAGCACATTGACAAATAAATAAGTGAAGATGCTAACATTAGTTTTCAGGGAACATTTTTATTTGGCCATGTTAATATACAAGTGATATACAAGTGATGTTCTTATTAGTTTCTAAACCTAGGGTTCAAGAGTTAATGCGTTCTCCATTTATTAAACACTCAGTATAGACTCATGTCTTAACCTTTCAATATTTTTTGTTGTTGTAACATCTGACGAAATATGTGGAGTTGGATGACAAAAATAAGTAAAATTTGATAATATTCCATTGGTGTAGATGATAGATAGAATGATGTTTTATAAACTTCAATGTCTTTAATTTAAGTACGTTTATCTCGTTGCTATATAATGTATTTGGGGAGATATATTTTTAAACAATGAATGCAAATACCAGAAGTAGGCTTTCAGTTGAGTCATGGTGAATGGTGCATCAACATCTGAGTCCCCTTCTTTCTTTAGTCTAAGCAAATACTGCAAAAAGTCCTGAGTCGAATTGACTTCATCGCCAATGTTTTGCTTCCAACCTTCTTTGTCCATCTGCAACCTCTTAGCAATCACCATGTTGAATAAACTGTCAAACCTGTTGGCTAAAACCTTCATCCTCTTCATTATGCCTTGCAAGTCGAACCGGGCCAAGCCTGTATAGAAGTCCGAGATGTTCGGCTTGATCGCCAAAACTGTCATCTCTGTTATTTTCTGCCGAAATTCTGCCCCTAGCCTTGCCATCTCTTCGCCTCTAATAGTGTTACCCCAGATCATGCTTGTAACCACGTTGAAAGCAGCCGCGAACACTTGGTCCCCAACGTTGATAGCCGAACCGGCCTGGCTATATAGATGCTGCACGGTTTGTCGGACCATTTTTTTTGCGGAGCGGGTAAACCGAGTTAAGAGTGGTGTTGCTTAACATCTTTAGGGTGCAAACTTTTCTCATAGTTCTCCACTGTGCCCCATATGGGCTCCAAGTCACATCGTACCCATCGTAGGTTCCAGCTAGGGCTGCCACCGGCCCGTCGTGGTTGGCGAAGATGATGTTGTGGTCTTTAAGGACTTCACGGGCCACGGAGGAGGAGCTCACCACAATGGCGATCTTCTTACCTAGCCGAAGCTTCATGATCGGACCGTAGCTCTTGGCCAGGCGGGACAAGTAGGTGTGGAGTGTTGGGTCAGAATGAGAAAGGGAAGGTTCCATAAACAAATGGCAACTAAGGGGAGACCACGGGGACCCGGTGGCAGTGGAGGTGTTAAATAATCGGAGATTTTAATCATACAAAGAAAATATTATATAAATTAGAAAATTATTCGGTCATCATATATACATGGTTTGATTGGTGTGACATACTTTACGAGAAGTGAAACATAGATTTTCGTCCTTGGTCAAATAATCGGAGATTTTAATCAAACACTCTCGCGTTTATCATCTTCAAATTACATCCAATAATTCACATAATATTTAGCTTTCAAAATTCATTTGCAAATAGTCTTTATCAATCTCGCATAGAAAAACACAAATTCATACCTCAAGGTTTCGTGACAACTTCAAAACGCTCGCAATTCCTTTGAGATGTAATACACGAGCACGGCGCATTTACACAACGTGGAATGTATTCCACAATTTCTTACTTGTTTAGACATCAAGCCACAGGTCTTATTTGGATTTGAAATTTGTACTTGGATCGAGTTTCGTTCATGGACTCATTGAGATATAATCTCAGCAACTTGTGCCATGATAAGACTTAGTTATCTCATTTTCTCTTCATGTACGTATTTTCTACTTTATCTCATTTCGCATCATTTGCTTGGGAGAGGGCCAGCTATGTAAACAGCTGGGTATTATACTTTGCCCCACAAATAACAAGTAATTGAATGAGATCATAGGATTATGATCAAGCGTAAGACAAAGACAAGTGCAAAATAAAATGGAGTTTTAGCAATTTTTATGTGCTTAGTCGGGCATCGGAGATGGCATCAAGACAACGGCCCGGTTAAGATACCCATTTTGGATGAAAGCCAGGGAACAGAATCGGCAATAGCAATGAATTGAGTCAACATGTTCACCGGCATGGTATCTTAGCAGAAACTTCTGGGATAATTTTTGTATTTATTATCTGTTTGTATGTGTTTGTGCTCGAGCACAATAATTGTTGCATCGCATGCTATGAAGCACGGACACGTTTTAGGAGCTTTCATGTCGTGCCGGACACTCCGACATGTGTCTAACACGTTTGGACATGCTCCAACACGCAACACGTAGTCAACTCTTTCTAACACGCTTTGACATGCATGTCCGGAACTGCGAGCGACATGGTGGTTTTTGGGGTAGGTCTACAAGTGCAAAGGGAGAGAGAATCGTTGAAGAAAGTGAAGGAGGGTGGAGGCAACGGCGAGGGAGCGGAGGCGAGGCTACGACTACAAGGAGGGTCAGAGGAAGAGCAGAGACCAAGACAACCTAAAGGGCCACAATTGTGATGCCGCGATGGAGGGCTAGAGGCGAGGCTGCGGTAACTGCGGTGATTACGATGAGGTGACCGAGAGAGAGCAGAGATCAAGAGGAAGAGGATCGTGCGAGGAGGAGGAGGAGGCTGCGTCAAGAAGAGTAGATAAAAAAAATTAAAAATGGGGAATGGCATGATATTTTCCTTTTTGGAGGGAGGGGGTGTAGACGACTTTAATTTTCAAGAAAGGAAATGATAGGTGATGAGGGAAAGAAACCAAGGGCAGAAAGGGGGCCCGGGGGTGGTTGGGGTGGGGTGGGGGAGAGAGGAGGGAAATGACAAGTGATGAAAGGAAAGAAACGAGGGAAATGATAGGTGATGAAGGAAAGAAACGAGGGAAAGAAACCATTGGGGGGATGGAAAGAGAAAAACGAGGGAGGTAAATAATTTTGGGGGGATGGGGGTTGGGGGAGAAAATGAGGGAGGGAAATAATTTTTTGGCAACGAAGTTTTTTTTTTTTTTTTTTTTTTTTTTTTTTGTTAGAAAAACAAATAAGTGGAGCTGAAAAGTGATTTCGAAAAATAAAAAATAAAAAATATGATAAATGTTAAATAGAAGATTATAGATTTATTTAAATAAGTTGATTCTAATTTTTTGTTAGTCATTAATTTCATCGATTATTTTTATTAAAGTTATAAATATCTTCCCAAATATTGGTATGCATTAACTATAAATATGTCTTCCAAATTTCCTATGAATAGATTTATTAATATCATTAATGTAAATTCATTGCATGATCTTTTTTATTATTTATTTATTTGTGAATTTAAATCAAATTAATTAAAAATAAAAATATTCATTTAATATATAATGATCCCAACGTGTTGGAATTTTCTATTTTGAGAAATGACATCGACGTAACGTCGTGTCGTAATGGTGTCGATATTGCGTGTCGTATCACGTATCGGTGCTACTTAGATTGCACATCCTTCTTGTTGCTCTTGTCTCTACTTGGTGGAGGTGGAACCACAACCGAGGGACCTTATACATGCTAGCATCAAGACAAGGATTTGATGTGCACTTGAGAGACAAGTCTTTGGTAGTGGAATCTAATTGGTCAATGTTGATTTTGCTCACTAATAAATGAAAATGTTATGATTGCGAGTGCTCCGAAATACTTATCATGTTTACGTCATAAGAATCATTTCAATTTTCCAAAAAAGAATTACATACTTTAAAATGAAAAATTAATAAGTTAAAGACTGCAATATCTTCTTTTTATCTTCTCGTTGTCACGACCTAATCCCTCGGCGGGGAGACATTATTAGGTTTGGGGTTATTGTCAACTTCGGGTTGACGGCCATCTATTGACTGGGGCTCTCCCAAGTCCTTACTTCGCATGACATTGGATGTTCAAATTTTTAATCAATTAAGCTCATGCAAATTTTGACTAAAGAGTCGCCACTAGCCTTTTTGGAATTGGCTAGAAACTTAGTAAGATATGAGAAATTATCTTATTATTTATGCAACCAAAGATTTTGGACTCGGAGACTTGATTACGTTAGCCCTAATACTAATGCCTTTTCGGTACCTAAGCTAATCATGTGCTAACTAACGCTATAGAAGCCTATAAAAAAAATATAGGATTTGTTCTAACCATTCTAAAAGAAAAAAAGGTAACATCCAAATATTGAAAAACATAATCAATTATAATCATAATAAAAAGGCAAACATCTTAAAATTGTCCATAAAAATGAAAACAAGACAAAGCAAAAACAAGAACCCTATTACAAAGCCTTAAGGGCTTATCCAATTTTAGATGTTTAATGTCTAAAATTTTTCTATTTTTATTTTTTAAATAATTTTAATTTTTTTTTTTTTGGGATTTTCTACAACTCTAAATTTTTAATTGATTTTCGATTTTTTTAAAAAAAATATTTATTATTTCCTAGAATTTTTAAACCCCTTTCTATAATTTTCCTAATTTTTAAATTTTATTTTCGATTTTTAATTTAATTAATTTTTAATTATTATATTTATTTATTATTAATATTAATATTAATATAAAAGGAATTCGGATCGGGTCAAGAGACCCAACTAAACCGACCCGAACCCTATTGGATCGAGCTGGTTTAAAAACAGGGCTGATTCCCAAGGCTCACTCGGAATTAATTAAATAAGTCCATGAAGATATCCTCAGTAAATTTTAAAGCCCACAATCAAGCTCAATCCGGACCCCTAAGGCAGACTCCCCAATTGGTCAGAACACAATTTAATTTAGCCAAGAATCTAACCTTTAAAAAAAAAAAAAAATCTAAGCCCAAATTTAAGTAATAGCCTAACTAAGCCCATTTCCTTGCCATTCTCTCTTCCATGTGATTTCCTCAATCTGCCGTCCCTTCTTTCCAGCAAACACAACAAACCAGAAGCTAATGCAATATCCAAAGATGATTTACCCAAATCAAAGGGAATATTTCCTCAACGAAAGTCCTCGCCAGAATCACGAAATGCAGAGCACCAGATTATAATAATCAGGTAACATTAGGGGCACTCAAAGTCTTATAATGTAATCTTATGAAACTGAGGCAGAATAAACTGATCAAAGGCACCCGTAGGGATTTAAGCGTGTTATTAAAGATTCAAATGGACAGGTTTTATGAAGGCTCCTCTTAAATACTCTCGGTGGGCATCGATTAAGTGAGACGGAGGACTCATTCCAGACACGATTTCTAGCCAACATCAATACACAGTGGACAAGCAACACTCGAAGCCAACTCAGAAACGGATTATTTGCATTCGACTTGAACGAGAACAAAGAACAAAAAGTCCCGGTCTCGGTTGAACCGAGGCCGGGTGTAACAAACCATTGAACGGAAAGAGAGAAGCGCGAGCTTGGTCGCCGACGGTGGCCCTACCCGGCTCGGGGCGGCGAACAGAGGGCGATCTTAGGAAGATCGGACTTGGTCCGGTCGCCCCACAACGTCTCCGAGCCGGGATCCTTGGGTCGAAACGATTTCGAGACTAAAGAAAACCAGAAGCGGAACCAACCTGGAAGAATATTTCCAGAAAGGAAGACGTTGCGCCGAGGATCGAAGTTCCGGCGTAGTGGTCACTGGAGGAGTTCCCTCACCCTTGGCTCTCGCTTCCGCGTTCTCGGATCTTTCCTCTCCGCCTTCCGAAACTTTTCCTTCCTTCTACTGGCCGACGATCCTTCACAAAACAGATTACTCTCCAGCGGTCTCTCTCTGCAAAACCGCCGCTCAAGCTCTCTGGTCCTCCCTCTCTTCGGAACCATTCTCTCCTCCCTCTCCAAAAACCGGCCCCCCCTCTCCCGCACCGAGCATGCTTCCATCCTCTTTCCCTTACGCCCCTCTCCCATTCGCTCATCTGCCCACCTCTCTCCCGACGACGGCGCATCATTCCTCCATCCCTCAGGTCATTGCGGTGACGTCAGCAACACACGTTGAACATGCGATCGCGTGCCAAGGGGAAAGAGGGGAAGATGGGCCGAAGAGAAAATACAGAAGATTGGCTCAACGAAAGGGGGAGAGAAGTGGACCAAAAGAAGGAAAATAAATGGGAAGTTGGGTCCAGCATTCGAAAGGGCGGAAAATTGCTAAGTGGGTCGTCGTGTTCGACCCACGCGACTTCATGTTATTTTAATACCGTTTCATTCATTTTCATTTTATCATTTTATTTTATATTATTATTTTTTTTTTGCTTTTTACTTTTTTATAAGTTTTTACATTTTTACAATATAAATGGTCACTTAAACGGCGACAAAAATTCAGATGTCAATAGCTGTCTAGCAACTGTTTCGAGAAAACTTATTAACAAAACCTTATACAAAAATGATTGAAATCTCGTGCTTATCATGACTATACATATATTTTGATTTTATGTATGCCACTAAAATAAATATCAACACCGGATCGGTTAACATTTATTTAGACTAACGTCAATCAAATTCGAGAGATATATATATATATATATATATATATATATATTCTGTTAGACTTTGACAAGTTAGTTCACATTAAGATAAAAGTAGGGGGACAAAGGACCTCTCAAGTAACAATACTAATGACAAATCTGAATGCGATATCTTAAAATAAAGAAGCGACTGCTCCATCATTTCGTTTGTGTTTTTAGTTTTTCAATGCAATCATATGTGAAATACCCATCTTTATAACACTAGTAGATATATAGTTAAAAACAATAAACCGAAAACCAGAGTGCAAGTGATCAAATAAAATTCTTGTCACTTACATCCTATAAATGAATTAGAGATGCCATGCATTATATTCTTCGAACATCGCATGTCAAAAGCAGCTATGGATAGTAACCATTTTTTGATGGTAAAGCATTTATCATCGCAGCATCTGACTGTGATAAAATAAAACCGCATAGATAGGAGTTTGACACCACATGAAGATAGGTATATGCATTTTTTTTCCTTTATTCTGTTCCCTACCAACGTGCACCGGTGCTTATTCATAAAGTCGAGGATCAAAGAGCGTCAGTGAAGGAATAGCCAGAGGATCAAAGAGCCTCAGTGAAGGAATAGCCATTAGAGGCATTTTCTTCTTCACGACCAATAAATAAGCACCGGTGAGATTCTTTTACCATGTTGTCTTTGGCGACCACTGTTTCCAATTCTTGCTGAAAGAATTTTTCTCAAAATGCTAGGATGGTTTATGATCTCGGCCATAGCAAACTTAACTATCTTGGAGGATGTGTCAATTTCACCAAGCACCGGGTCCTATCAAAATGATTCGATTCAATTCGATTTTCAATGCACCGTCCACAAGAGAAATTGAAGTCATGGAGAAAAATTTAAAAGCAAGCAAGAGTTAGAATTAGGCAATTAATTACGTAAGTGTAAAAAGCTAAGTTTCTTCCATTTATTTATTTCCATTGTTAATTGTTGAACTAAATTTTGGGCAAATAGTAGTAGAGCCTACACCCATCAAGTTATCTTATGCATATGGTTAGGAGTGAAATACCCCCCAAATTCAAGCTTTAGTGCCATTTTGCACTCACAAAATTTAAACGAAATATTGAGAATCGAGAATTTCACTAGTTAATGATCTGACATCAAACAGAGTTGAAAAAACTGCTAAGAGGGTGACAGAGATGGCAATTCATGTTATTGCACATTTTCATGCTCGTGTTTTTTCATGCGATTGAAATTTAACTTCGATCTTATATAGTGAAAAAATCAATTTATGTTCAGCATGGATTTTTGGCGTCCATGTTGGCAATTTCTGATCAATACTCGTCAAATGAACTTAATTGGCAAAACATAAAAAATTTATATGACTCAATTGGCAAAATTTAAAGGTTTAAATTGAATTAGCAAAGATGCAATAAATTTAGGATTTTGTGGACAATTTTTCCAACTATATCATAGGAATTTTTTTTAACTAAAATAGATGTAAAAGGCAATGAAATAAAGGGTTTATAATGGTGAAACAAGCCATATGTGAATTACCCCAAAGTCCATTCTTCTTCACTTTTATAATTGCGCTCATACACATTTGGAAACCACTTAATTGTTGAACATTAATTCACCGGAGGTATCCAACTTGTAGGTCATAGTTGGAAAATTCACATTCATTATCAGTATAATTTGCGCAATATGAAATGATATTCGAACTTTCAGTTCAACTAATTTTTGAGGATGGATGCAAATTGTCCTTATCCAAAATGCAACGGGCTCAAGCCAAACACTAATTAGAGCATAATAAGTATGGCCTTTAAAATTGCTCTAAGTGTGAGATGCTACAAGTCGAACATGAAATTATAGGATGGAGAAGCTTATGTTCACAGTAAGTACATACTGGGCAGGGGTTGAACATAAAAATGCCGCCGGAAGCCTGGGAACTAAGGTATTTCCTCTATGTGATATGTTGAATGGATCATCACCTCGTGTAAAGGCTTTTCTGTATCAAACCACTTCAATTGAAAGATCAATCGAATTATGGAAGACATGGACAACAGATTGACTCTCTTAATGAAGTCTACTCATTGCTTGTAAGTCAAGACCTATATTAAGAACTAATTTATCTTTAGCTTTTTCTTATTTGAGAGGCTTTTCTGTCCCCCCATTTCTCTGGTAAAAAGTCAAGACAAAAGCTGCTGCTCCGACATTTGGTTTTCTTTTTTCGAGTTTGTCAACGCAAATATATATAAAATACCTTAAGTTTAACACGTAATAGTCACACTCATCGTCTCAAGAACAACCAATAATCATGTGTGCAATAAGGGGACTGGGCATGTGGGTTTTCTGAGCTATTAAAAAGAAAAAAAGTCAACGCCTGCCTAGGCAATTAAGGGCAAAAAAAAGATAAATAAGGAGACAAAAAGGAACAGAAAGATCCTGCTCACCATCATATGCACACCCACAAACGAGAATCTTTTGTTGCTTACATCCTACAGATGAATCAGAGATGCACATGCATCATATTGTCCGAACATAGCATGTCAACGGCGAAATTCTCGATGGACAGTGGATAGAAAGTACACAATGCGACTTTTCTTTTACTTTAAAAAATTTGACACTGCAACATATAAACTTGATCAGATAAAACCACATCCACTGGAGTTTAAAAGACCATATAAAGATAGGTAGATACACATTTTCCTTTATTCTAGACAAATAAGCTTATATAAAGAAACCATATCAAGATGCGACGGGGCATATTGTGCACTCCACTAATATCTCATTCATAAAGCCGAGAATCAGAGAACCTTGGCAACGGAACAGCCATTAGAGGCTTTTTCTTCTTCATGACGATCCCAAACTGCTCTGTTAGATCCATCTTCTCCCCCTCGGGCAGCTTCCAATCAAAGGAGTGCAGGAGCGTGGCGAGCGAGTATAGCACCATCCTCTCTGCCATCAATATTCCCACGCACATTCTTCTCCCAGACCCGAAAGGGAAGTAATTGAAGTTGTGCTCATTGTAATTGCCTTCACTGTGCAAGAACCTCTCAGGATCGAACTCTAACGAGTCCCTCCAAATCAAAGGGTCCCTGTGTATTGCCCACACGTTGATAAAGACCCGAGAGCCCTTCGGGACAGTGTAGCCTCCGACGGTGCATGTCGCGCTCGGGCAATGCGGGATCAGCAGGGGAACTGGCGGGTGCAATCTCAGCGACTCTTTCATGACAGCTTGTAAGTAAGGCAATTTAGGGATGTGAGATTCTTCTACTACGTTGCCTTTGCCTACCACAGTTTCCAATTCTTGCTGGATTTTTTGCAGAATGTTGGGTTTATTCATGATCTCAGCCATGGCGAACTCGATTGTGTTGGAGGATGAGTCCGTTCCACCAACCAACATGTCCTGTGAAAATAATTCAATTGCATGTAATTTTCAATGGATCGTCCTCAAAAGAAATTTAAGTCACGATGAAGATTTGAAAGCAAGCAAGAGTTAGGATTAGGAATCTAATTTTTCAAAGGTAAAAAGCTACGTTTTTTCAATTATTTCTTTTGTTGTTATTCGTTGAACTCGACTTAGGACAAATAGCAGTAAAGTCTAGACACATCAAATTGTCTTTTATAAATTGTTATCAGTGACGTCGCGCTCCAAATTCAAGCCTTTTTAACAATTTGACACGAAAGACACAATAGAGAAAAACTGCTGAAGGGTTAACGGATATGGTGATTCATGTTATTGCATGTTGTTAGATTCATATCGATTTATGCAGTTGAAAATTTGATTTTGTACGATGGAAAAATCGATTTATATTCCATACGAACTAAACATGTCAGATAGTATCAATTTTGAATAAATCGCACTGAACTCATATCAAATTCAAGTGTTTCTCAATAAATTATTACCCATGTCATGCCATATTTGAAATGTGTTCTAGCATTGTGTCGAAAATTATTACTCTCGGGTGGAAAAAGTTTAGGGTTTGGACTTTTAGGAGAGAGAGGGTGTGGCAATATCGCTAAGTGAACCTAGACAAAGAAGTCAAGTCGGACATTACCAACGTCAGTTTTTCCTAAAATAACCAATTCAACCACTCTTAATTCTTGTGCTTAGTCATTTATATCTTTCCTTTGAGTCCTCCTCAGGACCGAAATTAAACTGGTATGTACAATTAATGAGTTCAACTACTGCTTGAAACTTCCACATTAGAGAATTTGAAGAGGAACGGTGAGTAATCATTTAAGATATGGGAGGATTACCAAAAAAGTACTAAACCTAAATTCAGTCCAAAACTTTTTTTTTTTTAGCCAATTTAGTTCTAAACCTTTTACAATTATGCCAATTCAGTCCATCCGATCAAAATTGGCCGGCCGACGCTGACATGGATGCCGGCCGGGGACAGCTGGCAGGCGAACAATTTTTAAATTTAAAAAAAAAAATTCGAATTTTTAATTTTTTTTTTTTGCATTTTTTTTTGAATTTTTTTTTCCTTCTTCTTCCTCTGGCCGGCGAGGTCAGCCTTGCCGGCCACTAGCGAGGCTTGCCCCCGCCGACCACTGGCGAAGGCGAGCCTCGCCCAGCGACGGTGAGGCCGCCGTCGCCCGGCCAAGGCGAGGCTCGACCTCGCCAAACCATGGCGAGGTCGAGCCTCGCCAAATCTGGCGAGGCCGCCGTCGCCTAGCCATGGCAAGGTCCAGCCTCGCCAGATCTGGCGATGGCGGCCTAGCCGTCGCTGGGTGAGGCTCGCCTTCACCACTGGCTGGCATGGGCAAGCCTCACCCAACCATGGCGAAGGCAACCCTCACCCGGCCGACGGCGGCCTCACCGGCCACTAGCAAGGCCGCCGTCGCCGGATCCGGCGAGGCTCGACCTCGTCATGGCCGGGCAAGGCCGAGCCTTGCCTTGGGCGGGCGACGGCGGCCTCGCCGTCGGCGGGCGAGGCTCGCTTCGCCGGGGCCGGTGGGAGCGAGCCTTGCCAGTGGCCGTCGGGGGCGAGCCTCACCAGTGGCCGGCTAGAGGAAGAAGAAGGAAAAAAAAAAAAGAAAAAAATTCAAAAAAATTCGAAACAAAAATTCGAAAATATATATATATATATATATATATATATTATATAAAAAATTGTTCGCCGACCAGCTGTCTCTGGCCAGCGTCCACGTCAGCGCCGGGCAGCCAATTTTGGCCGGATGGACTGAATAGGCTTAATTGTAAAAGGTTTAGGACTAAATTGGCTAAAAAAAAAAGTTTAGGACTGAATTGGCACAATTGCAATAGATTTAGAACTTTTTTGGTAATTCTCCCTTTAAGATATCAACACCAATCCTATGCATCTTAATTTTTAGCTTAAGAATGGAAAATTGATTATCATCGGAGGTTCACTTTGTATAAAATAAAAGGTTTAAGCCCATAGAATGTGATCTAGAAATGTTACCTTTAAGATAATTTATATAATCAACTTACGAAGCAATATGACAAACTACTGATCATCATTTAAACAAGCTAGTTATTGTGATCTGTGTAAAATCTCTCTTATATTAATATGACCCTAATAATTATGTGCGTTCAACTATTTCATTTATTAGATGGGTTTCCATCATGTATTCTCATTAGAAAAACGAAAGATTAAATTATAAAGAAGTAAGCGCCAATATTATAAGAAGGAGACTAAGAAAAACTCACCATGAGCAGAGCTTTGAGGCCAGTCATGGTAAGCGGAGTCTGGGCATCTTCTTCATCCTTCAAGTTCAATAGAAACTGTAAGAAATCTATGTTCTCCTCGCCACCGTCCAAGAACTCGCTTCCATTTTCTCTCTGCATCTTTAACCTCTGCTCAATCATCTTCTGAAATATTCCATCAAACCGCTTCGCCAACCCCTTCATCTGCCTCTCTATCCCTTGTAAATCAAATCGAGCCAGACTCGGATAAAAGTCCGAAATGTTTGGCCTACCAAGAAGTTTTATAAGATTTGACACCGCCTGTTGAGGGACGGAAAATCCAGGGTATAAATTTTTTATATTTACTCAATCCAAAAAAAAAAAAAATTGCGATAATTCCACCAGAAGTAGTAAAACTCTTCCCTTGTGGGGCGCCAGTAATCCAAATTTTTTTGTTTCAAAACTCTCAAACTTGTATCAATGACCTAAAAATTCCTTTCATCCATATGACCATTAAAAATTCCATCATGACGTCGTCATGATCATTAAAGATTGGCCGTGGCTATCCTCTTGGCCGACATGGCAACTTGTGTCCATTGCCATGTCAGGTCCATTTGCCTAGCAACATGTTGTCATGTTGAATTTTTAATGGCCCTTACAGACGAAAGTTTAACAAAAGTTTTTTTGGGTAACTGGTGCAGGTTTGTGGTATTAGTGAGACGGAAAAAAAAGTATGGGATTGGTGTCCCACAAGGAAAAGTTTAAGATTTTTTGTGCAATTATCCCTAGACAAATTGTAAAAAATTTAGACTAAATTATATATTTCAAACTTATATAAAAGAAAACTAGACAATTAAACAGATAATTCTTGATATATGAATATGAAATTGGAACAATCATGGATTTTGATGACTAACTAGCTTAGTGGCTTGCCAATTGCCTGACCTTTATAAACATGAAGAGCACTTTCGAGCGAACTTTAGTGATATCGATAAATTATAAACTCAATTCGGCCTAATTTGAAGAGTTATGATTACGTTCTATCATAGTTCGGTCCGCAAAGTTAAGTTTAGCACAACCCTGAAGTCCCAAAGTGATCACCTTTGCTACGAAATAAGAGGAGGTCGTAATTTCTTCTTTGTTGATAAGACGAGGAGTCAGAGCAATAATGGTCAATATAAAAAAATAATTTTTCAAGGACAAAGTTTGTTTAGATGAGCATATTTAAAGACTCAATCGAAGGATCGACAGGAGCTGTTTGTCATGAACTTTTGTTTATGCAGATAGCGTGCTGAATCTTTCATAGTAAATAAGAAATGAGAGATTTGACTTCAAAAAAAAAAAAAAAAAAAAGAAGAAGAAGAAAGAAGGAAATGAGAGAAATCCTATCCGACGGTCATCGTCACTAACCTGCCTGAAATCAGCACCCAAGCTCTCTCTCTCCTCGCCCTGCGCCGTCCCACCCCACAGCATGCTCGTGATCACGTTAAGCACCGTCAAGAACATCTGCTCCCCAACGTTCACCGGCGACCCCGCCCGGAGCAGGAAGTACCCCACGGTCCTTCGGACCTCCCTCCGCCGGAGCTCGTAGACGGAGTCCAGCGTGTGGTTGCTCAGCATCTTGAGCCCGCACACCTTCCGGAGCATCCTCCACTCGGGCCCGTATGGATTCCACACGATGTCTGACCCGCCGTAGAACGCGGCCCCCCCAGCGATGGGCACGTCGCGGTTGGCGAACGTGACGTCGTTATCCTTGAGCACCTCGCGGGCGGTGGCTGGGGACGTCACGACGATACCGATCTTCTTGCCAAGCTGGAGCTTCAGGATGGGGCCGTACGTCATCGCGAGGGTTGCGAAGTAGGTGTGGAGCTCCGGGTCGAGGAAGGGCAGGTTCCCGACGAGGGGGAGACTGGTCGGTCCCGGTGGCAGCGGCGGCGAGTTCTTCTTCTCTGCGAAACGACGCCATGCCCAAAAGCCAATGGCGAAAGCGCCCGAGAGGAGAAAGAGTAAGCTCAGGAACGAGAAATCGTTCGATGAGAGGGAAGATTCGAGATTGTGGAGAAGGGAAAGGGAGATGGAGGGAGACATGTTGGCCTGGGAGAGCGATCGATCAAGATAGGCCTCGAAGCTGAGAGGATTCGAAGAAGAAGAGAATGCAGTGAACGGAACCTTTCGTGTTTGTTGGTGGATTGAAGTGACGAGGGTTGGCGACGCTGGTTGACGTACGTATGACAAGAGAGTAAGGGAGGAGGAAAGAGGGAGAGAGTGAAAAGGAGAGTAAAAATATTTAAGGGCAATCTGAATTGTAATGGTCCCTTCGGCCCTTTATGCTTTCTTTCATTTGACTAGACAGAAGGGACTCTTTTTTCTCGAACAAAAGGGAGCTCTGAACGAGGAGTTTGAATTTTACATCTAAATCGAGTTGTTTTTCTTAGACAATTTGGATTTTGATGTAATTGAGAGTTGAAAAACATTTGAACGTGCAAGTGATTTCAATAATAAAATTTTCTGATTTATTTATGAATTATTGATAATTGACTCTATCTATAAATATAAATTTCGACATTCGAATTAGATCACATAAATTTCTCGCAACCTCTATTATTTCCCATTTTATTTCTCTATCAATTTTCTCTCGCTCTTGATTCAATTGCAAAGTTTCAATTGGCAACATATTTTCACAACAAATTTCTATTACCAGATAAAGTAATCATTATCTCTCTCGTAATAGTCATTTTTATTAAATGCACACTGATGTCGTTGCTTTCTCTCTGTCTCTGCATGCGGCGGTGGAGCCTAGGGAGGTTATATATTCTTACATCAAGACAAGGTGCATTCATAAGAATTATTGCACTTTTCCAATAAAAATTTATTTTTCCAATGAAAGTTAATAAATCAAAAGCTACAATATCGCTTTTATTTATTGTTAACAAGTTCTTTGAAAGCATTTTAGTAGCTATGTCTCACTTTATAAGTATTTTGGTTTTACGTATACCATTTGATATGAATATCAACATATCGTATTTATTTAGACTAAAGACATTTTGAGTGAAATTCTACGATAGGGAATTGAATTAGTACAATTTTTTTTTCATATTTAAAATAAGTTAACTTTCAATAAGAGGACTTAGCCACTTTTACAATAGCAAAAATCATATAATCTATGTCGGTTGAGTTTTTATTACAAATTAATGATTTAGTTCTTTTCATGTAATAGGTAAGGCTGGGAGTCAGATACGTGCATTTGATTTGGTTTATTGAAATAAATGTTAAGCGAAATAATAGAGAGCTTTTATGAAGATGAAACATGCCAGCTGTCAGTTAACCTAAATCCCATTCTTTTTCACCTTTCCTGCATTTGGCAACCACCTAATTGTTGGTCATCGATCCGCCAAAAATATTCAACTTATGAGTCATTGTTGGTAAATTTACATTCATTTTTATGTTGCTCGTGCATTATGAAAAGATATTCAAACTTTCGAGTCCCAAAAATGAATAGAAACTGTGCCTTTCTTGCACGCAACGAGCTCGAGTAAAAGTCCATTCACAGGATAACAAGATTGGCCTTCAAAATTATCCATGGTGCGAGATGTTATAATTCAAATTAGGCACTCAATCGCTCAATCAATCTTTAAGTTAATTGCAAGATGGAGATTTTTTTTGGGCCACGACGGAGAAGGTCGTGTTGACCAAGTAAGTATTGACTCTCTTAAGCAAGTCTCACGGCTTGTATATCACAATCTATATTACAGTTTGATTTATCTTTGATATTTTCCTATTTAAGAGGCTCTTTTGCCTCTCTACTTTATATAAGCCAACTTGTAAAAGTCAAACATAAGCCGCCGCTCCTATGTTTTAGTTTTCCAACGCAAAGATATGTGAAGTTCGTTAAGTTTACTAGGGGTGTGCAAAAAAACCGGAATCCACCCAGACAGCCCGGAACCGAACCGGAACCGCTCGGAACCGGTGGTTCTTGAGGGAACCGGTCCGGGTTCCGATTCCAATTTATGGGAACCGTTGGGTACCGGTCCGGTTCCCAGTTCCATGGGCGGATCCGTCCACCCGCTCACCCGAACCGGACCGATTATATTAAAATAATATATTAATTTTTAATATTAAAAAAAATGAAATTACAAATTAACAAACCCAAATCAAATAATTAAATAAATTAATTAAAGTGGGAAAAAAGTCTAAAGCGCACTAAATGGAGAGGCACTGATCTCCAATCAAACCAAATGGAGAGGCGATGAAGCTAAAAAGTCCAAAGTGCACCATGACAAAACGTTGAGCAATTGGTGGGCAAAAAGCAAGCACATGAAGAAGCAGGGCTGCGGGAGGAGGAGAAGAAGAATAGGTTAGGCGACAAAGAACCATCAATTTTGGTCGAAAATCAAAGTTGTTTCCCGTCAAGATCGGAGCTTTCAAGAAAATGATATTATTATTATTGTGAGACCAGTTCCATGGATTCACCCGGGAACTGGACCGAACCGGCGGTCCGGTTCCTTGGTGGATCCATGCAACTAACGGGTGGATCTCGGTTCCAATTGTGGATATAAAAAATTCCATCGAGACGTGTGAATTAAGATTTATCTTTTTATATCATAGGCTGAATAAATTGTCACGTCACTTCAATACTTTCTCGTATTGGACCACTCTACTTGAAAATGATTAAATTTGTAAGATGATGGCAAATTGACTCTCTTAAGCAAGTCTACGCACGGCTTGTATATCACAATCTATTTTACAGTTTGATTTATCTTTGATATTTTCCTATTTGAGAGGCTCTTTTGCCCCTCTACTTTATATAAGCCAACTTGTAAAAGTCAAACATAAGTCGCCGCTCCTATGTTTTAGTTTTTCAATGCAAAGATATGTGAAGTTTGTTAAGTTTACTAGGGGTGTGCAAAAAAACCGGGATCCACTTGGACTGGATGAAATCGGACCGGAACCGGTGGTTCTTGAGGGAACCGGTCCGGTTCCCGGTTCCAATTTATGGGAACCGTTGGGTATCGGTCCGATTCCCGGTTCCATGGGCGGATCCGTCCACCCGCCCACTCGGACCGAACTGATTATATTAAAATAATATATTAATTTTTAATATTAAAAAATGAAATTACCAATTAACAAACCCAAATCAAATAATTAAAAAAAATTAATTAAAGTGAGAAAAAAGTCCAAAGCGCACCAAATGGAGAGGCACGATCTCCACTCAAACCAAATGGGGAGGCATTGAAGCTAAAAAGTCTAAAGTGCACCTTGACAAAACGTTGAGCAATTGGTGGGCAAAAAGCAAGCACGTGAAGAAGCAGGGCTGCAGGAGGAGGAGGAGAAGAATAGGTCAGGCGGCGAAGAGCCAGCAATTTTGGTCGAAAACTAAAGTTGTTTCCCGTCAAGATCGGAGCTTTCGAGAAAATGATATTATTATTATTATTGTGAGACCAGTTCCATGGATTCACCCGGGGAATCGACCGGACCGGCGGTCCGGTTCCCAAGTGGATCCATGCAACTAATGGGTGGATCCAGATTCCAATTGTGGATACCGGTTCCAATTGTGGATATAAAAAACTCCATCGAGACGTGCAAATTAAGATTTATCTTTTTATATCATAGGCTGAATAAATCGTCACGTCACTTCGATACTTTCTCGTATTTGACCTCTCTACTTGAAAATGATTAAATTTATAAAATGTTGATGGCAAATTGACTCTCTTAAGCAAGTCTACTCACGGCTTGTATATCACAATCTATATTACAGCTTGATTTATCTTTGATATTTTCCTATTTTAGAGGCTCTTTTGCCCCTCTACTTTATATAAGCCAACTTGTAAACGTCAAACATAAGCCGCCGCTCCTACGTTTTAGTTTTCCAATGCAAAGATATGTGAAGTTCGTTAAGTTTACTAGTGGTGTGCAAAAAAACCGGGATCCGCCCGGACCGCCCGAAATCGGACCAGAACCACTCGGAACCGATGGTTCTTGAGGAACCGGTTGGAGTTCCGGGTTCCAATTTATGGGAACCGGTGGGTACCGGTCCGGTTCCCGGTTCCATGGGCGGATACGTCCACCCACCCACCCGGACCGGACCGATTATATTAAAATTATATATTAATTTTTAATATTAAAAAATGATTACAAATTAACAAACCCAAATCAAATAATTAAATAAATTAATTAAAGTGGGAAAAAAGTCTAAAGCGCACCAAATGGAGAGGCACTGATCTCCAGTTAAACCAAATGGAGAGGCACTAAAGCTAAAAAGTCTAAAGTGCACCTTAACAAAACATCAAACAATTGGTGGGCAAAAAGCAAGCACGTGAAGAAGCAAGGCTGCGGGAGGAGGAGAAGAATAATAGGTCAAGCGGCGAAGAACCAGCAATTTTGGTCGAAAACCAAACTTGTTTCCCATCAAGATCAGAGCTTTCAAGAAAATGATATTATTATTATTATTGTGAGACCAGTTCCATGGATTCACCCGGGAACCGGACCGGCGATCCGGTTCCCAGGTGGATCCATGCAACTAACGAGTGGATCCAGGTTTCAATTGTGGATACCGGTTCCAATTGTGGATATAAAAAATTCCATCGAGACGTGCAAATTAAGATTTATCTTTTAAAATCATAGGCTGAATAAATTGTCACGTCACTTCGATACTTTCTCGTATTGGACCACTCTACTTGAAAATGATTAAATTTGTAAGATGTTGATGGCAAATTGACTCTCTTAAGCTGTTAGAGAAAACATCCTGATTTGTTTTGAAGTTGACAAAATGTTTCCATCAGTCTAGTCTGAAGACTTCAAGACTCTTTTGACAAAGTCTAAAGAGCTCCAGACTCAAGATTCAAAGTCTGCCCTCATTGACAGTTTTCAAACCATCAAAGAAAAAGCTTTTAAATCAAGCATATCTTTAAGGATTTGGTTCGTATGGTTAAGGAAAATCTCACGGTTGGAAATAGCATTTCAAGATCTATTATTCGTATTGATTAATTCGAGTAACTTAGATTCTATTGATCCACGAATTACACTTGGAAGGTTCTACTTATGAAAACCTAGATCCTGATTGTATGGGCGAGCATGATTGATGGGCTATCGTCATTTTCCTTGAATAGCTCGAGCTCTCCCTAATTGTTTCTGTCCAACGGGTTGATTGGAAGAACTCCTTTGGAAGGTGCCAACGGTATTGAAGGCATGAAGGAGTATTTAAGGGAGACGTTCAAGTTGTTCATGAGTGCCCGATAGAAAATTTCAAAGTCTGAATCTCCTTGTTCTTTTGTGATCTTATTCGCCGAACTTTACTTGTACTCAAAAGAGAGACTAAATATTTGGGATACTTGAGGAAGTGTAGTAGAGTCTCTACACTATGGAATCAAGGACGTGAGACTGTAAATTCTTTTTTGATTCTTAGTGAAATCCAACCAGTGGGCTGTCAGTGCGAGATAGTAGACTTTGGCTTGGTCTAAGCTAAACTACTATAAACTTAAAGTCTTGATTCTCTATCCCTAATCTCTTTACTTTACATCGCAGCTTCATACGTCTATTATTGTCTTCGCTCTTTTAGTCTATTAATTGTTAAAGACTAATCTATCATGTTACGATTTGCAAAAATCTCTTTGATCACCTATTCACCCCCCCTCTAGGTGCTCATACTAGTCCTATCAATTTGTATCAGAGCTTGTGTACTCATTTATTTGAAGTGTTTTTACTTCTGAGTTAAAGATCTATGGCTAGTATGTTGGCTACAGGGTTGGTTGAAGGTCAAAGCAACACCAGACCTCCTTACTTTGATGGAAAAGATTACAGCATATGGAAAAACAAGATGAAAGCATTCCTAAAATCAAAAGATCCTCTGGAATGGGAAGTAGTAGAAAAAGGAATCATTCCTACAGCTGCATCAGGATCAGAGAGAGGAAAAGAAGTTGATGTTCCTATCGAGATGACTCAAGAAGAAATAACCAAAAGACAAGCTCTTGATGCTAAAGCTATTTACTCTTTATATTGTGCTTTATCTCCTACTGAGTATAACAGAATATCTTCTTGTGAAACAACAAAAGAAGTCTGGGATAGGCTGCACATTACCTATAAAGGAACTGATCGAGTGAAAGAGACAAAGATCAATATCCTTCTGGGACAATATGAAGTCTTCAAAATGAGATCAGGAGAATTAATCACTGATATGTTTAGCCGTTTTACTGAAATCGTAAATGGTCTAGAATATCAGGGACATCCAATCTCAGGACAAATGAAGGTCAACAAACTGCTGCGTGGACTCTCTAAGGACTGGAATTATATAAAGACTTCGATAAGGGAAACACAAAGGATTGCGCCACTTTCTGTAGACGAATTGATTGGAACACTTCAGCCTTACGAAGTGGAGCGCACCAACGAAAAAGAAGATTCCAAAGGTAAGAAGTCTATTGCTTTAAAGTCTAATGATGATTCTGATGTTACAGACTTTGAAGAAGATTTAGATGATGAAGAGCTAGCACTTATAATAAAGAGGTTCAGAAAACTGAACAAAAAGGGAAGAAAATTCAATTGGAAGAGACAAAGTACTCAAAGATTTCATAACAAATCAACTAAGGATGATGAATCCAACAAAGACGTGATTTGCTTTGAATGCAAGAAAAATGGACACATCAGACCCAACCGTCCTTTATTGAAGAAAAAGCAAGGAAAGACTGAGAAATACAGAAAGGCTCTCAAAGCAGAAACATGAAGTGATATTGAATGTGAAGAAAATGATGATGATTATGCCAACTTTTGCTTAATGGCAAAATCGAAATCAAACTCAAACCCTGAGACAGATACAAACTCAGACTCAAACAGTGAAATTGAGGTAATCAATCTAAAAATACCTACTAAAGTTTCGAAATATATTGATCAACTCTGTCTCAGCCTCAAAACCTCTCTTAAGAGGATCTCCAAATTAAAAAGGGAGAATTCTACATTGAAGCAACAGGAAAAGTCTTGGAAAGAAAAATTTGAAAATTTAGACAAAAATTTTATTATTTTGAAAGAAAATGCATACTCTTTTTCAAGAGAAAATACCTGTTTAAAAAATGATATCTCAAACATCTCAAAAAGATTTTCAAATGGATCTGAGAAGTTGGATCAGATTATTTCAATACAAAGACCCTATTTTAACAAATTAAGTCTTGGTATGACTCCTGAAACAATTTCTCTAATCGATTTTCCAAAGGTAAAGGAAAGAATCAAACAGAGACCAACAAAAGCTTTTTATAGAAATCATTTTCAGAAAGTCTCTATAAAACCTGTTGGCCGAAATGCTCTCAAATGTTTAAAGTGTCAAAGCTCAGAACACTTTGAAAAGGAATGCCCTATGGTTTGGAGACCTGTTAAAAAGGATTGGGCAAAGACTATTTATTGCACTAACTCCACTGGACCCAAGAAAATATGGGTACCAAAGAAAGCTTGAATTTCTTTTTAATTGCAAGTCACCATCAAAAGGAAGATCAAATGGTATTTGGATAGTGGCTGCTCAAGACACATGACAGGAGATTCAAGTTGTTTTATAAAACTTGTCTAAATAGATGGAGAAAAAGTTTTTTTTTTTTTTTTTTTGTGGTAATAGCAAAGGAAGGATTATTGGACGCGGAACAGTAAAAATTGGAAGTCTAACAATCAATAATGTCTCATTGGTGGAATGATTGAATTACAATTTACTTAACATAAGCCAATTATGCGATGCTGGATTCAAAATCAACTTCTAGGAAGGAACATGTTCAGAAACTAGTAAAGACTTCTCTCAATCTTTTACTGGGCGCAGACATGGGAATATTAATCTTCTGGATATAAATCAAGAAAGATCACAATGCTTAATATCAGTACAAGATGAAGCGAATCTATGGCACCGAAAGCTTGGCCATATCAACATCAAGCAAATTGCCAAAATCTCTTCCAAGAAGCTTGTTCGAGGACTACCCAACCTTAATTATCAAAAGTCTGACTTATGCACACCATGCATGTTGGGAAAACATGTTAGAAATTCTTTTAAAACAATAAATCAAGTTTCCACTAATCGTGTATTGCAGCTCCTGCATATGGATCTCTTTGGACCAACTAGAACTAAAAGCATTGGTGGAAAAAGATTCTGCCTAGTAATAGTGGATGATTTGTCACGATTTACTTGGGTCTTCTTTCTTGCAAGTAAGTCTCGAGACTTTCTCTCATTTTTCAAAATTTGCTAAGAAAGTACAGAATGAGAAAGGTTATATTATTTCAAGCATTCGTACAGACCATGGAGGTGAGTTTGAAAATCAAGACTTTACTAAATTTTGTGATAAATCTGGTTTTCAACATAAGTTCTCCTCTCCATATACACCAGAACAAAATGGGGTGGTGGAAAGGAAGAATAAATCTTTACAAGAAATGGCAAGAACTCTTTTAATTGAAAGCAATATTTCTTCACGTTTTGGGCTGAAGCTGTTTCTATAGCCTGTTATGTTATTAACCGAGTATTTTTAAGGCCAATTCTTGAGAAAACTCCTTATGAACTATTTAAAGGAAAGAAGCCAATTGTTTCGTGTTTTCAAGTGTTTGGTTGTAAATGTTTTATCCTAAAAAATGCAAATGATCGGGTTGGTAAGTTTGAAGAAAAATCGGACGAAGGATTCTTTCTTAGATACTCAACTTCAAGCAAAACTTACGAGTATTCAACAAGAAGACTCAAACTGTGGAAGAATCAAGAAACGCCAAATTTCAAGACTCTCCGCAAATTCAACCGATTCAGACTGAAGAATCTGAACCTGCTCCAGACTCTACAAGGTCTACCTCCCCTGAAACAGTTCACACTCCATTAGAAAAACAACGAATTGATGATGAAGAATCAACTCAAGAAAAAGATCAACAACCTGTCAGATTGTCCAGTAACTAGAAGCATAAGTCTAGTCATCTTGAAGAACTCATTATTGGTGATATTAATGAGGGGATTCGTACCAGATCCAAAAGGCGAGAAGAGTCTAGTGCTATGGCACTTATTTCTGAAATAGAACCCAAAAATATAGAAGAAGCCTTAACTGACGAAAGCTGGATTGAAGCAATGCAAGAAGAACTCAGGCAATTCAGCATTAACGATGTTTGGGAATTAACTCCTAAACCAAAAGGTAAGTCTATTATTGGAGCTAAATGGGTTTTCAAGAATAAAGTGGATGAAAAAGGAAAAGTGATAAGGAACAAAGCAAGACTCGTGGCCAAAGGATATACGCAAGAAGAAGGGATAGACTATTATGAGACTTACGCTCCTATAACAAGGTTAGAAGCAATTAGATTATTACTTGGTTCTGCTTGCTATAAGAATTCCAGGTTATTCCAAATGGACATCAAAAGTGCATTCATAAAGGGATTTATTCAAGAAGAAGTCTATGTGGAACAATCTCCTGGATTTGAAGATCCAAAGAAACCAGACTTTGTCTTCAGGCTGAAGAATGCTCTATATGGATTAAAACAAGCACCTCGTGCTTGGTACGAAAGGTTAAGTAAGTTTTTAATTCAAAATGGTTTCATTAAAGGAAAAGTAGACATTACCTTGTTTATCAAAAGGGAAGGTAAAAGCTTTTTACTCGTTCAAATTTATGTTGATGACATTATATTTGGATCATCTAATGAAAATCTGTGCAAGAAATTTTCTAAGTCAATTTAGGATGAATTCGAGATGAGCATGATGGGTGAACTATCCTTCTTTCTTGGTCTACAAGTTAAACAACCGAGAGAATGAATTTTCATTCATCAAGAGAAATATGCAAAAGAACTTGTTAAAAAGTTTGGACTGGAGAATTGCAAAAAGACTGACATACCAATGTTAAGTTCTTCGAAGCTAGACAAAGATGAAGGAGGAAAAAAGGTCGACCAAAAACTATACATGAGTATCATTGGTTCACTTCTCTATCTTACTGCTTCTAGACCTGACATTTTGTTTAGTGTTTACATTTGTGCCAGATTTCAATCAGATCCCAAAGAATCACATCTAAGCACTGCAAAACGCATCATCAAATATGTTGCAACAACTGCTAAGCTTGGTCTATGGTATCCCAAGGAATGAGACTTTACTCTCCTTGGATATTTGGACGCAGATCTTGCAGGTTGCAGAGTTGATAGAAAGAGTACATCCGGCATTTGTCAATTGCTTGGTAACATGGCAGTATCTTGGTTTTCAAGGAAGCAAAGTATTGTAGCTCTTTCAACAGCAGAAGCAGAGTATGTTGCTCTTGGAAGTTGTTGCTCTCAAATATTATGGATAAAGCAACAACTACGAGACTTTGAAATCGAAGACTCATGCACCAAGATCAAATGTGACAACACCAGTGCAATTAATCTCACAAAGAATCCAATTCTTCATTCAAGAGCAAAGCATATAGAGATTCAACATCATTTTATTAGAGATCATGTTCACAATGGAGAAGTCTTGATACAATTTATCGACTCAAAAAACTCAACTGGCAGACATATTCACAAAGTCGCTAGAGAAAAGCTCATTTGAGTCTATTCGTTTAAGACTTAATATTCTATCTCTCAAAGATTGATGAAGCTCAGACTCAGGGATAAAATCTGAAAAAGCTCAGACTCAAAAAGTCCAGACTCAGAAGACCAAAAGTTACGATTGTAAGTTATTTCGGTTACAGTGCTTTTAATCTTTTAAACTGAAGTCTTGAAAATGTAAGACTGTCTGTTAATCTCTAATTGACATTAAAAAGACAGTTATCTTTTTGAAAAAGAAAATTATCTATTTTCAAAATGGCAATTATTTTTGAAAAGGCATTTTTATTTTTATTTTCCTTTTGTGACGTTTCGAATACCTTGTTTCGACCGGTTTATATACTGTTCCTCTCCTTCTTCGTTTTTACCCGAAAACCCTAGAGCACAGATCTTCACTCTCTGTACTTTTTCTCTCTAGTTTAATCCTTAAAGTTCTCATCTTTCTCGCGAATTGAGTTCGAAAATCCTCTCAAAGACTGTGACAATGTCGTATCAAAGAAAGTCGTCAAGGATTGCAAGCAGGGGACCACAGTTTATGCGTGAGGGTCCTACGCACTTCAATATGACCGAGGAAGAAGACTCTCCAAGACAGCAGGAAAGTCAACAACAACATTCTCAATCGCACCATTATTCTCCTGCTAAATCACATGAACGTCATCACCAACAAGTAGAGGAAGAAATCTTTGAGGATGTCGAACCTGTAAGGTCTCTTAAGCCCGCATTTACTTACAAGCTTTACTCCGTTTTAAAAGAAGGTGGCTCTGCAATGACTCTTATCGATGAATTTCTAAAAGAAAAGGGGTATCGGAATGAGACCCATTTCTTAAAAGTCATGGAACGTTCGAGAGTTGTTCCTGTCGATACAGCGGAAAGGGCTTTTGCAAATTTCCCTAGCGATCCTCGTTTTGGAGGAGTAAATCAACCTGAGGGAAAGGACGATGATGAAAAGATGTTCATGCATTTTAAGCCTGGGTGTCGCTGCGAAAATTCGAGGAAAAAGGGCAGAATTGTTTCGTTCTGAGGAACACAAACAAGTTTATTCAAAGTTGTTGAAGCGAGGGGTAATGAACCCAAGAAGTGTGGACTTTGATTTCCTTGACTCTTTAAACATCACGTTGAGAGAGAAGTTTGTGAGACTTCAACTTGAGCGTTTTTGTTACGAGACCAATGCTGCTCACTCGAACTTACAGCATACTTCTATTCCACTCTAAGTTTCTTGGATGCAAATAGATTTTCTTTCAGTGTTAGGGATCAAGATTATGTGGTAGACATGAATACTCTTGCTGATGTGATTGGAGTAGAGAGAGAGGCTTTCCAATCCATAAGTGTGTCTGTTGGTCATGCGACCATGAAGCTTGCTAGAGATAGAATTGCGGAAGGGCGACTCTCTTATCTAAGGATGAGTGCATCTAACATACTGCTCCATAAGATTGTCATCAACTGTCTCAGACCCAAATCCACATCAAAGACAGATGTCTCAAACTATGAAGCAAAATTGATGTACGCCATCAAAATCGGTTACAAGTTCTCCTTGCCTCACACTATCATCTTTCACATGTATAGGTCCATGGCAAAGGACAAGGGCAAACTCCCTTATTCTGCTCTTATCACTCGTTTATTTAGACACTTCAATATTCAGCCTCCCAAGATTCTGTGCGTTCGAACCATTGATAAAATGGTGATAGGGCTGAAGATGGTGACAAAGATGCATCTGAAGGATCTAAGCAAAACGTTAGAGCGATTTAAGGAGCCTCGACAAGACTCTGCTGCGAAGAGAAAAGGCAAAGAACCCATGACCGTCCCATCCAAAAGAAGGAGAGCAATCATCTTGCAGTATGAAGATGATGAGGAAGACATTGATATCTTCGCCTTTGCCCACGAACATACAGCGTCTTGTTCCGAGTCGGGAGAACGAGAACAGCAAGACAGAGAAGAGACAGCAAAAGGGAATGAGGAGAAGGAATCGATGAGGGAAGAAGAAGAAGCAAAAAGAGCAGAAGCACAGGAGCAAGGAGGAGAGCAAACTGCAGGAGACAGTCGTGGTGATTCTCCAGTAGAAAAAGAAGCTCAAGAGCATCATGGCACTGAGGAAGAGCCTGAGCAAGATGAATACTTCTCTCCACCTGAAGGAATTGAAACAAGGAGAGCCGTTGTGAAAGAAGGTATTCCTCTACTCACTTTTACCAGTGAAAATGTTAATCGTTCTCCTGCCGATCCAAAGGATGTATATGCCTCACAATTTCCTGAAGAAGATCATGAGGCATCATCTCCAAGTATGGATGCTCGTGCTGAAGTTCGATCATCTGGCTTTACTCCACAATCTGACCATGTTGAAGCAAGCACCCAAACTGACAATTCAACAGACTTTCAAAGGTTGCTTGAAATTCTCATGGAGCTCAAAGGCTAGGTTTATGCATTGGGATGTGAATTCCAGACTCTGCAAAATGCTCATCATGCCATTTCCGTCACTTTGCAAGATCAAGTTCGAGCGCTTAATCTTCAGATTCAGGCAACTGCAAAGGGTACGGATATAGCGCAACTGCAGGAGGATAAGAAGAAACTGGAAGAGATTGTCAAGTCAATGGGAGATTTTCAGCTCATTCGCATTCCCAAATCTTCTTAAATTTCATTTTTTAATCATCTCTACCTTTTTGTTGTTGACAAAAAGGGGGAGAAGTTATAGATTTTTTCTTAACTTGCTTGACTTTATCTTTTGTTTGGATATTGGACTGACTTGGATTTTGGATTGCTTTTTGAATTGCTTTAAACTTTTGATGATTGCAGTACTTTAATCTATGCTGATGATTTCGATAAAGATAACTGATAACTGTCTTTACAGGACTAACTTGTTTTCTATGAATGCAGATCCGTCATTATCTTTATCCTAATTTATTATGAGATATCTTTGTTAGCTTAAGTGTTGTATTGCAAGTCAAAAGTATCCAAATCTGTAGGAAAGTTTTGTCACCATCAAAAAGGGGGAGATTGTTAAAGGAAACTTCTTGATTTGTTTTAAAGTTGCCAAAACATTTCCATTAGTCTAGTCTGAAGACTTGAAGATTCTTTTGACAAAGTCTGAAGACCTCCAGACTCAAGATTCAAAATCTGCCCTCATTGACAGTTTCCAGACCATCGAAGAAAAAGCTTTTAAATCAAGCATATCTTTAAGGATTTGGTTCGTATGGTTAAGAAAAATCTCACGGCTGGAAATAGCATTTCAAGATCTGTTATTCATATTGATTAATTCGAGTAACTTAGATTCTATTGATTCGCGAATTACACTTGGAACGTTCTACTTATGGAAACCTAGATCCTGATTGTATGAACGAGCAGGATTGATGGGCTATCGTCATTTTCCTTGAATAGCTCGAGATCTCCCTAATTGTTTCTGTCCAACGGGTTAATTGGAAGAACTCTTTTGGAAGGTGCCAACGGTATTGAATGCGTGAAGGAGTATTTAAGGGAGACCTTCAACTTGTTCATGAGTGCCCGATAGAAAAATTTCAAAGCTTGAATCTCCTTGTTCTTTTGTGATCTTATTCGCCGAACTTTACTTGTACTCAAAAGAGAGACTAAATATCTGTGATACCTTCAGGAAATGTAGTAGAGTCTCTACACTATGGAATCAATGAGGTGAGACTGTAAATTCTCTTTTGATTCTTAGTGAAATCCAGCTAGTGGGCTGTCAACGCAGGAGAGTGAACGTAGGCTTGGTCTAAGCCAAACCACTATAAAAAAATCTCTTTACTTTACATCCCAGCTTCATACGTCCATTATTATCTTCGCTCTTTTAGTCTATTAATTGTCAAAGACTAATCTATCATGTTACGATTTGCAAAAATCTCTTTGATCACCTATTCACCCCCCTCTAGGTGCTCATACTAGTCCTATCATAAGAAAGTCTACTCACGGCTTGTATATCACAATCTATATTACAGATTGATTTATCTTTGATATTTTCCTATTTAAGAGGCTCTTTTGCCCCTCTACTTTATATAAGCCAACTTGTAAAAGTCAAACATAAGCCTCCGCTCCTACGTTTTAGTTTTCCAAGGCAAAGTTATGTGAAGTTCGTTAAGTTTACTAAGGATGTGCAAAAAAATCGGGATCCCCCCGGATCGCCCGGAATTGGACCGGAACCGCTCAGAACCGGTGGTTCTTGAGGGAACCGTTGAGTACCAGTTCGATTCCCGGTTTCATGGACAGATCCGTCCACCCGCCCAGCCGGACTGGATCGATTTTATTAAAATAATATATTAATTTTTAATATTGAAAAAATGAAATTACAAATTAACAAACCCAAATCAAATAATTAAAAAAATTAATTAAAGTGGGAAAAAAGTCCAAAGCGCACCAAATGGAGAGGCACTGATCTCCACTCAAACCAAATGGAGAGGCACTGAAGCTAAAAAGTCTAAAGTACATATTGACAAAACGTCGAGCAATTGGTGGGCAAAAAGCAAGCACGTGAAGAAGCAGGGCTACAAGAGGAGGAGAAGAAGAATAGGTCAAGCGGCGAAGAACCGGCAATTTTGGTCAAAAACCAGAGCTGTTTCCCATCAAGATCGGAGCTTTCGAGAAAATGATATTATTATTATTGTGAGACCAATTCCATGGATTCACCCGGGAATTGGACCAGACCGGCGGTCCGGTTCCCAGGTGGATCCATGTAACTAACGGGTGGATCCAGGTTCCAATTGTCGATACCGGTTCCAATTGTGGATATAAAAAATTCCATCAAGACGTGCAAATTAAGATTTATCTTTTTATATCATAGGCTGAATAAATCGTCACGTCACTTCGATACTTTCTCGTATTTGACCACTCTACTTGAAAATGATTAAATTTGTAAGATGTTGATGGCAAATTGACTCTCTTAAGCAAGTCTACTCGCGGCTTGTATATCACAATCTATATTACGAATTGATTTATCTTTGATATTTTCCGATTCAAGAGGCTCTTTTGCCCGTCTACTTTATATAAGTCAACTAGTAAAAGTCAAACATAAGCCTCCGCTCCTACATTTTAGTTTTCCAACGCAAAGATATGTGAAGTTCGTTAAGTTTACTAGGGGTGTGCAAAAAATCGGGATCCGCCCGGACCACCTGGAATCAGATCGGAACCGCTCGAAACCGGTGGTTCTTGAGGGAACCGATCCGGTTCTCGATTCCATGGGCGGATCCGTCCACCCGCCCACCCGGACCGGACTAATTATATTAAAATAATATATTAATTTTTAATATTAAAAATGATTATAAATTAACAAACCCAAATCAAATAATTAAAAAAATTAATTAAAGTGGGAAAAAAGTCCAAAGCGCACCAAATGGAGAGGCATTGATCTCCACTCAAACCAAATGGAGAGGCATTGAAGCTAAAAAGTCTAAAGTGCATATTGACAAAACGCCGAGCAATTGGTGGGCAAAAAGCAAGCACGTGAAGAAGGAGGGCTGCAGAAGGAGGAGAAGAAAAATAGGTCAGGCGGTGAAGAACCAGCAATTTTGGTCGAAAACCAAAGTTATTTCCCGTCAAGATCATAGTTTTCGAGAAAATGATATTATTATTATTGTGAGACAGTTCCATGGATTCACACGGGAACTGGACCAGATCGGTGGTCCAGTTCCTAGGTGGATCCATGCAATTAACGAGTGGATTCAAGTTCCAATTATGGATATAAAAAATTCCATTGAGACGTGCAAATTAAGATTTATCTTTTTATATCATAGGTTGAATAAATTGTCATGTCACTTCGATACTTTCTCGTATTGGACCATTCTACTTGAAAATGATTAAATTTGTAAAATTGCCCCTCTACTTTATATAAGCCAACTTGTAAAAGTCAAACATAAGCCTCCGCTCCTACGTTTTGGTTTTCCAACGCAAAGATATGTGAAGTTCGTTAAGTTTACTAAGGATGTGCAAAAAAATCGGGATCCGCCCGAAATTGGACCGGAACCGCTTGGAACCGGTGGTTCTTGAGGGAACCGGTCCGGTTCCCGGTTCCAATTTATGGGAACCGTTGAGTACCGGTCCGGTTCCTAGTTCCATGGGCAGATCCGTCCACCCGCCCACCCGGACTGGACCGATTTTATTAAAATAATATATTAATTTTTAATATTAAAAAAATGAAATTACAAATAAAAAAACCCAAATCAAATAATTAAAAAAATTAATTAAAATGGGAAAAAAGTCCAAAGCGCAACAAATGGAGAGGCACTGATCTCCACTCAAACCAAATGGTAAGGCACTGAAGCTAAAAAGTCTAAAGTGCATATTGACAAAACGTCGAGCAATTGGTGGGCAAAAAGCAAGCACATGAAAAAGCAGGGCTGCAGAAGGAGGAGGATAAGAATAGGTCAGGCGGCGAAGAACCAGCAATTTTGGTCGAAAACCAAAGCTGTTTCCCATCAAGATCGGAGCTTTCGAGAAAATGATATTATTATTATTGTGAGACCAGTTCCATGGATACACCTAGGAATTGGACCAAACCGGCGGTCCGGTTCCAAGGTGGATCCATGTAACTAACGGTTGGATCCATGTTCCAATTGTGGATATAAAAAAATCCATCAAGACGTGCAAATTAAGATTTATCTTTTTATATCATAGGCTGAATAAATCGTCACGTCACTTCAATACTTTCTCGTATTTGACCACTCTACTTGAAAATGATTAAATTTGTAAAATGTTGATGGCAAATTGACTCTCTTAAGCAAGTCTACTCACGGCTTGTATATCACAATCTATATTACAGATTGATTTATCATTGATATTTTCCGATTCGAGAGGCTCTTTTTCCTATCTACTTTATATAAGTCAACTTGTAAAAGTCAAACATAAGCCTCTGCTCCTACGTTGTAGTTTTCCAATGCAAAGATATGTGAAGTTTGTTAAGTTTATAAGGGGTGTGCAAAAAAATCGAGATCCGCCCGGACCGCCCGGAATCGGATCGGAACCGCTCGGAACCGGTGGTTCTTGAGAGAACCAATATGATTCCCGATTGCATGGGCGGATCCCTCCACCCACCCACCCAGACCAAACTGATTATATTAAAATAATATATTAATTTTAATATTAAAAAATGAAATTATATATCAACAAACCCAAATCAAATAATTAAAAAAATTAATAAAAGTGGGAAAAAATTCCAAAGCGCACCAAATGGAGAGGCATTGAAGCTAAAAAGTCTAAAGTGCATATTGACAAAACGTCGAGCAATTGGTGGGCAAAAAGCAAGCATGTGAAGAAGGAGGGCTGCAGGAGGAGGAGAAGATGAATAGGTCAAGCGGCGAAGAACCAGCAATTTTGGTCGAAAACCAAAGTTGTTTCCCGTCAAGATCGGAGTTTTCGAGAAAATGATATTATTATTATTGTAAGACCAGTTCCATGGATTCACCCGGAAACTGGACCAGATGGGCGGTCCGGTTCCCAGGTGGATCCATGCAACTAATTGGTGGATTCAGGTTCCAATTGTGGATATAAAAAATTCCATTGAGACGTGCAAATTAAGATTTATCTTTTTATATCATAGGCTGAATAAATCGTCATGTCACTTCGATACTTTCTCATATTGGACCACTCTACTTGAAAATGATTAAATTTGTAAAATTGCCCCTCTACTTTATATAAGCCAACTTGTAAAAGTCAAACATAAGCCTCCGCTCCTACGTTTTAGTTTTCCAACGCAAAGATATGTGAAATTCGTTAAGTTTACTAAGGTTGTGCAAAAAAACCGTGATCCACCCGGACCGCCCAGAATTGGACTGGAACCGCTCGAAACCGGTGGTTCTTGAGGGAACAGGTCCGGTTCCCGATTCCAATTTATGGGAACCCTTGAGTACCGGTCCGATTCCCGGTTCCATAGGCAGATCCGTCCACCTGCCCACCCGGACCGAACCGATTTTATTAAAATAATATATTAATTTTTAATATTAAAAAAATGAAATTACAAATTAACAAACCCAAATCAAATAATTAAAAAAATTAATTAAAGTGGGAAAAAAGTCCAAAGCTTACCAAATGGAGAGGCATTGAAGCTAAAAAGTCTAAAGTGCATATTTACAAAACGTCGAGCAATTGGTGGGCAAAAAGCAAGCACGTGAAGAAGGAGGGCTGCAGGAGGAGGAGAAGAAGAATAGGTCAGGCGGCGAAGAACCAGCAATTTTGGTCGAAAACCAAAGTTGTTTCCGTCAAGATCGGAGTTTTCGAGAAAATGATATTATTATTATTGTGAGACCAGTTCCATGGATTCACCCGAGAACTGGACCAGATCGGCGGTTCGGTTCCCAGGTGGATCCATGCAACTAACGGGTGAATTCAGGTTCCAATTGTGGATATAAAAAATTCAATCAAGACGTGCAAATTAAGATTTATCTTTTTATATCATAGGCTGAATAAATCGTCACGTCACTTCGATACTTTCTCGTATTGGACCACTCTACTTGAAAATGATTAAATTTGTAAGATGTTGATGGCAAATTGACTCTCTTAAGCAAGTCTACTCGCGGCTTGTATATCGCAATCTATATTAGAGATTGATTTATCTTTGATATTTTCCAATTCGAGAGGCTGTTTTGCCCTTCTACTTTATATAAGTCAACTTATAAAAGTCAAACATAAGCCTCCGCTCCTACGTTTTAGTTTTCCAACGCAAAGATATGTGAAGTTCGTTAAGTTTACTAGGGGTGTGCAAAAAAACCGGGATCCACCCGGACCGCCTGGAATCGGATCGGAACCGCTCGAAACCGGTGGTTCTTCAAGGAACCGACCCGGTTCCCGGTTCCATGGGTAGATCCGTCCACCCGCCCACCCGGACCGGACTGATTATATTAAAATAATATATTAATTTTTAATATTAAAAAATGAAATTACAAATTAACAAATCCAAATCAAATAATTAAAAAAATTAATTAAAGTGGGAAATAAGTCCAAAGCGCACCAAATGGAGAGGCACTGATCACCACTAAAACCAAATGGAGAGGCATTGAAGCTAAAAAGTCTAAAGTGCATATTGATAAAACGTCGAGCAATTGGTGGGCAAAAAGCAAGCACGTGAAGAAGGAGGGCTGGAGGAGGAGGAGAAGAAGAATAGGTCAGGCGGCGAAGAACCAGCAATTTTTGTCGAAAACCAAAGTTGTTTCCCGTCAAGATCGGAGTTTTCGAGAAAATAATATTATTATTATTGTGAGACCAGTTCCATGGATTCACCCGGGAACTGGACCAGATCGGCGGTCCAATTCCCAAGTGGATCCATGCAACTAACGGGTGGATTCAAGTTCCAATTGTGGATATAAAAAATTCCATTGAGACGTGCAAATTAAGATTTATCTTTTTATATCATAAGATGAATAAATCGTCATATCACTTCGATACTTTCTGGTATTGGACCACTCTACTTGGAAATGATTAAATTTGTAAAATGATGGTGGCAAATTGACTCTCTTAAGCAAGTCTACTCACGGCTTGTATATCACAATCTATATTACAGATTGATTTATCTTTGATATTTTCCTATTTGAGAGGCTCTTTTGCCCCCCTACTTTATATAAGTGAACTCATAAAAGTCAAACATAAGCCGCCGCTCTTACGTTTTAGTTTTCCAACGCAAAGATACGTGAAGTTCGTTAAGTTTACTAAAGTGTGCAAAAAAATCAGGATCCGCCCGGACTGCCCGGAACCGGAACCGCTCGAAACTGGTGGTTCTTGAGGGAACCGATTTAGTTCCTGGTTTCAATTTATAGGAACCGTTGGGTACCGATCCGGTTCCCGGTTCCATGGGCAGATCCGTCCACCCACCCACCTGGACATGACCGATTATATTAAAATAATATGTTAATTTTTAATATTAAAAATGATTACAAATTAACAAATCCAAATCAAATAATTAAAAAAATTAATTAAAGTGGGAAAAAGTCCAAAGCGCACCAAATGGAGAGGCACTGAAGCTAAAAAGTCGAAAGTGCACCGTGACAAAACGTTGAGCAATTGGTGGGCAAAAAGCAAGCACGTTAAAAAGCAGGGCTGCAGGAGAATGATAAGGAGAATAGGTCAGGTGACGAAGAATTAGCAATTTTGGTCAAAAACCAAAGTTATTTCCCGTCAGGATCGGAGCTTTCGAGAAAATGATATTATTATTACTGTGAGACCAGTTCCATGGATTCACCCGGGAACCGGACCGGACTGGCGATCCGATTCCCATGTGAATCCATGCAACTAAAGGGTGGATCCATATTCCAATTGTGGATATTGATTCTAATTGTGGATATAAAAAATTCCATCGAGGCGTGCAAATTAAGATTTATCTTTTTATATCTTTGTCTCAACCCGATATCGCCGCCCTCAATATCAAGGAAGGAAAGGTCGAGTTTAAGAGTACTTGATCATGAGATCACGAGCTCTCCCAAGTTCGTACCCCGCGCGATGAATTTGAGTTTATTTATGCGATCTAGTTGTTTATAACCACCTAAAATAGACGGTAGTCGCCATTGGCCTCATTTTGGGGGTCGGTTAAAAAACCTAATCGAGGGTCGAGAGTATTCCCTCGATTCCTACGCAACCAAATATCTAGCTTAGGGGACTTGGACTACGCTAATATTTCTATTAACGCCCTTTCGGTATCTAAACAGTATGTTGTGTTTTTCCTAACATGTCCATGTGTTTCTTTTTACATTTTCGGGATCATCAATTCTATACTAAGTGATCATGCGTGGTGGATTACTTTGATTCTATTCTATTCCTAAAAAATGAAAGAAAAACAATCAATGAAATTGAAATTGCAAGACATGAAGTAAACAATCAAGAAAAAGTAGTAAATCTATCTTGCAATCCTAAAAGTATGAAAGAGAAACGTATGAGAAAAAGAGAAAAACCCGCAACTCGTCGAGTTTTATACAACAAATGAAACCCGAGACATATGTCGGGAAAATGAGTATTATATAATAACAGTCGGAGTGGACATCGACCTCCACCATCTTCCCGCCTTCTCCATCTTCAGTGCCCTAATCTAAACCTAATCTAAGAAACATTGATTCCTTGCTTCATCTTATATGACTAAGATAACGCATAGAAATCGTTATTATAACGAATGGACATAAACGTTAGACATGAACATGAATCCAGCAAATTCAAGTCACAAACAACAGTTATAATCTGGCGACAGCATATTATGAATATACACGACATTCATAGCCAAGAATACAGCATGTTCAGCAAGAACAACAATGAATCCAGTAAACTTGAGCCATGTATGGTAAGAGTAGACATATTTGGCGAGCTCACAATGCAGTAGGTGTACAAATTCAACAAATATCACATGCCGAGATGAAGATTATGCAAGCTAATAGTGACTATGTACTTGCACACAAAACCCAAGCAATATGATATGTACTTACACATACAACCCAAGCAAGATGCTATTTTCACTCTAAAGTTTACGGTCTCATCTCAAGTGCAAAGCAACAAAAACGAAGTATAAGCAATATCTTTGAAGAAAAGCAACAAAGGGCCATTATCCTACTAAAAGAAAATGAATTTTATTGCATTTAGTATATCCTAAAAATTTCTAGAAGAAAATCACAGCAAAAAATTGCAACAAAATATCATAGAACAAGGTAAAAAAAAAAAAAATCAATGTAATTGGAAGGGAACCTATGGACAATTGGTTCCAAGCGAATCACACAACATCAACAATATCATGGGGAACAACTTTCATGGCAAAAGTTTTCCAACATGAGCTATACAGGAATTAATGAAAGTTCAAGAATGCACAATACCATGTCAGAAACACAGCAAGATAGCAAGGTATCATGAGGGCACGCAAATCAGCCAGTTAGAATAGGGTACTAGAACAAGACATGTATCACTTACTAATCTAACTTTGATCCTGCCAAAAAATTGTTAGACATAGCAAATGATGAGCAAGTAAACAAACAAAATATCCATATAAAGCTCATGAAATCAATGTCATCTCACAGCTTAATTGGAGATACTAAGAAGATCAGCCCATTTCCAAGGATAAATTGTTCGATGGAAGCTAAAACTTTTTTATCAGCTGCAAGCCTTTCATCAAACAAAGAACTGCAATACCAGATTAGTACGATCCTTGTAAGAAGTGTTAGGCAGGGCAAACGATGGCCAAATCTCACATATAATATGTCTATGGAAAGCTTGAGAAGTCTATTACAAATCTCTAGAAGACATTAAGTCCTAATAACATCATCTACCAGCTCGTTCCAGTTAAAACAGAAAATCGCAGTAAGTCAGAACAGCAAATCAATCTAAAACTACTGCAGAATCAACAGACTTTGTAGATGTTTTTCAACGACCAAACGACATGCATTATGGGCGTGCAACATATCAAATCGAAGCTCTAGAAGTGTATTTTTTATGTCTAGAAAGGTTCGAGGTCAAAAAACCTCATCTATCACCTCATTTAAGCCAAAACAGAAAGTGACATACCAGGCATACGAAATGGCAGATCAAAATCAAGTTCATCATCAATAATCATCAACTCAACGCATACGAAGATGAACCAATCAGTAACACTGCCCACCCAAAATGAATGCGTATATACGCTGTTACAACTCTAAATTATTCA
Source organism: Eucalyptus curtisii (assembly GCA_017140595.1). Lineage (NCBI taxonomy): Eukaryota > Viridiplantae > Streptophyta > Magnoliopsida > Myrtales > Myrtaceae > Eucalyptus > Eucalyptus curtisii. The sequence continues at coordinate 19,989,680 of CM029497.1, forward strand.
GTCATAATACTAGGGGCTTACCAAGAACAGAAAAAAAAAAAAAAAATGAAAGAGGAAACCTAGACAGCAACTGCTTGGCATGAATGAACAGCACATCAATGACACAATTGAACAATTCCACATACCAGGACATATGAACAGCAAGTATGCACAGAATAGACATGATCTGTAGCATAATACATTGGTACGAACATAACAAGGTAACCACATCCCATTTCTTTTTCTTTTAGCAACTATTGCTAGTGTAAACAGGGGATCAACTGCCGTTGAAGAAGTTGTACCAACCTTGAATGAATCGGCAGAGGATCGAAACCGTCGCTGCCAACGACACTCCTTTAGATTAAAGAAAAGAAGAGGTCAATTAAAAAAAATGTTAATTAATTTAATCAAAGATCCGAGCCCTAAACTCCAAGCTCCTCGACCGGCCGTTCCAGCGGGTCAGATCAGGCGCGTGAGAGAGCGATCGAGAGGGAGAAAGCGTTCGAGTCAGAGGGAACGAGAGAGAAACCAGAGGCTAACAACTTAACGGATCGAGAGAGGGAAAGAGAACTCACCGATCTGGTGAGCTCGATCCAGAGAGATTCGGGTCCGGCGAGCCTCTGCACCAGAAGACCGAGGGCCGAGCGGGCAGAGAGCTCGCCGTCGTTGTCATCGTCGTCGCCGCGGCTGATGTCACCGATGTCGCCGATCTTCGCCCCAAACCGAGAGAGATCCGCCGAGAAACCTTCAGAACACCGGAACCGAGAGCGATTGAGAGCCCCTTCGCGATATCCGACCATCGGTCTTCGATTTCCGAGGGTGATCCGCCGAACCAGATTCGCCGCCGTCGTCGCTGCGGCTGCGGTCCGCTTCGGATCGAATCAGATCCGGCAAGCCGAGAACCGCTGGTGTCGTCGCCGTTGCTGTAACCGCCACCGTCTTCGCCGATGTCGCCGCGATTGAGCGAACCAGCGAGAGAATCAGAGAAAGAGGAAGTCTCAGAGAATTTGCGAGAGAGAGCGAGAGATTCCCCAGAGAGAAAGAGAAAAAAACCATCGTGAATGGCCTATCCCCCAAGAATCCGAGAGTGAGATCAAGCGAGCAAGCCCCCCTCTGCCCCCCTGCCCCTTTTTGTTTTTTGTTTTTTTGTTTTTTCTTTGTTTTCTTCTTTTCTTTTCTTATGTTTTTTTTTTCTTTTTTTTTATATTTTCATTTCCTTTTTTTTTTCCTTTAGCAAAAATGTTTGTTTAAATTTCGGGTGTTAATAATCATAGGCTGAATAAATCGTCATGTCACTTCGATTCTTTCTCAAATTAAACCACTCAACTTAAAAATGATTAAATTTGTAAGATGTTGATGGCAAATTAACTCTCTTAAGCAAGTTTACTCACAGCTTGTATATCACAATTTATATTACAGATTGATTTATCTTTGATATTTTCCTATTTGAGAGGCTCTTTTGCCCCTCTACTTTATATAAGCCAACTTGTAAAAGTCAAACATAAGCCGCCGCTCCTACGTTTTAGTTTTCCAACGCAAAGATATGTGAAGTTCGTTAAGTTTAGTAGTTTACTGTGTCCCTATTACCCCATTTATAATAAAGTAAGTCATTATCTCGGTCACCAAGAATAATCGCATGTGCAACCAAGAGGTTGGGCCTCAGGAACTTCTCCTGTGGGTCTTCTAGGCTTACTAAGTCAAGGCTAGTCTCGGAAATAAATAAAGGAAGAAAAGAAAGATTTGGCTCACCATCATGTGTGCACCCCGAAACGATAAATTATTGTTACTACTTACATGTTATATATAAATCAGAGATGCAACATCATGTTGTTCGAACAGCGCATGTCAAAAGTAAATTTTTCCATGGATAGTGAATGGGAAAGTGATAAAAAAAAATGTGACCTTTTTCATGTTCATCATGGTGACATATATAAATGTCATAAAATAAAACCACATAGATAGGAGTTTAATTGACCATACGAAGATAGGAAGATGCACTTTTCCACGCCATTCTATCCACATAAGATAATGTAAAGAAATCATTCCAACATGCAGTGATGCTCATTCATAAAGGCGAGGATCAGAGAACCTCGGCGAAGGAATAGCCACTAGCGGCATTTTCTTTTTCAAGACCATCCCAAATTGCTCTCTTAGATCCATCTTCTCTCCCTCGGGTAGCTTCCAGTCAAAGGAATGCAAGAGCGTGGCAAGCGAGTATAGCACCATCCTCTCGGCCATCGCTATCCCCGCGCATATTCTTCTCCCAGACCCAAAGGGGAAGTAATTGAAGTCATTCCCACTGTAATCGCCCTTATCTTGCAAAAACCTTTCGGGATTGAACTCCAACGGGTCGCTCCATATGGAAGGATCCCTATGTATCGCCCACGCATTGATAAAGACGCGAGAGCCCTTCGGAACTGTATAGCCTCCGACGGTGCATGTCGCGCTTGGACAGTGGGGGACCAATAGGGGAAGTGCTGGGTGCAATCTCAATGACTCTTTCATGACGGCGTGCAAGTAAGACAATTTGGGAATGTGAGATTCTTCTGCTACGTTGTCTTTGCCAACCACATTTTCCAATTCATTTTGGATTTTGCTCAGAACACTAGGTTTATTCAAGATCTCAGCCATGGCAAACTCAACTGTATTGGAGGATGTGTCCGTTCCACCAACCACCATATCCTACCAAAGTAATTCAATTGCATTTAATTTCCCCTAGAACCGCCCTCAAATGAAAATTGAAGTCATGGAAAAGAATCTGAAAGCAAGCAAGCAAGACCTAGGATCATGAAACTAATTTTTTAAGGGTAAAAAGCTACGTCTTCTCATTTATTTTCTTTCGATTGTTATTGCTGAACTAGATTTCTAGCAAACAGCAGCAGATTCTAGACCCATCATAGCTAGGATGGAGAGTTCACGATATGCCACCAGACACGCAAAATAAAAATAAAAACTCTGCTGAGAAGTTTCGTTAGTTAGGAGAGATATGAGATGGCAACCCGTGTCAGTGCTCCTAGACTTCTAGCAAATAAAAACTCTGCTGAGTTGTTATTGCTGAACTAGACTTCTAGCAAATAACAGCAGAGTCTAGACCCATCATAGCTAGGATGGAGAGTTCATGATATGCCACCAGACGCAAAACAAAAATAAAAACTCTACTGAGAAGTTGTTAGATATGGCAACCCGTGTCATTGCTCCTTCTCACATTCATGTCGTTTCATGCGATTGAAATTTAAGTTTCGTCCCATAACCAAAAAAAGAACTAAAAATCAAATCCCTTATTGATAGGGATGCGGTGGTCAAGTGTGCATTATCATAATGTAAATTCTCAATAAAAAATTCATAGGTGAGTTTCTTTCTCTAGAAAGCCTATCGGGGAACAATCTACTACTTAGGTATTGTCAAATTAGCATTCTTTAAAACAGTTTTTCCTTTTCACATAGTTTCTTAATGGAAAAAGCTGATTTACGGAGTGACGTCTAAATGTGGGGTGCATCCAAAAACACAAGGTACAAACATCCTGTCACCTTTTGCATGATTGTAGATGCTGCTAAAATTTTAGAAACAAAAGGACCAGAAAACATGTAAAATAAAAATGTGTCAGTTTCAAACTACATAAAAACTGCCGCCTAATCTAGCCCTTTTATGTAAATGACAGATTATGAGCGATGATTAAATTGATCACAAGAAATCAATAATTGGGCCGGCTAAACAAACTCCAAGGCAACCTAAACATTAGGCCGGCCTATGAATTAACATTAGCACTAGGATCGTGCTCTCTTTGTTTTTTGCTTTTGTTTCCCTCGATGATCACATGAAAGAGTCTTCCCATATAATCTACTCTTAAGATAGAAAGAACGATATATCACATGGCCATATCTTTTTTTCATAATCGAGAGGTATGAACATAAATGTCTAGCTATCAACGCTTATAGAGCACCCAACAATTCTCATGAACTGATTAAATTCAAACTTTGACCTACACATGTGACCTTGATTCAAAGTAATTTGCACTCTTTCGGTGAGATTTGAATAGGCAATCTCTAGTTCTTGAATCAAAATCCTTTGATAATCCAACCAACTGCGCTAAACCTAAATGAGATAGATGACCTCTTCACCTAGTAGACTCCAAAGTTTCTAGTTATGGACATACAAAAATTGCCTTAGGTACCATAAGATTAATGACATCACATAGTCAAGTTATCACTATCTTCTCCTTTAATTCCTAATCTTGACCAAAAATAAACTATTAGTTAGAGTCAATAAGTTTAAACATTACTTGAAACTTAATATTAGACATTTAGAAGAGGAAATAAGAGAAATTACCAAAAAGGACTTGAACTTATTGCACTTATGCCAATTCAGTCATAAACATTTCAATTTAGCCAATTTAATCATTAGCCTTTTGTCAATTTGTCAGACATGGGTGATAGCCAGCAAGGCCATGATGGCCTTGCCTAAGGCCTTTGCGGCCTCACTAGCGTTGGCGAGGGCCTTTATGGCTAGCAAGGGTTGCCGGTGACTAGGGGCGTCACAATGAAAAAAATAGTAAAAAATAAATTAAATAATTCAAAATGTGCATTAAATTTTTAAAAAACTGTCCAGGTCAACGCTAGTTGTATCAACGTAGGACTATTTGGCATTTACGTCAATAATTTTCAAACAAAATTAACTAGAATAACTCAATTGGTAAATTGTTAAAAGGTCTGAAACTAAATTGGCCAAATTGAAAATTTTAAAATTGAATAAGCACAATTATAATATATTTAACACTTTTTTGGTAATTTTCATAGATGAAGCACGGCACTCGTTTGGATATTTAAACATCATCCCTATGCATATCTTGGCATTTATGTCACGCATTGGAGATTGATCATTACTGTAGGTATATTTTATATTAAGTAAAACTCCTAAGCCCGTTCTATGCCATTAATATATAGAATTAAACTATAAATCGATTTGACAAATTAATATATATTACTTAAACAAACTAGTTATTGCGATCCCTGCAAAATTTTTCTTCTTCGAACATTAATGTTACTCAAAACAAAAGAATAAAGTACGAGGAAGTAAGCTTTGCCAATAATATAAGGTGGAGAAAAAAACTCACCATGAGCAGAGCTTTGAGGCCATTCATTGTTAGACGAGTCTTGGCATCTTCCTCATCCTTCAACTCCAACAGAAACTGCAAGAAATCTTTGCACTCGCTTCGGCCGTCTCTCTCCATCTTCAACCTCTGCGCAATCATCTTCTCAAAAATTCCATCGAACCGTTTTGCCAACCCCTTCATCTGCTTCTCTATCCCTTGGAAATCGAATCGGGCCAGACCCGGATAAAAGTCCGAAATGTTCGGCTTCCCAAGGAGCTCGGTCATATCTGACACTACCTATCGAGAGGAATGAAAATCAGAAAGAAATCACAAAATCAATATCCAAATTTTTTATATTCAGCCGAACCAAAACTTAAATAGAAAACCCGTAAAATGTTAGTCAGAAACATAAATTTTAAACATTACTGAGAGGAAACTACTGGTCATAGATATTGATGATAAACTGGCTTTGTGGCTTGCCCCCTACCCTACCTAAACTGGCACAAAGAGCTCTTTCGAGCGAGCTCTAGCGACACCAACTAATCATAAACTCAAACCAGCCTAATTTGAAGAATTACAATTTGTTCTATTATAAGTTGGTCTGGAAAATAAGTTGTGCGAAATCCTCAAAACCCATAATGAACACCTTTGACATAAGATGAGGGAGTCTGATAAATACTATTTTGTTCGAAAGAAAAGAGTAATCATAACACAAATAGCGGTTATGCCGACAGTGGGGCACGCAAATTCTCTATGAGAGAGAGAGAGAGAGAAACCCTATCCGATCATCATCCGCACCAACTAACCTGTCTGAAATCAGAACCCAAGCTCTCTCTCTCCTCGCCCTGCACCGTCCCACCCCACAACATGCTCGTGATCACGTTGAGCACCGTCAGGAACATCTGCTCCCCAACGTTCACCGGAGACCCGGCCCGGACCCTGAAGTACCCCACGGTCTTCCGGACCTCCCTCCGCCGGAGCTCGTAGACGGAGTCCAGCGTGTGGTTGCTCAGCATCTTGAGCACGCACACCTTCCGCAGCATCCTCCACTCGGGCCCGTACGGGGTCCACACGATGTCCGAGCCGCCATAGGATGCGGCCCTCCCGGCGACGGGCACATCGCGGTTGGCGAAGATGACGTCGTTATCCTTGAGCACCTCACGAGTGGTGGCCGGGGATGTGACAATGACACCGAGCTTCTTGCCGAGCTGGAGCTTCAGCACCGGGCCGTACGTCCTTGCGAGGGTGGCGAAGTAGGTGTGGAGCTCCGGATCGAGGAACGGCAGGTTCCCGACAAGGGGGAGGCCCGCCGGTCCCGGTGGCAGCGACGGTGAGGTTCTCTTCTGGGCGAGAAGAAGCCATGCCCAACAGCAGATTGCGAGGATACCCGAGAGAAGAAGTAGGTGCGGGAGCGAGAAATCGTTCCCCGGGAGGAGATGGTGGACAAGGGGATGGGATATCGTGGGGCGCATGGCGAATTATGAGTGCGATCGATTACGTGGGTATCAAAATTTATACGGAAGGGGAGATGCATTTTATATTAGGCGGATACTTCAATAATTGGAACGAAAAAAAAAATTATTTAATGCTTGAAACGTGAAAAGGTTAAATTTTTATTTACTGCTGGGCACATTATTTTGATCGACCTCAAAATTTTCAGTTTAAAAGGAGAAAAAAAAAAGTAAGAGGTCAACCGTTGACTTTCAAGTTTATGTTATCACAAAGTTTTAGGGAAAAGTGTAAAAAAAATCTTAAACCTTCTGCATACGTATCAATCTAGTCTTAAATCCTTTTTTGGTGCCAATTTTGTCCTAAACATTTTTACGTTGTGCCAATTTAGTCATTTTCAGCCAATTTTGGCTGGATTTTGGTGGATTTTGACATTTAGACGGACATCTGACGTGACTCATCGGCGACGTGACAACTTTTAATAATATTTTTTTTTTTTTTTTTCTTTTTTCTTTTTCTTTTTTCCTTCTCCTCCAGCCAGTCGCCGGACCTCAGCGACCGGCCAGAGGCGACGGTCGGCAAGGTCGAGGTCGACCTCGCCGTCCACCTCGCCGGATCTGGCGAGGGTCGAGCCTCGTCCATGGTTGGCGAGGCTCGATCCTCGCCAGATCTGGCAAGGGCAAGCCTTGCCTGTCTGGCGCGAGGTTGCCCTCGAGGCCTGGGCGGCGAGGCCAGCTCGAGGCGTGAGGGTGGCCTTGCGCCGAGCTGGCGGGGCTCACCCTCGCCGGATTTGGCGAGAGTCGAGCCTCGCCCATGGCCGGCAAGGGCAAGCCCTGCTAGCTTGGCACGAGGCCAGCTCGAGGCTGTGAGGGCGACCTCGCGTCAGGCTGGCGGGGCTTGCCCTCGCCACCCAAGCCTCAAGGACGGCCTTGTGGCCACTAGGGAGGTGGCTGACGAGGTCAACCTCGACTTGGCCGGCCATCGCCTCTGGCCGGTCGCCAAGGTCCGGCGATCGGCTAGAGGAAGGAGGAGAAGAAGGAAAAAATAAAAATAAAATAAAATAATAAAAATAAAAATTCAAAAATTCAAAAATATTAAAATATTATTAAAAGTTTATCCACGCGCCGCGCGATGGCGCCACGTCACCCCGGTGTCTAAATAGAAAATCCGGCCAAAATTAGCCGGAAATGACTAAATTGGCACAATGTAAAAATGTTTAAGACTAAATGGGCACCAAAACTAGGTTTAGGACTAAATTGACGCAAATACAAAAAGTTTATGACTTTTTTAACACTTTTTCCCAAAGTTTTATGTATGAATTGTTATAAGATCCACGTGAAAGAGGCTAGTTGATTCCATTTGAAGATTGAATTGACATGCAGGTCGATCTATTCTACTCAAGATTGAAATGACCTGCAGGCTGCAGCGAAAGGGACTGAGATAGATGAAAGCTCTCGTTATCCTTTCGACCGCAAAATTTGTCTGGTGGTCCGTCTCTCTAGAATTTGTGGCCATGGCCTCTTTACCCAGATTTGGCTTGAGATAACTGGCCGTACATAGATGGAGTTATGCCCGTGACCCCATTTGGCCCGTTTATCCCTATTCAATATCGGGCATTCTATGGGAAGTATGATAGGCCGGTGCACGAAGCTACACAACATGGTCCAGCTAGTTTTTGGTCTTACATTGCTAGCGTAAAAAAAAGTTCCACACTTAATACGTGGGGAATCATAAACCTATTGTGCAAATGCCCATTTAGTTACAAGTTATTCAATTTTGTTAATGTAATCTTAAATCTTTATATAAATACTTATATGTCAAACATTTGCCGTCGGACATTGCTAATGTGGCGATGTACTTAGTTGTCTATGTCAAATTAGCAACCACGACACATGCGACAGCCGGCGATCACTGCATGTCACATCAACAATTTCAAATCAAAATTGATAAAAAAACTACATTGAAATTTCATGAAAATGTTTATGATTATATTGCTAAAATTGAAAAGTCTATAACCAAATTGATATATGTGTAATATATTTATGATTAATTTAGTTAAGTAGGGGTGTGTAAAAGAATCAGAAACCATTTGAACCGAACAGAACCGGATTTGAAACAGTCAATTCTAGGCAACTTCTATGGAAATCAGTCCAATTTATTAAAATGAGTGCATACTAGTCCGGTTTCCAGTTCTAAGTATAGGACCGTTCATTTGAACCACAAACTAAATTGGTACACATACATCTATATATAAATTGTCTTGAGCTTTGTCTTCACATCACCTTTTTTTCACTCTCTCTCTCTCTCTTCATTCAAAATCCTACATCCCCTCTCTCTTCAACTAATATATATATCGACCATTTTCAATCTCTCACGGGCACTTGAATTTGACCTTTTCGTAACACCCACCTCTCGCCGACCTCCTCAAGCAAGGCTCAGCATGGGCGAGCCTCAAGCCTCGCTTGTGGTTTGTTGCCAACTATATCCATTTCCGGTTATCGCCCAAGGAAGAAGGAAAAGATAAGTTTTTTTTTTTAAAAAGAAAAAATTAAAAATCAAATATTTTTGATAATTTTTCGGAGAAAAATCTATCCTATACCAAATGACGGAAAATATCTTTTAGTTCATTTTCAAGTTTCAGCCTAACATAAAAAATATTGTCATTTTCCTAAAAATGAACTTTCCAAAAAATATTTTTAAAAATATCACATTTTTTTGCTAAATAAATAGAACATAAGATTATATTTTGGCTAACGACAACAAAATTAATCCAAGGACCATATCAATGTTTTGATTTACTTTCTCTTATTCAAAATCTAGACTCTCGAGTCTATAGCCATATAATAGGAGGCCATCTTATCATAAAAGCTCTTCGAATGAAATCAGCATGTCAATATTTTTTCGCTTTACAATGAGAAATATTACCTTAACTAAAGTGAGTACCCTGGACCCTTCAAAGTAATTTTCCTATAAAGCAAACTCTTTGACCATAAGAATTTCGCATTTGATAGCGTGCCGATTCGACATTGTATAGTACGTCTATACAATCCACGTATCTAATTGCTTGATAACTAAAGCTAGCAAACTTCACGGATCTGAATTTTCTTTTCTTTTCTTTTCTTTTACTAAGTAACTACACAAGTTTGATATATGATTCAGTAACAAGTCATCAAAATATAGAAGTGGACAAGTAATCAAATTGGCTGACAAGCTAATCTACATGACAACACTAAGTATTTGGTACATGATATGTAAGACGCATCGACAGATATGGGCAAGCGGTTTTATTTGTCGGATTTGAAGTACGACTTTCCCCTTCTGCAATTGTGGAATAAAGGTCACAAATTCAAGTTGATCAACATCAGAAGAGAAAATTAATGCAACAGAAAAATAGTGACACAAGAGGAATCACAACACCTTTCTGTGTTCTTTGAGTCTATTCAAAAATAAATCCCCCCAACGTGAAACGATTGTAAGTCAAAACCTATATTTCGAATGAATTTTATCTTTAGCCTTTTCTTATTTGAGAGGCTCTTTCGTCCGTCTACTTTTCTCTTAACATGAGCCAACTTGTAAAATTCAAACAAAAGTTGATGCCCCAGCATTTTAGTTTTCAATGCAAAAAAATATGAAATATCTTAATTCTTCATTTATTTTACGGAAAACATTTTTCGATGTTTGGTCCATTTTGAAAAATGAGTTAATGGAAAACTTATGCTTAAATTTAGAAAAATAATTTTCTTTTTAAAAAATCGAAAAATATTTTTCAAAATATTATTAGATATTGACGTTTCGACCTGAAACTTCATACTTAGATAAATAAAAAAAAATAAAAAAAAATCATTCCTGTAGCTAGAACCTAGGCATTCAGGATTAGGTCTTCAAATCGTAAAATTCAAACAAAAGTTGATGCCTCAACATTTTAGTTTTTCAACGCATATATATATGAATTATCTTAATGCTTCGTTGTTTTACGGAAACATTTTTCGACGTTTGATTCATTTTGAAAAATGAGTTAATCGAAAACTTATACTTAAATTTTTAAAAATTAAAAAGTATTTTCCGAAATATGACTAGATATCAATGCTTGGACCTAAAACTTTACACTTAGTTATAGAAACCATCACTGATAGCTAGGTCCTCGACATTCAGAATTAGGTCTTCAACTCCCGGGTTTGGGGTTCGGGTCCATCAAGGCCAAGCATGTGACCTCAGTGCTCGTGCCAGGATCCCCGACACTTGTGCCTAGGTCCAACACTCGTGCTCGGGTCCATTGAGGTCGAGCTCGAAGCCCCAGTGATTTGGGACTCGGGCCTGGACCTGGGTCCCTAAGGCCGAGCTTGGGATTTCGATATCTGAGCTTAGATCCCCAACACTCGGGCCTAGGTCCATAAGGGCCGTTACATGGATCCATTGAGGTTGGGCATGGGACTTAGGTGTCCGTGCCTCGATCCTTGGCACTCAGGTTGGGGTCCATCGAGGCCTAACTCAAGGTTATAGTGCCTGTACCTAATTCCCCAACAGCAAATGCATAAGTTACTAGCACTATAACATTTTATGTTTATTTAGATTTGATTTTCCATATCATATGACATAAAATTTTTTACAGTTTATTTTTAGGTTTCAGCCAAACATTGAAAAATATTATCATTTTCCTAAAAAATGACTTTCTATTCCTGAAATATCACATTTTTCTTGAAACAAATGGAGCCTAAGTTTACAAAGCTCCAACGACCCCATATATGCAACAATCATAGTTATGGTAAAAAAAAAAAAAACAGAAAACCATAGTACAAATCATGGCATTGAAGGAATTGGGCCTCAGGAACTTCTTATGTGGGTCTTCTGGGCTGTTAACGTCAAGGCCTACCTTGGCAATAAAGGACCAACAAAATAAACGAAGAAAAGAAGAAAAAGCCAGCTCACCATCACGTGCGCAATCACAAACAGGAAATTTTTGTTGCTTACATCCTATAAATGAGTTAGAGATGCATAATGCATCATATTGTTGGAACATCGCATGTAAAAAGCGGATTTCTCTATGAATAATTGATAGAAAGTGATGCAACATATGTCTTATTTTTTTCACTTTAAAAACATATATATCCACATGTTAACATGATCAAATAAATCCTCATAGATAGGAATTATATTAACCACATGAAGATAGGTAGATGCATTTTTCCTTCTGATTCTGTTCACGTAAGATTATATAAAGACCAACATGCACTACTCATTCATAAAGGTGAGGATCAGAGAACCTCGGCGAAGGAATAGCCACTAGCGGCTTTTTCTTTTTCAAGACGATCCCAAATTGCTCTCTTATATCCATCTTCTCTCCCTCAGGTAGCTTCCAGTCAAATGAATGGAAGAGTGTGGCAAGCGAGTATAGCACCATCCTCTCGGCCATCGCTATCCCTGCGCATATTCTTCTCCCAGACCCAAAGGGGAAGTAATTGAAGTCGTTCCCACTATAATCGCCCTTATCGTGCAAAAACCTCTCGGGATTGAACTCTAGTGGGTCGCTCCATATGGAAGGGTCCCTATGTATCGCCCACACGTTGACAAAGACCCGAGCGCCCTTTGGGACCGTGTAGCCTCCGACAATGGAAGTCACGCTTGGGCAGTGGGGAACCAGCAAGGGAAGCGCCGGGTGCAATCTCAGTGACTCTTTCATGACGGCGTGTAAGTAAGGCAGCCTAGGAATGTGAGATTCTTCTACTATATTGTCTTTGCCAACCACAATTTCCAATTCATTTTGGATATTTCTTAGAACACTAGGTTTGTTCATGATCTCAGCCATGGCAAACTCAACTGTATTGGAGGATGTGTCTGTTCCACCAACCACCATATCCTGTCAAAGTAATTTAATTACACGTAATTTTCAATAGAACCGTCCTCAAGAGAAATTGAAGTCAAGGAGAAGAATTTATAAGCAGGCAAGCAAGAGTTAGGATTATGAAACTAATTTTTTTAAGGGTAAAAAGCTAAGTCATTTCAATTATTTTCTTTCAGTTGTTGTTTGTTGAACTAGACTTGTGGCAAATAGCAGTAGAGTCGAGACCCATCAAATTGCCCTTTACAAATGGTCAGTAGTGAAACCGTGCCCCAAATTCAAGCCTTAGTGCCATTTTGCACGCACAACGATCAAAATAAATAGCTAGGATGGAGGGTTTCATAAGTCAATGATATGACACCAAACACGCAACAGAGGAAAATTGTTGAGAGGTTGGAAGAGAGGGCAACTCATGTTATTGCACGTTCTCATGTTCGTCTCGTTTAACGCGATTGAAAATTTAACTTTAGTTCTGTACAATAACAAAATCAATTTATGTTCAAAACGGATCAAAATATGTTAGGTCATATGGTTTGGAAACATGTTACAGTGTTGTGTCAGAAAATTATTACTGTCACGTGGAAAAGGGTTATAGGGTTGGACTTCTAGGAGGGAAAGTACAGCTATGTCACTAAATGGACTTAGAGAAATTGAGTCGTACACTGTAAACGCTTGATCTTACATAAATTGTGGTGATGGCTGAATAAGATTGCATAATTGGGAAATGTAGGCTTTATCAGTACCAAATCAATACAACCCTAAAAAAAATAAAAATAAACCCCTTATTGATAAGTGTGCTAAGTCAAAGTGTGCATTAATCATTTTCATTTTTTTGGTCAGAGTGCATTATCATATTGTAAATTCTCGATATATGATAGGGTTACTCTCCCTCTATCTCTCTAAAAAGAATTAAAAATAAACCATATATTGATAAGCGTGCTGAGGCCAAGTGTGCATTATCATATTGTAAATTATTGATATATCATGGGGTGCCCATCTGAGGGACAATTTACTTATTGACAAATTAGCATTCTTTGTATCCAAAGACGTAAGGTACTAACATCTTGTCACCTCTAGCATGATCGTAGATGCTTCTAAAATTTAGAATCAAAAAGACCGAAAAAACATGCAAAATATAAATGTGTCAGTTTCAAACTACATAAGAACTGTAGCCTAAATCTGGTCCTTTTATTTAAATGAAAGATTATGAGCGATGATTAAACTGATCAAAAGAAATCAATAATCTGGTCGGCTAAACAAACCCCAAGTCAACCTAAACCTTGGGCCTGCCTACGAGTCGAATATTCATCTTCCAACGATGAAAGCACAAGGATCGTGCTCTTTTTCCTCCTTTTTTCTTTTTGTTTTTCAAGTGACCATTTCCCTTAATGGTCACTTGAAAATATCTTTTTATATGAACTACTCCTGAGATGGACAGCACATATCACATGGCAGCTTCTTTGTTTCACAATCTAGAGGCATGATTACAAATACCCGACTATTTAAAGGCTTATAAAACATTTTGCGAATCTCATAAACCGATTAAATTTATATTTTCACGCATGCATATGAACTTAACTCAAAGCAATTTACATTCCGTTGGTGAGGTTTTAATATGAAACCTTAATTCCTGAACCTAAATCCCTTGACAACCTAACCAACTGGACCAACCCTAAAAGATCTAGATGACCCTCTTCACCTACTAGACTTCTTAGATTCTATTTATGAGTAGAGAAAATTTGCCTTCCGATACCACAAGATCAATAACATCACATTGTTATCACTATCTTTTCCTTTGAGTCCTCATCATGACTGAAAATAAACTGGTAGCCAGAGTCAATAAGTTTAACTGTTACTCGAAACTTAACACTAGACATCTAGAAGAGGAAGCGGGAGCACTCATTTGGATAAATCCCTACACATATCTCGATATTTAGCTCAAGCATGGGAAATCGATTATTACTGTAAGTATATTTTTCGTTAATTAAAACTTCTAAGCTGGTTGCATGCCATCTACCGAAATGTCAAGGACATTTCGATTGATTTATGGAACTAAATTATAAAGCAACATGACAAATTGAAAATTTTCATTTAAAAAGAAATAGTCATTGTGATCCACGCAAAATTTATCTTCTTCGAACATTAATATTACTCAAAACAAAAGAATAAAGTATAAGTAAGCTTTGCCAATAATATAAGGAGACTAAGAAAAACTCACCATGAGCAGAGCTTTGAGGCCAGTCATTGTTAGAGGGGTCTTGGCATCTTCCTCATCCTTCAACTTTAATAGAAACTGCAAGAAATCTTGAGACCCGCTTCCGCCTTCTCTCTCCATTTTCAACCTTTGCTGAATCATCTTCTCAAAAATTCCATCGAACTGTTTCACCAACCCCTTCATTTGCCTCTCTATCCCTTGCAAATCGAATCGGGCCAGACTGGGATAAAAGTCCGAAATGTTCGGCTTGGCAAGAAGCTCTGTCATATCCCATACCACCTATTTAGGGAAAAGGTAAAAAAGAAAGAAATCACAGAATCGACATCCAAATTTTAATCAATGACAAGCCAAAAATCTAATAGAAAAATAATAAATATTATCCTGAAGATATATTTTGAACTTAAATAAGAGAAAACTGAACAATTAAGCACACAATTCTTGCAACATGCGCAAGAAATAGAACTGATCATAAATCTTGCTGATTAACTGGCTTAGTGGGTTGCCTACTGCCCTACCTAAATGGAAACAAAGAGCACGCTCGAGCAAACTTTAGCGACACCAACTAATTATAAACCCAATCCAGCCTAATTTAAAGAAATTATAATCATGTTCCACTATAGTTTGGTCTAGAAAATAACATATTCGCAACCCTATAGTCCCAAAAATGGATTACCTTTAACATAAAATAAGAAAGAGCCGAGTCTTTTATTTATTTATTTTTTGTTTGTTAGTGAGAAAACGGTAGTCATAACATGAAAAGCGGTTGTATCCAGCTTTGATTAGATTAGCAGCTTTAAACACTCGACCGAAGGATTGGCCAGCAAAATGTTGCTTATGCTGACAGCGGGATACTCTACTTGTTTATGGAAAAAGACAGAGAGAAATACTATCCAGTTGTCATTATCACTAACTAACCTGCCTGAAATCAGCACCCACGCGCTCTCTCTCTTCGCCCTGCAACGTCCCACCCCACAACATGCTCGTGATCACGTTGAGTACCGTCAAGAACATCAGCTCGCCAACGTTCACCGGTGACCCGGCCTGGCTGCGGAAGTACCCGACCATCTTTCGGACCTCATTCCGCCGGAGCTCGTAGACGGAGTCCAGCGTGTGGTTGCTCAGCATCTTGAGCACGCACACCTTCCGAAGCATCCTCCACTCGGGCCCGTACGGGGTCCACACGATGTCGTAGCCGCCGTAGGTCGCGGTCCTCCCGGCGATGGGCACGTCGCGGTTGGCGAACGTGACGTCGTTATCCTTCAGCACCTCGCGGGCGGTGGCCGGAGACGTCACGACGATGCCGAGCTTCTTGCCGAGCTGGAGCTTCAGGACCGGGCCATACGTCCTCGCGAGGGCGGCGAAGTAGGTGTGGAGCTCGGGGTCGAGGAAGGGCAGATTCCCGACGAGGGGGAGGCCCGCCGGTCCCGGGGGCAGCGACAGCAAGGTTTTCTTCTGGGCGAGACGAAGCCATGCCCAATAGCTGATTGCGAAAATGCTTGCGAGAAGGAGAAGTAAGTGCGGCAGCGAGAGATCGTGCAACGAAAGAGAAGATTGGACACCGTGGAGAAGGGAATGGGACATGGTGGGGGACAGAATGACTACTGAGTGCGCTCGACTAACGTGGCTCACTTCCCAATATATAGGGGAAGTGGACATCAAAAGTGGTAATTAAGATTAGAAATTATTTGATGCATCTCATGGGTCAAACGCTATACATGGCAGGACGGATCTTAGAGAGTCAATTAAGATTCGTATAATAATCATTTTATTTTTATTTTTAAATTATTTCATATTTTAAATTTATTTCTAGAACAAAATTCCATTTAGTAAAATTATTTCATTTTTCTATTTTTAGAATAGATTTCTACTCTAGAAATAAGAAATAAAAATTTTATTCTTTTCTATTTCTAAAACAAAAATAAAAAATAAAAATTATTCATATCATTTGTCATCGCAACCAATCGGTTGCTCATCTGTCGTTGCCGGCCGCCATTTGTCGCCCGTTGCTACCACTCCCCCCTCTTGGCCATCAATCGCTATGTACCGATGGCCGAAGATTAGTCGTAGGCCACCATCAATTGCCGATCGTCGAACACCGGCCGCTGTCGGAAGGGAGAAATTTTGTATCGTTATCAAACAAATTTCTATTCTGATAATAAAAATTTTGTGTCATTGATCAAACGCGTATTTTTACTTAAAAACTCATCCAATAATATAAATAAAAAAATATTGCTCTCCCAAAAATCAATTTATGGCCAGAATTATTATTCTTCGAGCCCTTAATGTCTCCTTTCTCTCTTACCGTTACTCTATTTCCTCCCCTCCCTTACTGACAACTCTCTCTCTCTCTCTTCCTCCCTACTTCTCTTTTGTCTTTTCTTTCCTCTTTCGTCGGCCATGGCTCGGGCTCGAGTCCAAGCCTCATGCCAGCTTCAGGTCAAGGAGGGACGGCACGCCGCCGGACGCGACGATGAGGGGGGCGATTCGGCGCAAGGTCCCGAGATTTAGGAGCGTGGAGACTGGGTCAAGCTACGTTTGCGATGAGATGGCGATCTAAGGGGATTCGTAGCGATTTCGCAGGAGATATCAAGCCGCCGTCGGCCACCTTGTGCGTTTGCTGTTGAGTTGGCTAAGCTCGATAGCACCCTGAGTTTGTGATCCACCGTCCCCCCTCAATAGGGCTTCAGGGACAAATTCCTCCATTCCTCTCTCTCTCTCTCTCTCTCTCTCTCTCTCTCGATCTAGCAGCCATGGACGGGAGTTTAAAGCTCGGGCCACCATGGCCTTGAGCTCAAAGCTCAAGTGACCATTGCCACGAGCTTGAGGCCGAGCTCGAAACTCGAGCGGCCAAAGCTATCACAAGCCCTCGGTTCGAGGACGAGCTCCATGGCG
This sequence comes from Eucalyptus curtisii, assembly GCA_017140595.1. Classification (NCBI taxonomy): domain Eukaryota; kingdom Viridiplantae; phylum Streptophyta; class Magnoliopsida; order Myrtales; family Myrtaceae; genus Eucalyptus; species Eucalyptus curtisii. The sequence goes on from CM029497.1 coordinate 20,007,140, forward strand.
AAAGCGGCCATGAGCCTTGAGCTCGAACTTGAGCCGCGGCAGGCGCCTGGGTAAGAAAAGAGAAGTAGAGAGGAAGAGAGAGAGAGAGAGAGAGAGAGAGTCACGGTCAGTGACAGATGACAGAAGAGAGTAACAATGATAGAGAATGGAGGCATTAATTGACAAGTAGGACCCATCTTAAAGAAAAGACAAAAGACACGTAGAGAGGAAGAAAGAGAGAGTGACCAGTAACGGAGGAGAGGTAGGAAAGTAAGGTGACGGAGAAGGCAGGCATTAATTGACAAGTGGGACCCATCTTGCCAATGGAATAGTTAAGTGTTTGTCGATAACGTAGAATATGAAATCTACATAATATTTTCTCGATGGATGGAAGATTGGGTTGAGATTGGTTAACGTAAGGATGTCGAATCAACAAAGCGAAACTGGTTGGATATATAGATTTTTAGTCAATAATTGAATAGAAGAAGGGATAGATTTTTTATTTAATAATCTTTGATCGACGTCAAGGTTATTATTTTAAAAGAGAGAAAAGAAAATCTAATTGATGAATTGTTGACTATCAAGTCTCCATACGGCAAGGTCCACCCCGGCTTTTTGTCCTACATTCTAGCAAACAAAAGTTTTACATTGAAATTACTAAATCAATTATAAATTTATTATACGAATGCTTATTCAATTATAATATTTTTAATTTTATCAAGTTTGTCCTAGATCTTTACGTGAATTCAAATGTAATTTTTCCTATCAATTGCTACAAGGAATCGTTAATGTGGCAATCTACGATAGATTAGCGACCATTACCATGTCACGTCAACAATTTCAAATTAAAATTAACCGAGATAATTATATTGGAATTTCATTGAAAGGTTTAGGATTATATTTGTAAAATTTTTTATATTCGTACAATAAATTTAGCACTGATTTGGTAATCATTCTCTTATATGTGCGCGCTAAATTTTATTAATTGGTAGAACAATTTCACGAGCGAGTGTATTATGAAGCCAAATGCTTGGATAATCGAAACGATTCCTCAGGACTATATGCAATTACAAGATGCAACCAGCCTTTGGCCAAAGATTTGGGGGTTTCCGTGTGATATATTATAAGAGGGAAAAGAAAATCAAAAAGTGGAAAACATGTCAATACAACCAATAGTTGACTTAATACAAAAATCAATTTTAGGTAAGTGATTGCGAGAGAGGCAGTTCCAACTTCCGCATACGACATCAGAATAATGATGCTCTTGCAACTCTTCTCAAAGATGCTTTCCACTTTGAGGTGTCCCTTTGCGGGTGTGTACATCCTAGAGCGGATTCGGGAAACCCTAGTCCTTGGCTACACCCCGAGGTGGCGAGGTCTTGCCGGCCACTTCTTTCCGAAAGAGTACGACAGATCAGCCACTCGATTAGGCAACTCCGAAATCACGTGTAAGTACGATTCCATTTCTCGGTAGTTGTGAACATAGTGAGATCGTGGTATCCAGTTAGCATTATTTTATCGGAATCTATAGATGTGTCTTCGCATCTTGCTACTTGTCAGCGGATTCCAATGGACATTATCGGGTGAACCAAGCGCATACAAGTCCAATACATCTCAATCCTTTGATCATGTTAACCCTATGTGAGCTCATCAAAATCAAATGTTTTACTTATTTAATCATAAACATCTTGATAATTTATTAATTTAGTTATTCAAATCAATTTTGACTAGAAAATACTAATGTAGATTGTTTTACGTGATACGATTCTGGGCGCTAAAACGATCGATCTTAACATGGATATTTTTTTGTATATTTCTTTAAAAATTGTTAATGTTTTATTTTTTTATTATTTCCTTTTTCTTCTTTTCATTTTTCTTTCCCTTTAATTCCAACTCTTGGCCGCCGAGTGTGTGGAGGTTGCCAACCGACCCTCCCCAATCACATGTGAGGGGCTGAGTTGTCATATGACTTTATTATATTCAGTAAATTAATCATAAGTAGATTTAGAATAGTAAATCTGAAAAATAATATGGGTGTTAATGGATTCGCTACTACTTACATCCAATCCACCTATATGATTTTGCCTTCACTCTCCCACCCTCTCACTAGATCTAACATGCATTCACTCCATGCTCTCATAGCAATTTAGTTATGAGTTTTTCTAGATTAAGTTAAGTATAGAAGAATTTTAACAATACGAGTCTAGTCAAGTATGTGTCCAGTTGGGTATGAATGTAAATTTATATTACTTGAAAATAGGTCACATTGGTCAATTTGAGTCAGACTATTTTCAACCGATCCATCCATTTGACAGATCTAATATTGAGCATGCATAACTTTTGAAGCATCCTCCACTTGGGCCTGTACAGGGTCCAAACGATTTAAGAGCCGCCATAGGACGCGGTCTTCTCGCTATGGACATATCGCGGTTGGAAAACGTTGCGTCGCTAATTCTTTGGTACCCCGCCATCAGTGGCCTGCAACATCGCGGATACACCAAGCTGGAGCTTCAAGACTGGGCGGTACATCCTTGCGGGGGCGGTGAAGTAGGCGCGGAGCTGATCGATGAAGGGCAAATTCCCGACGAGCAGGAGGCCCGCAGGTCCCGGCAGCCGCAACCGCTAGTTTTTCTTCTCGGCAGAACGACGCCATGCCCACCAGCTAATTGCGAAAATGTCTGAGGGGAGAAGAATTAAGTGCGGTAGCGACAAATCGTGCCACGAAACAGAAGATTGGAGATTGTGGAGAAGTGGATGGGATATGGTGGGGGACATTGTTAATTTTGAGCGCGATCGATCACGTGGCTCGTATTCAAATAAGTAGCGAAGGGGAGATGCACTTTTGTGGGCATTGAAAGTTGCATTTGAGATAACAATTTAAGAAAAAACTAGCAAAAAGGACATATTTTTATTGATGTTGAACCCGTTAGTCACGTTATTTCGACCGGCGCCAAGATTTTACACGATTAAGTATTGAGTGATAAGCTGTTCAATTTCAAGCTTTAATGGAGTGCTATATTTTTTGTATGAATTATTAGAGAATCCATGTATATAATTGAAGAATCGATCTAAAAATCCCTGGAAACAGATTCGTTAGCTAAATTCCAGATAAAAGTCACATGCAAGCTCTGGTGAAAGGCACAGAGATCTCGATTGGGCATGGGCATAGAGAGTGTGGAGACAAAAGTTTGGTTGTCCTTTGACCAGAATGTGGCTGTTGGTATATTCCATTTCGTTCACCCGGTTGTTCTACATAAGTATCTCAAACGAATTCTGAACAAAGAACCACAAAACTAGCAATTATATGGCCGCACGCCTCCCGATGATTCAATTTTATCAGCTTCACATGAGACCTACTTAACCTGAGAGTTTGGATGTTGTGTTGGACATATACCGAATGCTTAAATTATGTCAGTTAAGTAAAATTGTGCTATTTTATTTTCTCAACGTAATCCAAGACTTGGACATTAGTGACATTTGTCTCTCTTTCATCTTCGCACATCTTTCTTCTTCAATCTTCATGGAGAGAAGGGTTTGAGTTAGATCTCTCCCTCCCCTCCTTTTTTTTTTTTCCTTTTTCTTTGGTTGATTTGGTTCTCTATTACTTTTTCTTGCTTTTCTCTCGTTCTGAGGAGTTTTTCTCTTCTAATATAATCGAGATTTAGAAGTTCATCAATCCTGTTTCGAGGAGACTTCTATCCTAATTTAGTCAAAATTTGGGGTTTTTTGCATGTATAATTTCGAGAATTCGCTTTCCACGGGTTTCATTGGTGTACAAGTCCAATTTCGAAGGAGATTAAAGAAGCTCCATGAAGATTTCTCTCTCGCAGGTATCAGGTCTGTGCACATTCAATTTTGTTACTCAGAATGGCGATAAGGTTGGAGACGCCAAACATAGTTGCGCATCACTGAAAGGCAAAGACATAGTAACAGATAAAAATCTCGGTGTGTGCCATTTATTAAAATGGATTCAAAAATCGGCTACCAATTTTCGATTTGAAGAAATCATAGATCTGCTTCTTGATCATTTTATCTCTAATTTTGTTATGATGATTCATCTTCTTATTTGAAGCTTGTTTTATTTTGGATTTATCTAGAATTTATCTTGATTTACAGTTTGACTGCGTTCCTTTATTGTGTATCCATAGAAATGAATGAATAGTTCCTTTGAAAAAAAAAAAGACTTGATTGAATTTCTTTTTTGAATTTCTTTCTTTTTTCTTTCTTTTTTCTTTTTTACGGCCAATTGAACTTAATAGGCACCACTTCGGCCAGAGACGACGACCTTGCATTGAGACTTCTAAAGGGTTTGCCGGCCACTTTTGCTTCGAAAGAATATGACTAATCAATGACATGATTAAGCAAAACCAGATGTATAAATAAATATGATTGATTGCTCGGGGGATCATATCCTTTAGCATCATTTCTTCGACAGCCATACATGAGTGCCTTTTATATCTCGCTATGTGTCCACTAATTCTAGGAGACATTACCGGGTGCATCAAGTGCATACGAGCCCGGTGCACTCCATTCCGTACAGCACGTGAGTCCTATTTGAAGCCCGCCAAAATCAAAGGTTATTACGTATTGGGTTCACATGCAACCCAGAGCACCTAAATTATTTCCTAATTTCACATAGTACGGAGGTTACTCGATTCATGTAACTTTTGCTAGACAACACGTGGTTATGTGAATTAAATATGTGTACCTTGGATAATTTAAAGTTTAGTTGAACGTTAATATCTAGCCAATGCTTATAAGCCCAACACATATTTATTGGATAAGCCACACATGAGGCTCACATTATCCAATTTATTTATTTTTTATTTATTGACACCAAACAATGTCCAAGTCTTCTATCGTCAACTCGGTTAGCAAAGATCAGGTTAGATGCGATAGTGAGAAAATTTGTTAATTGTTGAAAGCTCCTAGTTGGCAAACTCGATTGGCCAAGAAGAAAAGTAGTTTTAACCGATAGAGAATATGAATGAAAAAAATCAAATCTTAGAGTGGAATGTGAACAAATGAAGATCGAAAAAACCACATTTGATGTAACCTTGGACGGAGGCAGTTTGAAATAACCGCTTGATGTTGGAGCCGATGATTTCAAATTCAACCAATAAAGGGGCATTTGTAAAGCAGTAAACTTAACGCAACCGTCAATAGTAGTGGAGCCAAGAAGTCCAGAAGCAACTAATAGTGACAATTGTGGGGAAGTGGAGAAAACGCAACCATTAAAGTAGTGAGGCAATTTAATTCTTGGTAACTAACCGCGCATAGGAATTGCTAGATAGTAAGTATAAATGCTTGAATTCCAGTTTGTACGAATCAACGCCAATCAATCAAGAAATACCAGTTGTTCAATTTTACTTTTAGTTTATCTTTACATTCCAATATCTTTACATGATTGGCAACAATTCTTCACAGTTTCAATACCCTTTAATTTTCTCGTCGTTTAGATTTCCTATCCAATAATCAACAATAGAAAAAACCCTATCAAGACCTTGTTAGTTCACATTTATCCATATTTCATCACACTTTTTAGTGAAACAATACTCATGTGAACTAAGATCATGCGATCGCAAACCAAATTTAAACGGTTCTGCAAGGCACTTGCCATTCGATTGAGTGGTGAAGAAGTATTTGGCTTCCTGCAAGCAAGAAAGGAATTCATTTGTGTGGGTTCATAACCTTGTTGGATGCAATAGTTTTTCAGTACATTCTCAAAGAAAGAGAGAGAGAAGAGAGAACGCATATGGATAAGGACCAAGCCCCATATCGTCTAGCTCTAGGTGTGCACAAGTAAGTTTTGCATGCACTTTACTACTAAAGGTACGTTTAGTAACCATTCTATTCCTGAGAATAATTTCTATTTAGAAATGGTTTTTTCAGATTTTATTCCTTGGACTAAATATTTGAAGGTGTTTAATAACTATTCAAAATTTATATTCTTGAGATATAAATGTATTTGGTGCCACCCTCAAATTCTGTTATGACTTAACATTTCTTTAAAATTTTTAGTAATTTTATTATACTTTTCTTTTCTTCTTTTTCTTTTCCTTTTTATTTCTTCTTCTTCTTATTGCTTTAGTTGGTCGCCAGCCTCAACCATGGCTAGTGAACTCGTCAGAGTGTCGCTGACCTTCGGCGAGGCCAAGCCTTGTCAACTCAACCGCAAGGTCAGCCTCGCCATAGTCATGCGATGACAGCCTCACAATGGCCCGGTGAGGTTGACCTAGCCCAATCGGCGAGATCGATGACCGGCGAAAGGAGGAAGAAGAAGAAGAAGAAGAAGAAGAAGAAGAAGAAAGGAGGAAGAAGAAGAAGAAGAAGAAGAAGAAGAAGAAAGTGGTCTCGAAAAAAATGGTCTTGATTTTGGAGTTGTTCCTTAAAATAAAAGTACAAGTTAACTTTTTTTTTTTTACTTCTTTATTTTATTCTAGATCTATTTTCGAAAACCAAAAAGTTATTACATGGATTTATGTTCTTTTTTTTTTTTTTCGAGAAATAAAAGAATAGAATCAAATACTGTTTGGCCGGTTATCAAACAAGGCCTAATTCTCCTATTCATGACCTTGTCTCATTGATTCTCTCATTGTATGCAGCTAGAATTTCATCTTTGGCTTCGTGAGCTTTTCATGCACTTTACCTTTGTTCTTCAAATTTGTGAGTTTGTCTCACTGATTCCATAAACTTGTTTTCAGTCTGTCGTTCACTGACATGAGAAAAAAGGAAAATCTCAGCATACTCCGCACAGTCAAGTGCAAGTTGAATCGTGGTACAAGTTGGACCAGCCTACGTGGTTATGTTAGTAGGGAAAAATCTTCGAAACCCTATCTTGAGTATGGCCCGGCCACAGCAACTAGTCAACCTTGGGAAGTCAAGCGTCAGCCGAATTATTGCTGATATGATATGGGGATTTGGATGAGGATGCATGTAATTTTGTGGAAAAAGTCGAGATTTATGCTGTGTTGTGACTATATAGATATTCTGATTTTCTGTATAACACTTGAAATAAATATCGACATCAGATTGGTATAGAATTTATTTAGACTAAAGAATATTTTTAATGAAACTCCGAGATGAATAATTGAATGAAATTCCTTTAAATAGAAAATAATTAGAGTTTAGATAAGAAAAGTTAGCTAGTTTTACCAAAATAAAATCTCATAATCTCAGTCCAGTGTTTCCATTATGTATTTTATACATATTAGTGATTGAGTTCTTCTTATTTAATAGGTCGTCGTTGGAGTCCATAGGATATATGTAATCAATTAGTTTTATTGATGTAAATGTAAAAGGCAATAAGATAGAGATTTTATAATGGTGAAACATGCGAAATGTGAATTAGCATAAACTCCATTCTTCTTCACTTTTCTAATGACCTCCATATGTATCGGTAATCACTTAGTTGTTAGACATCAACTCACCTAAAATATCAAACTTATGAGACACCGTTGATATATTCGCAGTCATTGTTAGTATTTTCTGGAATATAAGATGGTATTCAAACATTTGATTCAACTAATTGCTCAAAATGGATGCAAATTGTTCCTATCTCGCATGCAGCAAGCTTGAGTAAAGCTCCATTCATGAGATAACATGTATGGCCTGCAAAATTGCTCTAAGCGCAAGATGCTACAATTCAAAGATAAGATTTGCTGCATCTAGATTAAGTTTTACATCACTCAATCAATCCTAAAAACAATTGTAGGATGTAGAAGATCATGTTAAATAAAGAAGTGCATATAAGCGGTGACTGAAAATAAAATTTCAACCTGAGTTATGAGAACTAAAGCATGTCTTTTATATCATAGGTGATATATCTCTTTTATCGTAAGTTAAATACATCATTTTACCGCTTCGATCTTTGTTGCATTGGACCACTCCACTTGAAAAAGATTAATCAAAATATGTAAGATATGGACAACAATTGACTCTTTTATTTGTAACAAATGGGCCAAAATTAAATTTTTGTCCAATTCCTCAAACCTTAGTCCAGCCCATGAAGCTACACCTCGGCCCACTTTGCTCAATCCATTTCTCATTTTTGTGGCATGATATATATATAGGTTAATATTAGTTGTGTCCATGAGGTTGCATCCTTCAGGTAGAAAGATGATTGTGTCATTTTCCATATACTTGCAAAATTGGGATGTGACGTGAATCTAAGTCTACTCATAACTTTTAAGCCAAAATCTATATTACAAATTTATTTATATCTAGTTTTTTTCTTATTCGAGAGGCTTTTTTGCCTCTCTTCTTCTCTCTTAATATGAACCAATTTATAAACGTCAAACAAAAGCTACTGCTCCAACTTTTGGTTTGTGATTTTAGATTTTCAACTCAAATATATGACAAAACTTAAGCTTACGGGCTCCCTAATTACCCCATTAATATAACACTCGGTATGGTTAAAAAAATGAACTAAGAACCATAGTACAAGTCATATGTGAGTTTCATGTGAGTTTTTGGCTTACGAAAGGCATGGCCAATTGGGTATGCAATAAAGGTGCTGGGCCAAGGAACTTTTTATGTGAGTTTTTTGGCTAATGATTTAAAAAAGAAAGGCAAGGCCAACCTTAGCAATAAAGGACAGGAAAAATAAATAATAGGAGAAAAAGAGGAAGATCACAAACGAGAAATTATTCTTACTACTTACATGTTATATATAACTTAGAGATGTTGTTCGAACATGTTATGTCAAAAGCTATTTCCTCTGTAAATAGCGGATATCCAAAGTGTGATTTTTTTTATACTGTAAAAACATTTATTGTTGCAGCATTTAAACTTGATTACACAAATGAAATGGATAGGAGTTTAATAAACCATACAAAGATAAGCAAATCTGTTTTTTTCCCTATGCAAGTAAGATTATACTGAGGAACCACACCAACAAGCACCGGCGCATATGGTACACCCACATAATAACTCATTCATAAAAATGAGGATCAGAGGATCTCAGCGAAGGAATAGCCACTAGAGGCTTTTTCTTCTTCATGACGATCCCAAATTGCTCCGTCAGGTCCATCTTCTTTCCCTCGGGCAGCTTCCAGTCGAATGAATGGAAGAGGGTGGCGAGCGAGTATAGCACCATCCTCTCGGCCATCGCTATCCCCACACATATTCTTCTCCCAGCCCTGAAGGGCATGTAATTGAGTCGTTCCCACCGTAAACGACTTTACTATGCAAGACCTCTCGGGATAGAACTCTAGCGGGTTGCTCCATATGGAAGGGTCCCTATGTATCGCCCACGCATTGATGAAAACTTGAGAGCCCTTCGGGATCATGTAGCCCCAGACAGTACAGTCTGCGCTCGGGCAATGCGGAAGCAGGGGAGTTGCCAGGTGCAGTCTCAGCGTCTCTTTCATGACAGCATGTAAGTAAGGCAGTCCACGAATGTGGGACTCTTCTATTATGTTGTCCTTGCCGACCACAACTTCCAATTCTTGTTGGATTTTGCTTAGAATGCTAGGTTTGTTCATGATCTCAGCCATGGCAAACTCAATTGTGTTGGAGGATGTGTCGATTCCGCCAACCACCATGTCCTATTAAAATAATTCAATCGGATGAAGTTTTCAATGCGCCATCCTCGAGAGAAACTGAAGTCATGTAGTAGAATTGGAAAAGGCAAGCCAGCTAAAAAGCTACGTCTTTCGTTTGTTCTTTCCGTTGCTTTTTGTTTGAACTAGACTTCTGGGAAATAGAAATGCAGTCTAAACCCGTCAAATAGTCTTTTATAAATGTTAGCAGCGAAATCACACCCCAAAATTCAAGCTCTCATCCATATTGCATTCATAACAATTAAACAAACTAGCTAGGATGGAGAGTTTCAATATTCGATGATATGACATCAAACACACAGCAGATATAAACTGCTGATCGGTGGACAGAGATGGCAACTCAAGTAATTCCACGTTCTCGTACTCAGTGTCGTTTCATGAGATTGAAAATTTAGATTTGACCCAATACAGTGGACAAATCGATGTATGTTCAACACGATTTAATGACGAAACCAGATTGCATGATGAAGAAATGTCGGATTTCATCAGTAGCAAGATAATATGAAATCTACAGTCCAAAAAGAGTAAAATAAAATCCCTTATTAGTACGTGTGCTGAGGTCAAGTGTATATAATTGTAATGTAAATTTTCATTGAAAATCAGTCTCTCTCTGCAAAGCATATCTAAGAATCGATCTACTCAGGGATCGTCAAATTAGGAACGATCTACTACTCAGGGATTGTCAAATTAGGATAATTCTTTTTCACATATTTTCTCGATGGAAAATTCTCTTAGTGCAATTATCACTGCACTAACAAAAGAGATGGCAAATAGCCGATAAAAAGTGATGTCTAAGTGCGGGTGAATCCAAAGACGCAAGATATATAAAAACCGTGGCCTAAATCTAGCCTTCAATGTTACCGACAGATAACGAGTTTAAATATTCATCCTCCACCTCCAGTAATGAAAGCACTGGGATTGTGCCTTTTTTTTTGGCTTTTGTTTACCTTAATGGATATGTGAAAATATTTTGTTTAATCTAATCTACTCATAAGATGGACAGAAGAAATATCATATAGCGCTCTTCCTCCTTTCTATATATAATTTAGGAGCACGACCTTAAACGTCTGGCTACAAGAAAGATGATGAAATACTGTGCAAGTATCATGAACTGATCAAGTTCAGGCCTTGGCTTGTGCATGTGATCTCCTCATAGCAATTTTCATGCTACTGGGGAGATTTCCTAAACTGGAAATTTCTTGATACCCCAACCAACTATGCCAACCCTAAGAGAGGCAGAGTCAGGTGGCCATTTGTACCTAGTTAAATTTGGATATTTAATCAAGAGTACAAAATATTTTCCTTGCAGTACCAGAGTGTAAATAACATGTAGTTATCACTACATTTTTCTTTGACTAAAATTAAATTAGCAGTTGGATTTAGTAAGTTCAACTACTGTATGAAACTTAACATTAGAAATTTAGAAGATGAATCATTGGTACTTATTTAAATACATAAACATCTATCCTCATGGAGATCTTGACATTTAGTCCAAGCAGGTAAAATTAATTATTTTGTAGGTTCATTTTCCATTAATTAAAAGTTTTAAGCCCGTTAAATGCCATCTTCAGAAATGTTACCATTAAGATTAACTTATAAAGCGATATGACAGATTAAAAATTATCATTTAAACAAACTAGTCATTGCAATAGGCGCATAATCTCTTGAACTAATGTTACTCTACTAATAAAGTGCGTTCACCATGTATGCTCGTTAGATTAGATCATGAATGCTCGTTAGAAAAGCAAAATATTACAATATAAAGAAGTAAGCTTTGCCAATAATATAGAAGGCGGAGAAGACAAACTCACCATAAGCAGAGCTTTGAGGCCAGTCATTGTTAGAGGGGTCTTGGCATCTTCCTCATCCTTCAACTCCAATAGAAACTGCAAGAAATCTTTGCCCTTCTCGCCACCGTCCAAGGACCCCTTTCCGCCTTCTCCCTCCATCTTCAATCTTTTCTCAATCATCTGCTCAAAAATTCTATCGAACCGTTTTGCCAATCTCTTCATCTGCCTCTCTATCCCCTGCAAATCGAATTGGGCTAAACCCGAATAAAAGTCCGAAATGTTCGGTTTGCAAAGAAGATCTGTGATATCTGACACCACCTGCCAAAGGGAAGGAAAACCAAAATGAAATCTGAAAATTAATATCGAAATTATTAAAATTCTCTCAAACCAAGAATCAAATACCAAAAAAGTTGATAGCCCAAAAAAATTTTAAATTTACATAAGAGAAAACTAGACAATTAATTACATAACTCTTACGAATATTACAATGAAATAGAACTGATTGTAGATCTTGATTACTAACTGGCTTAGTGGCTTGCCCACTATGCCCAACATAGTCACGAGGAGCACTTTCTAGTGAAGTAACACTAATTAGTTACAAATTCAATCTAGCCTAATGTGAAGAATCATAGTCATGTTTTATTATAGGTTGGTCTAGAGAATAAGTTTAACGCAACCATAAAGTGCTAAAATGGTTACCTCCTATTTGGCACAAGAGAAAGTCTAATATTCTTTTTCTTTTTGTTAATAAGAAAAAAGTAATCGTAACGCATATTATCAATATAGGCGTTAACTGTTCAAAAGCAGCCACATCCATGATTATTGTAACAGTGTTGATACCGCTGAAAAAAGTTCAATTTGCTTGTAACTCTCCTTTGATACCGGATACAGCAAATCTTGGTTTTCATTTCTCTTGTCCCCTCCCTTGATCAATCCATCAAGTCAAGTAGCTCGCAATCAGACCCAAAATATTTTTTCAACGTAGCATTTTGGGTCCAATGTAATTTGCCCCGTCAAATAAATAGATTTTTCCTTTCGATCATGTTTTAGTTTTGATTAAGAGAGCTGGCTTAAACACTTAAAGGATGGACAAACGCTTGTTATGTATTTTAAAGCTTTCTTTATGCGGTGACGGTGTGATGCTATTAACTTTTTCATAGGAAGAAAAAGAGAGAAATTATCTACGTTTGTCATCATAACTGACCAACCAGCCGGAAATCAGCAGCCAGGCGCTCTCTCTCCTCGCCCTGCACCGTCCCACCCCACTACATGCTCGTGATCACGTTGAGCACCGTCAAGAACATCTGCTCCCCAACGTTAACTGGTGACCCAGCCCGGATTCTCAAGTACCCGACGGTCTTTCGGACCTCCCTCCGCCGGCGATCATAGACGGAGTCCAGCTTGTGGTTGCTCAGCAACCTGAGCGCGCACACCTTCCGCAGCACCCTCCACTTAGGCCCGTACGGGGTCCACACGAGGCTGGAGCCGCCATACGTCGCGGCCCTTGCAGCGGCAGGCACTTCGCGGTTGGCGAACATGATGTCATTATCCTTCAGCACCTCGCGGGCGGTGGCAGGTGACGTCACGATGACACTGAGCTTCTTGCCAAGCTGGAGCTTCAGGACCGGGCCATACTTCCTTGCGAGGGCAGTGAAGTAGGTGTGGAGCTCCGGATCGAGGAAGGGTAGGTTTCCGACGAGAGGGAGGCCCGCAGGTCCCGGCGGCAGGGATGGCGAGCTTTTCTTCTCGGCGGAACGATGCCATGCCCAGCAGCTGATTGCGAAAATGCCCGAGAGAAGGAGAAGTAAGTGTGGGAGCGAGAAATCGTGCCCCGAAAGAGAAGATTGGAGAGTGTGGAGGGGATGGGACATGGCGCGGGACATGGTGAATTACGAGTGCGTTCGGTCACGCGGCTCATATCCATTTAAGTAGAGATGGAGAGATGAGTTGGCATGAAGGTATACTGCCGTCCGCCCAATCTCTTTGCCCTACTCTTGCTAGCAGAGAAAGTGCCGCACTCGGACGTGTACGCAAAGTTCATTAATTTATCGAACATTTTCATGCGGGAGGATTGCGAAACCAAACATTAAGGCTGCGTTTGGCAATTGAGATAAAATTCGAAATATGATATGATTTATCATATCCTACATTTGATGCTCGCTTAGGATATGATAAAGTCGGATATAAGAGGGATATAGATAGAATAAAATTATCCCATGAGGGAGGTAGGATAAAGGTGGATAGGATTTCTAATATCTATAATAGGAAAGTTATTTTTCTTGAATAACAAACTTATTAAATTAACAAAAAAATTATATTTCAATATAAATAATATTTGAATTCTAATTTAAGAAATTAAAAATTAAAAATTAAAAATTAAAAATTATTTTTAATTAATCTTATTTTAATTTATATATTCAACTTTAATTCTATCTTATAATAAACATTCAATCTATAAATTAAATATTTACATTTTTTATATATTTTAGATATTTTTGTATTTTAGGTATGTTAGTACAGTTTACTATTTGATAAAATTTTATTAAAAAATAATGAAAGGGGAAAAAAGAATTAATAATGAAAATAATATAAAAAAGAGGAAAATAAAATAAAAATAAATTAAGTAATAGTGTTACAAGAAATTTTTACCATCTCCGTTTATGAACATTTAGGTTCATTTATAATGATATGCCGTTTATATATATACATTATATGATGTGAACATATCCAACTTTAAGACTGCGATTCACCAAACAATGGACGGGATACAAAAAAATCTCAGGATTTCATATCCTATCTTATCCAGTCCTATCTCGATTAGAAATCCGGAAGACCAAACGTAGCCTAAGATGCTCAAAACGATTCCCCAGTCTCTCTTTCTTTCTTTTCTTTTGAGTAAACATAACCATCATCACCCGCGTCAGATTCAAGGGCTTCTGTTTAATCTAATATAAATGGACAACGAATGGTTGGCCTAACAACCGAATCTCTTTCAGGGATCCGTCATGAGAAAGTCAACAAGTCGAAGTTGTTACTTTATTACATGATAAGAATTAAATGCAAAAAGAAAAAAAGAAGTTACTCTTGAACTCGATTTGTTTGCCTGTTGAAAATGTAGGCATCATTTCGCTCAGACAAACGACCTTGCCGGCGTCAACCCTAGGACAGATTCGAAACTCTAGTTCCTTGGCTTCATGCCAACAGAGTAAGTGTTGGAAGATATGCTCAAGCTAGACGAAATCCTCCGAATGGGCAGTAGACAACAGTTAAATTAATTAAGGGTTAGATTGGATTAATCAAATATTAGATTTGGTTCATTGAATTTATTTTACTCTCTTTTGTACATCTCATGTACCATAATTACACGGCTTTGTACACAATAAAAGAATGGAATTGAATATATTTTTCTCTCTTTTGTACACCTCATGTACCATAATTACACGGCTTTGTACACAATAAAAGAATGGAATTGAATATATTTTTCTCTCTTTTGTACACCTCATGTACCATAATTACACGTCTTTGTATACAATAAAAGAATGGAATTGAATATATTTTCTCTCTTTTGTACACCTCATGTACCATAATTACACGGCTTTGTACACAATAAAAGAATGGAATAAAATACAAAAGTTCTCTTAAAGGTTCCCCCTCCTTTTTACGATTCTTCCTTTCTTCCCTTAGCTTCTTGTCTTCATTCATGGTAGCAGAGCTATTAAGCTCTTGATTTAACTTATGCATACAACAATTGCCTACCGAAGGACTCTAACCTGCAAAACAAAGTTAATCCTCCGACATAGGAATCAGTTTTCGAAAAAGGGAAAGAAGCAAGCGAAGAAAATTTTCTTTGTACCACCATCATGACTCTGCCATCAGCCTCAGAAGAACATTCCCCAAAAGAAATCACACCTCAAGCCTCTGAAGTTTGGGATCCAATCGTGGACCTATCTGCCGTTGTCCATAGATCTCAAGAGCAACTTATTCAGGCCCAATAAGTATAATGGCGGCCCATCCAAGCTCAATCAAATCTAGGGCAGCCCATCCTGAGCAAGCCCATTGTTGGCCAGTACCTCGCAGGACATCCTTACCATGGGTACCATTTAATCTGTGGTACTTTGGTCGAGCCCAAATACATCACCGCCAGGAAACTAGGGCCACCAAAGTAGGGCCATCCCGATGATAGCCCAACAACCATAAACGAGGCAAGCACAACCATTGGGTCAGATCCAATCAATGCGGGGCAAGCAACCAGGTCAAAACAACCCCGGTATTAGATAGAATCCCTATCGAGGATTTCTCAATGCGGGGGAAGGAATCCAGTTGGGTATGTGAGCAAATCCCTACCCAGTTTTTCCACCCAAGTTTCTGCCGTATTCCATCATGGCTGCCAGTGGTTGCTCGGAGCCCGGCCATCCACCGTTTGTCTCCACCACTGATGGACCAGAATGGTGACTTATCGCTCATCAACTTACCAAATCCGAAAGCTATTCGACCTCAACACAAGAGTTTCGGCGAGTTATGGTTACAAAAGATAAGGATGGTTTTCTAGATGGAACCATTCTGATTCTAGTAGATCCAAGAATGGCACGATAGTAAGACAAAGTGTAACCAGTTGGTGAGAACTTGGATTGGCAACTGCATGGCTTCGAAAGTCGTAGCCAGATAATACCCAATAGAGGATTCGAAAACCATGTGGGAGAATATAAAAGAGATATACGGGAAATTGGACAGAGCGAAGATCTTTTGGCTTACCCAAACACTCTCAGAGTTGAAGCAAGGAAACATGTCTGTTGCGGTATGCTTCAACAAACTATTTGCCCTCTGGAATGAACTGGAGGTGGCAAAAGAGAAATTCGAAGGGCTCGAAGCCACTTTATAGCAGTACAAGGCCATAAGGGATAGAGAGAAAACAGCGAGATTTCTCTTGATTTTAAATGATTCATAACTCAGATTCCGATCGCAGATTTCGGCCATGGATCCAATACCACTGCTCGACCTCATCTATCATCTTGCAATCCAAAAAGAGAGTTAGCGACTCTTGTTGTCGGAATATGCTAAAGGAAGCAAGAGCATCACGCTCGTGGCTTGCGGCTCGCGGTGAGGTTCTGGCTATAGAACCCTAGAAGACAAAAGAGGAGTAGCAGCACTAGGGTTCGTGAAGAGTGGAGAAGAAGAGCCTTGAAGAAGGGTGGAATGGACGGCCCAGATTACTCTTTGCGATCAGGATTGTTCATGGCCAATCAACTCCTATGTCGCACGGTCGGATGGCTCATGATCCATCAACACTTCGGCTAAATTGGATGATGAAAGGATGACTAAAGCATCCAATGGTTAGAATTTTGCCATGTAATCCAAGAATACGGACAAAATACCAAAGGAAAAGGTAAATTATTTTGTAAGTATTGCAAACGCCCGCATCACACAATTGATAATTGCTAGAAATTACATGGTAAGCCTAGAGAAAAAGGAAAAAAAGAAAAAAAAATCAGTAACCTATCAAGTCACGGGCCCAACTAGTCTAAGGTCTAATAATCAGCCCATTACACATGGACAATATCAACAACTTATGCAGAATTTGTAGAAATTGAACACTTCCAACCAATGAGGGAGTTTCATAGGTATATCCCATTGTCTGATAAACTCTATTTCAGGAAATGCATCGATAGTAGACTCGAGAGCAAGTGATCACATTGCTTGTGAGAAAAGTTTTTTCTCCATTATACACAAAGGGACAAACTTTCCTATTTCCGTTCGGCTTCCCAATAGAAATGTTATCTATGTCACAATGACAAGTACAATCAATTCTGGTCCTCAAATCACCCTTAAAAATGTCCTCTATGTCCCGAAGTTTCACCCTTCAAAAAAGACTTGATTGAATTTCTTTTTTTTTTTTTTTTTTTTTATGGCCAATTGAACTTGATAAGCATCACTTCAGCCAGAGACGATGACCTTACATTGAGACTTCTAAAGGGTTTGCCGGCCACTTTTGCTTTGAAAGGAATATGACTAATCAATGACATGATTAAGCAAAACCAAATGTATAAATAAATATGATTAATTACTCGGGGGATCATATCCTTTAGCATCATTTCTTCGACAGCCATACACGAGTGCCTTTTATATCTCGCTATGTGTCCACTAATTCTAAGAGACATTATCGAGTGCATCAAGTGCATACGAGCCTGGTGCACTCCATTCCATATAGCACGTGAATCCTATTTGAAGCCCGCCAAAATCAAAGGTTATTACGTATTAGGTTCACATGCAACCCAGAGCACCTAAATTATTTCCTAATTTTACATTGTATGAAGGTTACTCGATTCACATCACTTTTGCTAGACAACACATTGTTATGTGAATAAAATATATGTACCTTCGATAATTTAAAGTTTAGTTGAACAATAATATCTAGTCAATATAAGCCCAACACATATTTATTGGATAAGCCTCACATGAGGCTCACATTATCCAAATTTTTTTTTTTTATTGACACCAAACAATGTCCAAGTCTTCGATTGTCAACTCAGTTAGCAAAGACCAAGTTAGATGCGATAGAGACAAAATTTGTTAATTGTTGAAAGCTCCTAGTTGGCAAACTCGATTGACCAAGAAGAAAAGTAGTTTTAGTTGATAGAGAATATGAATGAAAGTAACCAAATCTTAGAATGGAATGTCAACAAATGAAGATCGAAAAAACCACATTTGATGTAACCCGGACAAAGTGAGTTTGAAATAACCGCCTGATGTTAGAGCCGATGATTTCATATTCAACCAATAAAGGGGCATTTGTAAAGGAGTAAACTCAACGTAACCGTCAAGTAGTGGACCCAAGAAGTTCGGAAGCAACTAATAGTAACAATTGTGGGGAAGTGGAGAAAATGCAACCATCAAAGTAGTGAGGTAATTTCATTCTGGGTAACTACCCACGCATAAGAATTGCTAGATAGTAAGTATAAATGCTTGAATTCCAGTTTGTACGTGTAGGAAGAAATTCAGCGGAAGACGACTTACCTCTTTCTAATGCGTGATGAACAATTTACCCCGGAAAGAACGTTGAATTGCGGATGAATCATCAACAATATTACTTCACGTTGATCTGAATGTAGTCACGAGGAAAACATCTAATTTCCATAGCGTAAATGCCAGTTGTTCTCGTAAAGGAGAAATGAAACACCTTCTTTTTCTTTGATGGAAATGGGACAAAAAAATGAGAACACTTTCTTTCTAAACGTACGTTCTGCCAACCCATGCCAACGGTTGTCTTCTGAAGAAGTTTATATGACTCCCTCATACCCTTTCAAAAGGGTGTCTTTTCATCGTAGCATATCAAGACAAAACGGTGCGTTCTTATTGCACCCCATCATGGATGTACTAATTAAGTACAACATCTCCCACTCGGACATGATGAGCTTGATAATGCTCTATCAAGAATATAAGGCATTCGACATTCATCAACTTTAGAAACAATTTATACTGGCAAGTAAGCCGTGCAATCAGTGAGTACACCTGCATTTGGGAGCTCAAATATGCATTTGTTAAGGATGACATAATGGCTACAACCCTAAGAAAAACAAACAATTGATATCTCACAGTGCCCCAGACATATTTTGTTACATCAATCCAAGTATATTTATCCCTTAAAGGCTATACTTGACTATTCTCAAAACAACATGTATTTACAATTATATCTACAACCATAAAAGACGATATAATTGGTCGACCAGTAAATACATGTGATAGATATAAAATAACAATAGTCTTCATTCGCACTCATATCTCTCTCCATTTCAGAACAACTACTTTCCTAGACATGTCCCATAAAGCCATATCTATTCATAACCGCCGGTAACATGTTAAAGTAGCAACATTGATATTTCACTTCGAGAACATAGTCAGAAGTAACATAGAGCACAAAATGAGGTAAATTTATGATTTACCTCAAGGGCTCACACGATGAGTAAATAGGGATAATTTCATTCACTATCCCTTGTTGGTCGTACAATGCACATGTAGTCTGAATTACATGCTATGGTGAATTTCTCTTTTTTTAAGAGCGTATGTCATTTATTAAATATATCCATTATATGAATCTTTGCATAAACATAGTCACGTTCTTCTCACGTACTCAAGTTTCACTCGAGTGCTATATCAGCTCGCTTTCTATAGCGCCCAATTAAGTACTCGCATCCAGCATCTTTCGGGCATACATGATTGTGGGACTATTATGTTCGGATATATATATATTATAGACCTCATCTTGACTTCAATCAAGACGACATATTTTATGTACTAAACTTGTTCTTCAGCATTTATTTGTACATAACGTCTCATCTCAACATGCTAACTATAGCCCTTGAGGTGATTTCTTGTGTGAGTAAGCCAATCATTGCCTACTGACATACTTTCCAATAATATATGTGTGTTTGTGCTAGTCTCATAATAGATTTGTACTTATTGATAAAACATCAAGTCACTAATGAATAAACAAGTACAATACATATGTCAACATATACATAAACCAATGATCCTCTACAATAACACGTATCACATTCTACGTAATCCTAGTGACATCCTGTGGGTCAAAAATACGTCTCTAAAAACAGCTTTCGTAAATGGATCAGCAACCATTCTATTAGTTGAAATGTATAATAAAATGATTTCTTTCTACATTATTATATCTCTAATGAAGTTGTTCTTTATGTCAATGTGTTTCGTCCTTCCATGATACTTGGGATCCTTCACATAGACAATGACTGCTTGACTATCGCAATAAACTATCACCCATCTTGGAACCTTAGTGACAATGGCTAAATTTTCCAAGAAACGTTTTAGCCATACTACTTTTTGCACTGCGGCAGAACATGCAATAAATTTTGCCTCCATCGTAGACAAGGTCGTTCATGTCTGTTTCTTGCTATTCCAAGAAATTGCACCTCCATTGAGCAAGATCGCATATCCATAAGTCAATTTACGCTCATATAGGTCTCCACCCCCAATCAGCATCTGAATAACCTAATAGGCATAAATCATTCCATTGGTAACAAAGTCGATAGTCCATGATGCCTTTTAAGTATCTCAGGATCCTCTTCACTACTTTCCAATGTGCTTGACCGGGATTTGATTGATATCGGCTCACCAATCCAATGGAATAACCTAATAGGCGTAAATCATTCCATTGGTAACAAAGTCGATAGTCCATGATGCCTTTTAAGTATCTCAGGATCCTCTTCACTACTTTCCAATGTGCTTGACCGGGATTTGATTGATATCGGCTCACCAATCCAATGGCATAACATATGTCGGGTCGAGTGTGCATCATAGCATACATTAAACTTCCGACCGCACTAGCGTAAGGAACATTTTTCATTACTTTATTTTCTTCTGGCGTCATAGGACACATCTTTGTATTTAGACATTCACCTTACATGACAGAGGTATCAATGAAATTACAGTGCTGCATATTGAAACGTTCAAGAATCTTCATTATATAATATTCTTGTAATAAAGTAAGGAGTTTCATTGATCGATCTCTTTCGATCTTAACTCATAATATATAAGTAGCTTCTCCTATGTCTTTCATTTCAAAATTGTATGATAACCATTCTTTTATTGTGATAACCAAAACCTTGTCATTTCCAGCCAATAGAATATTGTCCACATAAAGAGATAAAATTACAAATTTATCTTCGAACCGCTTAACATATACACAATGATCTTCTTCGATCATCGTGAAACCAAAAGTTGTCATGACTCAATGAAAACGAAGATACCACTGTCTAAATGATTGCTTAAAGGTCATATATTGAGCGATGAAGCTTGCAAACTTTATGCTCTTGACCTTTAGCTATGAAACATATTGGCTGCTTCATATAGATTTCCTCATCTAGTTCTCCATTGAGAAATGATGTATTTACATCCATTTGATGTAATTCAATGTCCAAATGTGCAACAATGGCTAGGATAAGTTGTATTAAGGCAAACTTTACAACTGGTGAAAAAGTTTCCTCTTAATATATACCCTCTTGTTGAGTATAACATTTTGCCACAAGACGAGCCTTATACTTTTCAATGGATCCATCCGCCCTTCGCTTAATTTTGAAAACTCATTTGTTTCCAATAGTCTTGCAATTGGGTGATAGATCAACCAAGTCCCAGTACGTGATTTGCCATCATTAACTCAATCTCATCTTCCAAAACTTTTCTCAATTCTTCCTTATCAGAGGATGAGAGAGTCTCTTGAATAGTCTTAGGCTCAGCATCGTCTTTCTAAGCAATCATAAATGCTTCCCCTTCAATCTCAAAAACGAAGACGATGAATACTTTTACGATTACTTTTACATAACTGAATTTCTCTTGAATTCAGTTCATCTGGCGATGCAATACTCCCACTAGATCTTGTATGTTGAGGTAAATCTTCATTTCCCTTTACAACATTAGTGTCGTGTGTTATTAGGATCTTCCATCTCATATAATTGGAAGTCCCTATCAATCTCACATCTACTAGGAAAATCGTTCTCCAAAAACGTGACATCCCGTGACTCCATTTCGATCATACTTCCATTAGCTTGTTCACTTATGAACATGTATCTTTTGAAGTGTTCAAAATATCTTAGGGATAAGTGTTCCGAAGTCCTAAAACTTGTCACGAAAACGCATTTTAGTCCTAAAACTTACAAAAAGTGCATTTAAGTCCTAAAACTTGTCAAATTGTTTCAAACGAGTCCTAAAATCAACGCTGTTAGCCTTTTCCGTTAAAAATGCTGACGTGGCATTTTAAATAATTTTTTTATTTTCCACGTATATTTTTTAAATTATTTTTATTCATTTTTTTAAAAAGCTAGATTTAAAAACTAAAAAATTAAATTTATTCTTATCTTATTTTCACAAAAAAAAAAAACTAAAAAGTTAAAAATTTTATTTTTAAAAAAAAAAAAAAAATCAGCCGCTTCTCTCCCCCGCCGCCGCCGCCCATCGCCGGAGGGGCTGGGCGACGGTCGCCGGCCCTGGGCGGGGGTGGCTAGCACTCGCCGGCCCCAGGGGAGGGCCGACGATCGTCGCCCGCCCTAGGCGAGGCCTCGTCGGCCCTCGTCGGCCCCCGTGAGGGCCGGCGATGACTCGCCCGGGGGGGGCGATGGCCGCCGGCCCTAGGCGAGGCCTCGTTGGCCCTCGCTTGGGGCAGCGAGCTCGCCGCCCCCGAGCGAGGGCCGACGAGGCCTTGCCGATGGTTGCTAGCCCTCGCTAGGGCCGGCGAGGCTTGGCCACCCCGCCCGGGCCGGCGACCATGGCCCGGCCCCTCCGGCGATGGGCGGCGCGACGGCGGGGAGATGAGCCGCTGTTTTGTTTTTAAAAAATAAATTTTTAAATTTTTTTTTTTTTTTTTTTTAGTGAAAATAAGATAAAATGAATAAATCTTTTTTTTTATTTTTAAATCTAATTTTTAAAAAAATGAATAAAAAATAATTAAAAAATCCACGTGGAAAATAAAAAATTATTTAAAATGTCACGTCGGCATTTTTAACGAAAAAAAGGCTAACGACGTCGATTTTAGAACTTGTTTAAAATAATTTGACAAGTTTTAGGATTTAAATACACTTTTTGCAAGTTTTAGGACTGAAATGCATTTTCGTGACAAGTTTTAGGACTTCTGGAACACTTATCCCAATATCTTATAAATATACATTTCTTCCATCTTTTTTGAAAGAATCATTAACATAAGCTGCACATCCCCATGAATGTAGAATACTTAAGTCTGGTTTTCTACCAGTCCACAATTCAAAAGAGGTGGAAGTGATTGATTTTAAGAACACTCGGTTAAGTACATAGGCAGCAGTCAATAACACATCTCCCTAATAGGAGATAGGTAAATTTGTTTGCGCCATCATAGACATAACCATTTCTAAGAGGGTTCTATTCATTCTCTCAGCTACCCCATTTTGTTGTGGAGTACTAGGAATAGTCAATTGTCATACAATTCCCTTTTCATTACAAAGAGCTTTGAATTGCTCAGATAGATACTCACGTCCGCAATCAGTTCTTAATGCCTTTATTATTCTGTTCAACTGATTCTCTACCATCGCTATATATTGTCTAAATCAGGCTAATGCTTCTAACTTATTGGAGATTAGAAAGATATAACCGAAACGCACAAATTCATCTATAAAAGTGATGAAATATGAGACTTCATGCCTCGCCCTTATGTTCAAAGGACCACAAATGCCAGAATGTATGAGTTGCAATGGAAATTCAGCTCTAGTTTTTTCACCGAATGGTTTTCTAGTTGTTTTTTCCGCTAAACAATGTTCACATATGGGTAGATTAACATTGATGAGTGACCCTAAAATAACTTCTCTAGCTAATCTTTGCATTCTTTGTAACCCAATGTGACCTAATCTAGCATGCCAAGTACTTGCATCAATCTCAACATTATTAGAATATGTAATTAAAGAAAAACAACAATCGACATTAACATTGTACAGATTATAATTAATATCTAACAACATAAAACCATTCAATACATTACCTGAACCATAATAAATTGTTCCAAACAAAATGTTAACACAATCACCATGAAGATTCAATACATAACCTAAGCTAAGAAGAACAACCACGGAGACCAAGTTTCATCAAATATCTTGAGCATAGAGGACATTATGTAGAAATAGGCTTCGACCATGTAAAATTAATTTACATGTGTTGATACCCTTCATTTCAATTCTTGAGTTATTCCCAACATATATCCATCTTCTTCCAAGCTGTATCCAACAATACTCAACAAATGCTTCTCGATCTCTAGCTACATGGTCTGTTGCTCCTAAGTCTACATTCCACATTATATGAGATTCAGTAAGCATTACAGTGCTAGAAACAATGCATTACTTAAAGTAATTGAGTAATATGGTACCTCTTTCAGACTCAATGCATTCATGAGCAAAGTAACTTATCTTGCTACAATTGTAGCACTTCATCTTGGCCTTGTCATTCTTCCCACCACGCTTCTTGCGTCAGAAGGTCTTAACCCTCTTAGGTGCCGGATCAATCTTCTTCCATTTGTTGTCAAATTGATGATTTCTTTTGCGCTTTAAGCCCGAAACTTTGCGCGAACTCAATTCAGTAACATAAGCATGGGTAAAGTATCCCGCAGCCTCTAACCACTCATCCTCTAATTCCAAATGACGTGATATATCATCAAAAGTGACAATATTCTCATTATGCGTCATGTTGATCTTCATATGCTCCCAATTATTAGGAAAAGATCTTATAACAGCCTGAACTTGATGTTCATCAGTAAAGGAGTGACCTACCGACATCAGCTTATGAATCATGTTTGACATCTCTCGAAAATGTTGCATCATCGTTACATTTGGGTGCTTTCGGTATGTGTTGTTGACACCTGAATTTTGCAATTTTATTTAGACTTAATCGTGTGCAAAATTAGGAATTAGTAAAAAAAAATCAACAAAAAAGCAAAACAAAAACAAAAACATAAAAAAAAAAAAAAAGAGAAAAAGAAAATGTGGAAGGGGCCGGGCCGGATCTCACCTTGGTCCGACCCATGCCACCTTCGCATGAAACCCTAGAGAATCAGGGGAGCAAAAAAAAAAAACACCAGCTTGAGCAACAGGAGAGGAAAACAACAACAGGGAGAGAAAGCCCGAGAGAGCCAAGGAGAGAAAGGAACTGAAAAAGGGAGAAGCAGAGGAGATCGCGCCGCCTGACCGCCGCCGAGGTGTCTCCGAGCCACCGCCACCACTAGTGAACCTTCCCGAACGTCGTCGACCGCTGCAACCGCTTTGGAGCCCAGGTAGGCATTTCGCCGAATATCTGGTGTGTGTAGTTAGTACCAAGTCGGCTGGAGCTCCTCCGACCGTTTCAAAAGAGCTCCGGCCACCACCCCTCCCCTTGTTGTATTCCCCGTTGTCCTGGCTCGTTTCCTTAGACCCTAAACTCGCGAGTGAGCCTCGGCCGAGCTCGAGGTTTCCAGATCCGCCGTGCACGCTACTTGTTCGATGAAATGTTCCAGTGAAGGCCGCCCCTGTTTTCTAGTTGTTTACGGCCCTTTCACATCTCTCTCTCTCTATCTCGCACCCCTCTCCCATCTGCGTTGATTAGATCGGGTTATTGGAAGCAACGTCGTCGGAGCCGAGGGAGGTCAAGGCCAAACCAACCCGCGCACGCGTCCCCCCGGAGATCACCCCGAGGTGGCCTTCGCCGCCGCCGCCGCCGCTGAAACCCCGAACACAGAGATCTCGGCTCGACCCCCACCTGCCTAGCCGGAGAGCCACCGTCTCGCCGTCGCCGGAGAACCCCTCCCCGGTTGCGCGCTGCCGGGGCCTCCTCTGGTCGCGGCCGAGTGGTCGCAGACCAGAGGGCAAGCCGAATGGGCCAGACTGTGAATCTGGCCCACTCGGCCTTGGTTTCTGCTTGGGCCCTTGATCAGGCCCAATTTGAATTTAATGAAGGCTCGATCAAGGCTGGTCGGGCCTAAGCCAAATGGTCCCGACCCGCCTTGACCGGACTTGATTTTCGCAAATCGGTCTAAACCGAGTCCGGTTGGACCCGACCCGACCCGACCCGGTTTGCCCAAAAAAATTATTATTTTACTATTTTTTTTAAATTAAAAAAAATTTAAAAAAAAATAAAATTAAAAATTTCGAAAAATCCAAAAAATGTGGGGTTTGGTTAGGAATTGTCATGTCTTGCCTTCTTAGTATAATTAGACCTTTATTTGCTCGTATATTGATTATATTGCATGTTTAATTTACCTGTTTAACTATGTTTGCAATTGCTTAGAGGCATGTATTTATTAAGATCTTGGTAGCATGATTGTTACTTTAATGATTGCGCACCCGCATAATCACCTCACATGTTAGTGGATAAGTATAAAATCAATCCAAATTGCTTGCCAAAAATTATTTTGTTAAAATGAACAAGATTAGGTACCGAAAGGGCACTAATTGGTCAATTAGTGTAATCAAGTCCCCGACCCTAGATTATCTGATTGCGTAGGAAGTGAGGTATACTCCCATGCCTCACTTAGTTTCTAGCCGACCCCAATAGGCTAGTGGCGACTCCTTTCATGCAAAATTCTTAAAAAAATATATATCCCAATGTCACGCGGGGTATGGGCTTGGGAGAGTCATCGTCTAATCATGGACCTTAGGCCGGTCCTTTAGGCAATACCCCTAAACATGTTCCCTCCCCCCGAGGGGTAGGTCGCGACATGTGTCAAACTTGATGGTGAGTCTCCTCAACTTAGTGGCAGATGTACCCCCAAACTTATCTTTCAAGGCAACCCACATTACTTAAGTTTTATCATAATTTTCAAACTCACACATGAGATCATTTTGCGTACAGCTCAGCAACGTGATGCGAGCAATGCTATTTTTCTTCTTCCAAATTTGATAAGCTTCTAGATCTCTCCTATGTTGAACTGAAGTTCCATGCTCAGGTTTATCCATGGTGTGGTTGAGGGTTTCCAAAACCCCTTGCTCCTCAAGGATGTACTAAATCTTTCGGTACCAAATATCATAATTGTCATCGTTCAGCTTCTCACCCTTATTGAGGTCAGTCACAATGGTCTTGGATGTCAAAGTCATAATCAATTGCTATAATACATTGATACAATAAACGCAAAGTCAATACTAGCACACTTTTCAGAGTAACAAACATATTCAATTTGCAGTAAAGACAAGCTAAATTAATGATAATTCAACAAAAGACACAGAAAAGAAAGTTCACTATGTTCTCAATCAGCTCCTATGTACGATTGTTCTATTATCATTAATTAGTTTAATTAGTGCAAATTTTAAATTATACATGAGAATTCCTTTGAATTCTATCAACTTACGAACTCCCTCTAGAAAAATAATTACATGACCTCATTTAATTTCTACATTTTTCATTAACACAAAAGCATAGCATGATGTGAACCAATGTACAAAAAAGCAATCATGCTGCAAGTACAATCAAAACCACAAATCAACAAGTAATGGAAAAATAAGGATTCCCTACCATTGTTAGAATTTTATTGGAACTAGAAAATTACAAGTATATTAAACTATATATATGATACCATCGAACCAAGCTTTACACAGCATATATGATACCATTTTCATATAGGCTAGCTACTGTATTTCCTAAAACATAATAAAATACAGCCTAAAAAAGAATAAACAGTATATTTAAACCCCAAAAATACGCTTACTTAGGGTTCCCTACACAATTTCATACATTTATAAAACTCAAATATGCAAAATAACTATACCACAGTGTAGAGTACATCCATACGAACCAAACACCGCCGACCATGCTCTAATCGGAGCTTACACGCGCTTACATGCTCCAACAAGCCAGACAGCTCCTGATTGGTCTGACCATTCCAACCGATCAATGGGTCGGGTCGGGTCGGGTCACCAGCCGACGATGGGCCAGCCAATAACTGTCGGCGATTACCTCATCGATGACATCATCCGACGATTACCAACCATGGGATGACGTCATCCGTGACGTCAGCACGCGTCGGTTCGCCGACTCGCGCGTGACGCTCACACACCGGCATTCCTAGTGCGTTGGGCGCATGGCGCCCACAGAGCACGCGCCACAGCTTCTGGCCGCGCTGTGGGCGCGTCCGGCGTCCTCCGGCAACGCTCAACCCATCGTTGGACTCGTCTCGACGAGTACTTTCACCTTGTATATTTGAAAATTGATTTTGGCCAAAAAAATATCCAGAAAAAATGGCAAAAATTGTACGGGTGTAGGCGGCCCTGGACTCGTTCTTCGCTTCGGTTCATTTTCGATGATTCAAATTGCATTTTCAAGTAATAAACATCTAGATAGTATAGATATCAATCTTTTGATCTCGATATCAAGTGGTAAACAAGAAAATTCGATGAAATAACAAGACAGAAATCACAACCGTGCTCTAATACCAATGTAGGAAGGAAGTCGGCGGAAGACGACTTACCTCTTTCTAATACGTGATAAACAATTTACCCCGGAAAGAACGTTGAATTGTGGATGAATCACGAACAATAGTACTTCATATTGGTCTGAATGTAGTCATGAGGAAAACATCCAATTTCCACAGAGTAAATGCCAATTGTTCTCGTAAATGAGAAATGGAATGTCTTCTTTTTCTTTGATGGAAATGGGACAAGAAAATGAGAATACTTTCTTTCTGAGCATATGTTCTATCAACCCATGTCAACGGTTATCTTCAAAAGAAGTTTATATGACTTCCTCATACATTTTCAAAATGGTGTCTTTCCATCGTAGCATATCAAGACGAAACGGTACATTCTCATCGCACCTCATCATGGACGTACTAACTAAGTACAACAGTACGAATCAACGCCAATCAATCAAAAAATACCAATTGTTCAAGTTTACTTTCAATTTATCTTTACATTCCAATATCTTTACATGGTTGGCAACAATTGTTCACAATTTCAATACCTTTAATTTTCTAGTCGTTTAGATTTCCTATCCAATAATCAACAATAGAAAAAACCCTATCAAGACCTTTGTTAGTTCACATTTTTCCATATTTAATCAAACACTTTTTAGTAAAACAATGCTCATGTGAACCAAGATCATGCGATAGCAAACCGAATTCAAACGGTTCTACAAGGTGCTTGCCATTCGATTGAGTGGTAAAGAAATATTTGGCTTCCTACACGCAAGAAAGGAATTCATTTGTGTGGGTTCATAACCTTGTTGGATGCAATAGTTTTCCTGCACGCAAGAAAGGAATTCATTTGTGTGGGTTCATAACCTTGTTGGATGCAATAGTTTTTCAGTACATTCTCAAAGAAAGAGAGAGAGAAGAGAGAATGCATATGGATAAGGACCAAGCCCCATATCGTCTAGGTGTGCACAAGTAAGTTTTGCATGCACTTTACTACTAAATATAGGGCTAGTAACTATTTTATTCCCAAAAACAATTTCTATTTAGAAATGGTTTTTTCTAATTTTATTCCTTATATGAGTTTTTGAATATTTGAAGGTATTTGATAATTGTTCAAAATTTCTAATCTTGACATAGAAATGTATTTGGTGCCACCCGCAAATTCTGTTATGACTTAGCATTTCTTTTAAATTTTTAGTAATTTCGTTATATTTTCTTTTTTTCTTCTTTTTCTTTTCTTTTTTATTTCTTCTTCTTCTTGCTTTAGTTGATCGTAAGCCTCAACCATGGCTAACGAACTCACCGGAGTTTCGTCGACCTTCAACGAGGCCAAGCCTTGTCAGCTCGATCGTGAATTCAACCTCGCCACAGCCATGCGATGCCGACCTCGTGGTGGCCCGATGAGGTCAACCTCGCCCAGTCAGTGAGACCAATGACCGGCGAAAGGAGGAAGAAGAAGAAAGTGGTCTCGAAAAAGTGGTCTTGATTTTGAAGTTGTTCCCGAAAATAAAATTACTTCTTCATTTAATTCCAATTCTATTTCCGAGAACAAAAAAGTTATCAAATAGATTTATGTTCTTTTCTTATTCTGAGGAATAAAATTATAGAATCAAACACTGTTCGGCCAATTATTAAACAGGGCCTAATTCTCTTATTCATGACCTTGTCTCACTGATTCTTCATTGTATGCAGCTAGATTTCATCTTTGGCTTCGTGAGCTTTTCATGCACTTTATCTTAGTTCTTCAAATTTGTGAGTTTGTCTCACTGACTCTATATGTCGTTCACCGACATAAGAAAAATAGAAAATCTCAGCATACTCCGCACAGTCAAGTGCAAGTTCAATCGTGGTACAAGTTGGGCCAGCCTACGCGGTTATTTTATTAGGGAAAAATCTTCGAAACCCTATATTGAGTATGGCCCGGCCACAGCAACTACTCAACCTTGGGAAGTAAAGCATCAGCCGAATTATAGCTGATATGATATGGGGATTTGGATGAGGATGCATGTTATTTTGTGGAAAAAGTCGAGATTTATGCTGTGTTGTGACTATATAGATATTCTGATTTTTCTGTATACCACTTGAAATAAATATCGACATCAAATTGGTATAGAATTTATTTAGACTAAAGAATAATTTTAATGAAACTCTAAGATGAATAATTGAATGAAATTCCGTTAAATACAAAATAATTAGAGTTTAGATAAGAAAAGTTAGCTAGTTTTACCAAAATAAAATATCATAATCAGTCCAATGTATCCATTATGTATTGTATACATATTAGTGATTGAGTTCCTCTTATTTAATAGGTCGTCGTTGGAGTCCATAGGATATATGTAATCAATTAGTTTTATTGATGTAAATGTAAAAGGCAATAAGATAGAGGTTTTATAATGGTGAAACATGCGAAATGTGAATAAGCATAAACTCCATTCTTCTTCACTTTTCTAATAACCTTCATATGTATCGGTAATCACTTAGTTGTTAGACATCAACTCACCTAAAATATCAAACTTATGAGTCACTGTTGATATATTCAGAGTCATTGTTAGTATTTGCTTGAATATAAGATGGTATTCGAACATTTGATTCAACTAACTACTCAAAAATGGATGCAAATTGTTCCTATCTCGCAAGCAGCAAGCTTGAGCAAAGCTCCATTCATGAGATAACATGTCTAAGCGCAAGATGCTACAATTCAAAGATAAGATTTGCTACATCTAGATTAAGTTTTACATCACTCAATCAATCCTAAAAATAATTGTGGGATGTAGAAGATCATGTTAAATAAAGAAGTACATATAAGCGGCGACTGGAAATAAAATTTCAACATGAGGTATGAGAACTAAAGCATGTCCTTTATATCATAGGTGATATATCTCTTTTATCGTAAGTTAAATAGATCATTTTTCTGCTTCGACCTTTCTTGCAATGGATCACTCCACTTGAAAAGGATTAATCAAAATATGTTAGCTATGGACAACA
The DNA here is from genome assembly GCA_017140595.1 of Eucalyptus curtisii. NCBI lineage: Eukaryota > Viridiplantae > Streptophyta > Magnoliopsida > Myrtales > Myrtaceae > Eucalyptus > Eucalyptus curtisii. The sequence continues at coordinate 20,038,363 of CM029497.1, forward strand.
ATTGACTCTTTTATTTGTAACAAATGGGCCAAAATTAAGTTTTTGTCCAATTCCTCAAACCTTAGTCAAGCCCATGAAGCTACACCTCGGCCCACTTTGCTCAACCCATTTCTCATTTTTGTGGCCTGCTCTTTTGATAGATATATAAACGGATATATATATGTTATACTAGGTTAATATTGGTTGTGTCCACGAGGTTGCATCCTTCAGGTAGAAAGATGATTGTGTAAGTTTCCATATACTTGCAAAATTGGGATGTGACGTGAATCTAAGTCTACTCACAACTTGTAAGCCAAAATCTATATTACAAATTTATTTATATCTAGTTTTTTTCTTATTTGAGAGGCTTTTTTGCCTCTCTTCTTCTCTCTTAATATGAGCCAATTTGTAAACGTCAAACAAAAGCTACTGCTCCAACTTTTGGTCTGTGATTTTAGATTTTCAACTCAAATAATGACAAAACTTAAGCTTACGGGCTCCCTAATTACCCCCATTAATATAACACTAGGTATGGTTAAAAAAATGAACTAAGAACCATAGTACAAGTCATATGTGAGTTTCATGTGAGTTATTGGCTTACGAAACGCATGGCCAATTGGGTATGCAATAATGGTGCTGGGCCAAGGAACTTTTTATGTGAGTTTTTTGGCTAATGATTTAAAAAAGGAAGGCAAGGCCAACCCTAGCAATAAAGGACAGGAAAAATAAATAATAGGAGATAAAAAAAATAAAAAAATAAAAAGATCACAGACGAGAAATTTTTCTTACTACTTACATGTTATATATAACTTAGAGATGTTGTTCGAACATCTTATGTCAAAAGCTATTTCCTCTGTAAATAGCGGATATCCAAAGTGTGAATTTTATTTTATTTTTTACTGTAAAAACATTTATCGTCGCAGCACATAAACTTGATTACACAAATGAAATGGATAGGAGTTTAATAAACCATTCAAAGATAAGCAAATCTGTGTTTTCCCTCATTCTATGCAAGTAAGATTATACTGAGGAACCACACCAACAAGCACCGGCGCATATGGTACACCCACATGATAACTCATTCATAAAATTGAGGATCAGAGGATCTCAGCGAAGGAATAGCCACTAGAGGCCTTTTCTTCTTCAGGACGATCCCAAATTGCTCCGTCAGGTCCATCTTCTCTCCCTCGGGCAGCTTCCAGTCGAATGAATGGAAGAGGGTGGCGAGCGAGTATAGCACCATCCTCTCAGCCATCGCTATCCCCACGCATATTCTTCTCCCAGCCCCAAAGGGCATGTAATTGAAGTCATTCCCACGGTAATCAACTTTACTATCCAGGAACCTCTCGGGACAGAACTCTAGCGGGTTGCTCCATATGGAAGGGTCCCTATGTATCGCCCATGCGTTGATGAAAACCCGAGAGCCCTTCGGGATCATGTAGCCTCCGACAGTACAGTCTGCGCTCGGGCAATGCGGGACCAGCAGGGGAGTTGCCGGGTGCAGTCTCAGCGTCTCTTTCATGACAGCATGTACGTAGGGCAGTCTACGAATGTGGGACTCTTCTACTATGTTGTCCTTACCGACCACAGCTTCCAATTCTTGTTGGATTTTGCTTAGAATGCCAGGTTTGTTCATGATCTCAACCATGGCAAACTCAATTGTGTTGGAGGATGTGTCAGTTCCGCCAACCACCATGTCCTATCAAAAGAATTCAATCGCATGAATTTTACAATGCACCGTCCTCAAGAGAAATTTAAGTCATGGAGTAGAATTTGAAAAGGCTAGCTAGCAAGATTAGGATTAAAAAACGAATTTTGTAAGGGGCAAAAGCTACGTCTTTCGTTTGTTCTTTCCGTTGCTATTTGTTGAACTAGACTTCTGGGGAATAGAAATGCAGTCTAAACCCATCAAATTGTCTTTTGTAAATGTAAGCAGCGAAATCACACCCCAAAATTCAAGCTCTCATCCATTTTACATTCATAACAATTAAACAATCTAGCTAGTATGGAGAGTTTCAATATTCGATGGTATGACACCAAACACACAGCGGATAAAAACTGCTGATCGGTGGACAGAGACGGCAATTCCTGTAATTCCACGTTCTCGTATTCAGTGTCGTTTCATGCGATTGAAAATTTAGCTTTGACCCAATACAAAGGACAAATCGATGTATGTTCAACACGATTTGATGACGGAACCAACCAGATTGCATGATGAAGAAATGTTGGATTTCATCAGTAGCAAGATAATATGAAATCTACAGTCCAAAAAGAGCAAAATAAAATCCCTCATTTGTACGTGTGCTGAGGTCAAGTGTATTTAATTGTAATGTCAATTTTCATTGAAAATCAGTCTCTCTCTGCAAAGCCTATCTAAGAAACAATCTACTACTTAGGGATTGTCAAATTGGGATAATTCTTTCTCACATAATTTCTCGATGGAAAATTCTTTTAGTGCAATCATCACTGCACTAACATAAGAGATAGCAAACAGCCGATAAAAAGTGATGTCTAAGTGCGGGTGAATCCAAAGACTCAAGATACAAATATCCCGTCACCTTTCGCAAAGTACATAAAAACCGCAGCCTAAATCTACCCTTTTATGTTACCGACAGATAACGAGTTTAAATATTCATCCTCCATCTCCAGCAAGGAAAGCACTGGGATTGTGCTTCTTCTTTTTCTTTTGTTTACCTTAATGGATATATGAAAATGTTTTTTTTTTAGTCTAATCTACTCATAAGATGGAGAGAAGAAATATCATATAGCGCTCTTCCTCCTTTCTATATATAATTTAGGGGCACGAGCTTAAACGTCTGGCTACAAGAAAGCTAATGAAATTCTGTGCAAATATCATGAACTAATCAAGTTCAGGCCTTGCCTTGTGCATGTGATCTCCTCATAGCAATTTTCATGCTACTAGGGAGATTTGAACAAGTAATCTCCAATTCCTAAACTGGGAATTTCTTGATATCCCAACCAACTAAGCCAACCCTAAGAGAGGCAGAGTCAGATGGCCATTTGTACCTAGTTAACTTTGGATATTTTAATCAAGAATCCAGAATATTTTCCTTTTAGTATCATAGTGTAAATAACATGTGGTTAAGTTATCACTACATTTTTCTTTGACTGAAATTAAATTAGCAGTTGGATTTAGTAAGTTCAACTACTGTATGAAACTTAGCATTAGAGATTTAGAAGATGAATCATTAGTACTTATTTAAATATATAAACATCTATCCTCATGGAGATCTTGATATTTAGCTCAAGCAAGTAAAATTGATTATTTTGTAGGTTCATTTTCCATTAATTAAAAGTTTTAAGCCCGTTAAATGCCATCGTCAGAAATATTACGATTAAGATTAACTTATAAAGCGATATGACATTAAAAATTATTATTTAAACAAACTAGTCATTGCAATAGGCGCATAATCTCTTAAACTAATGTTACTCTACAAATCAAGTGCGTTCACCATGTACGCTCGTTAGAAAAGCAAAATATTACAGTATAAAGAAGTAAGCAGCCAATAATATAAGGAGGAGAAGACAAACTCACCATGAGCAGAGCTTTGAGGCCAGTCATTGTTAGAGGAGTCTTGGCATCTTCCTCATCCGTCAACTCCAATAGAAACTGCAAGAAATCTTTGCTCTTCTCGCCACCGTCCAAGGACCCCTTTCCGCCTTCTCCCTCCATCTTCAATCTTTTTTCAATCATCTGCTCAAAAATTCTATCGAACCGTTTTGCCAATCCCATCATCTGCCTCTCTATCCCCTGCAAATCGAATTGGGCTAAACCCGGATAAAAGTCCGAAATGTTCGGTTTGCCAAGAAGATCTGTGATATCTGACACCACCTGCCAAAGGGAAGGAAAACCAAAATGAAATCTGAAAACCAATGTCAAAATTATTAAAATTCTCTCAAGCCAAGAATCAAATACCAAAAAAGTTGATAGCCCGAAAAAATTTTAAATTTACATAAGAGAAAACTAGACAACCAATGTCAAAATTATTAAAATTGTCTCAAGCCAAGAATCAAATACCAAAAAAGTTGATAGCCCGAAAAAATTTTAAATTTACATAAGAGAAAACTAGACAATTAATCACATAACTCTTATGAATATTACAATGAAATAGAATTGATTGTAGATCTTGATTACTAACTAGCTTAGTGACTTGCCCACTATGCCCAACCCAAATAGTCGCGAGGAGCACTTTCTAGTGAAGTAACACCAATTAGTTACAAATTCAATCTAGCCTAATTCGAAGAATCATAGTCATGTTTTAATATAGGTTGGTCTAGAGAATAAGCTTAACGTGACCTTAAAGTGCTAGAATGGTTACCTCCTATTTGGCACGAGAGAAAGTCTAATATTCCTTTTCTTTTTGTCAATAAGAAAAAAGTAATCGTAACGCATATTATCAATATAGACGTTAACTGTTCAAAAGCAGCCACATCCATGATTATTGTAACGGTGTTGATACTGCCGAAAAAAGTTCAATTTGCTTGTAACTCTCCTTTGATACCGGATACAGCAAATCTTGGTTTTCATTTCTCGTCCCCTTCCTTGATCCATCCATCAAGTCAAGTAGCTCGCAATCAGACCCAAAAGATTTTTTCAACGTAGCATTTTGGGTCCAATGTAATTTGCCCCGTCAGATAAATAGATTTTTCCTTTAGATCATGTTTTGATTTTGATTAAGAGAGCTGGCTTGAACACTTAAAGAAGGATGGACAAACGCTTGTTATATATTTTAAAGCTTTCTTTATGCGGTGACGGTGTGACGCCATTAACTTTTTCATAGGAAGAAAAAGAGAGAAATTACTATCCAGTTGTTATTATCACTAACTAACCTGCCGGAAATCAGCACCCAGGCGCTCTCTCTCCTCGCCCTGCACCGTCCCACCCCACAACATGCTCGTGATCACGTTGAGCACTGTTCAAGAACATCTGCTCCCCAACGTTAACTGGTGACCCGGCCCGGATCCTCAAGTACCCGACGGTCTTTCGGACCTCCCTCCGCCGGTGATCATAGACGGAGTCCAGCTTGTGGTTGCTCAGCAACCTAAGCGCGCACAGCTTCCGCAGCATCCTCCACTTGGGCCCGTACGGGGTCCACACGAGGCTAGAGCCACCATACGTCGCGGCCCTCGCCGCGGCGGGCACGTCGTGGTTGGCGAACATGATGTCATTATCCTTCAGCACCTCGCGGGCGGTGGCCGGCGACGTCACGATGACACTGAGCTTCTTGCCGAGCTGGAGCTTCAGGACCGGGCCATACTTCCTTGCGAGGGCAGTGAAGTAGGTGTGGAGCTCCGGATCGAGGAAGGGTAGGTTTCCGACGAGGGGGAGGCCCGCAGGTCCCGGCGGCAGGGATGGCGAGCTTTTCTTCTCGGCGGAACGACGCCATGCCCAGCAGCTGATTGCGAAAATGCCCGAGAGAAGGAGAAGTAAGTGTGGGAGCGAGAAATCGTGCCCCGAAAGAGAAGATTGGAGAGTGTGGAGGAGGGGATGGGACATGGCGCTGGACATGGTGAATTAGTGCGTTCGGTCACGCGGCTCATATCCATTTAAGTAGAGATGGAGAGATGAGTTGGCATGATGGTATACTGCCGTCCGCCCAATCTCTTTGCCCTACTCTTGCTAGCAGAGAAAGTGCCGAACTCGGACGTGTACGCCAGATTTCCTTAATTTATCGAACATTTTCATGCGGGACGATTGCGAAACCAAACGCTAAGATGCTCAAAGCGATTCCCCAGTCTCTCTTTCTTTCTTATCTTTTGAGCAAACATAACTATCACCTGCGTCAGATTCAAAGGTTTCTGTTTAATCTAATATAAATGGGAAGAACATGTGTTGGCACAACGAATGGTTGGCCTAACAAGCGAATCTTTTTCAGGGATCCGTCATGAGAAAGCCAACACATCGAAGTTGTTACTTTATTACATGATAAGAATTCAATGCAAAAAGAAAAAAAAAGAAGTTACCCTTGAACTCGATTTGTGTGCCTGTGACCAATTGAAAATGAGGAGTAGGCATCATTTCGCTCAAACAAACGACCTTGACGGCGTGGACCCCTAGAGATTCGAAACTCCAGCTCCTTGGCTTCACGCCAACAAAATAAGTGTCGAAGATATGCTCGAGCTAGACAAAATCCTTTTGAATTGAGATTGATTCATTAAATCAATTAAGCGTTAGATTGGATTAATCAAATATTAGATTTGGTTCATTGAATATATTTTACTCTCTTTTGTACACCTCATGTATCACATTTACACGGCTTTGTACACAGTAAAAGAATGGAATAGAATGCAAAAAATTCTCCCAAAGGTTTCCCTTCCCTTTTACGATTCTTCCTTTCTTTCCTATCTCCTTGTCTTCTTTCATGGTATCAAAGCTATTAATCTCTTGATTTAGCTTCTGCATACAACGATTGGCTATCGAAGGACTCTAACCTGCAAAACAAAGTTAATCCTCCAACGTAGGAATCAATTTTCAAAAAAGGAAAGAAGCAAGTGAAGAAAATTTTCTTTGTACCACCATCATGACTCTGCCATCAGTCTCAGAATAACATTCCCCAGAAGAAATCATGCCTCAAGCCTTTGAAGTTTGGGATCCAATCGTGGACCTATCTGTCGTTGTCCCTAGGTCTCAAGAGCAGCCTATTCAGGCCCAATAAGTGCAATGGCAGCCCATCCAAGCTCAATCAAATCTAGGGCAGCCCATCTTGAGCAAGCCCATTGTGGGCCAGTCCCTCGCAGGCCATCCTTACCAGTGGGTACCATTTAATATGTGGTACTTTGGTCGAGCCCAAATGCATCACCACCAAGAAACCAGCGACCAAAGCAGGGCCAACCCGATGGCAGCCCACCAATCATAAACCAGGCAAGCATAGCCATTGGGTCAAATCCAATCAATGCGAGGCAAGCAACCGGGTCAAACGACTCGAGTATTAGACCAAATCCCTACCGAGGATTTCTTAATGTGGGGGAAGGAATCGAGTCGGGTATGGGAGCAAATCCCTACCCGGTTTTTCCACCCAAGTTTCTGTTGTATTCCATCATGGCTACCAGTGATCGCTCGAAGCCCAACGATCCATTGTTCGTCTCCACCACTAATGGACCAAAATTGTGACTTATCGCTCATCAACTTACCAAATCCGAAAGCTATTCAACCTCAACACAGGAGTTTCAGTGAGTTCTAGTTACAAAAGATAAGGATAGTTTTCTGGATGGAACCATTCCGATTCCAGCAGATCCAAGAATGGCACGACAGTGGACAAAGTGTAACCAATTGGTGAGAACTTGGATTGGCAACTACATAGCTCCAAAATTTGTAGCTGGATTACCCCCAATAGAGGATTCGAAAACCATATGGGAGAATATAAAAGAGATATATGGGAAATTGGACAGAGCGAAGATCTTCTAGCTTACCTAAACACTCTTAGAGTTGGAGCAAGGAAACATGTCCATTAAGGCATGCTTCAACAAACTATCCACCCTCTGAAATGAACTGGAGGAGGCAAAAGAGAAACTCGAAGGGGTCGAAGCCACTTTATAGTAGTACAATGCCATAAGGGATAGAGAGAAAACCGATTTCTCTTGATTTTAAATGATTCATAACTCACATTCCGATCGCAGATTTTGGCCATGGATCCAATACCATTGCTCGGCCGCATCTATAATCTTGCAATCTAGGAAGAGAGTTAGAGCGCGCATGATAAAATTTATGTTTCTCGATTTCTCTGTTTCTCTGTTCCCCGAAACAGGTTTGGAACAAAAATCCGTTTGGTAACGCAATTTGATTTCTCTATTTCTAAAACAGATTTCTATTTCAGAAATAGAGAAATCGAAGAAATCAGAAACTGAATTTTTTTAACTTCTCAGTTTCTGAAATAGAAATAGAAATTTTTTTTCTCAACTTTTCAATTTAGTTGATTTAGTCCAAAATATTTTAATGATTTTTTAATACAATCATTTCAATCAATATTGATTGAAAATCTTAACCATTGGGCCAGATGGTGGGAATTGAATGAACAAAGCTTCATTTGTTGCACGCAAGAGATTTCACGCATGGTAATAGTCAACTTGCCATATTCATATCTAATGAGTCTTTCTTCACCTACTCTTCCGTAGTATGCCAGATTGTCTCTATCTTGCTAACTATTTTTTTAATCATAAACTTCATATTGAGGCGATAAAATGGGGTCAAATCATTAGGGTTTCATCCGATTTTTCTTTTATATAGTGTCCTCACTTATCAAGACGAGGGTAAAAAGAGATCTAATAAGGAATTTGTTGTTCTTGTAAGAGTGTTGATGAAAATACATATTTTGATAATAAATTTTTAAATAATCCTAGTGTTGATAATTTTGAAAAAAACTGGTGAGGATTTTTTTAACAAAATTTGGAAAGAAATTGGAATTAAACTTGAAGTTAGGATTTTTTTTTTTTTTAGGAGATTAGACTATTATAATCATGGCTATCATTAGCCTTATTTGATTAATGTGAAATCAATTTCGGCAAAAACATAACGACATATTCACTACAATTGAATTTCAATTGATTTTTTTTTTTGCCACGTTGTTTATTTTTCGAAAGAAAATATTACGTAATAGGAAACGTAAGCACATGTAATAGGAAATTCCATGAAATTGTATTTTCAACTTTTGTAATGTATTAGTATTATTTCAACTATTATTTTGTATTTGAGGATTTCCTATGTTGTTATCTAATCAATTTCTATTTTTAGAAATAGAAATTTTATTTTATTATCAAACGGATTTATGTTCCAAAAATAGAAATTTTGAGTCGTTATCAAACGGGTTTCTTTGCTCAGAAACTTGTTCGGGAATTGAGAAATTTATGAGAAATTAATTTCTGGAACAGAAATTTTTCATGCGCGCTCTTAGCAACTCTCGTCGCCGGAATATGTTAAAGGAAGCGAGAGCATCACACTCGCGACTTGCGAATCGCGATGAGGTTCTGGCTATAGAACCCTAGAAGACGAAAGAGGAGTAGCGGCACTAGGGTTCATGAAGACTGGAGAAGAAGAGTCTTTTAAGAAGGGTGGAATGGACAGCCTAGATTACTCTTTGCGATTGGAATGTTCACGGCCAATCAACTCTTATGTCGTACGGTTGGATGGCTCACGATCCATCGACACTTCGGCTAAATTGGACAGTGAAAGGATGACTAAAGCATCAAATGGTCAGAATTTTGCCATGTAATCCAGGATTACAAGCAAAATACCAAAGGAAAGGTAAATTATTTTGTAAAAATTGCAAACGTCCACACCACACAATTGATAATTGCTAAAAATTACACGGTAAGCCTAAAGAAAAAAAGAAAAAAAAAATTCAGTAGCCTATCAAGTCACGGGCCCGACTAGTCTGAGGTCTAATGATCAGCCCATTACACATGGACAATATCAACAACTTATGCAAGCTTTATAAAAATTGAACACTTCCAACCAATGAGGGAGTTTCTTAGGTATATCCCATTGTCTGATAAACTCTATTTCATGAAATGCATGGATAGTAGACTTGGGAGCAAGTGATCATATTGCCTATGAGAAAAGTTTTTTCTCCGTTATACACAAAGGGACAAACTTTCCTATTTCCGTTCAACTTCCCAATAGAAAGGTTATCTATGTCACAATGACAGGTACAGTCAATTTTAGTCCTCAGATCACCTTTAAAAATGTCCTCTATGTCCCGGAGTTTCACTTTAACCTCATTTTTGTGTCGAAAACTTGCGAAGAAAATTCTTGCCAAGTCTTGTTCGATTTTGATACTTTTAGGCCCTTTTAACTGGAAAACTAATGGCTTGGGTAGACTCTCCGAATGATTATTTTTTTGGACTGGCTTTCCAAATAGTCTTGATTTATCTTGCATTCCTTTGAATAAAAAATCATTTTATAACATGACTACCGATGATAAAAGTTTCCTTTTACATTCAAGAATGGGTCGCAATGTTTTTTTTCCATACCCTCAGTGTCACATTTGTCCTTTTGTGAAGCAATCCCAATCACATTTTCCTTCTAGTAAAACTTATACCAACAGTGTTTTTTCATTGATTCATGTTGATATTTGGGGACCTTACCATACAACACATCATGACGGCTCATGTTTCTTCCTTACAATTGTGGATGATTATTCTCGTACCACATGGGTTTTTTTTATGCGGTCTAAGAGTCAAACTATCTCTAATTTAAAACTATTTCTTGCACTCACAAAGAATCAGTTCGGAAAATCTACTCAGTGAATTCGCACTAATAAGGGCGAGAGTTTTTCAACAGTGACTGTGCTTCTCTTTTTTCATCTAATGGCATATTACATGAGAGCTCATGCACCTATACGCCACAACAGAATGGGGTGGTAGAACGTAAGCATCGCCATCTTCTGGAAGTAGCGCGTGCACTAAATTTCCAAGCAACCATTCAAGAAAATTTTTGGGGTGATTGTGTGATCATGGCAGCTTATCTAATCAATCGTATGCCTGCTCAAATTCTTTGCGAACGAACTCCATATAAATTGTTTTATGGGAAGAAACCAAAGCTGGAACACTTAAAAGTCTTTGGTTGTTTATGTTATGCCACCACAGTGGGCCCTCGAGACAAGATGGGTCCCCGCGCCAGACGTTGTGTATTCATGGGCTACCCAAATTTACAGAAAGAATATCGTATCCTTGAAATTTCAATAGGTGAATTCATTGTAAGTAGAGATATTGTTTTTCATGAAGAAGTATTTCCATTCCGTGCATAGGGTTTATCAAAGGAAAATTTGGATACCATGGATAATTCACGTCATTTCTTACCTAAGGAAACATTATCTCCAGATCCTGAGTATATACTTGATGCATCTCCAGAGACTTCAATTTTGCTCCAATGTCAGCTCCAACTTTATTTGAGGTTCCTGCTCCAGCAACAACTAAGGCACTATCTTCCGATATTATGCCCATTGAAGAAGTTTTGTTCTTTGCCAAATGCCATTGTCGAAGAATAATCATCACCTCCACCGCAATAGAATCCTCCACGACGCTCCAATCGAATCACCTATCCACCAACATGGACCAAGGATTACGTTTGTATGACACTCAATGCACCAGGTATTCATTATCCTATCTCATCTTATGTTTTCTTCCATCAACTCTCTCCAGATCATAGATATTGCATTAGCTATTTATTGGAAGAGCGAGAACCATCTAGCTATGATGAGGCATCTGCTGATCCTCGCGATGGCAGAAAGCTATGGAAGCTAAATTGCAAGTTTTAATAAAAAAAATCAGACATAAGAACTTGTGACATCACCTCCAAATAGAAAACCGATCGGCTGCAAATGGTTGTTATAATTAAGTATCGAGTAGATGGGTCAATTGAATGATAAAAAGGCTCGATTAGTGGTTAAAGGTTTTACACAGCGAGAAGGTTTCAATTACCTTGAAACATTTTCTCCAGTAGCTAAAGATATGACAATTTATTCCTTCTTGTCAATAGCTGCTATCCGCAATTGGCCACTACACCAAATGGATGTACACAATACCTTTCTTCATAGGGACCTGAATGAAGAAATTTATATGGATATTCCTCAGGGTTTACGGAGACAGGAGGAGAATAGAGTATGTCATCTCCGCAAATCCATGTATGGTCTCAAACAAGCTTCCAGGTAGTGGTATGCTAAGTTTGCCCATGCTCTCACGATAGGAGGTTTCAAGCAATCTATATATGATTATGCCCTATTCACGTGGACAGAAGGTATGCCATCTATTTATTTGATGATATATGCTAATGACATTCTCATTATGGGGAACATCAAAACTATCATGGAGAGCCTTAAGGAGTATTTGAATTCCACATTCCATATTAAGGACTTGGGATCACCGAAGTATTTTCTTGGGATTGAGATCGCTCAATCCGGCCAAGCAATCTCTCTCAGCCAGCGAAAATTTGTACTAGAAATTATATCAAAAGTGGGACAATCAGGATGCAAATCGACTGTTATTCCAATCAAGCAAAACATCAAATTAACTATGGTAAAGCATGATACGGGATCATCTCAAAATGAAGATCCTATACTTAGAGATCCAATAAAGTTATCAAAAAATCGTTGGGAAACTCATATACTTGACTATGACTAGGCTTGATATAAGTTATGCAGTATAGACGTTGAGCCAATTTATGCACAATCCAGAACAATGTCATATGAATGCTACTTTGAAGGTCATAAAATATTTGAAAAAATGCCCAAGACTTGAGATTCTTCTCTCCATAAAATGTAACACGGAGATGACAACCTATTGTGATGCAAACCATGCAACTTGTCCCATAAGTCGAAGATCCATCACTAATTTCTGCATTAAACTAGGAGAATCTCTACTTTCATGAAAAACAAAAAAAAAATAAACAATTGTCTCACTATCCTTAGCCTAATGGAATATCAAGCCATGGCAAAGACCACTTGCGAGATAATCTGGATATGAGGCTTACATCAAGACCTTGGAATACAAGTGAAGGGACCAACAAAATTATTTTGCAACTATGATGCGGCCCTCAAACTTGTAGCAAATCCCGTAGTGCATGAAAGAACAAAACATATAGAAGTGGACTATCATTTCACTTGAGACTAGATTCAAGAAGGATTGATCAAAACAAGAGGAATTGGGATCACAAGATAACTTGCAGATGTGTTCATTAAACCTCTTTGTTAGAGACAACACGCGTATCTATTGAACAAGTTAGGCATCTTGGACATTTACAAGCCACTAGCTTGAGGAGGGAGAGTGTTGGAAGATATGCTCGAGCTGGATGAAATCCTTTCAGATTGAAATTGATTCATTAAATCAATCCAGGATTAGATTGGATTAATCAATTATTAGATTTGATACATTGAATATATTTTCCTTTCTTTTGTACACCTCCTGTACTATATTTACACGACTTTGTACACAGTAAAAGAATGGAATAGAATACAAAAAGTTTTCCTAAAGGTTTCTCTTCCTTTTTACGATTCTTCCTTTCTTCCCTTAGCTTCTTGTCTTCTTTCAGTAAGGCCTCAATAGCCACTTTTGTCCCGGAAGAATACGACAGATCAACGACGAGATTAATTACTAAGTGAAGGTAAGATAAAAAAGGTTATCATATAACCGACAGACAAAAGTGGCCTCACTAGCCACTTTTGTCTCATTGACAGCTATAGATGTGTCGAGTGCAAACAAGCCCGGTGCAACTCAATCTTTATATATAGGTTAAAATCAAAGCCTATGACGTAATAGGGCTAACTTGCACCGGAGCAGCCACAATTGTTTTCTAGTTCTACTTGGGAGACCAGTCGGTCCATGTAATTCTAGCAAGATGATATATTTCTCGGTCAATTTAAAGCTTAATTGAACAATAATCATATCTTGTCAGTGCATGTAGTCCCAATGCACACAAGGGCTGGACAAGCCTAATATGACGCTCACATGATCCAACTATTAAAGTTTTTTTTTTTTTTTTTTTTTTTTTGTGCTCATGCGAACCGATATCAGGCAATAGCAAACCCAATTTAATCGATTGAATTTTCTAGAGAAATGGAAGGTACTTGCCATTAGGTTGAATGGTGAAGAAATATTCAGTTTCCTGCACGCGCGTGCGCACACACACACAAAAAGAAGTCATCTTATTTTACTCATACCCATATTGCATGCAAGAGTTTCTCAATACATTCTTATTAATAAAAAATAAAAAACTAGGATGTCTAGGTGTGCATAAGTGAACTTTGAGGAAAGTTATCCAAAAGTCATAAACTTATTATATGATGGTTAATTCAAACTTAAACCTTTCAATTATGCGAACTTAGACCTAAATCTTTCAATTATGATAATTTTGTCCAAAAAAATTTCACAATTTATCATTTAATCATAAACCTTTTGATAATTTATCAACTTAGTCCTTTCGGCTCATTTTGGCAAGAAATTACGAACGTAACGGTATGTCAACACCAACCATCTTACGTAGTACCATCAACGCTGACATGAACAATTTTTGCAAGTTTTTTTAAATTTTAAATTTTATTCTTTTTTCCCATTTCTTTTTCGTTTTTCCTTTTTGGCTTTTTCCCTTTGGTGGCCATCACTAGGGAGGCAACTAGTGGAGGAAGAGAGGGAAAAAAAAAAGAAGGAAAATAAAATAAAATAAAATAAAAAATTCAAAAAATAAAATAAATTACACGTTATCTCTAGCTATGCCACGTAGGACAATCAACCTCCATATCAACGATTTGTAATCAAAATTAGCCCAGAGAATTAATTGGAAAATTGTCATAATGTTTATGACTAAATTGGCAAATCATCAAAAAAATTAGGTCCCAATTGGAACAATTAAAGAATTTAGAACTAAATTTGCACAATTGAAAAATTTATGACTAAATTAATCGCTGTACAATAGGTTTAGGACTTGTTGAAAATTTTTACCGTAAACTTTGTTTGCACTTAACAACTATTATTTGGGGTCGTAAGCTTGTCTCACCGCATGCTCGCAATTTGTCGTTCAAGTGCATCAAGACTTTTATCTTTAGCTTGTCGAACTTTGCATGCACTCAACCTCTACTCCTCACATTACGAATTTGCCTCACCGATTCTCAAACTTGTTTTCAGTTTGTCGTTCGTTTACAACAAGAAAAAAGAAACAAAAACAAAAATCTCGGCACACTCTTCTTAGCAAGTACAAGTTGTCTGAACATAGAAACAAAGAAGTGCAAGTTGAATCGGGGCACAAGCTGGCCCAACCCATGTGATTATGTTAGAATCTTCGAGACCCAAATGCTGATTCTGGCCACGCCGCAGCGACTAGTCAACCTTGGGAAAGTCAAGTGTTCGGCGAATCATATTGATGATATGATCATTAAGTGGACGGGCTTCATTGTACGCATTGAGAGACAGACATTTTGGCCAGCCACTGCATAATAAGTCCCGTTAGAATCATATCTATGTAACATAATTTCCTCTCTTATGAGTATCTAGATTATGGAGTCTAGAGCCATATGAGAGGTGGAGAACCTTTCTCTTGGAAAGAAATGAATGTTGATACAAGTTCCTAAGAGTCCTGTGAAGCAACTTTCCTATAAAGATAATTGTTCAAACAAAAGACTGCTTTCATTTGATGGGGTGGCGATTCATTTTGTAAGGTATGATTATTAAAAAAAGGAAAAAGTTGAGCTACAAGAATAATGTTCGCTGCTACCATAGAAGCGGCATTCATAAGAGCCAAAACAAGATTAGGGCATTTCATCACATCATGTAACCATACATGAAAGAGGAAATTACATATCATCTATTGCTCGATTCCTTGTTTTGATAGCTCGTATGTTTCAGTCCTAACGTGTCTAAATACAGCTTTATAACACAGTTACTACTCTTAATAGATTGCCAACCATCGATGGAGTGAAGAGGCATAAATCCATAGAAGATACATGTATCCTGGAATTGCTCCTGAATCGGGGCAACACTTGCTCTTTGATTGCTGGTTCTCAAAAGAAATGCGGTCTCACCTGTTGGTGGCAATCAAAGATCAAAAGAGTGATTCTCGGTTTGAGCTCGAATGTCTGATTTGTTGCTGATGAGGAAGTCCAGATTACTCTCTGAAGTTGAAGATATTTGCCAAAGATTGAGGATTCTTATGCCTTAGCGTTCTGGATCATGTATTTGGAGCTCGATTTCGTGTTTTCCTCTCTGTTTTTCCTTTGATAGAGCAGTTTCTCAAGTACTTGTTCTGTGAGGCCGATTGTTTGTTTTGGGCTTTGCAGTTGATGTCATCAGGAATGTTGACTCATGTGGAGGCTTCAGCCTTCTCCGCTGTTTGCGCAATAAAAGTAATTTACTTGTAAAAAAAGAGGAGTAATTTCTGGACTCTTGCTATTTAGGTAAGTTCTCTGTAACGATACCATTATATGTCCGGACAGACTTTTGCTTTATACTTTTTACTTAATCTAAAACTTGAATACGTACTTTAACTTTTCTTAAATTAAAATACCCGAAACATTTACAATACGTAAACGGCGGTACATATATTCACATATTCCTTTTTTTTTTTTTACTTTTGAAATTTGGATAATATTTTAATTTTTTTTTAGAAAGCATTAACAAACATGATATGCTATGTATACCATGGAACTCGCATGCATGCTTCCAAAGCGACATAAAAAATTAAAGAATTAATACCACAAAAAACCCTAAATCGGTACACCTATAATAGATTTACCTCATATTAGTACACTTGTAACAATTTATCATCCATTAGTTTCCATTAAATTTTACCATCAAATTGATAAATTGGATGACACATGGCCATTAACAAATGTACCAATTTAGGATTTTACTCTCCTTTTATGACAAGTGTACTAGTTTATAGTTTCTTGTAGTATCAATCTAATTTAACAGAAATTAACAGATGGGAAATTGTCATAAATATACCAGTTTTGGATTTTTAGTTGTCAAAAAATTAATTCAAAATAAATTTATCATAGGTGAACCGGTCTAGAATTTTTTGTGGTTGAAAAATTAATTTAGATAAATTTATCGTAGATGTATCAATAGAAGTATTTTGTGATATTAACCCAAAAATTCTAGGTATATCATGGTTTCCTAATGACATAACTAATTTGACTAAAAGGTAAGATGATGTAAGTTAATTTGGATTTGACAGGTAATGACTTTTACATCAATACTCGAACCTTGTGCGTCGCAAAATCATACATATACGTACAATTCACAGTTCGCTTTCGGTTTCTTTACGAAATCCTATCATGGAATCCGGTGATCAGTGTACTCCGTGTCTTTTCCTTGATTATCAAAGGAAAAAAAATAATTAAAAACGTGTTGTTGAATTTAATGTCTAATCTTGCCCCAGAAAAAAAAGAATTTAATGTCTAATCAAAAGTGTCCCACTTCCCTTATGGCATTTCGCATCATGACCAAAATGCAGATCCTAGGGAAAAAATGTTCATTATCTGCTGAAATTTTGTCACTTGGAAAGGACTAGTGGATGTTGAGTGATGCCAATCAGATTAGAGGTTAGGTTTGAACATACTATCTCAGAAAATGCTATTACAGGACAAAACAATATATAAAATATATATAAGATATCTTAAATTTTAACCACTACCTATTATTTTAATAACTTATAATAAGAGAGACAAATAAGAAGTTAGAAATATTTGGACTTGAAATCTCATACTCTGATAAATATACTATTAAAAAAAGGCAGGTAATAATATTTAAATAATCTAACAAAATAGCCTTTCGAAGGGAAAAAGAAAATTTCACTCCTCATGAACTTAAGAGACAGACAAAAGTATTTTTGATAAAAGCTAGTTTTACTTTTCCAATAGTGATATATCTTTGAGCTCATTACACACACACCCTTGTGTATTTTTGCAAGACATTGAACATGAGTAAAAATGCAATAATTCCGCAATTAACGAAATATTGAGATATGCAAATATTTCATTTTTTGCTTTTTTTTTAAATAGCTCAATTGTTGCCCGACAAACGAGAAAAATATGCTTCTCTTGTTAGAAAGAAAAATAATATCTTGATAAGGGTACTTGATAATAAGATTTCGCGTTCAATGATGATAGGGTGTCAACAGTCATTCTTCTTTTTTCCCCTTTATTGTTGGGCGAAGTGTGCCCTAGTTAGTGCAAGTTGAGCTCTTATTATTCGCAGCACTAAATACAAAAGGCAAGGACCACCTAATAGGCTTCTTTGCCTTGCTTAAAGTGCAATTAATTTAGTGCGACTAACTTGAACGAGACTGCATTGATCCTCGGAAGATCCCTGGAATGATGATGACAAGGAGACAAAGTTCATTCCAGCAAGATTAGTGGAGGATGAGGGGGTTTCATCACTCGCTCATCATTACGACGCAATTATTAACTTTAGTTTATAATTTATCTCGGCCATTCTCCATCGCCACGCGTGCAAGCACGTCAGGCACTTTTCTACCAATGAATGCTCGTCGATGCGCATCTCTCACTATTCTCCCCTTGTTCATTTCAAGCTTACACTGACATTTTTTTTTTTTTAATTATAAATGGCTCATAGCAGAAAAGGTGAAAGGAAACAGGTCATCGGTCATGCGCTCTCACATGTACTTTGATTAGAAAGTGGTGGGTTGTTGGCTGTCCTTTGAGTTATTGTATGAGCAAGCCACGTAGAATACTCTCCAGGATAACATAAAGATGGAGACTCGTGTCTCTTAGTTGGGAGACGTGCGATTCTTGAGGATCCACTTAAGTCACCAATTAGGTGTTCTTTATGTCTGTGCTATTTCAGCATGGAGTTGGTGAAGTTATGCATCTAGCCAAAAGGGCTATTCATGTGAGGTTAGAGCCCCTGTTGGTCATGAGTTAGTATCAATATGTGAGAATGAGTTGCTAAGAATTTCTAGTTTAGATAATTATTACTTTCAATCTCTTCGGCTACGTTTAGCAATTTGAATTTGAAGCAGGATACGATAATATGTCACACTTTATTTGGGATTTGGGGACGTCCTCTCAACTCAATATATTTATTTGAAATAACTGATGAGAAATTCGAGATAAAAAGTGAAATAGGCCCAAATTATATTTTAAAAAAGTAAAAATAAAAAATAAAAAGAATGAGAATTACAAGTTATTGCAAATGTTACTCGTGATGGTCGGCGCCACCATCCAATTCTTTTTTTTTTGTAAATTCTCTGAAAGTGTATCGAACACTTAATAGAATATGCCCACATTTTCCATCCGGGATTCTATATTCCGCTTTATCTTAGAGTATTCTATATTACTTTACAGCATTCTCGAAATAGTCAATCTCCCATCCCCCGACAATTGCAAGAATTATAAGGTTGTCCTTTTTCTCCCCCAAAGCTCATTGGCTCTTAAAGAGCACTTCGACAGTATGACATTCAAGGGAACAAAATCAATGCACTTTTCCATTGTTTCTAAGTAAAAGACACTGATCATCAAGTTTTTCTTAATTTCATGAAAACTTATTCACTTAATAGCCTTGATCATGTGAGTCCACACACGCAACAATTATCCAAACAAAATTAGGATAATTCATCAATAATAATATGGTAGGAGGAAAGTAACAAAAAGTCCTTGCCTTCTTCTTTTCTTTTCTTTTTTCATTTTATAGATCCACTGCACATTAAAGCTATATATACAAAGAGGGGGCTTCCACTTAAATCAAAACCCCACCACCACCACCTCGAAACACTAATCCCAGTCGCATGTTTATAATCCCTACATGTCTTTTCGTCTTTGGATTAAGACGTGACTTAGTACATGATCCACCGAATGGTCCCCCACCTTCGAGCGATTCGCCAGGGTTTCCCCATCAACATCCTCGTCGTGACGACCTGCTTTGGCCACCTACACTTTTACCTGTTCACCCTAAGAGACAATTTCAAACTAAGAAAAAAACATGTCCTACGAACGAACGTATGCACAGGGAGGTGATGATTACGATTGATACATCTTCACGTATTCTTGTTGCAAACAGAGTCCGATCGTCTCTTTCAATGCTAAAATATCTTGTCGGTCATCTCTAAGTCTAAACCGTCGAGGATGCTCATCGTACCGTCGTCGCCGAAGCAGTCGAACCCGTCAAAGTCGTGGACGCCGTAATCTTGACCCCCCAACAACCACGAGAAGCTCTCGTTCTCGTCCGGCCAAGATGGGAACAAGCCCGCCACGTCGCCACCGCCGCTGCCACTGGGGTTTTCCTTCGGCGAGACGTCAAAGCTGGGTGGCCCTGCCGGCTGCGATTCGTCCACCCACAAGCTGTCCATCAAGAATGACTGGTCGTCGTCACCGCCACCGCCACTGCAGATGTACTCGAGCAAGACCGTGGACTCGTCTGTGCCGGAGCAACAGTTCTCGGCGGACGAGGCCGACGGGGACGACGAGGACGAGTTGTACTCGTCCGCGTGGGCGTTGTTGGGTTGGTGCGTGTTGGCGGGCGATTCGGACGTAGGGTCCGCTTGCGATGACGACAGAGATGCTTCCGGGTCGTGTTCGGATGGAGTTTTCTGAGGCTTGTTCAAGGGCTCGTGGGTCACGGGATCGATCCCCATCTTGAGCAGCTTCTTCTTGATGTGGGTGTTCCAATGGTTCTTTATTTCGTTGTCGGTTCTCCCGGGCAACCTTGCCGCGATCTTCGACCACCTAATCAAGCACAGGAAGACGTAGATGTAAGTTTTAATCATGTGTCACGTCGAGACATCTTCCTTGTGTACGCAGTCAAAAAAAAGCACTTATCATACGTGGAGGAACATGGTGCGTGAACACCTAATTTTTCCAAGGGCTGCTTGCCAAATGAATGATACATGTGATATGACGGAAGATGTTTATTGAAGATATTGAAAGCATAGACTAAAATTGCAACCATAAAATAATTGACCAATCGCAATATACTGAAATAATAGAAAAATACTGAGGAAAGGTGATACTAAAAGGTTGTTCAGTTGCCGAAATGATTTAATTCCGAGTTAACCACATTTAAAAGTCTATACTTTAATTGTATATCTATTATATTCATGTATATATTTTATTTTAATTCACCTGCTTACATGAGATGTATATATGAAGCTAATTCTCATTAGATTTCGTCGTGTTATATAAGAAATGATTGTATTAGAGAACATGCTCTCTAACTCAGAACTGGTGAAGCAAATGAACTAATGTACTTTAATGCGGGACGAAGGACTCAAAACCGATATACTTGGATGACAAGAAAATCGGATGAGAGGAAAATCAAGATAAATGACAAGCTCAACAACCGGACCTGTTGCCGAGGCGGGCGTGGAGGTCGATGACGAGCTGCTCCTCGGCCTCACTGAGGAGGCCGCGTTTGAGGTCGGGGCGGAGGTAGTTGGTCCAGCGGAGGCGGCAGCTCTTGCCGCAGCGGCGGAGGCCGGCAAGCTTAGGGACGGCACGCCAGCAGCAGTGGCCGTTGGTGAGGATGAAGTTGATGAGCTTCTTGTCCTCCTCCGCCGTCCACGGTCCTTTCTTCACCCCGGATTTGTCACAGCACGGTTGCCTCCCCATGACTAGCTCCTCCCAATGAATATACGTTCATCCAAAATCCTCCTCTTTCTCTCTCTAGCTTTCTCTCTCTCAGCTCTAGCGCTAACTCCACTTGTAAAAACTCGAAAGCCCCGCAACCACCTTTATATACAAGCCCTACGTACCTTTCCGATGGCTTCATTGTTGGAATTTTATAATGGACGGGGATTTTCATTCATTATTACAGATGTCAGCTTAGTGGAGGAAAAAAAATATAGCTTTCACACGTTGCCCAAAAATTAGTGGAATGACATTAGCTATACAACGCTCGTGCCTTAAATTGATATATTAAGTGATGTAGTAGATTAATATAATATATTTAAATAGATGGATGATATTCAATATCTAATAAAAATCTGCCATGCCCTTTATTGAATCAATTATATAATTCGAATTTAGTTGTTTGGTATAATTTAAAATTTCCGATCTTAACGATGATCCCATATCGATAAGGGATGAGGGATAAGTTTAATCCTCTCTTTTATGAGCACAACATTTTAACCATGACGTCCCTTGAAAATCGAGGTTGAAGATGAAAAGTGAAGTACCAAATGTTCGATGAGACATTAAAAATCATTTAGATACCGCATCAAAACATGGGCGCTTTCAATTAAAGAGGATGTGTTCATGTGAAATTTGTACAATATTTTTGACGCACTAAAGAGTAAATATTTTTTTTTCATCTCCTATCGCTGTACAAATCTTAATAATGGTACTCCTGCATACTGTTTGGGAAACACGCGGAATCTTGAAAAAAAGCATGATGAAACGGATTTCTAAAAAAATCAGAATCGTTGGTCCGGAACTCGAGTCGAACTTATGGAGATCCAAAACCCACGAGGACCCTCCTCTTGAGATCCATGTACGACATGATTTTCACTTTAACCTTCAATAATTTTTCTCTTTACCTAGAAAAAAATCATCAAGGGAGAGAGAGAGGGAGAGATTCATTTGGGGGTCCACCAAATGGGGAGGAGAGAAAAGGACATTGGAACTAATATGGCCTTGTTCTGGTGTGTGCCAAAGCTAAAACACAAAAAAAATATGGTGAAAGTGAAAGATGGATGACCCAACGGCACATCCCCACACATCTCATCAATCCATCACTCTCTCTCTCCCTCCCTCCCAAACAAAAATTTCTCCCCCGTCTCTCCTTCGCCAGTTTCATACACAACCCCACTCCCTAATTGCACTCTTACTCCACCATTCCATCACCCATTTCGTCACCCCCAAGTCTAACTCTACCCCTCCGTATCAGGACATTTATGCCATACCCAAATAAATAAATAAAAAGGGAAAGAAAATATATGTAATCGATGCTAATCGCCATCAAAGATGATCCAAATTCATAAAAGGATTTTGACCTCAAACTTTTACCTAATTTCCAAGAATGTCTATGTGGATTATGTTAAATAATTATTTTTACATAACGGAAAGAATTGTTATCTAAATTATCAAAAAAAGACGACACTTACCAGTACATGAGGCGATGCATTTTGCTTCTTATCATTTTCTATATATTATGGATAATCAAGAAAAGATAGTTCATTTTTATTCCGTTAATAAGTAGTATTGTGAAAATTAATTCGCTACCATCATAATAATTATAATCAACCAAATTCAAATCTTTTGAATTTGGTCACTTGAAACAAGAACGCCTCAAGTTGCTAAGGAATTTTGATGTAGCCCCCCCACAACAAAAACACCAAGTCTGTCACTAGGTAATGACCAAAAATGGATTTACAAGTTTGTGCTGCAAGAAAACGTTTGTACGACCTTTTTTTGTTGTAGAGCATCTTTCGTGGGAAAGTAGGGCAAGATTTGATTTTTTTTTTTTTCATGGATAATATTTCACCCTGTCAAGACATATTCGATTGGCATTTGGTGGTACATGGCAAATGCTCATGCGTTGCCCCAGATGTGTTGGGAGATTTGGCTGGCATTGAATGGTTGAAACGATATGTGTGCGAGGATGGGGAGGCACATTATGATGCAGAAGCAATCAAGTGGATCCTATATTTTCCCCACGGAATGATTCACTTCATTGACCAGGAAAAATTCTTTTCTGTGGCTAGTTGGGTTCGATTACATGGTGAACATGTCGGCTGGATCAGGTGTGAGATGTCTGATAGATTTTATTCATTTTGGCAAGACCGTGAGTCAAAGAGGGTCCATATGTGATTAAGTTAATTAATGACATCTTAGATAGTACTGGATTCACTTAAATACATTAATATTCTTGCGTGTGCCGCCCTCATAGGCACTGTAGGTCAAGATTATTTACCTTGCCATGGGACGGCTAGGACATATCTTATGCTGCAGAGGTTTTTTAATTATGATCTGAGCTATGTACGTCCCTAACATGCGATTCCGAACGTTTTGTCTTCACATCAGAGATCTTAATGATTGCACATATAAATTAACTTGAGAAGCATGGCCACTCAAACTTCGTCCAGCCTCCAACATTTGCGTGCACAACCACGTCAAAACGACCTCTGGAATTTGATTTTAGTATGTTTGACTTGACGCGGACTATTTCTGTCTATTTAAGTAGCAATATGTAAAATCTTGCGGCTCCATTGGCATTCTGGCTTTTTTCTATTCCCTGTGCGATTTCGTACGGGGTTATCTGGTTGGTTGAATAATCATCAATAAATTAGCACCACCCACAGATTTTGGTATGAATATATATATATATATATATATATATATATATATATATATGGACATCCAAGGGAATGAATCCGTGGCTTGTTATGTGATAATGTTGGTTAGTATCATTACATGTTTTTCAAAATTCAGGGAAAATATGGGGAAGAAAATTTTGAGTGGAGGGGGTCAACATTAGAATAATTCTATGACCTTTGCAAATTACTTGCATAAAATCATTTTGAAAAATTACGTATCTCTCTGCGAAGTGAAAAAAAAAATTGAATAAAAATATTGTCGACTAAATGATTGACAGAATCAATTATAATAGAACTACTATGATTACTTAATGGTAGTCAATGAGTTATCTGGTGAAATATATATACAACGTTGATGCATAGGTATATCTCCAATCCAATGAAGAAAATGTTACACGTGCCATGTGCATTAGAGGTTGCCTCATCAAATGTTGATTCAACTCATTTGGACCATATGATTTTCTTGTCTCAACAAGTCATAAGATGACATATGGTTTTGTACTACCATATTGGTGGCAGTTGATAATCCAACTTGTTGGTCTTTTGACTTGAATCTCTTGGTTTAGGTGGGTATGGTTAGCCTTGGACCCCTCCTCCCTTTTATGCTCACTTCATTACTTCAACCGGTGTCAACCACAAAAAAGAAACCCTAAAAACTTGTTCGTCTCGCACTTGATCTCCTAGGACTATCTTGTGAGGATAAATCGAATTTTTTAAATTGCAAAGGTCGTATCCAAGGGCGAAAAATCTATTTTCGTCCTTTGGATTGTCAACGCGACACACGCAAGATCAAATGCAAGCTTATCCTTCTTCCATGTGGACACAAAAATATATGGCCAGATTTGCAAGACCTGCAAGGTAAGAGTAGAGTAGCCAATGGATTATCATTTGTCTGCTTGGATGGAACATCCGTAGTGGAAAATATAGGCTTGATCCATAAGGTAAGGGAAGTGAGGTACCAAAGATAATTTTATATTGACGTCGAGGCGATCGCTGAACACGAAATATACAGATGCTGTTCACTCATGATTCCCCAACAATATGCTAAATGCAGAATCAACCACGTACGGCTTTCTTTCAACCTCAAGGGCGCACCAAAGATGGGTCGGGTGGAAGGCGGTTCGTCGTGGCACCTTGATTAAACAACTCGTTTCGGGATGCGTAGGTGAAGCAGTTGATTATTTTACACTTTTAAGGTGTCGCGCAAGTTGGGGTTGTGTTTTCCCAACACACCATGAGGAAGGCGATGTGGTGGCATTGCTTGTAAGTATGGATCTGTCGGGTTAAAATTAAGGGAATCGTAACATAAGTGTTGCTGAATTTCGTGCTCAGACGGCTCCCGGCCGAGCTATAAGCAGCTTCACATGTAGTAGTTTCCCATGACAGGACCGCAATCGCAGTGACAGATTGTCGCACATCACGCGATCGGACATGCGGGGAATGCGAAGTAAGAGTTTGCTAGGAAAGCAAATCGTAAAAGTGGGTCTTATGGGACCAAATATACCGGCATCGTCTGTACTTCTAAAACCTTCATTGATGCGAAATTCTTTTGCAGCGTCCATATCAATTGGTGACATGATGTATGACAATTAAAGCAGACAAAGTTGGTAGTAACCATATTAAGAACACTTCTTGGCCTCAAGTTTTTCTACTTAGAATTCCCAATTCTATCGTGGATTTTCCAAGTAAATGTCAAAGGAAGAGCATTTGTGATTGCGATGACATAATAGGGATGAGAATTGTAGGCCTATTTGAACATTAAGTCAATCTCACTTGACTCTTTTTTAGGTGATACTTGGCTCATTACTTGGTCTTGTTATGCAAGCAAAAGGATCACCAAGATTCTGAAGAGAAATTACATTGGCAAATCGTCAAAAAATTTAACATTAAATTGACACGATTAAAAGATTCATAACTGAATTGACCGCATACAATAAGATTAGGAATTTTTGGACAATTTTCTTGTGCAAAGACAAAGCTTTCACTACCCACCAAAACAGGAAAGAAAGTTGATGAAATTGAAGTTAAGATTTATTATATCACAAAAAGAAGTGCTAGCTTATCAACCATAGACTTTTATGTATTATATACAGACTATCTGTCAATCTTTTACAGAAGTCATATATATGTCACAATTGACTTGGATAGTTGGTTGATTGCTAAAAATAGAATTTCTATATTAACATTCATAAAGATGGGTGGTAAAGTACTGGAAATAATTCCTTTAGGTAGTGTTAGGCAGAAAAAAAGTAATATCTCGTGAAATCCTTATACTCAGCATAAATAGCTTGCTAATTCATCAACCTAGAAATCAGAAGAAGAATTTAGTCTCTCATGGACATCAACTAATCCAAATTTTTAACTTACAAATATTTAGTACAATATCTTTCAAATTTAATGGTCATAATGTACTTTTTTTCAGTGTAATTAATGGCCATAATGTACTTGATCACATCATTTTTTGGTCTGATTATAAAATAAAAATGGCTTTCTTCTTTCTTGTACAGGTGTTATGAACAGAGCCTAGCGTACATAGTCAAAAGACCATACGCACCCATCTGCTTCCTTGTGAATATAAACCATATGATTGGGAAAATATTATATTCATCTGACTATAGTGTAACAGTTGATGACGACCATGACCGAATTCGTCAAGAGGGTAGACAGGGAGTTCTCACCAAACAGTGATATTTTCGTAGATCAAAATAGGGTTTCTAAAAAATCAGTGCAGCCCATGTACCTGTGAACTCCAAGGTGTTATTAATTTATCATCAAACTAAACGGTAGTGACCATTGTTCAAGGCTACCGTTGGACGACTTTGAAGCCCCACAACCACTCCACAATCCGTCCCCGCAAAGCATGAGATTAGAGAGAAGATGAAAAAGAGAAACAAGAAAAGAACAAGTACAATTTTCTTCTTTTATATATATATATATATATATATATATATATATATATTTGGAAATCTTTTAATTATTAGAGAATGGTGCGTCATTGACATCCACATTCCCACTAGGGCTTGTGATTAGGAGAAAAGCGTGAGCGATATTGCATCATCATTGCTTAAGCATATGCTTTAAAGCGACCCCCGAGCTACCAAATTGGAGTTAATCTCTATGGGTATCAACATCTTTCCCCTTTTCCACTTTCCATTTTTCATTTTTCATTTTTCCTTTTTCCTTTTGATCTTGATTATTGGTTTGGCATTTGAAAGTATGAACGTGTGGGAACCCCAGGGTGATTGCGCAATTGGTGCGTAATGCATGCGTCATCAACAGTGAACACAAGCATCTCACAACACCACTTGTGTACAAAAAGTAGCAGATCATCTTTTTGAAGCGACACAAAAGAAAAGAAGAACAAAAACAAAATTCCCTCCAGTGAGGGGGGAGAGATTAGGCCATGTTTTAGACGAGATTAGTGAGCATGAATCGGACTAACTAAAGCGGAATCGCCTCCGTAATCAAGTGTCACCATGACGACATGGAATTGAAAAAGAGCTACTTTCTTACTTCGAAAACGCAGAAAGTGAAGAAGTTGGTAGGGAAAGAAGAGGGATCAGTTTGGTGAAAACCGGTCAAGGAAAAGGTAAAAAAGGCGAACCGGATATCTCGGGAATAGACGAAGCCATGGGTATATGTGGTAGCAGCCTTGGACGGCGATAAAAGCAGAAAAAACGTTGGACTTGAAGAGTGGGGACCTGCTGCCGTTTGGTAAGACGGGAGGAATTTCCCTCGCTATTCTCGTGCGGAGGCGAATGGGAATTCTGTCTGCGCAGGCGCATCTTTCAGGAGAGGGAGATTGCGCCCGCGGAGGGCGAAGGTCGTTGGGCGATAGCCACCACCTCTCCCCCCCGCCTGTGGATGAAACGTCGTTATCCGTTCGATCGACTTGTACCTCTGGTGCGTAGGTCACCAAATTGACCGCGACGTGAAGCTCGGTCGTTGGTGGGATTCGTACGTCTACTTTGCCGGACGTAACCTCTACTCACCATACGGAGGGCGGTTGGATTATGGTGGGAAAAAGGTCGTGTTAGCTTGTCGCAAGCTGAAAACCCATGTCGATTAGTAGTCCATTTCGAATGTTCTGGATCTCATGACTCACATCGCACAATCATTTTTCCTCCAAAAACTGTGATGTATCTCGCTATCTCTGTACCTTGCGGCACTGCTAGGAAGGTGAAGCTTTAGAAGCCCCATGTACGAAAGTTGCATCGATAAGTTGCGTCATAATGATAAAGCAAAGCTCTACCGTAAGCTGACAAATCCAGCCTAAAGCTCGGAGAAATGTCGGTTAGGCACGAGGACCTTAATGAAGACTCCAACAGGAAAGTTCCTCCGAGGACAGGAAGCAAATGAAGTCCGGATGATTTTGCAACACGGCAAATCTGGGACGATGAGCAGCGATCATGTGTCCCATCAAATTTGCAATCTTTAATAAGGCAAGGCTGGAAATAACTGGAAAGCACAACTAAATCACACTTTTCTCATGACGTTATTCAGCTTATACCTATCGTTTCAAAAGCAAAATCAAGATGCTCATCCGAGATCCCCACCAACGGAAAAATGTTTACAGATGATGACAACCGACTTTTCAGGTAGCCTTCTCAAACCCCTCCACTATGATAAGCCAGAACCTTCGACATGAAGACAGCTATTACTCCATCCCAATTTTTCACTTGGGTCCTCCGAACTTGCTCATCATCTTTGCAATTATAGGGGCCACTTTTGGATTTGCCTGATGCTTTGCCAGATTGGCAGGGTTCTTCATTACTGCAAAACCATCAACACAGGAACAAAAGATGACATAAAAATCTCCAATAAGCCACACAAGTTTCTACTAAAAGTAACCATAATCTACTGTCGCATAGAGCAAAATTATAAGCGCAGATGCCCACAGATTCATTTGCTATTCGGTTGTCAGCTCTAGGTTAATAACCTCCCAACGACTGTTACTGAATGCTTAATGTCCTTTTATGCCGAGTGAAAAAATAACCACAAAGACTCAGAAAAAAAAAAGTACTTTGTTCTAAGATTACTTCGATACCGCTCGTGGTTACCTTACGGGTCATGCATTAATATCACCATATTCTAAATCTCAAGGTTATAGCTCCTTACAGAGGACATGTAAAACTGGTAAATGATACCTCCGTGAAATGAACGATATCTCAATAAAGTGCAAGAAATAGGAACAAAAGAACAATGCCAGAAAACAACAGTACCATCCTGCAAAGCAGCCATGACTTCTGGATCCTTAAATGCAGTCATAAGATCGGGATCCTGCTCCAAATGTTCAGTAAAAATTCATTAAAACAAATGAGCAAAGGTGAAATGGAACAGACAAACTGACTACAATATGATCAATGAGTGATCCACCCAAAAAAAAAAAAAAAAAAAAACACAATCAAATCATCAAAGTTGCACGCACCAATTCATGTCTAGGTCTTTATTCTAAAAGTGAGATATCCATATTCCACCACACTTATTTCTGTTTTGCTGAGAGAAAAAGTACTTAGTGTTTTGCTCAAATCAACATTTCCCCGCATTACCATCCATTTCCCAGCACACTTACGTTCAGTATTTGGCTAAAATCAACATTTCCAGGCATTCCTCCTGGCATTCCACCTGGGACACCTCCAGGCATTCCCCCGGGAAAGCCTCCAGGCATCCCCCCCGGAAAGCCTCCAGGCATTCCACCTGGGAATCCACCAGGCATACCACCTGGGAATCCACCAGGCATACCACCAGATGGTCTACTGGATGATGACTGCTCTTGTTTCTTTGCCTTCTCATATGCAGCCTAGAGGAAAGGCACAACAAATGTCACACAGGAATTATAGCAAGAAAAACATCCTAAATGACTGAACATCAGGATCATGGACCAATTACTTGAGCCTCAGCACGTCTACGTTCTCTCTCACGCTGAATCTTTCTTTCTTCCCGCTCCTTACGTAATCTGTCATACTTCCTCCGATGTTCCTCAATCCTATGTGCATTTGGTTCAACCTGTGTAGATTGAAAGTTGTAAATGATGGAATCAAACTTAATGGAGCAAGATTCGAATTGCGCATCAATCCCACATTTCAAAGATGTCCAAGAGAAAAGCCGCATGCGAGTACTCATGAAACTCCAACCAGCAATTCATTTCCAGTGCAGACCACAAAATCAAAAGGTGACCCCACCTTAAACTGTCACTCATCAAAGTAAAGGCCGACATTTCATGATAAACCAGCAACAGCCAGTGTGAAAGGTGCATAAAATGATTTCGAGGTCAACCTACATGCGATAACTTTTAACTTTGTGATGTAATCTCAAAGGGCATTTATTGGCCTTATACAAGCAATCTACAATGAAATAAGAGGCATCTCATCTAATCTGTAGCCGTCTGAATCTAATCTAGAGAGCAAAGAATGCCCAGTCCAGAAAATTCTCGTTTGCTTCAAAACCACAGGAAATAGGTGTGAGCAGAGCCCTGTATCCAGTGTCTAAAAGACAATTATTGGCGTTATGCAATCTAGCTGCAACTAATCTAGAGTGCAAAGAGAGCTCCTTAATTGTCGACTTTTTTAGCCATCTTTACTCGTTAGTGTACCAAAATAAAAAAGGAATGTCAGACGGCAAAAGATGCAATGACTTGTCTCCTTGACTCAAGCCAAGAAGACAAGCAAGAGACATAGGCAATTAAAAAATTGATAAAAGATCTGTTTGAGTGTACTGACATATTTAGAAACCTTTACATACGGATATATAAAATCATTTGTCAATTATCTGATTTATTTTCATAACTTCAAAAGCAAAAACTAATGTTTGATTTTGGCAGGCAAATCAGTTAATAACTTTTTGCTCAAAAAGGATAGAATGGACAATCCCAAACACGAGCACACAGAGAGAGAGAGAGAGAGAGAGAGACCTTCTTAAGTACAGCATTTATTTCCTCATCGTAATCTAGCTTTGATGCCAAATGAAGATCCTTCGCAGCTTCTTCCCACTGACCAAGCATAGCTCGAGCCATGCCACGAGCCTTGTAGCCTTTTGCAGAATCCGGATTTATCTAGATTAACGAAGTACATGAGCATGACAACCCGAGATTTAAGACTCCAAGGTTGATCCCACCCATACAAGACAACTCAACAAGGTCCGACACCAAGTAAGGAAGCTTACAAAGTCATAAGTTTTCCTTGAACAATTCTCAGCAATTAATACGATCACAAACACAATAAGTAATGATGAGAATGTTTCTAATTTCGCAATAATTGTGTTAAAACACTTCAGCATTTTTTTGTGCATGTATTACTTTATATTGTGTGGGATAAGCACAACAACTGAACTTTCCATGTGAAATCTAAACCATTGCTCATGAACACATGGTTGCCAATACCTTGAACAATTTAAGTAGATGTTACCTCTAAAGCTGCATTTGCATCCCGGATTGCAGCATTGGGCTTCTTCATCTTAATATACACAGTAGCTGTAAAAGCATCAATAACCATGTGCTGACATGAGGTAAAGAACTTAAAACCAAATAAAAGGACAAAAAATTTCGGTAGTCACTTCAAAAACTCCGCCAGCTTCTTACCTCTGGTTCCATACATGATTGCAGAGGTTGGATTGAGTGTTATTGCCTGTGTAAGGTGCTCAATCGCTTCCTCCAAGTTTCCTGCAGAGGACAAATCAGCAAACCAAAGAGTAAATTAAACAAGACCAACAGATTCAAGAAGCACACATATCCCTAGCACTGCAAGGTTGAAAAGTAATTATCAGAACCTTCAGAAAGGAATTCCATGGCTTGTGCCTTTGCCGCTTGAGAGGCATCACGATTCTCCTCAGTAACTTCAAGCGAAGGATCTCCCATCTGAAAAATCATATAACAAAGGCACTCTACATCAATTCACACAGCAAACTCAATAACAAAGTAGGCAAAAAAGAGGGAAAAGAAAATGTTAAAAGCGAGATGATTCCACAGGTCCGTGTTAGAGGCGAGAAAACCTTCTGGGGAGGCTCATCATCAGGCTCAACCGTCTCGCCTTCAAGCTCAATATCTGACTCGATAATCTCGTCCTCCTCCTCTTCCTCCTCCACTTTCACATGTCCACCTTCGTTCTCCTCCATATCCTCGTCACTCTCGTCAAACACATGGCTCTTCTGCAGTAGTCCACAATCCAGAGCAAGTATTATTACACGACAAAATGCAGTAGCATCGACCACCACATGTCAATCGGTTTCAAACAAAATCAAGCGATGATGATATGTATTCAAACAAATGCGCAGGACTGAATCATTATCAACACTGCATAACTGCTTCACAACGTTTAAGTCCTTTGTTTCCAACTATACCGAAAGAAACATCTCAAATCTTCGCCCTATGGAAAATGCGTACAAGAGCGAGCTCAGCGTCATTTCACGTCAAACCACCACAAAATCGCATCAATCGCCAATCTCAAAGCAAACTGAATCAAGCGCGCCGCATCCGAGAACGAATCGACCTAAAAATTCCTGTAGAATGCAAACAACCTCTCGAATCCAAACGTGCAAAAAGCAGACTCAAGCGGCGCGAGCCTCACCGATTTCGATTCGCCGGCCGTGTGAGCAGCGGCGGCAGGAGGGACTTGAGCTCCGAGGCTGCGACGAAACGGTTCCGAATCCGTCAGGGGAATCGAGAATGGCGAAGGGGAACGAACCGAGCGCGCGCGCCGGCCGGGAAGAGCTACTCACCTCTCGAGGTAGTCGCGGAAGAAGGCAAGCGAAGGATCGGCCAGGACGGCGGGATTGGACTTGCACGTGTCGACGAACTGCTTCAGCTGGTCCAACTTCGCCGGATCCATCTTCCCTCGGCGGTCGTCGGCGGCGGGCGGCGAGAGATCGGCGCGCGGCGTCGGATTTGCGGCGGCGATTCGGTCGATCGGGTTTCGGGAATTTTGAAAGGGTTTGGAAAATCCGCGAGTGGTTTTGAAAGTGGGGAGACCTATCTCGGGTGCGCGGCGTGAGGAGAGGGGTTTTAGGGAGGTGCTTCTAGTAGCTTCCACTGGATATGCCATAAGGCATCAACGTTTCCACCGTCCACGTCAGCACTTCCCAATCAAAAGAAATTAGGATGATATGCAGTGTTCAACATGCTTCAAAATATTTCCAAAAATACAATCCATTCTTAGAATTTTGAACAGCTTTCATAAAATTTGACGATGAAATCAAGTCTCAGAGTTTGTCAGCAATCGAACAGCTTTCTTCGAATTTGATTGATGAAAATTAAGATGTTACTTCTTCTTTTTTTAATTTTCGAAGAAACATGATCAACACGTGATGTTCACTTTGCACCACGTCATGAAAGAGTTTGAAAAAACTTATCAAAAAATGAAAAATTGTATGGAAAACCTTTCTTAAGAAAGTGAAAATGCCCGAGATTTATAGTATTGAAATTTTTCTTTGTAAAAGCATCGGCCGGGACTAGATAAAAGGATTTGGCCGTTGCCCTTGCTTCACCGGCAAGAGTTGACAACCGCTAGTAGGTGGTGGTGCACTCCTCCCCACCGCTCCCTCACAGCCTTAATGCAATAAAAGTTCAATATCATCCACCATTTCATTCCGAAACCTTAAAATTTCATAAGGGGAATCACTTCTTTTCCTCATGCCGTTATAATAAACACAAAACCCCATCTCTCACCGAGAATGGACATATTTCAATGACATGACCAACGGTAAATGATATATACGCGTGCTTGTATTTTGTAAATATCATACGAAAGTCATTTTCTTATATTTTGTTACGGAAATGAAATAAATATTCGAAAAAGAAATCTCGAGTCCAAGTGCAAGGTTCGGGCAGGGCTTCGGGATGTCGGGATCAATCTTGCGCGATCCCGGCTTTGTACGGTGCAAAAGCCGAGTACCTAATGTCTTGGGGTTGTTGGTCTCAAAGGGGCCCACAAGGGGGAGAGAGCCCAGCCCAAGCATCAGGATCCTGAGCCCTTTGAGCATTGGGCCTCGTTGCATTCTAATTCTCAAAAGATGAATTCATATTTTTAGAAGAGAAAAAGCCACCAAAAATCAAATTTTATCCAACCAGACAAATTTATTCCAAACCTTTTTTTTGTAACACAAAACCTCCAAATTTTACCAATTGTAACCCATTTACCCCAACTCTATAGCTGAAGGGCATTTTTGTCTTTTACTTTTTACTTCTTTTCTTTTTCTTTCCTCTTTCCTTTCTTTTCTTTTTCTCTTTTTCTCCTCCTTTTTTCCCTCCACCATGACCGAAGGAGAGAAAAGAGGAGAAAAAAAAGAAAAAATTTAAAAGTAAAATAACAAAATGTTCTATAATTTTGAGTAAATGTGTCACATGGGAATAAGTTTAGAGTTTTTTATTTCAAGAAAAAATTTGAGATAAATATGTTAGAGTTGGTGAAGTTTGAAGTTTTTTATGTCACAAAAAAAAGTTTGGGGTAAATTTGTCATACGGAGTAAAGTTTAGGGTTTTTGGTGGCTTTTTCCCTTTTTAGAATTTAGGCATATGTTTTCCATTGATTATGACATCTAGGGAAAATTGCCCAAAAAAGCCTTAAAGTATTATGTGATGGCCAATTCAGTTATAAACCTTTAATTGTGCTAATTTAGTTCCAAACCGATGATTTGTTAATTTGGTCTGTTCAGTCAATTTTGACTAGAAATCACTAGGGTAGACGTCAATTTTCTCATATAACACGACCGACATTGATGTGAACAATTTTTATTGGTTTTTTTTCCTTTCCTTTTCCTTTTTATTTTATTTTTTATTTTGTTACTATTTTACTCTACCAAGAGGGGGTCACAACAATGGCCGGCGGCCGATCATAGGGGAGGGTCGAGACACCCTCACTTGCTCTCATGGGCCACTAGGTGCGAGCATCATGGCCTCACCCAACGAAAACTCTCACTTGCCCTCACCTGAATCTGGCAATGACTGTGACCCTCGTCTAATGACTAGTGGCTATAAAAAAGAAAAAATTGATAAAAATTAAGAAATTTTATTTAAAAATTGTACAATTTTTTTCACATTAGCGTCAGTTATGCCATATAAAATAGTTGATGTACATGTTATCGATTTTTGGTCAAATTTGGTCACAGAGACTAGATTAGTAAATGTAAAAAAGTTTATGATGAAATTAGCACAATTTGAAGGTTTATGACTAAATTAATTGCTATTAATAAGTTCATGACTTCTTTGACAATTACCCTGATTAAATGTAGAAAATATATTCCAACAATGAATAATTCACTAGACAAAAAGACCCTAAAAGTTAATTTTCCTTTGAAAAACTTACTAATCATTTGAAAATTTACTTCTCCATGTGGTTGTTTTCTTTCAATATAGAAGAGAAAGGTTCACCATATCGATAACTATAACAAGTGATTCTCTTTCATGTTATGATCACAGAAAATTCTAAACTGACAAACTTATGACATATTTCTTTTAAATTGATATGAATTGCCACATGTACTTATCATGTCAATTAAGTAACTACAACTCAGTAATTCCACAATGAAATTTGACGAAAGCTAACAAAAGATAAATATGTGATCGATTCAAGTTTTTGCTAATTTAAAGTAGTTTTAGATAAATTTATCGCAAATTTATTGATTTAGGGCTTTTCATGGCACTAACTATTCTCTCTTTCATGTTGTTAGTAACTTATCACATTAAAAAATAAGTCATACCTGTCTATGGAGGGAGAGCACAGGCATAAAACGAGAAAACCCAATAATAAAACATGTCATAATATCCTATCTTAAAATACATTAATAAATCGGAATATATCAATTTATTCAGTCATTTCCTAACTTCCGGCATGTCTCAATAAAGTAAAAAGCATCATCGACACTAACTGAAACAGTCAATGTTTGAGCAAAGGGCGACAAAGAGACCGATTGAAAAATCTGTGTGATGCTCCCCGGAACTAAAATGCCCAACGAACTCGGTCATTTCCTACTGCCGGCATGTCTCAATAAAGCATCGTCGATGCCCAAATCAACAAGAGGAACCAGGAAATCCCTGTCCAGACTCTGTTTGCGCCGCTGTTGCTGTTGACATTCGCTGCGCCTGTCAACACAAGTGATCTCAAATACTCATTGCCCCGCGAATCAAATAGGGAGCGCGACTGAAATCGAAGCGCGCATGGACAATGCTAGCAGAGCGATGAATATCAGTTCAATACTCATTGTAATCTTCACCGTAGATTGCAAAGTTGAACGAGCCACATAGGATACAAAATGATTCCAGTAGAGATCATATAACCATAATTCAAGGGACTGTTCTTTTTTATAATATTATCCACATCATGGAATTTTTAACGAAGATGTTAAAAAGAGTATTTAGTGGCACTTGTCAAACCTTATCAACTGTGCTTCGAAAATTTAAAAACTGCTATTTTAAGTAATTGACTTTATATAAGAAGGCAATACTGCACTTGCAAAGTTTATTGGAAAGTGTAGTTCTGCTTTCAATTGACTTAGCTAGCGTCTGGGCACTCAATTACAAGATCCAAGTTTTAAAATTAGGAGAGATGACACAAAAATCTCCTGCTGAACTTTAAGGGTAATATACGTTCGTCCCTAACTTTGAACTATTATACTTTACCCCTTTGAGCTTTCGTTTGATTGAAGCCATTAACCCTCCATTATAATTTCCAATAGTATCTTTCAATACGCATAATTTTTAAGGGTTAAATGTGTATTTTTATCTCATTTATCAAGGAAACCTCTCCTTTAGCCTCGATTTCTATAAAGAAAAAAGAATAAGAATGATGAAAATGGAGAAAAATATTAATTAAATTTTAATATTAGAAATAAAAATATCCATAATAGTAGTAAAAAATATTTTAAAAAAAATCTATGAATGTATTTTAAAAAGTGGATATATATCAATTTTATTAATCAACCATATTTACATTAATTAAGCCATTAAATATACATAATGAGTAACCAATTTTTGTCATTTAGATTTTATTTGTGAAGCCTTTTTTCTTTTTATCTAATTTGTGCTTATTCTTTTTTCTTAACAAATCATATTTTCTACTATCGGTATTTCTAATTAATTTACTTTTATCTTTTTTTTTTATACATTTTACATTTTTGCAGCAATTAAGGGGAAGATCGGCCCTACACTCTCTCGACTCCTTTGTCTTTTGAGTGTTTGTTTTGTTGGAGCCGGGTTTCCTCTCTTTGTATATTCGTTTGGCAATATCTATATTATACTTACCTTTACCAAAAAAAAAGGGAAGATCGGAAAATCATTTTCCCTCATGCACCACACATGCTAATCGAAAAAACAATGCAAAGTCGGCGGCCCAAACTACAGGACAACGTGCAAAGGCAATTAAAGCTAACCCAACAACCAACTAACACGAGGTAAAGTGGCCTTTCCAATTAAAGGGCATCATCAAGAGCGAGACTACCACAAACTTCAGTCGGAATGCACGGACCTTCATGAAATATCTTGTAAGCCTTTCCTTTTCGAGCTCTTCGTTCCATTTCATGTTGGTTGAATTTTAAATTTACATTTATGGCTCATTAAATGAGCCGAAACGAAAGGTTGGTCCACCGACAAACCATATCACCGCGAGACGGATTGATTACTTCCTTAACCTGCGTTAGACTCGAGATGACCGATCGGTCGATCCTTTTACATTTTTGACTTAAAACTCGTGCCTAAAGCTTTGATTAAGGTTTCCATTTCTAAACCTTCCCGATCGGAAACAGAAACATCCGACCTAAAGTGGAACGCGGACCTAAGTTTTTCCGGTCAATCCATCGAACGCGAATTTACGACGGAGGAAGCGAGTTCCAAGTTTTACCTGGAGATGCTGGGGACTGAGCGCTCTCTGCAGAGAAAAAGATCACAGAACAAGAGCAAAGCATCAGTAGACAAGCGTCGCACATTACTCGGACCGGTTCCTAGTTCTTTCTCAGATTCATGTACCTTTGCAGACGCTGGTGGTGGAATTGATGCCGCATCCCTGGCCGATCCGGAGGACCTGCGTGACGTTGATGTTGTACTTTTGGA
Organism: Eucalyptus curtisii; assembly: GCA_017140595.1. NCBI lineage: Eukaryota > Viridiplantae > Streptophyta > Magnoliopsida > Myrtales > Myrtaceae > Eucalyptus > Eucalyptus curtisii. The sequence continues at coordinate 20,076,147 of CM029497.1, forward strand.
GCATGCCCGGGGTGTTGTACATGTTGCAGAGGCAGTGGATGGTCGCCGCCTCGTCCGTCTTGAGCGGGTTGCAGCAGCTCGCCGGCGGCTTCGCGGTCGAGTTCAGGTACTGGTAGCATGGCACCAGCCTGTTGATGCAGCCCATCGTCGAATCTGCCGCCGACACGAGGCTGCTCGCGAGGATGCTCGCGAGGGCCACGGCAGTCACGGTCGCTGCGAGCACCGACGTCGGTGTTGGGTGGCGGCGGCAACGAGCCATTTCTCTGAGTTCTCTTCTCTAGCGTTTGTCTTTCGGTGGTGGATGGAGGCGGAGGGCGGCGGGGGAGGCTCTTGTAAGGGAAGTGGGAAACGTGGGTCTGGGAGGTTGTTGGTCGCTAGTTGTTAGGACGGGAATAGCAGTAAGAGCGAGCTTTAATGATGGGGGCCGGGGCGGACTAGATTGAGCTAATCTAACGTAGCTGTTTTGACCAAAAGTCAAAGGAAAAAAGATGGCATGGTGCCTATTACTGCCATGTCGGCAATCCGAGAATCAGTAAATTCCTTTTATTGCTTGGAAGGAGTTGGCGGGCGGCACCGCATCCGCATCAACTGCCAGCTAAAACTCAATTCAATGCGATCGACACGTGGCGGGGAGCCCTTAGTTGTCTTGCTTGGTTGGTGAAGCAAGTGATTGCTCCACGTCAGATGAGTCCTCGTTAGCTTCGTCCGAAAGGGTTGAGACCACCCGTTGCTGTTGCTTGGAGATCATGCGGATGCATGTTGTGTTTCTTTCCGAAATCTAGTAAATCCGGCGGTTCATATGGAAAATGTTTCCGGATAAGTGCATTTTAATCGTTAGTTATAGGAGCTTTAATTTGGCTCATGAGAATTTTCAAGATTTTATTAACCGTGATTGAATTGGGATGGTTCATGAACGTTTTCTTCTTACTAGTCTGAAAATTTTTCTAAGACGAGAATAAAAGATTAGTGTCAAAAGTAAGAACAAGAAAAATGCTAACTGTCATCTTCATTATTATGACCTCAATACACTTTGTACCTTTAATCTTAGAATAAAACCTCACAAAGCAAAACAAGTCCGATTGTTCTTCAATCAAATTCAAACTTCACATTCCAAATTTTGAAATCTTACGGTCATGAATCTCAATTTCTCTCCAGTCACTTTCATTAGCTGGTACAGGTAGGAGTGTCAATGTTTCAAATCCATTAGAACCTCCAAAGATAGCCAACCCAATCTCAACGTGAAAATCTATGTTGTTTGGGATCCGACTTGAGACACAACCCGAATTCAGACCGAAAATTTGACTAGAGTTGGTTTGGGTTCCAAGCTTTTCCTCTCTTTTTTTCCTTATCAGTATCAAGCCTCTCTATCAATCTTTTTTCTCTATCAACTCCTGCAATGAGCTCTCTAATGGCACGCCTGACAAGCCATTCTCACTCAAACTCATATTTGAAATTGCTAGAAAAACACTCCTATCTTTCGGAAGTCAGGCTTTTAGGGTTCAAAGTGCATAGCAGCCATGCAATTAGACGTTCAGCGAAGGAAGGGAACGACAGTGGTTCTGAAAGAATCGAACATGAACGAGAGAACGGAGTGTAAAGTGCGAAAGCAAGCGTTCCAGATGCTCGGCATGGACCTCTCCCAGCCCAAGTACAAGCCGATCGTGAGACAAGTCGTCCAGTCCTTCCTGGAAGAGTAGAAGATGAATGAAATTGAAGGAGCCGATGCACTTGAAGAGGGAGAGAAAGAGGAGGAGGAGAGAGGAAATAAGTCCAACGGTGAAGTATACCGAGGACAGTGACCTTATCATCTGTAAGGTGAATTAGTGGTTCTTCCCTTTCCTCTGATTTTATTTTGTTTCTTCACATCCAATCTTTTTCTTAGATTTAGGAGAGAAGGTGTTTTGGATCAGGTCCTTCAATTTATCCATGGCTCAGTTCGATTCGGGTCTTTTTTATTCTCCAGACAATCACCCACCTCTTTAATTGTTGTAGAAAGCGATGGTTCCCGGCTCTCTCTATCTCTCCAATTACTTATATCAAGATTATCCACAACATCGACAAGAGATCTATGACCTCATGTGACATTCCAGAGTTCACAAGTAGGGATTTCTCTAGTGGATGTGTGGTTTGTGAATGGACTAATCAAAGAGTGATTGTGACGGCTAAATGGTTCAAATAAGATGTAGCTCTTGACAGACTTTTAGGACAATAAATGGGGAAGAAATTGACTAAACCATACATAGAGAGTTGGAGTATTGCTGGTTGATATGTGCTAACACTATTGAGGACGTTAATTCCTTAAATGGAGGAATTGGTGACATGCCAAAATCCTATATCTGTTTGGAGAGGTAACTCATAAGTAGATAGCTATCTCCTAACAATCACCTCCAAATGTGGCTACTTGAAGCGCTTTTTTCTGGAGCTTGGCCTATGTAGGGCAGGACGGGACCGTCACGCCTAGAGCGGATTGTTACCCTAAGTGCCTCAGTACGTCAACCTTGACATCAAGTGTCGTCTGAACTTTGCATATAGCATCTGTTGCCCCATCATCGGTCATTGCACGACAATCTCGGCAACCCAAGGCTCATCTTTGCCAACATTTAGATCGCCTCCTAGGCAATGAAGCTGAGCAAGGACTATAGCCCGGAGGTAAAGATGGCCATGGATCTAGCAAAGGAAACAAACCTGAGAGAGTTTAAAAACGCGGGCGACACTAATGAGGGAGCGTAAGGGGTTACATTTGAAGATCAGGTGATCGTGGGATTTTCAAAGATTTTCAATAATTTGTAGTAAACATATGTTAGGAATTTCCATAATCCCAAGAATATTCAGAGAATTTTTAATTGAAGCTTATCCTATCCCAACTTAAATTTGAACGAATGAATCCAATCTAAATAGAAGTCAAATTATTTAAGAATTAGCGGGAGTCTAGTGCCATAAGTAAAAGGCGTAGTTGTGTTCCTTTTTCATTTTTATGTAATCTAAATCTTACTATTTCACACATTTTGACGTTTTATAAAAGCCAAAATGCTTTAAATTTTAACAATACTCAAAATTTGATGCACACTATTTTTCGTATTATTATGGCACGCATGACAAACATTATATTTTTGTTCCAAAATAATTTTTTTGTTCCATACTTGTTTCTAGAACATAAATCTATTTGGTAATGTAATTTTATTTTTCTATTTTTTAAACAAATTTTTAGTCTAGAAATAGGTTAGGAATAGAAATAGGAAGTAAAAAATTTTTACTTCTCTATTTCTTGAAAATAAATGAAAAATAAAAACTCTACTTATCGCTCGTCCTCCTTACTAGTGGGCCACCCCTCGCCATCGTTGTTGTCGCCGCCCGCCGCCCGCCTTTGTCATTGCCGCCCGGGGAAGGAAAAATTTTGAAATTCCATTCCATGAACAAAAAAATTTACGTTATTATCAAATAAAAATTTTCATTTAGAAACTCATCCAGAAATATATAAAAAATTATTTCTTTTTCAGAAATTAATTTCTGGGCATGGGTATCATTCATGCCATTAACTTTTAACGCTATTTTTAAATTTTGAAAAAAGCCAAAAACTATTTTTTCTTCTGTTGAAGCCACTTCTTAAATCTTCAGCTTAGAAAAGGAGACCATATCCATATCCAAACGGATAAAAACACAGAGACGCGCACAGAGAGACGGGACCAGCAGCTTCACTTCACGAACTCGCCGGTGCTCCGCTCGGAAAAGGCCGTCGATGGCCGCTCTCGCAATTGGCGTCGCCGCCGGCGCAACCACCTCCATGGCCGGCTCCAGAAGCTTTCACCGTCTCCGTCACGCGCCGACAAGAATCTCCTGCGTCAAATGGGTACACACACCTATACAACTATATATAGAGCTCGAACTATATCTCTTTTCGAGAATACTTCCGACGCCTGAATTCGCGCTCGCGTGGCCTAATCGGAAGCTGTAATCTCGCCCTCGCTAGGATCCGGAAGGCCTCTTCGGGCCGCCCCAGACCGGCCACCTCGCCCGCCGCGAGTTCCGCCGGCGGCTCGAGAAGGACGCCGAGGCCCGCGAGGAGTTCGAGCGCCACGTCCGCGAGGAGAACGAGCGCCGCCGAGCCGTCCGAGAGGTGAATTCGCTGAATCTCTGAAAGTTTGGACTTCGTTTGAGAACGCGGTTTCGTAGTTTTTGCGATGGATTGCTTGAATGAAGTCTTTTTGCCTTTGGATTCGCGTTGACGTAGTCGCGGGACGTGCCGGACACTCCGGCGGAGCTGATCGAGTACTTTCTCGACACCGAGGCTCAGGAAATCGAGTTCGAGATCGCGAGGATGAGGCCACGGTCAGTCGTTAGCAGTCCGTTATGCGCTTGACATGCGTGCAATCGTCATTGTCAAAGTTGCATAGCCTGTGCCGGCAACTTAGCTACCATCTGCACTGATATCTGTATTATAATGTGTTTCTGATCCTGCTTTGTTCGCACATGTATTAAGCGTCATAGATGAAATTGTATCGTCGATCTTGCTTAGGCCCTTCAGATGTTAAATTGTAGATATTCTCAGTGTTATTTTTATATGCTTGGAGGTTGCGTCCAGTCGTATGAAATAGTAGGATTGAACTCTTCCTGTTAGTTGTCGACGTAATCATGTAGGATAATTTTTTCCTCCTAAGAAGATGTCAGGTATGTGCTAAACTGCCGATATCTGATAGCCTGATGATATGCCTTGTATGATGTTGTCCAAGAGATTTGATTGCCCAGCAATTGAATGTGGAATGACTCTGATTGCATTAGTCTCTGGTGGAGTAGAATCAAGGATACTATACAACCCTTGTTCCTCTTGCTTTCTGTTAGACCGTAGTTTTAGGACTATTCACATGGAGGATAGAAGATTTTATTTCAGTATTGTTGCACGTCCTGCATCAGCTATTGTTTGTTAAGTGCAGTAGATGCTGATTATAAACAATTTGGACTAGATTGCTATTAGAACAATTAAAAGGTAGGTTACCTACTGCTGAAAATGCTATATTTGTGGCACTAATTGGAATAGGATGTTACAGCTTGCCCTGGAAGTCTCATCCATTCTGTTGGATGGCACCTAAGTGACTTATTTCAGACAGTATCTCCTTTCTGGTCAGCTGCTGGAATGCACTTAACTGACTGATGTCAGCTCTAAATGGGCCGTGGGCACAGTTTAGGGACGTGCAATCCTTGCTCCTCTTGTGAAAAAATTTAGGAATTTATACTCCTAAACTTTGTTGAGACAAGTCCATGCATGTCTTGGGGACTCAAATTAGAATCACTAACCAGTCAGGCATATGATAGCGATGCCTATTTCATTTTGCATACTGGTGAACTTGTTTTACTTGCGGTAGAAGTTTTAATGGCCACTGTTATGGTATTCTGATGAAGCAATATCTTTGTTTCGTAATGTTCGTCTAGAGACTGAAATGAATTGATTTGCAGGTTAAATGAAGAACTCTTTGCCCACCTACAGTTTGAATTGGGCCAACTTCGATTTTCTGTTTCAAAAACCGAGGTCTACTATTCAAACTTCTCCATTACATTTATATTTGTATGCACGATCAACTATATGCTCAAGAAAGAAATGGTGATGGTATTGGTAGGAGATGGAAGACAGATTGATTGAGCTGGAAGCTTTGCAGAAGGCTTTGCTTGAGGGGACAGGTTTGCTAACACTAATCAGACACTGATTTTGACTGGATTGACAATTCTATTTCCTCATCTTACTGATCAATTAGATCCATGGTCTAATTTTGTGCAGAAGCTTATGACAAAATGCAAGTTGACCTTGTAAAAGCGAAGAACAACCTAACAAAAATTTTGACATCAAAAGATGTTAAAGCGACTGTATGTCTTGCTCCATCCATCTAAGCTCTTCTGCATTAGCTGTTTGCACACTATTCACTCCAACCTTGTCTGGTCATGCAGTTACTAGAGATGGTTGAGCAGAATGAACTCAACAGATCATTATTGACGCTTCTTGATGAAAATATAGCAAATGCTCAGAAGGGTAACCAGGTAGAGTAGCATATAAGAAATTCCAGTTTGTTATGTGGAACTTTCTGTTCTGTTGGTTCCTTGATACTGATTTTGTGTAGTTGTGAGGCTGAATGTGCTATGAACATGATATGGTGACAATGTCATCATAAGATTTATTACCATGGTATTGAAGGAAGGGTAGCATAATATCCTTCCAAAAACAGATGAAGGTTAGAGGAGCTTAAAGTCAGTGATAAATAGAATGAGAGGTCATGTGCGGGATATTTGTTCCTAAATGGCATCCATTGTAGCTACAGAATATACTCAGTTTACATGGTTCATATGTAGAACCCCAGCGTAAATCTGGTGTCATGGAGAAACGTTATCTTCTGCTAACATCATGTGGTAATGCCCTCGGTATAGGCATGTTTCCATGCCATTAGGATTGCAGAATATAAATATTGCTGTGAGAATTCGCATGGCAGAGACTTTGTCTTCTCAGTTTGACATTCCTCCTAACTGCAGGGGATACAATTTAGTTTTGGTATACAGCATATATTAGAATCCACCCGATCTGAACTGAAACCATTTGGTGTAGATGTATTTGTCTATAATATCCAGGAATGTCTAAGCTTATTTGCAATGTTTTCCAGGAAAAAATAGCAGCTTACATGGAAAAACTACGCGCAGCTGTTCTCAAGTACATGACAGTCTAATCCCTGGTCAGTCCATGCTATGATCTCTTGATGATGATGAGTTGAGTTTTCATTTCACAGGTATTCAGTCATTCTCGATTTTCTTTCTGAAGTTATATATATCACATGGTTCACTTTTGAAATAGTCATTCACGTGGACAGTAGAATGATGATGCATTTGATAATGAGCCAGTTAGCTTTAGTTGGCAATCGCCCATATTGTCCAATTGCATGGCATATATTCTCTCATGCCCTCCCTTGTAATATGACACCTTCAGGTCATTAACCATGGTTAAATCCTTGTCCTGCTGGAGTTGAGGTCTGAATGGGCAATTTCCTTGTAGAAAGAGGTAGAAAGTGAATGGGCAACTAAATACCTAACTAACGCATTAGGTGCGGCACCTCAGTTTTCCCATGCCTTGTCCTCCTTTCAGCTAAATTCGCAAAATTGGGAGCACTGCGTCACCTTGGGGGGTCTGTATCATTTTAAAATTCAGAAAATCACGTTTGCTACTCTTGCTAGCTGTTATAAATAAAATGTATGCGACTTTATGGGAACTTCATTTTCCTTGTTTTGGGATGGCACTGCTGGCAAATCTCCACGGATAACAGAAATTGGAGTTTTGCTGTTGCTGGTTGAGCGTCACATGGCCATGCTGTGTATTCCCTTTGGGATCCATAGGGCTAGTCGGTTTGGAACTGTGTCAGGCTTTGAAATTAAGCGTATTTTGTTGTTGAAAGTACGATAGATGTGGCCTGCGTTTATGGACTAGCATGTCACTGGATTGAACAAAATTTGGTGCCGCCACTTAATATTGTAAATGAAGGGTCTTGGGTGTCGATTCTTTTTTTCCCCTGAATTTTCAATGAAAAAATTTAGGTAGTGTATTTCTCTGATATAACCACTTATCTTTCAATGGGACAGTAATAAACATTATCATTTCTCAAGTAAACTTGCTAGTTACTTTTTGAGAGAACATTTTAGACGGTACTCCTAGAATCTACGCAAGCATTAGCGTCTATTTTAGTGCAAGTTTCTTTAGGCAGTGTTTGTTTTGGCAAGAACTTTATTATTAGACCCATCAAATGGGTGGGTCAAGTCGGATAAATGGTCCTACTCAAATTGATCAATTTTGATGCAATACAAATGTAATAACTCATACTCTCTTGACACATATTACTAAAACAACTTCTATATAAAACCCAATTTAGGAAACTCATACCAAAATTGAGGTGAGCGTGTGGAATGAGCAAGCGTGAAATCAAGTGAGGGTGAGAGAGTGAAGAGAGTTGTGAATCAATTTAACACTTATATAATATTGGGTTTTACCATTCTAAATCTATTTATGACTTATTTACTGAATATAACTAATTTATATAACATCTTAGCACATTAAATTTGGGTTAAGAAATGGGTTTATCACCAAATTTGATAGGTCTATATATGATAAAGGAATGTACTATATGTGGAAATCATTTTCAAGAAAGATGTTTTCCCCTTTCCAAATTAGGGAATTCATTTTCGAAACTTTCAACATGCATATTTTCTCATCATAAATTATTTTTCTATGATTAATCATCTTCAACGAATTAAATGCATGAAAGTCTAGAAAACTAATTCTCGAAAAATTCTCACTTAAGCAAACACACTCTTTAGTTCCAGTCTAGAATCTTCAAGACCTGCCTTTCCTTAGTCACAGGCACCGGACTGCATTATTGCGAAGCGAATACTGGGATCATCATCCTCCATCAATTTGACATGTTCGTGAGCCTGGAATGCTTCCTAAGCAGTATCTCCCCTGGTGCATCGTCTACATGCAGAAAACCAACGTCTTCTTGATGGCATTTAACTGATGTTTGATATATATCTAGATATGGTATCCCCTATCTAGGTCCCATCCGTTAGCCGAACTTTTCAGCCGAGAAAAGTTTCGGCACGCCTATCCTAGCAATGAAGTCATCCTCTGCCAAAGTAGAAAAAGAAGGAAATGTAGTAGCATGCAACTCTAGCTGTTCATATTTAACTGCAATTGACGCTCAAGCGTCTCTCTTAAAGCTCGCCGTCAGTACAATGGGGTGACCTCAACGGTCACAAAATTTTTGTTACTTCGTAACTATGCGACTCTATAATTACTCTTTAAGTGTTTGAGATTAGAGACTGCGGTAACAAGTAAAAAGTTAATTGGTATCGAATGGAACGGAAAGTTGCAATTCATAGAATTTCTTACACTTGATTTGAACGGAAAAGAATAAATGACGAGCGAAAGACAAAGCAAAAGTAGAAAGCAAAGTAGGTCATAGGAAGGAGGACAGGCATGATGCTGCCTGCAGGTATGGCTCACACGTTATTGCTGGTTTAGTAGGGCCGTCCCTCTTTGAAGAATAGGCAACTGACTCCGCTTCGTTCACTCACGGTATGGCTCACATGAGCTTGACTAGACTAGATTTGCGCGTTTCATGCTCGAAATCAATTTGAATTCAATCGGCTCGAGCTCAATTTGAAGAGAAAATCCACATATACTTGCTCAACTCGACTAGATTCAATTAGAATCAAGCATTGAAAGAGCTTGATTTTGAACTTCAGAAGCTCGAATCTTTTCTCTTATATTTATATGGGTCCTTTAGAGGGAAAATTACAAAAAAAAGTCATAAATTTATTATAATTGTGTCACTTTAGTTTTAAACTTTTTTTGGTCGATTCAGTCCTAAATATTTTACAATTGTGACAATTTAATATATCCGACCAAATTTGATTGACTAGTGTTCACATGGATGCTAGCTGACGCCGACCGTCCAACGAACACTGACGTGATAATTTTTTAATAATATTTTTATTTTTTGAAATTTTTGATAATTTTTTTTTATTTTTCCTTTTATTTTTTCTCTTCTTCCTCTTTGGCTTCTTCTCCCCACGGGTCTCATCGGCCACTGAGCGAGAGCCGCAAAGCCCCCGCTAGTAATCGATCATTGGTGAGGGTCACGGCCCTTGACAGACCTTGCCCACCCTCGCCGACGGCCTCACCCAAATCTTGGCAAGGTCGCCTTCGCCCATGGAAAGCTGGGTGAGGCCGCGGGCGAGGTTTGGCGAGGGTCGTGACTCTTGCCAATGGTCAACATGGGCTTCGCAACCCTCGCCCAGTGGCCGATGAGCCCCGCTGGAACCTTGCCAACCACTATGGGTAAGGAAGCCAAAGAGGAAGAAGAGAAAAAAAAATGGAAAATGAAAAGGAAAAGGAAAAAAATTTGGAAAAAAAATATAAAATACTTTTAAAAAATTGCCATATCAGTGTTTGCTAGATGACCGGCATCCACGTCAATGCTAGCAGGCCAAATTTAGCTGGATAGACTGAATTGATACAATTACAAAAAGTTTAAGATTAAATTGACACAATGATAATATGTTTAGGACTTTTTTTTTGTTAATTCTCCTACCCTTTATATGAGAAACTATTTACATATTCTTCAAAAAAAAAAAAAAAAACAATCTGATAATCATCGACTCCTTACTCTTTTATACTAAACTTTTCCTCAGAAATATATGAGCAAATTTCGCTCGGCTCTCGGTAGCCCATCATATATTTACACGACCCTTTGCACCATGAGAGCCACTTCTCTCCCTCTCTCTCCCCTAACAAAAATGGCGAGACCAAAACCATCTCTCCCCTCCTTCTTCTTCCTCCTCTTCCTCCTGCTCTCCCTCGTCACCACTCCATCGCAATCCTTCGTTCCCAACCACCCCAAGCCAGCCCCCACCAGCTTCATCGTCTCCTCCTGCCGCGCCACCCGCTATCCGGCCCTCTGCGTCCACTGCCTCGCCGCCTATGGCCGCGCCATCCAACGGAGCGACCACCACCTCGCCCAGGCCGCCCTTATCGTCAGCCTCGCCCGGGCCCGCTCCGCCGCCTCCTTCATCTCCAAGCTGTCCCGAGCTCGCCGCATCAAGCTTCGCGAGCTCCGGGCCATGAGGGACTGTGTCGAGAACATGGGCGACTCCGTGGACCGTCTCGCCGATTCGGTGAGGGAGCTTGGGCGCTCGCGGTACGTGGGCCGGGACTTTGCGTGGCACATGAACAACGTGGAGACGTGGGTGAGCGCCGCGCTGACGGACGAGAACACCTGCACGGACGGATTCGGGGGTCGGGTCATGGATGGGGGCGTCAAGGTGGCGGTGAGGGGGAGGGTGGTGGATGTTGCTCGGGTGACGACCAATGCGCTCGCTCTCGTGAATCGGTATGCTTCCAGGCATAGTCCGGCCACGGTGGCCGAACAGCCTTGAGTGAAGTAGAAGAGAATAGCTTTTACCTTGCACTTTGCCTTGTTTTTTTTTTTTTTTTTTTTTTTTTTTTTTTTTTTTCCGTTTTATGGGAGGTGAGCAGCACTAGTATGGTGAGTATTGTTCCTGGCTTATTAGACTTCGTCGATGGAACTTATGTTGCGTTGCCAGTTGTATATTCACAGTTTACTGTCCCCAGTTCTATTGCAAGCGACAACAAACCTCTAAAGACTTCGATTGTTTTGTTCGCACGATAGGATGGGCTCTTGCTTGTTTATGCGAAACAGACTTGCGGTACATGGTCGATCCGCCATGTCAAGATTTAATAGTTTGATGTTGCGACCACTAATCTCGCGTCTTACGTAGTCCACAAGACTGGAGTTTGCTTTTCATACGAAATCAGTTTTGTTGGCAAGTCATATACAGGTGAAGTATGAATGCCACGATAGAATTGTGCTGAAGAGTTATTTTTTGCCTTGGTGATCTAGAATGACTGCCGTGGTGTTGGCTCGTTCGAAGTGGTCAAGGATCCAGCTAACATCCGGAGAGTGAAAATTGAGTATGACTAGTGGGTGCACCAGAATCATACGAGCCCAGTTCATATTTCTCACTTAGCTGTGAATTGGGTTAATATGCATCAGCTACAGTTAAGAATTTTTGGGAAAATGGGATAGACAATTTGAAGATGACCTCAAAATAGATGAGGGGCTCAACAAAAACACTTGAAATTAAGGAATTAGTTTGCGGTTGACGTGGAATGGATTTCACTCTTTTGTGGTTGGAGATTACGATTAGGAGGGGACAGACTACGGGATTTGCGGCAATTTTCTTCAAAGCAAATCTCTTTAAAGCTTTTGACGATTGTGGATTTCTCCTCTTTTACCAGCAGATCGTCAAATCAGATTTGGGTTTATTCTGGCACATCAGCACCGCATTATCTTCGACATAACCATCTTTTCCCTTCTCTTCGAGATTGAGCTTATCTTGAGGTGCCATCTGCCACAGGAATGTCTTAAATTCGAGTTTTGACGTCCTAACTCAAGGGAGTCCATGTCAAGCCTTGCTAACTAACGAGTTACAAAGGCTAAGGGTGCGTTTGTTTGTGTTTTGTTTTTTTTTGTTTAGGGGAGCAGAAATAGAAAAAATTATTTCGTTCCGGGGAACAATTTTTGACGAGAAAAACACGTTTGGTAAACTTGTTCCAAGAATAAAAAAAAAAGTAAACATGTTTGGTAAATTTGTGTTCTTTTTTTATTTCTTTTAATTTTTTAATATTTGTCTTATTTTTTTTTTTTTTTTTCTTTTTTGGCCGGTCGCCGGCTCGGCCATGGCCGGCGACCGGCCGACGAGGGCGGCGGCCTCGCCCGGCCACGGCGAGGCTCGCTCGACCCCCGGCGAGGCTCGGCCTCGCCGGCCAGGGGCCGGTCGGCGTCGGGCGGTGGCCGGCGAGGCCGAGCCTCGCCGGTGGGCCGGGCGAGCTCGGCCTCGCCGGATCTCCGGGCGAGGTCGAGCTCGCGCCCGGCCCGGCGAGGCTCGGCCGGCGCGGGCGAGGCTCGGCGAGCTCGGGCTTGCCCAGATCCGGCGAGGCCGAGCTCACCCGGCCACCGGTGAGGCTCGGTCTCGCCGGGCCGCCGCCGAGCGATGCCGACCCGGGCCCTGGCCGCAAGGCCGAGCCTCGCCCAACCACGGCGACGCTCGGCCTCGCCGGTGCCGGCGAGCCTCGCCGTGGCCGTGGGGGCAAGGTCGCCGCCCTCGACGGCGTCGTCGGCTCGACGGCGTGGCCGCGGCCATGGCCGAGGCCGGCGACCGGCCAAAGAAAAAGAAGAAGAAAAGAAGAAGAAAAAGAAAAGAAAAGAGAGGAGAGAGAAAAGTTGTTCTTAAAAATTGTTCCAAAAACAAGAAACTTTTTTTTTTTTTGTTTCGTTTCTTTTTTGTGTTCCGGGAACAAAAAAACAAATTTGGAACAAAAAAATGCAAACAAACGCGTTTTGTTTTTTTTTTGTTCCCGAGAACAAAAAAACAGAAAATCTGTTCAAAAACAGAAATAAAGAACATAAACAAACAGGCCCTAATCAGCCTCTTTTGCTCGCGCCCCGGCTGTGTTTCTGCTCATATACGTACGTGTTAGTCCAGCTCACATTCATCGAAATCATTTTAATAACATATCAGAGTACGTGAATCGGGCTTGTCCACATGACACAGGAATTTGTTTGAGTTAAACGATGTCAGTGGAGTACGTTCTTACTTTTTCTCTCTGCAAAAGCTGATGGTAAAAAGCAGAGGCAGGAAGAGCACCTATCCATCGTGGGGCTCACGTTCTCTGTCCTTTTTTTTTTTTTGCAAGATGCTATTCTAGACCAGTTTATCAGATTGAATTTCAGAGACTCGTGAGTAAAGAAGGGAGGACTAACCATTTACCAAAAGCAATTGGTTCACATCCGGGAAGCTTGAGATCTTAGGTTGGATCATTCGGCGTAATGTTTTGGACTTAGATCAGAAAATATTTTCCTGAAAATCTTGCTCATGTAAAACCTCGAATCCTTCCTGAACAACTGTTGTTGAGCAGCTCAAGAAAAGATGCGAAACTAGCACCAAGTGCATTCGAACTAAATATGGTTAATCCACTTAATAACAATGAAAACTACAATAGAAAATATATAGTCTAGAAATCATTGCCAATTCTTTTAAACGATGTATGTATACTTTAATATTTAGTGTTCTTATGAAGTATTAACGAGAAGTTCATGGATCTGACTTATATGAAAATCTTTTGTTCCTTTCGTCCTGATGATGACCGGACGAGTATTAGGCATAACCCAACCTCCTCTCTTGAATCTTATGATTATTGATGATGACATTTTCACTCCGTGCAATCGAGTGTTTCCACTCCCTCTGAAAGTATTGCAGCTTGGTACGATCAGTTTTTGCTTCAGACAGCACCTCCATTGAAATTTCTCAACCATGAATGAATGGCAGAAAGTGAGGGGGCAGTTGGAGAATTAAAGTCGTTCTGAAACAGCATGGCAGGGCAGAGTTAATTGTAAGTACGGCATGACGTTCACGAGAGCTTCTTGACATGGTCAGACAGAATTAAATTTTGACACGAAATTTGTATTTTCTTTTTTCTAAAAATCACTAAATATCCTAAATTATGCTCGTAACACCAATATCCTAAATTTTTTTATACCAACATATTTATCTTCCATCATAATTCCTTCAATGAAAATTGCTACATTTTACTAGGGGTGAGCATCAGTCCAAGGTCAATCCTGGACCGACCCTGAGCCGGCCCAACCCTGCCGGTCTTGGTTCGGTTCCCAAGGAGACTGGGTCGGTCTTTGGTCCTAGAATTCCTGGACCAACACTGCGCGGGTCGGTCCTCAGTCCTGAGAGTTCCAGATCTGTCCAACCCGGACCAACCCTGACTATATATATATAATATATTATTTATAATTTTTTTATATTGAGAAAATCTTGAAATAAATTGCGTCAACAATATTAAACAGCTCTTTAGTGAGGAGTTCAAGTAATTTTACATTATTCTTTAATAACTTAGATTTTTAATATCTTTTATGGCGTCAATAGTCATAATTTACGAATGAGATAAATGTTTTTGTGAAGAGTACTCACGGCGTCTAAAAAGGTACCTTATAGCATCCTCCTTTAGTATTCATTCTCTTCTGTCTTATTTGTCCTCTTAGTCTTCAATTTGCTAAAAGCGAAAAAAATAACTTTTTCGCTCGCCACTTGGCACTCGCCTCACTCGCTTTGGGTCACTCGTGCTGCTTGCTGCTCAATGTTCGCTTGGCTTGTTGCTCCCCATTTGACATTCGATACTCATTCTGTTCAACGCTTACTCCACTTGATCCTCACCGCTTGCCTCTCTTAGCTGACCTTACTCATCATCGAACCCATTGGATCAGTACGGTCCTCGATTGCCCTTTTAAGGAATACAAAAAATGAAATAAAAAATTATTGGTTAGTCTTGGGTTGACATTGAAATTAGACCGAACCTACTGGGTTAGTTCGGTTCTCAATCGTTTTTTTTAAGGAATACAAAAAATGAAATAAAAAATTATCAGTTAGTCCCGGGTTGACCCTGGAACTGGACCGAACCCATTGGGTCGGTCCGGTCCTCGGTCCCAAGCTCAATAGGGTCAGTCCTTGATCCCAAAATTTGAGGATTAGCACTGTGCGGGTTGATCCTAGGGTTAGGGGGTGGACCGGCTCAACCTTGACCATGCTCACCTCTACATTTTACGTGGCGACTTACGTTATATGGTGCCGACAAGTATAATAAATCGACACTGTATGCTCTCTCTCTCCCCACATTCATATCTCCATCGCTCAATTGCTTGAGTGTTCTTTGTCTGAAGCTCAATTTGTTCACAAGAATAAGGCTGTTTGCTTGTCTATTACTCTCGATGTTGCTCCATGGAACTTGATTTGGGGCTTTAAGGTTTAGTATGGTGCTCCACTCTCTCTCCCTCTCTCTCTCACATGGAATTATTGAAAGGACAGAGCAGAGCACACTGATCAACGATTCGCTCCTCACTGCAGAGTCACTTGTTAACAAAATCATTTTAAGATAGTTCATATTGATCACAGAAAATTGCGGATGGTGTTCCAAAAGTGTCAAATTCAACTGCTACATTGCTTTACATTTATGGATTAGCCTTCTTAAGATGTCCAGGTTTTGGACAAATGACTAGCTTTCACTTTCAAGTACAAAGTACGTGCGAAACCATTTTTTGGAAGCTTAACAAATAAACTCTACAATAATTGGTCAAGTTTAGTTTGGAACATTTTATTTCATGAATTTTTTTCGAATGGTAAAAGAAAATGTATTTTCGTACATCATAAAATTTCGCCTAGAAAATAAAGAAAAAATTTAAATAAGGACCTGAAATGCCATTATATTCTCAAATAAGAGTCTGAAATTGACATTATTTCAAATAAAGGTATGAATGTCATTATTTTCTTAAATAATGACCTAAAGTAAACCTTGTTTTATATAAGGGTTTGAAGTGATCATATCAATTTATTTGATAAGGGAAATTTTGTCTTTTTTTCCATTTTTCCCAAAAAATTAAAAAATTAAAAAATTAAAAAAATAGAGACAGAAAAGGAGGGCTTCCTCCCACCTGTGGCCGCCGCCCCATCGTTAGTGGGGTGGTGGCAATGGCCAGCATAGTTGTTGACGCTAGGGGGGTGCCAGCGACCCTCACCGATCGGAGGCGATGCCCTTGCCTCCGATTGCGGTCGACAAGGGTCATTAGCGCTCACCCAGGCCCTCGCTAGCCGGCACTACCGGCCCACCGGTGATGTGGTGACGATTGCCTCCTGCCACTGTTTTCTTTTTTTTTTTTTTTTTTTTTTTTAAGTTTAGGCTTTTTTTTAAAAAAGAAATTTTTATCTAATTTTTAGACCAAAAAATATATTTTAATCTAAATTTAAATCATGTTTTGACAAAAATACCCTTGATCAATCAGAATTTTTTGCTAGCTGATGGGCTGGTGAGGCTAGGCCCTTATTTGAAATAAAAATAATTACTTCGGGTCATTCTTTGAGATTGATATAGACACTTTAAGCCCTTATTTAAAATGAAATCCACTGCAGGCCCTTATTTGAGAAAATAAATACACCGGGCTACTTATTTGGAATTTTCCTAGGAAATAATTTACATGTCGGAATAGAAACAACTTGTAAAATATCATTAGGTACAAGAATATGAAGCACAGTCATTTAAGTTCGTTCTTTAACAAAGGGAAGTCTTTGGAAAAGTTTTCACTCTAATTCATATCAGATACATATAACGAGATTTTTATTTTTATTTTTTATCTGGTACGAATAATACGACTTTTTATTTTTTTATTTCTCCGGAAAACACAGAACTCGGTTGACTCGCACCTAAGCGGAAGCAGGATCGAGAGAAACCTCGTAGCCAAACAGACCGAAACTCCAGCATTACTTCGCAGCTTCCCTGCCTCAGCTGTGTTGGGCCTCTGGAAAATGGACCGGACATCATTGGACTTTCCAAAAACCATGAAATACTGTTGTCGCTCTAATTGAAACTCTGTTTCCACATCTGATGGTCTTCCATGACCACATATTCATCTCATCTGCATCACTTGTTTTCTCATTCTGTGTTTAGAGATCAAGAAAAGATTGCATAAGGATGCTGTGGCAGCACACTGGCCAAACCACTTCAAATGCAATTCTTTTTGTATGGACATTGCTTAATAAGACCCTTATGAGTAAGCACAGAAGACCGTATCTGCAGTTCTCAGACCTCCCAGCATTTCACAATTTTGACACAACCGAGTTCCAAGGTGACCAAAATGATGCGGGGAAGAGGAAAAGGAATCAACTGATATCACTTATGATGGAGATGAAGTCAGTTTGACTCAGTGTAACACCGGCTCATTAATTGAATCCTTGGTTTCCCTTAAAGATTGAAAATTGTTATTTCCCTTGCAATTATTCTGACTCAGAATTTGTGGGTTAAGTTACAATCCTAGCACTATCAATATAAATTAGGTCGGAAAGATCTTTTCTCCTTTCAATGAAAACAGCTCCAAAAGGACAGTTCTTACCGACAACAAGGTGAAGAGTGTGCGTGTTAGCACAATGAAATTTAAGCAACTGCATTGTGCTGTTGTTGCTCTTAAAACCATTCTGGAGGCCACCAATCTGGTTTAACTGCCTCTACATTGAGATCTTGCCCAAGTATGGTAAGCAAACTGGACTTTTTGAGAGCATCTTCCAACCGTAATAGACCTAGACCTCGACATCCCAGAATGGCGATGACTATTCCAATTCTCCTGCCAGATGCAGCATCCAGGATTTCTAATCCAGAAGAAACTTTCTGCTCTGCTTCTGTAATAAGAAGGAGCATTAGAGATCCATCAAATACATATGCCAGAAAAAAGGACCAGCAACAATAACGGAGGCAGAAGATTTACCTTTTCTGTTATCGTGAAGGAACTTCAAAGGCAGCAAACGCTTGCGAATCATACCTCGGTGATGGGTCAGCAACCCTTATCAAAGCTAATGGCTTTAAGAACTTCTAGATTGTATTCCAGTGGAATTGCCTCTCCTATATAAAAAAGAGTTGAATGATCAGTGGTGCAGAGAGAGGCAATACACAGTAGAAATAGCTTCTGCTGCATTAAAAGTCTAAAGCACCAAAATCCAACTATGTGCCTTGAAGAGAATCATTATGTGGAAAGAAACAAATCTCATTCAGATATTCTGAACGCCTTCAAGCAGTTACGGGAAAGGGATTTGCTAAGAATTTCTGACAAGAAGGTTCTATATCTCAAGATACTTAACAAATTTCAACCCAACTAAAACATTTTAAATTGAGAAATTGCTAAACAAGACGAACCCTTAGGAATCTCTATTGAGCCCCCTGCAAATCCCTTCTCTAGTCTCAAAAGAAGATAATTTTTTTAATCTGTTTCTTTGTCTGCTTCAACCAAAGGAGCTGCAAGAGAACATGATAGAAGTTAACAGTCTAGGTTAAAGGGTATTTGCAGGGAATATAAGAAGCTGGTCCAGTTTTTAAAGCCATAACATCGAAGACATGTGAGCAACCAAAACGAGAAAGGACAAGAAACACAAACGTTCTGAAGAAGATGTTAATATTCCTCTATAACCCAGAGAGTCT
Organism: Eucalyptus curtisii; assembly: GCA_017140595.1. NCBI lineage: Eukaryota > Viridiplantae > Streptophyta > Magnoliopsida > Myrtales > Myrtaceae > Eucalyptus > Eucalyptus curtisii. The sequence continues at coordinate 20,094,772 of CM029497.1, forward strand.
AATCTAGGATCTTTGAACCACTGCCACCGAATAGCATTTCCTTGTGAAGCAGACATAGCGGATTTGTCAATGCCAGCACCCCAGCCAACACTAACAGCATCCGGCTCCTTTGCTGTTGAGGACTTGTGAGAGTAGTTAGTGTCGTAACGCTGCCAGCAAGTAACATCTTTGGATATATTTCCAATATCTACTTTGGCCCTCAATCGGTACCTGCAGCAACAGGATAATTAGAAACTGTACACATGAGCCCAAGAGAAAGTCATCATTTTTATTTTGTTGGGAGGGGAAAAGTTCCTGGTGCACTTCATATATTCAGCAAAGCCCATCTATTAACCAGAAAGTTACAGGGGAAAAAAAGAAACTACTTTACATGCACAAGAAGGCAGAAGCATTAGAAACTGCCTACAGAAAGAACTAAATTGAGGTCAAGGAGAGACCAAAGGTTATTCTAAAGATTACTTTTATGTGATTGAGTTCCCACTTCCCAGATTGGATGAACAAATATTAACTAATGGAAATTCATCATCCTACCCTGCTATAGGGGGGCAGAAAGCTGCCACTTCACTGCATCCAATTTGCCTACATCATATTAATTGGAGGACCATATGAGGCTAGAATGATACCAAACCAAGATCTGTGCACTGAAAGTCTTCAAAAAAGAAACCTTGTTTGATCATCCATACTTATAATGATCTTCATTATGCCAAACTTCTTTAAAAGATACCTCACACCTTATAAATTGCCTCCTCTTGAATATAGACAACATTTGATGGTTAAGATTAAGGTAAAACACAACTTCGCGTCTGCCTAGGAGCTTCATCTGCTACACGAACATAAAAAATAATAGAGCAAGCTCAATAATACCTAATCTTTACGGACACCATTGGTTCAAAAACAAAAGGAGGATGAAGCTTCAGTTCATCCTGCGGGTCTAGGATATTAAATAGCAGTTATGAGTAATTCTTGCAATGATAGAAGAAAGAAGGATGAAGTTTTAGTTCATCCGGGGTATGAAGGCATGCTATTACATGAGTGGAGACAGACAGACAGAGGAGAGAGAGAGAGACCAATGGCATCGGTATTGAAACTTGCAAAGAAGAGAAGAACTAGCACATACCACAAAGTGCTAATTCCTACCTCTAAAATGACGACCGTGTAGCAACTCTGAGATTGTTACGCTATCAGACTCGTCCCCTCTGTCTGATTTGGACAACTCAGCAACTGCAGACTTGACATGTGATCACCAAATAACGTTCATTGAAGATGAAAATTGTTGAGAAGGATACTGTCGATGGCTATTTGAAGGCACGCGATCACCATTGCTGCAAAATTAGGATATTGGAAGATGAAACTAGTCCAGAAGAATACTATCGATGACTATCTGAATGTAACATGTCGAATGACGTAGATGCTTGCAAATGGGTGCATAATCGCCTGTAATGTAGGTGTAATTACTCGTATGAAGAGCTAAATATGAATTCGGAACTAATTCTACAAAGTAACTCTGTCTTAATTGTGTCAAAGGGTACATCAAAATGTACCTTGTAGCAAGCCAATTTCACATTGAATTTAGAATTTGCCTACATATTTTGCAAATTGGTTTTCTAACTCAATTTCCAGCACATTAGTATATCTTTAACTCAATCTCCAAACCGAATTTTCTTGCTTGTGCATCAATTTAGAGCCTTCGTAGATTTGCAGTAATCCATGGTGATGGTCACTAACATTTTTTTTTTTGGTAAATAAATAATATATTGAGCTTTTACCAACATTGGACAAAGCAGACCAACTCTAGAAAAGACAGGGCAATATGTTCATGGAGTCAACATTGAAAGCAGACAAACTTTGGAAAAGACAAATAGGGCAATATGTTCATGGAGTCAACATTGGGAGAAAAGAAGATAAACTGAACATCTAATAAAGGACTACAGATTGAGTCCAAAACGCACTCTGATAAAGTGCATAGCCTGATCAAGCTGTTCTAGTTCGGCTATAGTTGGAGGAATTCCACCTCTTAGAGTCTGGTTAAGATGGAAGTATCCATCCATCAGTTGTTGATAATTCGATATCAGAGCATTCATATCAGTTCTCACTGCATTGATGACGGCTTCCGTCGCATCTCTACGTGCTATAATTCCTCCTTGCTGAATGCCCTGAAGTGGAATTCCTTGCTGATCCTGCCCTGGCTGTTCTTCTTGTTCATTAAGATCCCCTCCTTGTCCGTCAGCCTCCTCTCCTGCAAGAGCGCCCAAGGCTATTTCCTCTTCAAGTGGAACATGCTGCTCAACAGCATCATAATCAATTAAATCGTCAATGTTTTGATCTTGAATGTTGATATCATCAATGTTTAAATCATCCTCAGGTACAACTGGAGCTGGTTAATTAACAATGGGTACTACAGGAGCTGCTTGAGCATCAATTATACCAAATTCTTGTCAAAATGCCTCTCTAATATGCGCAGGGATTTGACTGCATTTTCTGATCTGACCCGTCTCCATCGGCAGTCCAGATAGATGTTTTTTGATCCTTGTAGTGACTGAGTCGACACGTCTGTAAATTCTTCGATAAAAAATCGACATTGCCAGGTAGCTCCAAAATTATCAACCCAGTTCCATACGGGACTCCTCACCCTATTCTGCAAATCCATCTCCCCCTAACATTTCAATTGAAAACTCAGTACTGCATCTCCACCAACGAGAAGCTAAAGAAAACATCTTTCTTTCTCTCGGTCCCACCCTGCAAGTCAGCCATTAAAGCGTAATCTAACAGTGAGTAGCGAAAGAAAACATCTTTCTTTCTCTCGGTTCCAGCCGCAAGTCGGCCATTAAAACATAATGTAATACTGAGAAGCAAGAGAAAACATCTTTCTTTCTCTCGGTCCCACCCCGCAAGTCAGCCATTTAAGCATAATCTAACACTACGAAGCAAAAGAAAACATCGTTCTTTCTCTCGGTTCCACCCCAAGTCAGCCATTAAAACATAATGTAAGCAAAAGAAAACATCTTTCTTTCTCTCGGTCCCAGCCCGCAAGTCAGCCAAAAAATGGCCCCAGATTTTTTTAGTCTCTATCAAAAAGAAATCATGCCGTAGCAATGTATCTCTATAACTGTATAATCACTGATGGACCAGCTGCCGACGACGCTTTTAAACATAAAAAAGGAACTATTGTCATACCTGCTATCACGAAGCGCTCCTCTCGTGAAACCCGGCTCCTCTCCTGCAAATCTGCTGAAAAATCCTTCGCTCCGGCGACGTGCCCCAAAAGAGGGGCGTCTCCCCGGCGTGGCCTTGAAGAGTCACTGTGTCCCAAGATTTCAGCATTTATAAGTTGCAGAATGATATTTGGAAGGCACTAAAATTTGGCATTATGGAGGAGAAGCATGAGAAGAAGCGAGCAGCGATATTGTCGGAGCATTTAGAAAGAAAGAAGAATTGTGCCTCGCCTGACGCCAGCAAGCTTGAGGCTCGCCTGGCCGATCGCTGGCCATTGCCATGCCGACCATCGGAAGAAGGAAGAAGAAAGAAAAAAAGGAAAGAAAAAAGAATTTTTTTTTTTTTTGTAAAGTTAAAGAGGGAAGAGGGAGATTGTGTGGTTTTGGTTGAAAATGGGTTTTAGATCTAACCCATATAAGACCCACATATATTAAGTCTTTAATTATTAAACCTATTTAACTAGTTTTTTCAAAAAACAAGTGACCCATATATGACCTATTTATGATTTAAATGGGTCATATATGGGTCTAATACTCATTTTGCTACCTCTAAAATGTGAGTTATCGACCGAACACCAACATAGCAACAAAGAGCAGCAATCAGTAAGTGAAGGAAAAGTGATAACTTTGACATATGAACGACCTACAACCATAGAGGGTTTCTCTACACCTAAACAATTACGCTCATGCATCTTGAACACCTCAAGCTAGAAAATAAACCTGAATATTCTAAGCCCCGATGACGATTTAGCAACATAATTGAAGCAGTATCTAATTCGATGAGAGCAGAGCAAACTGACGCACTAAAGGAACAAGGGCTCTTGGCCATCAAAGGATGGATTGGGAGCTACGTCACTAGCTCAACATACCAAGCAGTAACGTACATGTAACTGTCACAGGTCGGTAGTTTCCTTGGCCGTGGATCAACCCGTGCGGCGCCTGGCGAGCGGAATTCGCCAGATCAACCTTCCTTCTATAATTGTTTCAGTGAACAATACGGTGAATATTCACAGGTCGGTAGTTTCTTTGTACGAGATCGTACCATGCCCAGTTTCGCTCGAGTGTCTAGTCCATCGAGTGAGATAGCAGATCTCTTTAGGCTCAACAACTCGTTTCGGCCTGTCATGGCCTCGTCAGAAGAGCGGCATCAGCTCCCGACCAGTTTGTGCACGGGAGACTAACCCCACCTTTAGAGCTCTTTAGTAATATAATCCTTCTATCCTCCTAGCACCAACCGTCATGATGCCACTCTCACAGACTAGTTGTGTTTGTCCTCTCTGCTTCCTCACTCTTCACTCGACAACCCCAAGCACCACTCACAAGTGTCACGAGCATGGGAGGATTCACGAATTGTGACATTCTCCCCCACTCAATTTCGCAATGCCTTTGTTGCGATATGTTTTGTCACTTCCCTGTGTCCCTTAACCATCAATGCACAGCTTTTGGGATCTCGCATCAAATGGTCACGCTCGCTTAACAAAATAAGTTTTGCTCCATTGGTAGCCTCTTTTGATCTCAGTTGTTCGGGCCATTTTCGGTCACCAGTGCTTTCTTTGGCAAGTGTGGCATTTCTCGCCAACTGCATCTTTTGGCACCACCATTTTTCCCTACTAAGCATTTTGACCGCAGCAAACCACATTGAGGTTCTTTCCTTGTTGAAAACATGGCAGTAGACCTCCTCTTTTGAATTCACTGATCGATTCAGGAACGTTATCCCCATTCAACGAGGATTCGGTTCTTCTCCAACTCTTCCCGCTTAGTGAGGAACCAACTCATCCTAGTGCCCCCATTGTCATCCTAGAAGATAAGTCGAGAGTCGCGCTTTGTCCGAGCGTCTTTTGCCCCAGCGATTCACTCTTCGCCCTCGTAGGACTGGGTAGACCACTAGTACTTCCCAGTTCAACCCACACTGGAGCGAGGAGTCCGATTCTCCGACTCACCCACTTACTGGAGGGATTCTTGCTCTGATACCATTTGTCATGAGTCGGTAGTTTCCTTGGCTGCAGATCAACCCGTGCGGCGCCTGGCGAGCGGAATTTGCCAGGCCAGCCTTCCTTCTATAGTTGTTCCAATGAACGATACGGTGAATATCTTTTTTGTATGAGATTGTATCACGCCCAATTTCGCTCGGGCGTCTAGTCCATCGAGTGAGATAGCAGATCTCTTTAGGCTCAACAACTGGTTTCGACCTACCATGGCCTCGTCAGGAGAGCGGCATTAGCTCTCGACCAGTTTGTGCACGGGAGACCAACCCGGCTTCAGAGCTCCTTAGTAATATAATCTTTATATCCTAAAACTCCTAGCACCAACCGTCATGACGCCATTCTCACAGACTAGTTGTGTCTATCCCCTCTGCTTCCTCATTCTTCACTCGATAACCCCAAGCACCACTCACAAGTGTCATGAGTACGGGAGGATTCACGAACCATGACGTAACACTACACAATTCTCAAATCAATGCTAATGTCTCTGGGGCAAATCGTCGAACTAGTGGTGAACACGAACTGCGAGAGGTTTGGTAGTTCAATAGATAGATACATTCAATGAATTGGCATGACGTGAGATGGTTATCCAAATGTTAGCAAAGACAAATCAACAAATTCGAAGGCAAACGAAGAACGATCGAATGTTGGAGTACTCTCAACTAACGAAAAATAGAACATCCTAGGATGATTACCTAGGATCGGCTACAATGACGTGCGACATGAATCACAGGGGTGGAAGAGAGCCGTGACGAAGTGGAGAATGCACTGGAAATGACGGCGCCGCTCGAAGGTAGGATGGTCGTCGTCGTGGTGCGGCGGCGAAGGACTTTCTCGCCGGAGGGGGCTGAGAGGGAGGTCCCTGCTTGAGTCTCTTTCTGTTCCTGTGGCGAGATGGGCCGGCTCGGTGAATGGGCTTTGCTTGTTTAACGGGCTCTGGTCACTTTTGTGGGCTTTAATTGGTGTCTGGATGAGATTTTTGTTGGAAAAAGTCTAGGTTGGTCCGTTAATTTTTGTTATTTTTGTTTATTGGCTCATTATTAATTTTTTGGTCTTTTTTATTATTTATTTTTCATTTTTACAAAAAAAAATCGCTTGCATTGTAGGAAAAAAAAAAGGTTCGATTGAAGAAAATTGACCAAAAAAAAGAGTTAATCTTCAATTCTTTTGTAATAATCTCAAATAGCAATTTTCGAAGTCTAAAATCTTGAAATCAAGCAAGAACCTAACTTCAACAAACTCAAACTACCTAAATCTCTTCTCTTCACATTCAGCTCGCATTCAATAGCGACAAAACATAACAATCCTAAACTTCTCCCGCATGGGAAAAACGAGAATTCATAGAGAAGAAGCGCCCCAATCTTCAATATTCGAAAAATACATCCATCATCTTTGGCCTTTTAAGTGACAAAGGGCTGAGCCGCTCCAAGCTGAAAGCAATAGCAAATCCTGAACTTGTTCACGCTCATCCAAACCGGCCTCAAAAAGCGATCGGAAAGCAAAGCCCTTCCTTCCAATCCAAGCCGACGAAGCCGCCCCTATATCTAACCACCGCTCACCCCGATCACATATTGGCACGTTCATGATGCATCATGATCAAAAGGCCCTAAAAAAGACCTATGCATCAGTGTACTGTCATGATCATATATTAGCTCGATTTTCTTGACGGCTTGAAGGCGAAGCCGCCTATTTCTTCGGGCAAAGGGCGCTCCCTCCTCCTAACTCCTTCCACTTCTCCCCGGGACAGGGACTATGGCTTGACCTTCGAGGAAGAACTCCATGGGACCACGGCCTTCATCGAAGCTTGGTCGAAGAACCAGATGAAGGCGAACCTCTAGAGTTCGTCTGTCTTGCTCCTTCAAGACGAACGCGTTCAAAATGTCACCATACTTAAGTGTTCTTGCAACGCGTTCAAAATGTCACCATACTTAAGTGCTCTTGCAACGCGTCTTTGGTTGTCTCCCTTGCGACGCAGGTCACTGGAGAGGAGGGAGAGAGGAGCGAAGAGCGAAGTTGGATTCGTCCAAACAACAAGGAAAAGGTTCGCCAAAGTGAAGTTTTGATTTTTTCTCTTCAGCCCATGAAAAAAATGGCAAACTCTGGGCGAGATCCATGTTCGAGCGGCTCCTCACTTGATTTGAGTCCCCATTTTTAGAATAAAAAATTTCAATTTTTTTTAAAGCTTAGAAATTAGCTTTCTGATTAGTTTTGTTAGTTTCTAACTTTAATACTAGTTTAGAATTAGTTTAGATTTTCCTACATTATAATTCACAATTTAGGGATTTGCTCATCATATGGTAAATTCGAGCTGAGCAAAAATTTTGCTAAACTACTCCACTGGAAATGACGAGGGATCCCTACGGGAGGGGTCCTAGCTAATCCAAGTAAGGTCACCCTAGCACCCCCCCCCTCTCCCCCAGGGTGATGGTAAAAAACTATGGGGGGTTTTGGGGGTGCTACCCACCCAAGAAAAGGTAAAGAGGTAGCCGGACAGGTGAAAGGCCCTTTGAGCTGAGTAGCTCACTAAATTGCTCCAGTGGAAATGACAAGAGATCCTTACAGGAGGGATCTCAGCTGATCCAGGTAGGGTCGCCCTAGCTTCCCAAGGCCTCGACCGTAAAAAAACTAAGGGGGGGTATTGGGGGTACTACCCACCCAAGAAAAAGGTCAAGAGGTAGCCAAATGGGTGAAAGGCCCTCAAATCTGAGTATGTCCTTAAAAGGCTCATGGAGGAAACATGCGGGAGATTCGCCTTGGGGTGGAAGAACCCACGCCGTCTTCCGTATTCTCTTTCTGTCGGGAAGACAAAGATAAATAAAGAATTAGGGGGTCTTACGGTGGGGAAAGTAGACTCCATGTCAAGGTGTACTTGCGTACCCTGGCTATCACCGGGTAGGCTAGTATAGTAACTACCCACGCCTGAGGTAAGTGAGGGTGGATGAAATGTCCACAGCTGAGCTAGCGCGCCTAACGGCACTGCACGGAACCGCAGGCTAGCTCATCGTATGGTAAATGAGCAAGTACTAGTTACCCATATTAAATTGGGCCTTTGATTCACAAAATGGGTTTGCCGGCCCTAACATCGGTGAATGGAAGGATAATGGAGGATTGGGCAATCTTAGAAGGCTCAAGTATTAGGAGGCAGGTGTTATAGTATAAAGCTTAATCTATTAGAAAATGTGATATTACTTTCGGTATTCTTATCTTTGAATCCATCGGCATGAAAAATTACCGAGATATTTATAGGAACGTGGCCAATATGCTAAGTCAGCAAGATCTCATCATATAGCAACGTAAGCATATCGACGAATGATACACCCCCACATGTCACGAGGACATGGGGTCATATATGGTGATCACGCATTAGGACGCTGGTGGGAAGGTAAAGAACAAACATTATTTAGATCTTTTCTAACGAGTCCCGTGCTAAGTTTATCAAGTGAAATCTCTCTAAATCATCATAAAAAGATACAGAAAAATCCACGATCATGCCATTAATCCAGAGTCATCCCTACTGAGACCAGGGGAGCCCCATTTTGAGTCTTCAAATCCAAATATCTTCAAACCATCACAATCAAATAAAAATAATCCAAAACCCCGTGACTAGTAAAATATTAGCTCGCATCGAATGTACCTCCCGATGTGAAACGAAAAATTGCAATTCGTAGAATTTCTTGCACATGATTTGAGCGGAAAATAATAAACGATAAAGTAAAAGCCAAAGCAAAAGTAGAAAGCAAAGAAGCTCATAAGGATAGGAAGGGTCGCGGCCATGATTTTGCCTGCAAGTACGGTTTCACCCTTTATTGACGGTTTCCATAGGAAGAGACCGGACCTCGTGTTGTATAACCGAGTCGGACCGAGCTTAACGTGAACTCAGATTCGATGTGGCTTATATTTTTCGTGCTTGAAAGTCGACTTGAATTTAATCAGCTTAAGCTTGATTTGAATAGAAGAGTCAGATATGCGTGTGCTCAGCTCGACTTGACTTGATTATAATGAAATTACTAAGGAGCTTGATTTTGATATCAGAAAGTTCTAGTCTTTTTCCTGAGTTTATATTTATGTGAGTCCTTTCTATGAGAAACTACTGCATATTCTTCAAAGAAACAATCGGATAATTATGGACTCGTTTTTTGTTTATACTAAACTTCTCCCCAGAAATATAAGAACAAATTTCGCTCGGCTCTTGGTAGCCCATTGTTTATTTAAACCTCTCTCTCTCTCTCTCTCTCTCTCTACAGACAAAAATGGCGAAGCCAAGACCATCTCTCCCCTTCTTCTTCTTCTTCCTCTTCTTCCTCGTACTCTGCCTCGCCACCAACCCATCGCAATCCTTCGTCCCCAGCCACCCCAAACCAGCCCCCACCAGCTTCATCGTCTCCTCCTGCCGCGCCACCCGCTATCCGGCCCTCTGCGTCCACTGCCTCGCCGCCTATGGCCGCGACATCCAGCGGAGCGACCGCCACCTCGCCCAGGCCGCCCTCATCGTCAGCCTCGCCCGGGCCCGCTCCGCCGCCTCCTTCATCTCCAGGCTGTCCCGAGCTCGCCGCATCAAGCTCCGCGAGCTCCGGGCCGTGAGGGACTGCGTCGAGAACATGGGCGACTCGGTGGACCGTCTCGCCGATTCAGTGAGGGAGCTCGGGCACTCGGGTCGGGACGCGGGCGAGGACTTCGCGTGGCACATGAGCAACGTGGAGACGTGGGTGAGCGCCGCGCTGACGGACGAGAACACCTGCGTGGATGGGTTCGCGGGAGTCATGGACGGGGGATTGAAGGTGGCGGTGAGGCGGAGGGTAGTATATGTTGCTCAGGTGACCAGCAACGCACTCGCTCTCGTGAACCGGTTCGCTTCCAAACGTCGGCCAGTCACGGTGGCCGGAAAGCCTTGAGTGGAGTAAGAGAAATAGGTTTTACCTTGGTACTTCGTCATTTCTTTCTCTTTTTTCTTTCCCGTTTTGTGTAAAATGCATGAGCAGAGAGTAGAAGCAGCAGCAGTGTGGTGTGAGTGTTGTTCCTGGCTCATTAGACTTCGTCGCTGGCAATGGAAAAAGGTATAAAAAAGTGAAGAACGAGCAGAACTTGTAATCTTGCGAGTTACCAGTCGGATATTCCCAGTTTCACTGTCCCTAGTTCTGTTCCAAGCGAAAAAAAATCCTCTAAACACGTCTATTTCTTTGTTGGCTTTGATGCATTGGTGACTTAAAGGCGGTGACTTAAAAAGCGCGAATGATAATCATTTCGTTTTTTACTAGAGTTATTTATTTGTTTTCGTGAATAGATTTACAATAGAATTCAATTTGATAATATAATATCATTTTTTTATTTATGAAACAAACTTTTTAGTTTAGAAACAGGAATGGAACCGAAACGAAAGCAAGAATTACTATACTTACCAATTTCTAGAATTGAAATGAAGAATAAAAACTCCTCTCATCGCTTATTTTTGTAACTAGCGGGTTATCCACTTGCTATTGCATTGCCACCATTAGTCATCGATAGCCGCTGCCAACCGCTGTTCAACGTCCGCCATCTGCATGGCGTTAGAGAGAAATATTTTGTTGTTATTAAATTAATTTTTATTCCGAAAACATAAATTTTGTATTATTATTAAACGTGTATTTTTGCTTAAAAATTCAAATGGAAAATAAAAATAGAAAAAATTGTTCATGAATATAAATTGATTTCTAGAACAAAATGATTGTCTTCGTGTCTTTACTTACTTATGTACAATAAACTTGCTATTCATGTTCGATTTGCCATCTCAAGATTTATAACAGTTTTGATGTTCCAACCCCTAATCCCGTGTCTTGCTTAGTCCACGAGACTCGAGTTCGCTTTTTAATGAGAAATTAGCTTTATTCGATGATCCAAAATGACTCCGTCACGGTGTGGGTTCGATTGAGTGTCGGTAGGGGACGCATCTCTCGGATCATATCGTTTAGGTGGTCTTGATGATCCATGCGTGTTAAGTTTACATTTAGGATGGCAAAATGGGTTGATGTCCCATATTTTAATCCACATTTATTGGACTGGGTAGAAAATGAAATTTTAATATGAATTTAAAATTGATTTACTATAATAGAGACCAATTGAAAAATGTGTTATAAATGAAAATTGATTATAAATGAGTTTATCCTAAATTCATTTATAACCCATCAATAACTCAACTTAAATCCATTACTTCTCGATTTCTTTTTCTTTTTCTTCAGCCGATCGCCGGCCGTCGCCGTGGCCGACAATTGGCCAATGAGGAAGAAAAAGAAAAAGGAAAAAAAAAAAGAGAAAAGAAATAGAATAAAAATAATTAAAAAATCATTTTAAAAAATATAATAAAAAAATATTGAAAGAAATGTATGGGCAAAATATTTTTCTTATTGATTAGCAAAAATACCAGCTAATTTATTATCAAGTTTCACTCATATATAGAAAAATATGATTATTTTCTTGAAAATGATTTCTTTAGAATATTAATGTATTTTGATAATACAGGGTAAGTCGAGTAATATGAATTGTGTATTGATTGAATAGGGTATAAATTATTAAATTTATATTACATAAAAATGAATCAATATAGATTGCATCATCTTCAATTTGACTCAAACTGTTGGCCCCAGTCTATATGCATCGGGAGATGCCCTTGAAACGGATGAGGGGTCCAAGGAGTTTGTTTGGTGTCGCGACTTGGAATGGGATTGCATTGTTTTGTGGCCGGATATTGCGATCATGAGGACTGAGGAGACAATAAGAAGGCGTGATTTGTGGGTAGTTTTCTTTAAAGTACATTTTATTTAAAGCTTTTGTTGACGAATGTGAACTTCTTCTTCTTCTTCCTTTTTCTTTATCACGAGACAGCAGCACGTCAAATCAAATCTAGGGTTTGATTCTGGCACGTCAGCAGAGCATTGTCTTCGACCATGCGCAAGATGCGTTCCACGTAACCATCTTTTCCCTTCCGTTCGCGATTGAGCTTATCTTGGAGATGCCGAAAGAAAACAGAGAAGATAAATGATATAAGAATGGAATATTTTAATTTATGAGTGTTAACAATAGAGTTGATAATTATCAGTAGAGATAACATTTGAATCAATCTCCGATTATTTGTGATTGTGCTTCAATTCTAATGCAAATTGGAAATAACACTATCAATGTTAGATTGCTCATTATATTGATATTTTGATTGCATTCACATTTTGGTGGTGCGAGTCGAAAATAACGTTTGATTCTGGTGCGAGGTGGAACAATAATCTTGAAGTGCCATGTACCAGAGGGATGTCTTAAATATGATTTTTATGTGCTAACTCAAGGGAGGTCGTGTCAAGACTTGCCAACCAACGAGTAATAAGGGCTAACTAAGCTCTTTTGACCGGAACGCGATGGCTCTGTTCCTGCTGCTTGGTCTCATTCAGCCCGTTTTGAGCTGTTGTTAGGTGGTTTTCTGGCTACCCTTTTGAGCGGTCTAGAGTCCATTTGGGTGTATGACATTAATCATCTGAGCTTCACTGCCCCTCCATTGACGTAAAATCTAAACCTGTCATTTCGCAATGCTCGTTAGTCTCTCTTCAGTCAGCGGTGGGTCCATCATGGGATTGAAATCTTATAGAGAAAGGATCGCTTCATCTCTCTCTCTCTCTCTCACTCTAGGAACTTTCCCGAGTTGCCTCGTATGGTAATATGCAGGTTCCACCTTTGGAAGCACTCGATCCAGTACATCGAGCCTGTTGAATCTCGAATGATCCTAAGTGAGATCAGTATTATAAATGTTAGTTTGGTTCACATGCATCGAAATTGTTGTAATAACATATAAATGCACGTGAATCTCGCCTTTTCCACACGACAGCCGCAAGAAAAGCAGGAAACAATGAGCACATTAGAAGGTGTTCCTAAAGAAAGTTTGGACAGAGCAGACGAGCCAAATGATTTCAGTGGAGGAGTACGTTCTCTTTTTCACCTTATCTCTCTGCAAAGCCGATAAAGGTCGGAAGGAGGCAGAGGCAGGTAATGCACCGTGCGTCGGGGGACTCACGTCTTCGTCATTTCCTTTTGCAAGATGCTATTCTAGAAGAAAATATTGCAAAGATGGGCCCTCCGCGTGATGCCGCGTGTTGGAAGGAAGCTCAGTTTGTTCAAAGCTTGCTTGTTGGCTAAGGCAATTTGAGGCTTTAGAGTTTAGTATGTTGGTAGATCCTCTCATTCTCTCAAAAAAGCTTGATTCGGTTGAAATTTGAATTGTTCAAAGCTTGTTCGCTCGTTGAAGGCAATTTGAGTCTTTCTCTAGGTTTTCTTGTTGGATACGGCCTTCACGTAGAAGCTTGACTCCAAAACTCAAATCCGAAACCCAATTTAGTTGTTCAAAGTCATCACCTTACAGATTCATTCTTGATCTTTTGATTCGCCAACTTTCCGTGGAGTATTCTTTTCACAAATCTTTATTTCTTGTTTTGAGAATATCGTGAATTTTGTGTGCTCGAAAAGTTGAAAGAATCATATGTATGAACAATCGCTTTCATAAGCAATGGAGTTCTGCTCGCTAGTTAATATGATAGAAAGCTATATGAACACCATCAATAGCACGTCTTGCGGCTACTTTCGAAAGATGAGAACCTTGCTCGAGATGGTGCTGGCATACAAAGGTGTGTAGTTTCTTGTTTAATGCAATGTCACAAAATCTCACACGAGTTAATCACGATAATCCATAAGGTGATTTAATTGAAACCTTTATCTACTTCAATGAGTTTAACTGATGAAAATAGAGCGGGAAAATTATTTAAAAAGTTTTAAATATGTTACAATTGTGAACCTTTCTTTTTTTTGGTCAATTTAATCCTAAACATTTTATAATTGTGTTAATTCAGTTGATTTGATTAATTTTGGCCGGCTAGCATTGACATGGACATCGGTCAACATTGATATGGATAATTTTTAATAATATTTTCATTTTCTCTCTTTTTTTTTTTTTTTTCCTTTTTCCATACATTCGGCCATGGCCTCACCGCGAGCGAGGCCCCTTTTGCTCACTGCAAGGATGGCCTCACCTAGATATGGGCAAAGTTGCCTTGCCCATAGCCCTTAGACCTCACCTAGATGTAGGCCAGGCCGCGCAAGCCACAACCCTCGTCAACGAGCCTTGCCAGAGCTTCGTTGGCCATTGTGGGGAAAAAAGGAAAATGAATGAAGAGTAGAAAGAGAGAAAAAAAAGAAAAAGAAAAAATGATTAAATAATCTAAAAAATAATATAATTAAAAATTGTTCACGTCGGCAAGTTTGGACACAACTTCAAAAATTTCATGATTGAATTAGCTAAAAAATATAGATTTAAGACTGAACTGACACAATTACAATAGGTTTGGAACTTTTTTGGCAAATAAAATAGTATAAACTTCATTTATTTACTTATATTAAGGGTGAGCATGGTTTCAAAGTAAAACTTGAAACCTAAAAACTAGACTGGAGGAAATGTGTATGGTTTTAAGTTTTAAAATATGCAGAATATGTTTTGGGTTCCAAAATTGAGTAACTTGTTTCGATAGGTAGGTTTGAACTTCTAAGTTGGAGGAACTTGGAACTTGAAACCTGCAATGTAAAATCTGAAAAAAGTTTTAAAGTTTTTTTTTTAATCCATATCTTTGTGTGATCTTGCAATATTTCATGCCGTTCGATGATGAATATATAATTTGAAAGCATAAGTTTGCTTTTTCCATTTTATAACAGAGACTTTTACTCTATTAATGTTCATATTTTTTGTATGCCTAAACATAAGTTATGATCAGTGAATTATGGCAACAAATGATGGTCATTTAAGGTTATAATTCACTACTTATTGTTCAATTAATAATATACGTGAAACTTGGGTAGATCATAGAATCTATAATAGTGTAGATTCAAAGTTTTAGAATATGTAAAGTAGGTTGCAAGTTCTAAAAAATAAGGAACTTGTACCAATTGGTAGGTTCCAAGTTCTATAGTTCCATATAGGTTTCACCTAGAATCTAGAACC
The DNA here is from genome assembly GCA_017140595.1 of Eucalyptus curtisii. NCBI lineage: Eukaryota > Viridiplantae > Streptophyta > Magnoliopsida > Myrtales > Myrtaceae > Eucalyptus > Eucalyptus curtisii. Next base: position 20,109,963 of record CM029497.1, read on the forward strand.
ACTCACCCATAACTTGTATTGATGAGAGAGAGAGAGAGAGAGAGAGAGAGAGAGAGAGAGAGAGAGAGCACATGGTTGTTAAGGTGGTGAATGATAACCATTTCGTTCCGTAAATAGGTTTCGGAAGAAAAATAGATTTTTCTATTTCTATTTTTAGAAGAGTTTCTAAGCAAAATAACCGTTTTGTAACGAACGATACAAAATTTCTACTCTAAAAATAGAAATTCGTTTGATAACGACACAAAATTTTTTTTTCGGATGGCGGATGGCGGCGGTCGGCAGGACCGACGGACGAATTTGTATTTTAATTACGGTGGTTTAATTGATGAAGGAGTTGACGACGATGAGAAGAGAGAAATAGAAAAGTAGAAAATTTTACTTTTGATTTCTATTCCAAAACCTATTTCGAAACAAGGAGAAATATAAATATGGAATATGTTTATCAGTTTCTATTCCGGAAAATGCGGAATAAAAAAATTGTTTTTGAAATAGAAATAAGTGCTATGCATCCCCAGCATCATTTGCATCATTTGCACTTTGTCTTCCACGTTAGCCACCACATTGAATTTTTAACAGTGGTCGTTGATAGTACTTCAAAGAAAGGTAAATGTATATTACAGGTATGTTTTTGAATTTTTTGATAATACAAAATATGCAGGCAGTATTGGTGTCGCAATGTCAATAGTTTGGGAATTTCGGTGACATTTTCCCTTTTCTTAAATGGGTTATGTGCATTGATATTGGCAAATATCAAATGCGTCTTGAGTTTGATTTCATTATTGAGAGGATCTTAATCCAATATGTGATCACAATCTTTTTATAAGACTGGGCTCCTCTATACCGGGCCCGATCACCTTCAGCCTGAGTCTGCCTATGATAAATACATATCGAATTCCCATTATGAAGCCGGTGGCCCTTGAGTGAGCCGGGCCTAAGAAGCAAATAATTAGCCTATTCAATTTGGCCATGAACAGACCAAAAAATAATAATAATAAGGCCATGTATGTCATTAAAAAAAATGGCTTGACCTAGCTAATGGTCCATCATTATCAAGATACATCCAATAAGTGAGTGCTTTATATTCCTGTCTTCACTCTCCTTTATCTTATCTAAATGACAAATAAAATACAGTCATTATTCGCCTAATGCACGGATCGAGCCCATTAAATGCGACTGGTTCAGGACTGATGGTGGATCGAAATAATCTAATGCGCCAATTGCAATAGAAGTCCCAGAAAGGATAATGGAAGGCCCAAAAGATGGAGACCGGCAATGGAGGGGTGAAAAGCTTACATCAACTAGTTCTGGATTTTATCCATTCTTAAAAGAATCAGGGTGTGTGTCTAAATATCATGTCGAGTGTTGAAAGATTAAATTTTTCCAGCACTAAAATCTCATTATGTGCATTTGATAGCTTCTCACTACACACGACTTAATTGACTATATTTAGTCAAAACCACTTAATGTGATTAGTACGGAAGGAGTTGATTAACCGGTTTAAGTTACAAAAGATTTAACGATTATTAATATATTATCAATTATATTGTTAAAACTGTCGAACAACCTTTTATTTTCATATTCAACACCTAATCTTTGGCACTTAATATCCTAGATTTAAAACTTACTTTTTAATTTTATCAACCAAATTATGAGTTGAAAAAGTACAGAAAGTCATATAAACCGATTGAAAGGCCAACCTTTCACGAATGGGATGCTCAAGTTTTGCATCAAATGGCTTTTGAATTTTGTTATAGGAATCTCTTCCTCTACTAGATATTTAATGATTGAAGAATGTACTTTTTACATGATTAGTGCGTGAAATTAATGTTTAAATATGTATTAAAATATCCTGCATAGCTTGCTTAGGAGATTTATATGAAATTTATGTTACGCCGTCTTGGATTTTCTAATACGCATGCCAATAAATGGATTTTTGGCTTATTTCTTCTTTTTTTTGTCCCCTATTTTGTGAGAAATATGTAACAAGGCCGGGTGGGACCTACGAGACCCTCCCGTGGGTGTGAGGACAGGGGATTCGGGATGTGGCGAGTCCTGTGCCTCTCTGCTTTCTATGGCTCAAAAGCTTCATGGACGAGGCCATCATCCATTTGGAAAGAATTGTTGCGAAATTACTTGACTGCCCATAACTCGAACTCTCTCGCTTCGAATATCCGTTGGAATGTCATGTGTCCATGAATGAACGAGTTCCCTTTGATGTAAATGGCTCATCTTAATGCTGTGTAATCGAATCGGTTCTATTTGAGAATAATAGTAAATTTTCTTGAAAATCGGTCCGATTTAAAGTTCCCAAATTCAGTTTTTAGAACCGGTGGGAATCAATCCGGTTTCCGATTCCAAGTGAACAATGCCGAGAAGTTAATCAAACCAAATTGAAATTGGTTTCATAAAATATAAAAACCATAAATTAGCATTTTTTTTTATTGTTTTTTGTTCTCTCTACTTGAGACACTTCACTACACTATCTCTTACTCGTGACTCACCCTCTTCCTTGCTTGCGCATGGGTTGCCCTCTCTCGTTCAAGCCTCACAACCCTCAGTCGCTCCTAACTCGATTGCTCTTGTTCATCTTTTATTTTGAATCATTTTATTGCTTATAATATTTCACTGGAAAAAAAATGAAAGAAACAACAGGTTCTTAGTAGACATTGGAAGCGGAGCAGGAAAAAATGGTAGGTTTCAGAGTTGGTTCCAAGGCAAAAATGAGTAAGTTTAAGTTTCAAAAATAAGGGACCGATCGCTCCTAATCATTTCCTAAAAGCAATCACTGGTGGCAGATTGGTTAATTGCGGCCACCACACGGGCAATTACAGAAGCTCCCCCCTCAATTTTCCCCGAAAACTTATTCCCAGCCAGTAGTAGAAAAACGAAAAATGAAGTTACATATCGCCAATCAGTCCTCAACCTCAAATGCTGGTTGGCTCAAAACTCCTGAGCCACTCCGCGCTTTCTCGGGCCCCTCGTTATCCCCAGCTCTCCCCCCACCCCCTCGCCGCGAACGCGAGCCTCTCCCGCGCTCCACCACCAGAAATGGCGGCGGAGTCGGTGCGGCTGGCCGGTCCGTCCCCGGTGTGCAGCTTCGGCGGCGCCCAGCGGCGGCCCGCGGCGCTCCTCCCTTCTCCCGCGCCCTTCCTCTGCCTCCGCCCTCGCGCCGCCTCCGTCTCCGCTTCCGGCTCCCAGTTCCTCGCCGGGCTGCGGTTTGGCTGCCGGCGCTCCTCGAGGCCTCAGCGCCGGGGCCGGAGGGAGTTCTCCGTTCTCGCCATGGCCGGCGAAGGTACGTGCTGAAATCCCGGCGGGGGTCCGGCGGTTTGTTTGACGTGGTGTGTGTTTTGCGGCGAGTGTGAATTGTGTCGTTTGACGGGCGAGGCGAGGCGAGGCGAGGCGAGAGCTTCGCTCGCGGTGGTTTTCCGCCAGGTGACTGACGGAATGCCCCGGCGATGGTCTTCCTCCCCACCGACGGATCGCGAGTCGACCGGTTCGGAGGCGATGCGTTGTCGCTTTGCGAGGGACGATTTGATTGTTCTCTCTTTCCGAGAAATTTAATTGTTTCGTTCGCCGCATATCGTGATGAGTTAGGACGCCTAAAATATGAATCGGTAGTGAATTTCGCGTCAGGACTGACCTCCGTACTGTTATGCCTTGTTGACGTGTTGTTTCTTCACTGAGTGCTGTGCTCCAGTTGTAATTTTACTGATGCTTTTTTTTTTTTTTTTTTTTTTTAGTGTACATTAGGATTATGCGTTGCTTTGTTATGGTGAAATGAGTGATCGGAGCCGTTTTCCTTGCCCGTGATGGGAATTGTAAACCTATTCTGGTTGGAAAATCTAATTTTCCACCTGTAGAAGGTCATACTGTATTGCAGTCCACAATGTTCTCGCATGTTCGGCCACCATTGACATGCTTTTCTCACGATTCTTGCCAGATGGAAAGCGTACGGTGCCGTTGAGGGACTACCGGAACATTGGAATTATGGCTCACATAGATGCGGGGAAAACTACTACGACTGAACGGATTCTATACTACACGGGAAGGAACTATAAGATTGGAGAGGTGCACGAGGGTACAGCTACGATGGATTGGATGGAACAAGAACAGGAGAGGGGGATTACCATCACGTCTGCCGCGACCACCACATTTTGGAACAAACACAGGATTAACATCATCGATACTCCTGGCCATGTGGACTTCACCCTTGAAGTGGAGCGAGCACTTAGGGTCTTGGATGGTGCCATTTGCTTGTTTGACAGCGTGGCTGGGGTGGAGCCACAGTCCGAAACCGTGTGGAGGCAAGCTGATAAATATGGGGTACCTAGAATCTGCTTTGTCAATAAGATGGACCGCCTTGGGGCTAACTTCTTTCGGACAAGGGACATGATAGTCACAAACTTGGGTGCTAAACCCCTTGTGATTCAGTTGCCTATTGGTTCAGAAGATAATTTCCAAGGCGTTGTTGATCTTGTCAAGATGAAAGCCATAGTATGGTCTGGGGAAGAGTTGGGTGCAAAGTTTGTGTATGATGATATTCCAGCTGATCTGCAAGAGATGGCTCAGGATTACCGATCACAGATGATTGAAACTATAGTTGAACTAGATGATGAAGCAATGGAGAACTACCTTGAAGGTGTTGAACCCGATGAGGATAACGTTAAGAAATTAATTAGGAAAGGAACTATATCAGGCAATTTTGTCCCCGTATTATGCGGGTCAGCCTTTAAAAATAAGGGGGTTCAGCCTTTGCTTGACGCAGTTGTGGATTATCTGCCTTCACCTCTTGAGGTGCCACCAATGAAGGGTTCTGATCCTGAGAATCCAGAAATAACGATTGATAGGCCTGCCAGTGATGAGGAGCCTTTTGCTGGACTAGCCTTTAAAATCATGAGTGATTCCTTTGTGGGGTCCCTCACATTTGTGAGAGTGTACGCAGGGAAGTTAAGTGCAGGGTCGTATGTGCTGAATGCAAACAAAGGAAAGAAGGAGAGGATTGGCAGACTTCTTGAAATGCATGCCAACAGTAGGGAGGATGTAAAAGTTGCGTTGGCCGGTGATATTGTAGCTCTTGCTGGTCTGAAGGATACAATAACTGGTGAAACGCTTTGTGACCCAGATGCTCCCATTCTTCTCGAGAGGATGGACTTTCCTGATCCTGTTATTAAGGTTGCTATTGAGCCTAAAACTAAAGCTGATGTAGACAAGATGGCGAATGGTCTGATCAAACTTGCTCAAGAAGATCCCTCTTTCCATTTCTCGCGTGATGAAGAGATCAACCAGACAGTGATTGAAGGAATGGGAGAATTGCATCTTGAGATTATTGTTGATCGGCTCAAGCGGGAATTTAAGGTACGTATCTTACTCAATGCGTTTGACACAAAACTGATTCTTAAAGATGTTTTCTTTACAATTAAAGATTTCCAAGATTGTTTAAAAAACCACTTGTGACTTTTAGTGTGCTGGCATGCATCTCCTTGCGTGCTATTAATTCACATGCCTTTCATATTGCTTTTATTGATCCACTTTTCCACTACAGCAGGCACTTCAGAAGTGCCACAGCATATCATTTAGTATTTGAAGATCCTTTTTTTCTTTTATCTCAGCCAGTTTGTGACTTGGCTTTTGCAGGTTGAAGCTAATGTTGGGGCACCGCAAGTGAACTACAGGGAAAGCATTTCGAAGGTCTCCGAAGTAAAGTACGTGCACAAGAAACAGTCAGGTGGGCAAGGGCAGTTTGCAGATATCACCGTACGATTTGAGCCCTTGGAGGCTGGAAGTGGTTATGAGTTCAAGAGTGAGATCAAAGGAGGGGCAGTTCCTAGAGAGTATATACCTGGAGTAATGAAAGGCTTGGAAGAGTGTATGAGTAATGGAATTCTTGCAGGGTTTCCTGTTGTCGATGTGCGTGCTGCATTAGTTGATGGTTCATACCATGATGTGGATTCAAGTGTCTTGGCATTCCAGCTGGCTGCCAGAGGAGCATTCCGGGAGGGAATGAGGAAAGCTGGCCCTAAGATGCTAGAGCCTATAATGAGAGTGGAAGTTATAACACCTGAAGACCACCTGGGTGATGTGATTGGTGATCTAAACTCAAGGAGAGGCCAGATCAACAGTTTTGGTGACAAACCTGGTGCCCTCAAGGTAATGCAAACTTCCAAGTGTTTCTTTCTTGCCTAGGTTTTTCATGCATTTAATTTGTATGGTGTGCTTAAAACACAGATTAAGAAAAGCAACCCTATCTCAGCTGTTCATTTAGCCTTCAGTTGCATTGTGGAGCGTAGATACAATTTTTGGTTTATATCCATACCATGCAACAGCAATCCAGAGTTTTCTCCTTCCTGCTAGCTTGGTTGCTTGCGTCCAACTCACGACTATGATTTTGCTGAGCCTCTTGAGAGAACTGCTAAATCTTTTTCATCTTGGATATGTGTGATCGCCTTTCTGCCTGAAAATGTGTGTTGTTTTGCTTTTATACTTCAGTTTCATTCGATTAGAAATTTTGTAGCTGTTGGCCTCTACCCGACCATATCACTTGCGTGTTTCTAAGAATTAGAAAGTCTTTAATGTTGCTGTAGCCTGCTGACTGATATAATTAATGACGTCTTTTAGGCCACTTACTCCCAGCTTGAATAGTTCAGTGTTCATGGAACATTCTTCCTAGTACTTGGGGATCTAAATATGCATAATGCAGCTTTAGTAGTCATCATAATTATCTGTTGGGGTTGCTAAATGTGGTTCGTAAATATACTTAATTTTCCAAATTGGAAATATACTTGTGAAGAGATTAGTTGAATTTAACTTTTGAGGAGAAGACTCTTTGCTTTATCTCTGAATTAATATCTTTGTAAGTGAAATGCTCACAGGCTCGGTTTTGAACTCTTCAGGTTGTCGATGCCCTTGTTCCGCTAGCAGAGATGTTTCAATATGTAAGTACGCTCCGCGGAATGACGAAAGGCCGTGCGTCCTACACCATGCAGCTAGCCAAGTTTGACGTCGTCCCACAGCACATCCAGAACCAACTTGCGGCAAAGGAGCAGGAAGTTGCTGCTTAAACTAATTTTTCAGACGGTGAAAGCAATGATTTTCTTCTTTCCTGGTTTCTTTGTAATTTACTTTACAACCTCGATATGTGAATGCGAGGAGGACGTGGAAGATGGAGAGAGAAGGGATTTGATGCAAATTGCTTTGGTGAACTGAACCTGATACGTGAAGTCGGAAAACTGTAAATTGCATTTGCTCTGCAGTGGGATAAGAGTGAAATTTTGTGCTCTCAGCCTTGATTTTTTCAAATTGGGAATTGAATATTATAAAAAGAAAAAAATTCAATATCGACAGAAAGATTTTAAAGAGTGCCCCCAGGAGGCCTGACACTTGTTAAGTCTCATTAATTGTGTTTTGATAATGTAAATGTTCCATTAGAAGCAGATGACTTTTTTGAATTATATTATCGCTCAATTTTAAAGTGTGTGATAAGTGCTATTTCTATATTCACTCGTTTTAACTAGTGTTCTCCGGGGCATCCATTACCAATACTCTAATCAATATCTCATGTTAATAGGAAAAAGAGAGAATTTTCACGTTAGCGAGATATTTCGTCATGGAGCTTGTTGAATTCAATTTTTACACTATGTTCTATTGATGGATTATCCTTATTTGGATGTCCAGGTTTTAGACAAATTACTAGCTTTCAGTTTAAGATATAAAATATCGGATCAAGCCGTTTATCAAAAGCTTAACGTGCAAGCTTAATTAAAAACTAATCAAGTGAAGTTGAACACATTATCTGATGAATATGATAACAAGAAATGTAGTTGTAAATATTGTATAAAATTTGCGCAGAAAATTATTCACATACCTAAATGGAGACAATTCTTAAAAGCAAACGATGCGAAGTAGCCAATGATTGAAGTAAATCTAAGTCATAAAATTTACGGAGTCCACTGTTTTTCAGACAGAACGGAAATCAGACAGATAGCTCAGCAAAACTGGAAGTTTCATTTTGCAGGAAAATCGGTTAGAGTCGCACCCGAACGGAGCCAGGATCAAGGGAAAGCCCGCAGCCAAACGGGCCGAAAGTCCAGCCTCCACTTCGCTGTTCGCGCACGAGTCAACTCAACGGAAGCCGAGGACGCGCAGAAGTTAGAACATTCCAGAACCCCGGCAATTCGCCAGAACTCTCTCGTCTCCTTCTTTTCCCCGTCTTCTTCAATTATTAATAAACCCTAAAATCGTCTCCCCTTCACTTCCCCTTCCACTCTCCGATCCCGAATCCCCCCCCCCGATCGACGCTCGCGAATCCCCCGAATCGGAGCCATGGCCGACGAAGCCAAATCCCGGGGCAACGCCGCCTTCTCCTCCGGCGACTACCGCGCCGCCGTCGGCCACTTCTCCGACGCCATCGCCCTCGCCCCGGCCAACCACGTCCTCTACTCCAACCGATCCGCCGCCCACGCCTCCCTCCACGACTACGCCGACGCCCTCGCCGACGCCCAGAAGACCGTCGAGCTCAAGCCCGACTGGTCCAAGGGCTACAGCCGCCTCGGCGCGGCCTACCAGGGGCTGGGCCGGAACGACGACGCCGTCTCCGCGTACAGGAGGGGCCTCGAGATCGACCCCGGCAACGAGGCGCTCAAGGCCGGCTTGGCCGACGCGCAGGCCGCGGCGGCGGCGGGGTCGTCCCGGAGCCGCGCCGCCCCGCCGCCGAGCAATCCGTTCGGGGATGTGTTCCAGGGGCAGGAGATGTGGGCCAAGCTGACGGCCGATGCGACGACCAGAGGTTACCTGCAGCAGCCGGACTTTGTGAAGATGATGCAGGATTTGCAGAAGAATCCTAGCAGCCTGAATCTGTACTTGAAGGATCAGAGGGTGATGCAGGCGCTTGGAGTGCTGTTGAACGTTAAATTGCACACCCCGGGTCAGGATTCGGGCTTTGAGGCTGCGGCGGATGCTGATTCGCCGGCAGCGAGTAAGCCAGACAACAAGCCACCCAAGGAGAAGGCTCCGGAGCCGGAGCCGGAGCCAGAGCCGATGGAGATAAATGAGGAGGAGCGAGAAGTAAAGGAAAGGAAGGCTCAGGCTCAGAAGGAGAAGGAGGCTGGTAATGCAGCTTATAAGAAGAAGGATTTCGAGACTGCAATTCAGCACTACACGAAGGCTATCGAGCTTGATGATGAGGATATTTCTTATCTCACGAACAGAGCTGCTGTGTATCTTGAGATGGGAAGGGTAAGCACTTCGTCCTCTATGGTGATTATATAGTTTATGTTTATCCATTCAGATGCTTGTTCTGATGTGAGCATGTATTTAGTTGAGTCCTTGTTTGTTGATTCTTATAAAGGCAAAAGCTTGCTGGCTGCGCACGCAGGCAATGGTCTAGTTCGATAATTTGCTTGCGAATGATTAGGGAGGAAACTCTAATATTTTGCTGGTGGTGTCCCTTAAACAAATTTAATTTGAAGTACAAGTGATTTTGTTTTGGCCGTAGGATTGGTTTAGAGCCATCTGTAGTGTGGATCTAGGATGTGGACTAATGGGTAGACCGGTTATGTCTTTTTTCTGAGAGTTATGTTGCTCTAGGAAGGACTGTACCATTTCCCAAAAAGAAAAAATTAATTTTGTTCGCCTTGGCAATGCTTGAGTGGAACAATGAACCGTGTAAGAATTGAATGCGTGTTGGGTGGAATTGACCTGTCTGATGGAAGCTGGAAATTGGAAGTATGAACCATGAAGTACTAAAATGCTTTGCTGTGGTACTATTAATGAGCTATTTAAGTTTGCCTGGCCTATTCTAGATGGTTTTGATCGTTGGTCATGCGTGGAAATCAAGTAGAGGTGATGTCAGTATCTTGTTCTGTATCTGAGCAGCGTTGCCGTGTATATAAACTGTGTTCAGCCTTCTTGGCTTTGTTTCTTGGAAGACAAATGGATTGTGCTTTGCTCATTCTTAAAAAAAAAAAAACTAATGATAGCCCACTTATGTGAAACCTGATAATTCTGGCTGCATGGCATTGACATTGAGCCTTAATATCTATGCATATCCAGCACTGTGTTTGGGTGTGTTCATTTGTGTTTAGGAGCATACTGAAGAATGGCAAATGTTGATTGAGGTTCTAGTGATGCACTTTATTGTGATTGGTATGAGCTTTCTTTTGTCCTTGCCTTCTCTTTGAATACGAGCAAGTGTGGCAGCATTGAGTTCTGTGTGGTTATTTATAGGAAAACAGATGTCCATTCTGAGAGCTGACATTTGTAGAGGAGTTTTTGATAACTATGTCTCAATCTGGTGTTGAATTTTTTGCACTGTCATAACAAGTATCTGAAGGCAAGAACAATTCTTAATGGTGTTCTTATTACTTAAGGAAGAAAAGCATACATGGCATCACCTTACCATGTATGTCTTCATTGTAATGTTATCATGTGTCCATTGATGTTCATGTGGCAGCCTAGTATTGTAAATGGCATGGTGTATTGATGGATGTTTTTTATTAGAAGTTTGTGTTGCTATTCCTACTTAATTTTTGGTAATCGTCTTCAATCAGAGATTCTGAGCTATTGAATTGGTCCTAAGGAACATGTGGCCCTGCAATAACCTTTGACAGTAATTTATTCATTTTGGCTTTCAGTTGTGTGTGCTCCTTCCCCATTTGTTGTATATTTTGCCACTAAATAATTTGTCTGGCTTCTCTTTTCTCATATTTCGACACTGCTTCCAGTATGAGGATTGCATCAAAGATTGTGATAAGGCTGTTGAAAGGGGAAGAGAACTTAGATCAGACTATAAGATGGTAGCTAGAGCCTTGACAAGGAAGGGAACTGCCCTTGTAAAGATGGCGAAATGCTCTAAGGACTATGACCCTGCTATTGAGACATTCCAAAAGGCTCTTACAGAGCATCGCAACCCAGACACTTTGAAGAAACTTAACGACGCTGAGAAGGCAAAGAAGGACCTGGAACAGCAAGAATACTTTGATCCTAAATTGGCTGATGAAGAGCGAGAGAAAGGTTCTGTATTTTGATTTATCTGTATGCATGTGTGATGTTCATTCGTAATCTCTCTCTGCTGTTTTATTTACTTGATTAGTGCTGAAGTACTGACTACATGTGTGGACAGGAAATGAATTTTTCAAAGAGCAGAAATATCCTGAGGCAGTGAAGCATTACACGGAATCATTGAGAAGGAACCCTAAAGATGTGAAGGTAAGGATATGGCTTGTCGTTATTGCTATTTGTATCTCTGTTGGAGCATTGCTGATGCTTGTTTGTCTGTTTCCAGGCATATAGTAATAGAGCAGCATGCTACACAAAACTTGGGGCCCTGCCCGAGGGTCTGAAGGATGCTGAGAAATGCATTGAGCTTGATCCAACTTTCTCCAAGGGTTACACACGAAAAGGTGCCGTTCAGTTCTTCATGAAAGAATATGAAAAAGCTTTGGAAACATACCAGGAGGGGTTGAAGCACGATCCAAACAACCAGGATTTGCTCGATGGTGTACGAAGGTATGGTTGTTGATCGTGGAGGCTCGCCTTTGCTGTTGTCTTTTGTGATATTGATTGTTGTGTTACATAATCGAGTCTTAATACTTGTTACAGATGCGTGGAACAAATTAACAAAGCAAGTCGTGGTGATTTGACTCCAGAGGAGTTGAAGGAGAGACAGGTACTGCATCTTGTCAAAGTTATAGCTTTTTACCGATTTAATTGTTTGGAGAGTATCCTCTTCTTACATCTCTCTCTTTTCTGTAGGCCAAGGGAATGCAGGATCCGGAGATTCAGAACATTCTCACTGATCCTGTAATGAGACAGGTTAGGAAACCGATGTCATGAAACATGGCTATTAGCAGGATTTTACCGGGTTGGCTGACATCCATGTGCGTTTGGCAGGTGTTGATAGACTTCCAGGAGAACCCGAAGGCTGCGCAGGAGCACACGAAGAACCCAATGGTGATGAACAAGATCCAGAAGCTGGTCAGCGCGGGGATCGTCCAGATGAGATGATTACTGTAATTTGCCCGCGAAGGTCATCCGTTCACTGTATTTCCTTGGTGTGAAATCGAGGGGTCTTAACTATTGGAAACAGATTCTAGATGCAAATTTTGAAATGCTTTCTTAACGGTATAAATTGTGGGTTCTTTTTCGGTTCTGCCGCAACTTTGGTGTTACGTCAGATTTGTCATTGGTGTGTACATGCTTGTGATTTGACTCTCGGTAATGCAACAATTGTTCTAAAAAAATGAAGGGCATGTGGCGCGGGCTCTGTGGTGTAGAATCGGTGTTTGTCGGTTTCCTTAAAAGAAGTAGGAAAAAGTCCTAGTGGAGTCGTTGCTGCTCGGTTCCCGCTTATTAGGCAAGCCAATCGAGGAGATGTGCCTGGTCACACTTGTGATGGACGTGTCTAGTCTTTTACGGATGCTTAGGGCGTGCATGGCATGGCAAAATTTTTAGAACAGAAAGTAATTTTTATTTCATGGATGAGTTTGAGTAAAGAAACATATTTTTGGAACAGAAAGTAATTTTTATTTCATGGATGAGTTTGTGAATAAAGAAACATATTTGATGACAATTTAAAATTTTTATTTTCGAAATAAAAATTCGTTTAATAATAGAATGAAATTTTTAAAATTTCTATTTTGAAATAAAAATTCGTTTAATAATAGAATAAAATTTTTATTTCAATGAATGGCGACGATCGGCGTCCGGTGGTCGGAGCTTGACGTTCGACGACCAAAGCAGTGTGACTTTTGGTGTCCGGCGAAGCAAGTCCAGTGACTTGCGGCGGGTGGCCAATGTCCAAAGTCCAACATCGGAGTCCAATGATCGGCAACCAGCGTCCAACGTCCGGAGTTCGACGTTTGACGTTCGACATCCGGAGTTCGCCGACAGGAGGCCGGCGGTGAGTAGCCAATGGCCGGAGTTCGGCGGCGGATGGCGAGCGGCGACATCCAACGGCCGATGGTGAGTGGCGGACGATTCGGCCGACGAACATCCGGTGGTTGGTGGTGAGCCTCCGCATTCAATGATTGGCGATGAGCGGCCAACGACCGATTGGCGCTCGGCATCCAACAACTAGCGGTTGGCGACGGACGGCCAGAGTGCGGTGGCCGGTGGCTGACGTCCGGTGGCCGGCAGTCGGCGGCTAATGGCCGAGGTTGAGGGCGGGTGACTAGCAATCGACGGCGGGCGTTCGACATCCCACAGGCGACAAGTGGACAACGAGCGGTAACAATAATGAAATTTTGATTTCTCATTTCTATTTCAGAAATAGAAAAGCTAAAAATTTTAACTTCTAATTTCTACTCCAAATCTATTTATAGAATAAAAATCTATTCTAGAAATAGAAAAATGAAATTGCGTTACCAAACGGATTTTTATTTCAAACTTATTTCAAGAAACAGAAAAATAAAAAGATAAAGAAATAGAAATTTTGTCATGCGCGCCCTAAGACTTTGAGTAATATATGCAGAACAAAGAAATGCAAGTCAATCTAGTCAGTTGTAGTGTTCAAATTATTTCTTCGTGATATTTCTATAGCTATGAGAAAATTGCTAGACACATGGAAAGGAGAGAAGCAAAGAGTAGGTGGAAGGTTGTCGCTCGACATTGTTGGTTGGTGCCCGCTTCCAATTCGATACAAAAGATCGAATAATATCAGCGTCAAGGATAAATGCGTCTCTAAAGCCTTGTTTGTTTATTTTTGTTTTTGTTTCCCGGAACAAAAATTTCTGTTCTTTTGTTCCGGGGAACAAAAAAAGAATAGAAATACGTTTAGTAAAATTTTTGTTTCCGAGAACAGATTTGAAACAACAACCAATATAAAAAAATTGTTTCTTGTTCCGGGAACAATTCCGAGAAACAATTTTTCTCCCTCCTCTTTTTTTCTTCTCTTTCTTTTCTTCTTCTTCTTTTTCTTCCTTTTCTTCCGCCGGTCACCAGCCTTGGCATGGCCGGCGCCAGCGATCGGCTAGACGAGGGCCGGCGACCTCGTTGGAGCGTCGCTGGCTCTTGGAGACGCCAAGTCATGGCAAGGCTCGCTTGACCATCGAGGCCATCGACGAGGCTCAGCCTCACCCAGATCTGGCGAGACCGAGCCTCGCGAGGGCCTCGCCAAGTTTTCGCGAGCTCGCCGGAGCTCGCCTAGGTGGTTTTTGGCCCCCGCCGTGGCCGGCGATAAGCCATAAAGAGAAAGAAGAAAAAAAAAAAAAGAAAAAAAGAAAAAAAAGGAAAAATATAATAAAAAATATTGAAAAACTAAAAGAAACAACAAAATTATATAAATTTATCAAACGTATTTCTATTCCGGAGTAGACATTTTTTGCAGTTACCAAGTGCGTTCTTATATTTAGAAATTATTCCGATGAACAGAAATAAAAAAAAAATTATTTCTGTTCAAAAATTATTTCCTAAAAACGTTACCAAACGCGCCTTAAGAGCAGCTTAAGAAAACAGTAGGAATGCGTACTTTCCTCTAGAAGGAAAGCAATACTTTCCTCGTGATGGAAGGCATGTATATACCTGGGAAAAGAGTGAGGTTTGATTCCGATCCGAGCTTCTCACTTGAATCCGGAGACTTACGCATTCGAAAGAGCATTTGGTGGGCCGGTCCAAATGCCTGCATTGTCGTACGAAACATCTCTGGCGATCAACTTTTACTGTCCCAGAGATTTCCGGAATCCAATGGCGGAATCAAATTGGTATTTTTGGCTCTTGTCAAGGATGCTTTATGCCGCCACGGAATAAAGGCACGTAAGAACAGCCTGACATTCCACGAAATGGGTATTAAAATTACACGCCCAAACAAGTATTTGATGCCTCGGCGGGCCGATTATCTTGTCTGCATTCTCATATGTTGAACATGTGTGGCGCGCGGCTTTCACCGTACTGGATACTTCCGCAGCCCAACAGCGAACGAAATCAGCCCTGCTCGGCTTTTTTGTAAATGATGCCTTTATGCCGCGACGTGATCAGGCAATACGGACAAGCCTAACATGTTTTTGTCAAGCGGACGGGGCAGGCTAATTAAATTCTAAATTTTGAGCACTTGTATTCTCCATGGCCCCATAACAAGTACCAGGAAAATAAATTAGACGTTGAAATCAAGGTCGATGATCAATGCTAATAGCTCACGATTCTCCTAGACACTCAACTCCATTTAGCAGGTGTCATCGAAATAACTATTCTATCTTTATACTCCCAACAGCCCGGCTTTGTCATGGCTCGGCCTGAAACGACAAAAGAGATTAGAGAATTTTATTATTTCTAAACCAGGATCAAATAAGGACCGTTCAAGAATGGAGCTTTAGTCGGTGGGTCCCCCCACTCAACCTAGTGGAAGCTAAACATAATCCTAGATATATGTAGGGTCTTCATCAAGCACCAATGAAAAAAACGATACGATGATCTCGATAAATAATTCGAGTAAAGACATTCATTTCAATATCAAGTTGGAAGAACCACATGAATACACGCAAACAAACCCGAAATCCGCCCCGTTGTAATGACGACAAAGGGGAGTAATTAACAACCAAACATCAACCACAAGCTTTAAGGGGACAGCCATAATTAACACGATTAGACATTACTTATCTCTCGATCTAGCAAAAACATTGGACGGCAAGAAAATATCGAAACCTCAGCTTGGAAAATCTCCAGTTTTCACATGCCTTTACTAGAGGGTCGCTTTCATCACCTCCATGCAAGAGATCATTTTCTGTCCGAAAAAAGAAGAAATTAAGAACAAAGGACAAGAGGACTTTCCTCATCAAATTAGTTTTATCAGGACTTCAGCAAGGACTCTTCCCACAGAAAGGAAGCTGAAAACCGCCTCGTCTCCGCAAGCTCGCCCACCTGGTGCGCGAGGCGCTTCGAAGGACCCACCATTTTCAGACCTCCTTCACGCGTGTCGCTCTCTTCTCCTGCATGCAACCCCTTGCTTTGCCGTGACCGAATAAGGCTCTCGGTCTCCGTCGCGGTCACACCACCTTTTCTTTCTGTTGTATCACTGCCCGCTTCTCCTTATATACTCTCTCTCTCTCCCCGCTTGCTTGCCGCTTGATCTCCTCAGCTGCTTTGGTTAGTTTTCTTGAAGCGGATTGTTGTCTCTCTGTGCTCATGGGTCGGCGAGATGCTCTCTTCATCGGCTCGGCCTTGCTGCTCGTGCTCGCGACTTGCCTGGAAGCCCGAGGAGCAAGCCGAACCGGTCGGCCCGACTGGAGGTTCGGCGTTGCCGAGCCGGTGATTCGCATGCCGACCGAGGGAGAGGAAGCCGTGGATGAAGAAGGCCAGGGGGTCGGGACAAGATGGGCCGTTCTCGTGGCCGGTTCGTCCAGTTATGGAAATTATAGGCATCAGGTAATACCTTGCTACATCTTTTCTTAAAAGTTTTCTGCATCTTCATCCTCACGTTTTCTTCTCGAGGACTCAACACGGGATAATTGTAGTTGGTTTCATAGAGTTGAGTTTTAGTTTAAGCTATCGGAAAGAGACATGGGGCCATCTTGTGTAGCTTTCAAATGGTGGATGGAGATCTTTTGCTCTCTGTGGATCTCACCTCATTAACATACCTAAAACAGCTTTTACCTGCAATCTTCCTTGTGTTCTACAAGCTTGAGATTTACTGTACTCAAGAATGATAAGTGAAGATACGAAGTGTGTGTGTCGGGCATGTGTACATGCAGGCGGATGTGTGCCATGCGTATCAAATATTGAAGAAAGGAGGGCTCAAGGAAGAGAACATAGTAGTGTTCATGTACGACGACATCGCCACGCATCAGTTGAACCCCAGGCCTGGGGTCATCATCAACCATCCCAAAGGTGAAGATGTCTATGCTGGTGTTCCAAAGGTTAGAAATTTCTCTTTTTCTTTTTTTTTCCCGTGCCTTGCAGTCGCTTAAAGAATATTCCGCTCCATTGTGGTTGTCTTCCATTTCTATAAAGTCCTATGTGGTCATTGAGTATCTTTTGGTTGAGTAAAAAAGAAATGTTCCTAGCCACTTGGTCGTTTGGATGATTGGGCTGTTCGGAAGATATTTGGGTCATTTGATAGTGATGGATGGTTGTAAGGCGGTCATTATTTAGATCCAGTGTATTGTGTTTTAATAGTGAACTTAATTATTGAGCACAACCAAGGTTGATAGACCTCACTCTTGAAACAGAGACATTGAAAAAGACTTTAAAGAAAGTTCTGTCGAATCAATTATTGTTAATTGCTATACAGATCTATCTATCTCGACTTCTTTTATGTCTGTTATGTTGATTCATTTGTTGTTAATTGTTATAAAGATCTGTCAACCTGACTTCTTTTTATGTCCGTGCTTCCAAAAAAGCTTTCATGGTTTACTTGGATCTTGGAACAAATTAGCTAGTGGATAAAGTAATGAAAGTGAAACAGTTCTAATAGTTTGCTGATATTGATGGTGATCATGGCAGGATTACACTGGAAAAAATGTTACGGCAGCGAATTTGTATGCAGTGCTTCTCGGAGACAAGAGTGCCGTGAAGGGTGGGAGCGGGAAGGTGGTTAGTAGCAAACCAAATGACAGAATCTTCCTCTATTACTCTGATCATGGAGGTCCTGGTGTTCTGGGTGAGTCTTAGTTCTTGTACCTGTGTTAAGTCTGCTGCAATTTCTTTGCTAGTTTGCCCTTGGTAACTTCGAACCTGATCGAAGTTCGATTGGCAGTGACAGTAGTTTTGACCAATAGGAGTTGCCAAACTCAACAATGATGTGGGGTGGAACTCATACTGTGGAAAGAGATAGGATATTGTTCAATAAGATTGAATAGACATCAAGAGACTGACATTCATGTCATCATCTTACAATGGGCAGAATAACTCAATTAATAGTTAGTAGAGTCGTAGTTGAAGTATGCGAGCAAGTGGATCGAATTAGTATTAACAGGTAGACTTGTAAATCTCTTCATTTTATGTCTTGAAGTTAATCCCATTTAATGGATTTTGACAATCACAAAGATACTTGTCTAACTACCTCTGTACTTTGTATCTGAATTAGACAGAAAAATGCATGATGGTTTTATCCTGTGAAAGGCTGCATGTTATTTGTATTGTCATGGTTAAGGTTCAAAGAGATCTCTCATGGAAATTTTCAATTTATGCCAAAATTGGGGGCTTTAGACATCACTTATTGCTAATCGATACAGGGATGCCGAACATGCCATTCCTCTATGCCATGGACTTCATCAACGTATTAAAGAAAAAACATGCAGCTAAGGGCTACAAAGAGATGGTATAGGTTTCATTTTTGAAATCAGCTTTTTACTATACCATCGTTTTTGCTTTTAATTATCTGATGAGGCTCAATATCACTGGCATGCGCAGATTATATACGTGGAAGCATGCGAGAGTGGGAGTGTCTTTGAAGGGATAATGCCAAAAGATTTAGATATCTATGTGACAACGGCATCAAACGCTCAGGAGAGCAGCTTTGGAACTTACTGTCCTGGGATGGAACCTCCGCCTCCTCCAGAGTACATCACTTGCTTAGGTGACTTGTATAGTGTTGCTTGGATGGAAGACAGGTAAGACTGTTTTTCTGGAGTGCACTCTTTTCCCAAAATAACTGCCACACCGACTAGAAAAGGACATTAGTATATACTAATTCTAATTATTCGATATAAAGCCTTGTTAAGCAATAGAAGTGATTTGCCAGTTATGGAATCATATGCTGTCCTGTTGTTGATTAATGATCTAACTTCCATGCAACCTTGAACAGTGAGAGTCACAATCTCAAGAAAGAAACCATAAAGCAACAATATCAATCGGTAAAGTTGATGCTCTGAGCATTTGATATGCCTTAAACACAGTGACTGAGGTTGGTTGCTGATGGATCGATGATCATGATTGAGCAGGTAAAGCAGCGGACATCCAATTTCAACAATTATAATGCCGGTTCACATGTGATGGAGTATGGGAACCAAAGCATTAAGGGCGAGAGGCTTTACTTGTATCAAGGTTTTGATCCTGCAACAGTGAACTTCCCTCCCAACAGAGTCCCTCCCGAATACATAGGCGTCGTTAATCAAAGAGACGCGGATCTTCACTTTCTCTGGCAGATGGTGAGCTTAAGCTACATCTTTTACTCTGATAATTAACCTAAGTGTTATTCGTTCAGACTTCTCTAGATAGAAGATGGGTCTTTTCTTCCTCATCTTCTGCAGCCTCCTCTAGTCAATGGTCTGTACAAAGATACTTGTTCTACACTCGCATCGAATTAGAATATTGTGCTAAGAAAAATTGGTGCTACTAATTTTATACCACCGGTAGAAGATAAAACTTTCCGATGTACAATGAGGCACTGGATGTCACTTTGGAACAATATTGTGCTAAATTAAATGAGCCTGTTGCAGTTCCTCTTCTTCAAGCCTTAACTGGACATCATGCTCTGCAGTATAAGAAGACAGAAAACAATTCAGAGAAGAAGAAGGAGATCATGGGGCAAATATCTAGCACCATGAGGCACAGAATTCATCTGGATGGAAGCATCGAAATGATCGGTGCACTTCTTTTCGGACCCGAGAAGAGCTCGTCCGTGCTAAATGCTGCGAGAGAGCCCGGTCTGCCTCTCGTCGATGACTGGAAATGCCTCAAATCTATGGTATAACTCTAATCTTATACTAACATCATTCTCTTCCCTGTTTTCACTTGTGAACCGGTAAAGACTTCAAGGCGATGCCTGAAAACTTTGGATGGTTGTAGGTTCGAGTCTTCGAGACGCATTGCGGGTCGCTGACACAGTACGGGATGAAGCACATGAGGGCGTTCGCCAACATCTGCAACAGCCTAGTGACCCGGGAATCAATGGAGGAAGCCTGTGCAAGTGCATGTGCTGACCATGGTGGTCTCTGGCATCCTTCAAATCTCGGTTACAGTGCCTGAATGAGTTAGTCTCAGCAGAATAAGTGAAACTTGTACATATATGTAGTTCAGAAACATAAAAAGAGTCCATTTCCATGGTCCCTCTGTTCACTACGTCTTTATGCAACTGCGATGATCTCACTATCTTATATTGCACATCGGTTTACAAGGGGATCAAGCAAAGCCATGCATCCACAACCTCTGTTTTGTATATGTGAATTTGTCATCTCAGCCTCATGTGTACAAGCAATCTGATAACCCGATGCATAACCTTGTATGGCCATTGTGGAAAGGTCATCTGCTTTAAATTTTTTCAGGAGAGGTTTAGGAGTTCTAGGTGCAGGTTCACTGGATGCGTCGAATGTGGTGATGTGGATTGAGGTGTCCCATGTTGCAGAAAAGTCCAGAACTGCTTCGACCAGAAAATCGAATCGGACGTGCAAAGTCATGGGAAGCGCTAAGCGGATGGAAATTAAGTCAATGACAGTGATGACGAAAAAGAAATAAAAAAGAGAGATCCATCATTTCATCTCATTATAAGAAGACAAGAACTTTGTATATTTCCTAGGCTGGAATTGATTCTTCACACATGGTACGACGCGAGGCGAGGGTTGGACCAAAGTACAATCCAAATGGATGTTATCTTGGGTAGGTTGAGACTAGACTCTTTCTTAATTTCAGCATCCTTCGAGACTTAATGATGGAGGGGGTTGGGGGTGGCGGCGGAGGGGTGTGCTTTTGCTCAGGAATGGTTCGCAGTTATTGACGGGGTTATCAATTTCCGATTTAATGGAACTAGTTACTATTTTTTTTTTTTTTTCAAGTTTTTATCGGATATCTTATTAATCAAAGTATGATTACGAATAAATTTAGAACTTGAGATAAATCTTATTGTTTCATGCGGATATATTATTATCTTATTACAGGCTCCTATTTCCTTGGAAATAATAAACCAAACTCGTTTTTTTTGGAAGAAATAATAATAAATAAAAATATGTGTAATCGGTCGGTTTAGTTGGATTCTCTCTTGAAATCGAAAATTGGAACGCAACTGCTTGAACACTGATTCCAAATTTAGGAATAGGGAATCAGATCAAATTGACTGACCGGTCTGGGTGGTTGTCAATTTAGGTAAGTTTGTTTTGTACAACTATTATGCATTCAGGATGATTAGATTAGCCGACTCTTGATTGTCTCCTTCCGCCTTTTTCAGGAAAGAGGGAGGCCACTAAAACCGGGTTGGTAAAAGCAAATTTGTGTGCTCCAACTCAGCTTTCGACCTTGTAGGCCCCCATTCAAGATTTCATAAATCTCAGCCACATTACTTTCGTCAAGAGGGGCCACTTCTACAATTCCTACTTATCGTTTGTCCATTTCTTGTTTATTTTTTTCGTTCCAGTAGGTAATTCCTCCCCCTTTTTATCGTACGGGTCAACGTAAACAACCCTGTTGTCCGTTGGTGACGTGGACACCGTGCACCGAACCGCGCACGTGAAGACAAGTTAGAGCCGTGTCGGATCCGCACTCCTCGACCGTAAACTGGGCCCGCACTTTACCCCCGACATCTGGTGGGCCCGAAGTCCGCTCCATTTTCGGCCCATAGAAAGGTTCCCGCGCTCTACTGTTGGACAACGGCAACTCGCAAAAGTATGCAAAAGGCAAAATAGGATAAGAAGAGAGAAAGTTCGTAAAAGAAAAAGCTTTTCTTTCGGCAGAGAAAAAAATAAAAAAAAAAAAAAAGAACAGAGAATTGTCCTAGTCACGCTTTATTATTAGATGACGCGTCATGTAATTACTCGTAACGTTACACCTTATGTGGTGCCGACTGTCGATCTATCTTGATTTTGTTCAGTTTTTTTCTTGAATTATTCTCAATTCCCAATTGATCGTTATATTTGCATTGTGATGAAGTAATACGTGACCTTTTTACCAAAACACATAAATCACATTCATGAAGTTAATAGTTTTTATTTACTTTTTTTAGTATTATTTGTACTAATAATCACATAGCTGAAATTACAATTTACGTGATAATTCAAGTTAACGATATTGCCATGTTATGCCCACCTAGTAATTAATTTCAGAAAATCACATTGCGACATAAGTTTTGCTCCTCCATTTTATCTTGGATTAATATGCGATCATCAATTGCCGATATAAAAGATTTCTTACACATTTATTATTAGATGAGTGGCATGTGTGTTTAAAGTTACCTTTAAAATCGCATTTTTCCACGTTATAGCTATCCTAGCGTGAATTGAGTATATTGTTTTGTACCTCGATAGTAAATGTAACAGAAATCTTTTTAATCTTTTCAATTCCTCTTGTCCTGGTGAATGAGTAAATTCTACTCTTTGCATTGGAATAATCTACACATTTCACTTGGCTCCCATACAAAAGGAAAAAAAAAAAAATCTACAATAGCCCAAAAAGGAAACCCAGAGAAAAAAAATTGAGTAAAAAGCAAAAAAACACTACAAAGAAAATCAAGCGACCGCTAATTTGGATCAAAATTTGGGCTGCGAAATGATCGCCGACCACCCAATCCTGATCCCAGAAGGCTTCACCCGCGCCCTCAAATTCAAGGGAGAAAAATCTCAGCTCCACCGCCGCCGTAGGCCGCCGCCGCCCACCGCGGCGATCCTGGTCTGGACCCTCTCGAGCTCGGAGATCCCGCAGGGGAGCGTGATGCCGCCCGGGTGGTCGTACCCGTAGACCCGCTCCGCCTCCCGCAGCAGCTCCCCGAACAGCGGGTGGTTGAAGTATATCACGGGCACCGTCACCCGGCGCGTGTCGCCCACCGACTGCCCCACCACGTACACCGCCAGGTGCCCCTTCGGCACGTCCGGCGACGGCGCCTTCTCCCCCGGGCCGTCCTGCCCGACCCGGACGTACCCGCCGCGGCGGCGGGGCCTGAGGTGGCGCAGCCTCTGCTTGGCCAAATGGAGGATCCTGCAGATGGGGTTGCGGCGGGGCCGGCGGTGGAACGCCGGGCGCGGGTTCCGGAATCGGGGCAGCCTGATCCATCGGAAGAGCTTCGCGAGCTTGGTCCGCAGCCTGAATCCCCGGCCCCTCCTCCTCCTCCTCCGCAAGCTGGTGGCCAAATTGAGGTGGCTCATCTCGGAAATTCCCGGCTCTCGTTTTCCGATCGTGGGTGCTGCCGGAATCGTTCGGGAGTCCTCCAGTTCGAGACGAAGATGGCAGTGGAATTTGCGTATGCGGCGTTATGGTGTGAGCCTGAATCTTTTATGGTGGTCAAAAGCGCTTCGCAAGAGAGCGAGAGATGTTCGGCACGCGGAAAGGTGGTGTGGACTGAAGCGAGTGAGAGGATGGACAGGGAATATGCGGCATGAGGAAAATGGAGGAGGCGTGTTGATGATTTATAATAGCGACCATACCTTGAAAAAGAAAAAAAAATCTAAATTAATATATTTATAATAAATTTACTTCCTCATTTATTTTTTAATTAAATTTTATCATTAAATTACTGAGTTAGATAACACGTAATAATTAACAAGTATATCAATTTCGAATTATCTTATATCTATCATAAGTGTATTAATTTTGTAATTTTTCGTGATTATGAATAGTAAATTTATCCTAGATATATTTAGTTTGGAGTTTTCAATCGTCGAAAAATTAGTTGAAGTAAATTTATCACAATATAGTGATTTGAAGTTTTTATTGATGAAAAAAATTGATTTTGAATGAATTTATCACGTGTATATTATTTAGAGTCGGCAAGTGAATAAATGAAAAGATCGAAGAGGAAAGAAAAGGCAAAAAAGAGGAAAAAAGGCTTTCCGCCATTAAAAGAGGAAAGGGCGAAAGGGACTGAGCGCTGGAGAGGGAGGGAGAGTAAATCTTGGATTTGGGTGCTTTCGAAGCTGAAACGCAACGGGAGCAATGAATGGTCAAATCGGTCAAATCAAGATGTGCGATCCTCGTCTCTTATCGGTTGCCCTTTCTCGGTCTCAGCTCGTTAAGAGCGGAAAGACTCAGTTAATTGAAACGGTTTCGTTTGAAGCTTCTAGTTGGTCAAATCAAAGTTACCGATTTTATCTTATCCATGTTTGAAATCGTCCACGGGAAACACAGGACAAGGGGTGACCGTGTCGATTGTAAAGTAGCTATATAGATATGTAGTCGGAAAGAAACCCAATGACCCCATGATTTGTATCGGGTGATAGAGAAAAAGGGTATGATTTGGTTTCCAGATATTAAGGACGTTTCAGTCAAGTGCAATTTTAACTGGACAACCTTTTTAGGGTTTTTAATATATATATATATATATATATATATATATATATATATATATGAAACATTGATTTGTCTTTGACTATATGATGTTGGCAAAACTGACTCGTGATATCACCTAATCACTCTATAAAAAAAGATGTTAATATCACAAAAAATTCAAACTGGTATGTTTGTGATAAATTTCACTCAAACTAATTTTTGACTACAAAAAATCCAAAACTATGATACTTATGACAATTTTACCCTCTATTTGTTTTCGTTATATTTTATCATCAAATTGTCGAATTAAATGACATATGTCAGTTGATGAGTGTAATACTTTAGGAGTTTTACTCTTTGTACTGGTTTATGATTTTTCGTAGTATTAATCTAATTTAGTGAAGAGGGTAAATTTATCATAAATATACATTCTAACCCGAATAGTATGGGCATGTGAAATCCCGTGTGAATTCGTAAGGATCACCTTGCAAGGCTAGATACTCCTAGATGATCCATAGCAAAGTAGTACTATGAGGGAACGATGAAAGTAATCCCCATGAAAGAGTGATATAGAATATGAAACCGTAAGCTCCCAAGCACTAGAATGAGACTATTAGGACTTTGACCATGTGCTTGTTGAAGAATGCGCCAGCACTCATAGGCCTTGGTTAAGGGAACCTACTGGAGCCGTAGCAAAAGCTAGTCTTCATAGGGCAATTGTCACTACTTATGGACCCGAACCTGGGTGATCTATCCATAACTAGGATGAAGCTTGGATGAAACTAAGTGGAGGTCTGAACCGCCTGATATTAAAAAATTAATAGATGAGTTGTGATTAGGGGTGAAAATGCTACTCTAACCTAGAGCTAATTGGTTCTCTTCGAACTGTGTTGAGGCACAATAGTTGACTAAACATTTAAGGGTAACTTAGAGAGCAATACCAAACCGAAGCAAATTCTGAATACTAGATACGACCTTCAAGTATTAGTTCAACATTTTTTATGGTTGAAAAATTAATATGAGGATAATTTGTCACATATATATCAATTTGATATTTTTAATAATAAAAAATTAATTTAGAATAATTTTATCACTGATGTATTAATTTAAAGTTTTTTTAATATTAATCCAAAAAAAAATTATGAATTTCTTTTGAATTTCGCCTTTTTGCCGCACCCATTTCCGTTACTTTGCAAAGCTTTACTAGGATGGATGTATTGACTCTTCTTCTCCCTTTTTTTTTCGCTTCCTCTAATCGAATGAGTAAAGAAAGATCGACAATTTCTGGCAAGTCCAGCGGGAGAGCCGTTTGTCGTTATTGATTACAACGGATTAGTCCTCGTGGGCCATGATGTTAAATGCAGACCAACTCCATTAGCTCCGATGAGATCTAAATTAGGACCACGAAATCAAAAACATAAAACACGTACGAACTTTGGAATCTTGGCAAAGCCAAACTGGCCGTGCACTGATTGACGTTGGGACTCTTCAATCGGCCACACACGTGTCCCCTGCGTTCCGATGTTTTTTGCTTCTTTTCGGGACTCTAGGGCTACAGCTACGACACCCTCAGATCTCTCATCTCCCAGGCGAGGACTTGCCAAATCGATGTATAAGGAGGACGTGTTCTAGGAAGTAAGAAATAAATTTGTTTTCATTTTTAATAAATTTTTAATTTAAAAATAGACTTGAAATAGAAACGAAAAGTAAAAATTTTTAGTTTTTAAAAAAAAAAAAAAAAAGTAAAAATTCTTTTTGTCATTCATTTTCGTTACTAAACCGGCCACCCATCACTTATAGCCCACCTCTATTTGAGATGGAGATATTGTGTGTTGTTATAGAAAGAATTTTAATTTTGAGAATAGAAATTTATTGTTATTATCAAATATATTATTTTTATTTAGAAACTGGTCAAAAAATAAGAAATAGAGAGATTTATTTTTTACCAGAAATGTTATCTTTACCGTCCTTAGAGGTTCGATAGTTGCAAGAGGTTGGGGTGCTTTTGTCCTTAGCAGGTAGCTTGTACTTGCAGCACTTGTAAACTGGATCTCTCTGGGCAAATTAGATGGGGGAGACCATGGCGTGCCTCCGTAGAAGTTCCAGTACAGGGAAAGTGTAGGACAATGAATTTTCCTCCTTTATATTTGTAATATCTGTTTTTCATTTATACCAGACATTAAGAAGCTGCAGAAGTCAAGCAGAAGCTTCAGATGAAACGTTGTTCGTTTCGGTTTTTGTTTAGTATAAGGTAGAAATTTCAAAATGTAAATTTGAAGATTAGTTTGGAAAAGAATAGCGTGCCCGCCTTTCATTGTTGTCACCACTGTATTGAAGAGATATTTTCTCCTGCGGGGGTTCGGGAACACAAGCAATTATATAGAGAACATTTATGGCATTATGACTTGGCGGGGATGGTGATGGGACATCAATTTATGGATGGGTTGGTTCCGGAATTGAAACTTTGGAAGTCACCCTATAGGTCCGGATTTTTTAAAATTTTGAATCTGGAACCAAATTAATTATATTCGAAACTTGTCTGGAACTTCTAAAAGCCACATAATTGATCATATCTATTGTGCTTTTTATAGTCAAACAACTAGTAAAGTCTTGTTAGTCAAGTGGTCTCGTGGGTTTCATTTTTCCTAGTTGTATCCCGCTCTTTTCTAGATGAAGGGTATAAAACGGGTTCAACTGTAGAACCGGCCTACTTGATTTGTTATCAGGTCGAACTGCGGCAGTTTTAACATAAGAAGTGGGATTGAACCAGTTCGGTCTGATTCCTGGATTGAACTAGCTCGGTTGCTTGCTCCTAGATGGTGTTAGATAGATGTCAGAAGAGCAAAACATATCTATTAATATAAGAGCTCATACTCTCCGTTGCCATATTAGCGAATTCCTCATTAAGAAGCAGAAGATGAGGAAATGGGCAAGACCCTTGTCGATTCCCGACATGGAAGACAATCCGTATGCTATCTTCCAATCTCCTTCAAAGGAAATTAGGCACGCATCTCCTTGGAACAGTCGAGAATAACTTGTTGAGAGTAAAAGATGGCGTCACGATTTCGTGTATGATTGCACTACTGCTGTATATAAACCATTGAAGGACATTCGGATCGTAGTGATTGGCCTTCACAAACCAAACAGGAAGAAAGGAGAACACCTCAGAAAGGGGGAATTTCTCGAGAGATTAGCTATAAAAGCAGAGGAATTCATCTTCTTGATCTTACTAGAAACTTGGGTTTGGTGCATAGTAGATTTTTTTTCTTAGCTTTCGTACGTACTCCACATATATATTCTTTGGGTGCCTCTGTAAAGGGTGCTGCAACTTTGGTCCGAGAGAGTAGCTATTCTTAGTTGTTAGTGTATTTAGTCAGTCTCTGATCATAAATATAAGCTAGATCAGCAAAAGTTTACATACATGTATGTTATGTTCTCTATGATCCTATTCTTATTGCTCAAGTTGCATCAAAGCTTGTCAAGCAATACATCTATCGTGATGATTTATGCTATGCATCGATATGATAGAGTATGTATTAATATGTAACTTTATACTGATCAGTACCATCAACTTCTTAATTATATATTTTTTTATTGGTATGATGTGAATTTCAACCTTAAACAGGTGCATAAGTCTCGAACTTATGAAACGTACCACTATAAACCTCCTCTTATCTTTTCAAATGTTCGTACCGCTACTAATTGACTTCATTGGTGGACGTTTCTCTTTGGTCTCGTTTCCTGGATCTTCAAACTGAAAATGCCATTATTTACTTTTCTAGAGATGTCTCCTTTCGGGTGGGGGGAAGTCAACTATCAATCTTGTCTTGATCTTCTAGAGGTTTTCATTCAAAAGAAGTTTCTTATTAGCATAAGATTAATAATGCCTAGTCCAGCTTCAAGTCGACCGTCATCAGTTCGCTTGAAGAGTGCGGGAACTCCTAAACAAGAAATCAAGCTTGAAAACTATAGAGCAAAAGGACAAAACCAAGAACGCCAGTCCTCCACGTCTCCCCAAAGTCTCGTTCAATTAAGTGCACGGAATATGTTAACCCGTAAAAGACAAGAAAAGAGGCAAGACAATGGCTGGCCTCTCGAGCAATGTCTAGTCTCCCTACCGCGAGCAGAGGGGATCGTCTTATACTTGAGCCGATTACCTTAATGAAGACATTTTCTATTAATTGACTGGTAATAATTAGCTGGTCTCCTTGTCGATCGAGTCCTCTCTGTCTCCGACGCACGCACGCAACCTTATCCAAATTGTAGAGAAGATCATAGACCAAAACTGCAAGTATGGTATTTCCAGGTACTTTGAGTCCTAATTCCTAGAGACAAGAGGACAAAATGGCATCCTCTGATCTGTCCCTATGTTTCGTGTCGTTCCTGAGAGGTTCATGGACCTTGTGTTGTGCTGCTTGATTGGCATTGTTTATGTGCGGTATGCCGGTGTATATTCCATCACCACCCCCGCACGAGCAGCTTCAATGATAGTTAATACTTTCCAAACCCTAGATTTTCGGTCGCCGTGCAAGTATGAAGTAGCATATTTTTTTAGAGTGAAAATTGTAAGATATTGGGGGTAGAGAGAGATTTCCAGTCCCTTCGTCGTTTAGTATTGATTATTTTGTCTTGAGTCGTTTGAGATGCGATGAACGATGTCAAGTCATTTGGTTGAGAATCCGATTGCAAAGCAGTGAACGGTGCAGTGGACACGACCACAATCTCGATCGGTGGTGATCCCGACTCGGGAGCAATTGGAGTTGGTCATTTGTAGAATCTACTTACGTGGTCGTAATATTTTATATCGCAAATCTAGATATAGACCTCACTAAATATGACATATGTGTAATATCTCGAGCGTTTGAATGATTTGCAAAATATAAAGTGCATCGATAAATTTTTGGTAATTTGTTAATATATATACATCATCATAATTTCTTTTTAAGTGGGGCTATATTTTTTCCCTTACCTTTTTAGGCAATTGTGATCCATGAGTTATTACTTCTTTTTTTTCTCGGTTTACTTCGAAATTTTCCTTTTTGAAGAGAATAATCTACTTCTTCCTCCAGATAGGGGAAAAAGCAAAAGAATGTGCATTTACTTGGAAAGACATTAATATTGTTCACAACTTGTCATTGGATGTGATTATATATGTTTAGAGAGTAAGCGTGAATTTTGATGAACAAATATGAATTTGAATCAGGGTTGACAATTAGAGTCATGTCGTGTCAAAACAGGAGTATAACACGAAATCACTAATTGAAACATGACACGTTTAATAAACGTGTTGAACCGTCTCGACATGAACACGACATGCCTAATAAAGTGGGTCATACAACATGACATGACTAACATGATTATCAAACATATCACCACACCTTGTGTCAACGGACATAATACGCTCATATGTTTAAAATGATAAACACTTAAAAACGTGTTAAAGTGTTAAATTTGTTGCGTCATTTCAACAAATCTCTACACAATTAGTCCTAGTTATATTTACAGATACATTATTCAATTAGGAGCTCTTCATGTCATATGACTTTTCTAGTCCTAAATATGTTCTTAGTTACCATTTTTTCTTTGTAACATGTAAATTATTTTTTTTATGAAATTTTAACAGTAAAACAGTCTTTGGATATGAGTACTAAACGTGTTAAATGGTGTCTTATGGCATCATCTTAAAAAGATGATATATTGATATGTTAAATATGTCAAATTGTATCTAAACGGATTAAGTATGTCAATTTGCATTATAACCTTAGATGTGTCTTAAACAGGTTGACCTGTTTATGCCAAATTCAAATTTATTGAATTACTTATCATGTCTTGTAAATGGGCCACGTCGATAATTGATGGCCCTAGTTTGAATGTGAAGAACTCGTAAATTAGGTTTCGTCCTTCATCAGAATCACATAAAGCTTCGATAAATGCATAAGCATTGAACATTGCATTAACAACTCAAACCATGTAACAACAACATCATACCAAAGACAAATGAATTCCTGATCATATAGAGAAAATTTGTTTTTTCAACTTTAAAAAATGGTTTTACTCCTTTACCCAAAAAAAAAAAAGGTTTTACTCAGAAAGAGATTTTTTTTTATTTAATTCATATGTCAAGTTCATGAAAAAAGGAATATTACTCTTATTGTCATTCAAAAGGAAATCGGGGATATGTTTATAATAAACTAATAGACGACCTTTTAAGCAATTGAAACATATTACAGGCTTCCTGGCTTTCTTTTTCTTCTTTCTTGTTTTTTTCTCTTTGGTTGGCCGAAGTTAAAGCTTGAATTAGAAAGAGACCCAAGATAAATATGGGCTTAGTACCGACCCAAAATGGAAGACATGGCCCCTTAGGGATGGGCAATTGTTTAGGGCAAATTGGGAACCTGCACCGATCCTTTCACTCATGAACCGGCCCAACATGTGGATTTTTTCTTTTTTATATCGAAGATGGTATACATCGCTCAGTTTCTTAATAAATCTCAACCGTTGATACATTTAGTCAAAAATTTCACAACTGCCCGGACTTATATGAAACCGTTGTCTTGGCAAATGAGATGGAGATACGTATAGAGATAGAAGTGCCTGATCAAGTATTGATAGATGAAGATCATCTGTCATGTATGGTGTCTCCATGAGAATCTCAATAAATCTCTATCATGGATGAATGAGGCATCGAAAGGGCAACACTGAGCATGGCAGAGGTTCTCATCCTTGTATGGGATAAATCGGCGGATAGGTTAAAACCCTTTCATCCATACTGACTTTATGTACCCCGTTCCCCGTTCCTATAGAATGAAGGGGAACCCTAAGTAACCACCAAAGTTGAATTTGCAAAAATTCTAAGAAAAATGACTTGACTAAGCAGCTTATCTATTTGAAAATCGACATAATAAATTGCTGAGAACCCCGTTGGCAATTCAAGAGTAACTAATATATGATGGGGAAATTGCATGATCATTGTTCATGAAAGAGTTCAAACAAAACTAACTAGTCAATAGGCATGCCAAGAGCTTACTTTATAAAAACGCGAGTGTTTAAAAACCTCAAAATTGGAGATTCACAACTTGACCTCGATGGTCCAAACCTTTTTATGAGAAGTGATAATTGTCCAACGTGAATATGGTTTAAATATGGCAGGGTCTTTGCACTAAACCCTACTAAATTGGCACTGGATACTTAATCAATTGTGATAAGTTATGACTATCTAATGAACCATATGCCTCATGAGATTTCCGATCCTTTCATTTTAGGGTTAAGGACAGGCCAATCAACTCAAGTTGATGACTTGGAGATTGTCCTTGACATCATGGAAGATCATGTGATCTAGGAGTCAAATATAAAGAAACTCAATGAGAATGAATGAATCATCTTAATTTATTGCTCATCCCTCTAGGGGCTGTGCTGCTTCAAGCTTGAAAGGGTGACTAAGAGTCCTGTCCAAACCGTACCAGGAGGACGGTAGGCATATGAAAACGACCCATTTGGTACCATATGTGAACTTGGTAGTGGCCACTGGGTCTTTACACATGATGCCTTGCCTTGCCTTGCCTTGCCTTCTTTCCGACTGCCCCCACAACAGTGAAGATGCCTCTTAAAAAAGGACACCGTTTCCATCTCTTCATCAGATGTTACTTCTTTGAGGGACAAGGACGACTGGTTTTAATGTTTTATTGTTGCATTGGCGGAAAGTGAATATGTCTCTTTCGAGAGAGAACAGGTCATGTTTGGGATGGCCAATGCTACCTCACCACGAGTGAAACTTTTTCAATTCCTAGGTCCAGATAAAGAGAAAAAAAAGAACCTAAAAGAAACACAAGAAACACGGCAGAAACCTGGGTTTTAACTGCAGATACAAAGCATCTTCTCTTTGCATGCCGTGTGGCTGGACCACACTTCTCTCTCTCTCTCTCTCTCTCTCATTTGTAAGCAAGTTAGTTCCTGAAGCTTTTGAGCCAGTTCAGTATGAATAAAGTACGGTGGTTTCGCGGTGGGAAGTTGGACATGGTTGTGGAATGAGGCTTCTTTGAACTTTATTTGGTACGCTTGCCGGCATAGAATGATGAATTCTATGAGCGAGATTAAGACACTGACTCGCGTGCAATATTTATTAACCATCGCCATAATCCATTAATATATATATATATATATATATCTATATATCTATATTTATATCTATTGAAGAATCAAAAGAACAATCATGATAGCAGACTAGAGTATCATATGTAATCACATATACTATAACATGGCATCCATGACTAATTGCACTTAAAAATAACATATAGTCTCTCACTTGTATTGATAAAACTTACAATCATATTTTAGATATCACACTTGTTGTAGAAAGAATGAAAAGGGCTGCATTGTATGTTACCTACAACCATTTAATATTGATAATGTGATATTTCAATATTTTCATATTGTTATTTATATTCCATTTTATTTATACATTGTTAATATATACCCTTAGATTCACAGTGTTATTATATCTCCTTAGATCCCCGGGCGTCCATGGTTCACTTTATAGTCACTGTCATTCTATTCGGGTGAATACGGTTTATTTAATGGAATTTCACTATAAGTCCCATATATAGACCATATTTGTAAATTTGTATTTCGCATTTATTTACTTTCACAAGCAGATTAGATCTTATAGCACGCCTTTCTCTATTAGATGTCAAAATTTTTAGTAATTGTAAATTAAACATGTATGCCGCTTGATCAATTAACACTGCTTCTGTAGATAATGTGCTTCATAACTAAAAATCTTTATCAATCATTCGTCACACTATATGCTCCTATATGTTAGGAAAAACAAAAGAAACATGAGGAAAAATGAGTGAATATGTCTATAGAAAAGTAGTTGTTGGCTCGTACCATAATGTATATATGCAACATGTAATCCCATTCAAGTAGATAGTGTCACGGATAAACACAAGATTTAGTCTAAGTTTCAGTATTTTTGCCCTCTAAACTTTATTTTGTGCAATCAAGTCCTCTGACTTTCTCAATTTGCGCAATCAAATCCTTTAGTCAACCACTTTAACTAAATAGTCCAATAAATTAATGATGGGGCACTGCTTATATGACCAAAAATAAGACGTGATGTTAGTTTGAAGCCAAATAAGCAGAAAGCATAGGTAAATAAAACTCTTGCCTACAAATATTACGAAAGTTCAAGGATTTGATTGTACAAAATAAAACTTAGAGGACCAATTGCACAAATCCAAAAAAGTCAAAGTAGTTGACTGTAATAGAAGTTAGAGGACCAATTGCACAAATCCAAAAAGTTAAAGTAGTTGACTGTAATAAAGGTTCAAGGATCCAATTGTACAAACTTTGAATCTTAGAGGACTATATCAAAAATTAACCCTAATACCATTGATCGTATCTTCAAGAGACAAAGGAAAATGTTGGCCATGCTCCCATTGGGCTAATTTATTTTCACTAGAACTACTCATATTTATGAAATGAAAAATAAAATCCATATGTATATATAGATTTCCTAGATCAACGAGCATCTATATAGGTCATTAACAGTGGGATAAGTCCATTATATCTCATAATGTAGGAGAAAATCTGTATCTAGTGCAATTCTAAGGGCATTTAGTGATCATTGACATGCTTAAAATATACTTTATCCGTCTCTTGTCTTCATAATATTCATATAAAATTCTATCTTCTTGATAAGTTAAATGCTCGCACTTCATTCCGATTACTTTCAGAAGAAGAGAAATACCTCAGCAGTGGTCATCGACCATCTCATTTTTCTCTAACAAAAGCAGCATTACTTTCCTCAAATACGTCATCAACTCCGAGTCACCTCTTTTTTTCTAGATCATGTGTACCACATTAGAGGGTATTTTTAGGGAAGGAAAAAAGGAGATAAAACAAACCGAGATAATGGTCATCATCATTCCAAATCCCACTCTTTTATCCTCGATTTGTTCTCATTTCTTTATCATATTACTATCACCATAATAGGTGTTATTATTCCGAAGGAGACATATAAACCGAAAAGTAATCATAGTCCTCGCCCCTCTTAACATAATGAATTTCCATTTTCTTGTTTCAAGCTTGGCAATGAATGCATCTAGAAAGACTCGAAGCTATAATATAAAGAAACAAGGATGGAAATTCTTCGAGAGAGCAATCAGTAGTCGTCACGCCTGCGGTACCAAACGGTACATGATGCTGCGCTGTGTGCATGCGTTTCTGTGCCCGGAATGGGCCAGGGGAACAGTTGACCGGCTTATGTGAAGTCAAGGTCAACTTTTTCGGGCCCCTTCTTCAATTTTCTATGTGCACCAGTACTTGAGTACCGCTAATTCCGGGCAGGATATTTGTAGTTATACTAATCTCTTTATCCTAATCAAGAAAAAAAAACCACTCATGACTTTTTAGCAATTATTTGCAGTAGAATTTCTGCATATTTTGAATCACAAAGTGATATAGTTGATTCTTTATTAAAGATTGAAACTTTCAAATGACAATTTGACGATGAGAGAGTGCTGCAAAATGGCATTTTTATGTCTTTTCATTAGAAATCGAGCTTCAATCTTGTGCTTAGGCCACATTCGACTTCGTACGTGCTGATGGGCGTTGGACCTACATAGGTTTTTTGGCCTTAAAGCATTCGCATTGTTTGGAATGCTTTTCATCTAATAGCTTATGTAATTGGACAAACTGATAAGTTGATGGCGGTTCCGGTACTTCATTAAACTTATTCAATCTATCTGGGAGTCTAAGTGCGGTGTTTGAGCAACTGAAAGCAACAAAGTTCCTCTTCCTTTATCCAACCACATTTCTTGTATTTGAGCGGAAAACTGTATATTATGATAACCCGAAATTATGAAATAACCGAAAATGCTATCACAATACTAAAAAGAATTGCCACACAAGTAAACCGAAATTACTGAAAATTTGTAGTACTCCCCACACATGTAAGCTGAAATGTGACCTAAGGTATAAAAATGATGGTAAGTGGAGAGGAGAAATAAGGAGGAACCTCAAGGAATTTGAATATATACAATTTTTTTGTTACGATATCATCTTCGGATTTCTGAGATTGCTACGAGTCTATCTAGAAAAAATCTGAAGTGCTAGACGAAACCGTGTTGAACTGCTTTAACGATGATAACGCAGTTGACTAAATAAGGCCTCGCCACAGTCGGACTGTCATCGAGAGTAGGATTTCACCCTTGGAAGATCAGCTAAACAACCAATGATGACGGCCACACTAAGTGCTATGCATTGTCATGATTCAATCTCCCCCCGAAGGAAAAACTTCCCTTTTCCTACGTGAATGCAGCCCTCAGATAGTGTATGCAACTTAGTGGACTGCCGAATCATAGCATGGAATTGGAAAGTGTATGCACTATATCTCCACGACAGTGCATGCATTCAAGGACAGTGTGCCAATCACAATGATGTGCACTTTGGCTCTTCAACTCCGCATTAGCGAACGATGATGCAGAATTACCTGGTAATGATCCGTTATTATGTAATGACCCAGTAATGATCTGTTATTATGTTGTGGAATTAGTGCTTGCAGCAGCTAAAAATTTCAGGATCGTTGCCTCTGACTTGTGCATGGATGGCGTCAGCTCGAACCCTTGAATGAACTCAAAGGCAAAAGCATCACTTCAGATGTGCAGAAGGGGAAGAAGTTATATATTTCCTAACTGACGTTCTCTTGGTTATAGAGGGAAAACAGTTCACAAAGACTGATGGGTCTTCAAAGCACGCGAGGGGGTTGGACTCGACTGTAACAAGACATAGCCAGAAGGTTGAACCGTGCGTCTGAACAGAATCTCGGGAGCGATGCGAAGAGAACACATGTAAATGGACGTGTCGAAAAGAAATTACCAGGGTTTTGGTTTCACAAGGTCTCTGTCTCTCTGGGGAGAGATACAATGGTCACGTGCTGAATTTTGGGGCTAATGGTAATGATGGTGTTTTAGGAGTGATTGATTGTTAATAGCTCCGCTGAATGTTGGTCTGCCGCGTGTTTATGCGCATGTACTCGCTGAATTTGACTCTGCAGTTCTGCAAATCCACCTCACTCTCTCTCTCTCTCTCTCTCTCTGTGTATCAGTTGATCGAAGATTGTAGAAGTTCTCTTTTTCCTGGTGCATATCGATTTAAGGACATGAATGCTGATTAAGAACACCTAAAGGAAATTGTTTTATAACACACAACTTTCTGTTGTCTTTTTTTGACCTGAATAAAGTATATTTCAGGCCAAATCATAGTCCATATAGCTTTGGACTCCAACCTAACTGATTGGACCAATTCAACTCTTCAATAAAATCTCATTCAGATCTTTTAAATTCTATTATATTCCTCTCATGTGATAGCACATCTCTTTTGATTTGATGTCCAGCCTCAGTTTGACATTCTATTGTTTTGCCTATTCTACTTGTATCTGAATGAATACGAGATCAGAATCCAAGTTCAACTTGCAATGCTAATGAAATAGAGAGAATAATGCGATATTGATCAGACAATTGCTGATAGCTCAAAAAGAGCACTAAGACTTGGTGAGAAAGTTGAGAATTTCGTGATACTAAATGCATAACTATATACATCAATTAATTGCAGTCTCTCATATCACTTAACATCCAATGTAGACAAATGGTTGTTCCAACATGATGTAGTAGAGTTCAATTAAGGATAAGATCGTGATACTTTCTCCTCTAATTATATAAATCTGATTTGCATTGTTGTTTATATTCCTAGTTCTTACTCCTCGATTGTATAAAGCCTGAATTTATCTTGTAACAAAGCATGTGATGTCATGTTAAACGAAGTCAAATCATCTTAATTTGCTAATCTTATTTGAGCACCTCGTCATGCAAGTGAGAGAGCCGCTACATTTACCTCTTGAGCAAAGTTAGTTATATTTAGATTGGTCTACAGAATTGGTATATCAAATGATGTGGCGGACTGTGAAAAGACAATTAAACAAGTGGGGCATCTCCAACACCCAGCAACATAGTTTGCCTCATCAATTAGTATACCAGCTCTATAACCCAGACTTAGTAAATATAGCATATCTCTTCCCTCCCAATCCAAAGAATGAACTGGCATTTTCTTTTCTCCAGAAGAATAGATGATTTTACTCCAATTCATGTTTGTCCTAGCTGGTGGTCCAGCTAATATTAAGAGAGAATGTTGAAGCTCCATGACCATATGCAAAACTAAATAAGAACAAAAATAAAAAGCTGGTAAGCGATCGCAATAGCAGATGTGCACCCATCGATGTCCAAAAATATAAATGAAAATACATGGCCTCAAGCGTATGGCCTACTTTTGTACTGATATTGCCCTAACTTTACTCCATACCTTTTTGTAGGTACACATGATCCTTCTGAATAAAACCTTTGTCCGGACCGAATTTCCCAAACTACCATCTTCATATGGTGCGACACAGAAATCACAACCCATTCGTCATCCAAAAAGGAATATACACATTGGACACGTGAATGACCAAACTTTCAAGGTACAACTTCGTTTGCCTCTGAAGGTACTGCACTTTCAAACAACTAGAGAGCATCATCCTAGTCGTTCTTTAAAATTGCACCAATCCACGTTTATGTCATAAGTTCATCCTGATATGCATCCAATGAATTGATTTACAAATGAGGAACGAACCG
Source organism: Eucalyptus curtisii (assembly GCA_017140595.1). Classification (NCBI taxonomy): domain Eukaryota; kingdom Viridiplantae; phylum Streptophyta; class Magnoliopsida; order Myrtales; family Myrtaceae; genus Eucalyptus; species Eucalyptus curtisii. Next base: position 20,147,741 of record CM029497.1, read on the forward strand.
GCATGTCGATCCATGCTGTTATTGTAAAAATCTCTTTGGAAATACCTACATACAATTATCCAAAGGTCTGGTTCACGCATAATTAAAAATCTCGCTTCTGTTTTTTGTTTTGTCTTTACAATCACCACCAGTGATGAGCTTATGCCAAATTGTCCTACCTTTAGATAGCGATACACATTTCACTCAATTTCTTGAAGATAAAACAGCTGATCAAAGCCATTCCCATCAAAAGAAATGGGGTCAACCCTAGTGAACCTGTCATTTAATGAGCTGTTGCAGATCAATGAAAGAATCATCTCCAATCCAACAAAACCTTGGTGACGACAGTGACTTTTCAAATGCAGTGTTAGGTGACCAATGGGAACTCACCAAAGAGGACCCAATGCAACTTTCATTAAATATAATTGAAATCTCTTTCGCTGGTGTGAAGAGGATGAGCTTGTTGGGGACAGTGGGGTATGCAAGAAGGAGAAGAAGACATGAACTGACAGACTTTTCAGAATGCCACTGGACAAGTTCTTTTAAGGAAGTTGCCCATCCTCTGGTAAACGTGGGGAACCGGGACGATCAAGGGACCATCTCCGCAATGATTAGGTCAGGACCCACCATTTCTTTGGGTTATAATCACCACTAACCCTACTTTACTTCTCCTCTTAATTAAGATAAAACAATTTCATTTATTGATTTAACTAGCAGTATGATAAAAGTGTTCCACTATGAATCGCCAGAAGATAAAGACACATAAATTATCTCGACCATGCACATAGTAGAACCATGATTTCTTTTATCTAAACTCAATTGCACTTTTATCAAACTTCTAATGCCAATTGCAATGATTACACATTTCACCTAGAATAAAAAGATAACAGAGTAGTAAAAAATGGTTTGCTTTTTTAAATGCAGTGATTAAATATAGCATGAGACGGATGGTCAATTAAAAATCACAATTCGTAACTTAGTTGCTTGATAAGTGTCTCCGACATACTAGTTAGGGAACTTCATGAGATATTTTGTGAGCGTCACCTAAAATAAAATTATTGCTTGAGGGATAAATTTTAATATATTTTGCAGGGCTATTCACTCTTCTACCATTTCTTATTTTTGGTTAGGGATATGAAAAATATGAAAGTGCTGCTCCAAAGCATAATGATTGTGGCCTTGTGTTTAGAGACATCTTCTGCATCAACCTGTGCTCTAACTTTTTTTCACAAAACCCTAGAAAGCATGAACATAGTATGTATACTTGTTCTTATGTAAGCAAGAAGAACCTAATTCGGGGCATTTTTCTATAACTAAGCTATGCCATGGCTCTCTAAGTAGGATTTCTTTTTATCTATATATACTAAGAGAAGAAAAAACAGGAATGAGAATAGAAGAGCCAAACGAATGCGCAAGTTCCTTTTCTTTTGCCATCGCATCAAATTACAATCATAAAATAAATAATAAATTGAAAGAACAATTGATTATAACCAATCTGTACTATAACCACGAATAGTCAATTTGCCACTCAAGAATCAAGTGGGGCCCAGATGACACTTGGATAACGTCTGAGACTTTTGCTTCACTTCTGTACTTGTTTTTAATCGGAAGATAAAGAAAAGTATATACTACAATTATATAATAAAAAATACAATTTCTGTTGTTATTATAAGCTTTTGTAATACCCTTCACTCTTAAGTCCCCAAGCCTAGGCGACGATCCGGCCCGATACTCTGGAAAAAAGCGAAAGTCTTTTTTTTTTTTTTTTTTTTAAGCTTAACTTATCTGCACGCACAAGCACTAATAAAAAGTTTCATGACGTGTCACTCCAAGAAGGCATGGCCTTCTCTTCCTATATAAATTGATTAATTTGATTTATGATATGAACATGTAAGAGTCAATAAGAAAATTAAAATTATACATATCGTGTCATGTCGTATTTGAAATTTCTCTTTGTATTTTTAGTTCAATTCTTTATCGTGTTACATTCTGTAAAGTATCCGATACTATTATGTCATGCGAAAACATCGTCTGAATTTGTATAACCATATCAATCAACATAGGTTCTGTTGTTGAGAAATTATGAGGAATCAAGGTTTAAGTTATCTATACTTTAAAAAGTTTTGTTTTGCTCTTTCTGTGATAGGAGGGAAGGCCTTTGATTGGTGGATTGCAAAAATGAAAAAAACAAGACTCATATGTAAATTTAACTAAAAATGAATGTGAAAATTGATCATCGTATTGGCTACGCTCTTTTTGAGGGGGCCGGCTTGTGATAGCCTAGGACATATTCTTTCTACCCAGAAAAGTATATAATATGTATATTTTATGTAGGGAAGAATTTTATATTATAAGATTGCGGACCAGCCAACCAGAGCTCGCGTGCACTTGCTGGTGAGGGGCGTGGATGTGGATATAGTATTATATTGACTCTTCATCACTTCAAACGCCAAAATAAAAAAAAATAAAAAAAATAAAAAGAAAATTTCTAGAAGGGTGTTACGAGAGCTATTTGTCATTATTATTTTATAGGGCGGAGATTTGTCATTATTTAGTCGGTGCACTTTTTGCAGTGAAATTGGAGTCTTTCATTATATTGAGCTTTTTCTTGGTCACGCGTCACGCGGCTATCAGAAAATGCTCTTACAGGAAAATTGTAAATGGAGATCTATTTAATAGTCATTTAATAAAGTTTCAATAATAAGCTTTTCATGTGGAGAAAAATAAGTCACTAAATAACTATTAACTTTGTCTATCATCAATCACGAAAATATCATGTTCCTCAACATCGCATTGAAATCCATGGAATTGCCAAGGAGCAAACACTAGCTAGTATTAATCATTGATTTATTCATCATATCTCTTCATCGATCATAGAGAAAATTTGAACATAACAATTCAGATCTTTCATTTATAGGATTTCAACCATGCATTAAGATAAATTTGTGCAAAGAGGAAAGAACTGAAGTGAAGTAATGTATTGTTAGTGGGATTAGAATGGATAATGGATTGAACCCATGAGCACAACCGATCTAAACCCAAATTGTGAGCTTAATGATCGTGGACTAGTCCCGCCGGACCATCGGCCACTACATACTGCGAGACTCGCCCCCAATAAAACTCCATCGTTTTCCTCACTTAACTTGCATCGCCAACGGCTCACGGGCAAAACCAGCCAACACACGATCCAGTATTTCGACTTAGCTCAGAGCTCAGCAGAGTCGGTACAAGGAAGTTTGTGATCCCCCTGGATGGTGTGTTCGAAGAGAGATCACTATCGTATTGTCCAAGGTTGGGTTCCGGAAGGCCCTCTCGTGAAAGCTTAGGATGTATAGTTTTTTTATTTACCTAGAAAAGCATGTATTATGGATTTCTTCGTCTGAGGAAAAACTAATTATTATAGAACTGCGGACCAACCAACCAGACGTCGCGTGCACTTGCTGGTGCGGGCCATTGATATAGTATTATATTGACTTTTCATCACTTTATACCCCAAAAGAGAAAAAGAAAAAGAAAATTCCTACAAGGGCATTTGAAGAGATATTTGTAATTGTTCAGCACTGCACTTTTTCCAGTGAAATTGGAGCTTCTCATTTTATCGAGCTTGTTCTGGGGGATGCAGCACGCGCCTATGAGAAAATATTCTTTCAGGAAATTTTATGTGAAGATCTAGTCAAATTGCCATTTAATAAGGTTTCAATGAATAGCCCTTTTTTACTCTGAAAATAACTATATGCTGAGCAACATTGATATTAGCAAGTGCTTACATTACATATAAGATGAAACACAGCACTTAATAGTTCAATATTGAGAGTACTATCTAGTAGATACACAAAAACTAGACAGAAACTAACAATATGTGTCCAGTAATTTCCACGACTACTTATGCTTGCGATCCCAAGCTTTATATTAGTTAGCCAAAATTCAATGGTGTTGGAAATACCAGAATCTTTAAAAGCATGTGTGTTGAAATCTTATTAATAGCAATGTCATACATGAATATTGAATCTACATATATATGCTTGAGACATAAAAGAGGGGGGTTTTCTACCAGAATTTTGTCACTTACTTGTTAGCTTGCTCCTTTATCAAATGGATGCAAGTAAATGTGCTCAAGCAAGCCTTTTTTTTTTTTTTTTTTTTTTTTTGTGGTTGGAAATTGAGCAATAATATTGAAGAACTAATATTGCAATATTGTATGTTCACATATATTATTAATAAGCCTAAGTTAGTATGAATCACGCCCTCCGGTACGGAAACTTTATCCCGCCCAATGTCTAACACAAAACCAAAAAGGCCAACAAGAAAAGCGAAAAGAGAAAAAAGAGTGCAAGCTCATTAATTGCTTATGATCTAAATTCATTTATGTCAGTAAGTCCCCAAGTTTATTTTAACTGCACTTTTTGGGTCTTCTCACTCAAGGACCCCCCAATAGTATTAAAATATCCACTCACTGCAATCATTCCCTCTCTCTCTCTCTCTCTCTCACCCAAGTGAAAAAGAAAGAAAACATTCTCTTGGGGTCTCCATCAATGGCTGGTGGCTAATATAGAAGAAGTTCCACCTTCATCACTCTCTCTTTCTCTCTGAGCCATTTAAAGGTCTTCTTCCTTTTCTCTGCGAAAGATAGAGAGAGAAGCTTTCGCAGCAATCAAGCAATCTCTGAAAGATAAGGAGAGAGAAACAGAGACCCCAAGTGATGAGAACGATGGATTATTGCCATTAGGGCATCGGTGTCGTGTGCTGTGCGAGCTTCTCTCTCTTATTTAACCCCATCTCTTGTCATTTTTCCCATTCCTCAACCCTTCTTTCCTTTTCCTCTTCTTTTCTTTTCGCTCTCTCTCTTACTTTCGCTCTTTCCATTTCCTCGGGATCTGATGATCTCTCTCATATGTGCCTCGACAACAAGAAGACAACTTCTCTTTTGTTCGAGACTTTTCATCAGTTGAATCTCAATTCCCGAGGAAATTATCCTCTCTCTCACTCTCTCTCTCTCTCGTTTTTTCTTTGTTTAGTTTCCTCTCTCGTACATGTTTTCTTGTCGTTCTTGAACGAGAAGAAGTTACAGAAGAGTGACGATAGCAAAAGCCAGCAAAAGAAGCTTAAAAGGCTCGTGGTATTATATTCCTGAGCCGATCGAGAAGACATATACGGGGTTTCGTTCGATCCTGTCATCAGATCTGTTCAGTGTGAGTTCAGTTTCTGGGGTTTCTTGTTAAAGTTTCCTTGTTCTTGTTCTTGTTCTTCTTCTTCATCTTCTCCTACTTCTCCTCAAAGTTTGATTTTCATTCTAATGCATTCAATTAAGTGCAGTTAGTTTGCAATAGAATGATCAGTGCTTGAGTAGGAGGATGATCGATGCTTCAGATGCAAGTTTAGGGTAGACATTAGGATTATCATTTTGTTCAGACAAGAAGCCATGATTGTTTTTTCTAATGGTTTGTTGCGTTGTTATCATTTGAGTGCTCGTGGGCACAAAACAAGTTTTCACTCAAAATCTCTGCCTGGTTTCAATTCTCTCTGGGAGTTGAATAAGATAAATAAGGTCACCTGATGTTAATAGTTTCTGATAAATTGGTCTTTAGTTTCCTCTTTCTCCTAGACAAGTTTGCTCCTTCCAATGGTGTCGTATTTTCCATCTAGGTCTATATTTTTTTTTCCTAAATCTGACAAATTTAATATTTTGTTTGTCTTGTGGGTAGCATCGGTCATTAGTATTCAGTAACCTTTCAACAATGAAAACAACATGATTGTTCTTGGTAATTTTAGCTAGCTAAGCTAGATAAATTATCTTTTCCACAGGAGTAATCTGCACGGAGATCTTTTTTTGTTTTGGACTTTCATATATTCATGGGTGGCTGGAATTTCTTCGACTCTCCAATAAAACCAATATTCTTTCAAAAACATGTAAACCTCGATTGATATTTAATCATAAAGAAAGGATTTGGAAAGGGTCATCTATTGTAAAAATGACATTACTATCATTTGCATCATAGATATCACTTGAAATTCATATGTCCGCGCTACATATTCATTGAATTTTCATTTCTTTAATTGATTTCAGTTTTTTTGGTGGAAAAATATACTTTTGGGAATTGAGTTTCATGTTGTAGCATGACTGGACAGAAAAGCTAGCAGCTTTGAATTGGTTTTATCAGGTTTATCTACCTCTTTATTTAGTCTTCTTCATTTGATGGACAAGCATGTACTATCCTATGAGCCATCTTCTTGCTCAGATTTAGTTTTCTCCTTCAATAAATTTTACTCTGGCGTTTTCTTTTTGAATTAATCCACAAGAAAATACCTAATTAATTAAGATTAATTCAAGCCAAAGAAAAGCATCCAAATTCCTTAAATGATTTAAGTTAATGATCCTTCAAGATGTCTGAACCATACTAATTGTTCATTCATGAATCAATTGTAATAATAATGTCGGTTACAATATGGCACACTGGGCAATCAGATTTTATCTTTCAGAAGTGATTTTTCTTTCTTTTTTATCAGACAGACAAAAAAGTCTTCAAATGAGAGGCATATAAACCTAGCAAGACTAGGTTGCTGCTTTCTTGTAAAGGATAAACATACTTCCCCGTTTCTATTTGTTCGTGTATCTTTCTTTTACCTCCTGTTCCATTGGGTTTGGAGCTTGTTAAACTAACTCGTTGAATTTCGTACGATATGTTAATCAAAATTTTTTTCAGAGCAGAAAAAAGTTTAGTTTATATGCAGATCGTCCTAAGTAGTGTTCAATTATTTATTAAAAAAAGTGCACTAGGAATCCTAAAGCATATGTATGGAATGCAATGAAGTCGTTAGCCCATCAAATGGTTTGATTAAGTCCTAAACCTTTTCTACAGAGTGAATTAAGTCTTTTTACAGATGGTACCTAAAATTGCCTTCATAGCATCCTAAATTTGCAGTTCAACGTAAGATTTACGATTCGATTGCATATTTTAGTAGAATTATAGGCCTTACTTGAACTAATTGAACGGTTTAGGAGTCGATTACATTTCCTACATTAGATTTAGGACTGGTGCAATTTTCCCATAATATATATTAGGGTAACTTGGTACATATTAAATAACTAGTTTAAACTCCATGCCATAATGTTTGCTGTTATCAAGAACCGAAAGTTCTTTCAGTTTGGAGAAGATTATTTCATCTGCGAAACATATTAGGTAAGGTTAATAGTTCATGTCTAATAATGGGTTTTCCTTTTATTCATTTTGAGGAAAAAGGGATGTGATATAAATTTCATTTAATGAAAAAAGTGCCCAACAGAAATCATATCCTATCAAAGGTCCAGCAGACATATAATCATTTAGACTTTCTTGGTATATCCGATTTTTGTTTGGTTCAGACAAGACAAGGGTCAATGAGATGTTGTCCACTAGAACAGCTTAATTACAACAATTGCATGCGATGTATTAATTCTACTTCCCTACCAAAGAAGAGAGAAGATAATGATATATCTATGTCTGCATTAAGTGGCTAGCATAAAGTACTCGGTTCTTGTCAACCTTTTTTCTTATGTTTCTCACTGAAATACTCCAAACATTGTTATTACTTTTCTTTCATCATGGCCTCAGCACATACGCAATATCTATCCTCTTATATTTACAAAACAGATTGCAACTTTCTAAAATGTTAAGTCGTGAATTCTACTTAGGCTCATTGTTCTATATTATGGATCGATTAAGAAGCCATTAATTATTTGTTTTCTTACATGTAATTTGCAGGTCTTGCAAAGTTGCTTGGGAGAAATATGAATTCCTTTTCACATGTTCCTCCCGGCTTCAGATTTCATCCAACGGATGAAGAGCTTGTAGATTACTATTTAAGGAAAAAGGTCGCCTCAAAGAGAATTGACTTGGATGTTATCAAAGATGTTGATCTGTACAAGATTGAGCCCTGGGATCTTCAAGGTATCAGTTATCCTATAACCTTCACTTGTAGCATGTTAAAAGACGTTATTGAAACTTTAGATTTTTGATAAACTTATTCATTAATTTTGGCAGAATTGTGCAAAATAGGGACTGAAGAGCAGAATGACTGGTACTTTTTTAGCCACAAAGACAAGAAGTATCCGACTGGAACTCGCACTAATCGGGCCACAAAAGCTGGATTTTGGAAGGCGACAGGAAGAGACAAAGCAATTTACTTGAAGCACAGCCTCATTGGCATGAGAAAAACCTTGGTATTCTATAAAGGGCGTGCCCCGAATGGACAAAAGTCTGACTGGATCATGCACGAGTACCGGCTCGAGACTAACGAAAATGGGACTCCTCAGGCAAGAATGGACGTTAAATAAATCATTGCTTTAAAAGTAAATGAATTGCTTATGAGGAGGTTGATTTCGTATGTGGATGCATGCTTAATCGCGATTACAGTTAAGTCTCTCTATTGATACCATTAGATTCCTGAGGTATTTAATAAGACATGTCTAATATCTCGTTCACCTTTCAATTATGCATATCTGGATAGATACATGGTAATTGTGATTATAATTATAGCAAAAGTTAAATATTTTGGCACCAAGGGAATGCATAAAATATATGCAAGTGTCTCTGAACAAGGTCATGGTACAAAGTTTATTGCATCAATTGGACTTTTTCCTCACAGTATAATTAGAGTTCCTGTGTGATTTTCCAAAATGAGCCAAAAAAAATTTAACTTGATTAATTATGAATTACGACAGTCATTTGCTCAGTTAAGATATCCTCGAACATTGTAGCCTTTATTTTCATGAAAATATTGTTTTTCTTGTTCAACAGGAGGAAGGATGGGTTGTGTGTAGGGTTTTCAAGAAACGGATGACCTCGATGAGGAAGATTGGCGAGTATGAGTCACCATGCTGGTATGACGACCAAGTCTCATTCATGTCGGAGCTCGATTCGCCAAGGAGGATTTCTCAGCCCTACCCATCGCCCTACCACCACCAATATCCTTGCAAACAAGAGATGGAGTTGCAATACAACATGCCGCCACATGATGCTTTCCTCCAACTGCCTCAATTGGAAAGCCCTAAGGTCACTCAATCAGCTCCAACCATCACTTGCAACTCATTGATGCCATATGCGTACGATCGTAGCAGTTGCAGCAATTTCCAGTCATCGAATCTCACACAAGATGAGCACATTCAGCAGATTCACCACCTAAACATGAACTCACTTTTTGGGAACATCCCGAGTGAGCAAGTGGCCGACCAAGTGACTGATTGGCGCGTTCTTGACAAGTTCGTTGCATCTCAGCTCAGCCACGATATTGCCCCAAAGGAAAACCACTACTCCAACTCATCAACCATTTATCATGTTGGCGAGCAAGTGAGTATCGAATCCAAGAGGCCTGAGGTCCCACAGGAATTCGCTTCAACATCGACCTCCAGTTGCCAAATCGAGCTGTGGAAGTGAAACATTGCACTATAGAAGCTAGACATACGATACATATACTGATCTTAGAAGGGGGTTACATGCTGAAGGACATCACATAATGTCTGTTCACTGTACATAATAAAACTAAAATGGTGTTGCTTGAAGCCTTTTAACTATATATAGCTATGTGGGAATGGGAAGGCTTTGTGATAAGTGCTGGACGACTAGCTAAAAATCGAGGACACTATGCTGATTGGAAATAAATTAGCATATGTATGTAGATGCATGGTATGACTGAGTTGTATTGGGAATGTCTCGGTGTATTCTGAATTTACTTAGCATTTTTGCATGAAATGTCTTCATGTGAACTCAGAATGGGGTTTCTTGTTTGACCCCTTATATCTACTTAGATCATCTACTATGTTCTTATACTTGAAATAGCAATTTGAGTTCACCAAAACACATTGTGTTTTTCTTTCTGTTGAAGCACATTGTGATTTTTCTTCTCCCAGGAGAAATAGTTTGCAACTTTATTCTAGTTTATCACACTAATTCTGCTCAATACTAGTCCTTATCTTGAATTAATTATCTCAAATTAATCAAAGAATAGATGGATATACACATCAAAGGAGATTGTTGTATCTTTTTTTCTAAGATTGCCAACCATCTGCATTTTCTTGAGAAAACAAATCATTTATGCTTAACATTCAAGTCCACGACCTCCTGTCAATCACTTGACCTACTAATTGATAAAAAGAAGTTGATTGATTTTGTAAAGAAAATTTTAACACTGGCTACATTCAAATCTAAAACTTTTGCCAGTAGGTCTTATAGCTCAAGTTGAATATCTTGAATCAGATGTCCTCTCATTTCAACAAAATATGTGCATAAGATGAAACAACCCTAACTTATGGCGTCTACTGTCCATGCTGTCCTTCATTGCGTGCTCCCTTAGAGTACAACTTCTCTATAGTCGTCCATATGCATAATCCCATAAATTACAAGCACATAAGTAAGAGAGAGAGAGAGAGAGAGAGAGAGAGAGAGAGAGAGGAGCAGGGTGGGGCGAGGAGGAAGAGGTCAAATATGATGTGGGTGCTTTATTTTCTTGAGTCTGCTTTAAGGTCAAGAGTCGATACTCGTTGCATTTAATCTAGCAGCAAGTGCAATAACTTCTTTACTCAACGTGTATTTGCGTACATCTGGAGTAAGGCTAGTGTTTTAAAAAAATTGGCATTAAGGTAGTTTCATAATATCAAAATTATTTGACTCCTTCCGTTTACTCTGCAACACTGCACAGATGTGGAAGAGGTCAAATGTGGCACATTTTCTTTAAAAAAAGAAGAAGATAAAAACCCAAGAAACTCCTTAACTTAATTATGGCGATCAAGAACTTTGCAAGACGAACCATGCAATAGCAACAATGGTCAAATTGCGGACAGAGAGATGAATGTAAGCGATGAGTTTGAGCAGGCTGTATTGTGTCGCTATGCATGACCGACTAATCCATCTGCGTGATCTTTTCAATGTCCTATGTTCTTGTGCTTTATTAACACCTCATATTCTATGCATGCAAACCAAAAGAACATGCGCACAATACCTGTCGAACAAGATGATAGACTGAAGCCAAAGAATGCTTGTAAAGGCACAACATATGAATCCCTACACGCCAACGAAACGGACATTCCTTCTAAAGACCACAAAATGCAAGGGACTTCGAGAGAGAGAGCTATTATTTAAGGAACTCCCCGATAAATCTGCGCATGCATCCATGGGAGAGAATAGAGGGCGAGAGCAAAGGATTAAACGACAGCAAATAGGAGTTACGGGTTGGTTTTCATGACTCACTCGGAAGCCATCAAAAACACATCAAGCATTCCCTGCTTCTTCTATGCCAAAGTTGCAGGGCTCGTACTTGACAAGAAACCCGGCACCAGACCGCCACCATATCAAATTTGAAAATTGAAGTTCGGTTTAAATATGAATGGAACGAAACCAAGTAACAAACTCATGGTTGTGAATGGACGGACACAAAGGACGATATGATGGTGTTTTTGTTTGGCTGTCTTTGACTTGGTGTCATTTCTTGCTGTGTTCAAGTCAAGCATGAGAATCCCTTTAAAGCAATGAGAGACATAATGATTGGGCGTGCTCTCATGGACTCACATTCGTTAGCTCTCACATGGGGGGGGGGGGGGGGGAGAGAGAGAGATAGAGAGAGAGAGAGAGAGGGTCGAAACCCTAGGACTGTCAGCGCCCCGTTTCTGACTTATGTTTGACCTGTAGGGAGGCATTAATTAAGCTTTTCAGATTAGGGTTTGGTTCACAACCCAGAATCTTTATTGATTTTAAGATAAATTAGGACAATGAATATAGTATAGAACTCCATCCATTTTCCTCTCACCCTTAGGCGAGGAGAGAGAGCGCTTTAATTTGTCGATTCAAGTACTGTGCGTAGGCTCATTTTATAGATAATACAATAGATAAAGATCAATTAAATATGTGAAGTGTGAATGTGTTTAAAAACAAAAGAACGTTTCCATTCAGGTACTATACAAACTCATTTTATAGATGACATGATCGATAGGACATATTGCAACATGTGAAACACATGTAAATGCATTTTGGTGAAGTAGGAATGAGCTTAGGTAGGCGATAATTTTTTTTTCAAAGCTGAAAACACCACGCGTATTGACGCTTTCATTGGTGAATGAATAATTGAAGTTTTGTAAATTATGTTGCTTGAACTTTGAAGGCTAAGTAAGATGACATCATTAAGCATCTGAAACAAACCCATGTGAGACAGCATCATCATGTATCCAGCCGAAAACTGAAGCCTCCCACTGTCTTTGGAGAACGAATATGAATTTCATGTGCCTTTCTTTTCAGTGTTTTATCATTGTTTTATGTAATTAATCCAGTTTCTCACCTAAATAATTGATGTGGGCTGCAACTCAAGCTTTGCTTTAGTAATTTTATGTATATTCAAGTCAATCCTCTTTCTGCTACAGTCCTAGGAAAGAACGAGGGTCCTTCCCGCGTCAAGGAGAGAACATCATATTATATCTTTCAGACAATTATTAATAATAAGTTAGCGCATAAAGATACATGGTCAGCGAGATAATATATCCTAATTTAATCTCACATGCAACTTCTGCATATTTTTATTTTTTAAGTTCACTTCATGATATGGACAATGACCCAAACATATTGAATTTTTCAAAACGTGCTGCTTTCTTACAAGCAGGGACAGCATATTCCGTCCTCGTTTCTATACCACGAACCACAGTATTCCATGATCTGGCTTGTAACATTGGTCTTGTTATGTATAATCAACGTGTCACATTGCTCGTCTATTCCAACTCTGCAAAAGTCGCACAAGTCAAGTGCAGGTCTAAGAAAACAGGAAAGGTGTATGTACGTATAGCCTTAGAAATCTCATAGATGACCAGATTATAATGGGCCTATTATGTATATGCATGATTAGAAAGCAGGCAAAACTGTATGTGTACACATACATGCCCAATGATTCCACAGAAATATTGTTTGCTGAAATACACTTGCATATCGCGACCTTTCGCAAGTTGAGTTGAGGAATCTAATGATTGCTCCCGAGAAAAAAGAGTGGTGGAGAGAGCAAGAGGGAGAGGAAGGGAGGGGGAGAGAGAGAGAGAGAGTAAACGAGAAAATATTCGGGGTGAGATTGTCGACATTCTCACATTATCGGTGAATACGGTGTATAACTGCTGATATAATCTGTAATACATAAGAATAAAGAGGGAAGATGGATAGAGGTGTTCATTATATGATTGATGGTCATTAATGTAGCTCTATGGCATGTGAGCTGAAAGCTTGGACATAATCTGAAGTTACATATGCTCACTGTAGATCATTCTCTGAATATATTGGCAAGAACCAATCATAGGGAAGGAAAGATAAATGGAGTCGGGACATTCTCTTTTGGTAGGGTCAAAACTCGGGTTCGCTGTTTCTTGAGATATAATCGACTTGAACTAGCAGAATGATTCGACGTGATAGCTTCTGAGTTTGATGAAGAGGAACGGCCAAACAAAGGAGAGACAAGCCATTCTTTCTTCACTCATTGATGCTTCACCTCTTTTTCTGTTCAGAGTAATTCTTTATGGTCCACTGAGAATGAGAATAGTAAAGTCCAAGCAACTTGTGTTGAGGGGACCCAGACTTGGCTTGGGAGTTGGGGAATGTAGCCTCTCTCTCCACCACTCTTTTTTATGTGAGCTTTCATGAGATTCCTCAACTCAACTTGTAAAAAGCTCTCCTCTTTTTCCTCGATCTGATTCATTTCTGGGAGTGGGTCTTAGCTTCCAAGGCTCGTCCTCATCGTTTGAAGAAATTATGCTACTAAAAATGTCAAAACGGGTTAGATACGCGTGCTAAGGTGCACTTGTTTCCGGTCGAACGGGAAAGATGAACTTACGTTAAGTTGTGGAGCAAGAGTTTGCTAAAAATTTCGCCCATTCCATCAGTTTACATCATCCGAGTCTAGAAAAGAACCTGACTTTGAGTAATCTGGCAGATCATTTACGTCATATTAATCAGAAGTATGAGAACTGAAGCACTCCATCCAGACAAGCTTCATTAATTAACATTAAAAGAGACTAAAGGGTTGCAATCGTGTAATGGCTTTATAGAAACTAGGTATCTTGCTATTCTCAACTGCAATGGATAAGCTATCAGCAAAGCATTGGAACCTATATAACTTAATTTGGACATGCGATTTAATTAGTGGATTCTAAAGTGAAGTTTTACTTGACTGATTTATACCATCAATAAGACTCAGATCGACTTTTGTCCTGATTTGCAGCAGATTCAAGTCGAATTAATGACATAGATTAAGGGTGCGTTTGTTTGTGTTTCTGTTCAAAAATTGTTCCAGGGAACAGAAATAGAAAAAACTATTTATGTTCCCTGGAACAATTTTTTACCAGAAGAAAGCGTTTGGTAAACTTGTTCCTGGAATAAAAAAAAAAAAAGAAACATGTTTGGTAAATTTGTGTTCTTTTTTTTTTTTTTTTTTTTATTTTTTAATATTTTTTTATTTTTCATTTTTCTTCTTTCTTTTTCTTTTTTCTTTTTTTTTTTCTTCCTTGTGGCCGGTCACCGGCTCGCCATGGCCGGCGACCGGCCGACGAGGGCCGGTGGCCTCGCCTTGGCTAGGCGAGCTCGGGCTCGCCCAGATCGGGCAAGGCCGAGCTCGCCCAGCCACCGGCAAGGCTCGGCCTCGTCGGGCCACCGCCAGGTGACGCCGACCTGGCGATGGCCCGGCGAGGCCGAGCGTCGCCGGCTGGCGCGAGGCTTGGCCTTGCCTTAGCTAGGCTAGCTCGGGCTCGCCCAGATCTGGCGAGGTCGAGCTCGTCCAGCCAAGGCGAGGCCGAGCCTTACTAAGGGCTAGTGACGCTCCGGCGAGGTTGCCGGCCCTCGACGGCGTCGCTAGCTCTCAACGGCTGGTCGCTGGCCATGGCCGAGGTCGGCGACCGGCCAAAGAAAAAAGAAGAAGAAAAGAAGAAGAAAGAAAGAGAAGAAAAATAGAAGAGAGAGAAAATTTATTTCTGTTCCAATTTTGTTCCCGAGAACAAAAAAACAGAATTTTTGTTCATAAACAGAAAAAAAAGAATACAAACAAACACACCCTAAGAGTCTAGATTGTGCAACACTCTCAAATTGTGCTAGTCCTGTGATTGACATCTCACTCTAGATGATTAGAAACCTCTAAATGTCATCAAGCATTTCAAATCATCTAATTGGGAAAAGTTTTTTTTTTTTTTTGGTCCTACTCTACTCCTATTCTAACTCACTTTCAGACTTTTGTCTTGCCTCATTGTAGGGCGTGGGAGTCGAAACCCGCTCCTGAAACTAATTCGTTCCCACCCCCAACCCTCCCTGAGAATGTGGGGATTCGAACCCCCCACATCCCCCTTCCATGTTGGAAGGGTGGCCACTGGGTAAACAATTGGGAAAATTTTTGAAAAGTGGTTTTATTTTATTTTATTTTATTTTTTCGGAATCTAGCCACACTTTGATCGGTATAATTTATGTTTTTTTTTTTGTAACCAGGGAACCCCCGTACAGCCGGTAGCTAGCGAGATAAACCCGGGGGGACGCTAGCGGTGGACCCACCACCCCGACATCCCACTTAAGACACTAAATGCCTCCACTGGGTTTTGAACCCCTCACCTTTGAGGAAGGATCAATGAAACTCTTATCCAGTGGAGCCACCACGGCCGGTGGTGTATAATTTATGTTTGTAGTTTCAATTTTCAAAAAAAATCATTAGGATTGCAAATTTTCAAAAATTGTACCGAACAAACCTGCAATACACATGGAATTTACATGCGATTCCGAGAGATACATATAGTCAACATAAATACCCGCTCTTCATCACTTGGTTTTTCTTTATTTCGTTGATTCTCCCAACTCATCTTCCTTGTCCTCTAATTCCTCTATTTTTTTTACTGCTCCCGACACATCTTCCCCGTCATCTTCTTCAAGGAAGTACATTGCATGTACATTGCACTTGTATTCGGTTTGATTTTTAAAAATTCGCTATCTCAACATTTTTTTTTGAAAATCGGAATCACTAGCGTGTAAAAGTGATCATGCATGATGCCCAAGCAATAAAGATAAATACATAATAATCATTGAAATGGATATTGAAATGATCTAAGGATGTTGTAAACTTCCCTTCTTCCATTATAGTAGGCTAGACTACCCTTGGACGATGAACCAACCGACTTTTAAGATTGCTAAAAGCTGCCCTGCCATTCCTAGCTTGGTGATTGCCACATTTGAGTACAAATCTACATTACCTACAATGGTAACATAAATTAATAAAGTACCATGATATCATTAGACCAAAAGAATATGGTGTAGAGTCTGTAAATAATAAAAGTGAAGGAATAAATATTTTTAACCTTAGTTCAGATGTAGAAGTACCTACACATAATGATGTAAAAGCACCTACTATTTGCACGTATTTTACACGCATATTGCATGTTCTTGCACATATGTTGCACGCAACTTGCACGTATATGAACCGCCAAACCAAACTTGAATAAAGATGTCTCCAACATAATAATAAAAAAGAGCCAAAGATTACTTCAACCCATTTTGACTGCATATCAATCTATTATCAACATAAAGAAAATGTTGACTTAATTATACCTAATGGTCTTCCTTCTTTCAAGAAAGAGGTATGTTGCATTCATCTTTCAATATGAAATTTCACTCAAATAGGAAGGTCGCATGAATCTACAAATGTGAGCAACCACATTTTCATTATGAGCATTGACTAGATACTATAAGAATAGGTGCAAAGAGTTTTAAAAAAAAAGCTTGAGGAATATGGCAGCAGCACAATCTACATAAGGTAGGTTAACACTGACATCTGAAGATTGAAACAGGTTCTCGAAATCAAGATCCTTGGCCAAGAAGACAATAAGAAAAGGAAATAGATATCTTGGTCACTAAAATGAAAACAATTACTATCCTAGTAAATGAACCTACGGGTATCAACTCAAGAATAATTCCTTTAGGCATCCATGATTAGGGGATGGACGGAAGAGGCTCTATAGTATGCATAGTATACATCAAATTTAATCAATTTTTAGGCATTAATGCTCAGAACTCTCTTTCTTTCACGTTATCCAGCGCTGTTGAGATATTCAGAATCATGACTGTTGTGCTTCACTACTAATAAAAAGCTAGCTATAGATATAACCTCAATTTCTTATACACTATCAGACCAACTAAGTGGGATGATTTTACTTCTAGTAAGTAGTTAGCTTGATCTTATGATTTTGTTGTCATCAAAATATTTTATCCTTATGGAGACTGACGTTCCTGACTAGAATCATTGTCATCACCACCCTAATATGTGCCTTCCTGTTCTCTCACTGCAGCTGTGTTGGTTGTCTGCAGTTCCCTTGCCGTGGTAAATGTACCAAACAATAGTTGGATCTCTTCTTCGGTCTTCCCACTAGTCTCACAATAAAGTACCAGCCCCCAACCAAGGCAATAACGATTAACGATAGGGCAATCCCACCGAGGGTGATCGCCTTGGACAGTGATATGTAGCTTAGTGATGACCCTATACTTATCGTCTGTTTCACGCCAACGCTGATTATGTAGCCCTGCGCAAGCAATCTTGTGAGGAAGATCTCCAAGCATTGCATCACCGCAATTGGTCTTAGCTCAATGGAGAAGGAGATCACATAGCCAATCCCGATGATGAAGCACATGACCACAGCCTATGAGGGCTTCATTTCATTGACCTTGATGAACATGAGGCATGCTCCGAAGGAGACTATCGAGAAGACCACCTTGCCGATGCTACTTAGCAATAGCCACCGCCACTCGAGCCAATCAATGAAGGAGGTGGCGAAAAGGACAAACAATATCTTCAGCAAATCAATGGTCAGGCTCACAAGGAGTTTTCGAAATGATGTGATGATTGGACCTTCTCGACAATGCAATGGGTGAAGAGCATTATGGTGTCTATGCTACATGCCTATTGGACGAATTGGATCAAAACATCGCACAATAGCAAGTAACAGATGCACCGAGTCGGTAGAAAATATCCCACAATGTGGCGATGTTCTAGTTGGTATTCACAACATCGTTGTCGCACTCCTCAGGTATGCCAGAGCACAGCGTGCTCCTCAAACTTGGAGGTTTTGGTGAGGATGGGCTTAGTGAGGCCCAGGCGGCCTCACATGATGAGCCACTTAGGCGATTTTGGCATGTCAAGAACTTTGAAAGCAAGCACAAGCATGGATGAAAGGATTACTCTCCTAATAAGCATCACACACCACCCAAGGTTAAGGAGGAGCTTGGAGAAGATATAGTTGGATAGATTGCTGAGTAGGTTGCAATGCAGATGCACTCCTAAACCATGGAAAGGACTTGTAATATATGATAATGCAAGTTCAATGTGAAAAAGACAAAAACTTATGACAAAAAAAATGAAAAAAGATACTACAAAATTACAAAAAATAAATTAGTACCTTAGGTAAGGAGATCAAGATGCCGTGGGAGAATGCAACAAGACAATACTCAAGCATTTTATGTATATCCTGTAGAAACAAATCTTACAAAACTCATGTTATTGGAACTACTCATTACACAAGAAAATCATGGATAAGATTCGAAATCAAATTATTACATGCGAGATTTCCCTCAAATTATTACCTTGCATATATTTGCAGGAAGTTGTGAAAAAGCTTTCTTTAGGTCGTTCGGTGCCAAAGATGAATGTAAGGGAAGAATTTGATCAAATGACAGGCTACTAGAACGATAAGAGGTAGTCAACTTATCAACTAGCTGATGAATTTCATAGGCGCATGTCCCTTACTTGCTAAAAGTTGAAGAAACTACAGTTCTATTGTCTTTCTTGAAAAAATAAAGAATGCAGATGGTTGACTGCTAACATGACCTACATGGACTTTTGATTTTCATACAATGAATCAATCTATTGCAACTAAATTCTATTATAAAAATATATATATAATTAGGCTATATCTTACTACTTGCACTCTTTTTGTCCAACTTTATTATTGATAAAAATGATATATCTATCACCATAGGTCATTTTTTAATGCATTAAATAAAAAAAGAAAAGCAATTGCACGTGTACAGCGCATGTATTGCACATGTATAGTACGTCTATTATGCATGTATTGCACCCATTTGACAATTAAACTTAACTTCACCTCTTTGTATCACACAATTCGATGGAGTTTGTGCAAATTTTTGTCTCTTATTTTCGCATTTCCTAATTTACTTCTTGTTAATGATCATAACGAAATATCGTGCAGTTATCCATACCCTATGTCAATACTAATTTGTTCTCTTAACTTTTGATTTTCCACATAGTAGCTGCGATAGACTCTAAGCAGCCTTTGTTGTCACATGAAAAGCCATTTGGTGGAGACAAGAGTTATCAAGTATTCTTGTTACTGCTGATATAGGAGAAGGAGAGAATGAGGAAGATGGGTTGGGAGTAGTTGACAAAGTTGATGAAGAAGAGGACGGAAAAAATGGGTTGGAAGTAGAGGAAGAAGAGCATGTGTTGGGAACAGTCAACCATATAGAGTAAGAAGACGACGTGGAGTTTAGGGAAGATGTGTTGGGAGTAAATGTTATAGAGCAAGTTGGTAACGATGAAGATGCATTGCTCTTGCTTCGATCGACGAAATTGAAGAAGTATTGAGTGAAGATTTGTTGAGTACATTTGAGGTCGGTGGTAGCAAGATCGGCAATGATGTCTTTTGATTTTTCATCACAAAGGAACTTCATGAATTACATGGACCCCTTTTTTCATACAATGAATCAATCTCTTGCAACTAAAGTCTATTAAAAAATAATGATAATTAGGTTATATCTTTTTAATTGCACTCTTTTTGTGTAGCTTTATAGTTGATAAAGATGTTATATCTATCACCATAGGTCATCTTTTAATGCATTAAATGAAAAAAGAAAAGAAAAGCAATTGCATGTGTACAGTACATCTATTGCACGTGTATTGCGCACATTTTGCAATCAAACTTAAGCTTCACCTCCTTATATCACGTAATTCAATAGAGTTTATGCAATCTTTGTCCTTTATTTTCGCATTTCCTAAGTTTACATCTTGTCAATGATTAGAATGAACTATCTCTTTCTCTATTTTCACATGTATTATGTGCAGTTATCCATACCCTGTGTCAATATTGATTTCTTCTCTTCACTTTTGATTTTTTACATAACAACTGTAATGGACTCTAAGCAGCTTTTGTTGTCACATGAAGAGTCATTTGGTGGAGACGAGAGTTATCGGACATTCTTGTTGTTATTATTCGATGTAGAGAAGAAGGAGAGAATGAGGAAGATGGGTTTGGAAAAGTCGATGAAGTTGATGAAGAAGCCGATGAGGAAGATGGGTTGGAAGTAGAGGAAGAAGAGGTTAGGGAAGATGTGTTGGGAGTAGTCAATCGTATAGAGAAAGAAAATAAAATAGAAATTGGGTAAGATATGTTGGGAGCAGATGATATAGAGCAAGTTGGTGACGAGGAAGATGCGTTGACTTTTGCTTCAGTCGATGAAATTATGGAAGTATTGAGTGAGGATTCTTAGAGTACATTTGAGGCTACTGGCAGTAAGATCGACAATGATGTCTTTTAATTTTTCATCAGAAATAAACTTCATGAATTATATGGACTTCCTCTGATTTTCATATGGTGAACCAATCTCTTGCAAGTTAATTCTATTACAAAAAGAAAATAATAATGATAGTTAGGTTATATCTTAGCAATTGCATTCTTTTTGTCTACCACAATTTATGGTAAAAAAATGATGGATCTATCACCATAAGTCATTTTTTAATGCATTAAAAGAAAAAAAAAAAAAAAAACAATTGCATGTATACAATACATCTATTGCATGTGTACTGCATACATTTTGCTATCAAACTTAAGCATCACTTCTTTGCATCAAGCAATTAAATGGAGTTTGTCCAAATCTTTGTCCTATATTTTTGCATTTCCTAAATTTACTTATTGTTAATGATCACAAGGAACTATCTTTTCCTCTATTTTCATATGTATGATATGCAGTTTTCCATATCCTATGTCAATACTAATTTGCTATCTTAACTTTTGGTTTTCCTCATAGCAGCTGCAATGGACTTTAAGCAGCTTTTGTAGCTTTTGTTGTCACATGAAGAGCCATTTGGTGGAGACAAGAGTTATCAGGCATTCTTGTTGCTACTGTCTGATGTAGGAGAAGAAGGAGAGAATGAGGAAGATGGGTTGGAAGCAGTTGACGAATTGATGAAGAAGAGAACGGGGAAGATAGGTTGGAATTAGAGGAAGAAGAGGCTAGGGAAAGATGTGTTTGGAGCAGACGATATAGAGCAATTTAACATGGGAAAGATGCATTGGCTCCTACTGCGATTGACAAAATTGAAGAAGTATTGAGTGAAAATTTTTCGAGCACTTTTGAGGCCAATGGCAACGAGATTGACAATAATTGTCTTGACAAGTCCGTTTCGACAATTGACTATCGGTACAACGGATATTGAGTACTGGTGCAATGGACAATGGAAAGAGTAAGGCTGTTTTCAGCCAAATAGGAAGCACCAAGTGGTATAAAATATATTTGAATAGAATAAACAAATTAATTGAACAAGCAGCAACGGATTAGAGCGAGGCTATTGACGACTGTTATCTCTTTATTGTTTATTGCTTAGTGTAACTTTTAGCGATTGAAAATCATAACTTAAGAAAGTTCGTATAATATTCTTTTATCACGTCCTAAGCTTTCGTGTTGTGAATTTCTCGCCCATCCTACAATTTTTATTTTTTACTTCACATATTACAGACACTTATAAGAAGCATGTGCTTTAAGAGATAACTTTTAATATCTCAAAATGCTTTCGAGTTGAAATTCATTTGGTCTATTCAAGTGCACAGCTATTTTACTAAAGTCATTTGCACAGTTACATTTCTCATTACTAAACAAATAATGATTTTCGTTAGCTCATCTTTATTCATTTTGTCACTACTACGCAAGAAACAATCGAGAACTTCGAACCTCTAGCGAATCGCTTTAGAACAAATATGCTATCACCTACACCATTGCCGCCTCCTTGATCTCCGTTTTGCTAACTTATGGTTAGTCCCCCCTCTCTGTGAAGTGTGGAAAGACTTGCCTTAGTGGTCATCCATAAAGTTTGGACCCACTAAGTCTACTTTTGGTTGAGCTTGAATTTTCATCAAAAATGAACTTTATGAATTACATACAGTGAATCAATTTCTTGCAACTTAATTGTATTAAAAAGAATGATAATGATAGTTAGGTTATATCTTAGTAATTGCACTCTTTTTGTCTAGCTTTGATAAAAATGATAGATCCATCACCATACGTCATTTTTTAATGCATTAAATGAAAAAGGAAAAAAGAAGAAAATAAATGTAATTGCACATGTATTGCACGTGTATTTCAAATAAAAATAAATACCTAATAATTAATGAATAAAAACAAGAGTCAACTCGGTTCGAGAAAAAAAAAAAAAGGGAGCTCTAAACCTCATTAGGTCAAGTATTTCAAATAATATAATTGCGACTAATTTTGAAAAGTGATTTTTAAACACTTTATGAAATTTGGTGTAACTTTAATTGGCATATTGTTTCATTTGACATTCCATTAATTCTAAATGATCAGAAACCTCTAAATGTTATCAAGCATTTCAAATTATCTAATTGGGATGAATTTTGAAAAGTGGTATTTATGGTTTTTTTTTTACATAGAATTTGGCCATACTTTGATCGGTATAATTTATGTTAGTGGTTTCAATTATCCATAAAAGCGTTGGTATACATATTTTCAAAAATCGGACCAAACACACTTGCAATACATATGCAATATACATGTGATTTCGAGAGATTCAGATAATTAACATAAATACCCGCCTCTTCATCACTTGGTTCTTCATCTATTTTGTTGATTCTCCCAACACATCTTCCCTATTCTCTTATTCCTCTATTTTGTTGACTTCTTTCAACAACTCTTATATCTTATAAAGTGATGTCTTATTTGGAAGAAAATGCTCATACCCTTAAAGCCCCGATCGCAACAGAGACAAATAAAGAAACTCAATGACTTGTCGGATTTTGGATCTGTCGTTGAAGTGACCACCGTGGTGACCGCTATTTGGTTGGTGTAAATGTGTGGGGACAGGGTGGAGATGGAGACAAGCAAGTTGTTCAGAGGATGTCACCGGCGGATGCAGAGGCTGCGTCACACAGGAGGGGAAAATGCCCAACTGCCTCAGTGTTTTTTTCCGCGTCACTTTTTCTTGTCACCCGTGCTTATTCGAGTCTGGGGCCTTGATTGTTCTGTATAGGCCATATCCAGTCTATATGGTATTCTCCTATTTGATTCGTGTCTCTGCCATCAGTGATGCATGAAAGTCAAGATGAAAAACTAAATTTGCACTGAATAAGGTGGAGGAAGGAGGTGCATGAGATGATGAGAGCCAACCTAAGACTAGGAGCCTAGACAACAGATGCCTATACCAGCGCAACCAACTGCACCTCAACCACGGGCATCGGACCACTTCAAAAATAGACTTTTTGCGTAAACAGCCGAGCGTGCTCCGCGACAATGTTCTGCACCCTTTTGAGTCAGGGTAATTTATTAATTTCCCTTGATTTCTCCATGTAAGATTAAATCCTTCAGTGATCGCAACACTACTTTCCAACGCAATCTGGATGGCAAGTGTATATCTCCCTCCGGTAATTTTATAGAGATAGGAAGTGAGATTGAAAAAGTATAGTCACGGCACAGTTTTAAACTCGCCAAGATCGAAAAATCAATTCAGTGTTTCCTGTTCGACTCATCTCGGCTTCAACAAATGCTCCCATCATTTGCAGCAACATCGATATTCACGACCAGTGTACAGTGTACTTCATTTAGTAGACACTTTCTTATGTACAAGGATGAAGAACTTCATCACAACTTCCCAAAAAATACCTCTCAACATTATTTTGCATCACAAAGTCCAGAGCTCTCATCACAAAAGCCATCTCGATCAAGCAATTTCTGTGGCGGTGCACTTAGCAGAGGTGAAGATGGACTGCCATACGCATTGCGACGGCTGTTTCCACAGCCCAAGCTTTTTCTGGTGTCTACCCCTGTAATTGGGTTTGTGCCACTTGCATACTTGCAAAGGGCCTTCATAAACAGAAACAAGACTGTCAAGAGCGGTTGGACCATTAAGCAAGCAAGGACTACCAGATAAACAGGTCCTACACATGCACTGTGATTTAAAATCTGAAATTGAGCTAGAACCCTCGACTTCCAAGAGATGAAAGCTGTCCTTTCTATTATTGTCCATACATGGATTCATTAACAGCACAAAAATTTCAAAAGTTCGGTGAACTGGGTATGGTATTTTGGCTCATGCTCACAGCCAACAATATAAAGAATGCTGTCAAATGGCCGATGAGTTCTTGCCCGCTATATCCTAGAAGCAGCAGTTCACCAATTTTAAGCCAATAGTTAACATGCACAAAACACTAATCAACTTTTAGCAAGCAACAAAACTGGCAACCATAGTATAATTGGACATAGAAAGAGATAGGCAAAGGCAGGATAAAAAGGATCGAAAAATAGGTTGCAGGGCTGAACCAGTAAAGAATCGATGGCTATCTATTCAGCAAAAAGAAATTTAGAAGAGGACAAAAGTAAAAAGCAGTGGCTTTCTATTATATGATTATTGAGAATGTGCTGTGATCGTGAAAATTTCTATTCGTCAAAATTCTCATTTGCAAATAGGTCGCCTTGATCTCAGGAGGCTAAATGATCTTTGCAAATTGACCAAGTTGTTTATATCAAGAGACTTGCAGATGCACATAATGCACTGAGAATATATGGTCACCACAGTATGTTCCAGGCTTCAAGTGGTTCCAAGAACCAAGGGTTGATGGAAGTAGTGAAGTAAAAGAAACATTAAATATATGCAAAATGGAGACCAAAAGTAATGAAGTTCTGAGATAGTAGCTGTCACAATACCTGCTTTTGTGGAAGATCCACAACAGCATCACTGAAGTCAGCACCATCAATAATGGCACCTCCAAGATCACTTCGGGTGAGAACTGTTCTTGCTAGCACTGCATTGGTGAGGTTAGCTTCATTGAGAACCTGAATTCAAGCAAAAATTTACAGCAAGTTACAAGTTATGACCGTTATCATCACAACTTCAAGTTCATCCAACATCTAATGACAACAGCCGTCTGAACCTCAAAGTATAAAGCTTATTTACAGAGATGGGAGAAATATGTAAATAGAACACTCAAATTATCCATGACTAATAGTTGTTTACACTTAATTTAAGCGATGAAGTAAGAGCCTTTTATCTTTACCATGCGATCCATCAGCGTGTCGCTCAAGTCTGCACCTGAAAAAGCACAAATTGACAAATCTTGCGTAAGACATGGAAAAATTTTCATACAGCTGCACAAACAAGTGTGCAGGGGTACCAGGCATACCCGTAAAGTTTGCCTTATAAGCGACAGCTTTCTCGAGATAGGCGCCATTAAATGTCGAGCCACTGAAGTCAGATTCCCTCATATCGGCAGCCGTGAAATTGGCTCTTCTGTATCAGCCATTTACACTACATTAAAAACGTAAAATTTAACTAGACATCGCATCAGCAAATATTATCCATGCAATAGGCAGCTGCATAAGCTCAGTCTAACTAAGTAGGAAGCATATGACAACGGGCCACGAATGCCTTTGACGTGGGAGTGATTGCCCAAGAACGAAACGACATTGGAAATGCAGATTTATGGGAAGAGCAGAATCGACGCGATGCGACTTTTCATCGCTGTTCGCCATCTTGAGTTAAAGCAATCACTATATTCATCAATTAACAAGTATATAAATCGCATAATCTTTAGTATGAAGAGTGAGATAGAGAATTACCTGAAATTTTCATTCACGTGCACCGCTTTCCTGTAAGCCGAGAAACAACACTTCAATTTTCAATATAACATCCAACACAGCTATGCAGCCAGCTGAAGCTACAGAAACTCAAAAGTAAGTTCGACCTGAGATCCGCCGAACCAAACTGCGCGGCCGAACCTATCCCGAACTCGCCGCGAGTCTCCGCTTCATACTTGTTGAGATCGGCATTTGCCGGCAAAGATGAGCCGAAGCTAACGACGGCCGCCGCCAATGCCGCGGAAACCACCGCTCGCCAAGTCTTCGATTCTGCATTCGCGCAGAAGAGACATCGAAACGGCTCAAAATTCGTTTTTTTTCCCTCTTTCCAAACTCCTCAGAATCATTGTCGCTACTACTTCAGGTTCAGCACGCAAAACAACGCACGTTATAGGAAGAGAGAGTGCACGTGCACGAACTGCGAACTTCGATATGACGGAGGAGGAGAACTCACCGCGAAAAGAGGCTTTTCCCGGAGACTCAATCTCGCACACGACGCCGGACGACCTCGGAGCCAGCTGCGGAGGCTTCGCAGCTCTTGAATTTGACGAAGAAGAAGAAGAATAAGATGATGATGATGATGATGATGAAATGGAAATGGATTTGGTCGATAGGAGAGAGATCGAACCGAAAGCCGCCATTGAAGAGAGGGAGAGAGAGAGAGAGAGAAGATCGTTATCCTGAACAGAACCAAGGGGCACGTGAGTTTAGTTCGTGATCCTTCAAGATTTCATCGGTCTCTGTTTCATCCGTTTGTTTCTGTTGGGGAGGTGACAGGAACGATTGGCTGTGATGAGCACACATGAGACTGGTTCTATTGCTTGGTTGATCGGATGCCACGTGTTTGTGCAATGGGCACACCCGGATGAGGCCCTCAAAATATCCCGGACTGAGAAAATAAAAATAAAAATCCGTGATGTATGCTGCGACTGCAAATGCGCTGGTCGATAAAGTGGCTCCACGTAAAATCCATATGATCTAACGATATATAAGAATAAGGTTAACATATATCAATGTGTGCAATACTTAACTTTTTAAGGATGTCTTTGGTTCAGTATTTGTAAATTCTCGAGGCCTTTTCGACAAACACAAAATGTGTTTGGCAAAAATTTTGGGTTACTTTGGAGAAGTGGAACTTGGAAGCGCAAAACAAAAACCCAATACTTTCTTCTAAAGAAATCGCAAAGAAAGAGTTCAAATTCAAATCCAAGTCCGTTAATATATCCAGTTGAACTCACATTTACTCAAAAGGTTAAGTCAATTATTTATCTAAAGATTAAGCCAAGCATTTATCCGAATGTGAGCTCTGCTCCCCTTTGTCACTAAACAATTGTCCATGATTCTATATCTCTAGGAGCATGTTGTATTAATTAACGAGAGAAGTCTAAGTTTGAGCCCATCAACATACCTAGTTGAATCCACTTTACTCAAAAGGTTAAGCTAGTAAGTTATGGGCCAACTTAAATATATTAACTACTCTCCACTAGATCATTTATCTGATGTGAGACTTTTCCAATACACATCTTAACAATCTCTTCCTCAAATGTGAGCTTTGCTCCCCTTCGCCACCAAACCAACTGTCCATGGTCTCTATGTCTTTGTGAAGAACCAATGAATCATCAGCTCTGATGCCATTTGTTGGGAGTAAGGAAAAAATTGTCAAGAGAGAGTTCAAATTTGATCTCGTTAACATATCCAGTTAAACCTCATTAACATATCTAATTGAACCTACCTTTACCCAAAAACTTAAGCCAATGAGTTATAGGCCACATCATTCTTTTGCATCGCCACCAACTGTCCATGGT
This sequence comes from Eucalyptus curtisii, assembly GCA_017140595.1. Taxonomy (NCBI): domain Eukaryota; kingdom Viridiplantae; phylum Streptophyta; class Magnoliopsida; order Myrtales; family Myrtaceae; genus Eucalyptus; species Eucalyptus curtisii. The sequence goes on from CM029497.1 coordinate 20,175,414, forward strand.
CTCCATATCTCTATGGAGCATCAATTAATCATTAGCTCTAATATTATTTGTTAAGAGAACGTTTTATTGATTGTTGATAAGAAGTCTAAATTCGAACCCGTCAACACATCCAGTTGAACTCACATTTACTCAAAAACTTAAACTAATAAGTTATTAACCAATTTTGATATATTAAGGGCTTTATACTACATCACTTATCCTGGAGAAGTGTTAAAAAAATCATAAATCTTTTGCATTTGTGTCAATTTAGTCCTAAATCTTTTGTTAGTGTCAATTTAGTCATAAACATTTTTACTTAGTGTTGATTAAGTCATTTCCGGACAATTTTGGTTAGATTTTGCTGACTGGGCACCGGTCGGTTGACGTGAAGAACTTTAATATTATTTTAATTTTTTTGAATTTTTTTTTTCTTCTCTCCTCCTTCCTCCAACTGGCTAAAGGTGACAACCGGAGAGGTCGACCTCGACCACGTCGACCACCTTGCTAGTGGCCGTGAGGGCGGCCTCGCGTCGAGCTAGCGAGGGTCGAGCTTTTGCCGGATTGCGACTTGGGAGGCGCTAGCGAGGCTCGCCCTCGCTGGATCTAGCAAGGCTCGACCTCGCCGGATCACGGCCACTCGGCGAGGTGGCCGGCAAGGCTCGCCCGTGGCTAGGGAGGTCAACCTCTCCAGCCGTCACTGCTGGCCGGTCATCGAGGTCCGGTGACCAGTTGGAGAAAGGAGGAGGAGAAGGAAAAAAAAAAAAAGAAAAAAAAATAAAATAAAAAATTCAAGAATATTAAAATATTATTAAAAGTTATCCATTGTTAGCGCCGATCGGCCACGTCGCGTCGCCCCGGCGTCCGTCAACAAAATCCGGCCAAAATTAGCCGAAAATGACTAAATCGGCACAAAGTAAAAATGTTTAGTATTAAATTGGCACCAAAAAAAAGGTTTATGACTAAATTAGCACAAATGCAAAAAATTTAAGACTTTTTTAACACTTCTCCCTAACTTATCAAATATGAGACTTTTCTAATACAAGTGACACGTGCATCTTAACACAAGTGACCTTATGAGAGGCAGCCTGAGGTCTGGCGACCTCAAGTGAGGCTAACCGATGGCCAAGTTGGCTCGCCAATGGCTACTAAGTTTCACTGACAAATAATTTGAGGTTTTTTATTGAAAAAAATAGCAAAACTATTTTACAAATTGTAGTAACAGTATTTACCTCAAAGTTACTTTTCAATATGTTTTTAAAATACATTCTACCAATGCCTTCATTAAAATCTACCAATGCCTTTGTATTTTTCCAAAGATATTTCCAAAACTGAATCAAAAGCACCTAACTATATGTCCATACAGTAAATCCATGTTGCATCTACAGCAACCGAGTTAGGTTCCACGGCTATCAGTTGCCGCACAATCCCTAACCAAAGTCAAAAGCCTGATTGTACACGATGGGCATAGCCAGAGCCTGCACGGCACAAGGTCATATGGCAAGGAGAATGGAAAACAAATTTAACACAGTTTGAGAATACATTATAGCAGAATGGGACTGATAGAACAAAAACGCTTGTACCGGCGTATGAAAGCAGAGTTCATCTACCATATCTGGAGTGAGGTGGCGACATTTGCCTCGGTAGCATTGTTGAACAAGAAGATCCCGGTGTCTCCGTGAATTGCCTAAATGCGCAAGGTGACGATAGTTCTACCTCCTTGAGCAAGCGAAAGCTTTCTTCCATGGGATGGTCCACTTGGATGACAAGAGAGAGTTGCTTCTGACGAATCTGATGGAACAATTGATCAATTGAAGCTCAACTCTCCAGGATTCTCAGTGACAACTTTTTCTCTTTCTAGTACTGGGACAGAGCTTCATAGACTTGTTTATCGAGGTCGCTTGCCTCGGAAGATCTACCAGAAAAAGTATGAGATTGGACGACTGAAGCAAGCCCAGTTCGATAAAGCACACGGTGGAGCCAATCACACAGAAAAATCACGATAAGAGATTGGGCGTGGTGATTGAGGTAACAGAGGCAGCCTATCACAACTCGAGAAAGCGCATAGTGAAATTCTGTAATTTCTGTAATATGACCGGCTGCTTATGTTTCTCTCTGCCAACAAATTCAGTCTTATCGAGGAACATTGCCATGCTTGCAAGAAGGTGAAGAAGGCGCCTGGATTGGTCAGTGCAGTTTGAAGTCTTAAGATTGCCATCCCGGCCTTTGCCGACATAGAAATACAGAGTCTACTCGGATAGGCTCTGGTCGGCAAGAACCAGAAGGCCAAAAGGCCCAAGAGCACCTCGCTGAGAGGCTCCGCCACTGGTGCTGCAACTGAAATTGGTATACGCTTACAGGTGTCGTCTCTAGGACCTCTTCATCTGCCATGATGTCTTACATTGGTTACAAGAAGTTCTCGACTTTACCAAATTAACTACGGAACAACACAAACCTGTGTGGCGATTCCGACATCTGGAGGCATAATGGATTCAGATTTGACCTCTCTGTCACTGAATTCCTTACTGTTTAATCTCAGACTTTCCAATTCCTCCACTGGCCATTGAAGTAGGTGGGTACCCATCTTTTTTTCGAGCACCAAGGTCCTCGGAATTTCCTGAAAGATACCACTCAAATGATCGTGATTGATCAATCAATAAGATCTTGAGCTTTATTGACCCTAAATATGACATTTAATATCTCTTATAATTTCTAGCTTCCCGTCTCAAGACAATAGTGAGCACGGTTCAATTTATATTTCTACAGTCTTACTATATTCGGAAATGCTTTGATCAATTGGACAGAAGTTCGGCAGACATGTCCTGGCAGATTTGAAGCAGAGGGGTTAATTTCAATCAATTTCATTCTCAGGAAGTGGACTGTACAACTGTAAAAGTCAACAGAAACAGTAATAAAACCTGAAGTGAAGCTCATCCCTTCTGCACATCAGTAGCCTCGGTGTCAAATTCCAGCAGATACACACACAAGATTCTCCTGCCTTTGCCGTCGTCATAGAATGTCTATGAGGCATATAAATTACCATAATCATACCTAATCCCGATTCCCACATCAGTTTCGGGACCGTCTAGAACCCAAATTATTGGCCTTCACATCATAACCCCAACTGCATAGTGATCATGCCTATCCTCGTCGATGCTAGCCTTCATCACACGCTTCACTCCTGGACCATTAACCAACATGTCCAAGCCATTTTCATGGTTCACCAAGATCAGGAAAAAGTCCTGATTGGTGTCGCACCACTGATCAGCACGCCAGGCAAGAGCTCAGAGTCCCTGGAACAGAGCACGCCAGGCAAGAGCTCAGAGTCCTTGAAGTCCTCGGTCTCGTGCACAAATGACATTCTTGTATTATCGACCTTAGTGCCAATTAGAATTTGGCACTCTCCTCCCGAAGTGTTCCAGGCAGTCGCTGGGTCACAGAAGTCCGACTTGTCAAAACCTGGAGGGGGCTCAATAATTGGGTTGCCAGGGTAGTTGATCCAATTGATGAGGAGTGGATCGGATGGATTGGCGGGGTATGCAAGATTTTGGTACGGCACGGAATCATTTTGATGATCCAGTGCAGAGCACAATCACTTGGCCATCTGGCAGGATCATGGCCGATCCACTCCACAGGGCATCATTGGTGTCGCACCACTGATCAGCCACCAAGGCAAGAGGGAGGTGGAGCCAGAGCATCGATTCCTTGGATATGTCATGGCCCCAGACCATTTTATAATGTCTGCAATCCAGACCCTCAGGGTCGTATTGGTAGAAGAAGTGGAACCATCCATTGTAGAACATTTTATGAGCCTGATCACCACAACTGCGAACGCAGCAGAAACCATCGCTCTCGCTAGGTTTGGGTTCTGCATTTTCACAATTGGATATCAAGCAGCTCGTGTCAGGTCTTCTTTCTTTTCCTATTCCTAGAAGGACAAATTATCAACTTACCTACCTGTGGATAGACTTGCTCTTCCTCTCACACTGCTCACATTAACTACTTTAAATTCATAACAGCACGAAGATTCTTGCATAATTTTGTCACTTCTGATGTAAAACCTCACCGAAGCCCTTCAAAAGAAGCAAAACGCGTTAGTACGGGATAACTTCGCAGCCAAGGCATGCGAAAGTTTCGGACAATCATGAACTTCGAGTGGCGAAGTTCACAAGCCAGTGTTTCGAGAGAAGTCACAACAATGAGATGCTGCATTTGCAAACACGTTAGTACGAGGTTTGAGGAGACTCTCGAAGACGATGTCGAAGGGCTTCGAAGCAAATGGCAGTGGCTTTTGAGCTCTTGAATCTGAAGTAAAAGAAGAAGAAATGCCAATGGTTTTGATCGATGGAAGGGGGGAAAGCGTGAGCTGCCATTGAGACGGAGCGAGACCTCGTCAGCCGAAGCCAGCGCACGTACTTTTCATGAGACTGCGAGCTTCAACTTTTCGTCTTTTCCGTTTCTTCGGTTGGTGATGGAGTCGATAGAAAAGACATCGTGCGTTCGACATAATCTTAAACAGTTCATTGTGTAGGTCTCACGATGGAATCTACGTGTCAACTGATTCTGCAGCTCCCCCATCCACCTCTCCATTTTGTCCAAAATCTCATCTCCTTTTCATCAGCTTATAATTTTTTCAGAAAAGATATGGCTATGGAAAACAGAAAAGAAGAACCAAATTTTTAGACACTCGGGAGATGAATAACAGCAAATGAACAGTGAACTTTCTCTGTCGTTTAACTGCATCATCTGCAGACGCTTGTCTTCTTTTTCTTCTTCTTTTCTTCTGCCACTCGTCCGCTCAAAAATGGAAATGAAGGTCCCCTGCCCATCTTGTGAACTGAAGATGGTGGGACTGATAGAACTTGTACAGGGTCATCAACAAAGGGAACGTTACAAAAAATAAAATAAAATTGCAAGATCTTTATGTCCAATCTTTTTTCTGCTTCCGTTTCGATCACTGGGGGCTGTACGGGCGGATGAAAGCAGAGTTCATCTGCCATATCTTGAGCGAGGCCTTGACATTAGCCTCGGTGGCATTGTTGAACAAGAAGACCCGGGCGGCCCCGTAGATGGCCTTGGTTGGGTAAACGCGGGCCGTGATGCAGCTCCTCCCTCCCTGCGCGAAGGTCTCTACGATGGAGTGATCCACCTGGAAGATCGACGAAAGAAAGGGCGAGTTACTGATAAGTCTAGGGATAGGCACGGCGTATGACATCATTTCATGTGAACGAGAATGCGAGCTCTCTCACCAGTATTCTGAGCGACAACTTCTCGCCTTCAAGTACCGGGACGAAGCTCCCGTAGACTTGCTTGTGGACATCGTTCGCCTCGGAAGATCTACGGAGAAAAGAAACAAGCATTCGGCATGATTGATGAAAGCAAGACCGGACAAGAATCGAAGGGGGGGAAACAACGAGATCGAGAGGGTTACCTCGATTGGTCAGTGCAGATGGAAGTCTTGAGGATGCCGTTCGGTCCCTTAACGACGTAGAAGTACACAGGAGTCTGCTCGGATAGGTCATCGTCTGCAAGAACCAAGAGGCCGAACGGTCCTAAAGCACCTCGTTGAGAGGCCCCGCCGCTGGCGCTGCAAACGTAATCAGCATCAGCCTCGGGTGCCGCCTCTAGGGCCTGCTTGTCCAGCTCAAATTCTGCCACGATGTCCACCTGAAAATCATGTTTTTTCATTAGCCGGAAGTCCTTATCTCCCTAAATAGTTACAGCTACAGATGAAGACTTGAAGACACCGACCTGTGTGGCGGTTCCGACATCTAGAGGCACCACCGTCCCGGCTTTGACCTCTACGCTGTCGAATTCTTTGCTGCTTAATCTCAAGCTGTCTACTTCCTCCACCGGCCACTGAAGCAGGTTGCTTCCGGTCTTCGTGTCGAGAACGATTGTCCTCGGAAGTCCCTGAGAAATACGAATGGAGTTCATCATACTCGATCTCGTATGAGGATTTCGACGTCATTAAACCATCATATGATATGTCATAACAAATTCAGAGCACATTCAAAGGCAAGTGGAAACATTGAACAGACCTGAAGTGAAGCCCATCCTTTCTGCACATCGGCGTACTCGCTGTCCGACTCCGTGATCCAACCCCACAAGATCCGCCTACTCTTGTTCTGGTCGTAGAACGTCTTCGAGGCGTAGAATATACCGTAGTCATACCTGATCCCAATCCCCACGTCAATCTCGGGGCTGTCCGGGACCCAAGTGTTGGCCTCCTCGTTATAAGTCCCGATCGCATAGTAATCGTGCCTGTCGTCGTCGAGGCTAACCTTCATCACGTGCTTCACGCCCGGACCATTCACCGACGTGTCCAACCCGTCATCCGAGACCGGGAAAATGTCCACACATTCCCACATGCCGGTCCCGGGGACGGCATGGAGCAGGCCCGGCAAGAGCTTGTAGTTCTTGAAGTCCTCGGTCTCGTACACAAACGACACTCCCGTCTTGTTGATCTTGGCCCCGACTGTGAAGCGCCATTTGCCTCCGGACGTGTACCAGGCGGTCGTCGGGTCACGGAAGTCCAACTTGTCGATGCACTGCGGAGGCGCTAGGATAGGGTTGCCGGGGTGCTTGACCCAGTCGATGAGGAGCGGGTCGGAGAGGTTGGCAGGGTAGGCGAGGTTCTGGAGCTGCTCGGACTCGTTGGACGAGCCGGTGTAGAGCATCATGACTTGGCCGTCGGGGAGGACCGTGGCGGAACCGCTCCACACGCCGTTGATGTCGTACCACTGGTCGGCCACCATGGCGAGGGGGAGGTAGAGCCAGTGGATCAGGTCCTCCGACACGGCGTGGCCCCACACGATGTTGCCCCAGACGGCGGCGTCCGGGTTGTATTGGTAGAAGAAGTGGTACCAACCTTTGTAATACATGGGACCTAGCATGATTTCACTTTTTGATGTCAATTCCTATACGAAGTTACACTTTCATGAAAGCAGATTTGTGGCTAATCCCGCGGTGACATGTTGAAAAAGAGTATATTGTTTAGAAGCAGTATGAAACTCGAAATTCTGATTATATAACTACTAGTTTAGTGTAATTATCAGAAAATGCAATATTATAATTTCAAAAAAGAAAAAGAAAAAGAAAGAAAGAAAGAAGGAGAACCATCTTACCGTTGGGATCTATTGCAGACGATGAAACGGGATTCCCATGCCACAGCAAGAACAGAGCCATGAAACGAAGGAGAAAAAAATAAACGCAGATCAGTTAAATATAAATCTCCATCCGTAAGCATCGATAAAGTCAAAATCATTATCTTTCCCAAAAAAAAAAAAAATGAATTTAAGAATAAGCACCTCCATAGATTCCCATCTTTTTTACTCCACAAGATTCACAAATTTGGTATCGCAGTCCAAGTTAATTACATTTTCCGGTGTGCTGTACGCTCATCGACCAAAATCTTAACAAAATAAAAAACCTCAAATGACCGTTCAAGGTACCCAGAAAAAGATTTGACTAGAAGAACCCTCAGAAAAAAAATTTGAATATCATTCTAGAACGTAAATAACATCAACCAGAATTCCAGAAAAAAAGGCAAAAAGCATTCTCAAAGAAATGAAATGCCATAGGAAAATAAAAGGTCACCATTCATCCAGTTCTTCTCCGGCTGGAAATGGTAAGCCGTTCTCTGCCACGACAGCATGCTGTTGTTCCATGGGAAACTCCTTAGGTTGGCGCCGGCGAAGACCCCATTTGACTTCGCGGACACTCCTTCCTTCACGCCACGAGGCACTGGCCCGACCACCGTCTTGACCGGCACCGACCTCCGTCCAGCTCCTCCCAGGAGGAAAGGCGCCAGCCGGGCAGAATTGACTTCCGCGCAGACGTCCGGGCTCGTGTCGGTCGAGAAACCGATCACTATCCCCACGACCAGCAAAACGGAAAGTCCCACCGCCAAGATTGCCTTGACCGGTCGGCGGCGGTCCCTCGACTCCTCCCCACCCGCGAGGGGGGCGTACTCGGGGTCCTCCTGATCAACGGGAGACCGACTTGGGTAGGGTTCGGCCATTTGCGGAACGGCTTCAAGATGGGAAGAGTTTTCTAGGAGAGCTTAAATAGACAAAATGTAGAGAGAAAGAAGAGAGAATGCTAGCCGTTCAAAGGAAGGAAATAGAAGTGACGATGGAGGAAAGCCAGAATAAGGTTCTCTTGGTGTTTGTGATGAGGTTAGGTTGGCTACTTAGCAAAATTAGCGATGCTGAATTTGGAATCCACCCCTATCCAAGGCAAATGATATTAATGGCCTGGACGTGAAGATGGGGATGGTGTTTCTTAATGCTGGATCGATTCTGAAAATCAAGGTCCATATATATACACGCACCCGTTCCACTGTAAAGCCAAAGGGATTAAGGACACTGTTTATTATTTCGTTTTGGAACGTATAGAGTTGTCCATTGTAATTATTAGTGGCATTATTTTTTCGAGGGATGCCAATGGGATGGTAAATTCTAGAATTATCCTTGTTTTAACGTTGAGATCTCCAGTCAACAATTTTCATTTATATGTACGCACGAAAATCGACAAATCCGAAGCATCTGCTCGAAACTGCCCTGGGAATTTAATTAAGTTATCTGCATCAAATTGGGTAACTTTGTCCCATACGGGTCATGTTAGGTGTCTGCCATGATTGAGGGCAGTTCAACAAGGAAACAAGGAAGATGCCTGTTCATCCATGTTTCATTGCTGTTCACAGATTTTTGAGATTCCACCCAAGTTTTTAAATACATCCACCCTTTTGGTATCTTAATGTATCTCAATGGGATGTTAATGAATATCTCCAATTTTTTTATTTTGGATTAATTTAGGGGCGACATGAAACTTGCACATTCAACCATCAGTGTGACATCAAAGCTCGAGATTGTCTTATTTAGTTGGAGATTGTAGGTTGTGACTACATTAATTTGATCGGTCGATTCATCTCGAACGTTCACGCTAACAATAGTAAGAATAACAATGGAGGAGGAGGAGGAGGTTGGAGGGTGCCGAGATGGACTTAGTATAAACCACACGTCCACGAAAATGTGCGGGGGATTTAATTAAGTTATCTTCATCAAATAGGGTAACTTTGTCCCATACGGGTCAATATTAGGTGTCTGACTTGATTGAGGGCGGTTCAATAAGGAAACAAGGAAGATGCCTGTCCATCCATGTTTCATTGTTGTTCACAGATTTACGAAATTCCACCCAAGTTTTTAAGTATATATCCACCCTTTTGGTATCTTAATGTATCTCAATTTCGAGACCTCGATAAAATCTCAGGTTTCTTATTTTAGATTAATTTAGGGGCGACATGAAATTTGCACATTCAACCATCGGCTCGAGATCCTCTTGTCTAGTCGGAGATTATAGGTTGTGACCAGGGTCGTTAATCTGATCAGTCGATGCATCTCCAACGTTCCTGCGGATGGTAAGAACAACAATAAAGGAGGAGGAGGAAGAGGTTGGAGGGTGCGAACAATGGACTAGTATAAACCACACGTTTAAGAAAACGCGAAAGAGAAAAGTCCAATTCGAACTCAATCAAAGGAAGCAAAAGCGCACAGCCGTCAAGGTGACTAACTGCAAATAAAATACTAATTTTTCCCCCTACTACCGTGAGGGAGAGCGCGACCCGAATTGGCCGATCGATTTGGGTCTCGGAATGAACGATTCAATGGTCCAAAAAGGAAGGCATTCGAGAGCGCAAAAGAGAAAGACGGGACACGTAATCCAAACCTAGGGTTTTTCTACCATCACTGTGGAGAGCTCGACTCGGCAAAAGAACATGTCCCACAAGTAAACAAGGTAAACAAGAAGCAATGAGAAGCTGCCGATTCGGCTCCGAAAGGTGACCCTCTCCTCTCATCAGCATCGACTCCATGATGCGATGCCATTTTCAATGTGCAGATTCACGTCCAACTCCGACGGTTTACCGTCCACACGAATATAGTACTTGAACGCGCGATCTTAGCCACAACCACAGGACACGGATGACTCAGCACTGACACATGGTTTGACCAGATTGATTGACGAGGTGCGCGGGTTGGAATTTGTGGTCCGCTGGTCTCTTCATTAGAAAAAGGACAAGGCAATTGATGGAAGAGAGCCAATCGTCCCAAATCAGCACTTCGCGTCTTTCTTTTGTTTTCTTCCCAATAATGTTGGTGAATCATGGAGGAGTGCTTTGCTTGATTGCTTGCTGGCCCTGCATTATTCACATGCGCGGCCACGTGGTGGCCTCCCAGCACCACATGCTCTTGCCACCACAGAAAATTTTTGACGGTTTTTGACAAAGAACCCGAAAATAACGGGCAGAGAGGGATCGAGATGTTGGTACGTAAGCGGGTGTCAAATGGGGTCAATCGAGGGTTTGGATGTTAATGAATGATTGGGATTCGGATGGAAAATTTCGAAAAGGTACTCTGAATTTACTATTTTATTTATTATTATATTTGCACCAATTCGATCTTAAAATTTTTTAGATCCCAACAAGTCGACTTACCTAAGACTGATGAGGTCAACCCTTGCCTATGGCCGCTCCGCAACTGTTGTCGAGGGCAAAGGAAAAAAGAAAGATAAAGAAAATAATTATTAAAAAAATTATTCAAGTTAGTGTCGGTCGTATCATGTAAAATGATTAGCGTCCATATCAGTAATTTCCAATCAAAATTGATCAACGTGACTAAATTATTATGTTGTCGAAAAATTTAGAATTTAATTGACACGATTAAAATATTTACGACCGAATTGATAAAAGTGTAATAAATTTAGAATTTGTTTAATAATTTTCTCATCAATAATTTAATAACGATTTGTTCGTGAGTCATAGATCTGCCTTCTTGTCATTGGCTCCACCAACTCAATGCAGTGCAGAGGTTCCATGTGATTTTGTCAGGAGGTGATGGAATTTGTGATTTCACTCTGAATTTAGGCCTTTGATCATTGACGTGTAAAGTGAGCAAGAAAAAGCCATTGGACATTCTACTTGGTGCAAGAAACAATAATCAGATTCAAGTCCCCACAATAATCACTTTTGAGAGATGCGTGATCTTGTTAATAAGGACATGAATTATAAGCCACACAGTATTCAAGCAGTTCATTTGCAGCAGCAGCAACAACAACAATAATAATAATGGATGTAAACTCGTGTTTAAGAATTGATAAGTTCAAAAAAATTAGTAAGTTGCATAAATAAAAATATGTAAGTTAGTACAAAAAATTATTAAATTGTAAACTAAAAACAAAAAAAGTGGGTAAGGCACCAATCATTTTCTTTTTACAAATGAATTATTACAGGAATCAAAATCCGTTTGCTTGGATACATAATAGTAGAATTCTCAAAGTCAAAAAGATTCAACAAATTCCTTCAATCCAAGATGCATCAAGCTCACACGTTTATAATTAAAAATCTGTAAGTTAGTACAAAAATTATTAATTTGCAAATTATTAAGAAAAAGTGGATAAGGCACTAATCATTTTCTTTCTACCAATCAATTATTATGGGAATCAAAATCCGTTTTTGCTTGGGATACGGTCCACAAGTCAAAAAGATTCAACAAGTTCATCCAGAGATGCTGGAGTTTACACATGTTTAACGCCGTCATCATTTTACCATCTTTTCGCTCTTCGACTTTTAAACGAGTAGGCAGCGCATTATGTCCCACGGGACGATTGAGATTATCGATCCTCCACATTCCACAGGCAGCAAAATCATTTGATGAGCTTGAATAGCACTTAGCACGACCGAAACAGAGCACGTGAAAATAGGACCCTCCTCACTCCAATGCCTACATTTCGTAAGGGTTTTCCAACTTCAGGCACGAGGGCAATGAATTTCGTGTGCGAAGAAAAGAGTCGTGCGTGATTTCATCTACATGACTTCCACCCGTAACAGTATAGCCGACCAGGCTTAATTGAAGCTAACAGCTAAGAAATCATCAGCTGAAGACATATTCTCCTGACATGTTCTGGCAAAATCTTTTGCCAGGACGTTATGCGCTCAGTTATTTGTTTTTGCTAGGCATGCTTCTCCAGAAATATTAGAGCAGCTAAGAGTGTGTTTAGTAATACTTTTGTTCCTAAGAACAATTTCTGATCAGAAATAATTCTTTTTTATTATGTTTTCGAGAATAATTTCTAAGCATTTTAAGCCGTTTGATAACTGTCCAAAATTTCAATTCCCGGAATAGAATTGTGTTTGGTACCGTGTTCAAAATTTATACTTCAAATCATTGTTTTTTAATTTTTAAATAATTTTATTATTTTTTTTATTTTTCTTTTTCTTTTCTTTTTTTCCCTTTCTTTCTCCTATTCTTCTTCTTCAAGTGGCCGCGATCTTATCGAAGTGTCGCTGGCCCTCGTCGGCTAAGCCTCAGCCGGTAGCTGGACGAGCGGCCTCACCGATGGCTGGGCTAGCCTCCGACGAGCTCGCCGGACCGGTTGCCGACGATCGGCGACAGTGGGCGGCGGACGGCAACCACGACGGTGGCAGTAGAAGAAGAAGAATAAAAGGGAAGAAAAACAAGAAAAATAAATAAAGAGAAAAAATATGGGCTTGATTCTAAAATTATTCCCAGGAACAAGAATCAATTTTATTTTTTTTATTCTTGATTTTGTTCTAAATCTACCTCTAGAAACATAAAAAATATAAATTTGTTTCCGAGAACAAAAATTTTATCGGGAACAAAAATTTTACCAGACACGATTCTGTTTTAAAACTATTTCGGGAACAAAAGAATAAAAATTTTTACTATTTAACTAGTTACCGAACAGAGCTTAAGACAAGTCTCATTAGCATCCCAAAAGCATGCAACAATGCGAGAGCCAGGTCATGCGCCATGAGCATTGAAAATAATTGGTCTTAGGGGGAGGAGCTTTCGGAATAAGAAATACACGATAAAGCAGAAACCCGGAACACCAAGGTCATACCATGTTTGATGACGACTTAAGTTCGGTTTAGAGCAAGAGAAAGAAGTCGATAGCTGTAAAACTTATTAACACCAGGCGATGACCTATAAATTCTTTTCCACCAGAGCCGATGTGAGTGTCCGAGGGAAAAGTCGAGCGTGTAAAGCAGTTGGAATCAGAAATGTTCTCTTCATAAATAAGAGCCGCTTAGCGATTCCAGATCGGTGAATCATACATTTGGGGGTGGCCAGATCTTGCCGAAGAGCTCCTCTACTCGCTTGGTCTGATTAACGTACCCATCCAATCCAGCTGCAAATAGCTCCACAGAAGCTGGTCCCATAGCTGAGGCAAGGGTCAGTTGGTCCCACTTACAAAGCTGAACAGGATATACACCATTAAAATCAAGTCAGTGACATTCTAAACGGGAGAGAGAGAGAGAGAGAGAGAGTCGTTTATCACAATGATGAATGGCATCTGATAGTTATCTTTCTTACTCAACAGGCAGCAATCGTCCATATGGAAGTAGCACTACAGGCTAGTTATGAAAAAAATGTAGGCAAGCACACCTATAATTTTTTTAAGGTTTTAGCAAGCTTCTTATGATATGTAGCTTTAGCTGCATGCACTTTGCTAGGAAGAGCATTCAACAAGCATGCATACATGAGTGTGTATGTGCATGGCCAGCACTATGCACTTTCCGATCTAAGAACGGAGATACACTAAGTGGGACACACCCAAAGCAATTAACAAAAATCCACTGTGCTTCACAGCGCACATCTATTTTCATTCCAACAGGTTTGCCAGCTACAGCATCATTGGTCGCTTATTGGATCATTGGGCTCCGAAATGGAACTCACATGTTCTAATGGCTACCCTTAAAATCAAATGGACTCACACAGACTTGATGCAATCAAGAACCTTTCACGGGGGAAATAAATATGTAAAATTGAAGCACACCTCTTCTTCAGAGAAATTGTAGGTAGCAGCAGACTCTGGTGACAGCCTCCTGACAAAAGAGTATTTCTCATCTGGAGCAGTGATCGATTCTTTGAGAGATTGCAAGACCTTCACTGGTGCAATAATATAGTCTACCCTGTAAAGGAAGAACAGAACGACATGATCAGAGAATGACATTCCTTGATTGAAACTGATTAGAAGCTCCAAGTCTGTTAAGAAGATCAGCATAAGAGAAACATGATGCCACGAACTTTGCAGGGGTAGAGAGAGAGGGAGAGAGAGTACCCTAGAAGACTGAACAAATCCTGCTTGTTCCGAACTGCTGCTGCCATCAATTTGGATTTATGCCCATATTTGTGGATGTAATTATAAGCCTTTGTCACCTGCATGAAGAACATCACTAGGTAAGGCATGACCAGTTATTTTGCAGCAATATTGTGAAAAAGAACTCTTTGATCGCATTATTGATGCAATGGAGTACCCTCATGTCAAATAAACTTTAATCCGGCATTCCAACTAGATGTTTCTATCTCTTAATATGCAGTCCAACCAGGTGTCCAAACAAGAGAAGCAAATTAACAGTAGCAGCATAGGACTTCTATAAAGGAGCTCAGACATCCCCTACTGCCAAGGCATCATCGAATAGTACCAGAATGCTGCAAAATAAAACCATTGATGCTGATTGATCACACCATGTCTCCTACAAGGTGTACCTTGTGAGTTGACATCCTTTTCAAATAGATCAAAGACAGGGACAGAGGTCGTAGATCAAGGAAGGCAATGAACTTTACAAAACCACTTTACAAAACACAACTATTGTGGCTTTAGATTGAGCATAACACATAGCAAAGGATATGCAGCAAGTAGTCATGTTAATTCCAGTATTTTCAATTTGCAAGTAGTAGCTCAAACCACCTCTACATTTCCATTGGCACGTGTCAATTGCATGTGCATAAGAAACATTACAGAAACTGCACCAAAGGAGACATGAAGCGGATTGCTCCTATGATCTCTGGCTAACATGAATTCCGTAGTTCCAAGAGATCGTGAAAAGATCGTAAGTTAAAGAACCATACTTTTCGTAGTAGTCAACTAAGAAATTAAAGAGAAAAGTTATAACACTATTGAACAAGAGTTGAACCCTTAAACCATCTAAAAGCCAACAAGTTTATAAAAAGACACAAAGCTATCATGAATTTCGACAAGAGAATATCCATGAACAGTGAATTTGGGTGGGCATGGGCAACTGAAGAAAACCTGTTCTAGCATAGAATACAGTCACAAATGAGTCCAGGACTCTTATTTATTTTACCAAAAATAAAAGCTTTGCAACTAACCAGAGCCAATCCTGGATCTTCACCTCTTCCCAAAGCAGCATCCACTTCTGGGTCGCCAGAGTGATTGCGTGCCCAATCCTGAGGATGATGAAAGTGTCAAATGGAATGTCACAAATAATGCAGAAAATCATTATAAAGAAAAAACCAAAGGGCTAAGCTGTTACCCTAACACGACCAACAAAAATCTGAATGACAGAAGTACCGGCTTGTGCGGCGGCTGCTGCTTGAGCAAAGCTTTAGATAAATGAACAGATAAGTTGCCAGTACATTAAGACAGCTTAAGGAAAGAGAGAGAAAGGAGGAAACTAGAAAAAAAAAAATATAATGATATGCGAAAAGATCAAAGCAACAAGGAATAGAATAGCAGTGAAACTTCCAAACACAAAATGACAGAACCTAACTATTAGCAAGCTGGATCGCAAGCCCTAGTCTGCCAATAGTGCTTACAATTATCTAGACAAATTATCCATGGAGAGCCATGCCAGCAACAAACATCGACAAACTAGCAGGACACTTAATGTTAATCATACCAAAGATGACTTCCCTTCCAAAACTATGTCAATTATGATAGTATGACTAATGAAATCTCTGGGCAAGCCATTGGAAAATCAATAGTTGTATCTTTCACCTAAGGAAAATAATCGTCATTATCAGCACAGGGATAAAATATATTTCAGAGTCCATGAACACTTTCCCCACCAATATGACCTCCCAACATTAGAGGCAGTGCAAAAGAACCGCACATTCACCCGCAGACTTTGTCACTGAAACCAATGCCAGGTGAGGAAACAAGTATTACATGGTGACGATTCAGATTTGAAAGTAGAATGGATACTTGCAATCACACTCAAAAAGCTAGAATAAAATTAAGTCGAGTGGAGAATCTTGTCAATCACACTCTAGTAGCTACATGGATTCATCCTGGTACTTCCAAAGATTTTTTCCCACGCATTAGATAGTTAGTCATGCCATTGATTATCCAGAAATTGCAATACAAGCACTCTTTCAAGTCAACATTCAAACAGGCTATTACCCCTGATTATGGGCATTGGCGCCTGGCTCAACCAAGCGGCAGCCCAAAATTTTGAAGGCAAGTGGGTACAGCCCATGGCTCTCTTTTAGGGTCAGACAAGCCTCTAATATGTTAAAACTATCTCTTTAGGTGAATATATGTCATTGATCATCTTAAGTACGACTATTTAGGCCCAATGCGCAGCCAAACTGGATAGCCAGTCCACTACGCTTTTACAGAGGTCTGGTGCAGCCAGTGTATAAATGAGGACACTACATGATAAACATCAACATAGCTTGACTGGATAAATAAGTAAATTGAAGTAGCAAAAAAGGCCTTTCCAAATATACCTGTAAACAAAAGTCAAATGTGTCTGTATGCCCTCAGATTCAAGCAATCTTGAGGCCTCTATCCCCTACATAAACACCCAGAAATGGCCCACAGAACGGCCAGATTTGCATAAGCTAACTTTAAAAAGTAAAGTGCCACTGATTCCAACTAAGGCACACACTGGCCACTTACTTGCCATGTGGAAGGAATTTTAAACAACAAACGCTCGGGAGGGACGCCTACTTCACCATACAGCTTTAGCAAGTCGTGCACCTGCAATGAGTATGATGTAGTTGGCATCAGATTGGACAACCAATTTCCAATTTTTACCACTAAGAGCTGCCCAAGGCACCTGACTACTCATACTGGAGATCAATATTGTCAAGTAGATTTTAACAATCTTTTCTTTACAAGCAGCATACAATGAATTCAACAATAACCATTTCTGTGATAAAGTGGAGTCAGCCTCATCTCCAACACCACACTCTCTAATGTACTCTCCATCGCAACACATTGCAGCAAGATCAACAGTATGAGCCAAAATCGGAGTAACATCAATCATTAAGTGCAAATACACAGAAAACACTGAATTTAGAGAGGAAGCTCAATTATTTACTAGCTTGGATTATAAAAACTCTTTGATATGAAATAATTGCAAGACAGTCATTCGTTTACATAGCTTAGTAGGGACTTTTAATTTATCGATTTTTCTACAGGGCTTCTGCCATCAGTAACCTAATATGGACAGTTACTCCTAGCAACACGTGGAGAGTAGCTCTATGGCTATTAGGATGTTACAGGCTTATTGATCAAGGAGTACAAAAGAAGCCAATACCTTCCGAATAATTCCATGAGTGTCATAAGCCAGACGAGCATCAACTTCTGTTGATACTCTACCAGGAACAAGCTTTGCCAAATCACTTCCAACATTGACCAAAGCCTACATTGAGAAATCTCACATCAACCACCCAACCAAAGGTAGGAAAGGCAAAGTCATACAAGATCCGACATGTCGCTTATAAATATTTGATTAAAGCAAATCATTTTGTTTCCTTTTTCTTTTTTGGACAAGGAAGTCGATGAATTTTTTCCTCTTCATGGTTTCTTTCCCTCGGTACTTACATGATCCTGCAGCTCAGGGGCAAACTACTAACGTCAGTAAGGTAAACTTTACTCTCTTTCTTCGTACTCCTCATTCAAATTCCATACGAAAACAAAGGGGAGGTAATATAAATTTCCCCCTCGTTCTTTTTGCTTTCCAACTGAACTTTCCTATCATATAACACATCATGAATTGAGAACTGCAAGGTAGCGTGGGAAAAAACGCCTACCTTGTTGACAAAACAGGACAGCCTCATCTCATTGTTCGCCAACCCATAGCAGCCTCTATCAGCCAAGGCCATTTCGACGGCATTCTAAGTACGAGAATACAAGAATGATCTCCATTCAGCGAACAGGGGCAGTTAATTGGGGAATCAAAAGACTTGAGTGGACTTCTTCCTGCTACTAGACCACTAGTGCCCGAAAATTTCCCCCCAAAACGAAAAAGAGATCGTTACCCTGAAAATAGTATCCGGAAGACTACATATCCCCAGCAGGAGCGAGGAGCTGACGGTCGCAGCGGTAGGAGGGAACCTGAGAAACCGGAGCGATTGCGAAAAATAATCGGCCACGATCAAGCTCGAAACTTTTTGATACAAAAGAGAAAAACGGGATTTCGCCATCGCGTATCGCGATAATGCCAGTGCAGAAAGCAGGTTTTTCGTTTCGCTTACTTCTCGAAGTCATCGAAGATGACGGTATCGGGGACGATCTCGCTGAAACTGGACACCGCATCCAGTTCAGTCCTCAAGCCTTCCAAAAACGAAACGGAAGATCAATCAATCAATCGTCAAACACAAGACTGTCGATCGCGACGCCCGAAGGAGTCGCACTGATCGGAAGAGCGGATTGGAAGAAATACCGGTATCGAGCGAGGAGGAGGAGGAGTTGGAGTTGGAGGAGGCCCGGATTCGAGGGAGCGGCGGCCGGGAGCTGAACGCGAGCTTCGGCGAGGCGGATCGAGCGAGCAGCCTCAGCTTCCCGTCCTGTATACAAATACACAACCATTCAAAGCACCGAATCACGCATTTTCCCCATGGAGCATCGTGCAAATGCGCAGAGAGAGGAAGAGGTTACGTGGAGAGAGGAGGAGCAGGAGGAGGAAGCAGAGGAGAGAGTCGAAGAAGGCGGAGATCGCAAGGAGAGCGCCATCTTCTTCTTCTTCTTCAGGTTCCGGAGCTGAGCTTGGGATGATGCGAGTCGGTAGTGTCGACACGAATTTATCTTAAGGAAGGAGGTGGCAATTTGATTATCCTCTTTCTTATGTTCTTCGATATTTTTACAATTTAATTCCGTGCCGATCTTTTGGATTTTCATTTTGATCGTCGAAATTAGATTGAGATAATAATGACGATAACAAAATAATAATTTGGGGATTGCCTAGGATGGTCCACCGGATGACAGACACTTTGCGATGCGGGGTCTTTCGAAAGACGACGACTTCTTCGGATCCACTCCCACCTGGGCCCTCGCAACTCCAAATTCATCGAATGCAATAGGCATGGTGAATGTGGTATGGAGGCCGGTTTCGGGCGCTCCATTCGCTCCCATCCAATGTTTGAACTCCAGTTAGTCTCAAACTTAATTTTAGTTCGTCGCGACATTAAGACAAAGGATAAAAATAGAGTCATCAAATTATCCGAGATGGATTGCGAATCTTCATGAAATTGGCTCGCTAGATATACTTTCGAAATGAATTAAATGTTAGACATATGTATACCAAAATAAATGATACGATGATATTTTCATAATATGATCAGTTGTATTCTGATTGAAGATGCCAAGAATTCCAAATTTTAACCCGATTAGCTCTCTCCCGTTTCCAGGTTTGTGCACCTTCCCCAGCATATCGTTACTATGAAATAGTTGGGTTCATTACAAGGTTCTCATACATCTATATCGGAAATTTACCTAAAATGCTCTTGGGGTTAGAATTCTTCTATGGGGGTTCTTGTTATCATAATGGATTTTATTTTCGGGGCGGTGTCAACAGTGTCATGCCGCAAACGAAACCATGAACGACGACTTGGTCGATGAAATCGAGGAAGACACGTCCGCCCAGCGTTCTCAGGCGAGTCCGACCAAACGCATGAAAAAACACACAATGGGCCTCCAACCACCTCGTATGGATTACGACATGCTCGTGTTCCAAAACGAGAACAATCGAGCCGAGGTTTCCTGTGTACTACCTTCGGGATCCATATTGACTCGGCTAGGATGCCGAGTGATGGCCGGCTCGTTCAAACGTCCGCTCGCAAATCTGTTGCATCGATTGCCACATTGATTTTATATGGCTTGAGTCATAGTGGTAAAAATCCATCCTCCTCCTCCTCGTCATTGTTTTGTAAGAAAGTCGCTTAAAAAGTACGGCTTTTCTTTCTGAATTAAATTACGATCATCCGTTGCTCTTTACATAATCACAGAACTCAGAAGAGACTCAAAAGAATAGACTGACCCCTTCAAAGACAGTGATACGCAGCTATGAACTAGTAAAAACCACGACCATCCACATGCGATTCCCTCGGCATCGTCTGTCTCAATAATTAGTACTGACTAGACTAAGAAGTGAACTGACCCTTATTTAGCACATCACATCCCATCCGCTCGGCCAATGAAACACGTGCAGAGCAATGGGAAAACCTTCAGACGAAAAAATAATTACCACTAGGTTGCCCAGAAGAGAAAAATCGCAAGCAGAAGGCCTCGCTTTATTGTAAGCAGAAAAAAAAAAAAAAAAAAAAACCAACACAAGAGCCTTGATCTGATCTGGCTTTCTGCAGTATACTTGTTGAGGTGCATTTGATTCTCAATCATTTCCCCGCTTCTTCGGTCTTCTTCCAATTACCCAGGGACTTCAAAAATTCCATGACCTAAAGTTTTCCAAAAGAAGAATCCCACGAAATCAGACTAATGCAGGAAAAGATGCAACATTCGTTAAAAGAGAAACTTCAACGATAACTGATGTATGCACCTCCGATGGATCCTTGAGTGAGTAAACAGCACTAGTTTCTTTAGGTGTTGAAGATACTAGAATACCAAAACCAAAATTCCCTTCTCGCAGCACCTAACAAAATGAATATCGGGCTGAGATCAGGCTCTTATGACAGTCCATGTTCACACAGGGAGAGGATAAAGGATGTCCTTTTGTTACCTTAAATGCATCTTCATCTGTCTTGTCGTCCCCAATGTAGATCGGAAGCACATCTTCAGTGTCACTCAGCCCTGCGACAACAGGGTAGTAATTGAGATGAGGCCAAATGCTTACACAAAACCACAAAAGGAGAAACACAGTAACCAAGGCAGAATGGCTCAGTACCAAGAGAATCAAGCAAAAACTCAACTGCCTTTCCCTTGTTCCAGTCAATCACTGGACGGACCTCTAAAACCTGGAATAAGTAACACGACTGTCAAAAGGCAGAGTCGTAATAGTGCAAAACAAATGTTAAGAGGGAAAAGGAAACAAAATGAGCCTCCTAAGGTCCACCAATAGTACCTTCCGTCCATGTGTTAACCGCAAACGGGGATACTCTTTCAAAATATCATGAACACACTGAGCAATAACTGGCCAATTCTGAAGTCAAGTTAAAGAAAAAGAGATACCATCAATATGCATCCAGCCAAACTTATATAGACAATCTGAAGTCCAAAACATTCCCCTACCTTTTCATCTACATTACGATAATGTACAGAGGCACAAAACTTGTGATTCTCAACTTTTGCGCCTTTGATACCCTTTGTCTTCTCGACAAGGATTCTAAAAACCTGTATAAACACATTAAAGATCACCAATCAGAAATAAAAGAAACAGCTGTTCGAAACAACAAAATTACTGGACCTTACCAAAAAAAGAACAATAAAATTACTGGAGGAATAATTGTTGTACCTCATCAATCACGGGTAAAAATTCTCTGGCGGGCTGGAAGAGATTTACCTCCTTGCCCTGCCATGGCAAGCATCCATGTTAGTTACATCATGGAATTGGAGGCTTGATAAGAAAAGCAGATCGGAAAAAACATATAGTTTCACTACCTAAGCAGTGCACTTGGAGAGAACAACAAAATAAAGCTCTGCCAAAGAAACACCTTACCTGTTGGTCAGTTGATTTAACACAGCTTGGGTGGTCATTGGACACACTGCTGTTGACAGGGCCCATAATGTCCATTCCATGACTACCAGCATAGTAAAGTTCAGTTAGTCCTACCAAATCGTAAACCTGTAAATTAAGGCAAGTCAGACCTCAAGTTTATAAGTGTGGATGAACAGATGTACCAAAAAGGAACATCAAGCTGTGTTCAAAGGAAGTTTGTCGATCACCTTGTCGCGACTCCTTCCACTGATAATTGCAGTAGGAAAGTGATCTGCAACATTCTTTACAGCTACACGCATCTGAAAAGCAATTCATATGGTTCAACATAAGTAAATGTGCAAAGATGGGCATTTGCAGAGGCAAATATATTGTCTGCTTACATCATCGGACATTAGTGCACAATCTGGGTCATCAACAATTGGTGACAGAACACCGTCATAGTCCAGAAACATTGCTATCTTCTTGTTCTTAGCCTGCTCAATTATTTGCTCAAAAGAATTGAGAGCTGATGGATGCTTAAGCTGCACAATCACCCGAAAGAAGCAATCAGGAAATAAAAAGGCAAAAATAAGGAAAGAAATCACAATTCAGTGACACAAACTATATGAAGCTGTACCGCTTAATGCTTTTCTTTATCTATATATGAGATGAGAAGAATGACACATCTCAACTAGTCATTTGAGAAAGAAAACATACCATCCAGGATACATAAGCAGCATCGGAGTCATCTGCGGCAACTTCAAAAGTGAAATCCTTGACAAGCTTTTTGCGAGGGGGAGAGGATGCTTTCATGGCATCGAGCCAGCCATTGGAACGGACATCATCTAGTATTCCAGGCTTTTTCCTCGGAATTGTTATGTGCTTGCTCGAGGAAAAAGGTGCTCCATGCTGTGGCAACAAGCTGGAGCGGATGCCAAGCCTTGACTTGGTAACAGGAGCAGGATCAGTAAGAACAGGAGAAGCATGATTAGGCTTCATTTCCATTGGATCCAGATTTCTTGCTACGGTATATATATATACTCTAAACCAAAACGAATTCTTTAAACAGCCACTTGGTCAGAATGGAGATCTAGGCACCTTTAACCCTGTTTTCTTTACCCAACCCTTTTGTCTATAAAGAACCACCGCTTCAGAGTCTTCTTATCGCTGCTGCTGTTGGGTGAGCAGTCCATTAAGCATAGGCTTCCTGAGAACTGGTAACAAGTTCGAGTGATCACAACTCCATTCAGAGTGAAAAATGCAAAGAAAAATGCTGCTACTTCAGAGAGTGATAGATTACCTTCTCATCTCCAAAGCCAAACAACATTTATAGCAAAAGATTAAGCATCAGCATGGAGGAGTACATCAGAAGGATGGAGTGAACCGTTTCCAAATCTCAAGAGTGTAAAAATCTGCTCCTTCCCAAAATCACTGAAGGAGCAATAATAATTCAATGAGTAGTTGGCCAAAAACTTTAAAAAATAAGTAAAAATAAGTACACGGCAAGGATTTGAGAAAAGAATTCGACATCGAAGTGAAATAACTAGACCAAATGTACAAGTTTGATTAACAACTCATGGATGATTTTATAGTAAGTAATTTTCCACCCACTTGTGCAAAGTATAAATTTCTGCAGCCTCTTAGATCTTGATTGCAGCCAATGATCATCTTAACAAGCAACTGAATGTCAACAGATGACTTTAACAAATGCATTGACTTGATTAGAAAACTGGGAATTCAGTGGCACGCAATATTTATAATCGTTATAAATATGAAGAACATCATTGTCATGATTTCATGATCTTTTCTAAAACATGTCCCAATTACAATATCTTTTATCAGATAAATGCATATCTTTTTTTCTATGATCTCCCACCCAAAAGTGGGGAAGTTCATGTATACAAAGGCTGAAAAGATGTGGACCATTTCATACAATTTAATATGCACAATACAAACCAAATTTCCAGCTAAAATTAAAAGAATGGCCTCTTGAGGATCATTGACCGTTTCACGCATTTGAGATATGAAACACAGAGTGATGCAGACATCAACATATAGTTTATTTCACAACCCAAAGCGCTTAGCACATGAATAGCGTTGCTTTTCAAAAACAAATACAAGAACCCACACGTCCGCACCCAGAATCACATCTTCAACCAACATTAAACAAAGGGGAGCTACATGCTGTGGGTCTCTGCGGCCTTAGACAAATGCCAAGTAAACATTAAGCAGCACATGTCTATATAATATGATAGTGGCTTAATAAAAAATAGAAAAGGAAAAGAACGAATTCAAGGCTGTGAAAAAGACACCGCAACTACCAAAGTTACCACAGAAAACCCAGAAACAATTACTTGTTATGGTAGAAAAAACAACAACAAAACTATGCTCACATGTTTTTTGATGAAAATTTGGATTCAATGAATCGATAAATCACTTCTAACACGGCATCAGAGTTAATGACGATAGAAGATTCTTGACATGATATAAATGATCTAACAAGACCCTATTACAAAAAATAATAGGTACCCAAAATGATTGAAATGTGGACTTTCACCCAAACAAATTCAAAAAACCTATGCACGTTTCGGGGTTTTCAACGATCTGACTCCCATTTTACATCAGCACACTCAACCAAAAAAAGTTCAAAAAGGAAAAAGGAAAAAAAGAAAGAAAGAAACTTCTACTCGCCACACTCATTACAAAAAAAAGGGGTCTTGGAATCAGACAAAACAAGACGTAAGACTTTTCCCCACTTAAAAGGTCGCGGGACCGGTTCTTTTCCGCCGGTTACATCGTAGGAAAGCGATTCAGACATGCTCCGAGACATAGACACGACTCTCTCCCGGATTACAGCAACAAGAAGCCGAAAGAGAAAGGAAAAAAAAAAATATTGACGAGAAAAACCTCGCCAAATCAGCATCTGTATAAAATATACAGAAGACATCACATATGAAACCGAAAAAAAAAAAAAAAGGACAAGTCATGAATACTATTCACACGCAAAGTCAAACGCCTCACCGAGGGGACCCAAAACCAAAAGCCATGTAGAAATCCGACGCCACCGATTCAAGAAATCCTAGAGCCGACAGCTTGCGCGAACCTAACGCCTGATAACTTCCTCTCCAATCCACGCGAAAAGGGCAAAAAAAAAAAAAAAAAAAAGAACAAGAACCGAAAAGACGCTGAACGGAGAAAAAAACAACGACGTCGGACAAAAGCCGCAGGATCCTCCCGTTTCCGCACACCAAGAGCGAAAAAACGAAAAAAAAAAAAAAAAACAAACAAAGCTCACTCGCGGTTCGCATGTATCGTCTCCGAAAAAGAAAAAGATAAAACACCAAATTCATGAACGCGAAACATCACCGGAAGGCGCCAAAAAACAGCCAAAACATCCGGCGGGGACGCATTTTTTTTCCAAGGAATCGACGACTTAGCAACGATGGGCGAACGAATCTAACCGCAAACGAGGGGGGAGCCCGAGTCGCACGTAATCGGGGAGCCGAGGACCTCGAACGAGGAAACGCCCGCGTCGAGCGTCGGGCCCCTCGGGGAGAAGCACTCGCCGCCGGCAAATTCCGCGCGGGGCTCCAACGAGCGAGCGACGAAGACGGCCGGAATTTGCACCACCGGCGAGGAGGAATGGCGGAGGAGGAAGAAACCGCCGAAACCCTAGCGAAGCGCGCGAGCCGCGGAGCGCGAGAATGGCGAAGAAACGCAGGAAGAGAGAGAGAGAGAGAGAGGGAGGGAGAGAGAAGGATTGTGAGGCGAGAGGCGGAAGGGCATTTATAGAGAGCTTTTCGGGTTTCGGTTGGGAGAGGAAGACGTGCGGTCCAAGGCAGCTGCTCGGTCGTTTAATCAAACCGAAAGCATTTTCCCCTTTTTTTTTAAATAAAAAAATTTAATTACATACGAAAATAAATATTCTTTTTTTTCTTTTTCTTTTTTTGTGTGTAATCGAGGGATTTTTTTTTTTTTTTTTTTTTTTTTTTTTTCTGTTGTTGGTTTTTGGGAAGTACTCGCGGGATGCCGTCGGAAACACGTGGAGGTGAATATGGGACGACGCTGACCCACGCTCGCCCCGGAACGGAAATCCCGGGGGTGACGTGGCCACGTGTCAGCGCGGGGCCCGCGCGCTCGAGATAGATGACCCCAGCGATCGCACCGCTGTCGGCGGCCGATCGGCGAGGCGATGGGCCGCCGACGTCCCGCCGATTCCGTCGCCGTTCCCTTCACCGTTTCCACCTTTACACGGTCCCTCCCGGCTGATTTCGTGACAGTTTTTTTTTTTTTTTTTTTTGGAAAATGAAAACTTACGAAGGAAGGAAAATTGCGATTGGATTGAATGATTACGGGAGAAGGATTGACTTTTCAGAGTTCACGAGAGGTTTATGAAATCGGAAACGGGAATTATTTCGAGATCTCTTCTATCGTCACGTTCGTCTATGATTTCGCACGTAGCATTTTTCCTTTTATTGTAAGTCACCAGTTTTTTTCTTCTCTTTTTTTTTTTTTAGCAGAGTTTGGAAAGGGTAAGGTTCTTTGCATTTATCGTGTGGTGGGCCTTTTGCACCTCTTCGACCGCTTCGACACGTCTAATCAATGCCTTTTCTATGGTACTTTTTCTCCTTCGCGATTGAACAGTCCCCCAAACTAAAGAATTTTTAACTGTTTAATATGTATTCCTAATATTCAATTTTTTTCTGAGTAAGCTTTGATTTCGGACCTTCCCAAGAGATTAAAAAAAAGAATCGGAAAAACCTTTTCTCAGCACTAACTCAGGAAAAATCCCCATTTTTACACCGATTCGCTATATTTTTTTTCTTATAAAAAAAAAGAAAAGAAAAGAAAAGAGGCGGTTAAATTATTTGCGGCAAGCAGGAGCCGCTGATAAGAAAAACAGTGACAGAAAGGGGAGGGGGCGGGTCACGTGGGAGAATCAGCGCGGTATAAAAGCGGTTTTGCTTTTCTACGGCTGGAGCCGCACGGATCTCGTGTTTCGTGCCACGTGTCCCGCCATCCGTGCTGGCGTTTCGGCCCCCCCCCCCGTCTTTTCCAGCTTCCTTCCAACCGTTTTCTACATATTTATTTCTTCTCCTTCCTAACCATAATTGAGAATACATCAGTTAGTGCGACTAAAATGCTTTTCTTAATGAATTATTTTTAATTTTAATATATACTGAATAAGAATTTTGAAAAGAAAGCATAGAAGCCGGAGAGCTAGGGAGAAAGGGTACGTGTAAGAATTATACGGAATGCATCTCTAAAATGATGCATTGAAAACTCGAAAGAATTACGACAGTTATGAATGCGAACTGATCCTAGTATGACTTATCTAGTTTCTTCTTTTCACAAGCAAAGCGGCGTTGAAAATTATAGTCACCGAAAAACTCGCAAAATTAAAAATAAAAATAAAAAAAATTCGTGTGTGTGGCGGTCGAGTTGTATCTTGACCAGATCAAAGGGTATCACGTGGGTGCGAAAAAAGTGCAAAATTTCGGATTTAAAATAATAGTGTTTCGTAAATTTTCCTCCCCTTCTAGACGAATCGGATGGTGATTAGGGTTTCATGGCTCCGATTACTTCTGTCGAAGGAAAAGGTACAGGGGATCGGTGGGGCCCGGATACGGTTGGTCGTTTTTTTCCTGGTTCCTTGCCGACGTTGGTCACCGGTCTCCCAGGAATCTTCGATTGAATTCGAAAAAAAGGTACATTTTTCTCAAATTTTTAATTGCAGATTACGTGCAAAAAGGTATGGAACCGAATTTCGTGGTTTGAATTTGGACCGCCATTAGTTTTCAACGCATCCTTGCTTGAATTTATGTGCTTCCTTCGTCATCAAGAACCCTTCCTCGCTTGCAAAAATTTCTATATATATATATATATAGAGTAAGTAAACAAACAGTAGAAATGTATTGCTTAGAAGGAATGAAAATCACGTTTTTAATATATTCGGAGGTGCCACAGAAATATTGATCTCTATAGAAAGCGCTACAGAAACATGATCTCTATACTCCAACTTTTCCCTCTTTCTCGAGAACTCAACATATCCTCGAGATAAGGACATTGATCTCCGCGCATCGGAGGTCTTTGTCCTTTATTAGCTCAAATCGTTTTCTCCCATTCAATTTATGTTCTATTTTATCGGCTTTCGTAACTTGCTTGATAACTTTTTTTCCTCATTTCCATCATAAATCATAATACTATTTCCCATACGACTTTATAAAAGTTCCAAATGCCGGTGCCGAACATTTAGATAGAGTTTCTATTAGGCAAAATAAAATAAAATAAAAAAAGTAAACCACAGCATAGCTCAATGGTACCTGTATAAAATGAAGATAATTAGGAGGTTTTTTTTAAATCTTTCTTGATTCTCCACGTTTCTTGGGCTTGTCTACTTCTCATTATGCACATTATCGATTGATCCTTATTGGTTGTAATTGATATTGATGTGATTTTGTAAAGATTATAAAAGGATTCACCTACTCTTCTGTGATATATATAGAAATTACGTAATTTCGAGAGATACGATGAATCAAGAAAGATATGCTGAATCACCTCCATCGGACAAATCAAAAGAGAGGGTGACGATGGGCTTCATTCTCTTGGAAAGGACCTGACGTTCTTCGGGTCTTTACCAAACGAATCGACACCCACTCGAGAACATGCGTAGCCGAGCGCACGTAACCAAGTTTGGTTTGAGAAAAATATTGTTCTCTTCTTTTCACATTTCCTGTCTTTTTTTTTTTTATCATCAAAACGTTGGTTGAAGGGGATTTTCCATATGAACAGTAGGCAGCCAACTATAGTTCCCCCATATAATTTATTCCGTTCGCTTCCTTTTGAATAGTCGAGAGGAGTGGACGTGTGGATCAAACTACCGGAAAAATCCATGAAACATCCCGCAAGTCCCATATCTGATGAAGCTGAGACCTTCAGCCTATGCGCATGGGCTTTGCATGTAGTTTGTAGGATTCGAACAAGTGGTCTCTAATTTCAGGAGCGGATATCCTCTAACGCCTCAACCTATTGCACACATGATTTTTTGAAAAAAATAAAAATAAATAATACTTCTCTTCTCACTTTACGTATGATATGAATTATTTCAAGTGTTTGATACAATTACAGTATTTAAATACCATATGAAGTCATATTTCAAGTACTATAAATGCGAAGATCACATGAAACACACCGAAACATCGTTTACAACAAGACAGCCTTGTCGAATCGAATCGAATCCAGCTCAAACAAGGGAGGGAGCTTGGCGGTGAAACTGAAATACCTGGTGGCCGACTCGTTCGATCTAGTGACTCATCAATTTAGGACAACCTACCCGTCGTTGTTCTTGTCTCGTAAAACCCTCGCCTGAACCATGAATGCTTCGACAAGTGAAAGCGAATCGAATTCGACGGTCTAGAACACTTCCAGACTCTACCAAATTCCACATTTGTCGGTTTCCGAAGTATTTTTTAAAAGCAGGGACGGGCGAGAAGATGCTTCCCCAATTCTCTAGCAAATTTCGTCCGTCGACTCTATTCTCCTTTTCACATGTAACGTCGCGTGCTGTTAAAAACATGATGGGAGAAACGCACGAAGACAAGTTGATACGTCCATGTCGGATGAAATAATTGACGTCGACGATCGGACCGATGTCGTTTGTCTGCACCGGTGGAAAGGAAAGCCGGGAGGCCCTACCATTCTCACATGTGAACCCGGGGACAATAGAAGCTAGCTAGTGTGTTCATTTTGGCTGAAAGACAAGAGCATACTAAACGTACATTAAGCGCAATAGCCATTGGATCAGCTGAGAGAAATTTACCAAGCAAGTTGTCAATCCTCAATTTTAGAGCTTTTCCCCCTCAAACCTTAGCTCAAATTCAAGTTCTGAAATAAGACTTATTAATCGATTAAGTCGAGCCAAGTATTTGACTTGAAAAATCGGGCTCATTCAAGCTCCAACAATGTGTTGAGTCTTAAATATTCGAGCCAAGTCGAGTTCTGTGTGTCGATTCGATTAGACCTTTATTAGTGATCAACCAGCACTCCATATGATTTCTCTCGCTCACTATACTAAAACCTATCTCTCGATTAATCTTGAAAGATGCAAAGAAACAACAAAATAAGAAGAAACCATTCAATAAGTTTATTTCAAATGATTAATGAAATGGTATAAGTCGGTCATTTGAGATATCTTTTTTAAATGATAGAAAAGCAAAATATCTAATCAACAAAGGATATAAAAATCCATACGTCTTCTTCTGTTTGCTTTAAATTACAAGGACGTCAATTCGATGCGACCCTAACGGAGAGAGCACCGCGAAGTTGCCAAAAACAAAAAAGGATCACGGCGTCTATAACGAAAAGTCGGTCGAAAAAACCACCTCGGACCGGACACGGGTTGCGACCCGCTCCTGTCCGGACCGTTGACGACAAAACAAGCCCCCGGGGCCCACCATCCTCCACACCAGTACTTCAAGCCATCAGTACCCGCGACCCAATGATCGAAAAGCGACCGTGCTGACGTGGCACGGACACTTTCAGATGGGGACCGACGACGACGACGACGACGACGTTCCCGCCCGCCCGCCCTGCCCTTCTCCTTTTTCCTCGCCGCGGCCGTCTTGACTTGGAGCTGACTAGGACTGCACTCGCCAAAGAGGCGCAGTGGGGCCCGACGAAGGCCCCCTTTCTTTTCTATCTCTCTTTCCCTGCGCCTTTTTGAAACTTTTCCGGGAAAATTTTGTCTGAGATTGCCAGGAATGGAAAGGCAGCGGAGAAGATGCCGGGATTACCCGCTGGGGCGGTAAACGGTAAAAAGTAAACTCCCATTTTTTATTCTCGCCGACTGGGAAAATGGTACGGTCGCAATGATGAGGCCATCATTGACGAATGGGGGGTGTTTTTCCTTCTTTTTGGTCAGAAAAATCTCAATTATTTGTTTTTTTTTTTTTTGGTCGAGCAATTATTTGATTGAAAGTTCGGTTCCTTGATTTCACTACTTAAAAGTGTCGGTAGCAATGTCACCATGGAGGTCGGCTTCTTTTGAGGAGAGTATTGGCCGTTTATTTCGTCGAATTAGTTAAGAAAATATGAACTTCTTAGAGATTTAAATGCGGATGTTTGGATGAATAAAAAGTATATGTAAATATCATTTTTTTTTGTCTGTAGATATCTATTTATTTAGATAAAAGATATGTATGTTCTGAAGAATTTTTAAACGTGGTTGTAACTCGTCAAATAATAATTTGGTATTGATAATGGTTTTAATGAGGAAAGGAAGTATTTGGCATTTTGGATGCTCTGATGATTTATTCTAACAAGAATCGATACAAAACAATGTTTGCAATTTTAACAAGATAAAATGGAGAACAAGCAAAAAAACGATTGGAAGGATAATTTTCAGAGATTATTCCATAGAAATTAAAGCATCTGCAGAAGAACATTAGGTTTGGAATGAGCATCTACTTTTTAGCAAGCGGACTTAAAGCGCGCTGTCGTCGAAAACGAATACATGTATATCTTTCAATCAGCAATCAATCAACATAGAGTGCAAAATCCACTTGTTTAGGAGGACAAACATGCTTCGTTTAACTTGCATATCTATCTTTCCCAAGAGAACAGGCCAGGATTGAAAATCGAAAGGGAAACTTGAGAAGGCGAGCAATTGGCGAACGGTGACATACGTTCACTCAATCGTCATCAATGACATCGCGAGATATAATGCTTGGCCGCTAAGTCAATTCCAACACTCGCGCCCGGTATCTTTCCGTAGTTCTTTGCACACCTTCGATTCCCCAATTTCACACGAGAAAGGCTGGACCCATGTATAAAAGTTACTTCTTCAGATGTTTCCTAAATTATTTTTTTCGGATGGAGAAGTGTTTTCTACGAGTTAGGTTTGGACGAGTACAAGCCTCCTTAGTCAATGTCATAGAGACATACACCCACTTCTGAGTCACGACCGCAACTGAAACGTTTCTTTTATAATCATTAGGCCTGAAAGTAACATAACATCCTAGTTTCTTATTGTAGACATTGACCATGACAGTCTCCTAACGCGGCGCGGACATTAAATGGTCATTGGCCAAAACGGCTTTTTTTGTTTTTTAGTAGGTCATAATTTATTCCTACTCTAATTCTCACTCTCAGACTTTTGTTTTATCTACTTGTAAGGTGTGGGAGTTGAAACATATATCTAAAACTAAATCGTCCCCACCCCAATATCTTTGAGAAAGTGGGGATTCAAACCCCCTCACCTCCCCCTTCTCATATAAGAAAAGTGGTGGTCTATGCAAAATGGGTCTATTTTAATATTTTTACGTTATCATTACGAGTGTCGTGTTCAATCACTTATAATTGTTTCCCAAGTGGTGAGGATGTGGTTAAACCTCTCCCGTAAGTGCAGTGACATAGTAATGGTGGCAAATGTATATGCATTAGCTATTAACCCTAAATGCAAACCCACCTAAGACACTTTACACAGTCGAGTCTCATGATCATATGTTCTCTAGTTTCGCATCATTGTCCAATCCCTCCGCACAGATCTTTTACAAAGTTCTAAATATCTTCTCTCCCCCACCCCCACCAAAAAAAGAAGAAGAGTGCAAACGATACCAAATTAAATCTATAGTCGCAATTTCAAGCCAAGTCGTATCAATCGCTTCACTAGTACCTTATACAAGTCAACATTGCCACCTATCGTTTGGTTTTCATTGCTTTCGTGTACAGCCTTACCTTTTGGACATCCTTCTAGCCTAACTAGCATTATTTCTTTTCTCTAGGTTGTTAGGTAGCTCGTCGTTTGTTAATGTCGCAACAACATCATGAATACGAAAGGGTTGTGCGGAGGACCCCACCCACACAGATATACATAAGCACGACAACATACAGAAATTACACAATATCGAATTCAGAAGAGTAAGAAAGTCATTGATCCCCGATCCTGTCGGTAGTTCCACCACTTGTCATATGCTCAAGCCGAGTAAAATGACAAAACAATACGAGTCAATGGAAGATGGCTCTCTTGTCGAATTCCATCTACCCCAATAATGTTTCGGAGCCTTGGCAATGTACAGGGGGTTAGGGTTTAGTTTAGAGCGCAAGAATCCAAGCACTTGGCGACGAAGCTTTAAGCTCCACGTGCATCCTAGTTTAATAGCTCGAGAGTCCAAGGGAGCAACCACCACGTTCATTGAGGTCAATGTCCAGCTATGTAAATCACATGGGGGGTGGTGACAAGACGAGAGAGAGAGAGAGAGAGAGAGAGAGAGAGAGAGAGAGAGAGAGAGCTTGCTTTAAACGACGAGGCAGCAAGTTGGCATCGATGGCAAGATGAGTGCGTGGAAAAAGGATGATAATTACTCTGCTCTCCCGGTCATGCACGAGCGGTATTAGGCATATGCTCATTTGATATTTTAAAGTCAGAACGTGCCATCGGTCATTCAAAAAGTCTGCGACTTATTGAAGTCGAAAGTAACGTCTTACTTTCCCACTGAAACTCGAAACGTCATTCAGATTTCTGGAAAAAAGTCGTGAAGAATTTGTAGGAAGACCTACGTATCTATAATAACCTACTATGAAAGATTTGGGTGCTTCAAAGTTAAACTGGTCAAAGCGCGCAAGGTCTCGAGATTTGCAAAATGTCAAAACTTAAAAGTAAAAGTCCCTTTAAATAAACCCTGAGTGATTAGAAAATCACATCACATATCTTTTACATATACCCTCTCTCATTTATGGGGAAAACTTATAGAATGATGAAAGCTTGGGATATGTGACAATAAATATGATATCATAAGTAAATAAAGGGGGAAATATAAAGACTTGACTTAAAACCTCTGAATTTTTATACTATCATTAGATTATCATGTTATAATTATTATCATATCTCATCGTTCCCTCAAAATCTTTAATTCTCTTGTTGTTGTGGTTTGGTTATCAACTGTTGCTTGACAACCTGTAATCTACGATTGAGATACCTAGGAAACTCAAAAAGATAATCCTTGCAAATCTAGTTTTGTCGTAATTTTTGTTGAAAAATAATTTTCACATATTGAAAGAAAAAATAATATTCATGTATTAAAAAAAATACCTAACTCTATTTATTGGAACCAGAAAAATAAATTTGAAAAATGATAACAATAATATAATAATGATCAAGCCAATGTTTATATAATCTTTACAAATAAAGATGCTAAATCACAATCCAAATATAAAGCCATTTGATTGTAATAAAATTTATAGGAAATTAAATAGAAGGTGAGGTACGGCTAACCAAATCTCTTTAAGGTGATTAGCTCCTGCCAACAGTGTTGGGCAGCTTCACGAACTATGCCTCTCGAGATACAACAATTCAAACCCATTTGTATTAACACTATACAAACATGACTCTATCAAACACTTCTAAAAACCGGCACACTTAGAGAAGTGTTTTTATAAAGAGGAATTCTTATTTTTGAATGACTATTTGCCACGAATTAAAGAAGACTCGAAAGATAATCATTTTCGTAAGCTGAAGATTATCTGAGAATTGTTGCGGAGAGAATCTAAAAGATCCATCATTAACACGTCTCTTAATGCAAGTAAAACCCGATGCACGAAGACGAAGGAATTCATTCCTTAATGCATCCATCCATTAATTCATCTATAAATACGTCACAAAACTACTACCAAACTACTGCAACGGGGTTGAAGAAAGGCGTCCATTAATGCTTCAAATAATTTGTCCACAAAACTAATCTAAGACTAATGCAAGAGAGCTTAAGGAACATTCTTTAAATCATCCATTAATGCCGAAGGTTGAAGAAGAAACGTGTCAACTTATGTTAAGCCATTAATACCATTAATTTCAACAATCCCCCACTTTATTGGCTCGACAAAACAATTTTTTTTCTTACTCGAAGAATTCCAAGTGTGTTTGTGGGGATAAATTGCATCAAGATAGGTAGCTTTCACTTTGAACCTTCTTTAGTGGAGTGAAAGTCTATTAGACTTACTTAACTAGTCGATAGACTAAGCTTTGAATCACTATTTGTTGATGTAAACTCAAACAATAAATCTCACACAGAGCATCGCCGAATCAAGATTGGTTCTTAGTTGTGTTCATTCTTTTGACCTTGAACCTCTCAAGATTCATGTGTGTTTTAGAAAATCTAGCCTTTAAAGATTTTCATAGAGTTGGCAAGCTCCACACATATAGGTGCATTCCTATCAAAGGTATCATACCTTACCTTACTAGGATTTTAAAATCCAAGCTATAAGAATCATTAAACGCAAAGCATACCCTTAAAACGCTGTAGGAATCACTATTCCATCACATGAGTGGGGGACGGTGTTCACACTAAAGTATCCAAAATTTGCGTTGTTAGGTTTTCATCTTGAAATCTCTTTATTTAATTAAAGTTGTTAACCCCATTCCTTTTGATGCGTAGTTTACCTACTCTCTTAACAAAACTTTTGTCAGCAGATCCGCAATATTTTATTTTTTTTAACTTTACAAAGTCTAAAGAAATTATTCCATTCGAAAGCAACTGCCTTATGGTATTATGTCTATGATAAATATGTCTAGACTTATCGTTATATATTACATTATGTATCATTGTGATCGCTGCTTGATTGTTATAGTAAATGCATACCGCAGGTGTAGATTTTAGCCACAATGGAACATACTTTAAAAACTATCGAAGCTACTCTGTTTCTTTAGTAGTTTTATTCAAAGTAACAAACTTTGATTGCATCGTGGAGTGTGCTATTAGAGTTTGCTTTGAAAATTTTCAAGATACTGCGGCACCTCCTAGTATAAACACATATCCGCTAGTCGATTTCGATTCATTAGAATCTAAAATCCAATTAGCATCACCATAGCCTTCCAAAACAGCATAATATTTGCCATATCGTAGAACATAGTTTTTGGTTCATTTTAGATAACCTAACACTCTCAATAGAGCATTCAAATGCTCGTGACCAAGATTACTAGTATATCTACTCATTTTCTCATTGAGTATGCTATATTCGGTCTAGTATAGTTTATGATGTGTATGATGCTATCGATTACTTGAGAATACTCTAGCTATCCGATACTTTCTCCAATATTCTTTCATAAAATTAGGTGTGGAAAATAGGGATTATTCGCATCTTTAATGCCGAACCATTTGAACCTCTTAATTATCTTTTCAATGTAATGAGATTGTGTTAAACCTAAGCTATCAAAATTTCTTAAAATTTTGATGCGGAGTATAACATTCGCAACATCAAAGTCTTTCATCTTAATGTTCTTCTTGAGAACATTTTTGCTACTTTTGATGACCTCAACGTTACCTCCAAGAATTAGCAAGTTATCAACATATAGATAAATGAGTACACATCCAATTGACGTGGATTTAATATATACACATTTGTCACACTCATTGATTTTATACATGTTGTATCATCACATGGTCAAACTTCTCATGCTATTGTGTAGGAGCTTATTTAAGTCCATATAATGATTTAACAAGTCTGCACACTTTGTGCTTTGTCTTTTAACCTTGAATTTTTTAGGTTGTTTCATATAAATCTCCCCATCGAGATCACCATTCAAGAATGTAGTGTTCACATTCATCTAATGCACTTGCAAATTGTATAGCGAAGCTATAATAATCAACATCTTAACCGACGTTAGTCTTGTTACTAGTGAATAAGTATCAAAGTATTCTAACCCTCTCTTTGTCGAAATCCTTTGGCAACAAGTCATGTTTTATATTTATCTATGGAACCATCAGCCTTACACTTCTTTTTGAATATCCATTCACATCCAATTAGTTTTTTCCTGATGGAAGATCAACTAATTCCCAAGTGTGGTTATTTAGGATATAATCAATTTCATTGTCAATGGTTTCTTTCCAATAAGAAGCATCTGAAGTTGACATTATCTCATGAAAAGTTTGAAGCTCACATTCAAACATGTATGTCAAAAAGTCATGTCCGAAAGATTTTTCAATCCGTGACCTCTTGCTCCCATGAAGTTCGACTTCTATGGCCTCAACTTCATCTTTTTCAAATTTTGATTTTCTAAATCTCTTCTAAAATGGTTCACCCTGATTAATTTTTACAGGATTATATTCTCAAAGAATTCAGCATCCCTTGACTCTAAGATAGTATTGACATTAATTTCCGAATTATCAAATTTATGAACCAAAAATCTGTATGCGCTGCTATTTTAAGCATAACCAATAAATATGCAATCTAACGTTTTAAGTCCCAACCGAGTTTGTTTAGGAGGAGAAATTGCTACATTGGCTATTCACCCCACACTTTCAAAAAATTATAGGATGACAACCTTCCATTCCATAATTCATATGGAGTTTTACTTGTCTTTTTAGGAGATATTTTATTAAGAATATAGTTCACAATTAGAACTGCCTCCCCCCATAGGTTTTGAGGTAAACCCGAACTTAAGAGTATGGCATTAGCCATTTCCTTTAAATTTTTATTTTTCCGTTCAGTAATTCCATTTTACTGTGGAGTATAAGGTGCAATTATTTGGAGAATTATCCCCAAACTAGCGCATAGCTCCTTTAAATTGATAGAATTGTATTCTCCTCCTTCAGACTTAAGCACTTTAATTAGTTTATCAAGTTAATTCTCGACCTCATTTTTATACTTGATAAACATGCTTATAGCCTCATCTTTGCCGTTTAACAAATAAACATAGCAAAATCAAGTACAATCATTCACAAAGGTGATGAAATACTTCTTTCCTCCTCTACTTTTTATAAACTTTAAATCACTTAAATCACTATGGATTAGTTGTAAAGGTTCACTTGTTCTTTCAACCGATTTAAAAGGTTTCTTAGCAAATAGCATCAACACAAGTCTCACATTTGTAATGGGCATCCAAGTCAAATCTTGGAATTAGCCCTAAGTCTGCTATTATTTTCATTGAACCATAGTTTACGTATCCTAATCTACCATGCCATAAAGAAAGGAAACACAATAGTATAAACTAAACATGTCACTTTATTAATAGTCTTTGGGTACAAGAATTTCGAGTTTACATTAATAACAGCCACATGGACTTTGAATAGATCATTATACAAGTACCATTTCCCCACATACATCTCCCTTTAAAAAGTACAAACTTGTCATACTCAAAAATAATTTTAAAATTCTTCTTGACAAGTATGGGGCCAGAAATGAGATTCTTCCGGATTTCAGGTACATGTAGCACATTTAACAGGGTAATTTATTTGCCAAAGGTGAACTTCAAAATCATTGTTCCTTTCCTAGCAACCTTTTGCTGATGTAGAGTTAGCCATGTAGAGCTTCCCTTCTTCTTCAGCCTTCTCGTAAAAGGAGAATATGTATTTATCCACACAAATGTGATTTGTGGCACCCGTGTCTAACTAATAATTGGTGTTGTTCAACACTAATGATACCTCAGACACCATCACACAGTTAGTTTCTCATTATCTTCATGCTTTGTCAAATTTAGGTGCCTTGCTGTTGTTCGGGCACTTCTTGCAATCATTAGCACGATAGTCAGGCTTATTGCAAATAAAACACATCCCTTGGAGTTTTGTGGATTGTTCCTTCTGCTTGTCTTTTCCTTGAAAAAATTTCTTCATTTTCATATTTTGTTTAGAATTTGAGGACTCCACAATGTTAGCCTTTGGTTTAATATGAGGGTTTGCATTCTTTTTGTTGTCATCTACAATTCTAAGGCACAGAATGAGATCTTCAAGCCTTATCTATTTCCGTGTGCTTCAAATGATTTTTGAAGTCTAACCAACCTAGAGGTAGCTTCTCAATAATTGCCACTTGGAATGACTCACTATGTAACATTTCCTCAATACATATGTTGTTTAAAATTATTTGCAATTCTTGAATCTGATTCATAACAAATTTAGAATCCACCATTTTCAAAACCAAAAATTTGGCAACCACGAATTTCTTGGTACCTGCATTCTCAGTTTTATATTTCTTTTCTAAGGTCTCCCATAATTGTTTAGTAGTTCTAATGTTACAATAAACATTATAAAGAGAATTTACCAAATAATTAACGATATAATTTCAGCATAGGAAGTCCCCATGCTTCCAAGCCTCCAACGCCCTAAGGGTAGTGACATATTGCTCATTTGGACTAATTATCAAGTACATCTCCAATAAGTACTTGATCAAATTTAGCGTGGTCAAATAGTAGAACATTTTTGTTGCCATTGCTTAAAGCCCACACCAGTGAATTTTTCCATATCTCATTCGGTGTTATTGGATGTGGTAACATCAAACTAAGCAAAGCCTATTGAACCATCCCTCTAGAAATTGGACCCATTGTTTTGAAAAATAGTCCCAGGTATGTCAATCAAGCGACTTGTACCCGCACCACCATAAATGGTCTCGGCCCGAAGGCTCACAATATTTGCTGCCACAACACCAAGCCCCGAGGTATGAACCTCTCCACCAACAGTGGTCAAAACGACCATAGGAACGTCTCCAAAATTGTTTTGAACATCATTTGATACTTGATTGTTATCAGCCATCTTGATTTTTTGATAAATACAACAAATTGTAAAAAAAAATGATTAATTGCCTTAAGATTATTGAAAAATAATTTTCACATACTGGAAGAAAAAATAATATTCATGTATTAAAAAAAATTACGTAACTTTGTTTGTTGGAACCAGAAAAATAAATCTGACAAAATGATAACAATAATATAATAATGATCAAGCCAATGTTTGTATAATCTTTACATATAAAGATGTTGAATCACAACCCAAATACAAAGCTGTTTGATTGTAATAAAATTTATAGGAAATTAAACAGGAGGTGAGGTCCAACTAATCGAATCTCCTTAAGGCGATTAGTTCCTGCCAATGGTGTTAAGTAATTTCACGAATTATGCCTCCCAAGATATAACACCTTAAACCTATTTGTATTAACATTATATAAATAGGACTCTATCAAACACTTTAGAAACTTGCACACTTGGAGGAGTGTTTTTCCAAAGAGGAATTCTTATTTCTGAATGACTCTATCTGCCACAAATTAAAGAAGACTCGGAAGAAAATCATTTTCGTAAGCTGATTATTGGAGAATTGTTGCGGAGAGACTCTAGAAGATCCGTCATTAACACGTCCCTCAATGCAAGTAAAGTATGTTGCATGTAGATGAAAGAGTTCATTCCTTAACACGTCCATCCATTAATTCGTTCATAAATGAGTCACAAAATTGCTGCAAAGTTGCTGCATCGAGGCTCAAGAAATGTGTTCATTAACACTTCAATTAATTCGTCCATAAAATTGTTTCAAGACTGATGCACAAGGGCTGAAGGAACGCAACCATTAAATCGTCCATTAATGCCGAAGGTTGAAGAAGAAATGCATGAACTTATGTTGAGCTATTAATACCATTAATTTCTAACAATTTTCGTTCTCTTTCCCTTCACTCGTATTTACTTGGTCACTCTTCATGCTCGATATCTCAAAGCTATGAATTTATTAGGGCCAATTCAGCGTCCTCGGGCGATCATTATCATTGACGAGCGACCTCAATTATGTGCAAGCCAGGATGCCTTCGTCATTACCACCGTGAAGACCTCAATCATGTGCAAATTGAGTATGCCTTCGTTTTCACTTTTAGTCTAGAGGCTCGGCATTCAGATACATAGATCACATGGACGTGCGTGCACCACTGCAGCTGAGAAGTCCAAGAATTAAAAAAACCATCTAACGAATATTTGCTTCGAGCAAGCAACGTGGACAGCTTCTGTCGTCGGAAATATATATCGATTTCTACTCTGCTCATGTTTATGATTGTGTGTGTGCGTGTCGTGTGTCGAGAGAGAGAGAGAGAGAGAGAGATCATGGATGACAAGAAGTTGATAATATAGGCCAAATGTGAATCGAGCATCAAGAACACCATCTCGAGAATATGAATACTCGATGCAGTTGAGATAATTAATGGCCAGGACAGCTTTGGGCTTATCACGATAATTTGCACTTTAATAATTTGTCAACTTGCCTGTTCAAGTGCATGCAATCTTGTAATGTGCGCCCGCGATTATGGTAAATTATGTTCTCTGAGTCTCCTGCTCCAGGTGTCCGGTACATCTACAGGTTTTTCTATGTAGTCGTTACAGCAAAAGGATCGCATGCTTTCCGAGTTACCCAGAAAATCAAGACTTGAGATAGATTGAGAGAGCTCCCTTTATGGACGTTGTACTTGCTAACTACTACAACTGATATTTCCGTGAAATAATAACTATCACCAACATGCGCTGCGCGCGTTTTCGCGGCGCTACAATAGCTACTACACAAGGTAATAGCTTCCACAAAGTGCATTGATCTAGAAAGTCGGGGTCGGTAGGCATAGTTTAGTGAAAGCTTTTGGAAGCTGTTGCTTTTGCATTAGCAACATTTCTCTTTAAGCAATTTAAATGGAGTAAAAACGTATGAACCGTTATAGCATACATCTCTAGCGTAAAACAAAATTTACAGAAGCAGCCTACCTCTCAAATAAAGGGTGGATAAAACTGCTAGTGTAAATTCCTTAATCAAATGATAATTTAATTCGTAGTATAATGAATATAATTATCATTAGAATGATCTGTAATACCACATCTTATTTAAACTGTCGGCTATGCTGATGTTACCTTTTAAATTCCGTGAGAGGGGCTAATTGGGATTGTTTAAGCAATTCACATAATCGTTAACCTCTTGTCAATTGATTCTAGATGGCTTTATCGAGATAACAATAACTCAATCAAAATACAATATCTCGGGTGACTACTTCTAGGCAAACCTTCCCATCTCATCGGGCTCGAGAAGTAACTTGGCCTTGAAAGCCATTGCCAAGTATCAATATTAGAGAAAATCTAACCCACTCTTAGACTTTACTATGGTTCGAATGATGATAAGAGCCTTGGTTTTTGGGGCACATGCTGCGATATTTGGGGGAAGGTGGGAACTAAGCAGGTGCTATTTCTAGGAATCATTATTAAGACATCCACATCTTCATTCATTTCTGTACGCTCGAATCTGTCAGAGCTTTCCTTTTATAACTCGTTTTTTCTTGCCTTAAATCTGTCGATAGTTTTGGATAAAGCACGAATCTGGCTAGGG
This sequence comes from Eucalyptus curtisii, assembly GCA_017140595.1. Lineage (NCBI taxonomy): Eukaryota > Viridiplantae > Streptophyta > Magnoliopsida > Myrtales > Myrtaceae > Eucalyptus > Eucalyptus curtisii. The sequence goes on from CM029497.1 coordinate 20,217,189, forward strand.
AGACCAGGTGCCAAGACAAGGAGCCCAGTTTTGCACGCCAATAAACTCCAAGTTGACAACGTGACGATTTGAATCAGTTCCTTCTCTGTGTCAGTCCAACTCCGAGCTCTCGTAGACTATTGTATGATTAGCTGCTGTCATCTGCATCGTTGGTCGAGACCATTCGGGAATTCAGCAATCTGTTCAGGTGGCTGATTAACGCATCCGTTAGGATATGTTTCATCGTATTTGCCAAAAATGAGCTGGAGTCTCAGATTCAAACCCTCTCTTTTAGTTATGTATGGGGCACTGCGTTGTTCTTGTTTATTGTGCATCATACAGTGAGTATACTTACCGTGTCCACAGTTCGACATTTGCACGTTCTTGTAATGAGTGACCATCCTTGCGGATAACGATGATACTGTGGATAGGATATTAAACTCCAAGTTGACATGAGTTCCCATATATTTCGTCAGTCTCATTGGCTTCAACGAATAGATTCTGCTTATTTTCCGACCAATCCATCTAGTTTTGTTTCATCGGCACCCTAGAATACATGAAACCATGTGGTCCGATGATCTTGTTGGATAACTTGAAGCTCTTTATTTTCTTGAAACAGCTGTGTATAAAGTTATAACTATTCAGTCTTCTCCTGATGTTTCATTTCTCAATATCTTCGAACGATGCGTAAACAGTTTTGGGTTTGGGCCCAACAGATATGTGTCCTGGTTTGGGCTCTTCCTGTATTGTTTTCCTGGATTGTCTCTATCTCAGCAACAAAGAGAGGGAGAGAGGGACGAAAAGACTAACCAAGCCCAGGGAATGACACTCGTTCATTGACCTGATCGAACATTATGAAGCAAGAACTAGGAATTTACACTGCATCAGTCCCTTCCTAGACTTCTAGGAGGCAAGCATTTTCCCACGAAAGAAATGGAAAAGCAAGGTCACAAACCAAAAGTCACTACTAAATTTGAATCGATTTGGGGAGAAATCGCAAGCTAGCACCATATTAATTGGCAATCCAAGGCCTCCAATCGAAAAGGTTCATAACATCCGGTGCAACAAACACTCGATCGGGGCATTATAGCTGTCGGCCTTCTTCTCCCTGCCATTGACACAAAAAAAATATCAAGATGAAAGCTGTTAAGTCGATTAGCATGTATTGCAGCAACCATTTGGAAAACTTCAAGATTACGTTACAGACGGCTATCCATTTTCTTCTGTACGTTTTGAATCGTCGCTCCCTTCCTCCCAAGAATACCATATAATGAATTCTCAGCGAAAAAAGAAGGGGAAGCGTGTTTTCTTTTTGGGGGAGAGGGCCATGAAATGCAAGTTAATTCAACGGTAGGGTTAGAGATGATGACGACATACCTCTCACATTCTCACTCCCATCATTTCGCAATGACGAAGTCCCCCATGCAAAAAGATAAATCCCTCTTCAAATCCTCCGTGAAGAAAATGAAGATTAAATAAACCCTAAATTTAGGAAAATCCTCATCAACGCATCTTCACCGGGCAATGCTGGAACTTCTCCAGCAATTCCGGGTCTCTTAACCCAACAAGAAATTGGGCCAAAGCTTCAAGAAACAGACCCGCCTGGTACAGGTTCGTTGCGCTCATTATATCCGCGAGCACGCTCTTCCTCAGCCTGTTGGCGTCCAAGAAAACGCCCGCCAAGCCCTGTGCCGCCGCCGCTGCGGCCTTTCCGGCCGTGGCCATCGTCTCCTTCTTCTTTTTGCCGGACGCTCTCATCCACTGATCAGCCACTCGGTCCGCAAAGCGGGCCTGCTCGGCCTTGGCCCGGTCCCACAGCGCCGGCACCATCAGCCGGACCCCGCACTCGATCTGCTCCATCCTAGATATCGTGTGCTTGCTAGGGTTCTTCCACGCTGTCAATACCTGCCACGGCCTGCCCGAGAGCTGGTTGCAGTCGTCCTCAAGAAAGACACCAGCGCCTTCATCATCGCTATCGTCGCCGTCGTTCTCGAGGAGCGAGCGGAGGAGGGTGGTGAAGACGTAAGGGTGAAGGTCGCCGAGGAAGAGGAAGGGCCTCTCGAGGGAGTTGCGCCACGGAGGGAAGAGCAACCGAGGGAGCTGGTCGGCGGAGGAGGAGGACGCGGCGAGGTTGAGGGCGGAGTAGTAGGACTGGAGGTGGCAGTGGACGGCGTGGACGGCAGCGGATAACTGGGTCGAGGTGGATGAGGAGGCGGAGGAGGAGGACAAGGAGTCACGGAGGAGCGGGAGGAGGGTGCGCTCGAGGGCGTCGAACCACTCGGCGTAGAAGTCGGCGAAGCGGCGGGTCTTCTTGAAAGGGTTGGCTGCGGGCAAGGCTAGGGTTAGGGTTAGTCTTTTCTTGAAACTAGAGAGAGAGAGGCAGAGAGAGAGAGGTACCTGCAGACTTGTGCATGTTGAAGAAGACGTGGATGGAGACGTTGCTTTGGGGAGAGATCGACGGGGAGAGAGACGATGAAGAATTCGGAAGGCGAACTTTGAGGATTTCTCTGCACTTATTTTTTAGGAGGGAAAAGAGGAGAAGCGTTGGCAGGAAGAAAGCATTTGAGAGCTGCGAATGGGCGGGGCACCCGGATAGCTTGGCGGGTTTTCGGGTCATGGGCCGTGAAGTGATGCCCGAAAGCCCGCAATCAGGCTACTGATTGTTATTTTATTTTATTTTTCCAACGGAAAAGATTGGAAACCCATGTATAATGTAGCCGCCAGAGGAATAAATTTGCCATATTCTTTTGTGATTAATGATGAAGAACACTGAAACCCGGAAAAACTAGCTCCACGGCATCATTGTCGCTGGACATGTGCCACGAATGAATAGCATCGCAATTTCATTGAGAGGGATCAACTCATCTTTATATCATACTCTCGCAAGTTATACACGAGAGAGTGAGAAATGAGGGAGGCCCGTGATGTCGAGACATTTGCATTGTCCAGGACGAGAAGCTCGAACGAGTGGCTACCCATGGTGACCAAACCGGACGAAATTGTAATATTTGCATATCGCTGTCTTTCTATCTATGTTAATAACGTTCACTAAGTTTTTGTGTTGCTCAAATTACACAGCAAATGATGTTCTTGTGAAATTTTAAATTTCCGTTGCACATATTATAGAACGATGTTTTCTTCTTCTTTTTTCATTTTCATATAGATTAGAGTTATTTTAAGATTTCTCCATTCCATTTTTCGCTTATGAAACATGGAAGAGGCAGCGGAGGCTAGAAAACACGTAAAATTAGATATAAATTTTAAGTGAGAAACTAAAGATTCATCCAGCACCAGTGGTCTAGTGGTAGAATAGTACCCTGCCACGGTACAGACCCGGGTTCGATTCCCGGCTGGTGCAGTGCCTTTTTAAATTTCCACTCTTTTGTTCTTACGGCAACTTTCTTCCCTTTTCCTTTTTTGTTTCATGGTGCGACATTCATCTCCCTCTCAATGGCATGACGGCAATCGCAACAAACCGGAGTCCAAGCACAAGCTATTGCCGATGAGAATTCGAATCGGGAAAAGCACGATGTAACTGAGATCTCAGGATTCGACTGAACATATAACACAATTTTACGTACCCGCACCAAATTTTGTTTTTGAATCAGCACCAGGGACACAACGAAGCCTACGCAGACCCATTCTCTCGTCTCGAACATCTCGTCCAACTTCATCCAAAGCACGGTCGTCAATGCATCGCGGAATCGATGCAGCAGTTTTTCCTCCTTTTTTCCAGACTTGCTCTCTGGCTCTTTGCCACACTCCCTCCTATAAGATAATGCATGTTTCGACAGCCTTCGCGCAAACCATCCTCCGTATCGAATGATTCGACTCGGTTAGCTTGATCGGGTCATCGCAAGAAGATGACGCGGCTCAGCGTTCGACGTCACGAGAGACGGAGAGAGAATCGAGACTTGCTGCCTCGCTGAAACTACAGATCGTCCGAGTTTAGTCCGGTGTGAACGGGAGCTTTCGCCTTCTTCAGATGGCGTCAACGGAAGAATCAAAGGTATAAAAGTCGGCTCAAATTGTCAATGTAGGCTCAATCCCAAAAAGTCTGCGGCCCATGTTTCGGTTGAAATTGTTGGCAAAGCAGCCCGTACGTTCTTTTAATAAGGGCAAGACTTCCAACTTCAGTGAAATTAAATTTGGGCATGCGGATTCTCCCCTCTCGTTTCACATTGGTCATTCCATTTTTTTCAAATGCTAGTGCCATTCCAATTTTCAACACTTCTAGAAATCAAGGAGAGATTGCTATTAGACATAAGGAAAATAGGCACGCACGATTCGCCTTTTATAAAATTTTATATTGCGCAGATCAGATCCATCCTTGCCCCACCCGATGCGTAGGTCGATGCATGTGGCCCCACTACGGCATAAAAGCTCCGTGAATTGCGGGCTTTAATTGTCCTTCTACGAGTAGTGGATTTTGTTTCAATGAGCTCGGATTGAATTGTCGTCGCTGACCTTGCGCTTAGTTCGCGTATGTTAAGATATTAGAGACACTTAGACAATTAAAGATCGATCAACCTCAACAACACATACGTTCATCTGTCCAAGCTCCCATTATTTGAGCAAAGAGAAAGATAGTAGTGTCCCTTCCCTTCCCATTTTTCCATGTTGACCAAAGGGCTTCGCATGGCGACATCATTCATGATAATCACACTGACCCGTTTGCACGAGCATTCCTTGTTCATGAGTATAAAAAGTCAGTTTTGAATCTTTCTCATGTCCATCATTCTTCATTCAATATATGTACAAGTCACCAATGCTAACTTATGTATTTTTTATTCAATTCAGGGTAAATTCGTTTTGACAATGATATGAAAGGGCGGAAAATATCTTCATTATTCACGAAAATATTTATAATAAATGCCGTGGAAATTAAACCGTTCAACTATTCATCGGAGGTCTGCACGATTGGATCTCCTTTCTGGGCTTTGGATTTTGTCTAGCGTCCAAGACAAGAATTTCATTAAATGCTTTTGCTCGATTGCATTTGACCTCAGATCTCTCCCTCTCTCTCTCTCTCTCTCTCTCTAACGGAGATTTGAACCTGCGTATTTGGACGAACCGTACGTACATGGCAGAAAGCATGAATGATACTTCAGAATCCAATCTAGGCCCATTTATTTTCGGATACCTAATCCTTTATATCACCTGTTCAACGAAAAAAAAAAAAAGAGAACAGAAGTCATCATGCTCCTCGAGATATTCACTACATAACGAGACTCTACTTGAACTCTGATACTATGTCAAAAGATTTTGAATTTCAAATTCAAAAACTCGAATATGTTAAGCGTTAAGGCATGCATGTTCAACCCACATTGACTTCATACCTTGGCGCAGGTAACGCATCACTGGATATGAAATAATAACCACTTTAAATCCGTAATTTTTTACGAATTGCCTACAAGGTATCTTAACACTAAACAAAATTTGATAGAACTTGATTTGTACATTCTCCATCTTTGATAGATCTAGAAGTCCTTTTATTAGGGCGTGATTTTCGGATGATTAGTCGGGATTGCGCTATGCTAACAAGTACAAAGATTTCTAGGATCCTTTTCCTAAGGATCAATCAAATCAATAACTACCCGAGAAAACGCGAGACTAACTTGGAGAATTGTTGGTTTTCCACCTAGGTTTCCCCACATGTTTGGAATAGTGGTAAGAGTCATTTCGTGTGCGATTTGGACCATGTCTCGATTGGTCCTTTGATGGTGTTTACAAATTTGACCTTCCATTAGAAATGGGGACGGAAAAAATCCCAAACTATGCCTATTTAACACACTTTTATGTTAAAATCTTTTTTTTTTCTTTTTTTTTTTTGTGATAAAAAATCCTAAACTTGTATATGTACAACACATTTAACTTATGTCAATATTCCATCAATGACCACCGTTAAAAATTTGCTTTCATGGACAACGGAAGGCAAACCATGTTGATAATGGCACTCGTGTGACTTAAGTAAAACAACTAAAAAGATCATTCGATGAACATTGATGGAGGTTAAATATATCACATAAATACAAGTTTGAGATTTTTTGTGTCACAATAAAATGTTTAGGATAAATATATCATAAATGGTATAGTTAGAGAGTTTTTCATGTCACTAAAAAGGTTTAAGATAAATTTAATAAGATAGACATAATTTGTGATCTTTTACAATTCTTTTTCTTTGTAATTTTGTGAAAAGGGAAAGGTCAAAATTGTCATGTGCTCATTTAAGTTTCCAATGCACGACTGCCCTTTTTCTCTCCAATTTGGAGAGGTCATTAAAATGGTGGTTGCAATGGATTTCAATGAATTTGACATTTCGTTACCTACCATTTCTTTCCATCCTTCCCAAACATAGGCTCGAGGTAATCCTAGGTTCCTAAGTTTGAGTGTAAACCGTCGATTCTAACTGAAAACAAAAACATCCAAGCCTTGGACGTTTGTTTTTGTTTGGTAGGGGGTATAATCAAGTTGAATCAAGCCAACAAATGCCGAGCTGGAGCTAGATTCACCTAATCTAGGTACGATGCTCAAAACTTGACTCGAGCTCAATTGAGTAGTAAAATCTATGCTCCAACTGGACCTAAGTGAATGATTAAGATTCCCAACTCCATCATAACAAGTTACAATGAACTTGGGCGAACGGCTTGATAAGCTTGAACATCATCCCGACATTTAATTAAATGTGGGTTTACTATGAAAAATTTTAGTACTTTCGTATGTGTGTGTATAAATCTTTGGCAAAGAATTATGGAAATTCAATTAGGCTTGATGAGCTTGGCATTGGCATACTCCAACTTCACTCAATAAAATACTTGATAATAACTCGAGCTCAACTCGAATTAAAATCAAGCGAGTACATCTCAAATGATCGTCAAATGGAACTCAAATTACTTGCAAATGGCTTGACTCAATTTAACCCCATTTGTTTTGTATAGGGAAAAATGTGAACTCTAGAGGATCAAATCGATGGGATCACGCTTGAAGGTCACTTGGCCGAACCATTTGATTCAAGTGAAGGCAAGCCTTGATTAGCTATTAAGGATAATGTATAAGGCCCTTGGAACCCGCCAACAACGGTTGCTCAACTTCAACATACCTAATTGGGGAAAATTGTCCAATTAATCCTAAGTCTATTATACAAGTGTTATTTCATCATAAATTTTTCAGTTTTCTCAATTTAGTTATAGTTCCACTATAGTACTTCCGATCAATTTTCCATCGAAAATCTCTAATTTGGCAAAATTGAAAAATTTAGGACTATATTGGAACATGCAGCGTAGGACATTGCAACGGTCTGCATAGGATGACAGGATCGCTACATTGGCTATTTCCAACAAAAGTTTATCGGAATAACTATATTGGAATTTCGTACAAACGTTTAAAATTGAATTGACGAAATTGAAAAGTTTAGGACTAAGATATAATAAGTCTAGGACTAGTCAGATAATTTTCCCTCCCCTAATCATGTGTTTTTTTCCCTCCATTGATAATGACGTCGGACTTGTTCAGACGTCATTATACAGCACATAATGCCATCTCCCGAGCAAACATGTAACGAGGCGCTCAATAATTCCTCCGCATTAAAATAAAAAGAGATAATCAGCAAAAACGGCGAAGATCTAGAATGGAATTTTTTCTCTGGATCGCATGCGCAGAAAGCAACAATCCATAGATTGCAGGATCTTCCCAAAGATCTGACCTCCCGAAGATGGCAAGCTCGGACAGGAGGACGGGAACGCCCACATGACAGCGACCGACGATACAGGAATCGGAATCGTTCGGTACGCCACGCCATACCAATCGCATGTGGACTAGGCACGAGACAAAGGGACCGTGCGACCTCTTTTCGGTCCTTTTTACGTTATGGTCTATCCCCCTTTTAGCACCAAAAGGAAAGATAGGGAAATTTAAAAAAAAAAAAAAAAGAGGAATGAAAGCTTTGATGTCATTAAATAATTTCATTTGAGTTATGATGATAGGCTAATGTTTCAGATGCGAGTTCCTTTTAAATGCTCAAGCTTTCACTCGACTACAGTGGCGGGCCCGGTCCATACACATCGAGTTATAGTTTGCACGCGAGTGAGTGTATTAGAGTGTCCTCACGCTTTGCTTGTGTACGAGATTTATATATATTAATGTTCATATGGTCTCTCTTTAATTATTAGCTCAAGTTTTCGAGTTGGAAATCTAACTAGTAATGGAATCATCCATTTCAATATAGATTGGGTACGGATTTTTGAAGTCGAGTACAAACGTCAAGTATTGGAGAAATTGTCCAATTAATTCTAAATTGGTTGTAGGATGTCAATTCAATCACAAATTTTTGAATTTTGTCAATTTAGTTTTAAAAATTTACACAAAATTATGATGTAGTCCTTTTAATCAATTTTCATCGAATATCATTAATATGACGGTATGCCATACAAGACAACTGGCGATGACTGGATCATCATACATCGGCAATTTCTCTACAAAATTAATTGAAAGGATTACATCACAAAAATTTAGGATTAAATTAATAAATTAAAAAATTTTAAGACCGAATCGACATTTATATAATATGTTATAACCGATTGGATAACTTTCCCATCACACGTTGGCTGCCAGCGGAATGGCTAAGACTTGTAATTGTCATTGGTCTTTTCTAGGATCGGAATTCTTTGTATTTGATATAACTCGTGCGCGATAGTGATATGGTCTTGCGAATGCTCTAGAATGGATTAAACTTATAAAAGTTATACGCTTGCGTAGAGTAGGAGCCAAGCATTTAATGCTGGAAAATGTTCCCTCCAACTGTAGCTCTTGTCTCTTCTGCTTCCTCCCATGCTTTGGCGCAATTTGTATGGACATTTGAGATCACCGAATCAAGCGCCACCAATATCACGCGACAATTGTAACAATCCAAAAAAAAAAAAAAGCATTTGAACAATGATAATGACCCATATTTTGTTAGTACATAAAAAATATTATTGGAAAAACCAAAGACATGCCAGAATTCTTACTTGGACCACTTACGTACCTGTGTCTTTTAAAGCACCGCCAGCCACGGTAACTTTCACTAGCCATCACCCGCAGACCTCCACCGCCGTCAACCACCACCGCTACCAACCACTGCGGCGGCCTCCGGATTGCTACCACAAAGGGCTGCCGTGAAGATTGTCGTCCCTGCACCAATGTCTCTGCTGGGAATCTTCCAGAGTTTCTCGTCGGACCGTTCAAATCACGTTGGCAATGCCAAGAAACACTATCCTTGCGGCGATGGCTCATCCACAACGGCCATAGCCTGAGTGATTGAGACACAATGAGCGCTTTTGCAAAGGAGACAACGCGAACAAATGCGAAGATGGCAAGCAAAAGGCCATGATCATCTTTGTAGATCGAATGAGCAAGTGGTTGGCCAAGATCGAGGCAGTATGCATGGAACACAATTGATTTTCTCAAGAAGATTAGGGTCGGTTTGTTTTTGTTCCAAGTTCTTTGTTTTTCTATTTTTTTGTTCCCCGGAATAAAATAAAAATAAAAATCTGTTTGGTAAAATAAACTAATTTTTCTATTATCCGAAATAGAAAAGTAGCCGAAAATAGATTTAGAATAGAAATAAGAAATAGAAAAAAAAGTAGTTTATAGTTTATGGGAACAATTTTTAGAAATAAGTTTGTTTTCTTTTTTAACTTCTTTTCTTTTCTTCTTTTGTTCTTATTTCTCACCGCCCCTCACACCCCCGCTGTCCACCGCCCCCCAATTGGCCGCCATTCACCAACTACCAGTCGCCACTATCGCCGGTTGCGATGGCGGCGCGGTGAGAAAGAAGGAAGAAAGAAAAATCTACAAAAATTATTTAAAAATTAAAAAAAAAATTTAAGGGTCATAGCAAACGCATTTCTATTATTTTTCTATTCAAGAATAAAAATTTTATGTAATAACCAAACGCATTATTTTACTTAAAAATTATTTCAAGAAATAGAAATAAAAAAATCAACAAAAAATTGTTTTCGAAACAAAAATGTTACCAAACCCTTAGGACACGCATGACAAAATTTACTTTCTCTGTTTTTCTATTCCCCAAAACAGGTTTGGAACAAAAATCTGTTTGATAACACAATTTCATTTTTCTATTTCTGGAATAGAAATCTATTCCAGAAATAGATTTGGAGCGAAATCGAAGTTAAAATTTTTAGCTTTTCTATTTCTAGAACAGAAATGAGAAATCAAATTTTTTCTCATCGTTCACTTTCGTCACTGCCCGTCGCTTACTTGCCGCCCGTGGGATGTTGGATGCCCACCGCTGGTTGCCGCCCGCCTGCCACCGGTCCTAGCCACCGATCGCTGGCCACCGCACTCCGGCCGCCGGTTGCCAACCGCCGATCATCGGATCTTTGGATGCCCACCGGTCATTGGTTGCTCATCGCCAATCATTGGATGCCGGAGGCTCATCACCAACCACCGAGATGTTCGCTAGCGACCGTCCGTTGCTCGCCACCGGCCACCAAATGTCGGTCGCCCACCACCGCCGCCGGCCTCCTGTTGCCGAACTTCGGATGTCGAACATCAAACATCGAACTCGGCATCGCCGATCGCCAGACTCCGATGTTGGACTCTAGACTTTGGTCACCAGCCACCGGTCACTAGACTTAGCACCGGATGCCAAACGTCAGACTTTAGACTTCGGCTGCCCACCGCCAGTCATCGAACGCCAAACGCCGGTTGCCGAACGTTGGACTCCGGCCACTAGATCCGGTCGTTACCGCTCCTAGAAATATAAATTTTATTTTGTTATAAAAAGAATTTTTATTTCGAAATAAAAATTTTGAATTGTTATCAAACGCGTTTCTTTACTCAGAAACTCGTCTATGGAATAGAAATTGATTTCTATTCCAGAAATTTTGTCATGCGCGCCCTTAGTTACCAAATTTTGACTTTTCTCTCTCTCAACCGGCTTATGTGGATGCAATGTGATTGAATTGAGTGATCCTCATGTGTTTTTTCAAAGAAATTCACCATCATGAAGCAAGATTTAGGGCCTATTTGTTTGGGTTTTGTTTCTGTTCCTTGGAACACAATTTTTATTCTTTTGTTCCTGGGAACAAATTTGGAACAGAAACCATAAACAAGAAAAACTTGTTTCTTGTTCCCGGGAACACTTCCGAGAAACACTTTTTTTTTCTTCATTTTTCCCTTCTTTTTCTTTTTTCTTTTTTCTTCTTTTTTTTTCTTTGGCTGGTCGCCGACCTTGGCCATGGCTGGCGACCGGCTGTCGAGGGCCAACAACCTCGTTAGAGTGTCGTTGGGGGTCGGCGATCCTTGCCGGGGCTGGGCGAGGCCACCGGCCCTCGTCGACCATGGCCGAGGCTGGTGACCGGCCAAAAGGAAGAAAGAAAGAAAATAATAAAAGGAAAAAAAATAAAAATTTTAATTTTTTTTTTTAAATATACAAGTTTATAAAATGTGTTTTGTTTTTTTTTTTTTATTTCAAGAATAGAAATTATACAAGTTTATCAAACGCGTTTTACGTTCAAAAATTGTTCGAGGAACAAATTTTGAGCGTAAACGTTACTAAACGCAGCCTTAGTCAACCGCTAGAACCCATGGGTTTTTAGCAACTGGCAAGTTTGGGATTTGGACAGGACATTTTTAGAAGCAAAACGATGCTTGTAAATAAGAAGCCTTAGTAACTAGTGCAGGGCGCAAATACATGTATCTAAAATTTGAAACATAAAAATGGTCAGAAGAGGAAATAATGAGGTATATATATTTATTTAATTTTTTTGCATTCTCAAAAAATTTCTATAATTCTTCGAAAGTTCCCTACAAATGAACATCAAGGGGTGTACAAGCACAAGGGACATACAAAATCTTCACAAAGGCGGGGGCAGACTTCCATGTCCTCGTGAAGCCGGCATCCCCTGCACAACCAGATATCACTTCTGCACAAACATTATTTTCCATGAATAAAAAAAAGAAAGAAGAAAATCCTACATGGCCCCAAAAATATAAATATGTAAGCACCTAAAAAAATTAATTATTGAGTGGCCAATCTATATATGTGTGTGTGTATCCGTCGCCCTTTTATCAGGAGTTGCTTTCGAATCTCTACAGCAATTTTCTGTGGGCAACTCTCATCCCTTTCGCATTAACCCAAACATTACTTTTTCTCCTCTTTAACCCCCCGGTCATCACGAATTAAATGAGTCCGTCCGTCCTTGTCGTTTTCGTCCCGACACGGTGACAGCTTCACGCTTTGCTTTTTCCACCGTTAAAAATCATGTTTTTGTTTTTTCTTTGGCTTTCGTTCGATCGAAGAAACCTGTCGTCTCTGCCAGGTTTTACGGAGAATCCGACGGAGCAACGCAAGATGTTTCCTTTCCAGAAGCGAGCAGCTTGTGTTCCTGAATCCTGTCAGGCAAGAAAATAATTTAGATTTGACCTGCGATTTTTTAAATAAGAAATGCAGCAACAAACAAAGAATTGGGGCATGTCTTCGAATCGAGTTCGACTCGGAACTACAGGTATTTCATGCGCCACCGTTATCTCCTCCACATAATAGAACAAACTCCGCTTGGAATACCGACAATGTTCATGGTCGATGGAAGATGAAGGGTGACCTAAACATCTTATCAAAGGATTTCGACATACGGATTTTAAGGTCTGACGGAATATCGTATTCATATTATTTCATTAAATGGCTCATCAATCCACGCATCCTTCTTTTGTTGCTTGATCTCTGAAAAGATGAGGACCACATCTTGGCCTGTTTGGACTCCCAAAAAAATAAATTGAGACACTTAAAAAATCAAACAAGTACACCATTTGAGAAAACTAGTTACTTCAAGTGAATAACTTTATATTTTCAAAGCATACTAAATGAGGCTCTCCTTTTTTTTTTTTTTTTTTTTTGGGCGGGTTACTTGATGAGACTTAACAAGTACTCTTTAACATTTTTCCTCGTCTTTAATATATTCTTTCTAGCATTTGAGGTTCACTTCTATTTGACAAAAAGTAGAGCAAATTATTAAAAACATCCTGACATGATCCTAATTATAACTTTTTAAAATTAGAATATAATCCCTTATTTTGACGAAAAAGCCAACAAATTTTTTTTTTCTTCTCATACAAGAGCAAATAAGCCAATTTATCGGTTGCCCTATATTTTTATTTAATTTTCCCATACAATCTTAAATCTGTCAATTTCATTTTGTAAGATAACCATTCGTTCCAAGTTAAAATAACCAAGCACGATCAATTTAACTATGCTCAAACATCAAGAGCCCTCTAATGTGAGAGTCTTGACATGGCATAATTATATGGACTCCTGACAATTTTGAGAAAATTGTTCGAAAAGTCATAAACTTATTGTACGACGGTCAATTCAATCTTAAACCATTCAATTATGCTAATTTAGTCATAAATCTTTTGACAGTTTGCCAATTTAGTTCTAAACACTTTGACAGTTTGCTAGTTTAGTCATAAAACTTTTGAGAATTTGTCAATATAGTCATTTTGCCTAATTATCCAAACTAGCAAAACTTCAAAAGGTTTAGGATTAAATTGATACGACTGGACTAAACTAGCAAATTATTAAAAGATTTAAAACTAAATTGACACAATTGAAACATTTAAGATTTATTAAAACTTTTTGGCCAACCATTCTAGAGACAATCTTATCTCAATCACTTTAAGTAAGATAAAAGGAAATGGATAAGATACCATACTTTTTAAGTTACTTAGGTATCAACGTTGTCATCTCCTTACCTAACAAAGCAGCTCAACAAGAGCAAAAAAGTTGTCAAACCCTAGTCCACGCATGGACCCGAGTACAGCCGCAAATCGTATTCAGAGGATATTCCATTTGTAAATCTTGATTAGCAATAATTAATCTCGCAGATTTCTCGGAATCAACAGCCCTAACCCTAGACCCTAACTCCAAACCACAAAGAACAAAAGAGAACAACCCTTTAAAAGCTGAAATCCACTATGCAGCGCATGTTTGTCCGTTTGGAGTGGGAAAATTCCCAAGTGCTTTCTCCATAATAAAACAAATCAGGCATTATCGTTTCATTTTCAGATTAAAGTTATATAATCGATTGGGATATTGTTTCTGAAGGGCCCTCTCTTGACTTTTTGTGAAGGAAAGAAACTTTTTTTTTAGTGATTTAAGAAATTAATGACAAGGTATTTTAATATCTCATGTCTATTAATCTTTGTTATGGGAAGAAAATGCGCTTAATCACCTTGAAAAACTTCATATTTTTCTCATGATTTTTTCAAAATTTAACATTTAATTGGATTTTTGTCCTATTGTTTCTATACATATGAATAGAGATAGGTATTGACATCAATTGGGATTCAGGGCTAGCATAAATAATAAAATGAAACCAAAAAGTTTCCGCCAATTTTGTTATTATAACATGACTTTCTTATTATGCGAGACATGAAGAGAGTATGCACGATTAAAAAGGAGAAAGATGTAGTTATAATTAAGGCTTGTTCTTATTTGACTGTAAAAACTATTAGCGAACTCAGATCCTGAATATTTGGGATGCTTCCCATTTCATCAATCATCTTTTACCTTACTAATTATATGGCTAGAAGATCACCATTGGAAACAAGATTATCTATTTCATATTTTCCAATTAGATTGAAAGATTAAAAAAAAATATTAACCCATAATTCTAAAAATCACGCACTACATACATTATTCAAAATTTGCTATGAATTTTTTTTTATAATTACTAAACTGCGAGATTTAAAATATCAACAAAAAATCCTAGAAAGACCACAATCAATAAAATGGAATTCGTAATCCACATTTATCTTAATTTAAAATATTTTGTTACAATTTTGTTGGAATAAAAAAATTGGGTCATAATTGATTAGATTATAACAACATTAATTAAAAAGTATGATTGGGAAGATAATGAAAACTTCATAAAATACTCAAGAGGCAAGATAGGCCTTTAACTATTTAAATCACCTTCTTCTAATATGTACCTTATATTTCAATAAATAACAAAACAGTGGCATTGGGCAAGGTGAAAAGTAAGAAAGGTGTTGGATTTAGAAAAAGTTGAAGCCATTGAAAATTCATCCAAGAGGCCACGTCACATATCTGAGTATTATAATCTATTTCATCAAATAACGATGAATACGTGAACCTTTTTTTTCCCTACTCTAAAGTAGATGAATAAAAACATGAAAACGTTGACTCATCATTTTTAAAATTCAACTCAACGTGTGAAGATAACGTCTAATTAGTTGTCCGAGCAAACGAAAAAATCATTAGTTCAAGGATCATATCACATATGAGGTCAAAGTTCAAAACTATTCGTGCCATTTTCCCTATTAAAATTGACAAAATCTATTTCATGGCGTGCTTAGCAAAGTTTTATTTGTCTAAATACCAATCATTTTCGGAAAAAATATTTTCTAAATTCTGAGTTTCCTGTGGAAAAATAAATGTACTTTTTGTAATAAATACCAGGGTCACCCATGTAAAGAAACAAAAAGGGAAAGAGAATTAGAGGGGCCTCGTGATTCCATTCTTCCGCTGTATGTTCCACTCCCCTTTTTCACCCCTTTACCTCCTCTCTCTCTCTCTCTCGTGCAGAGTGCCCCCCTCCTCTCCTCTCTTCTCACCAAAACACACTCCCTCCCCCCCTCTTTCTCTCTTATTTCTCTCTCTCTCTCTACCATTTAAGTCATGCCCGAGTGTAGCTTTTGAACTGCGTTCGTGCTGAGAAGAGAGTTGCTTTTGTATCTCTCACTTTGACCCCTCTCTCTCTCTCTCTCTATCTGTTGCATTGTGTTGAGCAGACAGGGCAACAATGTCAGCTCACAAGGACAAGGACCCCCGCATCCACGGCATCAAAACTAAGATTCGGGTCGTCCCCAATTTCCCCAAACCAGGTTCGCACCTCCCCGTACGATCGCTTCGTCGTCCCTCTCTCTCTCTCTCTTCTTTCTCCTTGCCCGTCTGCTTTTTTCCTCCCCCGGTTCGGGAAATGCTGGGGCCTAGATAAGTCGGCATTAAAAAGGAGGAATTTTTGAAGCTCCGGGCTTGGCCGATTCTTGAAATTTCGTGTTTTTTCGAGGATGCCGCGTGAGCATGCAGAGGCAAGATGAAGTTTTCTTTTGGCTTCGGCCCCCCGTGGTGGTGACGACATGCGATGCGAGCTTCAAAGCTGTCTCCTTTTGGCCCGGCTTTGTCTTTTCTCTTTCTTCGGTAGCGTTCCTCTGTTTCGAGAGCAGTTTGGCTGAGGTTACTGACGGGCATGATTGCAGGCATAATGTTCCAAGACATCACTACCCTGCTGCTGGATCCACAGGCCTTCAGAGACACCATTGATTTGTTCGTCGAGAGATACAAGGGCAAAAACATATCAGTTGTTGCAGGTAAAGAGGGGGTGTGAAAAGGAAAAAAAATAATATTGAGGAGGAGAATCTTTTTGGGTGTTAAAAAATGTTCATCTTTTCATGGAATTTTAGCAGACTTTGGTTGAACTGATTAGTAGAATAGCTTTCAAGACTTTGGTGGGGTCCATGCAAAGAAGAAAGTAGGTTAGGGAAGGATGGGGAAATTTCTCCCTCATTATTGCATGTTATTATTATTATTATTATTATTTTTTTTTTTTGGGTTGGGGTATAGATGGTCTTCAGTCTTGTGAATGCTTTTTGGGAAAGATCGCGGAATGGAAGCGACTGTGGTTTTCTTCTATTCTCTACTTGGCTTTTTGGGCAGTGATTTCTTGGTTTGACTATGGGCCATTGCTAGTGGAGTGTGCTACTTAATGCTCTCTATCAAGTTTATTGAGCGGCTCACATTTGCTCTCTCTCTCTCTCTCTCTCTCTCTGCGTGAGCGCGCTGGGGTGTGAGCATGTGCTTGCATCCCTGATTATGTGGTTGGTAGGTGATAATGGATGCCCACATTGTTGAAGTGGACCCTGCTGATGTGAGCTTGGATCGAGTTGATTTTCTGGATATGTCCATGTCTTTTTAGTATTCGGTCAGAATTTAGTAGAGTTTGGAGAGAATAAAAGTCTATAGATGCTGAAATTTACAGTGATTGGATGTTCCTATGCTCAGATTTTTTCTCGCAACTCCATGTTGATTTGTCAAAAACATGGACCGTGGTGCCTGCTGCTGCCACTAGTTCTTGAAATGATACAATCTTTTCGTATCACTTTTGGGACAAGGATATCAACCTTTTGGATATGGTTGTTCTACATTTAAGTGGTAAATTGATTGTCAATTGACCTGTAAGATCGTGGCATGTGACAAAATTTATGGTTGAGAAGCAATTTCATGAGATAGACCTTCAACCGTCGGATCAGTTTGAGATGATATGTCCTCATCATGAATAATTGACATTTCAATTTTTGCCCCCAAGGGTCAATTTAACTTTTAAACAGGATCTTAATCCAACCTTTTTGGTATGCTTGAGTGATTGCACAAAAATTGCTATGGCAGACTAGGGTTTCTTGGTTTGAACTTCAATCATCTTGCTCAAAATTTTTGCCTTTTCCTTTCAAAATGATGATTTTTTGTTATTTATTAAAAAGGCGATCTGATTATGTTACCGATTCTGTATACTTCTGAAAGGTTTTTTGATGACAATCTTGTGAAAAAATTTGTCTAACACAGTAAATCTCTAGTATATGATTACATGCTTTGATTCTTGGTTGGCAAGCACGTTACTGTATTTCGTGTAGCAGTCGCTACACTTGTTGCGTTTAACAATCCCTGAATTTATTTTCTACAATCTTTTTCCAGGGATAGAGGCTCGAGGTTTCATATTTGGTCCTCCCATTGCATTGGCGATTGGAGCAAAGTTTGTACCTCTGAGAAAGCCAAAGAAATTACCTGGTAACTTTAATCCAACTGTAGTAATTTCCTTGCGTTCATGCTTCCATCTCTTTTATGCATCGAAGTGATGAGTGTTCATCAATGCATCTTTTCCATTATGTATTTCACGCCCACTTGTCATGTCCTATTTGTTGTTTGCTACATCTCCCCCTCCTTTGTCATTATTTTAATTTGCCTTAAGTATGAGAAGCTTTCATAAAATTACATGTACATTTCGTTCTGAACCTGAAGATGTTGTCGTCATTTGCCAAAATAATTTTCTGTGCTGCTCATCATGTACTATGATGCAAGTTGAATTTCTTTGTCAATTCTTTGTTCCCTTAAGGCATTTAGTTTCCATGGTTTACAATTCGGGGTGCTAGCTTAGTGCTACAGGCTGTGAGGTCATGAGGTTGAATTTTCGTGCGGTCCGTGGTTGTGCGTTTTTCTGTTCTGGACCTCTAGCACATCAGTGGAGCTATGATGATGGGGCTGGCCCACCTTCAAGGGGTCTCGAATAGTGCTAAGGGGCAACAAATCTGCAGTCTTAAATTTGACTCTCATGGTAATAGCCTGAGAGATTAGCCACGCCTATTGCCCCTCTATGCTTGTGTTTTTTAGCTAAGTCTGTCCTTTTTCTGTGGTAGATGATTGATAATCCTCGTGATCTCTCAATTGTGATGATAGATATCTTTAACCACCGCGACATATTAAGGTTGAGCTAGTTTAGCGACACTCACCCAAATTAATGTCAGTCTTTGAACTTGGGCAAGTCATTTCGAGTGAGATCTGTTACTCAGTAATATCTTAGTTACTGCGCCCTTAGGACAACTCTTCCTCAACTGTGGCTCTATGAATCTCCCAAAATTCGTAACTCCTGAGTAATCATACACAAATTCCACCCGAAATGGTGCCTCCTAATCTTGATATACTTATAATTTGCCCTTTCCAACCACATCTAACATTTTGTATTGGAATATCCTTGATATTGATGTTTTTGTCATTCTCTGGCTCATTTAACCTTTTGCATGAGTATGTGGACCATGGCTATGACCAATAGAAGATGTGGCTGTCTCATGGGAGAACATCAGTTGATATTGTATTTCATTTCAGCATTTCATTTGACATTGCGGTTACGTAGCTTTCACCCATTTTCTTTTTCCTATCTGGATTTCTTTTGTACTTCAAGTCCATCGACTGAAGTTCAATATCTCCAGCCTTCAAATGGGGTTACCAAATTTTCCCATCTTCCATGTCTTCCAATAATTATTTGTCCTTGTTGTGCTCACGATTGGCAGAATTTAGAACACCTCATCTGTTGAAAACTTAGTGATCTTGTTTCTTTCTGGACATGATATATCAATAAATTCCATGGTGATGGCTTTCTCAAGATGCATTCATGTAGAAGCTCTTAGATGAAAACTGATGCTGGACTATTGTGGCACCTGGTACTAAGAGCTTTCTTCCATGGCAGGGGAAGTTATCTCAGAAGAGTATGTTCTAGAATACGGAAGAGATTGTCTTCAGATGCATGTTGGAGCTGTGGAACCTGGTGATCGGGCTTTGGTGGTGGATGATTTGATTGCCACTGGCGGAACTCTTTGCGCAGCTATGAATTTACTAGGTAAGGGCTCAGTGGTCTTCTAATTTAGCAGTACTAGTAGCACAACAAATGTGCAGCTTCAGGTACTGCAAAGTTTGTTTGGATACTGATTCCATCTCTAATATTTATGCCAGTCTGAAGAAAGAGAGATTTCTTCTGGTTTCCTGCTACATTATGCTTGCCCTTTATGATAAATAAACCTAAACATGTGCTCGCATTGCCGTGTTTTCATTTTTTCTATTTCTCATACTGAGGTACACAAACTGCAGTTCTATGTAATTCTATTTATATATCTGAACTTCTGAGCTTTTTATTGTGCAGGGAGGTGTTCTTTAATCTGAGATACAAAAAGTGATAGTAGATAGTGTAATATGAATAAAGAAGTTAAAAAAAAAAAGAAAAAAGAGGCTGATGAATTTGTACCTGGACAAAAGTAATTGATAGATGATATTTGCTAGTTTCTTATGAGTCACCCACACATCGCTCTAGCTGAATTGCTACCAATAGTTTTGGGAAACTCTTGGCATCTATGTAGATCGCTCTGTTTTATGGCCTTTAAGAAGGGCAATTATATTATCTTCATTTCCCTGTTCCGGCGTTCATGGTGGAAACTTCAGCAGCTGGATCAGACATTAGGGCACGGTTTCGTGAACATGGACTACTAATAAGTTTGCCTTCTGACAAGTACCATAGAAGTAGGTGAGAGGAATGTGGTTTGAGATTATTTCCCGTTAGGAGCTGCCTGATATTTGTGAATACAGCTCACTGGTTAGATTTTAACCACAGCAAGTCAATGCAAAGCAGCCTTAGGACTGCTGTACCAAAATGCTAGTTTGTCAAAGGAAGTGAACGATGCTTCTTCTCCTATAAAGGACCCCCTTGCTTCTTCCCATCTGTCCCAGATTGCCTCACCAAAATCGCTTTCGTTCACTTCTCCTGAACTTGATCATCATTATCATGAAAACCTTCGGTGTATTGGTTGGTTTCGCGAATCTGCCACCCTCCGGGCACAATCTCTTGTTTTTCTTTGTTTGGAATTAAATTCTGTCTCTGAGCTAAGTCATATGCTTCATCTCCTTTTGCAGTTTTCTCGGTGAGCACCGCTTATTTTGCTATTTTACTTTCTAAACTTATGCTAACTTATGTTCCACAGAACGTGTTGGTGCTCAAGTAGTCGAATGTGCATGCGTCATTGAACTTCCGGATTTAAAGGTGCGTAAATCATAATTACTCTCACTTTCTTGTTCAACCAATTAATCCCTTTCGCTAATAATATTTGTTCGTTCTGTCCATTGTCATTTCATTCCACTCCTTTGCATCCTATTGTAGAATTATCTTTTTTCACGCAGAACATTTCATCTATTTGTGGCGTGGGCCATTACCATATGTTGTTTTTTCCATTATTGAACGTTTCAGGGACGTGAGAGGTTGCATGGCAAACCGTTGTACGTCCTCGTGGAGTCCCATTGATTGGGGGACGATGCTCCGACGACAGCAAAGCTCTCCACAATGTATATTAAGACGGATTCATGATCACTTCTGGGCGGGAAAATGCATTTCATTCTTCTCTGTTTTGATTGGGTGGGAGAATTTTGAAGTCTGCTGGTTCAAAACCCTCCATTTATCTGGTAGGTTAGGCGAGAAATTCGAACTACATAAAGGGCTTCTTTGGCAGAAGATGGTAGGAAATTCTCAATTATACTTCCTCAAGTATAAGACTGGCAAGGGCTTTTGACCTTGTGGTGGTGGTGGTGATTTATCCTTTTGCCAAATCAAAAGAGGTCTTGAATTCAATTCGCATCCTCTCTCTCCATGCTTCCTGGCGTAAAGTGGAATGAAAAAGGGACCTCTGGTCCAGTCTGGAGACAGCAATCTCGCATTCGCTAGACATTCCAAGAAAGTCCACTAAAATTTCTTTACTAAATCATGCATCACGTTTTTCAGCAGGTGTTCTGAACAGTTGCTTTCTTATGCACAAGTTTAATTACACTAGTAATCACCCTGGTCTTAGAGATAGAGCTATACGGAATGAATGGTCAAGGAAATGATAAAAATCAAGCAGTGAAAGTGACTATATACCCTCTACTTGTGCCCTCTCCTTTCATGTTCCTCCTAAGTAAAGATAAAGTATGGACCAAACAATGCATAAGGCTTGCGAAGCACTTAGACTTGGGCGATAAGTATGAGCAGTTGAGAATGGCTGTGGCGACCCCTGACCTAATGGGCATCACCACCACCCTCCTTCACTATAGCTTGACCTAACCCTCTTGCGTCATGCTGTGATGATCTCATTCTACTTCCTTAATTGTCAACTGTAAATGCCACCATATCACACGAGGGACGAGCCTAAGAAGCTCTTGCATGAGTGACCATGGCCAGTTCAAAATCGGGATATTTGAACGGTTCATCGAATAGTAAGGGGAAGGAAACATGAGAATGAGACAACGCCTTGCCTTTACGAACATCGAGTTGACTGTATTTTGGGTCAGTGACGAGTTTCTGCCGACCGTGTAACTCGTCGGTTTGACGAAGGGATCTTTGTTTGCTTATTGCTAGTTGATTCGGCCATTGGTGCGGTTGTATGAATGAGTGAATCTACGCATTGTTGAAAACCAAATTTGTGGGACCGAAAATCAAACAAAGAGCAGAAGAAAATAGCATGTTGTGCGTGATCATGTAAGATATGATAAAGCTGGAAGAAAAGAGCTCCTCAAACTCATATTCTTAGTATTACATGACTAAACAAGATTATCATACAGGATATAGATACAGATTCTAGTACAATGCCCAAACTGCGATCTTAAACGGCAGACCGAGGATGGCGCTTGATGATGGCCAAAAACTTAAACAACTACAGCAAGATAATGTACATTCATCTCAGCTCTCAGCTACATCCATCTTTGTCCTCTTTCTTTAATCAATCTTTATGATCAACACTGCACAGACTGAAGAATAGAAAAGAGTCGACCGCGTGCTCTGCTGAAAATGCTGTAAATGCTGTAAATCTATGGTTCTAATTCTTCAACTAAACAATTTGTCAATCTCCAGTACTTCAGTATTGTCAGAACACCAATGATTAAGATTGAAATGGTAAATTAGCAACTTAGCATTCATTAAGACAGTTTCATACATGATCAAAAGTACTAACCGCGCAAAAAATGATTGATTTTACTCGTCAGATTAATAGTGATATGACACAAAAAGATTAGATTAAAATCGTAAATTTAGCAACTTAGCATACATTCAAACAGCTTTCTACATAATAAAGAGAACTAACCACCCAAAACAAAAAAAAAAAAAAAAAAAATCACATCTTCATCAATCCAAAGTCGTGAGAGACCCATAAGGAGATTAAAAAGTAACAAAACTTAAATAGCAAATGGAAAATCAAAAGTTCTTTCGCCATATACCTTTACAATCTATAGATAATAAGGAAGCAAGGCAATACAGCGCGAGGATCGAATACTATCAACTCGCCCTTGTCCCCATTCACCGAGTCATACCCGGCCCGAGCCTCCAAAAACGGGTCGGGCCCGGCCTGCTTCACAACCCGGCCGGCAATGACCCAGACCAGCATTGCCCTCCTTCCCTTCCCTCCGCCCGCCCTCTCGTGTGCCGACCCGCTGCCCGCGAAGAACGTGCAGACCGTCGCCCCCTTGCCGCCGGAGAACGCCGAGAAGTCGGCCGAGGAGATGCCGCCGCCCGCCGACGCGGGCCCCATGCAGCGGAACCGCATGACCTCGTTGCCATCCGCGACGCACCTAGCGACATTGTCCTCCGAGCACCCGCCGGTAGCACCCTGCCCGAACCCGGACCCGGACCCGGCGCGGGACTTGACCGCCTCCCGATACTCCTCGAACCGGGCCGTCGTCTTGGGCCCGGTCTGGACCTTGAAGATTTTCTCGACCCGGCCGGGAAACGCCGACTTCTCGCTCCAGCTCGTGTGGAAGATGATCTCCACCACGTTGCGCGACGGGTGGCCCTCCGGCAGCTCCGTCAGGGGCGGGCACAACGACCTGGAAGAGCGCGGAGAGACCGTCGCGGCCGGGGCAACTTTCCGGATGCTGGGTTCATTCGGATCCGAGTCCCTCTTGGAGGGTTTGGAATGCTTTGACCTGGCGGGTGGCGGCTGCTGTGCTCTCGATTTAGGCTTCCCTCTGGCCATCTCGACGACGTCTCTTACGGTCTGCGCGCTCTTCCGGCAGCTCCCCGACGTCGAGAGGAGGCTCTTCGGGTTCGGGTGGTGATAAACGTCCTCGTACGCTTTCGATTTGCACTGCAACGACTTGACCCACCCCGTCGCCATTGATCTACCGACACCTCGAGCTTCTCTCTCTCCCTCCCTCTCTCTCTCTCTCTCTCTCTCTAGAGGAGCTTAAGATTGGTATCTCTTTTCCTGTGAGGATCTCGTTCCCCTCATGATTCTGCTTTTCGCTTCGGCGTTGAAGCTCGGCTGGTCTACGGAGGAAGAAGAAGAGGAAGAGACAATGGCGCGATAATAAATGACGGGCGTTTACTACCACATGCACGCGAAAAGACGGGGGTGCCCTCCCCAGGGGCGACCCCACGTGGGCTCTGTCCCTTTCCTTTGGCGGGGGCAGAAGTGGAAACCGGGAAAGCTACAGAACAAAAGTCATTTATTCGGGGAAACAAATTTCCATGATTATGTCTCCAAACTCTCAAGAGATTTGAAATTTTTCCATTTCTTGCTGGTATGTAGATTCCAAAGATTTCATACGGTGGGGGGGTGCGAATAAGACGATTGTAATGTCGTTTGGTTGCGATGGGTCGCTACCAAATGCTCCAGCGTCTTTATTGCTCAAAAAGGGAGGAGCCCCTCCTTCGGCCCTAGTGAAGGGGACTTCGGATTTGGCAGTTTAAAAGCATTCATCATCTCCTTTCATTACGGAATATCTGAAAAAATTGACACCAACGATCAGATTTTGCCTGATCTGGCCACAAGAAGAGGGCATCAGCTCCACCCGTTTTTCCCAATTGCCTTGTGCCTTCTTGGCAACAAGGGACCCATAAAAGACAGCAAGCGCAAAAGCACATTTATTTGGAGAAAGATCATCGTGTAGCTAGGTACGGAGAACTCAGTTGCTTTTCTCGGCGAACCATGGGTTTGCACAGACGAGGCTAATAGGACCGATGCCCCCTGTAATTTTTCAATACTATGTGAGATTATGAGTAGCGTATTATGTATGCCACGTAGAATTTTCATATATCTCACATCTCCGAATTATATTAGAAGCTTGTCATCCTGCCCTTCATCATTCAAGATCCTCTTCTGTCCATAATTGATAGGATGCATTGTTTGTTGATTCGTTTTTTGCTCTGCCATTTCAGTTATTTTCCATGCACTCTCTCCTAAAGGTAGTGAGAGAAAAAGTTCTGTATACTACTAGCTTAAAGAGATAGTTCTCGGACAGAGCTCTCTCTCGGTCTCTCTCTCTCTCTTCATGTTTCTGCTCCTCGGCTTTGTTTTTCCTATGCAGTCAAGTCAAAAGTAATCTAGTACCGGTGATTATTCTCCTCCTCTTTTTGTCTTTCTCTAAGCGAACCAAACTGTCTTGAAGGCTACTAGTGTCGCGCCAACGAGAACCTTTAATAATGCGGCATAAGCACTACATAGTACATACCGGAGTTTGCCCTAAGCTTTTGCCAAGAAGCGAAAAGAATTATTGGTGCTGAGTACCAACCATCAGATGAATGTTATTTATTTCCCAAGCTTTCTAACTTTAAACATATATGTTTCCTTCCTTTTTTTATACACTTTTCGGGGGTATTATTATGGGTGGGGTGGAGCACTTAAGTTGCCATCGAACCCCATCTGCCGAAATAGTTTTTAGTTTTCCCCCCATCTCCTCTCATTGATTAGGGTTCCTGACATTTGTGCGCGGAATCAATGAAGGGTTGATATCAGTGATGGGAAAAGGTTGCTTTCAAAGCTTCCAATCGAGCCGAAGACATCAAAGAATGGCGATGCTTTATATCTTTATTTTTTCCCCCATTTTCTGGATCATTCGAACTCGGGAAATTTATTGGTCAAGTACCTAATTCGGGTCCAGTCATTTTCTAATAAACGCACGTTCTGTCCCATGTATGAATGACACATGACCCTTGTCGTTGCTTGGACTCAAAGCAACAATTACTGTCATTACCTCGATATTGGCGAGAGAAAGAGCGACGAAAAGTCTCACGGCCTAAACAAGAACAGAGAACGAAAAAATAGATAAATAAACCGGGCCGCCTGAGTTTTTTGCTCTTCGTTTTGTCGAGAAATCTTCGCTCGAAGTGGAACATGTCATGTAATTAGGGTTTTGAAAGATGCTTGACGGGAGACTTGGAGATTCTCCGAGTTTCCGAGCAGTAATTACACGCGAAATTTGAGGGAAAGAGATAGAGGAATTCTTTATGATTGATCAGATAAAATACGAGGGAAAAAAGGGATCGTGGGAGGAATCTTGTATGGAAGTTTGGGTTGAAACTTGACGGGTATAGAATAGAAGAATGGAAGAGAATGGAAGCTGGTGGAGAACATATCTTATAAAAAGGAAGAAGCTCTGAAATTCGAATTAGATATTGGACGACAGATTTTCTTCCTAATCTTTTTCTAATGCTTAATCAACAGATCGGAAACGCATCCGCGGCAGCCGGAAGTGAGCACTGAACAGCACTTGAGCAGTCTTCGACTTTCAAAAGTTTGGAGCGTGACATCGGAAGAATAGACTGGAGCTAAACATGAGGTGGCGACAACCTTGAGATTTGCAAACCTTTGTCAATGGCTTTGTCTTCGGTTTCTACGTAATTAAATACACTTAAGAGGACGGGGCACTGTTCTTTTCTTCCCTTTCTTTTGCTTTATTCGGTAGATCATGATGGGATATCAAAACCTAGTGTTTAGGTCAAAACATTACTAGCAAAATCACATTCGAAACCCAAAATAACACGAAAAGCATGACTCGTAAGAAGGACAACAACATCCACATGTAAATTCCATGGATGAAACCTAACGTTCGAAGAGAAATCGCCGAATCTACAGGATCAGTTTCTGAAATCGCAGCCGAGCATATCAATGCTCGAGCTTCTAAAACTCCTTTGGCCTGTCACACGTGCAAATAGCCAAAGAGCCATAACACATGTAACTCAAAACGCGGTTGATTAAATGGTGACTTTGGGACTTGGAGTTGCTGCTTAACTTGGAACTTTTTCCTGCCTTTATCTCTTCACGCCTGCAAAATTCTTGATTTTCTCCGGGAACGACGTTTCCAACTTTTGCATGCTTCAATGCGAAAGAAAGAACCCTAAATTAATTATCCCTAATTTCTACACCCTTCAACTTGCTTCTAAATTAATGCCTGCATGCTATAAGCCATCATTATCCTCACTAGACTCTTAAGCTTTTAGCACCAAGACAAAAGACCGCAACAAAACGAGCTTCACCATATGCCTTTTTAAATATTTTAAAAAATTTCTATTCTAATTTTTATAGTATTTTCTTTTCAGAAAACAAACAACTGTAGGTCTTGGGAAAAGTCGATAATTTATCTGCTCCTTTTTGCTTGTTGAAAGGAAGCCGAGTTTTTCTGCCAAAAGAAACGACCTGGCTCGTATCTAGCGGCGCAGAACATGTTCCCTTTCAGGTTTTCTTATTAATATTATTTATATTATCTTTGCCTTTATATCTGGGTATAACCTCCTTTTATATTTTTTTCGTATGTATTGAGAAATTAAATAAACGTACGAATTTCCTCTGACTAACTTGTGCGGTTCAACTTAGCTGGTATGGAGCGCGCGAAAATTAAAGAATTCCCCTATGACTTAAATGCGATATTGGCCCTCGCTCTCTCGCCTCCATAAATGCGTGACGATTAATTTATTTTAATTTGAATAACCTGTTCCGTTACTTATTACTGCCTACCCGTTGACGCCCTCTCACGTCGAGATGATTTGGAATGCGGAAGTAAATGAAGTTGATTATTTAAAAAAAGAAAATTACTTGGGAAATCTTACCAAGAAAAAAGATAATATAATTCGGATATTACTCACGAATCCCACAAAATAAATTTAATGAGGTAATGCTATTTGCTCGTTTACATCTGCCTATTAGGGCACATTTAACAACTTGCTAAATAGTAACAATTTCTATTCTTCTTTTTTTTTTCCGAAAATATATTTAGAACATAAATCCGTTTGGTAATTTTTTCATTTTTAGAAACAAATTTGTTCCCGATAATTGATTTGGTTTAAGATTAAGGAATAAAAAAAAGTTGTCTCTTTATTTCCGGAAACAATTATAAAAGCAAGCCAACCCAAATTTATTTCTTTTCTATTCTCTTATTCTTTTCTTCTTGTTCTTCTTTCTTCTCTCGTTTTCTTCCATCACCGCCGTCGACGACCAGTTGGGCGAGGTCTTGTGAGCTTGCTAGAGGCTTGCCCATCCACCGGCGAGGCTCACTCAGGCCTCTCCTAGCCACTGACAAGCTTGCCGAGCTTGCCTAGTCACCGGTAGGGCTCAACCTCGCCAGAGCTAGGCGAGGCTCTTTGCCTAGCTAAGGCTCAATCGTCGAGGCACAGCCTCTCTAGGGGCTGGTGATCCTCCAAAGAAGTCGTTGGCCCTTGTTTGGTTGGTTGCCGATCATCCCAAGGCCGCCGACCTGCCAAAGGTTGAAGCATAAGAGAAAGAAAATAAAAGGAAAAAAAAAAGATGAAAAAGTAACAAAATTATTAAAAAATTAAAAGAAAATGGTTTTGATTAGAAATTTTGAGGATGGTTTCAAAATGAATTCTATTATGGGAATGTAAATTTTGGACAGTTAATAAACGCCTTCAAATACTAACAAATTATTCCAGAAAATAGAATAAAAAATAATTATTTTTTATCAGAAATTGTTCTCGAGAATAGAATGGTAACTAAATACACTCTTAGAGTCTAGAGATCTTTGGGAGGTCGAAGCAAAAATGTCTCGATTTTATGTGATGGTCAATGTAACATTTTTCAAGTGTCATTGTCGAACAGTGTACAATTCTATAGGAATCAAACAAAAAGGGGAAAAGCTTATATTGACCGTTTCAAAAAATTAGCCCGAGATATCTCATTAGACCTTATTCTTTATAACAAAATGTAAGCTGTCTTTTTTCGCCTGTCTATTTCATTGAAGTTAAAAATGTAAGTAAACCTTATTCGACATCAAAATGTGCTGATGTGCGCCATCTGATTTGATATTGTACTTGATTTATCAAATTTTAGGTATACCGAGAATATTGTGCGTATCTCATGAGTATATTTTTATATTACTTTGGGATCCATCTGAAGGAGTGCCATTGCTTATCTCAAACTTATCGACGAGCCCACCTCGGTCTAAAAAAGATTAAGATATTATCATGTCGAACGTTCCGGCAACTCAAATCAGCCTTGATATTAAAATGGTATTTAATAGATCGCTTTGAAAAGATTTGATACCGAAGTAAACGACATATAAAACTTATGGCATTTCTAGTGTCTTTTTTCAGAGCGAATCCAAAGCCACGCATCCGAAACCTTCTTGCCCTAGTGGTCATATTCTCGCCCTCATCTGTCGGGTTTGGGCATTAGCTTGCCCACGAGCTGCACATCCACTGAAAGAGAGTTCCGCCGCGATATCATCATAACGACTCGGGCCCATTCAACCCTCCTCGACTAACCTCCACAAGGTCCCCTCAATAACCCGACAAGGAGATGATGAAGTGGGTATTTATTTATGAACATCACATCACTCGGCACGACCTCTCGCATCGGTTTCGAATCTCTTAGACCTGCGCTAAAACAAGAGATCACCGCGTGGCGTGACTGAGTGAGCCAGATCCGCTGGAGATTCGGTCATTTCGATGTTGAATTGGGTCCGAATTGCTTGATTACGTTGAGATCCAGAAAGCCCAAATTATTTGGGCTTGCTGATTTCGTGGGCCTCGACGAGCCCAAACTGATAATCGGATGGACTGATTTAGAAGTTTTTTTTTCTTTTTTTCTTTTTTAAATCTTTATATCACTTGAAGGATCGGCCCGTTTCCCGTGAGATGAAGCCCACAGGAATTCTGCGAGACGAAAACCGTTTTCGGGAGGTGGGTATATACTCACAAAAACATCACGGGCCTTTTCTTGCAAGATATGGTGATAAATCGCCTATTTTGAATTGACTGCATTGCCGCGAATGATGTCAGAGAAAAATCCATTCTATTTGAATATAGAGAACTGCGCCACTAACAAATCTAACAAAAATGGTAAGCTTTTAATATACAAATCCACGATGTGATTTTACCAGTTGCATAATAAATCATGCCGCAAATTCAAATAAATCCTGGTAATTTTACGTAAGAAATGGTAATTTTAGAACAATCAATGAAATATTGGTTAGTCAAAGTGGATGAATAATTCGTGCTTTTGTAAGAATTGATAATTTATCTGAAAATGAGTAATTTTCAGCGAAACAAATAAGCATTTTGATAAATTCTCGTAAAATCTGGCAATTCAAATAATTTACTTCTCGTTTATTTTTATCAACAATATTTAAATCGTTTTGTCGTGTTTCCCAAATCGAATATTTAGAATCGTCCCATTATATGCCGTTTCGAACGATTCGATTGGAAAAGAAGCACGTGGGGAATCCAATCACAGGCTGCCACATCCCATCCCTCTTGCCATTCCGCCAACCCGACCCGCCGCCCGACGCCCCCCCATGGACCCTCCTCCCCCACCGCCCTGGCCACCGCGCCGCCGCCGCCGCCGCTCCTCCGCCGCCTCTCCGCCGCCGACGCGTCCCTCTCCGGGCTCCTCCACCGCCACAACTTCCTCCCCCGCCCCGTCTTCCTCCTCCTCGAGCTGTCCGCTGACTTCCGCCTCTTCTTCCCCGTCGCCCTCTCCCTCTACCTCTCCCCGATCCCCTCCCTCCGCCCCCTCCTCGCGCCCCTCATCATCGGCCTCCTCCTCGACCTGGCCCTCGTCGGCCTCGTGAAGCTCCTCTTCCGCCGCCCCCGCCCCGCCTACAACAAGGACATGAGCGTCGCCGTCTCCGTCGACCACTACTCCTTCCCCAGCGGGCACGCCTCTAGGGTTTGCTTCGTCGCCGCATTGGTCTGCCTCTCGGCCGAGGCGATGGAAGGGGCCGTCGCGGGATCGAGGCCCGGCGGATTCGTGGATCGGTGGATTGCCGAGGGAGGCGAGCGGAAGCTCGTGGAGCTCGTGGTTCCGGTGGCTTCTGTTTGGGCGGCGGCGACGGCGGGTTCTAGAGTGTTGCTCGGGCGGCATTACGTGTGCGACGTGTTGGCGGGAGCGTGCTTGGGTGTGATCGAAGGTTGGCTTGCGTATTCTTACCTGAGGTTGTAGTGTCTGAGGTGAGAAGCTTCTGTTTTATCTGATCTTTTGTTAAATGTGATTGATAGATAAGTGAGAGAGAGAGGTTACTGTAATCTACTGATGATAAGATCACTGCAATGCAAAAAAGTTGCGAAATTGTATGTCAAGAATGTTGCGCTTATTTGGTGGATAGCAATCTCACATTGGATTAGAACTATGTGTGTGTCAGCGTGTAGTGTAGGTGGGATGTTGAACTATGGATGAATAGATTTATCTAGTAGTCACTTGGGATTATGCAAATGAGGCGCACATTACTGACCTTGTATTACTGGCATCGGTTGGCCCCTCTTATACGACGTTGTCATGCGAATTGGCCGGCTATGGTGAGATTTAAGGACCATGGATTTCCTGCATACCAGGCTGCAGCATGGCAATCTTTGGATTATTGGTTTGTTGCCCATTGGCAACACTTGGGAAACGATGGGTCTCCTGTCTCATAAGCTTTGCTTATGTGCTTCCAATGGATCAAATTTTGTGCAAGCCCATCGAAGGCGGTTTGTCAACAATTGGAAGGGCTGTCTTTGCACCTGCTGGTTGAAGTTATCTTCCAAAAGATCTTGGTCTTAGATGTAATTTTTCCTTGTTCCTCTGATCCCTGCATTCATGGGAGCATGTTGTGAAGTTTCACAGCCTGGCATATGAAGCTGTCGTGTCTGATTTCATAATTTTTTTTTTCAAAATCTCTCTATCAACATCTCATTTTATCAGTACATGTTTCTGATTCATTGATCAAAGGTGATGATTTATGACAGTGGACCCCCTGGTGTTTTGCGAAGTAGTCAAGCTCTTGTTGTTTTTTAATCAGTCACCTAGAATGGTTGAAGGTGAATTTAGACATTGCAGTAAAAGGTAGGTTGATGGTGATTGTGGTCTTTTAAACTCACTTTCTGCACTCTCAGTAGTTCCATCTCTTAGTTAAATGTTGGTCCAAGTCTCTGGAGGGAAGAGGTAGTCAATGGTTGGATGGGGTCTTGGATGACAGTACATATTGATTTACTGCCAAGCAGATAGTTGGCAGCAGGCAAGTTGCAGTTAATTGGGTTGAAGTTGCAGGGCAATGTTAGCTCTTTACAAATAGAATCCTGCACAAGCTGCATGAGTCTCCCTTTGTTAATATACATACAAATTTATCAGTCCATGCAAAGGGGCAGAGTCATATTTACAGTCGTTGAGTGCCATCTTTAGTGCTTTTGCAAGAAAAAAGTGCCATCTTGAGCTCTATCATTGTGGCGAAACATTATGGAGTGATATGGAAGTTGCTAGAGCTTATTTACTCTCAGAATGCGGATACATACTGAGAAGTACCAACACGAGCTTAGGCTGATCTTACTCGTCTTATGAATCTTTTATCCTTAGTTTATTTAATTCTTCATTAGTCGGAATGTAAGTTCTTTGACGTGTTCCGGTTACGCTTCACAAAGTTGTCAGATGACTTTGAGAGGGAGTGTCTTCCTTTAAGATTCTTGTAAATTCTGCTATCCGTGTGGTCTGTAAATATCGGACGACATCATGAAAGGCATCCAGTTGTTGTACAGTTTTGTATTCGATTTATATAATTTAGACACAGTTAATATTAGCTACTCATGCCCTTCTGTTATCCTCTTTATTCAAGTGGTTTCGGTTTGTGCATGAATTAGATTCCTCTTATTCTGGAGCTTTCGGGTTTGGCCCATCGGTGTTTGAGCCCATGTAGTGGAGGGCTCCTCTTGGTTCTTCACTTCCATCTCTGGCTTTAATGCCTACTAGGAGGCACCCTAGGTAGGAGATGAAAGCTACTCGAAAAAAAGAAAAGTTGGTCTTCCTTAGCTTTTGGCTTTTGAGCAAGGAGAAAATGCAAAGTGTTCTGTAAAGGGGAAAGTACGGAATCAAGGCACGTTTCTTGTTTGTCCTTTGGATATTTCACAAGTAAAAGTGCCCGCAAGAACAGTTCTAAAACGACTAGCTTCCAGCTACTTAACAGCAAACAGCTACAACGACGATTCAAAAGACTTATTGAAATTTTGTTCTCTGACGTCTGAATTCCATCTTTGATGTGGTTGTGAATTGAAGTGTCAAAAAAGGATAAAAAAGAAAAGAAAAGGATCTTGAAAGTGGCTAATATCATGTTCAGAAACAGTGTGATGTTATAATTGGGGCACGCAGGTGATGTTATAATGGTAGCCTTTTGAGTTTTGGCTGGTAGAATTCTTCTTAGCCAGCAACCTCTGCACCTAAAACTCCTTTGTTCCTCATGCTAAGTCATTACTGTTTTTGTCAAATAAACTGAAACTTTTGAATGCTAAATCATGTGTAAATTATCCATACTAGCAAAAAAAACTTGCAGTCATTGCTGGACCAGCTGCGCTTTCATGGTCGCTAGGCGTGCCCTAGAATCTATATTGTGAATTTTTCTTCCACGTACGAGGTTTTGAAGGAAATTTACAGAAACTTTTCAACTTTCTCCACTCAACTTATCTCCTGCACCTATTCACTGCTTGGAGTCGTCTGGAAGGTTTCTTTTTATTTCACCAATTGCAGATGACTATTCATTTCATGAAATCGATTCAGAATTATGGAATAACAGCCTAGTTGAACATGGAATCAAGCCAATTATCATGGGAAGACAATTTATGGAATAAGCTGCAGAGAATTTCGCTCTTTTTTGGTCCTTTTGTTGGTTGTTGGAAGAAATTGCAGAGTTGAAAAACTAAGCGTGCTGTTGTCTTAACTCGATGCATATTTGATGTTAAAGTGAAGCTTTTTGTCAATTCCATCTTCTGGAGCAATGGAGTCTTTAATCGTGTAGGTGTTAGCCTGGTAACTCACCTAACATCTTCAAATTCGAATGGTTTGGACTCATCAGATTAATTGTTGTTAAAGCTCATTGATTGATTCCTTGCTGTTGGAGTCAAAAAGGAGATAACAAACTTACTACATTGTTACTTGCAATTATTTGTTTGCTACAGCCATTCTAGAAACGAATGATTAAAAATGTGAACCATACCAAGGGAAAAGGACTTCGGTCCCTGTGTCTGTGAGATTGACATGTTGGGTAGCTAACATCTCAGCCTGGAACAGTGTATGTAATGCTAGGCTTAATCATTATACGGGCTTGGTGGATGAAGGCGACTGGAATATCTTCTAGCTAAAATGCGGGCTTCCGTCTTATCATTACCTTTCCCTTGAAATGTTCCAACTATGATGCTGAGAAGGAGATAAGAGGCTTTTGAACTTTGAACACGTCTTTCCTTGCAAAAGCTTAGGGTTCTCTTTGTCGATTTGTCACCAGCCTTAGTCAAATTCATTCATTTAGCTACTTGGAATCCACTTATAGTGGGGATCCGGGACACGATTTGGTTCTCATTTGCTCTATGTTCCTAGGGATGGTCCCCCAACGTTTGTTCATACAGAGTGGCTCTTGGACAATGAGTAGGTTCAGTTCTTTCGCTGTGGAAATTAGTGTTAAAGCTTGTCAAGGTGGTGGGACAGCCTGCATATGCAAACGCCAGCTTTCCTCTGCTTGAGTCGGTTCCTTGTTTTCGAATCTTAGAAGGCCCGCTTTAGCGCATGTGAAGGAGCTTGTGAAATAGAGGGAGTTTGAGAATGTTACACTGTTTCTCACAAACTCTACTGCTCAAGTGCTGGTAATCTTATGGTTTGACTGGGCCATATATGTCCACCATCCACAGAGCTAAGAGTAGATACTTTACATTACGCTGAACGCCATGGATTATTGTATCCTGGGGTACACGTTCTTGAGGTCTGTAAACAAGTTAGCTCAGTAATTATGCTATGCCATTTACTTGAAACAATGCCGAACAAATCACGGGTCATGGCTAAATTCTGCGAATTCATCACAAATAGCGAAGACGATCGTTGTTTTTAGGTAAGTGGCGCTGTGAGTAAGTTACTGCTCGTTTTACTTGTCTCATATGTAATTCACAGCATAATATCATCTCCACTTGTAGTTGCTACATCTGGTTCTGGTCATGGTCCCCTACCTGGTGCCTTGAGACTTTTATGAGTTTGGAAGACCTCAACCCTGATTCACTTGGAAGCTTGACTGGTCAACTCTTTTTTCTCGTCAGGAGTCAGAGGAACTTTTGTGCTTAGATACTGACACATGTAGATGCACATACAGAGCTCATGGATCGATTTTTTCTCAGTTAGCTTGTAGGGGTGGTACCAAGATAAGCATTGCAATGCAAGCATGTGAGGCTATATGGGTTTTGAGGTCCAAACTGATACTGTGGTGGAGTTTGTGTGTGGCTGTGGATCGATCGACACTGAGGAGATCTGCCTAAGCCACATGCTCAGCAGCTCAGGACCACAAAGCCTCGTAGGGGTGAAATTGAATTTTCACTTTCTGAGTTTACCCAACTGTGTACCAATTCCCCATATGATTGCAACAGAACAGAGGAACCTGGACAGCTAGATTCAGAAACGAAGGGACTGACAATCGATCATTTCCTCTTTTTTCTTTTCTTTCTTTTTCGCTTTTGTTAGGGAAAAAAGTTGGTAGGAGTCTGGAAAAGATGAACTGTGTCTCTGCTTCAGCTGTTTTCATTTTGTCCCACCAGCTTCAATGTTCTGAATATGAAAATCCAAGCAACTGTTTGCACCTCCCTGGAGCATATTCCCACCCTTTTGGTTGCTGACTTTTGGTATTTCACCGATATCACCGGCATGATTCTCGATTTCCATAGACTTTAATCCATGCATGCAGCATTAGCAGATGTCTGCATAAACACAGCTAGTGCATGTAATGCATGCATGTGCCGTGGCCTTGCTCAACTACTGTTGTTCTCTGTGCAGTACTCCAACCCACCACAATAACTTCTGGTTCTTCTCCTGTTTTTTCTTTTCTTTTCCTGAGCAGTATCTTGGCTCAGGAATCTCCTTCTAGGGAGCGAGGAAAAGAGATACTAGGCAAAACTGGGAAGTGAGTTCTATCTCCTGAGGAAAAATTAAAGGAAAAAAGTTAATAAAAAAATAGCCAGGGAACAGCAAAGCTGATGCAGAACATGTACCATATTCCTTTTCTGGCCATAGCAGTAAGTTATTGTGTAAGTTGCGATTTCTTACCATAGTACCACAGCGATATTTACGTTTAATGTAATCAAGTGTAAAACATCACGAAGGGCAATATTCCTTGCCCTTGCGACTAAATCTAAATTGCAGGATATTGTAAGATGAAAAACTTGCGTTGTCATAAAAAAATGAAAAATCTGTATACACAGAATTAACTTCTAGCCATATTTTGGCTCCTCGTTTTTTTTTATATTTCAGGAAATAAATCTAGGGGGACCGGGTCGGGCCAACACAGTAGGACCTGATCATAATAATAATTATTATTATTATTTTCCCAAGTGGCTCTCTCTGCTAATGTGGGGGCCGGCCTCTGGAGGCACCCAGCTATTGGTCGAATGAGGAAACGGAGATTGTTGACCCACTTCTCTTGGGTCAATGTCGAACAGCTTCTCCTTCTCTCTCTCTCTCTCTTCCTTTCTTTTGTCTCTCACTGACAATCCTTAACATGATCCTGTATATTTGTACCATCTTCGCCACATCGAGATCCTTAAAATTCGCTATCGAGGGTGAATTAACCATTCCTATCGTTGGATCGCCATCCATAGGCTCGAACGTCGAGAGCAATTGAGATGCATTTCAATGAATGAAGCCGAGTCCAATAAGGGAAGATGAGCAATCTTAATTCTTCTCTTCTTTGCCGGAGAGTTCGATGCTCGGTACCGCCCCCCCAATTATTGAGGAGACATGAAGGAGATAATGCGTGCCCCAAATTTCTAACGACGGCATGTTAGTTGATCTCTACAGCAGCTAGTTAATGTCATTAACAACCTCGAGTCACTAATCTAATGAACATCATGTTAGTTGCACGGGTAGTCCTTTACTAGCTTGTCACTGTCTTTGACCTAAGATGCTCCATACCCTTCAAGACTATCTTTCTTTTCTTTTCTTTCGGCCCGAGCTCTAAAAAAGAATGACTTGATGCTTATTGAAAGGAAAAGGAACGACTCAACCACTCCATGGAATTCCACTTCTGAGAGGGATCAATATGTCAAACTATCCCACGTGAAATGGGGCCAATCTAGGTATCGACCTCGTGTGTGTTCGCTAAGTCATACGAGAGGGCAATGACGAGGTCGGCATGAAAGATCATAGATCGTGAGTACGGGTAGGCTTGGATGATCATCGCATTGTCATGTACATGTCATGATACAATCACTGAGCTTTCGTATAGCAAAGTGTTGAGAGTATGTAATAGAAGTCTCATACCTTTACCTAGGGAAATTTTTAAGGAGGAGCCTAATCTAAATTGTCAATATATCCAATTAGACCAATTTTCATTCAAAAGCTTAATCCAATGAGTTATGTGCCAACTAAGATATATTAACTGCTTCACACCTTACAAATTCTCTAATGTGAGACTTTTTTAACACAATTTACACGTGTATTCTAACACACGAACAGGAACCCTGACCGATTGCCTACCCTGAATCTATTCCCACTTTCAGGACTTGATTCACTGGGTCAATAATTATGAAAAATCATGCGAGGAAAACATAGGGTTCGTCGCTGATTTTTGTGCATTGAACCTTCATTTAAGAACTTAGACTAAGCATGTGTTTATTTCACTGAAAGTTCATAATAAACAAAAATATTTTCCATGAAAATCATTTTCAAGAAAAATCGTTAGTTTTCATTTATTTGGTGGTTTAGGGAATGTGATTTTCTTATTGTCTAAAAATTTAAGTTATTTTCTTCTAATCTAAACTTATTATATATAATCTATGAAAAACTTTGTTCGTTAATTGATTAATTTTGAGTCATTTAAATACCGAAAAGTCAAAAAAAAAAAATTCCAAAAAATAGCTTCCCCTCAAACAGACACCCTAAACCCTAACCTTTCATTGCTGCATGGGAGCTTCAAGCATGATGGGATGATCCCAAACAAGGAGAGAGGAGGGGCGAATGGGGAAGCACATGTAGTGCTGGGGAGGCACATAATTGTGTGATTTGATTTGATGTAAAATTATAAAATCGACATTTGTTGAGAGCTTTTGGTCCGGACATTGGCGTAGCCATGGGGACCCTTTGCTAGTGCACCATTGAGCTGTTTCCCAACTGGAAAATTGTTGGTGCAATCCGCTCCTTCGAAGCGATGAGATTGTCCTTATTAGTCTTTCATACATAAATATCATAGGCGTCTCCGCTTCAATTATTGTTTAGTACTTGTGGGAACATGGATATGATCGCCCGTTTTCCGACCGTCAACGGAGCCCCGATGGGGTTTTTGCTGTTTCCATGTTCTCTTTCGTGGTCTTTCGAATTCGAAAAGTTTCAAGGGATTCAAAAGCTTCTGCTCCAGTTGCAATTGAATTCAAACGAGGATTCTAAAGAATTGTCTTAAGTCCGAGCAATTATTATTATGATGACCACTTTACTAGGTCAAAAAGCAAGGAGAAAGGGACTTTCTTCGCGCATGAAAAATTATCATATATTTATTTTTTAGTTGAGTTTTCATCTAGAATAATATCGATATTTGCACTTGATCGAGTAGTTTCAACCGGAAATGAAAGAAAACAAAACCCATTTGATCATTTCCTTAGATATAAACATCATTTTTATCGTTCTTTTTTATAATTTCCGTTTTCATGATATGGCTTTCTGAGGTCTCTCTTTGTTTCCTTTTTTGATATAAGTCTCGTGTAGGAGAGTCCTGATTCAGACATAGATGATTCAAACCCCCACCCCCCCCCCCCCAAAAAAAAAAAAAAAAAAAAAAAAAAAAGAAGGAAAAACTGAGACGTGGATGACCCATTAGATAAGACAACCACAGAAAAACATCTATACATCTTCATTTCTTTTTCTAGCATGAAGTATATGTTATATGTGTGACTCTATTAGAGGCACATTTTACAGCTACTTCTAGATCGATGCCAACCATGGTCGTCACAGCATATGTCGGAGTATCTTCTGACAATGATATCATGCCCAGCTTGACCCTAATGGCTTGGCACATTTTCTCCTCAGCTTAGTCATTTTCCAGTCTATTGTGCTTAAATTTTCTGTATTTTCCGCTGCGTGCGAAGCTACTTTCTCAGATTCAGAAGTCAGAAGATCTTGTGGTAGGCAATACATCTAATTCTGATATTTTTTTGCCAGTATGTAATTTTTGAAATTTGAGATGCCACAAAGGGTACAGGGTTCAAAATAATTAAAGAGCAAGGCTACAAAAATACATTTTTAAGTCTCTTTGGTAATCAAAGTTTTAGGACGGATTTGTTTCGAATTGGAAAATGTAATCTTGGCTTTCCAGTTGGAAAAATCTAAAGCTATTTAAAATTCTAATAGTTTTTAAGAATTTTTTATCACTTCCGATAACGTTAGATGTGGATTTTTTTATATTTATTAATGTCTGATGTTGTTCATGATCGAATAATAATCAATTATGGGGGTTTAAAAAGGCGGAAGTAGAAGCAAACAAATAAAAAGCAGACATAATTTAAAAACTGGCAGATAGTTGTTAGATATATGGGAGCCGCATACAATATAGTTGGAACTATTTAGATTCCTTATCCAATTTCAATTTTTTTTTTATAAGCAATGTTAACACAAAAGAAGACTAGAGGTGTGTAAGTGCGCTTATAGAACTCCTTATCTGTATTTATTGACAAAGTTAGCAGGAACTTTAAGTGCAAACAATTTGAATATTTTATTGTATCTCATCTATCTAGTTGACATAAACTCACATAGTCTAAGTCTATCAAGTTGCAGAAGCACCACGTCGCCACAAGTTTCATTCATAAAAAAAACTTTAAAAGAATGTAGAGAGCATACATTTTCTTACATATATCTATTAACAGGGTATTCGGGATTCTTTGAACACTCAATTAATCTTCATCGAGTGCAACGGCCTTTCTATTTTATTCACGCCAGATAATTATCAGAAACGCATCGGTCTGTTCTCTCGAGGGTAATTTCAAGAGAATGCGTAAATCTTTTGAGTGTGGAGGACGAACATGTTTCCACTGGAGCAACTCCTTGGATCAATCTCTAGAGAATCTGCTCGTTGCCGTTGTGGGGAGGTCGCTCAATTAATATATACAACAAACTCACAAAGGTATGGGAAAGGGATCAGCTATCAATGGCTATTCAAGTGTATTATTTATTATTCTGAATTTTCTCCCCACTTTTCTGCAAAGGACCTCGAATATATTATTATATGTTGTAATTTTCTTGGTGAAAATGTGACATGATGCTCTCTGAATCTGTCCCCCACTATACATTTCCAAGGACTTGAAGAGGAGGTGAGGAGCAGAACCAACCTCTTGAGAAAATCTAGGTTTGGCTAGGGCAACGCATGAAAACATCTGCTCTAAGGCAGGTGCGTTCACATCGATAGGAGTGCCGTATGGGTTTAGAGAATTTTCGTCCAAAAATCTCGTGCTCGAGAAAGAAAAAGCACACATTAGAAAAATTGAATAATCGAGGACGATATAGGATGATAGAAGTAAAATTCGTAATCTTTCCGTGGATTGCATAGTTGATTCACTTAACAATCAAGCAACTAAACGCATTCCTAAATATGCGATCTCCTTTCCTCTTTTCTATTTTTCTATGAGCTGTAGTTTTCTCTAAGCAATTTCACCTTGACATAGCGGTTTCGCATCCGAGGAAAAGACAAGACCCTTTGAAATCCACTAGTGGGGTGAGGAAAATATTAGTCAAAAGGGTAGGAAACATTTCACTTTAGTGAGAGATTAGAAGAACCTTCTCTCATCGAAATTTTAGGTTCGTTTGTATCGTACGATTTTAAATGAACTTAATATCTGTGATCTCTAGCTATTATTACTATTATTTTTTGATTCAAGGTTTTCAATATTAAATTAAAAAAGTAACTCGAGAAACATCCTTGATTCTTTTGTATGTATGTCCGAAAAGAATGGAAGATAAAAGTAGATCTCTTGTGCTAAAAGAAGTGGTAAAGAAGAGAGATTCCGAGGAAAGCAATCCACTAGACTAAACTAAAGTTTATCGTGCGAGCTTTGCTTGGGCAATCAGCATCCATTAGCGGCGATGTCCATGCTGAATGCACATGTAAAAGTACCATCACTTTTTCTTTTTTAAAATTTTTCACTCCAATTGGACACTCATTATATATAAATAGCATATGCCTTTTATTAAATATTGCTCACATGGCATTATCAGGATCTGAGCGCAAAGCTCCGCTTTAGCAAGAAGTGCCTTGACTTGACACACATTACCAAAAAGAAAAAAACCTTAATCTTGCATCGATAATAATAAATCTTGTTTGTCGAATGATGCGACAATAACTATCGCAAGGTTCAATTTATTCCTTTATACATGATCTTAAGATATAGAGTATTTACGGCATGTAAAAACTATGTTTCGCCCAAAAAGACAATTTGAGTTGGATTAACAACAAATAATAATATCAATCGATCAATCTCCTATTACCATCAAGTCACTTCGTATTAGTATTTTAAGCACATAAAATATCGATGCTTAATTTTCTTTGCAGCAGTCCTTTCTCAATTTCATCAGACGGGACATAAAAAGTGAAGCCCCTTTGCTCAAGGCATCTTTCTCTCCCCCCCGCCCCTTCACATGATCACGTGGATGCCCACCATCATAGCCTTCAAAGGATCCTTCCATTCAGCAAATGCTTCCATATGCGGATCTTTTCAAAAAGAATGAAAACAATGCATAAATATGTTTATATGTATATATAATTATTCATGCATTATAATTTATCTTAAATAGAGAAGGTTTGGGAAGAGGGTATTCAAAATAATGAAACATAGAGGGAGCAGATATTCGATAATGTGCCCCCCAAGCAAGGTACACACTCTCTCTCTCTTTCTTTTTTAGAGAATGAAGCCCGGAGGAGACTCGTGATATGGACAGTGCCCATGCATTGGTAGGGTCGAGTTGGAATGGGGGGTTTTTTAAGACACAAATCTTAATGGTACCACCACATGGGAAAGAGATAACCCAGATAATTCCTGTCTCGCAAAGCCCTAACACCATTATCTTTTGGAGTTAGCGATTTCGATTTGATCTTGTTACACCAAAGTACCTTCGTATCTGTATTCTCTCGTATCTGTATTCTCTCTTTTCCTAAAACTATGTTGTAAATTTGCCAAAACATTTGTTATGATAATGCCTCGTTTACAAGAGCATACGGGGAGAACTAAGACTCTCATTTTGCGGTCTTATGAAACTTTAGACTTTCCTTATTTGGCACTAACTTTGTCTTTATTTATTTAGTGCAAAATGAAAACAGCTGAAAATTATTTTTAAAAAAAAAACAATCGTTTATATCTCTTGAAATAATTAGTTAATGAAAAATATTTTCGTTATCAGCAACAATTTATATAGTTAATCCATTTTTGTAAATAATACAAACGATCATTTCAAGAATAATATTTTCAAAATTATTTGTATTCTGCAAAACAAATACATCCTTTATTTACAAGTCTTTTTTTTTTCTAATCTTAGAAGTGTAATTTGATGGTTTTATCCAGCTTTGCTTGTATAACCCCAACTTTTGCCCCTTCTTTTTTTTTTTTTTTTTTTTTCACTTTTTTTGGAAGTTCTTTTTCCCCTCCATTTCTCTCGGTGTCCCTGCTAAGGTACCGTAAGGGTCACGGTGTGTCGCTTCCCCAGTACGAGCCCTCACTTTCTAATTGTTTTCTCTCGATGGTACATGGAAGGTGGAGCAAATAATTTATCACTCTCGATGCCTCCTTTCATTCAACTCCCAAGTACAATAATTTGCGCGAAACTTAACAGAAACCCTACTTATCCATACATACATATAGCCCCTTGCTGCTAAGGGTTTCGCTTCAGTTATCGTGTAGATGAGCTCAATTATATCGATAGGAAATTGTCGGAAAGTTATATCCACGACTGGCTTGGACGCAATTACGTTGGAAAAAGAATAACAGTGATAGGATTAGTGTAAAGTTTGGGTATGAATATAGAGAGTTGGGCAAAGTGCGAATATCAGCACATAGTATCTAGGGAATACTCGAAAGATGTAGTGGGACATGTGAAAGATAATGAGAGAAGAGAGAAGAGAACGGTGCGATCTCGTAAAGAGAAAAGGGAAGCTTTACATAGATTAGAGCAAAGGAGGGAAAAAAATGGCAAGCGTGTACAATGGAAACGCGAGCCTAACACATGCATTACGAGTGGGTGAGATCGGCTCTGGTCACTTGCGATATTCTCATTTATTTCCCAACTAGTGTCGCATTACGAGTGGGTGAGATCGGCTCTGGTCACTTGCGATATTCTCATTTATTTCCCAACTAGTGTCGCATTACGAGTGGGTGAGATCGGCTCTGGTCACTTGCAATATTCTCATTTATTTCTCAATGAGTGTCGGCGACGTGTCGATGGATGGCTTTGATTAAGGAATCATATACAGACGAGTCGTATATTAAGAATGGTAGTGGACAAGCGCCTAAATAAGCGATATCGCATTGGCGTGTCACATGATATAAATGTTACATAGCGACCATTCAGTAGCGCTTCTATAGAAACGTGAAGTAGCTCACGTTTTAGTGGCATTTTTGAACCTGCGTCGATTGTCGCGCTCTCTGCTTTCTCTGACATCCTCTCTAGGCCTTTTCTTCCCTTGAAAACTACGTTTGATTGCTTGCTCACGTGCATGTGACGTTTGGTGTCGAGAGAGAGAGAGAGAGAGAGAGAGATAGAGGGGCATAGTCCCTTGTGCATGTATTACATATGAGAAGCCCGCATTGGGAATAAATCATATAAATTATAGGCTTTATTTCATCAACAGCATTACTTTCCTCCCAAATATTCGTGAAAGTTCCAGTCTTGTTTAAAAAAACATTTTGCGACACTCATGTATATATATTTTTAACGCAATACATCTAAAACCTATTTCAATGTATAAATATTGATATTTCAAATATTTCTTAAGGTTTTGTATATATTATTTGTTTTATAGTTCGGGGAGAAAGTTAGAACTAAAAAAAGCTTTTTCAATAGGCCCTTTGCATAGTTTTCTATGCATTTCCATCTGGAACGGCTGCCTGCAATTCCAACAGCATCTGCATTTTGGTCTTTCTAGTTTATCGTCCCCGGTTTCTACTGTCACGTTACTTCCCTTTTCATTTTTACAGATACAAACAGTTAATTTGTAGATAAATTTGAGAAGTGATATGAGGGGCTATTGTTGAATGTTTTATATAGGATTTCAAGATTTAAATATCCATCTAAGATAGACCTTCTTTTATAAATTACTGTCTGATCAATTTTAGTTTTCTTAGCTTTACTTACCTACATCGATACAAGTAATGGGTCCAACAGTTTGGGAAAAAAAGAGGGTTTTCTTACGTAAAATAAAATAAAATAAATTTATTAAAGGTCCTCTGGGGATCTATCTTTACGGACATAAGGTAATATCAAATAAAAATAACATGGAAATTGATTTCATTTGTATCCCGTTGTTACTTCTTTTTTATATTTTCTGTCGAACAATATCTTTACATTTGCATTCATGTCTACATTCATTAATGTTAACCCCGTGATAATTAGCTTAGTGAGTAGTGACGTAAAGCTTACTCCCGAACAGTTCGAATTCCCTAACCGCTCCCGGATTTCAAGAAGCCTTGATTCGCCTACGGAATAAGTTCGATTATGTCATGCTATAAAATAACTTTGACTCTATTCTCATTAGCACTGTTCAATGAGGTTTGCCGTGTTGGCAACCAACACCGGTCACTCCTTCCCATCCGTTTTTTCACTAAAAAGGGGAACCTATTTCATTGATGTTG
This sequence comes from Eucalyptus curtisii, assembly GCA_017140595.1. Classification (NCBI taxonomy): domain Eukaryota; kingdom Viridiplantae; phylum Streptophyta; class Magnoliopsida; order Myrtales; family Myrtaceae; genus Eucalyptus; species Eucalyptus curtisii. Next base: position 20,261,843 of record CM029497.1, read on the forward strand.
TGACTATAAATTTGGGGAGAATATCTCATTGTTATTATACACGGTAAAGAGTTAGAATTATGTAAGGAGACATATCAAATGGCTTAACGGTTTAGAAATGCACTCTCGTGTGTGTATCGACTTAGGCGCATGATATAGACATGGAGTGAACTGAAAACGACATGTGAATTAACGAGAAGGGAGCTTGGCACTTGACATAAATTCGAGACAAAACCTACCTCTGATATTATATTGGAATGTTGCCTGTGAAAACCTCATAAACAACCGAGATGGCATAGAGGTTTTATTTCTTTGAAAGTGACTTGGCGCGGAGCCTACGATAATGAGCAACACGAATCCTAAGCAGAAGTCAATAGGCGTGCGACTTGGATTGTTGACCAAGTATGCTGGAGGAGGGACCTCACCCGAAAGCCAAGCTAATCGAAGCAGCCTCATTTAGGGTGGCGGATCTATATAAAATGGTTTTTCATCATTATTTATAATTATTGAATTTCTACTTTTCATATTATGGCACACGTAATTTTCGTTTTCATTTAACGGTGAACACCTAAAATATATAGGTTTACATGTAATTGTTGTCATCATTTTTTCTTAAATTCAATCAAGAGTTTATATTCGATAGAAAAGTCATGTGTAACTTTTTACAGGGTCTTGTCACCTATTGAGCATGCTAAATGAGGGATATTTTGATTGGCAAATGACCCATTAGACATACGAACGAGTAAGGCATTGCATCTTTGGGAAATTGCAAAATTTCTTCATTTAGTTGATTAATAGATCTTTGTGGGGGCACTCTGGATATATTAAGATGAATGGTGTGTGAATGGGGCGCTCATTCACTTTCTTCCTATTTTTTAAATACCTCCTATGTTGTTATAGTATATGAAGAGGATTTGAATACTAAAAAGGCTGTCTTGCCTTTGGAGAAATTTATGAAGTTTTGAATATTTCCCTGATTTCACTTTTTAATTAATGTATTCATACTATTACCATTTCTAACCTCCTAAAGCTTCTATCTCGACAACTATTCCTACAAAACATTTTTTTCTATTAAATGAAATAATTAGTATGAATTGAGTTTTGTTAATGTGGCCCTATTAGAATCATGGGTTGATTTGTTTTTTTTTTATTCGAAATTTGAGGGATTTTGATATCATTTATTGCATTGAATATTTTATGGTGGTGTGACTTTTTAGAACTATGGGTTTAATTTAATTTTATTTTTTTATCTTTTCATTTCAATTCGTAACGTATGTGACGGGTGATATTCTTTTTTCTAATAGTGATTTTTTAGCAAAACAATTGCCGAGGTAAAAGATTAATGTCATGGAAAGCCTACCGCATATTCGGGATTTGAGTTCTTTAATTGTTTTTTAATAGTTAATCTTTGATTTTTATGGATTTGCCATTCTATAGGCAAAATATTTGAATTTTTTAACATCGACAAGATCATTGGACTTTCTTAAAAAGAAAATTGAAATAAAGAGATTAAATTAGTCGCATTGAAATGACGAAATTCAAATAATTGGGTTAGTTAAGGCAATGCTATCAAATTGATAACTTTGCTAATGACATGTCCTTCTCTTTTATCACCCAACAAGAAGTTGATTCTTACGTTTCAGCTAAAACCTTCTTTGACTGTGCAAAGCTTCGAAAATTTGTTGATGGAAAAGCATTTTCGCATCCAACTTTTAGCTACTTTGAAATAATTTTCGTGTATTTTTTTCCTCTTTCGGTAAGTGATTTATCCTCTTTTATTGCCCAACTGATTTGACTTTCCTAGTAAAACAAAGCATTATGTTGCCAAATGGTACTATGAAATTATCTCTCTCGCTCTCGCACAAAGTGCACACCCATTGAATACGTGCCAAAGAATACCAAAATTTATAAACAATCAATATAATTGATAATATAGCATGTGCAGACAAAATAATTAAGGTTTGATTTGTTTTGCGAAAAATAAATGATTTTGAAATATATTCCTGAAAACAATTGCCCATATAGTTAGCCAATTGAGTAAGTTTTCATTATCAGCTATAATTTCTCATTCATTCATATTCGTTAGCGATGTGAGTAACTATTTTTAGGAAAATATATTCTAAATGATTTATTTTGCACAAAACAAACAAAGCCTAAATTGAATTCTAAATAAACATAAAATATTTGAACATTTTAATCCAAGAGTTTTTTTTTGGGTCAAAAGCAAAAGAATTTGAATGGTTGTAAAATAGAGAATTTTAAATTTCAATTTGAAATATAAGAGAATTCTTCGCGTGATAATTACGTTATCATTAAAGGCAATCGAAGTTGTTTAGTTGTTACAATCTGACAACACAATTTCACTGTTACGTTGCCATCCTTGTTACTAGAGGCCTTCTGGATTTCTCTCATTCCATCCAAATAAACAAAATAAAAATAATTATAATTTTTATATCACAATTGCTATTTTATTTTTTAATGCCTGATCATGGAAGCAGTTCTTTTCGTAATTATCTAATTTAAAATGGGGAGGGCAGGCGCAATGCCCACCAAATAATTTGACTTGACCTGTCTCTTCCGATCGAATTTTACATTTTTACATTTTATTTAATTAGAACAATTCAACTCGTACATTTTGATAATTTTTTTTTTCAATTTGAAACTCGCAAAACTTTTACAAATGAAAAATAGTTATACACATATTCACGCATTATTTTTTCATGATTTTCAGAAATTTAAATGAATTATGGCAAAAAAAAAAAAAAGAAAAAGATCAAGATGACTAGTTCAATGCTACAACCCAAAACGAGGTGTCTATATGGTAGGTCCGATTTCCATAAAAAATTGCAAATTGGTTTGAAATTGAGATTTCGAAGTAGTTTGAACAAAATAATTGAAGCAAGAACTCGATCCATATTATATTTTTTTAATACTATATTAATGTCGACACCGAAGTCATTGAGCTTATCGACTATGGTGGCCATAACAATACAATTGACTCACAAGGACCTATTGATGGAATGCTTGATAAGCTCATGCGTTATGAGTTCCCAATAGTCCAAGTTTTTGGTGAAGCGCATGACATGTTGTCGAGGTCGATTGAGTCAAGGCGTCCTTAGAAGTTGAAGAATGAATCAAGAAGGATCCATTGACTAGGAAAATTTGCAACTAACACGTTGCACTGTGAGCAAATGTCCCTAAAGCAGTGCTCAAGTCCAGGCAATTAGAGAATTTTTAGGCAGATTTCACGACACGTGACAAAATTGCTCGTTAAAGATGTAGAACGAATCAAAAGTGAAAATGCACAGTAAACAACGCACATTCAACAACCAATCAATTAACAAATACACAAGCAATTAAGGCATTGAAAAATCACGACGAGCACATCAAGTTTTGAGGATAGGAAGATCATTCATAACGAATCAACTTAAATTAGATTTTGTCTAAAGTTCAAATTTGAAATTGGAATTAGATCAAGCTTCTTAATTCAAGTACTTGCCTTTAATAATAGAACTTTTCGATTTGTATCTCGTAAGCTTTCTACCCTTTAATAATTTTTTTTTCGTATTTTATAAGCTTTTTATTTTATCTATTCATTATCATCTTCATTAGCAGTTTTATGTTCTAGCTTCTGTCATCAAGCAAGCATAACATCCACGAACATAAATCACATATTCCGATTCGTTTAAAGTTTCATGCAATTTGTTGATTTATTACCAATCTCTTATGTGCGAATTATTCTAATAGTTTGGATTTTACAATTCTATTTTCATCCATTTACTTTTGACTTGAAGTCAAATCTGATAACATAATTGGCCATCCATCAATCCCACATTGGACTTATTATTATTATTATTTTTTTGTGACCACAACTTGAAAAGAATCCACGTAACGATTATGTAATTAAAAAGACAATTGGAGATTGAAAATCTGAAATTCGATCAAGGTTATTGAACATAAAATAGATAAAATTACTTACAGACTATGGAATAATATTTCATGCAAGACGTCATATTTTTGCAAATCAGTTGATTAACTAAAATGGCGATAAACGTGGCTCGTGTACAATAGAAGGTAAGGTGATTGTACAAGTGTTGTCGACAATAAAAAAAAAAACAATTTCCATTAGCTAATTATTTCGAGCGATACAAGTAATCATTTTTTACGAAAATATTCTCAAAACCATTCATTTTTTCGCAAACCAAATGGAGCAAAAGTCTTCCAAACATTTCCTCAATCCGTAAAAACCGAAAATGCATGCAAATTTTATGCCCCAAAAAGAAATCCTTAATTCAATCCCAAATTCATTAATCAATTTTCTCAAAACACCCGTTAAGCATAACTAATATTTTTTCTTTCATAACTTTATAAAATACTGATTATATTGGAAATTATAAATCTGGGGTGATTTTTTAGGTCATAAATGGATTTTAGCCAGTATATTCTAGAGAATATATTAGCATTAAACACTCCACTTTACTGACTAATCAAGCAAAAACAGAGCCCTATTTATTTACTCTCTCTCTCTCTTCTGGCAGCAGCATCAGCAAGCAGCAGCAATAGACCACCCCCAAGCAGACGCCATCGCAGTCCGCAGCACCGAAGCTCGAATCGCCGCCGCGCCGATCCGGCTCCCCCGGCGGCGGTCGCATTCCCCGTCGCCGCTTCCCGGTCGATGAGAAGCCGCGCGCGGTAGCCAGCCCTCCTTCACCCCCGACGGAATCGCGCGGCGGATCGGCAATGCGAGTCAAGGAACTGCACCCCCTCTGCTGCATCTCCCTCGAGAGCGCCGGCGGCGGCGGCGGCGGCGGAGGAGGCGGCGTCGGCAGAGGCGGCTGCGGCCAGTCCTCGTCCCCGGACGCCCCGCTGCTCCGCGCGCGGAGCATGCCGGCCGGGTCCCTGGCCCTCGCCGGCGGATCCGACCGCCGCCCGCCGCCGGGATCTGAGCCGATCGTCGCCGGGGTCCTGTACAAGTGGACGAATTACGGCAAGGGGTGGAGATCGCGGTGGTTCCTGCTGCGGAGCGGGACGCTGTCGTACTCGAAAATCCGGCGGGCGGACAGCATGAACCTGCTGCCGCCGGAGGACGACGTCAGGCTGATCGGCGGCATCCCGGCCGACAAGCTCTCGAGGAGCGACGGCGGCAGCGGGAGCTGCAGGCGGAAGCACCAGAAGACCGTCGGCATTGTACAGCTTAAGGTACGATCGGGTAAACGCGCGTTTACACGGCATTTCCGTCGGTGCTAGCGTGCAATATAATTCGTTCGCAATTTCCGCTTGGTTTCCCTCCCGCATCTCTTCGATTTCCGCTCGATTTTTGTCAATGTACAATTAAAAACCCGTTCTTTTTCATCCTCCTCCTGAAAATATCGAACCTTTATCAGTCGCCGAATCGAATCGTCCAACGAAAATGCAAATCCCACCTGCGATTTGTCCGGTCGCCAGGTCGCTGCTCCTCTGTTCTCCGATGTTTTCCCGTTGCGGGTTTCGACCCCCCCTTCTTATAAAACATTTTGGCGTGTGACATCACAAAGAATTTGCCTTTTCCTCTCGAGCGGCCAACGATCGAATTACCCTTTTATAGGAAACATCTTTGGTTCCCAAAATTTCACCCTGGTTTTTTCCCAATTTGTTCTCTCTCTGCGGAAAAGATTTCCCCTCCCCATTGTCTGGATAGAGAAGCCTGCTTCGATATCTGGGACAGGGCAGCATCCCATTATCCGGCGGTCCCTAAAGCTCGTTTCCCATCCGGGGCGCTGATCTCGTTTCAGCTTTTATTTTCCTCTCTTTGGGACGTACCTTTTCAAAGACCCGTTTCCCCCTTTTTTCACAGTTTTAACTGGGTGTTAATTCCTAGTGGGTCACATCAGCAGGTGGTGTCCGATAGGGGCAGCTCAGTTTTTTTTTTTTTTGCTCCCTTCTCTTTTGTGGGTTTTTGTTGTGGGTCGAGGTATTAACCCCTGGTCACATCATTCGCAGAAGGTGGAGAAGAGAAAAGAGATGAGGAAATCGGAATTTTTAACTTTGGAATCTTCTTCAATTACGATCTTTTTGATCTCGTTCGTCTCTTCACGCGTTCAGTGATTTGCCCTCTCTCTCACTCGTTCCGTCACTTCACTGCTCGACTCGTTCCAAAGCTCGGGATTTTCCTTTTCGTTTCGTTGCCGAGAGCCTGTCCGCGACTCCGCTGAAGTTCAGTGTCGATTGGCCGAGCAAAAGCTCGCTGTTCCCCACTTCTTTTTAGTGTGAACGGTGGCTGTCACTTTGGTGTTTTTTGTCAGGTTCTTCTCAAACTCGTATATGTCATTTCTCGCTGAGGTCCAGGTCTACCTTGTATTCTTTGAAAAAATGAAGAAAGCCCATCTCTTTCTGGTGAGGAAAAACACTGGTGTTGCCATGGTCTAAAAGGTTCGCCTCGTCTTTTACCATCCTTTGAAGGGGGCGATCTCTGTATCTGGGGTTTTCATCGAGGCGCTTGTCTTCTTTGACTAAATATATATTTTTCTCTCTCTGCGAAACTTCGGGTTATTTTTCCCACCGAAAAATACTCTGTAAAAGAGGATAACGTGGGGGGCCGGGTTCTCGATCCTAGATCGGGACACCAGTAGCTGGCCCTCGTGTCCATCTTCAAGATTTCGATTTTACGCTACCACTTTGGTCAAATCAAGCACGGTTTGCTTCTTTTCTCCGGAGCTCCGCCGGAATATTCCTTCCCCACCGCGCCACCACCGCAGTCGGTCCTTAAGCTTGCTCAAGTAGCAGCCAATTTTGTTCTTCCAAGCCGTGAGAACCCGGAAAGCTGCGAGCTTTATGTTTTTTTGGGCCTTGAATGTCCTCGAGTGAGGAATTAAGTTCTCTCCGGCGAACGTCTCTCCGTCGAACTAGGTTTTAACCCTTGATCCGTCGGAGTTCGTTTCGAAGATATAAAGTTGAACCCTACCCTCGAATCTCGATGTGCTTACGGTCTGGAGCTCGCGCAGGTGATTCAACTCCTCTTTATGTTGTCGAAAGCAAAATTTCTTTGCGCTTAAACGCAACGTAACATGTTTTGACCACCTTTTATTCTGATAATGTTGCCCCCTAGTGCTGAACTTTCGCATGCGAGTTCCTTCTCATTTGCTAAGATGGAAGTTCCTGTGATTCTTTTACTTGGCATGTGATATTATTACTTCCCATTGACGAATGGAAATTCAAGTGTCTCCTGTTGCACAAGCATTAAGCAATCTCGTCATTCACTTTCTTCTGTAGATCTCGTCATTTAGAGAAAGCAAGTCCGATGACCGGCGTTTCTACATATTTACAGCAACAAAGACCCTTCATTTAAGAACTGACTCTAAGAGAGACCGGGCGGCTTGGATACAAGCCTTGATCTCGACCCGGACCCTGTTCCCGTCCAGATCGCTTAAAGATGACTTCTCTCTGGTACCAAATGATCTGTCTATATCAACTGATAAACTTAGAAAGCGCTTAATTCAAGAGGGGCTCTGCGAAAATGCCGTGACGGATTGCGAACAGATCATGCTATCTGAGTTTTCTGAAGTACAAGGACAAGTTCAATTGCTTTGTGAAGAACGATCGAATTTGCTGGACACACTCAGACAACTTGAGGTAAGTTAACTTCATCGCATTTTGTTTCTTTTCTGGTCTTCATCTATTATTCCCTTTATAACATAGATTATTGCCTTCATCGCATTTTGTTTCTTTTCTGGTCTTCATCTATTATTCCCTTCATAACATAGATTATTGCCTTGACTGCATTTTGTTTCTTTTCTGGTCTTCATCCTTGCTCTGTCCAGTTAAATGAATGGGGAAGTAGAACATATTAATAGTTTCCATATGTAAATGGTCTTGATTCTCATACTCTCTTTTTAGTCCTTTTCGTTCTTTCTGTTGTATCCTAGTTTGATTTGAGAATTGGCCGTTGTTTGTCCCGGTCTAGACTAGAAGCTGAGACCATATATGATGTCCTTTTTCTAATGTGCAGGCAGCTAATTTAGAAGCTGAGGCCCCTGGGATTAATGATGCCGATTATGTGTTGCCAAAACATGGGTTTTCCAGTATAGGCCGTGGAAAGTATTGTGGTACGTGTCATCCAATACCCTTCTTAACTAAGATATTGATTTTTTCTGTTATGGATTTTCCACATCAGATTGCTCGCATCTCTTGGTCGTAGTGTTGGTGGTTGTTGTGATGTCATCTTCATAATGGCATCCCATTTTCGAAAGGATCCATCTTTGATATATTAAATGCCTTTGTGTTTTGGATTGCTTGGAATTTCAACTTACAGATTGCACATGTTGTAGTTAGAGTTTTATGCAAGTATGAATTGATTGAATGTACCGTATGAATCTTAGATCATGCAATTGACCTAGTGTTTTGTCTTCACTAATCTTCCTTCCAGAATGCAGCACTACTGCATCATCTGATGACATTGAGAAACAAGAAGCTGAGGAGGTTTCAGATGAAGATCACACATCGTATTTTGATACAGAAGAGTATTTCACTGAACCGTCTGTTACCAGTGGGGTGGTAAGGAAAACTACACATGCAGGTAATGCATGCAAGGACATTGAAAGCCAGCATAGCAATGTGAAGGAAATGCGTACAGAGGAAAAAGTTTGTGATGCTGAAATATCTTCTTCTGGTAGACGGAAGAAGCTGCCTGATCCAGTAGAGAAAGAGAAAGGAGTCAGTCTATGGTCACTGATCAAAGACAACGTGGGGAAAGACCTTACCCGAGTTTGTCTACCTGTTTATTTCAATGAGCCAATTTCATCCCTACAGAAATGCTTCGAGGACTTCGAGTATTCAAATCTTTTAGATCAAGCATACGAGCATGGAAAAGCGGTAAGGGTGAAGATGACTTGTTTTCAGCTATATCTCTTTTCACCTTGACAATGAACAATTAGGAGTACTTACTGCTAACACTACAGTAGCAGGCACACAGCTGGTTGCCATTTGAGGGTTTTCTTTTCCTTATCTGACCTTTGAGACAGTTTCATTGGAACATCTTTATGAAGTAACGATTAATTGTCGTGTAGTAGATTAACCGCCCATTTTGTGCTTCTAAATTCAAATTGATTCCATGCTTGTCTGGCTCCTCCGAATTATTTGTCTCTTTGTTGCTCTATTGATGCATGATTTGTGAGGATCATGTAATAATACATGCTAATTTAATTTTCTGACACTTCATTCTTGGGCTTGTATTATGTTCTCAGGGTAACAGTCTCCTAAGGATTCTGAATGTTGCAGCTTTTGCCGTTTCTGGGTATGCTTCATCTAAAGGGCGGCATTGCAAACCCTTCAACCCTTTACTGGGGGAAACTTATGAAGCTGACTATCCTGAGAGAGGAGTTCGCTTCTTTTCTGAGAAGGTCAGTAACTAAGGAGACTTATAGGAAAAAAAAGGGGACCGCTGGCAATTCATTTTTACTTATCATGATTGGGTTCGATATTCGTATCAATTCTTGTCTTTGATGGTGACTATCCTTTGGTTGATTATGCTGTAAAACCTATATATCTAGTAATTCGTGTCGATGCCTGTCACTTTTGGGTTTGCTAGATAATCATGTTTGAATGTGCGGTTGATGTCAGAGATTGCCAGTCCCTTTCATTTTTATTCTTTTGGCAATTTTCTGTTTCAAGAGTTTTGAGATTAGATTTTTGAAGGGGGGGAGTTATTGTCTATCATAGGCCTCTATGGTAGGGTCAGCCAGGGGCTGGAGAGGTAGTGTTTATTATTTTGAGATAGGAATGTGGAACCATAGGAAAGAAGTCTTTATATGTATATTATGGTAACAATTTTCTACATGCCCAATGTGATTATGATGTAGCAGCACAACAGTGGTGCAACATGTTGTGCTGCTACATCTTCAAACATGAAATAAGAGCAGTAGTAAAGAAGCAAGTGGAGAAGGCATTTCAAATGTCACTTATACTCTCAGTAATGAGGCTTCCTAATTTGTCCATATGGATTGCCAATGCATGAATAGCAATTTCTGTAGGAATCTTTTATAACCTTGAAGTTTGATGCAGATGGACAAGATACGTGGCCTCTCTTGTTTTTGTATGTTTTGTTTGTTGTTGAACCTGGTTCATTGGTGCTAATGCCTTATGTTGCTCCAGGTTAGTCACCACCCTACTCTCATTGCTTGCCATTGTGAAGGAAGGGGTTGGAAATTCTGGGCTGACAGCAATTTAAGGACAAAATTTTGGGGACAATCTATTCAGCTTGATCCTGTGGGAGCACTTACCCTTGAGTTTGATGATGGCGAGATTTTTCAGTGGAATAAGGTGTGCACGCCTTTTGACATTCGGTTGTGGAGATTGAATTTCTCTATTGTTCTTAATTGGCGTTTTGGTTCTGTAGCTGTCTAGCTAAATCTTTTGCTTGTCTGATACAGCTGGGATTTTTTCCTATGTTCTTAGGTAACAACTAGCATCAACAATCTTATCATTGGAAAAGTTTACTGTGATCATCATGGTGTCATGAATATACATGGTAACCACCAATATTCATGCAAATTGAAGTTCAAGGAGCCATCTATTCTTGACCGAACTCCTCACCAGGTTAGAAGTGGCATTGAATGTGGACTTGAACTAGAGTTTTTTCTTGTTGGAAATTTTATTGATATTTTAAACATTAATATCATCTATTTTCTTAGTTTGGTTGATTTTCTAATGCCTCCTCTTTGTTTGCATGCTTTCTGAGTTTTCTAAGCTGATTCTGATAAATCACGACCTACAGTATTCTATCACGTGTTTAATGATGAGTATCTGCAATTTGTTAGGTCCATGGAATTGTTGAAGATGACACTGGGAGAAAAGTTGCCACGATAGTTGGGAAATGGGATGAGGCCATATACTATGTAGATGGGGAGTTGACCAGGAAGCTAAAGAATTATAGTGATGCATCTTTATTGTGGAAGTGTAACAAGCCACCTCCTACTCTCACTAGATACAACATGTCTTCATTTGCAATTACGCTAAATGAGTTAACTCCAGGGTTGCAGGTAGAGAGGATGTGCTCAATCTATTAGTTCATATAAAACTGCATTTCCCTTATGCACTTCTAATCGTTCTTTATAGTTTAGTCTGATTCGGGGTGTTTGATCACGGATTAAGGAGAAGCTCCCACCTACGGATTCCAGACTCAGGCCTGACCAGCGTCATTTGGAGAATGGAGAGTATGAAAGGGCAAATGCTGAGAAACAGCGTTTGGAGAAGAGGCAGAGAATGGTATGACATTACCTGCACAGTATACTTCAGTTTGAAATGTTGCATGAGTTTATGTACACGTGCAATATTTAAACTTGATCATGGGCCGAACGTCCCGCTGGATCTACCCAAGCTCAATAGGCTACAATCAATTCAGGTTGAATTGAGCAAGGGTGCTTAGTTACAAGGACCCGCCAGATCTGAAAATATTATGCATCTTTTTTATCTTGTTAAGACCTGTGCAACAAGTTAGGCTTCATCTTCAGGCTTAGCGCAACCTGCCTAGTGATCACTAGGATTAATACTCAGCGTTTTGTCACCTTGTTTTTGTTTGCTTAAGACTTTTCACATTGGTTATAAGCAGTCCTGCTTTCAGTAATATTCGACTCTCAGTATGATCAATCAAAAGTCTATGGGTGTTGTTAACTGGATTCGGTGGCAAAGCAATCTGAATCTGTGCCCTTGTGACCAACTCAACTAGTATGGCCGGTGTAACCAGAAATTAAAGCTGAGTTCCTGTTGTTATAAATGACCTCACTGAAAGAAGAAGATGGGAATTGAGTCCCGTTAACTTAGGGAGTTGTTTCAGCATTATTTCAGTGATGAAATTATTTCCGTGATGAAATATGAAGGATATGTTGAAGTGCTTTTGGTCCTCTTTTTTGGATGGATGCTAAATCTTTGGAGAGATTGAATTTGGTGAAATCTAATTCACACCCTGTCTAGTTTAGTGCACGTCGCTATTCCTAGATCAAGGAGATACATTCAATTGAAATTAAAAAGAATGCGAGAGCCCCCCGAAGTAGACGTAGGGAAAACCCATACACATTTATATTCAACCCAAATTGGGTGAATCTAGCAATAGAATAGAACATCCCCCCCTTTTTTTTTTAATTTACCTCGCTCCGGGAATTTGTCACCAAACAGATGAATTTGTTTCGGATGGATGTAGTGTTTTGTGGTATTATGGTTGAAAATGAATTTAAGATTAGAAATTCTCTTGCATCATGTTGATTTTTTGTATGTTCTTTCCCCTCAATTCATTAAGCTGTATTGAAGTAGCTAGAATTCAAATCATTAGAAATTCTCTTGCATCATGTTGATTTTTTGTATGTTCTTTCCACTCAATTCATTAAGCAGTATTGAATTCGCTAGAATTCAAATCATTGGTCAATTATACTAACCATCCATTGCACTCACTATTTCATGCAGTCAAGGCAATTGCAAGAAAATGGGTGGAAGCCCAGATGGTTCCAGAGACAGGGTGAAAATGGACCTTTTTGCTATGTCGGTGGTTATTGGGAAGCACGCCAACAGGGCAAATGGGAAGGATGCCCAGATATCTTTGGCGAGTTTTGTGATGATACTGGGGAATCCACCCGTGACTCTTAATTTCGAGTCAGGTGCACGTTTACATTCTTGCATCTTCCTTCTATGTTCCATTATCTATCCTATTTGCTGCTTCTACTAAATCAAATTTAGTAGCTTGGTTCTAAAAAATCATATTCACTGGAGAATATAGTTTAATGCAGAGGACACCATTATTGTTGAAGAGTGAAATTTTAATCAAGAGTGCATATATTAAACGGAGAATTGTGTCCTCAATGCTTTTAGATGTACTTGTTAACTGGAAGATGGATGAATTGCCCTGCCTTTAAGTTACCATAAGCATGTTTCCTGGAGAGGGGGTGTTGACCTACGACTTGTGCTCTCATAAATATGACACGTGAAAAAGAACGTGGTAGTAGGGCAGTGCACAGTGCAAATGTATGGCAAGCCTGACCAATTCTATAAGACATTCTACTTCCCGTGCAAATCATGTCTCTCATCCCTGTTTAATCGGTCTTAGATAAAATGTATGCTAGAATGGATTTAACCTCTGTGAGATTGCTTTCTCTTTATAGTTGCTGACTATGTTTAATCTGCCAGCGATGCAGGAAAAATCCTGGAGAGTCACCAAAAAAGAGTTCATTTGATGAGATGTTCAGTTCAAGGTGGTCACATTCGAGATCGATTCTTAGCCCTAGATGACGTTTGAAAGAGAACTAATCTCTTAGATTCAAGTCCAATTGTCAAATTGGACTTTGATAATTATTCTTTTCTAGTGGGGGGATTTACGCGAAGCAGTTTCATCCGCGCCCCATCTTCTGTAATTTCTACAAAGAAAGACTAGCCCTTGGCTCATGCTCATTCAGTAGAAATTTCTTTCGTTCAAGAATAAGAAGGGGGAGAGATGGATATGTGCTGTCCATATTATTGTGCTAGATTATACTGGTAGTATCTGTCATGATCATCAGGAAGTTACATATTACTGCTTTGTAACTCAATTCATTCACTCAAATTACCAATGAAACAAATTTGAAGACGATCTCGGTGAATGTGGTGGAGAATTTTTTTTAACATTATTACTATTATTATATACATATATATTTTCTGTGAGAGCTCTCTATGTGTCTGATCGATGCATGCATGTTCTATTATGTACATTTGGAATATAAAGTTTTTTTGTCTATTGTATCTTGAACTCCTCTCTTTTTAAGACTTTTGCTATGCTTTTTTGAAGATCATGGGAGTCGAACTCTACACCTATGGTGCTAGTATCTCCATTGGAATGGAATTGAATGACCATTCTTTCTAATCATGTGTTCGGTTGGCAAAGTCCCTAGTTAAAAGAATAGTGAAGTGGAGGAATGACCATTCTTTCACTTTCCTTTACCTAGTCAGTAATTTTTGGTGAAAAAGGATTAGAAAGACTATATTGAAATTTCGTGTATAGATTTATGAGTAAAGTGGCAAAATTAAAAAATTTATTATTGAATTTTCGATAACATAGTGGAAGGAAGGGAAAGAACCTTATCTTGTAAATGAAATCTTAAGAAAAGGTCACATTTGTATGATAAGTTTATGATTGATTTAATAATTTCCCCTCAAGATCTAGGATGAGGTGAGAATGGATGTGGGCCGAGTGACTATTTTTGGCTCGCCACTAGGGATGGTATGAGGGTCATGATCTTATTCCCCACCTCGCAAGCTAAAACTTACCCTGCCACACCTCATTCACTGAAATTGTCGATGTTGGATAATGTGAAGATGTAATTAAGAGAAAGTAAATGTATCCCATTGCTCGCCTAGAGAACTTTCAAGCTTGCGCATAAAAGTAAAGGTTTGTAAGAAAATGAGGTCTTAAGAGTCTTAAATATACATAATTTTTTTTATTACAAATAGATAAAATACATAAACTAGATTCCCGAGACTAGATAGGGTATTACCATTCTCACCCACCCTACGTCTTGCCTCACCTAATATCGGGAGCACATAACAAAGGTATCATAAATATAACCGGTTGGATTCACCTTTATTTCTAAGTTTAAGTTATTGAGTCGTGAACTAATTGGGATATATTAATTGCTCAATATCTTACAAATTTTCAATGTGTATCTCAATAATCCCCCATCATGTGTGAGCTCATTGTTAGGTTTAATTCCCCTTAAATTTGGTATCCTTCTACATCAACATGATCTCAACTTAAAAGCATCATCAACTGCTTGATATTGCATCACCTATGGTCTATATCTTGTGTTGCCCAACTGAATGTCCATGGTGTCTTGTCACTAGCCCAATAGTGATGGCAATTTCCGCTTGAAATAAGTCTCGAGTATGAGATTTCTTTTTTAAGATATTTACCATATATCGAAATAGATGGGAGGTAGAGCATCAATCAACCATTGGCTTTGATTTTCATTTGTTGGGATTACAAGCAAAAGTTCGCTAGCTTTGCCCAGGGAGATTGCTAAGAGGGAGTTTAGGCTTGAGTTTGTTTACATAACAAATTGAATTTGTCTTAATTCAAAAACTTAACCTAAATAGTTATGAACAAACTATTACTGAACACTATACTAATTTTTTGATATGAGACTTTCCTAATATGACTTACATGTGCATCTCAACGTCTAATGCCTCACGGGGAGAAGGCTTGCCCCGTTCCTAGAGGACCAATTCCTATCACCCCGGGTGCAAACCTGCTCATTGGGTGGGCCAAGCTTGCTCAGACCTTGAACCTCCAAAGGTCATACCCAAGGCCTGCCCAAGCCCAAAATTCCAGACTTGGGCAAATGCCATACCCGCCTATCGGGCCAACTTTTTTTTTTTTTTTTTCTTAAAACTTTTCAGCAATAATAAATAGAAATGGAAAACAGATGCAAAATTATTTCAGGACTCTCTGTTATTTTACTCTGTTACTTAACCTAGTAATTTGATACTATTATTCCCTAATATATTGGAAAATTTGGGCTTATTAATGTTTATAAAGACTAAATAGTAGAGTAAAATAATTAATAAGACATACTTTACTTTCCTTTTTTGATAGATACTTGGCCGGGCGGGACGAGGCCTCAAGGTCCTTGCCCAAGCCTGGCCCGCCCACCAATTGAGCTAGGAATTTTTTCTTCAGGCCCGCCTAACGTGTCTGAATCTATTCATCCGAGCTTGTCCTTTTCACAGGCAGGCCTGGGTGGGTTGTCCGCCTAATGATCAAATCTGCCCCATGCACGTCTCTACTTGTAATCTAAGAAGTATCGACACTCTCTGAGAGCCTTCGTGTCGTATTGGACATTTCGACACGTGTTTGACACTCTTAGACACTTTCAGACACTTGATCAACACGTGCCGAAAATTCCGACACCTGGTCAATTTTTTCAACATTCTTCAACACTCGAGTCAGAATTCCGACATACGAGTTTCCGACATACGAGGTTAATTTTAAAATTTTCAATAAATGAAGGATCAAAATATATATGTGAAAAAATAAAAATCAATGATAAAAATAACAAATTAGGAAAGAAGAAAAACCTAATATTTTAGTCTCTTCTTTTTTTACTCACTTTCCGTGATACACAATTTACTCTCAAGTCTTTTCTTTTTTCTTTTGACACGTTAGACACGCAAGTCTAAAATGTGAATTACTTTTTTTTTTTTTTTTTTGCTTTCCAAGTTTTATGGATTTATTGAAATGGAGTTAAATTTGTCAAATTGAAACAACGAAGGATATTAAAAAATGATGAATTAATGTTTTTAGTGTAAATTTATTATATGATTTATTATTATTTATTTATTCATTTGTGAATTTGAATCAGATTAATTTAATTGAAATAATCATAAAAATAATAATTTATTATTTATATATAAAATATACATATAATATACAACGTGTCCTAACGTGTTGGAATTTTCCATTTTTTTGAGAAATGACGTGATGACGTATCGTGTGCCGGTGTCGGTATTACTTAGCTTGTAATCCCGTCCTGCCTGTTCATCTTGGATTCTGGGGGAACTAAGACTCACAGCTAGTTTTGTGATGAGAATGTGGCAAGAGTTTGCTGTCTATGATGCAAGGTGGGAGCGGGGATGGGCATGGCCGTTTTTGCCTCTGCACCGCTCATCTCGCCTACCGCTTGAGTTCTTGCACGATGAAAACCCACCGTTCTCTCGTTCTAAATTCCTTGATCTGAAAATTTCTGCAACATTCAATACATCTCGTATTTCCCTATTCTATTCTCGCTTAAGTAATAAAGACCTTTTGAAGTAAACTGTCATACACAATTCTTGAATGTACCAACTTTTTAATTGGTTTACGGCTAAAGTCATTCTTAACATCCGCATTTTTTCTATCAATTATTATGTCTGATTGCCACAAAATTTCAAACTTGACGTTTAACGTGAAGTGGGGCAAATGGGGCACGATCTGCTTGCCCCATTGGGGTTGGGGATCGGGATGGGGTAGAGGGACATGGATGCTCAACATCGCACGGTGCTTATTCGGTCGTCTTAACCTATCTCCATCTCGGATGCGTGCCTTATTTATATCCATTCAAGGTTAAAAACAAGATTTTGTATATCAACGAGAGCACCGCATGAAGCCGAGGGTCATGATTCGATATAGGGACACTTGACGATGCTCGAATAATGGTGGTGGGATGGCCCCGATCGGTCCCATTGCCATCCTTAGAGCTTAGAGCAAAGGGTAGGGGAAAAGTGGGATGGAGCACCCGAGTGCTAAAAAGCGAAGTGGTCCCGTTCGTAGACCGACAAAGCTAAGTGATTTTAAAGAGGTTTTCACGTGGTTCCGCCGAGGTGGCAGGTTCCATGAATCTTGCTTTGGTGACCTTGTAGTAGTCTTTAGCCCTACCTAACCCTAACATCACTTTTTTGAATCTTTGCAGTGTAATTTATCGTAGAATCTGCACCAACAGCGAGTGCCTATAGAAGCACCAAGCGTTTTGCCACTAATAGAAGCGCATGTCTCAAAGCAAAATATGGTCATTCCGTGTGATCTAATCTTCGGAGACCTTTTGCTCTTTTCAAGCACTACAAGTAAGTGGAGTTGATGATGACATATTAACTAACCAACCATTATTACTCATAGGTGCATTCTAAGGGTGCGTTTGTTTATGTTTCTATTCTTTTTTGTTTCAGGGAATAAAAATAGAAAAAATTATTTCTATTCCGGGGAACGGTTTTTAGACAAAAGAACGTGTTTGGTAAAAACTGTTCTTAGGAATAAAAAAAAACGTAAACATGTTTTCGTAAAATTGTGTTCTTTTTTTGTTTCTTTTAATTTTTTAATATTTTTATTTTATTTTTCATTTTTTTTTTTTTTCTTTTTCTTTTTTCTTCCTTGTGGTCGATCGCCGGCGAGGCCGAGGCCGACGACCGGCCGACGAGGGCCGGCGGGGCCTCGGGCCATGGGGAGGCTTAGCGGCCCCGGCGAGGCCGAGCCTTGCCGTGGTTAGGTGAGCTCGGGCTCGCCCGAGATCCGGCGAGGCCGAGCTCACCCGGCCCACCGGCGAGGTCGGCGTCGCCGGCGGTGTCTCACCGGTGGCCGGGCGAGCTCGGCGACACCGGACGGGTGAGCTCGAGCTCACCTAGCCAAGGCGAGAGGCCGAGCGTCGCCGGCCGGCGCGAGGCTCGGCCTCACCTTGGGTTAGGGCGAGGCGAGGCGTCGCCTGGCGGTGGCTTGGCGAGGCCGAGCCTCGCCGGTGGGCCGGGTGAGGCTCGGCCTCGCCGGGGCCGGCGACGCTCGGCCTCGCCGAGGGGGCGCAATGCTCCGGCGAGGTCGCCGGCCCTCGACGGCATCGTCGACCCTCGATGGTCGCCGCCGGTCATGGCCGAGGCCGACGACCGGCCCAAAAAAAAAGAAGAAGAAAAGAAGAAAAAAAGAAAGAAAAGAACAAAATAGGAGAGAAATGTTTCTTGAATTTGTTAAAAAAAACAAGTTTTTCTTGTTTTTTCGTTTCGTTTTTTTTTCGTTTTAACAAAAAAATAGATTTGGAACAAAAACGCAAACAAACGCGTTTATTCTTTTTTTGTCCCTAGGAAACAAAAAAACACAATTTTTGTTCATAAAAAAAAAAAAAAAGAACACAAACAAACACCCCAAAATCAAATCTAAAAGATCGTTTCGATCCTAATGATGGAGAAATGGTGGTAATGTTCGGCACAATTTACGATGGTCCCCACTCAAATGAAATATTGCATAGTTTATTTTGTTATATAGCGTTTGGTTTTATTCATTGCATCGTTCATTCATCAAGCAATATGTTGTTGGGACTTTTGGATTAATTTTATTTCAACAGACGGGAAGTAGTTAACTGCGAGATCACATTATTGAAGCCTTCAAAGAAAAGCTTGAAGGCTCCTGAGAGCACTCCAATGAAACTCCTGAACAGATAATTCCTTTTGTCACCGTGTTCCGCATAGGCCCTGCGCCTTCTCCATCGTTTTCTTGCCTAATACATGCTGTTGACTCGGAGACGAGTTCTCTGGCAATTTCCCTATATTACACTGAAAATGACTTTTATAACGAGTGCACACGCTATAGAAAAGCCCAAAAAAGGGGGCGGGAAAACCACTTATGCATGGCAAGTCGGTCCTTCCTCTTCAAGCTCAATCCCTTCATCGGCCAGCCTCTTGTCCTTGTACACATACCATTTGGCGCACAATAAGAAAATCAAGAAGTTGAGCGCGCTCAGAATGGCTAGGAGCCAATAGAAGTCGTACAGCTTCCCTTGGTTGAGATTATTAGCTAGCCATGGCTTCTTGTTCCCGGTCACCTTGTGGACTATAGTGACCAAAAGCGAGCTGAAGAAGAACCCTAATGACAGGGTGCTCAGGAACAGCCCTGTGCTCATGGTCTTCATTCCTTTAGGGCACTCCCTTAGGAAGAAGTCCAACTGCCCGATGTACGTGAACGCCTCGCCCGACCCCACGAAGAAGAACTGCGGGACCAGCCAGAACACGCTCAGCGGGATCACGGCGTTCGGGTCGTCCGTCAGGCCGTAATGCCTGGAGGCCCGCAGTCGCTTGATCTCGGTCAGTGCGGCGGCCACCATCGCCAGTATCGAGAGCACCAGGCCGACCCCGATCCTCTGCAGCGGGGTCAGCCCATGCGGGTTCTTGAGCAGTCTTCGGGTCAGCGGGACGACGACCCTGTCGTAGACAGGCACGGTCAGGAGGATGCTGCCGACGAAGAAGACGGTCAAGGAGGCAGCGGGGATTTGGAACGACTTGCCGATGTGGCGGTCCATGGTGGTCGCTTGCGAGACGGAGAACGTGGTCATCTGGGCATAGACGGTCCAAAACATGATGTTGGTGGCCCAAATGGGCAACATTCTTAGGACTAACTTCACTTCTTCCACATCAGTTAGGGTCGACAAGTTCCACTTGTTCACCACGGTGACGTCATTAGGCATTTCTGAGGGCTTGATCGCTGCCTTGTCCAAGAATCTGCGAGGAAGAAAAGGTCCACGAAAAGGAATTCGATTATCAACCGCACATGATTTCGGTGATTCGCAATTATTGGAACAATGGGCCACGCAACATGCATGTGTTCTTTCGGGCAAAAAGACATCATGACGAGGCAACCTAGTCAATCGAATTCGGTAGGAAACTAGACCTACACATTGGAAAGCTTGCATAAGATCTTTAGAGGCTGTCTGAGGGACTCCACCTTTTTGTCTTTTCTTTTGATAATTGCTTCAGTCTTTTAACTCTTATTTTCAGCATTTGATCTAATTTCTGCTAGTAGCGACCATGTCAAATACGTAAAACACGTGCATATCATACCCATTTATCTTCTTTTTACTGTATCCAGCGATGTATCCACTTTTCACGTGAAAGTCACAAGAATTTTCAAAAAGGTCTTAAATCTTCCACACAAACATTATTGGATATATCCAGCGATATATCCAGCGATATATCCACTTTTCCCATTGAAGCCGCATAATGCGACCTCGGTTCATCTTCCGCCAGTCTTGTTCTAATTCAAAAAATTTGGTATAGAGGATATGTCACAAGTAAGACTAAGGAATTTAAAGTTACCAAGCATGTTTAACGTCTAGATGGCGATGACGTGTAAGAAAACAGACTTAAGGCAGAAAAGTGAACACAAAGAAAAAAGTGCAAGGCTTGAAAATCAAGCCAGAAAAGGGCCAGGAGGTCCGTGAGTTAGCTGGGGAAGGTCGAAAGCGAGGACGAGGAGCGCGAGGATCAAAATCAATATGGAGACAAACCGAATCAGTCCCTCGTGAGTCCTCTTTCTAGATTAAACACTCATTAATGTTATTTAATTAGTTTCTCTGGTTTTTACCTCATATTGGAATGTGAATCTGCAGGAATAAATACTACAAATGAAGTAAAAAGACAAAATTAAAACCTGCTGTCTCTATTTAACATGGCAAAAGCTCAATATAGTAATCCGAAATGCAGAACATAGGGTTTTTCTCTAGGGTTCTTGGTGTTAGCTCAACCTAGCAATATGGACCACCGCACGAATATTCGCGAGGAAAGATACAAATATCTAATCAAGATCGATCATAGAAATTAGCAAACACCAGCACATAAATGAAACAGCTGTTATATCCTATGATTTTGGTTGTCGATTTTCTCTGAAGTTTCTGCAGTTGGCACGAAATGAAGAGCTAGTACGTGTGAACATTCAAGGGATTCATTGAATATGTCCTCTTTTATTCGTTTTTAATATGCTAATCATTTATGAGCCGAATGTTGATACTTTTTTTGTCCTGTTGTCTAAGGGCATTGAGCAACTTCCCCCCCTGGGTGATCGAGAAGCTGAGGATAAAGTCAGAGAAATTATTGTCGCGCTTCAGCAGTGAGTTGATCCCACCAATCAAAAGGGTCAATAAATAAATGCTAAAACAGCGACCGACAAAAGACCCCAGCAATCAATAATGTGCTATTTTAATTATGAATTCAGATCTAAATTTCGAAGGCGCTGTCTTATCTTACATTAGCCTGTCGGTAAGCCACACTTTTGTTGAAATTTAGGCTTAATTTGATACAATGCTTACAAGCTGATCTGTCTTTGTATGTTGATTCCGCTTAGCTGAAGATCTAACTGATGTTTCTGCACATCGCTCTCGCAAAACTTTAGGAAACCTTCTTAATGGTCTAGCCAAACTATGCCTCGTAGAGAGTCGGAAAGATTTCGCGCATCGATAATTTTAAAATATGTGAGTCATAAAGAATTAGATTTAATAATAGTTTTAGAAAGTAGATCTCATTGGAGACATACAAAAAAAGAAAATTGAGGATGAAAACGGGACCCTTTTTGACAGTTAAACGAACAGTCTAAGAGACTCAGGAAAAGAATCATCGATGCTAACCTGAACTGCTTGCTGTGAGGCAGCTTCTGCTTCGTCTTCTTCGCCGCACTCCCATCACCCGGCAGGTCATCCACATTGAAGAGCAGCGAAGCGTCCGACGGCAACTCCAACCGCCTCTTCCTCCAAGCCGCGACGTACACGGCGGCGATCTGCGTCAGCGGGCTCCCCACGAGCTTCTTGAACCTGTACCTCCTCGTCCCGGACAAGAACACGACCAGCGCGATGACGATGGCGCAGGCGCAGATCCCGTAGCCCCACTGCCGTCCCTGGTTGTCCTGTATGTAGACGAGGACGGTGACGGCGAGCAGCGAGCCGATGCTGATGAAGAAGAAGAACCAGTTGAAGAAGTTGACCATCTGGGACTGCTCCTTCGGGTCCGACTCGTCGAACTGGTCCGACCCGAACCCGGACACGCTCGACTTGAGGCCGCCGGTCCCGAGGGCCAGCGTGTAGAGCGCCAAATAGAGAACCGTCATCTGTGTACCAGTCGCCGGCGTGCACAGCTGGTCACTGCTCGCGGTGCACGTTGGGGGCCTCAAGCTCGGGATTATGGTTGATATTGCCAAGATTGTCACACCCTAACACAAAGCCAAAAAAGGAAGACATGGAAATTAGTGACAATTTGATTCCAATCATACTGATAAAGTTTATTTATTCATTTTTCTGAATATTCAAATCCTTTTCATTTGAGGGCACATGTAAAGTTAAAAGATAAGCCGTAGCAATCGAGAAGAAGGTCTTACTGTTGCTTGAATTGTGGCGAATACCGCGATGGTGAGGTACCTGTCTCAGCCAAGAAGAAGTACCCAAATCAGCGTTAGAGACCGACTCAGATAGATCCAGGGAGGGTGTCGCAGCAAAGCGTACCGGCCAAGGAAGGTGTCGGCGACAAAGCCGCCGAGGAGGCAGAGCATGAAGGAGGTGCCGAGGAAGTTGGTGACGATGTTAGCGGAAGTGGCACTGCCCAGGTGCATCGTCCCGGTCAAGTACGTCACCAGATTCACTGCAACTCCAAGGGTCGTCAGCCTCTCACAGGCCTCTCCTCCTGTAGTGAGAAACAAGGAGGAAGAAAGCACTCAAAAAACAATTGACGGATAATGTATGAGAGCAAACAAATAGGAGGCAGAGCGTTTTCTTTGAGACCTAAAATCATGGCGGCACTGGTCCAGCCGCCGGTGCGGGACCGATCGGCCGGGCGGCCCTGGTAGTCCCAGGCATCGGGGAGGGTCTTGCCCTCTGTTTCAGGGAGAGACATGGTGCCGTCAATGAAGCGGAGCTGCTAAAGAAAAGGTTCAGACTATATGTCTGCGTTGTGGAGAGGAGTCTTTGCGTGTGGTCGATGTAGCGGAGAGAGATTGGCGAGTATAGCGATATTCAAGAACATGAGATGGCTGGTCTCATTAATTGGTGGGGTATTTATAGTCGGAGGCCCCGAGGTCCATGTCTTGAGAATAATCGAGCGATTTTCCATTTTTAATGTCTTGAAAGACTAAATGACAAAGCCTAATCCCCATTTTCTCTACCGATGTTTCTTTTTTTCTTTTCATTTAAGGGTCGAAAGGGAGAGACAATATTTAAAATACGATATCAAATCCGTTATAGGGTTTTCTTGATCTAGCAAAATTCGATTGATTGGCATTTGTTGTCCTCGATAGGTCAAGAAGACGCCATCTCATTGGGCTCGGTTCGATTTGGGGGAGGGTTTATCCTTCCAATATTTGTCGTTTGACAATACTTAATGGCATCGTTGAGGAGGAGAGGTTGAGCAACTTGTGATTCCTTCTCTTCCCTTTTGGATCAGCCGAACGGAGATGAGAAAGCATGTCCAAGAAAGGGGAGAAAAGAAGTACAATAATGCGTGATCTGGGTAGGTATTTCCAGTTCATCTGAGATCTCATGTTCAGCTTCACATGCCATACGCTTTCAAATCGGCATTTACACGCCATGTGAGGTGGAGATAGTGCCACAGTACGACACAGTCGAACATATCCCCGAGGTCTCTCTGCTCTGCCTTCCTTTTAACCATTGGGACATGAAGTGTTGTTTTCAGAACAGCAATAGGACAGCAGTCTCATGAAACTCGTGTGATTCAACCTTCCTTTAGTCACATTAAAGAAAAGAGCGCACTCTTTTTATCTTAAAAGAAAGAGCCTCTTTTATCTCTTTCTCTTTTATAGATGTAGACAGATTTTCCCAATCATTTATCTTTGAAAATCACATTTTTGGTCTTGGAATTCGATATATAATTGCTACTTACTTTGAAGGACCGGCGTGGGTTTTAACGGTACTTTCTATCTAGAAAAAAAAATCGAGATTAAAACGTAGGATGGATTTGCTTTCAATACAATAGAGATGGTATACATGCGGCCATGAGCGACTTTGGAGAAAAGTGATTCGAGAAAAGGATTTATGCAAGAGCAAAAGATATTAACCTATCTAAAAACTTTATTAGACAATAGACTTGTTCAATATTTGAATGATCGGAAGTACTATTCATCGTGATGAAAATAGGTCAAAAATTTTATTTGTTTCACGAAAAATGAATGATCTAAAAATTTTTCCTAAATGATTACTTGTATTGCTTAAAATAATTAGTCAATGGAAAATGTTTTAATGAAAAAAGTGTTAAAAAAATCATAAACCTTTTTTTGGTGCTAATTCAGTCATTTCTAGCTAATTTTGGCTGGATTTTGTTGACTAAGTATTGGCTAGTTGATGTGGTATAATCAGATTGATACGTGACAACTTTTAATAATATTTTAATATTTTAAAATTTTTTATTTTTTTTTTTCCTTCTCCTCCTCTTTCCCCTGTTCAATCGTCTTACCTTGACGACGGCGAGGAGGTGATGGCCAGCGAGGCTCGAGCCTCGCCGGTGGCCACAAGGGTGGCCTCACGTCGGGCTAGCAAGGTTGAGCTTTGCCAATGGCCAGTGAAGCTTGACCCTCGCTAGATTCGGCGAGGGCGAGCCTTGCCCATGGCCGGCACGAGGCCGCCCTCACAGCCACTAGCGAGGGCTCGAGCCTTCGCTAGTGGCCGGCGAGGTCAACCTCGACCTTGTCGGCCATTGCCTCTGGCTGGTCGCCGATGTTTGACAATCGGCTAGAGGAAGGAGGAGGAGAAGGAAAAAAAAAATTCAAAAATATTAAAAATATTATTAAAAGTTGTTCACGTTAACGCCGATCGTGCCATGTCAGCTGGTTGGCACCCAGTCAACAAAATCCAGCCAAAGTTATCCAAAAAGGACTGAATTGGCGCCAAGTAAAAAAAATTAGGATTAAATTGGCACAAATACAAAAATGTTTAGGAATTTTTTTAACACTTTTCCCATGTTTTAATTATCAAGAATGATATATATCTAAATATTTTTCGTTTATTCGTTTTTCTAAGCTATAAAGTGATCCTTTATAGGAAATACCTTTCGAATTATTAATTTTCCATAAAACACGTGGAGCATGAAAGACATCTATTTTTTCATTACTTATAATGAGCAAACCTTAACGCATGGCTGGTGTATGTCATGAATCCGTAGAATTTCATGGTAAACTTGTTACCGCACATCCTATAAGCCAGCAGGGCGTGCCAATTTATGAGAAATTAATTTAGCCTGGATTCTAAATTTAATTCAGATGAGAACTTGAAATTCTTCGTTCCACGATCTGTCACGTTTCAAGATCCGACAAGCCTAAAACTTGAGGTACATCTAATTTGAGGCCTGGGTTTATCGACCCCATGTAAAGACAACATATGCGGTTAAGAATGGAGAAGAATCGTGATTAAAGTTCTTTGCCGGGACCATTGTTGCTTCATGACCATGGGATTAAAAAGGTCATCGGCCGTGGCAAGCCCTGCCTAGCCATCCTGTCAATGTCGATGAAGACAACTCTTCTTATGCGCAATATTACGACGTGTGTACAATGTTATCCTTAAATGATGGTCACTTTCCCTAATTGTATGGCGAAATAGCGTTGTAGACGTCGCATCGAATGGTTTGTATTTCTATCAAGAGTCGTAGAAGGGATGAGATGCTTATCAATTCCTGACCCCATCTCACCTTTTTTTGATTTAAGCCGAGTTACATCAACTTTCTCTTCAACAAGGAGACCCGGACGGTGATGATTGATTGAAAAGAAACACATTAGCGTGGTCATCGCATGATTAGGGAGGGAGAGATGTGCTTTCTCTTATTAAACCTATCTAAAATTAGAGAAAATTTGGAATTATTGTGATGATTTCTTTGTCTTCCTTAGTTGTTTGTAGCCATGCTGTCAAGCACGCCCACAATTAGTTTGACCCAGCGTGGGAGGCCCCAAAATACCTAAATGAGATGAAGATTTCCGTGAGTGAAAATAATAGTTTGCTTAAGTTTTTGGTGCCTTTGAAAAGGAAAAAAATGGAATCTTATCGGAGAAAGCATATCCAAACAAATGACCCAATTGGAATATTGCATCCAATGATGCTCCTTGATTCTCCTAAGTCGATCGAATATTTCCTATTCCTAGAACATCGAGTTCTGCCCAAATACTCAAGTAAGCAAGAAGTATAGTTTCCATTTTTGGCTCGAATACCCTGACAAATGTGACTTTTTGATTAAAAAAAAGACAAAATATTGGTTAGTTATGACAGTAACCCAATCTATGATTTAATTTGATAAATGTCGTGATACTTGTTCTTAATCACTTTATAGAAAATTTTAGGAATACTTATTGAAAAAATCCTAAATCTATTATAAGAAGGTCAATTCAGTCTTAAAAACTTCAGTTGTGCAAATTTAATTATAAACATTTTGACGATTTATTAATTTACTCTTGAACCTTTCAAAGTGCCAATTTAGTCCTAAATCTATTATTTGGATAATTGATTGGAAGGACTATATTGTCAAATCGTTAAAACATTTAAGGATAAATTGGCAAATTGTCAAATAGTGTAGGACTAAATTGGCAAATCGTCAAATGGTTTAGAATTAAATTGAGCATAATTAAGATGTTTGGGATTGAATTGTCTTTCTTACAACAAGTTTAGAACTTTTTGGACAATTTTTTTTTTTGAAGTTTTTATGTAAAGGCATTTCAAGCATTTATTAAGTTACAAATAAGATATTGTAGGAAAGAGAAAGAGAAAAATATTCCAATAATTAAACTTTTTTTGGGTAAGATTACTCATATGATGTAGAAAGAATCAATTTTTAAAATTAAATTACATGATTAATTGAAGAGGATTATTAATTTACATTTTTGTCCATTAATAGATTCTTGGAAAAGTCTTTATGAGGATATTTTGGGAAAGAAAAAGGGTTCGTGATCTTCTAAATGTAGGAGGTTTTTTTTTTTTTTTTTGTGGAATCATATATAATAGATTATATGACCTAGTTGATGATCTAATTAAAGGTATGTTAATGTCTCTTCTCACGAAGTAATAAGGCCTCTTTGAATTTAAGCATGGAAAAAACATTTGGTCTCTCTCTACTCATTACTCTTCCACGGAGGTAAGCCTAACCAGTTCTATTTGCTCGTGATAAACAAGACGAATTTATATCGATTCCCCATGAGATTAGGCGAGCTTTTCCAAAGAGGTCGTATGTGCAAGTAGAGACTACAAAAATAAAATTTGAAGCTGGAATTACTAAAACGTGCCTAATTTCAGATAGAAAAGTCTAGTTTGTAAGGGAAATGAGTTGCTTACAAAGACACGTGTTTCGCTCATGGATCTCTGTATTGAATCTGCACAGCACATTTTGTTCATTGGCATCTTAGTGTTGACTGAATAATTCGAATTCTTTATTGCCCAAAGCCATAGGAAAATGAAACGTGGATGGCGTAGCCAGTCAAATTTATGCTAACGGGAGGCTTTTCAACAAAGATAAAATAGAAAAAATGATTGGAGAAAAAAAAACTAGCAGGGTTGGCTTTAAGGGCCCCATATTCTACATTTTATTTTAGTCTTTAGTATCCTGAGAGCCCTAATCAGTGATAATGTCCCATTTTTTATACAATTGATTCTGGGGTTTGGCGATCCTAATACCATTGGCCTCTTTAATGCCACGTGGTGCAATTATATTCTCATAACTACAAGCCTGTAGATGCCGACTCCCCCCCTCTTTTTTTTTTTTTTCAATAATTATTATATGATAATTTCATCTTGCCAATGTCAAGCTCGATCTCGAAAGCTCCCCCGTCAGATTTTCTTCTATCAATTTTGGCCAGATTCCCGCTCAATCAACTAGAGGAAAAAATTCGTCCAAGCTTTTTCGTCAAACGAATTATAAGTTTTTTCAACAGCGAGATGAGATGATCCAACGTGAGCGACTACGTAATATTTTGTAAGCGTGCGTATCGATAGAGAAGTGTAGCCTTTAAACGTGAGCGACTACCTAATATTTTGCAAGCATGCGTATTGATAGAGAAGTGCAGCCTAAGATGTAAGCCAAGATTGAGGGTGCCTGGAGATATAACAGCAAGAAATTTCATTCTTCGCATGTTACCTTTTCATTGCGTGCACTCCACTTCCTCCTTATCTGATATGTATGTAAGTTCATTAATTTCTAGGATATGCATATCAGTAGTTTAAACTAATCCTAAAGGGTAAGTTTCCTTATCGATAGGTGGATTGACCATTTAAACTCCAACATCTGTTTCTGCAGTTCTGTGACATGTCATCATCAAGAAAAGAAAGAAAGAGAGTCGTCCTTGAAATGGGATTTTGCAAATTTCGTTGAATCAGCTGTATCGTCTGGACCAGTTCCTATGTACATGGAAAATACCGCAGAATCTGCCATCTTCAACACGTGATCTCCCCATGACTCGAAAAAGATTCTGCTATGTATTATATGGGGTTAATTTATAATTTCTGATGTGTCCCATCTCGTCCTCATGTGATGAATAATTGCGGCAGTTTATTCCCTGCAGGGACACGCTTGAATAGTATAGTGGGATCACAACAAAGCAAATTGGACTACTAGGAATTATACGTGGAATTAATCCTAAACGTCCGAGTTGTTATTTGAAAGAGTTTTTCGATCTACATGTTGCTATTGAGGGAGAGATGCTCCACCACGGCAAGTGTCCGCAAAATATTACATAGATAATACAAAAAAAAAACTTTTTTTTTGGTCAAAAGGAAACGAAAAACTTAGTTGCTCAAATTTGGAACTAAGATTGTTGTTCCTAAGTTAGCAATACTCCGCTCTTCTTCCTTTCCACAGCAATGAGCTCAAGAAGTAAATTCATGCATCAAATGTATATATTCAGAAATTGTGGTTAACATCCTTTATGAGTGCTTGGAGTTGTTTTATGTCTAATCCAATGTCTCATTCAATGAAATGATACTATAGCAGCACGATAATTGAGTGTGTTATTGGTCTTCTCGAATGCAAAACCGTTGTTTAGGAGCAGCGGGTTAAATCACAAATTCAAAGTATTAACGCGAGCAGCCGAATTTGGAGAAATTTAATGGATTATTGAAGATAATAATCAGTAAAAACTACACCGACCATCCAGTGGTGGAAAACAATACCTCCGCCAACTAAGCCTGATTGCCCGATTTTGCCCATGAAACATGAAAGTTCATAAGCATAGCCCGATGAAATAAGTTCGTCCAATCCTTTGGGCGAGACTTGCTAGTTATCCGTCCAATGGTCACTTCTAACTCCAATCTCCCTTGCCTCCGCCCTGATTTTCCATATTGTATTGTTCATCTAATTAGATACAAAAAATGGTGTTCAGCGTCTGAGGGGGGTTTTATCCACATTATTGAGTTACATGAGACACGGAATTTCCTTGACCCTATCCGCTTAGGTTATATAAAAGTGGAAGGGGTGGTTCTTTTTGATTGCGTTGGTCAACCTACTAATTAAGCCTGGTTATTCAGAAGAGATGCATGGTATCAAATAGAATCATAAAAATATTCCTGGTCGGGTATTCTTCCAGATGCTCGAAGGGGCGATCCACCGGACATGGCATGACAAGTGGATTAATAATTCAGCTCCAACGACATTGAAAACTATCCTTGTAAAGAATGTCTATAATGGAAGAGAGAGAGAAGCTTATAGCCAACGAGTGATACGAAGCTGAGTCGGCGAGATGGCTTGATGATAGGCAGCAATGCAACTATTTATGTAGAGGTGTTTTGCCTGCTCTATCCACTTAATATGATAATTATATAAAAGTGTATTATTTACTTGGATGACCCCGTGATCATAGATTCCCTCGTCCCTGGACGGCACAAAAGTCTTCTCAGGATTCTTCAAACCAAAAAAAAAATGTAAAAATTATCCAAAAAATTCTAAACTTGTTGCACTATTGCCAAGATTTGAGCAAGGGCTAGATTTGAGAAGGGTCGCAATCCCTACCACCTCCATTGGGCATCGGTCAGTGGGCGGTGGCTCCCTGCTGGCCCTTAAAAGAAAATGTAAAGAAAGAAAAAGAAAGAAAAAATATAACATAATATAAAAAAAATCAAAAAATTATCAAAAATTGTCCACTCATGTAGAACGGCCAGCATCTACGCTAACGATTTTCAGCGAAAATTGATTGAATGGACTCAATTTGCAAAATGTGAAAATGTTTATGATTGAATTGGTAAATTTGCAATACATTTAAGACTTTTTAGAAATGTAGAGATAGATAGAAATGAAGATTTCATTTGTTTCATAAAAAATAAACGATTTGAAAAATATTTTTCAGATAATGATTGACTGCATCGCTTATAAAAATGAATGAACAAAAAAAATCTTCATCATGCGCTAAAATGTTTAAATATAAATTATTGTTGATAATAAAAATATTTTCTAATAATTAATTAATTTAAACGATATAAATGATCATTTTAATTTTTTTTTTAAATAATCATTTTTTGAAAAACAAATGAAGCAGAAGTCTTGGGAAGCAGCACAAGAAATTCAGGATCCTATCAGCCAAATGAGCTTTGGTCTCAAGGCAGGCCACGTGTCAAATAGCTCACATGGAGAGTGTCGACTATGATGGGGCGGATCATGAACGCAAATGTAATAAGTGATAAAGTTGGTGATATTATAATGGTTAACTTAATAAAAGAAATCATACGATGAGATTGATGTTTTTTAGCATATCAAGTTATAAGTGAAGAGACCAAACATCAGAACTCTCACTCATATGGTTTTCATGTTAATAATCAAATGTATCTATCTATCATAATTAAGCCGTCATTCCTTTCATCATAATGGCAATAAGTATAGAAATTTTATTATGAAACACAATGGATTTATGAACTAATTAAAAAATCGTCACATCGAATCAATAATTGAGTGAATAGCTATACAATTCTATGAGTTTATCCGGGCGAGGGCCGCAACCTTTGCCCTTTAGGCGAGAGGGGCCACAACGCCCTCATCTTACTAATTTTTAATAATAATATTTTAATATTTTTCTTTTTTTCTTTTTATTTTTTCTTTTCTTTATTTTTTTCTAACACTAGGCCGATGAGGTCGTTGTCTAACCTTCCCTTGGTCAGGGTAAGATCGCCGCTGCCCTCACTTAGCAAAATATAAAAAGCTTTAAAATTAAATTGATAAAATTGAAAAATTTAGGACTAAATTGGTAAAAATATAATAAGTTTAAGGGTTTTTGGATAATTTTCTCAATATATGTATTATAGGGTCTTTTTGAAATCATGTTTTCACTAGTACCATGACTGTAATTAATTACTCCTACAACCCTAATTAGGGCTGAGCAATCACAAACACTTTTTGGTTATTTCCTTTCTTACTCTAAACATTAATAGTGGTCTAATAGGACAAATCTTGAGTTAAGCTCACGTAATGCAAAGGCCTCCCTCTTCTTCAACCTTTAGCCATTGAGCTAGTCTCGTCCTCCCCTCCATGTGTCGTTGATCTTATCTAAGTTCTCTTGTTTTTTCTTCTCTCTCCATCTAGATCTAATAGCTCCCTTCTCCCGGTTTGATTCTAGTTCTACGAGTTTGAACTCTCCTAATCTAGTTCTAGACTTCGGAGTTTCTCTTTTGATTTAGATCTAGGAATTTAATAATATTTTCAAGGATTCAATATCCCCGTGCTTTGTCCATGTACTAATCCTCTGCCTCTAATTGAAAAAAAAAATTCGCAAGAGCTCTAGTGTTTCGCTAAATTATGAAGATTTGCTCTTCAAAAAATTAGATATGTGTTAATTCAACTGATTTTGATTGTCTCCATATGACAATAGTGTAGAGGAAGCCGAACTTAAATGCTCATCACTGACAACGATACAAGATCTAGTGTTTTGCTGTCAATTATTTTGCTTGATGGATCAGTTTTTATGGAATAAGTGTGTACTTAACTCTCTTAGCGCTTTGTTGATTCTCCTTATCTTTTGGATTTGGCTTTTCCATTTTTTTTGGGTAATATTCTGGTTTTTGCTCTATGTCGGTTTGTTTTGCCATGAAAGTCATGTCCTTCTCGTGCACCCTTTTGAGTAATGAATGCAAATTTTTTTTTTTTTTTAAGGGAAAACCAAGGCCTCCTTTACTTTGGAACGTCACCAATCGATTGCTTGGCCCTTCAATCTATATTAATTTTTTTTTTTCAATTATCTATTGCAACCCACATAAAAAGGTTAACGAATGCGGACATGATCCAATTCGGTGGGCGGATGCACACATATACACGTGTTTATGTCTCTACCTGGACAAATGAAGTCTTCCACTGATAATCCCATTTAATCAGTTTAGCAATATTCACTTATTTATTTTTATTTTTTTAATTTCTGGTGGTGCTGGTCTGATGTTTTATGATGAAATGCCTACCAATCATCTAATTAGAGAGAGAGAGAGAGACAGAGAGAGAGAGAGAGAGAGAGAGAGATTCAACTGGGAATTGATGAGAGTTGGAGATTCGTGCTCTCTTTTCTGTCTTCGAAACTTGAATTATGTTTCTTCCTGCGGCAGGCTTCGACTGGGGGAAGATATGCTACTATAATTGGTGCATGCCATTCCTTTTTTCCGCGTATACGGTCCGATACTCCGGAGAGGCATGGTCAACTAGGAAAAAATACATCTTTCATTTCCTCTACCCTTTATTTGATGATTTGTTCTATAAAGTGGAAAGCATATCTCCACTAAGTCTCCTTTTCATGTGAAGCAAGGGGAAAAAAATGACAAAGAACCACTTTCATGTTTCCTCTGTATCCACCAGAGAATGTTAATTATGTGCCCTGGCTTATAGGTTGGGAGAAACTATTAGGTTATCATTGCAAAAACTTGGGGACTACCGATTGCAAGTAGCCTCCTTTTCCAGTATAAATGATTCGGCATGACGAGCAATAACTAAGGGTACTATGGTTTGAAAACAAAAAAAATAGTAATTGATTGGGTTTGAACCAGTATATTCCCCTTTAATAACTCCATGTATCCATCATCCGATAATACGTATTGTGAACGGTCACGATCATGTCATTTGTCTATAATATCATGGAAGTGGACATGCAAATTTTCGCCATTTCAGCAATGAATTCTCCTTAGAATTTCTGTTTTTGTGGGTTTTCTGCTCTTCAAATTTCAAAAGGGAGGTCAGCTAGTCCCGTAAAGGTTTAGATGCTAGCAAAGGCATTGTTTTGGGGGACAAACCATTTCCTAATTCTTTGAGGCCTCATTTAACTATTTGAGGCTCAGTTCAGTTTTGAACCCAACAGAAGAGGACCTTATGGGCCTATAGCCTGTACAAAAGTTGATTTGTCTATGAAGCCTGGGCTTTGTCCGATATACCCAAATCCCACCACAGAGCTTCCGAAAGAAAAATGAGCATTCGGCCTATACACACGATTGTAAAAATTGCGTTACCTACTTTAGAAAAAAATGGAACTAGTTTTTACGTGGTGATTGTCTTGGATTAACGAAAGCATTTGAAGTACGGTAAAAATTACATCAAAATGGCATGATCCACAAATTTATCATATTTTATGTTGGGAGCACACATTAGAAATTTGATATCTTAATTTAGAGAGATCATTAATAAGAAGCCTGTTACATTTTCACTTAACAATACAAGCTAATGAGTTATGGGTCAGTTAGTATGTATTACACCACAGTAATTGTCCATTCGTTTCGCGGAAAATGGGCAATTTCCGAAAAATATTTTCCCAGAAGTCATTTTCCAGGAAAATGGCAATATTTTCTGGTGTTTGGCTAAAACTTGAAAGTGTTTCGAAAAATATTTTTCAATGTTCGGTAAGGAAAATATTTTCTAAGACTTCACCACTTAGGCATGCATCACTTACTGACCTATAAATCCATCAAATATGAACTTGCCTTTAAATCCGGGCAAACTTGCTTCATATCTTTGTTCCCTCATTGTCACAAAATGCTCATCTACTTTAAAAAATGTTCGTATGGATTTTAAAAAGAAGCAAAAGAGAAAAAAAAAAGCAAAGCATGTACAACCCTAATGAGAATCTTCCAGTTGAGTGACCTGTTCTCCCATTGTGTCTTTTGTTTTCTAATAAACAAAAGAAAAAAGAAGCAAATCATGTAGAGCCATTTGCTTGAGCAATGTACAACTGCATGGTAGAGTAAATAAAGAAAATGATAAGTAAGAGTGCAGAGCGCGAGCATGAGATCAACGAGCTCGAGGTTTGCCTAGCAACGGCCGACGACTAGCTAAGAAAGAAGAGGAAGGGAAACAAAGAAAAGAAAAAGAAAAAAAAAGAAAAAAAGAAAAGAAGTAGAAAAGAAAAGGAAATTAAAAATAATTCAAATTAAAAAAGAAAAAGAAATTTAAAAAATAATTCGAATAAAGAAAGAAGAGAAGAAGAAGAAGAAATGAGAGTAGGAAGTGAGAATTTGTAGAGGTGTGAGATAAGAGAGATCAAGCGAGAAAAATGTTTTTCACTTTTCAAAAGTGGAAAACATTTTCCCCTAATTTAAAAGACTTTTTTCTTTTCATGGAAAACATTTTTCCCAAGGAATTCATTTTCCGTGAAACGAACGCCGGAAAATCTGGAAAACATTTTTCCGAAAATTATTTTCCGCGAAAAACAGAGCCTAATTCTCCAATATGAAGCCTTTTTAATATAACTTACATGTGCATCGCAACATTTTTAGACGATGAGCACACCTAAAGTACATGATTTAAGGTTCATTTGACTTTTTGGAAGATCATTGAACCATAATTAACTAGAAAAATATCTCTCAAATCCATATATTTGGCTCAAGTACGTCATACCATGAAAAGGAAATTGGAATTTATTGCTTATGATGGACAAAGTCAATCACAGCAAGATAAATAGTGACGAGTCATTATCTACCTACACATTATGTGCACGACGTTTGTATACCCAAAAGGTCAAATTAAATGCTTGAAGATTTCGTCTACTTTGGAAATGAGCTCAAGTTTTTATAATATATATGAAGGATATACCTTATAAAAAAGGATACGGAAGATTGAAATTGAAATTTAAAAACGTTTTGGAGGAATTATGTTTTAAATGTTTTTGAATTATAGTTTCTCGCTTTCGTTAGATATTGTGCAATTATGATTCAGTTAGTAATATATGTGGATTTTTTCATGCAATCTATGAGTAAACATTTTAGGATTCAACTTATTCTTGGTTTATTACCCAATACAAAAAGATGTGATTGACTTAATCATTCAAGTTCACGCCGTGTTGATTTAAAAAATAATAAAAATAAAAATAATATAAAAAGATGAATTCTCTTCACAAAGCTACTGGTTCGTGGACCTCAAGAGTTTCATCATAGAAATCTTTTGGACCCACCAAATATTCATGCACTCACAATAGTTTTGGATTATAAAATTCCGTCCATATTATCCGCAACTTTTAAGGTTTTTTTGTCGTCTTCGCTGTTCTATTCCCGCCACGTCCCAATTTCATGCGACTTGCGATCCATGGATTGCCGTCACCAAGCGGAAAACCTATAGTTTGTGAAGCAGAATAGGGCTCAAGCTTTAGAACTTATATCATATGATAATAACTTAACAACAAAAACAAGTATCTTTACATTACGTGTTGCGATGGACACCACAAAAACCAGATCATTAGGCCGAGATTGAGTTCACGAGATCCTGATCAGAACGCGTCGACATATGCTCCCAGAGAATTATTTTTAAGGCGCGAATCAAAACCATTGAAATTATTGGCAGTTACAGGCGGTAACACCAAACGTATGTTGCTAAAGATGGCCCATATAGATAGGTTTTATCGTGGTAGCATGAATCCATGGAGGTGGGATCATTCATGATTTTGAAGGTGAATTTACGTTTCTGCTGACTAATAAATAATGAAAAAGATTTCTTCTAGGCGTCAGAATAGTTATACACCTAGATATTCCTTTCGAAGGCGCAGTAATGATAATTCTTTAATAACTTTTGAGTCCTTAGCACAGTACAACAGTGTTCTGATGAATGCAAAAATTTAATTTACAACTTGTAATATTGAATTTATTGATTGTCATGATCTACTCATCGAGTTGGCAAGGTATAATGTAGTATGCTTGTACTATGGTGTCTTTTTATCCACCACAGCTGGACATGATAGATGATACAGACATGCATTTCCTTCCACTTGCACAAATGAAATCACTGCAGTAATCCATATCCTAAACAGAAGAATTATTCCCACCACTAATCAAATCAACAACACCGCCCAAAACGCAGAATTAGACCATGAAATTTGGTGCGTAATACACAAGTTAGGAAAAGATATAAGTGCTCTTGGGTCAGGCATATTGGAAGTCAGTTGGGAGCTTCTCGCAACAAGTGTTTATGAGGAGGCTCAGTGAAATGGGGATGTTCAAATTGATCACGAGGACGTTCGCTTCAAACGCTGGTTTGAGATCAAGAAGGCCTTCGAGTGCTGAGCAGCATGGAGTGTCCAGTGGTGACCTGATCACTGCATTGACTGGTCCGTTTAGCAACTTCGCGCAAACGCCCAATTTGAGCACTTCTCTTCGGAGATGGGGTCGGTTTTGGATAACCACAACTGTTACAGCATCTCGCCAGAGCAAAGAAGAGGAGGTTGATGGAGAGGAACAAGACAAAAGATGCTGAGGTGTTCTTGGATTGAGCCATCTGTTTTCCTCACTGAAACATGCACAATGGCCTGTATTAGGGTTAGGACTGATGACAAAAAGGATGAAAAAGGTTGCTTATATGTAAGATTGATTTTGCATGGAGAGTCTCTTGAGATTGAGGATGAGATTTAGGCATAAGAGTTTTGGATCCCATGTGGGTGGTCAGGAATTCTTTTGCTGCCAAAGAGAGCAAGAGATTCTTCACCATGCATTAATTCGGGAAAAAAAAATTGTCATATTTTATCATATTTTCATATACAAGAGTGGCCAATCAACATGTTTAGACATTCCCATGAGTTCTTCTCCAGAAAGGCTTGGAGTTCAGATCATTCCGTTGCAATGCGTACGTGGAAGATGAATGAGATAGCATAGCTGGCAATTCCGGTTTTTCCACATATTTTAGTTTCTCCAATTATTCCATCTGTCACCTGGCCTTCTCGTGCTGAACATCTAGTCTTTAGGGAATATTATTGAAACAGAGATTGCATTAGCTTATGGTTACGGATAAAGATAGATTGGTGATTACCTGTCTGTAACTCTTTGCCTAATGCAAAGAAAACAGGCGATCGATATGTCTAAGTAATACCTATATTTGCTTACTGATTTCAACTGTTAAGTTAAAAAATGACGATTGAGACTCGAGTTGAGTCAACCACATTTCAC
Organism: Eucalyptus curtisii; assembly: GCA_017140595.1. Taxonomy (NCBI): domain Eukaryota; kingdom Viridiplantae; phylum Streptophyta; class Magnoliopsida; order Myrtales; family Myrtaceae; genus Eucalyptus; species Eucalyptus curtisii. Next base: position 20,299,435 of record CM029497.1, read on the forward strand.
CGTCTGTTAGTAAAATCTACAATATTATACCTGTTTATCTTTTTAACAACCAATGCTATTCAAATATTTTGGCTCGACTCAGCCTCTCAAATGTATGCATACCATCCCGTCTATGGAGATTTCTTGTTAGCTAAACTCTTTTCACCATGGATGTAAGACTCCACTCACAAGGCAATGTGTATAACCCGAAATTTACCTTAAATAAGAGACATCGTGATTTGAATAAAAGAACTGTCACTTATATGAGTCTCGTTAACGAGTGCCTCCAAGACACTAACTAATTGTAATTATTTTCATTCCAATACATGGATTACATGAAACAAGGAAAAGACAATGTGTTGAGAAGGACGAATTTTCTGTTATCAAGGTATTCTCCAAGTGTCCATGGGGCACTAATTCATGATAAATACGCTCTTACATGGCTTTCATTAAATAATTTACAATTCAACGTGGCAAATCTGTGTGGAAATCTCACCAGAACAAAATTATGAGCTCAGGTAAAAATGACTAGGGTCGTCCAATGAGCTCGTGAAACGACTTTGGTCAAGATGACACCATGAGCTCGTGATCTTCATCCCCGGCGTGTTGCTTATTGTTAGCAACAGCCTCACCTTTATCGACTTCTGGACCACCCTGAGCGGCGGAGTTGTCGAAGGCCTAGACCACGAAGAAAGTAGAGTCCGAGAGTGCGAGCAAGAGGAAGATGAGGGCCGCGGCGCAGTGAGGGAGTATAAGAAAGCACGTAGGATGACCGCCATTGCCAAATTCAGCAACAAATTGGGATTGCCAAATTCAGCAATAAATTGGGAATTAACTTCAAAATGTGTGATTGAAAGTGAAATTAGGGCTAGGGTTTGTGGAAAGAAGCTAGGGCTTGGTGAGAAGATCAAATTAAGCTAATTTGGGACTAAATATCTAGTGTAAACATCCTCGTTGGGTTGTATTTTTAAGAGCTCAATTTTTCAGTGAGCCACACATCTAGGATTAGTTAATGTTACAATAATGCTAAGTTGGTTCTTCCGGTGAAAATTTTGATACTTCTAGTATATTTTTTCCGGTTAAATGCTTAAATGCACTCATCCAAATCTCTTGGGGGATATGCACGGTAAGTTTTAAACATGTTCTATTGGTCGGCAGTCTTTAAGGTCAAAGCCTATTTCTTGTGCATAAAACAGGGAGTTTCTACTGATTGATGCAACTTCTGCAAATGCAGAGTGTATGGCAAGTTGTGAGTCTTTGACATGTTAACCTTCTATTTCGTTGATACATTTGGATGAAAGAGAACTAGGTCTTCAAAGGATTCTAAAAGAAAACAACAGGTGCTGGGAATTGAGCATGTATTCACCAATCTTTTTACAGTGCACATTGGTTCATGAAAAGTTATGACACTAATACGAGAATGGATATTAGTTGGATATACGAAGGCCGTCTTTTTCTATTTAATTTCCCCATTTTCTATTCTTCCACTACTATCAATTCCTTTGAGACGTTCGACAGTTTTTCCACGGGAAAAATTTGATTTACAGATATAAAGATAGAAACTATAATCTTCCGTTTCATGTTACTTCAATCAAGGTTGGAAATAAATCTCGTATACGTTCTTAATGTAAACACACGTTAATCCATCACGGAGGCCTTCAAATTCGGCTAGCCCCTAGCACTACACGTCAAGACAAGTGCCAATACAGAGAACCCCTGAAATGAAAAATGTACTGAAGGGAGTTGTAAGAACCAGCTCGAATCATCCAGGGGAACTTCTTTAATCACTAACATTTAAGAATAATTAATCCTTATCACCAAATCAACATCGAACTCTTTGACTAAAACGCTCACGCGATGCTTCTCGCTTCCACTGTCGCAAAACGAAAGATGGCTCCACACGGTGTGAATCACAGAAAGGTTAAAGTTGGTTGGTACAAGATCTCTTCGACGCGTCCTAATCTTTGGCGCGATGTGGATCAGGTTATGGAGGTTCATTAGATTAACAATGTGGGGGTTAATTTGTTCTTTGAGCACTCGTGACACTTGCATCCACCAAGAACAAGCCAATATAGAAAACCATTATTAAACGGTTGCTACTAGATGCAAGGGACAAGTTTGTGCCAAACTATTATGTGCATTGTGCATTTTATTCTGCGTACCATGGGCCATGGCCAACGAACAATGCCATACTTTTTGCAGACCAGAAAAAAAAAAAAAAAGAGGATAATTTTTGAGCTCTTTGGGGACATTGATTTCATTTCATTGCCGAAATTTAATTACAACTTGAGTTCAATTAGTCTTTTGAAATTATAGGGGATATGAGAAATCCATGAATAATATTCAAGTTTATATATCAACGTCCATTTCATTGAACAGCAGAATGATGCGTGATAAGCATTAAACGGACGAATTAATATATTGATTTTTTAACTGATTGCATCCTTCTCTTACCATATCATGCATGGAATAGGGAAAACCTTACCCCATTTTAAAGTCTTGGATGCATTTCGTTAGTCAGATCAAGGCCTCAAACCAAGTCAAAGGTAGATCAAGAAACCAATCAATCAATCAAACGCTAGAGAGAAAAAAGAATGGCAATTTGCCACTTTCCACGAGATTAGAACCATCCAAAATTGTCACCAGAGGGATTGCTTGTTGCGCCAGCTAAAAATCGTAAGGCCACATATGCACGCAATATATTATTTCGAAAATAGAAAAAGAAATATATTTTTCATCTAAAACAAATATTTTCTGCTTTCATCGACTGAAACCCATGTTCCTCCTTGAAACCCTATAAAAGACCACTTCCCCCTAAACTCTCTCTGCAGCCCAAAACACTTACATTTTACAAAGACGAGCCTAGGGTTTTGTGACGTTCTTATGCTATGGCTTCCAAGAACTACCCAACACTCGCTCTCGTTCTCTCTCTCAACATCATCTTCGCCTCGTTGGCCACTGCATGGACACCGAAGCCGACCCCAACCGCTGCTGCTTCTTGCCCCGAAAACGCCCTCAAACTAGGCGTCTGCCTCGACTTATTGGGTAGCTTGCTCAATGTCACCGTCGGCACGCCTCCGAAAGAGCCATGCTGCTCTCTCATCGGTGACCTCCTAGACGTGGAAGCCGCGGTGTGCCTATGCATTGCCATCGACGCTGATGTTTTGGGCCTTCAACTTGATGTTCCGCTCTCTCTCAGCTTGCTCCTCAATGCTTGTTCCAAGAAGGTCCCTCCTGGTTTCCAATGTCCTTAAGCGTGAGAGGTCTTAATTAATCTGAGTTTGAAGTCCCTCTGATTATGTACGTGAGGTGTGATTATCAGATGATGTCGTGAAACTGTGGGTTCGTATTCTCTTTTTCTTTCTTTTACGTGATGAGTGTGGTGGGTGGTACGTGTTAAAAGGGCTAAATGCCTACAGTGCTTGTTCAGCTTTACGTTTACGGGGGTTATGAAGTGAATAACGGTCTCTGTTACGAGATGCTTATTAAGTCATGTATTTCATGTAATGAAATAAAGAAAGTTGTCAAAGTTGTTTCAATCGAAATGAATACTTTTTCTTAGAGAACATGCTTCTTTTCCCCTTTCCCGAGTGAGATACCATGCATTTTGGGGGGCGGAAAAAGGTTTCCAATCTCAGGTATGTCTACAAAAATTCCAATCTCAGGTATGTCTACAAAATTTCTCAGATAGGATAAACTGGTGATTGATGTTAAGTGGGCATACAATACATGCACACCCTATTAATCCATGGTTTTAAAGTTGGTAGAATAATACATGATTTAAATTTGTATAATCTTTTTGCATGCCAAAACCAGATAACGATATATGCATGTATCTAATAAATTGTCTTGTAAAGATCTCGGGTTCCTTCACATCACCGGCCAACACCATAAGTTCGCAGCCAAGGAATAGGTGAATATCATACATGCATGATCTCGGTGAAGGCAAATTTATCGATAACTCGATGTGGAGAGACTTGCATGCACTCCGTCACGTGTGCATTCGAGGTCTCTCGTGATCACAAGCTTAACATATGTCATGATTCACAACTGGACCTCAAATCCATCAAAATGGGTTTACGTCGTTCCTGTCTCATTCCTCACGTAAAATGGTCAATTTGATAGAGTGCATAGACAAAAATCAGACCTCATACGTAAATACATTTTCAGTCTATATATTAGTAGGCAGTATGCAAAGTAACAGCTGCAACAGGGTGGGATCCTCTCAGCTGAGAAATGAGCTTATGAAAATAATCAGACAGTTTTATCTTTCGACTCTACAAGCCGCCTGACCTGCCCCTGCCACTTTAACCGTTTCCAGGGTCGTTGCTCTTGATTCCCAGCCCCTACCAATCTGTCAACTCGCTCGAATCTCTGTCTCCTCTGCTTTATTACTCTTTTACAGTCTCCCTCTCTCTCTCTCTCTCTCTCTCTCTCTCTCTATCTCTCTCATAAGGTCGTCGGACTGACACTGTGGTACGAAGCCACGACGACTTGATAATTTTGCTGCAACAACGACGGCGACGACAACACGACCATGGCAGCTGTAGACAGGATAGTTAGGATGGCTAGGGTTAAGGTTTTCAATGGGGGTCTTTCGGATGATTGTGGAACTTAGATTATGGTAAGGATACTTCGGAAAGAATAAGGATGATCTTGTAAATAAATCTCGAGTAATAACGGATAGGTATAATATCGTCTGTAAAACTTTATAGTTAGATTTCAAACTTGTGATCGTAAAAATAGAGTTGGCAAAGTTATAAATAGTGATAAAAATTTATACATTTTTCTTTATTTTCTCTAGTGCTGGATCCACATTCACTAATATATTGCACATGCGACGTAGGAAAAAGTTGGGTTTAGCTACTAAACTTTCAAGTACGGGGTCATCTTATCCTATGGTTCCGTTTACTTACGCATTGACAATTGACATAGCACTTCAATTTCCAATATACTTATGAATCCACTTATGAATAATGTAGGAGATCTGAAGATTTGTATATTAAACGGATCTATTAGATGATGTGACAGATTTTTATTGGGTGTTTTAATGGGCCAACTAACTTAAACAACGACTTATCATTTGCCACTTTATTTATTGAAAAAAAAAAAAAACTCACTCGGGTCTCAATGCCTCTAGTATTACTTGTGAACTCAAGATGGCATAAAAGCCATGCTCATGGTTGATACATTTCTGTAAGTGGTTATCCATTCCTTTCGAAAATCGATACACCAATTTAAATAAATCGTTGGATGAGGCGGGACTCATCTGATTCGGTAATTCCCGCTCCTCTTATTCTCCGAACCTGGAATATGCTGAATCTGGTCCCAGCTAACCACCATATTTGCTTCCCGTGAACCATTTTTGGGCGCATTCCAACTTTCTATTAACGATCACATACAATTCTCAAATGATGCAAAGTATATAATAATGTCGCTACTATATATAACAAACAAAGTGCAAGACATAATACTATATTTCAATATGTACGAAAGGAGTTATTTTTTGCCACGGGACCACGGTCAGATTGTCCTTGAGAGCCATGTGCTGTCATTGATAAATTATAATTTCGTTCACAAGTCCTTATTTTTGTGGAAAAATTGTCCAAAAAGTTATAAACTTATTACGCTTTAACCAATTCAGTTATAAGTCTTTCAGTTGCGTTAATTGAGTCGTAAACATATTTAGATTTTGCTAATTGAGTCAATCGATCAATTTTAGCTAGAAATTCTTGACGTAGACGTTATTATTGCCATGTAAAAGAGCTGTTTGACATAGACAATTTCTTATATATATGTTTTTTAAAATTAAATTCTTTTATTCTTTTTCTTTATTTTTTTTTTCATTATTTTTCTACCAAGTTCTGCGAGGGTTGCCAACCGACCCTTGCTGACCATAGGAGAGGGCCAACAACCCTCGTCGAACACCAGGCGAGGGTCACAAAGCCCTCATTGATTGTTGGTGAGGTTCCCCGCCTTCATAAAAAATTTTGTGTCAGCATCAGCCGATGGTCGTGCCACATTCGATTGTCGTTGTCCATTTTAGTGATTTCTAGCTAAAATTGGCTAGATGGATTCAATTTGCAAAACATGAAAATATTTAAAACTCAATTGAAAAAACTAAAAGATTTATGATTGAATTGGCTAAAGTGCAATAGGTTTATAATTTTTTGAATAATTTCCCTATTTTCGCATATGGATTATAAGCATCTCATCACCTTATGATGTACATATTATAAGTAAAAAAGAAAAAAAATCATTACGTCGCCTGTTAATTTATTTTATATCGTCATGTAGATAATATCAACGTTCCTCCACATGTTTTCGCAAAAAGCTCTAAATGCAAATGCTAGAGCGTTGTCACGAGATCTCATAAGCACAGAATCCTCCATAGGCTCACGCACAACGGTCTAATAAATCTCAGAATTTGTACTGCGATCTTATCACGGGTCCAAATACTCTCACCTTCATTTTTTAGACTCTCTGAAAACTCTCCTATCTTAATTGTTTCTTCAGTGCTCAATTTGGCAATATTAAATTCTTCTGCTCTATCTTATTCTTCTTTGCAGCTTCAGTCCCAATAAATTTATAGGCGTGAGGAAGCATAAATTTCTCTTAGTATTCTACCGAGAGAAATTTAAGATTATCCTTCGGTTTCTCTGCATCGGTAGGACAAGCATTTATGCTTCTCGTGCTGATCGCTCCTCTTCTTTAAATAATATCTTTATCGACCAAGTAAAATGTAGCATATGATCTATCGGGATCCCTCATTAGTTATGTAAGTCCCAAATTAAACATCCGTGAATACTAAAGAAAGAAATTATTACCGTGTTGAGAAAATTGTCGCCATGGGATATTATCTCATGTTTTTCAGCAAGGAACTTTAGATGAAACCGCGCATGCATTGAGAGAGCATTACACATTATCATCGATTTTTTTTTTTTTTCATAAAATGCAAGAACGTCACAGAAAATTCTAAATTATGTCCATCACGATACTAATACCTAATTTTTTTTTTCTTGAATCACAAGAGTGCACAGCCTTGTATTAGCGTGACAAAGTACCTTCTGTCTATCCAATAAAATTCCTAAATTTTGCTCACTATAACATCGATACCTCAAAATTTTTTCTCGTATTATCAGTCTTGCAAACTTGTACCAACATGACAAACTACCTCTCTCTACCACAAAACCCTAAAGTCTGCACACTATAACTCCGTCACCCCGAACTTTTGCGTCACCAATACCCAAATTTGTACTGGTGACGGAGGGTATTTTCATTAGAATCCATTAAAATTATTTTGAGCCTAGAGTTTAGAGTTTTGGAGAGGTGGGTATTTTTGTTACAAAAGTACAAATTTGGGAATGATAAAATAGAAGAAGAAGAAAAGTTTGGGGTATTGATGTTATGGTGAGCATAGTTTAGGGATTTTGGTGAGTTAAAAAACGTTTCAGCATTAATGTCAAAATGGACATGTTTTGCTGGTTTTCATGGTATTAACTCTTAACTGAACGTGCTTTAACATAACTAACATTGTTATTGTTCGGGCTCTCTTCTTTTCATCACTGCATCATTTCCACCTCCCAACGCCAAAAGAACGAGGTAGCTCAATGAGTTTATGGCCGACTATCTGGTCTTTTTCTTTTTTAGCGCAACCTTCACATAAATTCTTGAACACAGTCATCGCCATATCAACGATCATAACTTGGTGCAACACTCCGAATGGCTTGATCAAGTTGGAGAGGGTGTGACCACCTATATTCTGAAAATGATCGGAACAGGAAGCAGCGATGCATATAGTGATCGAGGTGGACGCGTCTGGAATGGACTTCAATGCCGAATTCGCATCGCACACGAAGCTTACCAATCTCTTTGGCACGTAGCTTTTGCCGTGAAGGCCGATATCAGAGAAATTTAATTAAAGAGAGACTGTGATGGACGCGGGAGAGAAATTGTAGCGTAGGGCCCTGGTTTTGCATTTGGGGATGATGGTAAGGTAAGATTTTAGTGGTCCCATGTCTTTGTCTCTTCGAAACCTAACCACAAAAGAAAGAAAGGAAAAAGAACAAAAGAAATTTCATTTCTTGCTTTGTATTGGAATGATATGTGCCCTCACCAAGGAAATGTCCACTGATTTTGGGCCTTTGATATCTCGAAAACTTATACCAGGAACATAATTAGGATTCGATATATATAGCTCACTTATTGTGTACAAGAATTTTAGGGGTTTGTATCCGATCAAAAGTTCCGGATGTGAAAGATAAAGATGATAGATTTTGTTTTTTTATGGTCGGAGATAAAGTTGATAGATTGAAAGGGTCATTTTGGAATTGAATAATACCTAGAAAGTGGTTTTGTAATTATTATTTTTCTGAGATAGTGATGGAGCTTAAGCCAATCAAGAGGAACAGTTCACTAAAACATTACTTTACAGAGAGAGTTCTTAAACCAAAGAAAATTTAATATGAACGTCAATCTCTTCACAGTTTAATTTAATTAAGTGCTTCTTCGCTTCTTTTAGCATTGAATTATGTTTTGTTGATTTGAAAATTTAGGCTATAAATTATTGACATGGACGCCATTCATTCTATATGGCACGATCGACACTCATATAGGCAATTTTTACAATTTTCTTTTTTAAAACTGAGTATTTTAATTTTTTTTTATTTGTTTTCTTTTCTTTCTTTTTCTTTTTTCTTCTTCCTTCATTGATTGTCATGACTTGATGATAACTAGCAACCAGCCTTAGGTGACGGGTGACCTTGTTAGCTTTGGGCAAGGCTTGAGCTTGCCAAGGTGGAGCCTCGCTTGAGGTCAGCCTTCTCCTGGGGCCAGTCGTCGACGGTTGCTAAGGCTCGACGACTAATGGAAGCATAGGGAAAAAAATGAAAAGGAAAAAAATGAAAAATCATTTAAAAATTCAATTTTTTTATAACATTGTAAAAATTGTCTTCATTAACGTTGGCCGTGCCACGTAAAATAGTTGACGTCCATATCGACAATTTCCGGCCAAAATTGATTGGAATGACTAAACTGGCACATTGTAAAAAAAGGTTCAAAACTCAATTAGTATAACTAAAAAGTTTATGACTGAATTAGCATGAGTGCAATAAGTTTAGGTAATTTTTGCGGACTCGAAGTATCGGAGTGCAACGAGAGCATAGTCATTTTATGTATTTAGTTATTGCTAATTAATAATGATGTAGTTTTAGCGATTTAAGGACCATGTACCTTATTTACTGTTATTTAGTGATTTTCTTAGGCTATCTTTTTTTTTTTTTGGTAAAATATTTGAGGCTATCTATTGTGCTCGATTCTGGCTTTCGGATTTGGAGTGCTACAAATAGTATCGGAGCAACGCGCCAGTCGGAAGTGTAGGAATCAAGTGCTACGCACGACAAATTTCTATACATTGGAAGCTCCATCTTGATTCCACTAGGGACAAAGTGCTATACGGTAGAAGCCACCTGTCACGCTAGTTTCGGACAAATGTTACTAGGTGACAGCAACCTCTTCAACTCATTTGAGGCAAAGTGTTATATCATGGGAACTACCTTTTTAAACTATGAGGAGTGACTTCTAAAATCCCCCCTGCCCGATATGGGCGTGGGCATTGGGCTGTCGACGATGGAAGATCTTTTCAATGATGGAATACAACAATAGGAGTTTTGCCCAATTTAGTGGTCATTTGGAATGTTAGTTTTTGTATTTTTGAACTTCTTAAACAAATTTCGTGATAAGTATAGCTTATTTGTTTAGGATCGATACTTCATCGGCAATTTTTAAAAATCAACACATTGCTGATTTTGGGAAGGACACAGAGCATAACTTTGAGGGCGACTTATTTTCAGTGGGGTAGAATGTAATATCTCGAAATTTAATGCTGAGGAAAATAATTAGGATTCAATGTGTAGCTACTTACTGTGTACTAAGGAAATAAGTGTTCATATCTCTATAAAAGTTCAGACGTGGGTGGAAGATAATAATAATATAATAAAAAGGCTCTTCCGGTCGTGTTTACAAGAGGGTTTTGTAAATTGTTAATCAAGCCAATCAATTTGATGAAAGTACCAAATTGTTACTTTATCATCACCACTCTCCTTTTCTTTTCTTGAACACATTGTTCATTCTCATGGGTTTAAAATTTACCTTCCGACAGAACTTTAGAAAAGCAGTTGTCTGGTTTTGATTCAAGTCTTTCTTGTTATTTTTTTAATCAAAGTGATTAGATATGTAGCGATGATGTGCAAGGAGGGAAGAAATCAGGATGTCCGTGAAGTTCCATCTAGTCCCACACTAGCTAGCCAGAGAAAAAAAAGGTTCATGATAAGATTCGGGCTTAATTTGCGGAGCTGTAAAAGGTTAATTATTAAATCCGAGAGTGGGTGGGACTAGAAATTCACTAATAATTTGCCAATGTATTCAAGCAAAGTTATTGGTTCGATTTACAGATCGAATCAGATGATGCTGTATGCACCCAAAGATTGGGAACAAGGAAATAAACGTGTATATAAGATGGAATCCATATTGATATTGTCGCGACCAATTTTTCGGGTGTGAACCACCTAGGGTTTGGCTAATGTATTGTTAAGCCTGGACTTAACTCGGACTCTCCCAAGCCCATACCAATTCGCGACTTAGGTTCAAGTTCTTAACATGCAATTGATTTTCAATTAGGAGTCGCCACTAATCTATTTTTGGTGGGTCGATTAGAAACCCAAGTAAAGTAACGGGAGGTTTACTTTACTCCTACGAACCAGAGATACGGGTACGGGAACTTGGTTACATTAGATTTCTCTAATGCCCTTTTGGTACCATTCTTTTATTTTGAAAATGTTTTGGCAGGCAATTTGGATTGATTTTAAATCTATCTCTCTAACATATGAGGTGATCATGCGGGTGCGCAAACCACCAATTTAACACTCAAGAAAGTGATGAATAAATTACGAGACTTACCTTATAGCAACGAAAGCATCGCAATGTTAGATCGAATTCAAATCACCAACCCTAGATATGATTTCTAATTAATGCGCAATTTCTTTTTTTTTCTTTTTCACTTATTTAATGAAAATCATGCAATATGCAATGCAATATTAATTAAATGACCTAATTCTAATGACATGCAATTTTTAATTAAATGGACTTAATAACAATCTCTAAACGACATGCATTTCATGAACCTAATTCTATATGACATGCACATGATTTTTATTTTTTTTAATAAGCATGCATCTATCATAATATGCAATGACGTGCAAAGAATGCCCTATTTCTATTTTCTTTTCCTTTTTCTTTTATGAAATTCGAAATTAAAATTGCCAAATATAAAACGTGCAATTTAGATTAAAAAAAAACTAACATCCTAACTGAACGCTTTTTTTTTTTGGATTTTTATTTAAGGAATTCGAAATAAATAAATTTCCTATTCTAAACATGCAAAATAACCCTAAAACAAGTAATATTCTAACATGAACCTAATCTAACTCAAATATATATTTTTTTGGGTTTTTCTTTTACGGGAGCAATCAAATAGAAGCATCAAGAAAGCACGGCACCAAATCAAGCAAGATATCATCCATGCCCATTTAATTTTTGGGAAATAAATTGACGAATCGTATCTCGCGCATGAGATCGGATTGGCCAATTTTAAAATAAAATCACGAATCGTATCTCGAGCATGAGATCGGATTGCTGATTTTTCCGTACAATTGCGGGTCATATTTCGAGCGTGAAATCGGACCGTCAATCATATGTACGTTGCGAAATTAGGAAGATTTCCCAATTTAAAAGGCTAATCGATATTTTGTGGATATGATGGTGTCATTCAAATATTCATACGAGATAATCCCATAAATTAGGCAATAAGGATAAAATCGAATTAAAAGAGATTCTTACCTAATATTTGGTGCCACGTGGATCACGTTGTCGAGTTCGGACGAACGACGGATGGCGGTAGCCTGCGTATGCTCGCCTCGTTGGTTGCTGCTGTACGATGGGGCTCGCGATTGCAACTCGAATCACGCGCAACAAAGGTTCTAGCTCCGCGAGTAGTCACAAATTGTGATTGGTCCAACAATCTACACGTAAACTTCGAGAGGCGACCTGCAAAATAATAACTTTCGTCGTGGTGGTGGCCTGCGGCAATACAGGGATCGTCGGATCAGCAAACGTGCTGGTGAAGTTCGCCTGGACTATTCAATGACGCACTTGGATTGTTACAAGGACATGGTGCTGATGTGGGAGGAACGTCCAGGGGCTGCCACTTGCTCCGGATTCACCAAAAGTCCTGCTAAAAAACTCTACACGTGATAGAATGGCCAAGTGGCTCCAAATTTATAAGTGTGCGAAATCCTCCCCCTTCAATGTATGCGTCCTCCTTTACACAAAGAACGTGTGCCCTTCTCTTGCGCAGATTTTAGTGACTCGGATGTTTGCTGAATTTTGGTTTGCCAATGTAAGCAGCAATGGCAGCAGCTTCAAACAGGCGATGTCGGGATCAATAAGAGTGTCGGCTCATCGGCAGGGCTGGACAGCGGAGCGGCGGGGCTCCAATGTCAAGGTCTCGGACATGGATCAACACCAACCGTCGCGTTAGTCGGGCCCAAGCTTTATTCATATGAAGATGACGTAGCTGTGCAGGGCTTCTCGGCAAGGTGGCAAAGGACGCTAGGGAGACTTTGACCAATGACAAACTTGGCTAGTTCCCAAGTTCTTTGCGAATTCTGCAGGTCTTGTAATAAACCTCCTTGATTATCAAACTTTGACCATGAGGATGTGCTATTGAAGTGAAAACCACCATGCACGTATCACTCACGAACAGTTGCGACAGAAAGTGCTCGGAGATCTTCAACGAGGCAGCAACTTCTCAGCTTCGAAAGGCAACAGTGAGTGACAGCGAGGATTCTAATGACGGTGGTGAGGATCGGTGGAGGCACGGCCTTGAGATTTTTGGCCGCAAAGTACTCGGCCGTGGACTCTCTCTCTCTCTCTTCTTACGTGTATCGCTCAATAGAGTTGCCGACCCCCACGATTTCTCCCTTCTATTCTCTCTAACGTGTGTTTCACCAGTATTGCGTGGCCGTGTATTTGATGTGATGTGGCCTCCAAAACTTTGTGATTGTTGATCACCACCAGACGAGGGGTGCACGCTGCTACTTTATCATCGGAGAGGATCGCGACAAAGCTGGCCGTTGTCAATGCAATGGACGATTGGCAGCAGGGTCGGCGTCCAGGCACGGCCACGAACTTGACAAATTCATGGCCGTGAAGGGGTTTCAACCGTGACTTGTTCAGCTCTCGCGAACGTGCCTTCTCTCAATCGTCCCTTCTCACGTGTGTCTCTCTATGCTCTCAGAATTGTGGCCCTCCCTTTTGTCTATAGTGCGCCCATCTTTTATAGGTCAAGGACGTGACCGAAATTTCCCGGCCTATAATTTATTTCTTTCCTTTCTTGTTTTGCTCCAATGGACGCACAAAATCCTGTCTGGGAGCATCCATGATATATATTGAAATTCCTTTTCCTTCCTCACCCTTGCGTATCATGCATTTGTAAGCCAATTTTTCTTTATTTCCTGTTTCTTTTCTTTTCCAGCTCACATATGAAATCTACCATGAAATATTTTCGTCTTGAAACATTGAATATATCACTCAAGATATGCCTCACGTGCGATATCTCCTCTTGATATTTCATATTTAAACTTCCAATCTTCAGTAAAATATATCACTTAATATATAAATCACGTGAATATATGATATATTTACCGAATATTAGAAGAATAATATGAATCATTTCTGAAAATACCGAATTGTCAACTCGTAAAATTGAAACTCATCCGACGATGATCAAATGCAAAAGTGATAAACAAATGAATTAGTGCAACTAAAATTATATGCTATGCAATTAATATTTTTTCAGGGATAAAATTAACCCCTAATTTTTTAATGCAATAAATGATTAAACTGGTCGCCAAAATTTAGGTGTCAACAGATATCATATTATAGTAAAAGGTAACTCAAATATTTAAAAAAAAATACTGGTTCTTTTTTTCAAAGTGCGCAATGTATATGTTGCTTATTTTACCATATTCATTTTGCATAATCCTTTAAGATGCTCAATTTCTCGATAATTCGATTGGATGACTACTTACCTCAAATGGTTAATTAAGCTTGTTTCCATGCTGTATAACAAACCTAGTCTACAATGAACTTTTGTTTGATACAACCTATATCAAAAAGAGCTCGCACAATCTATCTTAAATTAGTAACACTTAACATCTTAGATTGCTTTATGAATCTAAAAAGACACGTGTTGTGCATCTAAGATAATATGTACGAACACTTATACGAACACGTGTCGTGTCATATATAACACAGTATAAAATCTCCTTAAAATAAACGAGGCTACAAAATGCAGAAGATAACGAGGACAATTTATATAGGAAGATGAGTTTTCTTCCATTTTATGACTTAAAAGAAAGACATCAACGTCATTAGCGACATACTTATTCTGTTTCTTGATCTCTCCTCCCGGCGACATGCACGTGATTTTTAGTACATGTCTTGGAACAACATAACCAATACCTCAGGATAATGTAAACACGCACAAACCCCAAATTCCAACAACAAATACAAACCATAATCATCAGATCAAGAACCTAATAGAGAGATGCAGAACCCATTACTCAAGCATGTGACCTAGCTTAGGCACATTGGAACCCAGAAGGGACCTTCTTGCCACAGTAGTTCAAGAGCAAGCTGAGCGAGACCGGGACATTCAAGTTGAGGCCAAGCACGTTGGCTTTGATGGCAGTGCAGAGGCAGACCGCGGCTTCGAGATCGGCCAAGCCATCGATGAGGCTGCAACAAGGGGTCTTTGGCGGGGTGCCCACCACGAGGTGCAGCAGGTTCTTCAACAGGTTGGCGCACGCCCCAAGCTTGATGGTGTCCCTGGGGCACGTGGCCTTCGCCGGCGTGGGCGGGTGTTTGGGGTGGTGCTTGGCCGGCGGTGGGGGGCAGGAGGTGGAGCTCACCATGGTGAAGAAAAGGAGGTTGAGGGAGAGGAGGAGGGCGGTCGTGGCAAGAGTCCTTGATGCCATTTTCGGTCTCTCTCTCTCTCGCAAAGAAGACACTCGAAAGAGCAAGAGTATAGAACGTGCAGTGTTGTTGGAGGGGGAGAGAGAGAGATGTGGGAATGGTGATGAAGAGGGTCGAAGTATTTATAGAGGATATTTGGGTGGGAAGATAATTTTAGGAGATCCAATAAGTCTCGAGAAGGGTGGATCCAAAGGTAATCACCGCCTAAAGTTTTCCTCATGTCATTTTAAAGAGAGTATATACATCAAAAGCTTAAGTTGTCAGCGTACAACTCGAATTGTAATTTTATTTTGAAATTGAAGCCCATCTCATGGGAACAATCAAAATAAGTTTAAGAAAAGAAAAAGATGAATTTGAGATATTTGATTCTAAAATTAATTTAGAGTTGAGCATACAATTTTCAATTGCGATAACTTATATTGTGAGATTGTAGTATAAGATATGGATCTCACAAGTTAAATTTGATGTCTTATCTTTTCTGTGGAGGGATAGACTATATCCTTTCAAATCTCTTGAAGCTGTACTTTGAATTTATTTACTTATCTTTTGTGAAAGATAACCTTCAAATTCGATATTCTCATTATGACATGTAAGGGATGATCCCTAAAGGATCAAAAATCAAAATAAAGATGATTGCCTTTTATTTATGTCGACATAAAAGATCAAATCCATAGCCGTACCTAGTGAGATGACATTTCACATTATCTATTCTTTCATGAATTCGATCAAATGAAACCTCATCTTAAACACACCACACATTGAGCTTACAATTGAATCATGATCTTCAAGTTTTGCTAATCACGTACTAAGTACCTATGATTAGTGGGCAAAACCCCAATCGAGCTAAATTCGTTATAGTCGCCAGATCGTGAGCTTATAAAACCCCAAAAAATCAAATCCAACTTGACCCGTTTTAAAATCTCGAAATTAGAATGACCAAGTTTTCATAGGAATATTTGACAGGAGGAAAACATGTGGGCTCAAATTCCAGCACAACGCGGCGGTGCAAATGGGGCTGATAGCCTGATAGGACAGACGACAGGTCCTCTCAGGATCGTGGAATTTTGGAGGTTTGTGTGATGTTTAGTCGTCGAAAGCCGGTTGATTCGAGCATTCGATGGGATGTCGTCTGTCTTGTTGCGGCTGCAAGCGTCGTGGGCGCTTTATAATAATGCTACAAATTGGGCGACTTTCGATCTTCATCTTGAGGGCTCACGGTCCCGAGAATTCCTCGATTTCGGTCCTCAGAATCTGCTCACACGCCAGTTGAATCGACCCCCCGAGACAAAAACTGATGGTCGACATGGTTTTAATAAAGTGGTATCCTCACGAAAAAGAAAAATAAACGGGGTGAAATAGATGGGCTCGCCGACTAATCTATTAATAGTAGTCAAAAGGACTCGCGGAATTTTTAGAGAAATGTATTTGGGAAATACGGTTTTTAGTAGATCGGAGTTTGGATGGTACTAACTAGTTACGAAGTGGTGATTATAGTTTAATTTGCTAGAATTAACATAAGAAAAGTCCGTATTGTTGTCGTATCGAATCATGAAAATTAAATGGAAAAAAGAAAAAAAAGAAGAACTAACATCTTGGAACAGATCCTTTATGATAATTATCGAAGTGTGGATGTAGCACCTAAGTTTTAGGAGTATAAAGTTATGGTAGCATGCATGTGATTTATGATTGGTGCACCTATCAATCTCTGTCTCTCTTTTCCTTATCTTTTTCATTCCTTTAAGAAAAATATGGCATTGTGACGAATGAAGTCCAGAAATTACTGCTCCTTTTTAGCTCGAGCTTTCAATGGTGGCCCCTCCTGCTCCATCTGTCACAAATTCCTTCATTGACTACCTCTAACAATTTTAGCAGACTAGGGAATAAAACGGGCAATCGAGAGCACCAAAAATAGTACAATTATTAACAATCCGAGTACGAACTTTTGATTTTGTAAACACTCAAATGCAATCAACTTGTCACTAATCACGTCTGAAGATAAAAACCGTAACTGAGGAACTTTGATAATGATGCTATCAACCCCCTAAAACTTTGAGCAATTTCTTATTCAATATTAAAAGGTTAAATGACTCGATGTGCTAGTACTGCTTATTTCAATGTCCAACTAAAACTTAACGCGTCACATATAGGTATTAACCTTTTTTTGTACATCCAATATTTTTTTCTAAAACATTTATGACTTAGTCCTTATTACTATATAATATTTTGACTAGTACTTTCATAAGGTTGTCATTTGTATGTGCGATATTCAACTTGCAGTCACAAGAAATGAATTAAGTTGATTAAAAACTTATGTAGGCGAATGTACAAAATGGACATGTGACTTTCTGGTTGTGAAATTTTGTCACTTAGCAGCTTGATGATCGGTGATTATTCACGGAATTGGAACGAATAAATGCATTGATTACTGTCGCATTGAGACAGAAATGCACATGGAGCAGTCATGAATTTATTCTAAAAAAGAAAGAAAGTTGACAGAAACTCGTGATCAATATATCGAGTAGTCTTTACATAGCAAGACTATGCTCCACCTCCAATAATGATTTATAGACTAGATCTTGCGTAGTAATTACGTGGATTCACGTGAAATTATATCTTCTAAATCAATTGTTCTTGCGACTAGAAAGCACTGATACTTTTCGGGAGTTTTCGTGTCAGACATTCCGATACATGTCCGACATGCTTCAATAGGTGGTGAATAAATCTCGGAAAATCTGACATGTGATCAACTCTTTTAACACACAAATCCGGAATTCCAACACATATGATGTCAATTTTAAAAATTTTCAATAAATGAGGAGTTAAGATGTGGATATGTAAACAATAAAAAAAAAAAATAATAAAGAAGGAAAGAAAGACTTCTTATTGTACTTGATGATGAAATTTCAGATTTTTTTTTTCGACTTATTGTTAAATGCTAAATTTAATAGTCAAATGTGGATTATTTGTTTTTTCTATTGGAATGTAGTTGAATTTGTCAAATTGAAAAGATAAATGATATCAATAAATTGTGGATTAATATTTTTAGTGTAAATTCATTTTATGCTCTTTTTTATTATTTATTTATTCATAAATTTGAATCAAATTATTTGATTGAAATAATCATAAAATGATAATTTATCATGTATATATATATATATATATATATATATATATATATATACATGTCCCAATGTGTCGAAATTTTCTATTTTTTGAAAATTAACGTGTCGACGTATCGTGTCATGTCATATTTCGTATCCCGTGTCGGTGTTGGTGTCGGTGCTACTTAATTTGTAGATCTAGCCCTTCGATATTGACTCGTTCACCTACGAAATGACATCTTCAAAGGACCGGACTGTAACATCATAGCAGCTTCCTGGGCACAACTCATGATCAGAACCAAACAAATAGAGCAGGAATATTCCTAAGGTAGATATTACTGATGAGATTAGTGCAGAGAATAAGAGTACTGTGCCCAAAAAAGAAAGAAAAATTGAAGAGGAGCATGTGGATTTTGGACTATAGCGCATATATTAACAAGACGATGCGCAGAGAACTTTCACGACAAAAACTAGCTTGGATTAAGTAAAATGGACCATATCTAACTAGCCGATGAGCATAAATATGACACACATATACACGAGCTGATGGCTACGGTCGGGCTTTTTCGGAGCCTCCATGAACTTGCAGTTAGAACTTCGGTGGAAATGAATGAAGAAAAAATAATTTGGACGAGGACAGACGAGGACAGAGAGGAGCAATGGACCGCAACCATTGGGGCGTAATACAGTTGAATTTGACTTTCGATTTTCAAGAATCGCTCTCGATCTAGCCGTGAACGGCTTCATTGGTAACTTAATCTGTAACGACCCGGGCCCCACCGTGTAATATTGTTCGCTTTGGATAATGAGTTATCACGGCTTTAAAACGCGTTATGCAGGGACAGAGGGCTATCCCTCGAGCCTTCCCTCTCCCAAGCTATAATATTGTCTGCGGGCCATCCCTAATATTGTCTGCTTTGGAGGCATGGCCCACCAGCGCACGTCCTCCCTCACGGCTTTATTTTCAGCGCAACGGAAGCATATATAAAACGCGTTACACTGGTTAGAGAACTCATGTCTTATAAACTAGTCCAGAACTCCCCCCTAAGCGATGTGGGACAAGAGAGGGACCCTTCCCTGCGCACATCCGGGGACCGAGGCGCGGACGCACCGCCATCCCTTCTCCCCGCGCACCGCCGCTTGGGTTGTCACACTCTCCACCCTTTAGGAGCACAGCGTCCTCGTTGTGACCCCACACACGGTCGGGAGTCGGCTCTGATACCATTTGTAACGACCCGGGCGATGTGGGACAAGAGAGGGACCCCTTCTCTGCGCACATCCGGGGACTGAGGCGCGGACGCACCGCCATCCCTCCTCCACGCGCACTACCGCTTGGGTTGTCACACTCTCCACCCCTTAGGAGCACAACGTCCTTGCTGTGGCTTTAATACCATTTGTAACGATCCGGGCCCCACTGTGTAATATTGTCTGGCTTTAAAACGTGTTATGCAGGGGCAGAGGACCATCCCTCGGGCCTTCCTTCTTCTAAGCCATAATATTGTCCGCTTTGGAGGCACGGCCCACCGGGCCGTCCTCCCTCATGGTTTTGTTTTCATCATAGCGGAAGCATGTGTGAAACACGTTACATAGATTAGAGAACCCAAGCCTTATAAATTAGCCCAGAACTCCCTCCTAAGCGATGTGAGACAAGAGATAGACCCTTTCCTGCGCACATCCGGGGACCGAGGTGTGGACGCACCGCCATCCATCCTCCCCGTGCACCACCGCTTGCGCACGTCCGGGGACCGAGGCACAGACACACCGCCATCCCTCCTCCCCGCACACCGCCGCTTGGGCTATCACATAATCAACTACATTTAAACGCTGGATTCTATTCTTCACCAAGGAAAAAAAGAAAAAAACAACACGGTCACCGATTCAGTGACAAATTTTACATGGAATTCTAATGACCGTGGTGCACAAATTTTGTATACTTAACCTCTTTTTCGACAAGACTGGCCATTACTTTTGGCCAAAGTGCTTTCAGTATTGTCTTTCCATATGAAAAAGCATCTTA
This sequence comes from Eucalyptus curtisii, assembly GCA_017140595.1. Classification (NCBI taxonomy): domain Eukaryota; kingdom Viridiplantae; phylum Streptophyta; class Magnoliopsida; order Myrtales; family Myrtaceae; genus Eucalyptus; species Eucalyptus curtisii. Next base: position 20,319,625 of record CM029497.1, read on the forward strand.
TAAGATGCATGTGTGGTCCTTCTTGTCTAGTAGTCCCTTATATAATTTGTATTATTGTGCTAAAAATGCGTCTTCAAGATGTTGGGTGTGTTTGTACCATTACCATATTACTATTGGCACTGCCTATGTAATGGTAACTTCTGCAAGAAGTTGAATTAGATCGCAGTTTGGAAAAAACCCAAGTTCATATATACTCTGACTTTCTAAACACCTGTTCCTCTTTCTCGAAGTCTAATGTCACTATTACCATATTACCCATGGGACTATCTATGTGATCGTAACTTTTGCAGGGAGTTGAATAGGATCGGAGTTTGGAAAAATTTTGAGTTCATATACACTCAAATGGCTTTCAAAACACCCGTCCATCTTTCTCAAAGTCTATTGTCTTTAGAGCTTAGAGTTATATTGTTAGTTCGATACGATGAGCTGGTTCCACAACTATGCTCTCCACTTGCCACTTTGTAGATCCTGTAAATAATGAAACTTCTGAGATCTAGCGGACAAAAAGGCAGTCTCTTGTAACACCTGGAGAAAGGGTATGTGTTGTGGGATGGCGTAACTGTCTCGGATTGCTATTGGTTTAGTGAAACTTTTTCTTGAATCCTCTTTTTGGTGATTGATCATGCATATCAAGGTAAGGTTGAATATTCCATCTTCCCTTCTCATTCTTGTGATATACAGAAGTTTATTTTCCAGTCTGGAATAAACGTTCAATTTCATTTCGAGGGAGTATTTATATAATTCCACAATTTTTTAAACTTTAAAATGCGTCGACACGTTACACGAGGCGACAAGATCTCCATATCTCTCAAGTATTTCTGAACTTTTCATCTCTGATCAATCATCTCTTGGCAAGAAAGGTTGTTCGAAGCTGTTTAGCGCTCGGATCTTTCTTGGAGAGCGAGTGGAGATTAGGTTAATTAAACTTGCATCCAGCTGGTGGTAAACCCACCTCGAGCTATATAAAACCCAACGCGATTGTGTAGCTGATCAACTGCTCTCATGTCTGCTGTCAATCATAAGCCAAAACACACATTTCTTTCTTTTTTCTAGCAGCAAAGCTTGAAAGGGTTAATTTGTTGAGCAAGCAGGTGACATTCATAGCTCAGCTCTAACTACTCATCTCTTTGTCCTAGAAAAACTCCTGTTAAGCACTGTCGAGTGTGACGTTAACTCGAGTATACTCTTGTAGAATTCATGAGGGAGTAGTATTTATGAGTGGTCGATGCACTTACAAAACCTAATATTCTCAAGTTGGCTACATCGTCGCCCTTTCTGATGTGGTCATAAATCAGAAGTGATCTGAGGCTTAGGCTTGCCCGACTAGGAACAACTCTAAACGCAAAGTGCCAGCATATGGCATCTCTTTTTACTTATGATATCATGAAATAACATGAGAACTTTGCGAACGGGATGTCAGAAAGTTCCAAAATATAGAATGAGCAAGTCATTTGATGTGTTGCTGACGGCTGAGGGATGTAGATCAGCGAGGGTAACTTCGCTGTTGTGTACCCCAATTAGTGGTAGAAGAAAATGAGGCAGTCCTCGACACCACAAATAACTGTGCCGACTCTTGGTTCATGAGAAGTTATCATGCTAGAAAAGAGTACGCTTTATTTGTTGAATGAAGGAAAACAGCAACCAGCCACAGTAATTCGATGTAAAACCGGAGAAAGCAAAGACAGAGCAATGTGATCACAAGTGAATTACAACATCAAGCAAAACGAAAGAGCCCTCATGCACATTGGAAACCATAAGGCACGTCCTTCCCACAGTAGTTCAGCAGCAAGCTCAGCGAGACTGGGACGTTGAGGTTGATCCCGAGGATGCTCGCTTTGATGGCAGTGCAGAGGCAGACGGCAGCCTCGAGGTCGGCCAGGCCCTCGAGGAGGGTACAGCAGGGGGTCTTTGGAGGCGTGCCCACAACAATGTTGACCAAGCCATTCAACAAGTCGGCGCACACGCCTAGTTTAAGGGCATCCCTGGGGCAAGAGGGCTTCGCCGGCTGCGAGTGTTGGTGGTGCTTGTGCGGCTTCGATGGTGGAGGTGCGCATGGCAGAGGAGTGGAGCTGACTAACGTGAAGAAAAGGAGGTTGAGGATTAAAAGGAATGCAGTTGATGCAAGAGCCTTAGAAGCCATGATTGTATCTTGAAGATAGAAAGGTACGAGGGTGCAGAATGACCAAGGCGAATGTGATGAAAATGGTGAAGAAGAGCAAGGGTTTATATAGTGGCCTATCCCATTAATGTCCTTTTCGTTGTAGATCTACATATAACGTGCAGTAACATACCGAAATTTGTTTTGATTAACCATCAAGATCGATTATTTTGTAATTTGGTAGCTACCGGATCTCGAGAAACTGGGTTTTCGAGAGATTGTACAAATTACACCCACCCGAAAATTGAAAAAAGCGTTTAATATAGCAAGAAAACGAAATATCGAGAGTGCGGAGGATCAAGTGGGCATCATGTCAATTGGAGCGAAATGTGCAGACAACAACCTGGCAATGCAGCTAGAGAAGATAAGGTGGAGGATCGTGAGGCTTGGAGTTTAGTGTCTGATCATATCTGTCATCCATCTTCCCTATCCCTCGAGCGAAACTATGGTCCTACTGTGTTTTGGTTTTTTTCCTTTTGTGGGAGCAAAATACTCTTGGGCATGCGTGAATGATTTGCACTTTCACCAACATCGAATCGTCTATTTTTGAGAAGGGTGCTTGAGATGTGCTGGTCGTCATGAATCTGTCTCCCCGTCGGTCTTGATAAGAACAAGAGAGAACTCTATGAAGGGTGTCACGGGCCGACGGACCAAAGGCCCGGGAAAGTGTGGCCCAAAACCTTTAATGGGCCGATTGGGCAGGGTGATCAAGCAATCTTACTGGGCCTAATTAGCCGAAAGCACGGGCTAGGTTGCGGTGATGGTATCGGTCCGATGGGATGGCCTACGATGTGTCATTGGGGGTGTTCCAAGGCATGGGAGAATCAAAGAGCAAATTAGGTGAATTGAACCGAACTGGACTGGACCGAGCCAAGCGTTAGTTTGGGTATGGACTGTCCTCTCAAATTTGCGTTTTCGACTCGATGGCCTTTGGTTGCTGCCGTGCGGCCACCACACACAAAAAAAAAAAAAAAAAAAAAAAAAAAAAAAAACCTTAAACAAGTACACCCACCCACGATAGATTTACCCAAATTAATTTTTTGATCATTAAAAACTCCAAATTGGTACATTATGACATATTTACCCTTCGTTAATTTGGATTATCATGAAAAATTACAAACTAGTACACCTATGACAAACGGAGGGTAAAATCCTAAATTAGTATAACTGTTAATTACCACATGTCACTCAATTTGGCAATTTAAAAAGAAAATATAATGAAAATTAACAGAGGGCATATTTATAACAGGTGCACTAATTTGATATATTAGTTTGAAGTAAATTCAGTTTTAGGTTTTTCGTAATATTAGCCTATAGAAATATGGACGTAAGTTGTTCTAATACTATTTTATACTCTTCCTTATATGAACTTAATTAATTGTCAAGGGGTTTTTCTCCTAGTGGGTATCATGATAATTTTGTAATAGGAGATTAGCTACGATTTGTGCCTCCATTATGTTGGTCTCTAGGGGGACTAACCATCAAAATATAACATCCATCCCCATTCTATTAGGAAACAAATTAATTCGCCGTCACTCTCTATGACATAATAATAATAATAATTGCTAATAGAGATGAGAATGATTTTAGAGTAAAACCGGAAACCTGAGACCTCATCCAGTCTTCGGTTCTATATTTTTAAGAATCAGGAATATGCAGTTCGGTTCCCAATTCATGAGGAACCGAACCGGGAACCTACAAAAACCTAAAATAAAAATTGACTTATACATTTAGCTTTCTCATTCTACGAAACCCTAATCTTCCTCTGCGAGAGCGACTCCTTGACTTTTTTCCTCCCCACAATTTCTTCCTCTAGAAAGTCCAGACGCTGCTTTATGTTGCGGTCACCGACGCCAGCGGTGGAAAGGCACAAGTGACGAGCCCTATTAGCGACGAGCTCTTACGCGGTTTCTTCATTCGTAAGCGACCCGAGATGGTGAAGGGAAGAGAACGAAAGTGGTTGGTGTAACATCGGTCGCAAGGCCTTCTTCCCTCGCGACTTCAACATCGTCGACTCAGTGACCGATTCGGAGAGAGATTCGTTGTGGAAGGTTGATTGAATTTTCGGTTCAAGCGATTGTCCGTAGCTTTCGCATTACTTCACGTGTTTGACAAGTCGCCTGGACGTTGAAGTCTCCGTTTTTCTCTCAGTTAGTAGGGTAAACGTTCTTAAAAGGTTAGGGCTTTGCTGCCATGCGTGGTATTCTTGTGGCGGTGAGCCATGTAGCTTTCTCATTTTGTGCTTTCTCAAAAGTTGCATTGAGAAGACATTAATTCCAAATATAACTAATAAATAATATTTTTTTTATTTCAAATTTCATAACTTCCAAAGACATCGAAAGAACAAATACAACCTTTTATAAATTGTGACACGACTAATAAAGATTGGCAAAATTATTATATGAAACAAAATAATCATTATTTTCTACAAAGTGTTAAGTGTGCCTAATAATTGCAAACCTGCACGCGGGTATTGTAGGGTCCAGCGCACCGTCTATTGTTTTTATTTGAACAAGTTATAACACTTACACACTTATAAAGTGGCCCACGTAAAATAAACAATAAACATATTCTAAGTTTTAAAGTATGCTGGTAGGTTTCAGATTTCAGAAAATGAAGAATTGGATTTAATAAGTTTTGAAACTGCTTATCCCTAATTGCTAAGTAAGAGAGGCCATGCACCACTCTAACGGAAGTCTACCTCTTTCTCCATGATTAGCAATTTTTTTCTAATACACTCGATAGTTAGAGATCTTAGTCACCTGTCAACAAAAGCAAAAAAGATTAAAAAAAAAAAAAAAGGTTAGGATATTTCATATATGAGAGAACCCTTTTTTAATTGACAAGTGACGAAGTACACCCGTTATTATACATTCTCCAAGTAAAGTCAAAACAACAACAATCAAGGCTTCCATACATATGGTAAGTCTCAAATAAGGACATGAGGATGTGAGGAACATCGATCAGCAAAAGGAAAATGAGGCAAAAAAACAAAGCAGCACGTGTTTTTGTTGTTGTCAATCTATGTGGTCGGTCCGTCCCTCAAATGCCCAACTGACTTTGAAGCTCCAGGAGGGTCTCGGCGGAGGCTCTGAGCTTCTGCATCTCCTCATCCGTCAGGTGCACGTTGGTCACGCCCACGACGCCGCCATGGCCGAGCTGTGCCGGCAGGCTCAGGAACACATCCCCTCCCTCGATGCCGTAGAACCCCCTCGCGAGGACCGAGACCGGGTGGATCCTGCGCTGATCGCGGAGGAGGGTCCGGGCCAGGTTGGCTACGGAGTAGCCGATCGCCCAGGACGTGTAGCCCTTGAGGTTTATGACTTCGTAGGCGCCCTCGACCACGGTCTTGTGGATGTTCTCCAGCATCTCCTCTTCGTACGGGATCTGCTGCCGCTCCAGGAAGCTCAGGATCGGGACTCCCCCGACGCTTATGCTGGACCACAGGGCAACCGAGCTGTCGCCGTGCTCTCCGACAACATAGGCCTGTATGATCACAGTCATTCGACATAGTCATTTGATCACAGTCATTGTCTTGCCTCATATTAATCTAGGTTATGAGTAACACTCAGTAGACATTTTCGTTTTTGTACCTGCACGTCCTGAGCGTTGACCTGAAGATGATCCGCTAGCAAGAACCTAAATCTGGACGTGTCCAAATTCGTGCCCGAGCCGATGACCCGGTTCGGTGGAAACCCAGAGATCTTCCACGCCACGTACGTCAATATGTCGACCGGGTTCGAGACGACCATGAGGATGGCGTCGGGAGAGTGCTTGGCAAGCTCGGGAATGATGCTCCTGAAGAGGGCCACGTTCCTCTGCAGTAGGTTCAGCCTTGACTCGCCAGGGTTCTGCCGGGCGCCGGCGGTGACGACAATGAGGTCCGACGCTGAGGTGATGGCATAGTCGGAGGAGGAGGAGAGGATGGTGGTGCGGGGGAGGAAGGCAGCGGCGTGCTGGAGGTCGAGCATCTCGCCGCGGAGCTTGTCAGCCATGGGGTCGACAAGGGCGATCTCGTCGACGAGGTCCTGGGTGAGGACGGTCTGCGCGATGGCCATGCCAACATTGCCTGCCCCGACGACGGTGATCTTGGTGTGGCGGTTGGTCTGGGAGGGCGGGGCGGTGTTGTGGATGGGCCTGAAGAAGGCCTGTGACAGGTCGAGGCCACCGGGGCCGAGGGATGAGGCGGAGTACGTCTTGTGCATGGTGTTTGTAGTGGGACGGCGGCGACAGGTGGCGGCAGCGACGGCGGGTTCAAGAGCAGAGGTTTCGGTATGGCGGTTGTTAGTGGCGGTTGTTTGGTTTGCAGTTTGGAGATAAATGGTTTGGAGGTTTTGTGGGGTTTTATAGGACAATGAGGAGGGAAAGTTCTTTGGAGAAGAAGTCTTCCTAATCATACGTCTTGAATGACACAAAAGCGTAATTTCCCATATGTTAAAATATCAATTTACCCAACCATTTTACTTGTCAAATGACTTAACATGTCAATTCAATAAACCGATTTTATTACACGTGACACTATCTATCTCAAAATCACTTAAAAAAGTATGAAATATTAATATATTTCATTTTATGTTTTTTGAATTTTCATCATGGCCATTGTCAGTGCAAATATATAACTTTTTGGGTGGGTAATCGATTTATATACGTGACAACATTCTATCGCAAAAATACCGAAATATTAATCGAATGCATAGTTTCATGGGGAGTGTTTCCTATTGAAAGAAATGCATGGTGAATATTTTCCATGTTTGCTTGCTGCTTGCTGGTGCCTAAGCATCAAGCACTTGCATTGAATCTTCTTTAACAGCTCCTCTTGTCCTCGCTTGATGAGGACTAGACTTTCTAGATCATTCTATCAATTCTGTCAACTTTTAAAAAGGGAAATCAAAATATGCAACATATTATTAATGTATACATCTTATTTATGATGCGATCTCGCAACCTGATATAATAAGCGCAATCACAAAACAAACCATTCCACCTAGAAATCACGTTCTGCGTGTATTCACGACGCTATGTGATCCAAATATCGTAGATGGGAATAATAAATTACTGATGTTGAAAGTTCAAAGTGCTTGGAGGGCACTCCAAGGCCCAGGTGCATGGGGACAGCTAGAGCCGTACGATCGATTTTTCCGTGGTGGACAATCCAATTCCATGGGCTCCAGCACTGGAGAAGCTTCTTTATTGAAATTCAATATGCCTTTTGTTTACCCCCGAATTGACCGGACAGCCTTAAGGCTCTCGGCAGCAGAAATAACGTGCAGGAAATTCTCTGTTTTGCGCGAATCAAACCAATTGATAATGAAAGTTGAGACATCGCCTTTCACGACAAGGAAATGACATTGCTTGTCTTTTGAACGCATAAATAAGGAATATGCCCGACGGCTTCATAGGTCCCGACCCATTTTGAGGAAAAGTGTAGCTCGTTCCATTAGTTCCTCAACATAAGACATGAGTTTCTCAACGTAAGTCATCTGTTGTCAGGTTATCCAACCCAAAACCTTATATGTCTATGGGTTAATGCCACAAAAAGCTCCAAAGTAATACATCTATGATGAATTTACTCCAAACTAGTTTTTTTACTACAAAAACTTCAAAAGGATATACCTATAACAAATCTGTCATCCATTAGTCTTCGTAAAATTTTATTTAATCAAATTGCTAAGTTATAAGTTTGGGGTTTTACCCTTTGTTTTTGTGTTTTTTCATGATAGTAATTCAATTTAACAAAAACTAATGGATTGTAAATTTATCACAAATAATTTGAGATATATATGTCACAGGTATATTAGTTTGAAATCTTTATGATCAAAAAATTAGTTTTTGGTAGATTTTTTGTCACAAATGTACCAATATATATTTTTTTGTATATCAACCCTAAAATTATAGATGAAGGCTAGACCGCATGATGCTTTCACGTACCCTCTTATATAGCAAAATAAACAAGGGCAGTACCCAATCCCGATACCATATTGGAAAATTTAAATTTATACGTGAAGGAATACCATGAGTTTTGTAAATAAATTATGCGGGATACCTTAATAAATTATAACGTCTTTCTTGACACACAAGAGTGAATATATATGCCAACAAGTTTCCATCTATCTACCATCTAATTTCTATTTGCTGTACTTAACACGCACATGACAAATGCTGCTGCCTTTGTTGGCGGTATCATCACGCCTCGAACTCGAAAGGAACGAGATCTAGCGACTTCCATGGAAAGCTCCCTAGAAATTTTCTTGTTAGAGAAAGAAATCTGTAGTTTTGAGAAGAAACCACGCAAGGGGCAGCCCCCGGATTTGAGCCTCTAAGAAAGCTTTCCACCGACCCCGTCCGAAGGGGGAAACACGGCGTGGGTTGAATGGCACGACTGTGAGTTTCAACTCTCGAGAAAAAAAGGTGCAAATGGAGAGAAGTGCTTATCGCGGTGTCTCCCATCATTCCCACCGCTCGTTCCCTTCCTTCTGGTCTCCCGAAACGGCCGCCGCCTTGCCACGGCCCCGCTGTCTTCTGACGAATCCGAGGTCTTCGAAGTCCATTCCAACTCGTGTTTCGGTCGCCCCACCACCAGTTACAGCCCAACCGTTGGGGTTTTTTCCAAGTATGTGGATGGGTAGGTTTCTTCTCTTATTAACTTCCCAAGAGAAAGGCTATCGTATAAGGGCATTCCAGACCCTTTTTGGCTATTATCAATTAGGGACGACGGAACGACCTAAAGAGGTTAAGGCGGCTTTCCAACGCTCCGTCAACATCGATTGCCAACAAATTTAATTCGAGCGAGATGTTCCTAATCAGTGGATGGGGTACATCCTGACCAGGGAAAAACAGACGATAGCATAATTCGGCCTAAACTTCGGCCGAAGCTCAAGACGCTTGGCAATAGCCGATTCATCAGCATCTCTATCAAGTCTCCCTTTCCAATCTTCACAAGTTCACGCAAACCATCCATGCCGAGATTGTGTCGCAAGCCTACTCCGAAAGGGTTACATTTAACTAGACCCGAATTTAAAGCATGCATTCTTCTTAAAACACGGAGTTCTGATAACATCATTTATCAATAGTCATATCTAAATAGAGGTTGTGATAAATGATATGATATAAATAGAGTTAATTTCAGCGAAAAATTGAAATCCGTCAAAGTTGCCATTGTGGGAGGCTGCTATTTTTTTAATACTATCTCGAATGGATTTTTGGCAACAATCGAGAGGATGTCTTCGAGATATGAGACTGTGGATACTTTTTCTCCCTTTGGACATTCCCAAGAGAGATTTTGTCTCCTAAACCAGCCATTGCCATAGCCCACAGGCTTCTGATGAATCCAAGTTCTCATGTCGATTTGAGTGGGTGGTTCGATTCAACCTTTTAGAGCCACCCTTCAAGTTTTTCCAAGCATATATGGAAGGGCGCATTTTCTTCTCTCATCACTTTTATGCAGAAAAGCTATCATATAAGGCTATTCTAGACCCTTTTTATGATTATCAATTCTGATGACGTTATAGCATTAGGTACACCTGTCAAATAGATGAATTGGATAGAAAATGGTCTATCCAAATTAATCAATTTAACCAGTTTTGACTTATTTTTATACAATACAAATCTATTGACCTATTTCGACCAGAAAATGATCTAGTAACCCATATCCCAAACTATGACACAAAATACCTACAACACTTTCATATTCTAAAGAAGCTTATAAAACTCTTTAAGTTTCGACCTAAAAAAAAAGGTGAGTGTAGAGTGCACAAGTGCAAAATCAAGTGAAGATGAAAGAGAGTTATATATATGGATCAAGTCTAAATAAATTATGAACTAATTTAACACTTATATTATTTTGGATTTTACCATTATAAACTCATTTACTTAGTATAGTTTTACCTATATAACAATTCAGCCTATCAATATGGATTAAGAGATAGATTTATGATTCATTTTGATAGATCTATTATTAAGGTCATTAACATCCTAACCAAGAAAAAGGGGATAAATATGCGTGATTCAAATTTAAAATAATCTAACAATAGTTGAGCAATCGGCATCTCTATATTATAGGGGCGAGTCGTGGATCTTGGGTGATCACAAGTTTATCTCATCACAACCCAAGAGCCCGAAAGCTCCATTGGCGACCACCCCACCTTGCTTGTTAAGGTTGTGTTCTTTATTTTACATGCCAAACCTGCATGCCCCAAACCCCAATTGGAGAGGATATTTTTCTTGCCTTCTCAAGAATATCCTGCATTTTACCTCGCAAAGTTTAAAGATAACAGTTTGAAGAATATCCTGCATTTTACCTCGCAAAGTTCAAAGATAACAAAGTCTAAGCAAAACGGAACATTTTGCAAGGGCATTAATATTTAGTCTCACATCTCGATCCGGACAATTCTGCTGCGAGTCCATCCTCAGAAGGACTACAATTAAGTAGACCCGAATTTAAAGTACTCTTCTTAAGACAGTTCCGAAATCATTCATTTATCAAATAACCATGTGCAAGCAGATGCCGTGAAGGGCGATTCCACATGAAAATGTGTCAATTTTGACGAAAAATTGAAATCTATCAAAGGTTTCCCCTACACATCGATCAGCTTATCACCTACAATTACGAGGACGTCTTCGACAAATTAGACTGTTCTGAGTTTTTTTTTTCTCCCGTTGGACATGAGCATTACATTCACTTCACATACATTACTTTCTTCTTCAGCGCCCCTGTTGGAAAAATCCCCCAGGCACCACATCACAACAAACCACTCTCCAGATGGTCCTTCGAGAATGTGAAGCACGATTCTAATCAGGATTTGCATAGTGCTTGTTCAGCACTTTCCAAAGCTCATAAAATCATAAGATATTGAACTCCATCTAAGAAGATTCGCCAGCATCAAAAGGACCGAGCAGGAACTTTTCTTGTGAAACTGACAGTCGGAGCTTATATACAAGATGTACATAATACTACTTGCCACGAAATTCTTCATAATGACAAAAGTAAATAGCACCGGAGAACAAGTGGAAATAAGCCACCTGCTAAGATAGCTATTGCAATCTAACACCCAAGCCCGAATGTGTTTTCTCCGCTGTAAGTGACGTACAGAAACCCATCTTCATCCTTCTTCTCTTCATATATCGCAGACATGATTGCCCCTGCAAGAATAAATCGGAAAGGAACGTCTCTCTTTAAGTCCATTCCGAGTTACAGTGCAAGAAGCATGTATAAGTAGATGACACTTCCTGGACGAAAAGCAAGAATCACCTGTTGGTGGGAGAACATTGTCCACAAAGATGAAGATTGCCTTCTCTGCACTCAACTTGATCCTTTTGCGGATAACATATACAAACTGTCCGACTGTCAGGTCAGCAGGAACAAGATACCTAGCATGCACATCAAGATTGAGGATTAATCGGTGAAGACAGAGGATTACTTCTCATACCAGTGCAGAGTGATACCTTTGACACTAAAAGACAATCTACAGTAACCCAGTATGCAAGAAAGTCACAAGAAGAGGGGGTGCAAACATAGTTGCATGATGAGCATAGCAACTACAAGTCCACCAAAAACTTTATATAATGTGGACACATGACCTATTGAAGGACAAAATGGGCTCTCAGTTTCCCCATTGTTTTTTGGAAGAAAACATCATGAAAGGGAAGAAAAGTCAAGATAGATAAATGATTTATGGCCCATACAACTGATAAACTGAACAAGCTGAATAAATTATAACAGACATCACCAGACAAGTTGAGGGCCACAATAATGAAAAAGGTTCAGAGACACAACATAGGCAACCACTGAACAGTCTTTCCATCAATAACCAGATAATCTCCCCCAACCCCTTCTGTTTAGATGAGAGTCTAATGTCCAACAAACAGAGAGCAGGTGATTGACAAAAGCTCGATTCTTACTTCTTCTTGTCAATGTTCGGGATATCACTTCTCTCAGCCTTCTCCACAATCACCTTAACCAAAGACAAAGCCCAAGACATGTTAGCTTCAAAACCCAATATGATGAAATGCACATGCATTCATCTTCAAATACAATACTGGGAAGATCAAGAGGGTAAGGAAATAGAACCAAAAAAAGCTACTGCATCTTGGTAATGGTGGTCCACCACACCCAGCCAGTCCCTAATACATATGGACTTTCATAGCCTAAATCATGGAAGCCTGAAGTTCTCACTACCATAACGCACACTTACTGATTATAAAGTAAACAACTGAGCTTTTCCAGGCCAGTAGTAACAGTTTTGAACTCAAATTATCCCAATAGTCACTACCTTTCAAATAAATAAAAAAAGCACACCTTTTCCTTCTCAATGACCTCGTAATGTCACCCTAAAGATAAAGTACAAAAATTAGAGGAGAGAATTGAGATTACAGGTTATTTTTCAACTATCGAGTGCCCAAAGAATCTGGACATCAATATGAATGACTTCTGCCAAACAGATCAAAAAACCACCGAGGTCCATATGAAACCTTGTATGTCATAAGCAAATTGCTTGTAACAATCTTTAATATAGAGGATACTCTGCTAAGTCGATATTACAGTCTATTCATAAAAAATTCTTTGCACATGAAAGGATTAATCAACGTAATGTAAAATTGACCTGTTTTGGGGACACAGAGCAGAAGCGATGACAGAATATTAAGAAATACTGGCCTGAACGCATTTACATAGGCAACGAGGTGGGCGCTATGATTATATGTGACTAAGTCATCTTAAAAAGTTGGAAGAAAATAAAATTTATGGTCAATGAGTAAGAGAGAGCTCAAGCAGGCAATACCCGTTCTCAATTCAAGAGAATAAAAGGGCCTCATAAACCACTTAATTTCCCATATTGTTAGACAGAAATTCTAAAATGCTGGACAAAGTAATACTGGGAGCTTGACTTCCCACTCCGCAAGTCCTTGAGGGCATGAGAGATGAAGCGCACGAACAATCAAGTATGCCAAAAAGTATAACTAGATACTTAAGTTCCCAAAGAAGCAAACTTAAGGCTAAATTTTCCAAAGACAAGTTCATCAGCATGAATCATAACAAGTTCATCCAACTTTCATTCTCACCGGAATTCTATCTGGGTACTTCTCCCTTATCCTGGCAGCCTCCGCCCGCCTCTTCTCTGGGTTTACAGGACAGTTTTATTAATTAACACGTTCAGAATCAAAGCTTGAGCAACAAAATAACAACAAAAGCGAATTGCTACTCAAGGGAGAGTAAAACGCACCAAGATCATGCTCTTGCTTGAAGTAACTCTTAGCCATTCGACCTGCTACCATAGCCCCAAAAACATAAGCCAAAACTGATAAAATCGAGCATAACATATGAAAAAGAAGTAATGATAACAACAACAGAGCCCTTCAATTAATCACCCCATCCCTCCACGCCATATATGCAAGGGTAGTTCAACATAGCAGTACAGTCAAATTCAGGAGGTGAAGCCAGTTTCCTAACCCAAAAGGAAGAAGAACAAAATTGAAAAAAAAAAAAATTAAAAAAGCTCAAAACTTTATCTCCTTCTCACGTCCCTGAGCACAGAATTTACCGACGATCAGACATACAAAGAATCAAAAACACAGAAAAAGGGAAAAGCAACCCGGGATTCTGCAAATTCAAGCATGAGCACCGTCGAAGACAAAGCAGAGAGATGAACAGCGATCGATTCCCAAAACAAAGACTCGAACTTTACTACGTTCCGACCTCTTGGGTAATCGAACGGAAGTACAAGTTCGCAAGCGGACGAAGAATCGAGAGGCAAGCTGGAAGCCGACGATCGTACCTTGTTGAGTGACGGAAAAGGGGGCTCGGTCGAGAGAGAGAGAAAAGAGAGATAAAAGAGAGAGCTTTTTTTGGGGAGAGAAATCTTGTGAAACCCGTGGGAATCAGTTGGAGAAGATAACGAGGATACGAGGCAGCCTTTTGGCTTTGTGTATTTCCAGTAATTTCCAGCTACTCCATTGTCAATGCCCATCTTTAATAATAACCCTTTTTTAATTAAGTGAAATTTAAATTTTATAAATAAATAATAAAAAAAGAAAAAAAGAAGTGATTATGATGACGACAAATAACACACCCCTCTACAATAGTCAACCTTCTTCCTTTTCTAAAATGGTTCTGGCCCGGTTTTCTGTCTTATTTCAAATTATTTTCCGTTTAAGCCCTAGATACGATTTTCGCAACAAGTTTTTCCCTAATCAAATTAGATTGGTATCGCGTTTTTTATGACCTACCAAATTTAGCAAGATTTCACTCAAAGATATCAAACATATGATATGTTTTCGGCACGTCGAATATCAACCAAAATTTATTCCGTGAATTACTAGAATTGATCATCGAAAGGATAAACAATTGGGTATGAAAATATGCCATAGCGCTGATTGAACTAAAAAATTAATAAAACATTATAAATTTTGATTTCTAACTAGTCTCACTGGTCTTGACTTGGTACCTACACATGCCGTGTAAAACACAATTTGACATGGGAAAACTGAGACTTTGACCAACGTTTGTGCCATTATGTACTCACTCGATCATTTGAGACATGTTCGTCATCCCTGTAATAAAAGTAGCTAGACCTAGCTCTAAGTTTGGCAATGATGTAAGATTGACATGATTACTTAAAGTCTCTCCCCATTGCACAAAAAGACTATTAAACTTTGGATTTGCAGCCTTTCAAAAGGTAAAACTGCGAAATACCGGGTCATGAATGAGGATATCCTTTTATTCTCAAAACCCTTTTGGAGACCGAGGCCCACCACTCTTCATTACTTGGTTTGTGAGGAAATGATGCAGAACTACTCTGCAGTGGCCAATATAAGTCTCATTTGGCTTTAAAAAAAGGATCAACTAAAGTAGGCATAATCAATAGCTGGGAACCGATTACATGCCCATCGTCAACATGACTTGATATACTCTCACGGGGCTTCTTCAATGACATAGTCTTAAAGTTAAACTATGCTTTGATCTTCGGTCTCTTGATTTTCGTTAGCTGTTTAGAAGTTGCAGATTGAGGTCCGATTGCCTGGAGATTAGCTAATAAATTGAGCTAGAGTTGAGTTCTCTTTTGTGGGTGGAAGAGAGATCTGTTTTGCACCATAGTTTAGCAACCTTCAGTTCTAGTGGCGAGCCAATAGGGACAAACATGTCACCAGATCAAGAGCCTGGATCATCAATATATAATGAGACACATTTTGAGGCAGGTGCTAAGAGTGGCTTCTATTGGCCCGAGATCTCGTTGCGACAAGAAATTCGAAAACCTTTGCAAAAACATAAAGGATCTTCTGAAGAGACCACCCTCGTGATTTTCGCTATTTCATTAGCTAGGTTAGCATGTAGGTTGGAAGATGAAGTTGATTTTTTATCCTGATTCTGATGCTATTGGTAATGCTAATTCCTCCTCCTATATTAGAGCGCAAATTAGATCTACCAGTTTGACATTAATGACATTAATCGCAACTTCGTGCTCAAGAGTCATCATATTCCTACCTCAGCAATGTTACTACTATACAATATACATCAGCAAGAGATATGCCTCGAGTACATTCGACAACTCTTTTTGCAATGCTCGTTGATGCAACTAGTAACCATTCCTCGACCATCATTCAGATCATTACTGGGATGAAAAAAGAAACATGTAAAAACTCCTAGGCTGGTTCAAGCTTCCTCCCTAGCTTGTGAATACTGAATAGACAAGTACTAATCTCCGAGACTGAGAGAAGACGGTTCGCTCTCATCTGCGAATGACTTCGTCGGTAAAGCCTTCCTCAGGTCACTCAAGGCACGCTCGTCATTGCTCGCCACTCGTCAATGCTCACCAATTGGTCGGAGTCCAGATATGGAAGCTCCCTCTGGCTTAGGATTTTCATCACTTCTGCCGTTCTTCCGAGAAGAATAGCGGCGGACCACACGCTCTCCGTCCGGCCCTCAATGCTGCTGCGAGAGCACTGGGTGAATACGACATGTTCTAAGTTGGTGAGGCAGGCCGCAATAATATCGGAGATCATCCTTGATAGCTTCTCGAAGATTCGGTTGCTCATATAACAGTCGTTGCTCTTGCAATCGAGCAGCAGGGTCTCGCTTATACGGTACATGGAATGCGCGGCCAGTACTTTGACGGGCCATGCCGAAGGGGATTCCATTAAATATCCATGGGTTGGCATAGCTTTGAATTCGACGAAAACGTTCTTTGCGGTGCACGCAAGCGCTTCGAGCACATCCTTTGTGGTGTTTCCCTGGAGGGAAATTTTGCGGAGATCTACATCAAGCCATTTGTGGTAGAGATCGACTCCCATGAACACAATGCTCGCCGCCTTTCGGGCATTCATCAATTCTTGTTTTGCGCACAGCCTTTCTTCTACTATGTTGACATACATCAGGGCCTCGCGAACACCACGCAGCAATTGTTTTCTGGCAGATGGGTCAATGTCTGGAATGGTGACCGCTATGCTCGTTAAGGTCGCGATCGGCAGTGCCCAATTGTTCGGTGGTTCTGCAGAATTTAGGGGAGGAACTGCATCGCTGTCGAAGTCCATGACCCCTGTGAACCCACGAGGATCCGTCTCTTCCAAAAGTTGCACGAGATGTTTGGGCTGAATGTTCTTCCCCATCTCGATCCAACACTCGGTGGTGTCGCAGTTGTTCCGCATCATGACGTGCACCAATTCTTCCTCGCCCTCGAGATGCAAAATATATTGGCTGAAGTCCGGCTTTGAGGCCGAGCCTTCTAGGGGCGAACTCGAGTGCAGGTCCTTTTCTGAATCGCTGATGTTCAGTTTGAACTTCTTCCTCAGATCGGAGCACAAATCACAGGACCACAAGATCGGGCTCATGAACAGAATGGAGATCAGCCTCATGGCCTTGCTTCCCAACACGATCCCGACTTGTATTCCGATGAGCATATCCAAAACCACGTTCTTTGAGTCGTGGATGAGTTTACGACACCGCCGGCTCCGGACTTGTAAATTGAACGGACGCTCCTTAATCTCTATGAATTGCTGTATCCAATACTTTTCGGGCTTGAATTCATCCTTGTAGCTCTTGTTCCCCCGCCTCTGCCATTTCAATCTGATCGTGAGGAACCATCGGAATGCCGGTGCGATTGTGCCGACCCCGACTGCAATAGTCTGCGTGATGAGAATCGCCGTGCTCGACCACTTATAGTCCGACTCCGAGTCCAACGGGCCATAGCAGGATACGAACTCGAACATCCAGGGCTGCAGGTAAGCCCGGACCATCGCCTGCGCCAGGGTCATTGCGCTCAGGAGACAGAGCGCCCCGGAAGCAGTGCACGTCACGGACCTCGCCACGACGAATTGCGGGTTGCAGGAATGGGCCATCATCCCATACTTCAACAGGTGCTCCTTGAGCTTGTCGAAGACGTTGTCGCAGCTCCGGCTCAAGCTCTCCTTCACAGTCAGCTCGTGCCTCTTGCAATACTTCATCTCCAAGTAGCACTTGCTCGTCGGGACCATCGCGGCCGAGAAGCTCAGGGTCACCAGCAACAGCAGCATCAGGGACATCACGAACACATGTTCCCACCTGCAGACGAAGATCACTCCGGTGCCCAACTGTATACAGATGTTCACAAAAGATGTGATGACGAGAATCGCCAGAGCGATCACGTTGGACCGGAGCTCCTTGTTCTCCATCGACCCGAGAGAAGGCATCGAATTGCCCATCACGGTGCAGATCAGGACCGAGCTGCTAAGCTTGGCGAGCTGCTCCTTCCGGCGTGCCATCGGCGTGTTGAGGTCGATGGAGAGCTTGACCGCAACGGCAATGACGCTCAGCGACATGGCGTTGAGGGTGAAGTAGCGGCTCGGGAACCAGAGCTGCCGGTAGCGGAAGCCGGCGGCAGCGTCCGCTGCCATCGCGATCGCACAGGCCAGGGAAGCCGCCGCTATGTAGACGCCGATCCAGGGCATGGGCTTGCCAAACTCGGCCTGGTTGAGGCTTCCATCGACACCGCAACCGACCATGATGGCCCCCTCTGTTTCTTGGTATCGATTCCCCCGTTTCCTTCGAAGCTCTGTGTTTTTGCTCAGGAAGTTTTAGGCTGGAAAGCGCGTGGGAACGGTCAAGTGAGTTCCATTTTTTCTGGCCATGCAGTTTGAAAAAAGACGCAAATACTCTCTGAATATTTGTCAAATATATGACCTGGTCCTTGAACTTTGACGTAGTCCTTGAACTTTTAAACTATTTAATACGATACTTAAATTTCAGTTTAATACACGATGTATTTTCCGAACTTTTAATATGTTCAATATAATCCCAGAACTTTTAGTTATGTTCAATTTAGTTCTTATTATATTCAATGTTTTTTTTAAACTTTTGACACGTGTTCAATTTAATTTGTAGTCCATATGAAAATATTCAATGTTATCCTTGATTTTGAATTAATGGAAAGATACATTGACCATTTTCATATAGTTAGGAATTAAATTGAACATATACCAAAAATTCTGAGATTATATTGAATGAAATAAAAGTTCGGAAACTATATTGAATATTAGACTAAAATTTAGGAATTATATTGAATAATTTAAAATTTTAAAATCACATTATATATTGAGCCAAAATTTATAGATTATTTATAACATTCTTCCTGTGAATTTTGTTCATTGGCTCTGTAGCTAAACGGGAGCCAGTCTTTTTAGGAGAAGTTTCAGATATAGCAGAGAAGGGGGGCTGTGATATCACGTCTGACATCTACAATTTCTTGTGGGGATTTTCTTCTTCTTTTTTTTGTTTTCCGAATAAATTAGAGGCTGGTGAGGATGGAGAGCAAAGGTTAAGATTATAAATGAGGAAAGAAAAAGAAAACAATTTTAGTCACACGAAGGTTTAGGACAACAACGTTTCGCTTGCGACAGCACCGCGATTTACCTCTCTCGTCTAAGGCCGATAGTTGGTTTGCTAAAATAGAAATATAATGGAGATATAAAGGGTGCGTTTGGTAACGATTCTATTCTGGGAATGGTTATCAAATAGGGTCCAAGCTAGTGACAAATACATTTTGTCATTATATGGACCGTATTCGAGTACGAAGTGATATAGAGAATGAGAAATTCAATCTACGTCAGTTGACACATATGCATTGATGGTAGACTTGAAATTAGGGATGCTAGCGTGAATATTTTTGCAAGATGAAAAATGGTTCAGCGCAATTGCGTAGCTTGTGAATTTTTTATGAGGTAATAAATTAATTTGAGATAACTATGTCTTAGGGTATAAATTTGAGATTTTTAATAGTATTAATTGTTCATATATAACAAATAGACATCGGAGAAATTATCAGGGGGAAGAAGGGAACGTCAAGATAAAAAAGCGACGGACGAACCCGAGCCCCGCGACCAGGTTCGTCGTCCCGCCGCGTCGCCATCACCGGCGGCGAGGTCTCCTCGGCCGCCACCGGATTCCTTTCTCAGCTGTCCCTCTCAGCTACGCCGGCCTCCTCCATCGTCACCGTCGCCGTAGCCGTTTGAACGTGATCTCAAGGCGACACGGTACTTGTTCCTATGAGATTTGCGTGGCTGTTTCCGGAGGCATTGGCTGTCGGTTGAAGCTGTTTTTGGTGACTTGAGGCGCCTCATACTGCTCTTCAAAACCCCTATAGTGGTTCCTGGTTTGTTCCTCTCTTCGAGCCACTAATGGAGGAATTTGGTTAGGGTTTTTTCCGTCTGTTTTCTGGTTTGCGATCTGCTTGCTGTGATGGCTTCTGAATTGTTTCGGACCCATACTGAGGATGTAGGGACTAGCAATCGTAGCCCTTCCCCTCCTACGCATGGACAATCTTCTTTAGTTGGTACTTCGACGGGAGAGTATGGACGAAGATCCACTTGTTCCTTCCGGTTCGATTGAAAACAATGAAATGCGTTCCCCTCGTGCTCCGTGGTGTGCGTGCTAGAAGTAGGGAAGGTCACTTTCGAAGCACCCTCAAGGCAGAGGGGATTCAAAAATCCTGCTGGTCGCACATGGGTTCTTTGTTGCAAAAACTACGACTAAGGGCTATGACCTTGAGTATACTCCTCCTACGTTTGTCAACAATAAGCCGGTAATTCAGATGACATAACAGGACCTTCAAGCTGCCCACCCCAAGCTCCTTGAATGTCTGGTGGGGTATTTCCTTGGTAGGCGTCTCCCCTTTAAGGCCGTCGAGGAAGCTCTAAGGAAAGTTTGGGGTCCGAGTCTCTTTGAAGTGATGTCCAATGGACAAGGAACGTTCTTGTTTCACATTCCTGACAGAGAATTTAGAAGGAACCTCCTTGAAGGGGGTCTTATCACTGTGGCTAAAATTCCGCTCATCCTTCAGCAATGGAAACCGGCCCTTGAACTCAATAAAGACACCCATCTAACTGTTCCAGTGTGGGTGAGACTAAGAAACATCCCATATTCTTTCGTGTCCGCTCAAGCCATTGGTAAATTGGCTAGTGCGGTGGGCAAGCCTTTATATGTAGACCGGAAGGCGAACAGATGAATATGTTGTCGTTTGCTCGAGTTTGTGTGGAGATCATAGCTAATCAGCCTATTTGTGAATCTATTGAGTTGGTACATAATGGCAAATCTTGTGAAATAGGGGTGGAACTTGAATGGAAGTCGGTTGCATGTTCTAGTTGTGGCATATTTGGGCATAATTGCAGCCCTCTTGTACCTCGGAGCTCTATTGCTCGTGCTTCCGCAGCCGACCGTTGATACGGTTTGCGCCACGGGGCCCGGTGATGACGGTCGTTCTACTCAAGTGGTAGCCTCGACTCGGATCTTCCACTTTGTTTGAAGTCCCTATTGTCCTCCAGAAGCAGACTTTGGAGGAAAACCCAGTGTCTCGGGTTGGTAAACCAGTTCCTGTTCAGTCTACACCGGCGGTGGATTCCTCACATAAGCAATTGGTTGAAGCCCCTATTAAAAATCCTCCCGTGCCTTCGAGCACTAAGGATGCTAGTCGACCTAGTGATGGTTGTGAAATGGTTTTAGCCGCAACCTCTACTCGAGATCCGAACCCGGTGATGTGGGTTGGAATCGGGTGAAACGCAAGAAAAAAAAAAAACATCCTCCCGCCAAGGATACGGCTTCTTTCGGCTTAGTTTTGCCCAGTGAGGGGGGTCAATCTTTGAAGCTCAAGGCGCCTCTTACTTCAGAACCCCTCAATCCGCCAGTGAAGCCTTCTAAAGGCAGTTTGAAAGCCCCTCCCAAGGCTAATACGGGTTGTCCTCCCCTTGCTCCTAAGAAGGAAGGTCCTCCTGGCCCTCTGGCCCCTTTGGAAGGTTCAGATGAAATTTGCAGCTCTAGCGGCAATGCTGACTCAAGTGACGATGATCTGCTATCGGGTGCCCCCATTTGCTGAAAGGCCCCCCACCTCATACTGGGACGACAAGTTTACAGGAACAATTTCTGTTGCTCTGCCCTGATCCTCCTGACCCGACCCCCTCTGCAGCAACAAAAGCAACTTCTACCAGTCGCAAGCCCTCTAAGAAGAGGTAACCTTCTTTCTTCCCTTTGTAAATATGTTTTTGGGTTTTTGGAATGTTAGAGGTATAATGAATCCTATAAGGCGAAATTTGAGATCGGGAAATTTGTTTCTTCGAACAAGTTGTGCACGGTCGGTCGATTGAGACGAAAGTCCCCGAGTCCTTATTCGAGTCTGTCTCTTCTACCTTGATAAGGGGTTGGAAATGGGCTTCGAACTATGAGTTTTCTCCTCGTGGAAGAATTTGGGTCGGGTGGAACCCGGATCTCGTTACTTTTGATCCGTTCGCTTTTAGTGCCCAGGCTATTCATGGTTGTCTTAAACTCAACAATTCTAATTCTCACTGCTGTATCTCTGTGGTTTACGGTGATCACACTTTTGTGCGTTGAAGACCACTTTGGGAGGACCTCATCTACCATAATGATGTCTTACAGGACACTGCTTGGCTTGTTGCTGGAGACTTCAACGCCATTAAAGATCCCTCGAATCGTTTTGGAAGCCCGGATACTTGGATTCCTTATTTTGATGAATTCGGCCAGTGTTTAGCCCAAACAGAGCTGGCTGATCTTAGATACGTGGGTCTCCGCTTTACCTGGTCCACCTCAGCTAGTGCGAATAGGAAGATGAGAAAGATTGATCGGGTCTTGGTTAACACCAAGTGGAACCTTGATTACTCCTTCTCGAAAGCATCTTTCCTTAACCCAGGGATCTCCGATCACTCTCCTATGATCGTAAGAGTTCTTAATCCGGTCTCTAAAAAGAAGCCATTCAAATTTTTTGATTTCTGGTCAGAGCACCCGGATTTCCTCTCTATTCTGCGACAGGCATGGGATAGCCCGGTAAAAGGTGTTCCCATGTTCAAACTTGTCTCCAAACTGAAGATTTTGAAAGGCCGCCTTAAGTTACTTAACCAGGAGTCTTTTTCAAACATCTCGATGAGGACAGCAAAAGCAAGAGAGGCTCTTCACAAAGACCCAAGTTGCTCTTCAAGCCGACCACGGAAACGTCCGGCTTGCGGACCAAGAGAAATGTCGGCGGCGTATCTATGTCGACCTTAGGAGCCAAGAGGAATCCTTCTATAGACAAAAGTCAAGAGTAAGATGGCTCAAGGAAGGGGATAGGAACACTAAATTCTTCCACAACCTTGTCAAAAGAAGACAGGCTGGCAATCGAATTCTTTCTGTCAAAGATCCGTTCGGGTCTATGGTCACGGACCCCTTATTGGTTCTGCAAGTGTTTGTATCCTTCTTCACAGACCTTCTTTCACCTCATGGGGTGCTGTCTAAGCCTTCACTTCAAGAGGTATCTATGTTTATTCGGAGGCCTCTTTCGGATGCTCAGGTGTGCTCTCTCTCGCCGGTTTCTGATGTTGAGATAAAGAACACTCTTTTCTCCCTTCCCAAAGGCAAAGCCCCAGGTCCGGATGGTTATACAGCTGAGTTCTTTAAGAACAACTAGGATATTGTGGGGCCTTCGGTTCTGGAAGCGATCAAAGACTTCTTCTCTTCTAGTCGTCTTCTCAAAGAGGTAAATAACACTATCTTGGCTCTGGTGCCAAAAATCCCTAACGCTTGTCTTTATTCGACTTGAGCCCATTGCGTGTTGCAACACGATTTATAAGGTTATTACGAAAATCCTCGCTAATCGCCTATTTGCTGTTTTGAATGACCTCATAAGCCCGTCGCGAGAATGCATTTGTGAAGGGTAGAAGAATCAGAGATAACATTCTCTTGGCTCAAGAGCTATTTGCAGGTTTCCACTTAGAACCTTATCTTCCAAAATGTGCCATTAAGGTTGATTTCCAAAAGGCGTACGACACGGTTGACTGGGACTTCTTGGAGCTCACTCTCTCGGCTTTTCACTTTCCGAATTAGATTATTCGTCTGATCATGGTCTGTGTTCGCACTCCTAAGTACTCCATCTCTATTAATGGTGAATTGCATGGGTTTTTCCAAGGCGGCCGTGGCATCCGCCAAGAAGATCCTATGTCTCCTTACTTGTTTACTTTAGTTATGGAGGTATTTTCGGGGAATTTTGAATTCGCAAACATTTACCGCCAAAGATTATAAGTATTTACGGAGGTTTAAAGTTTGTGAAGCTATCTCACCTCTTTTTGCGAGATGATGTATTCCTTCTTTGTCGAGCGGTCGGCCCTTCGTGGTAATGCTTAAAGGGGGTCTGGATACTTTCTCCTCCTGGAGTGGGCTTCTTCCGAACGAGAACAAGAGCGAGATATTTCTCTCGGGCAGGCCTTCATCCTTGCGGAACACAATTCTGATGACATTTGGCTTTCAAGAAGGGAAACTCCCGGTCCGCTATCTAGGTGTGCCTATAATTTCTTCTAGACTGCGCAAAGCAGATTGCATCGTCTTGATAGATCGCATAACCGCCAGGGTCCAATCTTGGGCTCAACGTTTTCTATCCTTTGCAGGTAGGCTTCAGCTCATAAGGTCAGTTCTACACTCCATACAAGCTTTTTGGGCTAGTGTCTTCTCCTTGCCTTCCTCGGTTCTAATGACCATTGAGCGTATCTTGAGACAATTCCTATGGAAGGGCACTACCCTGGGCCGGGGGGGTGCTAAGGTATCTTGGGATGACGTTTGTCTTCTCAAAGAAGAAGGTGGTTTAGCCATTCGGAAAGCGAAGGATTGCAACAAAACTTCAATGCTTAAGTATATTTGGATACTCTTTACCGATAAAGAATCCTTGTGGTGCCGTGGGTGCATTCAAATTTCTTAAAGAAAGGGAATTTCTGGATTTCTTCCTGCCCCTCTCTTTGTTCTTGGGCGTGGAAGAAAATACTACAACTCGAAGGTTTTTTCGGCTCTCCTTCTTTTGGAAAATCGGTAATGGGCTTTCGGTTTCTCTTTGGCATGACCATTGGCTTCCTTGTGGCCCCTTGGACACTTTTATCCTGGCCTCTATTATGGACAGTATAAATCTCCCTAACAATGCGGATGTGGCAGACCTGTTTTCTCCTGCAGGATACACGCTAAAATCTCTTCTCCATAGTTGGGGCATTGTCCTCCTGAATTTATCCTTGGTTCCTGATCAATTCTCTTGGCGGTGTGATCCAACTGGTTCGTTCTCGGTTACTTCGCTTGGAGCACCATTAGAGCGAAAGAGGGCGTGTTCCGTGGGCTTCTCTAGTCGGGATAGTGCCATAGCTCCTCGGTACCAGTTCCTTCTTTGGCATATTACTAAAAATCGCCTACCCACTCAAATGCTCCTCCTCTCTTATGGTAGAATTGATTACACGCTTTGTGCTTTTTGCAATGCCCAACCAGATTCAATTGACCACCTTTTCTTTGAATGTCACAACTCCGCTACGCTTGCATACTTCTGGGCTTCCAGGTGTAACCTTCCTTGGAGAAGTAGAACTTGGATGGATACCATCTCTTGGGCGCTTAAGTTCTTAGCCGGGAAGGACTTTTATCACAGTATTGCACGGTTCTCTTTTGCAGCTATGTGCTATGTGATCTGGAAAAAGAGGAATTGCATCATTTTCCGTGGAGAATCCTTCGCGATATCGGATTTGAAGAATCACCTTATTAAGGTGGTCAAGGACCGAGCTCTTACCTTCAGAAATGTTCCCACGTCTCCAAAGAATAAGAGACTCCAGAAAGGTTGGGATTTTGACCCTTCGGTTTTTGCTCAGTCGCCTGGTTCGTCCTAAGCGTCTAGTCTGTGCCTTGTTTTGCTTTCTAGCCTTCTCTTAGGCTCTCTGTTCTTCGACCCTTTCCCTTTTGTATTTTTTAGGGTTGCTGGGTTTGTTGTTTGGCGCTTGGCCTTTGGCCTGGGCTGTTTAGCTTTGGTTCTCTTGCTCTTTGCCTATTTGGCTTGTTACTTGGCTCCCTTTCAATCTTTTCTGTTGCGGTTAGAGTGGAAGGTTTTGGTGCCGATTTTGTATATTATTCCAAAGCTCTATATAATTTCTTACCTTTTACCAAAAAAAAAATTGTTCATATAAAACCATTACAGATTCTTTATCTAAACAACAACTTCCTCTCTTTTGGGGGCTTTTTTCTCCCATAATTACTAGTGCTCGAGAGGGAGGAGTTTGGCTATTTTCCTTTTGAGTGGTTGGATAGGCGGCTGTGTTCTGTTCACTGATAAGAGGATTTTGTTTCTGGTTTTGATCTTGCACCTGTGTCTCCTTTGCAGGTATTTGGGTCTCAGGCACACTCTCACCTTCTTCATGTAGAATGTTCTGTTTTCCATAAAATATTTTCCCGTATGGACTTAGCTCCCGCGCTTCCGCTCTTAACCAGTGCCCAAATCTTCCTAGTAAGTCTTCAGCCAGCCCTGAGTTCTCGTAAGGTATTTCTTTACAAAATGTGGCATAGTGGCCAATTTTCCCACATGAATAACAGTAATGCGGAAGTCTCTCATATTTAAACTCAACCCACAGCCTCTTGCTATCCAGATTCACAATAACTCCAGTCTTCATAGGGTTTTCCAGATTCAACTTTACTTTTGCCTTGCCAATCCTGTAGTTGCTGTTTCCGTTTGCTTCTAATTTCACCTCTATTACTTCTCCCAGTTTTCATGCAATGTCTCTAACAGTTTCATTTGTAACTCTCCCAAAGGGAAGGCTAGCGAAGTGTACCAAGGTTGTGGGTTGAGTTTAAATATGAGAGACTTCCGCATTACTGTTATTCATGTGGGAAAATTGGCCACTATGCCACAGTTTGTAAAGAAATACCTTATGAGAACTTAGGGCTGGCTGAAGACTTACCAGGAAGATTTAGACACTGGTTAAGAGCGGAAGAACATCTAAAGGAAGCGGAGGTGGAAATGCAAGAGAGCTCAGCAGGCGAAATAAGGCACAAAACTAAGAGCACCAAGCTATCCTCCTCAAAAAAAGAGAAACAATTATGCCCTTATGGTGCTCAAATATCAAAAGTACAAATCATAGAAAACACACAGCTGGTGGAGACTCCCATTCAAGTGATAGAGAAGTCAAATCAATGGGCTTTGGTGGCTAGCCCTAATAAGCCATCGAATTACCCATGAAGATATTGAGTTGGAATTGTCGGGGTTAGGCACACCCTTGACAATTCAAGCTTTGAGAATCCTAGTAACTCGGGAAAGGCCCAAGTATTATCTTTATTATGGAAACTAAAAATCAAGAATAAAAAGTGCATCGGATAAGGAGGAGGCTGAAATTTCAAAATAGTTTCTTAGTGAATCCGGAAGGCATAGCAGGGGGCTTGGCCATTTTTTGGGATAACCAAGTTCACTTATCTACTGACTCTTTCTCGGCAAATGCTATCAATGCTCAATGTCAAATTACAGCAACCAAACAGAAAATGCATATTACATTTCTACATGCTCCAGATGAATTTCAGAAGAGGGTATTGTTATGGGAGGCTATTCATAGAGAAAGTCTACATTATCATCTACCTTGGCTGTGCATGGGGGATTTTAATAAAATTCTATATCACTGGGAAAAAGTGGGGAAAAAAGAGCAGAAAATTACCATCTCACAGCCTTCAGAGACTTTCTGCACCAATGCTCTCTGATGGACTTGGAAAGCAAAGGATGCGCATTTACCTGGACAAATAACAGAGAAGGAGAACACTTGGTCAAGAAATGCCTAGATAGAGCTTTGTGTACTTTAGAATGGAGAATTGCACATCCCACAGCAGAATGTACAGCATTACCAGCTATAGGGTTTGATCACAGCCCTATCATAGTAACACTCAATCCACAGCAGAAACGGAAAGGCAAAAGATTTAAATATGAAGCCTTCTGGTCAGAAGATGAGGAATGCGCACAGCTAGTCAAGGCAACTTGGATTGAATCTGACTCCCAGCGATTAAATGTGGTGGAGAAACTACAACTTGTGGCACAAAAGCTGATGAAGTGGAGCAAAAATAAATTCTCTAACGCAAAAAAGAGGATTGAATGGCTGAAAAATGAATTACAAGACTTGATGAATTGTATGGGCATATCTCAAGACAATGAGGCAGCAAAGAAGATAACCCAAGAAATAGAACAATTGTGGCGACAAGAGGAGATGTATTGGGGAATGCGATCGAGAATTAGCTGGTTAAAATGGGGGGATAGCAACACAAAATTCTTCCATGCCACAGCTATTCAGAGAAGAACTTGAAACAGAATTTTTTGCTGAAGAATGAAGACGATGTTTGGGTAAGAGATGACCAGCATTTAAAGGAAATGACGAAGCAATACTTTAAAAAGCTCTATGAGACAGTGGGACCTCGTGATTTCCAGCCTATTCTCCAACATATCCTAACATCGGTGGATGAGAGTATGAACCAACAACTGGTCGGCTCTATCACTTTGGAGGAGGTAACTACAACTATGCAACAATTAGGTGCCACAAAAGCTCCTGGACCATATGGGCTTCATGGCCTTTTCTTCCGAAGTCATTGGCCGGATTTATGTTAGGAAATATTCAGGGAAACTCATAATTTCTTCACTACAGAATACCTAAATCCTGATATAAACCAAACACAAATAACCCTTGTTCCCAAAATTCCAAACCCAGAAAAACTCGAGCAATATCGCCCAATCAGCTTGTGTAATTTCATCTATAAAATCATCTCAAAAGTGTTGACAAACATACTTAAGCCTTTGCTACCGAACCTTATTGCTGAAGAACAAAGTGCTTTTGTGGGGGGAAGGCAAATACAAGATAATATTTTGATTGTGCAGGAAATTCTTCATAGATTGAGAACTAGGGAGAGGAAAAGGAAGTTCCAAACTGTTCTAAAGCTTGATATGCAGAAGGCGTATGATCGCATTGAATGGGATTTCCTTAGAGCATGTTTAACTAAGATGGGATTCTGTGATCAGTGGGTCCAATGGATGATGCAGTGTGTTTCGACGGTCTCATTCAACGTCAACTTTAATGGGGAACCCCTACCATACTTCAAGCCTACACGGGGGATTTGACAAGGTGATCCATTATCCCCCTATCTTTTTATTCTAGTGGCCAATGTTCTATCAAACATGATGAAACAAGCAATAGATGATGGCACACTTAGAGGAATCAAGATGAATAGCAGCTGTCCTACTTTGTCACATATACTATTTGCGGATGACTCCATTTTCTTTCTACATGGAACAATATTGGAATGTCAAAATCTAGCGGCCATCCAACACCAATACTGCTTTGCTTCAAGTCAGGCTATCAATCTTAATAAATCAGGCATATATTTCAGTAAAAGCTGTCCAATCACCTTGAGGAGAAACATGGCTTCAGAATTAAGAGTTCCAGAAATTGAGAAAACAATGAAGTACTCAGGAGTGCCTTCGGATTGGGGGGCCTCAAAGAAAGATATGTTCGCTTGGATCCTTGTTAGAGTAAACATGAAGTTGGGAAGCTGGAAGGAGAATTTATTCTCAAAAGCAGGGAAGCAAAATATTGATTAAATCGGTGATACAGGCTATTCCTCAATATGCCATGACCATATTTAAAATCCCTGTTTCAATTTGCAAAGTTATTGAGATGAAAGTTGCTAACTTCTGGTGGAAAACTAGTAACAAAAGTGCTGGGATTCATTGGAAAAAATGGGAAAATCTGAAACTCAGGAAGGATGAGGGGGGCTTTGGCTTCAAAGATTTAATTGCTTTCAACAAGGCGATGCTAGGTAAGCAAGCTTGGCGAATATCTCAGCATCCTTAGTCCCTCTTAAGCCGAGTAATGAAAGGTCTATACTATCCACAGTGTGGTTTTTGAAAAGCTGGTAAAGGCTCAAGACCTTCATGGGGATGGCAGAGTATTCTACTGGGAAGAGAATCCATATCTCCACACATAATGTACTCAATCGGTAATGGGAAAGAAATTTCGATCAGAGATGATAAATGGCTAAAGAGCGGACCTATTGGTGGCCCAGCAACAAGTGGGGAACCAGGACAGGTGGCTGATTTAATTGATCCCAGGACTGGAAAATGGAATGAACTCATGGTAAAGTCACTATTTGATGACCAGCGAGTCCAAGAAATACTTGCAACCTCTATAGGAATGCCTAATGTAGAAAACAAGTTGATTTGGATGAAAAACAGGTCCGGATCATACACAGTAAAGAGCGGCTACTTCACAACCAGAGAAAGATCAACCAGCAAACATATAGCAGCAGCAACTTCATCTCATCAGACAAAACCCGAACTGTGGAAATACATCTGGCACTCTGGAACCCTCCCCAAAATTAAATTGTTCCTATGGACTGCATGTCAAAATGCTTTACCCACGATGGACAATTTGTATAAGCAAAAGATCGTACCTGACCCGGTATGCCCTCTATGCAAACAGGAAGTTGAAACCGTGAAACACACTCTTCTGCTCTGCTCTTGGACAGCCCGCATATGGAAAGCAGCTCCCCTGCAAATTAAAATTTCAAGAACAGGGTTAACTAGGCTAGATGAGTGGTTGTGTAAGGTAAAGGCCGACCCAAGCAGTACCATCAAGTTCGACCAAATTGCTGCTACCCTCTGGAGCATCTGGAAGGACCGAAACCAATGCATCTTCGGCCACCATCCCCTGCACCGCAGCAAATGATATTCAAGGCTGTCGCCTTACAAGAAAACTACACTAAATGGCATCGAAAATCAAAAGGAGAGCACGACAACACGACTCAACCTAACCGATGGCAACCCCCGATTCTAGATTCGCTGACAATCAACATTGATGCATCCTTTGCTCCGGACAATGCGGGCATCGCATCGATTCCCGAGAGAGCAGAGGATCGAATGAGCACGGGGAGCCATTGCGTGCATATGTCGAGACTTTCGGGGTCGCCTAGTCGCGGATTCACCAAACCAAAGCGGCCTCCTCGGCGGAGCAGGCGGAAGCCCTCGCCCTCCTCGAAACCCTAGTTTTCCTCTTGAACAGAACTCATCTCAACTTATAAGTACTCTCTAACAGCCTTCAACTCATGCAAGGCATCAACATTTCGACGGAGATCAGTTGGGAAGTGCAACCCATCGTGGACCGGGCCAAAACAAAACTGAAGGAGTTCCCGGGCCTCTCCCTGGCCCACTGCAACAGGGAATCAAATAGGCCAGCCGATTGGCTTGCGACAGCCTGCAGATCTAAATGTCTTCCGTCTGATTGGTTATTTAACCCTCCGCTTGCGCTATTTGATTTGTTATGCGCTGATTTTTTTGATGTAATTCCCCCAAACTTGGCTAAGTGAATCAATGGCAATCTTATTTCGACAAAAAAAAAAATAGTATTAATTGTTGATTATCTAAATAAATCTTTCTACCTTCAACGGCTTATTGATCAAGTTTCTTCGACACCAAATCCAATCAACCATTAGAAGACATTAAAATATG
The DNA here is from genome assembly GCA_017140595.1 of Eucalyptus curtisii. Classification (NCBI taxonomy): domain Eukaryota; kingdom Viridiplantae; phylum Streptophyta; class Magnoliopsida; order Myrtales; family Myrtaceae; genus Eucalyptus; species Eucalyptus curtisii. The sequence continues at coordinate 20,350,543 of CM029497.1, forward strand.
TATGTGGATTCCCACATGGACGCAATAGGAAAATTATCAAAGTTCGGTGTGGATAAATCTTAGCTCATGTGGAAGTCTATGTGAATGTCCTTATTGGAAAAAATCTTATCCACGTCGCACTGTGGCATTGTTCGATAGCCATGCCGAATGGATTTTGCAAGGTTTAGCGTAAGAAGGAATTAATTACAAAATTTAAGAAAATAGAAAGATTTAATGGACAGATTAAAGGAAAAGAGGCTTAATTAGAAAAATCACAAAAATGTAGAAATGAAAAGTAAAAAAAATTACAATATAAAATACTTTTTAAGGAAAAGGAAAAAAAAAGTGCCAATATGGCAACTCGGTCTGGATCGAGCCGGGCCGAACTTAGTTCTTGACCGAAACGGAAACTCAGGTTGGGCCGTGCAGGGTTGAGATTCTTGCTGGATTCAGGTTGCCGCTCGATCCGACTGTCATTCTCCTTCTCCTTCATCTTCCATATTCGAATCTGGTTCTAAGCAGCTGCTGTTAGAGAGAGGAACTCGGTAAAAGTAGAGAGGGAGAAGATGGGACGAGGACCAATTTCTACAAGAATCCTTCATTCTTTTACAATAGAGACTTCAATCTCTCATCCACTCTTCGAAACCTCAAAGGTAACTTCCTCCCTCCTCTTTTGCCGCTCGGCTGCCAAAATGTGAGCCGATCTCATTGCCGGAATTCATTTTCCGATTTTCTAATTGATTTACTGCGCGTCTTTAAGCGGTAGCTTACAATATCGTGATTGGAAGCGCCTCCTTGACTGATGGATAACCTTCAAACGATGAGAATGCCAAGCACCGCCGCCGCTAGGACTCTGGAGCGCCGCGTGGCGGGAGCGGCGTCGCCATGGAGGATGATTGGCCGATGTCACACGAGGAATACGTCCAAAAGAGGAGGTAATTGTGGATTTTTCTTTCGTAATGCTTATTAAAGATGGCAACTTTGTAGTATCTCTGTTCTTACTGTGTCGAATTGTGTAGGGAAACATATTCCTAAAAATCGATCCGATACTCAAACGATCGAATACCGAAAACGAACGCGGAAACGTGCCCGGAAACATGTTGCACCGATCGAAGGCATATCACAATGTCATATATACTTTGATTACCACAGTTAAGTACCGTCGCAGATTTGAGGAATTCTTTGAAACCCTGGTTCCATTCGTCCGCAGAGGTGCGTATTGTTTCAAAAGGGGAAAATAGAGCAACGTATTTCTCTTCGAAAACGCAACTGTTCGAGATATCCCCCTTTTTACTTTATTATTATTATTATTATTATTATTATTATTATTATTATTATTATTATTATTGTTATTATTATTATTATTATTATTATTATTATTATTATTATTATTACAAGTAACTACACTCTTTTATGGGCCCTTCACTTACGAGCTGGGTTTTGGCCCAACATGGGCGGACGGACTTAACTTGGCCCATCAAACATAAAACCCATCATCTCTCACTTGCACATGGTGGGCTGAACAGAACTCTCTTTACATCTCTGCAACATTCATACCGGTAAATAATCTGTCCGACCAGCATACTTTGAAAGCTTATTGCCATATATTTGTTAGGAATATATAGCAGCTCATAATGAGCATCATATGTTTTAGTAGATATAGTATACAATACCCTAGATCAATTGATTACATTTATATCTCTCTTGATCTCTTTTTAACAATGATATATTGTATTCACAATTATGATTATCCCAAAAACAATAATAGTTGGTCGACTAGTGAATACAAAACTAGAATGTGATTCTTCAAACTCGATCTTCCTCTTTCCTTGAAACTCTCAATTTCAATTCAACTTGCTTTTCTATAAATGTCCCATTAAATTGAATCAATTCATGATCATTGGTAACATTCTGAGAAAGCAAACACTGAATAAAAATCTTGAAAATAAGTAAGAATTATGATGGCACTTAATTGAGGAACTCTTTTCCTCAAGAATCTCACATGGAATAAAAGTTGAGATCAAAACTTTTGCCACTCTTGTTGGTCGTCTCATGCATACATAGTATGAAATATGTATTACAAAATTAACTCATTTCCCATAAAGCGTATATCTACACCTTCAATGCCGTACGGATGATAGTTCAGACATACCTAATATCTAACTTGAGTCACGTATCCACTCTTTCACGGAATTCACGGTTAAGAGCTTCTAGTGCCTCTTACTCTTCCAGCACATATTGGATTTTCATATGTTATATTTCATAATTATCGACATTCAGCTTCTCACATTTATTCAATTCAATAACTATGCTCTTAGTTGCTAAAGCCATTGGATCTGAACATATCACACACATATGCATGAATTATTAATACCTATCATTTATGCATCCATTAAACTCATAATATTAATGAATAATTTCAAATAAGGTTTCAGAATCAAAATGTCACTATGTTTCCAATCATCATCCAAAAATCTTAACTTGAAATTATTATTAATATAATCTTCTATGCAAAATAAGTTCTTTGAAGTTACAGAAAATTTTATGAACTACCAACAACAATTAATAATAACAGAAGCAATTGACATTGGATATCCATTAACGATAGAATAAAAATATTTCCACCTAATGTAATTAATACATCAGTTGCTACAACGATATCAACATGGTAGAAATAATCTACATAAGATATCCATAAAATATACTAAATAAACACTACTAGAAATAGCTAATGCCAAGTCAAACTATGAACATGGAAAGATCCTTTTAATTTCTTGGAAATTTCCTTTGTAAATTCATTAGGTAACGCCAAGTCAAACTATGAATATGAAAGATCCTTTTAATTTCTTGGAAATTTCCTTTGTAAATTCATTATGCACACGGGAACCACGGAAAAATAGACGGAAATCCCTTAGAATTTCTCCTTCGCACATCCAACCCCCGCCGGATTGAACTCATTCCTTGGGTCGAAGTCTCTGTGGCTTCAATCCGATAATATTCATTAAAAAAAACACTACTAGCTTCTTATAATTAGGAACCATGTTGACCTCCCATAGGCGATTCAACACTCATTGCCATTCAGATAGAAGAGTCTTCATGAAGAATCGCACTATCTCAAAAGCTGGCATGGGATAACCCTTCCAAATGACTTCTTGAATCATTTTATTGACTTCGAGAACATGTTCAATTAAATCAGCACTTTCCCATTGATAATCAGTCAACTCAACTATCAATCTTGAAAGCCTTATCTTTTGACTTTCTAACTGTGCACGAATAGGTGTGCGCTTACGAATGGGAGGCATTGTTCTTGCAACAAATGCAGAACAAAAAGGGATTACTTATAATCCATATGGACTTAATTGAAAAAGAAACACATTATTCTTCTTCTTTTTTTTGGATCAATGGTCAACGGTCAAAAAGTCAATAGTCAACACGGTCAAACGGTCAAGAACTCAACGGTCAACGGTCGACGGAGACCGGGTCGGGTTAGAAGGGTCGAGTCGGGTCAAACCTGTTGGAATATAATATGCGGAAACGACATGATTTTGCAATTTATGTCAACGTGAAATTACCAAAAAAATAAACGAAAAATAATAAGAACACCAAAAATTTACGTGGTTCGGTCTAAGTATCGGTACCTATATCCACAGGGAGAGTCAGCAGCAAATAATCCTCTATAATCGGAGAATCAAAGTTTACAATCGCTTATACGCTCGAGTGTTTCTCATATTTAGATTTAACCCCAAACTCAAAGTGTTTATAAATAAATAACTCACTTGGACGTAAACTCACGGCACAAAATCACCATGCGTTTAAGCTCAAAGTAAAATGCTTTATGTACGCCAAAACAAGAACTCCAGCGTTCATCTTTGGTCAGCGTATGTATGGATTTGCGTTTTTGTTCAAAGCTTCGTGCGGTGTGACTCTTCTCCTGGACCATTGGCTCTTACTCGTTTTTATTTCTTTCGTCATGCAGCGCTCTCCAGGTTTTCTTTTTGCGGCTCCATTCTCAAGCGGCGTGGATGTGCAGAGGGCTTCTTTCTTTATTTCCTTTTAGCTTTTATATTATGTGCCCAAAGTCAACTTGACTTTGGGCTGCACGTAGATAACCTTATTCGGCTCCTACAGATAAAAGAAGAAACTTTGCTCCGTTTTTTTTTTATATTCTATTTTATTTCCTCTTTTGTAAACCTTCATGGAGTCCAACGAATCTCCTTCTGTTAACTGAAGACATCCAAGACCCAAAAAGAATTTTGAATTTCTTTTCTTGTGCGTCATCTTGAATATGATCTTTATCAGAAAAATATCTTCACGAACAACCACGTAAAATTTTTATCCAAGCGGATCGCGTATTACAAATGCTCAAACTCAAGACATAATTTAACAAAACCGATCGACCCGGCTAGGTGACGTCATTGTGATGTCACCGGCATGTGCCTTGCGTGTGCGCGGGCAACTGCCGGCTGACGTCACGATGACGTCGTCGGGCGTGTGTGAGCCACGCATGGGGCAGTTAACCCCGTGCATGGCTCACACGCACCAACGGTTGCCAGGGCGCGTGCGGTGCACGCGCTTGCGCAAACCGCCTCGGGCGCTTGCGAGGCCGTTTCTTCTTGCCACGCGTGGCAGCGCGTCTGGCGGCCCTTGGCGCAAGCTACCCATCCTTTTTCTCGTCTCGACGAGAACTACGACCCGCACTATCGAAACGAATTTTGCTTCACTGAAAATCAAAAGGGGGGGGGCGAACAGTATGGGGTGTCGTGATTTCCGTCCCCGAGCGTCCGACGGCGGCGTTTCTCGAAATTTCAACCAAAAGCAATTTATAAACATCAACAGTGATCGAGAAACATGAACAGCATCGCTCCGATACCAATGTAGGGAAACGTATTCCTAAAAATCAATTTGATACTCAAACGATCGAATATCAAAAAGGAACGCGGAAATGTGCCCGAAAACATATTACACCGATCGAATGCATATCACGGGGTCGAACATATCTTGATTGCTACTGATTAAGTACCGTTGCAGTTTTGAGGAATTCTTTGAAGCCTTAGTTTCGTTCGTCGAGAGAGGTGCGTACTGTTTCAAAATGGGAAAAATAGAGAAATGTATTTCGCTTTTGAAAATGCAATTGTTCAGATATCCCCATTTTACTTTTTTCATTATTTTATATATTACATTAATTGTACTCTTTTAAGGGCCCTTTACTTACGGGCTGGGTTTTGGCCCAACATGGGCAAACGGGCTTAACTTGGCCCATCAAACGTAAAACCTATCAAATTGTTTGAGCAGAAGAGAAATGAGCATGGGTCAGGTTTATCAGGAATTGACTCCCGATGTTGTAGTAATTTTGCTCCCTTACAGTTTGGCGATTGAGATTGTTTTTCTTGATTACTAATTAGTTGGGTTGCTTTCCCTTTGTAGGGGGGCTTCAAGTTCGGGTTTGAACTTAGTCGACTATGCAAGTAAGTCCTGTTTGGGATTTGTGGTTAATAGGGATAATCATGGGACAAAGTACACCTCAAGTGCCAAAACTTTGAAAATGTACACTTAAGTGCTACTTTTAAAAAAAAAAAAAAAAATAGGACACTTAAGTGCCATCTCCGGCGAACCCTACCGGAAATCCTACGTGGCAATTTTTTATTATTTTTTCCGTCTACGTGGCTCGCCGGAAGGCTGACTCAACAAACAAAGCCAAAAACGACGTCGTTTTTAAGCGGATTCAAATGTTGATATAAAAATTAAATTAATTAAATTATAAAATAAATTATTATTATTTTATTAAAATAATATAAAATGAAAAAATTAATTTAATTTAATTATAAAAATAAATTATTATTATTTTAATATAAAATAATATAAAATGAAAAAAAAATTAAAAAAGGTGGGGAGAGGAGGCAACGGCTGAGGGCTGAGCCCTCACCGCCGCCACCTCCCCGCGTCGCCCGCCCTTCCCGACGACGGTGGGGGTAGGGTCGGCCGGGGTCGCAACCCCGGCCGGCCCGACGGCGAGAGCTCACGCCCTCGCCGCCTCCCCCGCCGTCGGCCGGGAAGGGCCGGAGGGCCGGGATCACCGGCCCCCGGCCGACCGGGGCGGCGAGGGCCCGCAAGCCCTCGCCGGATCCGGGCGAGGGCCACGAGTCCTCGCCGAGATTTGGGGCGAGGGCTTGTGGGCCCTCGCCGCCCCGTCGTTGCCGGGAAGGGCCGGCGACGGAGGGGAAGGGTCGGCCGGGGTCCCGCGACCCCGGCCGATTGGCGGCGAGCGCCACGAGCCCTCGTAGGATCCGGGCGACGGCCGTGAGTCCTCGCCAAGATCCGGGGTGAGGGTCGCGACCCTCGCCGCATCCGGCGAGGGCTAGCGGGCCTCGCCGCCGGTCGGCCGGGAGCCGGCGACCTCGGCCGATTCTCCCCTTCCGTCGCCGGCCCTTCCGGCGACAACGGGAGGCGGCGGCGGCGAGGGCTCGGCCGTCTCCTTCCTTTTTTTTTTTTTTTAAATTTTAATTTTAAATATTTGAATTTGTATTTTTAAATATTTGAATTTGTATTTTTAAATGTTTTAAATAAATTTAGTTTTAAATTTAATTTAATTAATTTTTATATTAATTATTTACACGTCGAAATAAAACGACGTCGTTTTTGCATTTTCTCGCCACGTCAGCGTGCAAAACGACGCCGTTTTGCACTCACCTAGCTGGAAAATTGCCACGTCAACAATTTGGCCGGATTTTGGCCGAAGTGGCACTTAAGTGATCCATTTTACTCCGATTTTGGCACTTAAGTGTACATTTTCAAAGTTTTGGCACTTAAGTGTCCCTCCGTGCCAAGTTTTGGCACTTGGGGTGTACTTTGTCCGATAATCATGTCTCCAAAGCATTTAGATGTCATTGCTCGTGCAATTTAGATGTTAATCTTGTATTGTTGCCATTAGGCGATGGAAGCACTTCTGAAAGGGATGAAGAGAAGGAGACTGAAATTTGTGGTTTGTCTTAAATCTGTTCTTCTTCTTCTAGACTCTGGTGACTTGCCAAGAAAATGGAATTTGGCACATGAATCTAAAGTTTCTCAGGGGGTTTTCTTGCTTTTGGCCGATTGAGATAACCTGAGACCTGTTTACTGTTAGGGCCGTTGCTTAATTGATTTGGTGATTTCATTAGCTATGTCATCTACAGGTTCAGGAACTATGCAATAAACTTTTGACTTGGTATCTTTTCCAAACGTTTACCTGATGTGCATTCTGTAGGTAATATTGTTGAAGGCGACCAAACCAATGGAAAAGCAATCTAGGTAAGATTAGAAGTGAGCAAAGATTTCCCCTGCCTGGAGAACCGGTTTGCCTGGTGTGTGGCAAATATGGAGAATATATTTGCGATGAGGTGAAATTTTGTAAACTGGAGTTCTGAGCACTTTCTTATTATTAACATCTGGCTAGATGACATTTAGATAATGTTTGTTTGTGTTGATAGACTGATGATGATATCTGCAGCTTGGAGTGCAAAGCGGTGCTTTTACGAACTCTTAATTTAAAGAGGTCATTTTGCTGTTGCCTTTTTGATATATGATGTTCAAGAAGGGGTGTATGGTTCCAAGTTTTGACATTGTGATTTTTGTAATGTTGGATTCCAGGATCCCTTGAGCAACCAAAGTCCGGTCACAGCTTCAGCTGAGTTTGTTTCTGGATCATCTGTGCCTGAAGAAGAAAATTATGCTTGGGATTATGTTCGGCACCGGTGGTCCAATAGGAAATCCAGTCTCTCCACTTATCTATGGTAAGGTTTGCTAGACCTACTTGTCATTGTTCTTCTCAGTCTGTTTAAATGGGTTAATCCTGGATAAAGAAGAAAGAATTTGAAATTTTCCAAGCTATGAGAATGGATGAATCTTGTTATTTTTTCTAGTACTTATTTTCTTTTTGGACCTGCGTACTCCCTGTGGTTTTCAATATGCAGAAAGGGAAAAGGTTTCGTGGATCTTTTTCATCACATGGCCACATTATATTCCTATTTGTGCTATGTTGCATACAAAATCTTTGTTAATTGTAGTACTACCTGTCAGAGGCCTGGGCACCTTGCTGAAGATTGCTTGGTGAGTGCCCTATAAACTTCCCTTCCTTGGTGTGATAGTCTGTTTGCAACTTCTTTCCTCCTTGTTTCCACTGTCATGACGTGAAAAAGTCCTTGTCATGCGGGTTGCAGCTGGACAAAACAAATCAACTTCCATACCCAAAGATCTTCTGGGACTTTATAGAAGGTTTCAAGAATTCTGAATCTGTCTCATCTTGTTCCCCTGTTATTATAGTTCTTCTATTCGCACCCTTGGTGTATATTAAGGATCGCACAAATTTGTTTCTAAAATTTTATGTCGACTGCTGTTGAAACACTCAATTCCTCTCTTCTTTTTCTATTGCTTTATGTTCATTCCAGATGCGAGCAGATAGGGAAAAGCTCATCTGCAGGAAGGTGTAATGAATGTCAATCCACGCATAGTTTGGTGACTTGCCTTGATTGTAATAGAGTAATATGTGATGGGTAAGTGCCTGTTATTGGTTAAATTACTGTAGCATCATAGGTTGCCTTTGCTGCTCGAGGCATCAGTTTGCTTGTTCAGTGACTACTTGAGTGGCATTAGGGGACGAGTTTCTGGCTGGTACAATATTTATTTCTTTTGTGTGGGTATGTTCTGTCTTCTTCAAGTTACATTTCTTTTAATGTTTTTGCTGTTGATATTACTGTAAACTGGTGTTTTAGGGGTTGGGGAGCCTTTAATTCCATTTTCACTTATTATTAATCTGCTTTGGGACATTTGACGGGGATCTGGTTGGTACTGAGGCTATGGGCAGTAATATCATTAGCGACTTGCGTTGATTTCTATAATGGTCATGTTATGTTAGTGCACTTCGTTTTAAATCAAATATTGTTGACAGTGGTGACTGAAGTAATAGAACTCACAGTAATTTAGGAGATTGATTCATTCTGAAGCCCCATTGAGTGTATTGACATACATTTTTTAAGTATTTTGTGCACTCACATGGAGGATTTCTCAGTGCAGGTCATTTGGATGAGCACATTAGAATGAATTCCTCTCACTGACGATATTATTCTCACAAGCTCAAGCATTTGGTTAGGATTTACTTGCTCCTTCGTCTAGTCTAGTTGCAACGATATCTGTATCAGTTAGTTTATTGACGACATGTTAAATTTGTATTTGTAAGTTAACCATTTGGAAGATATCCTAGATTCTCTTGAAAGAGTGACTCTCATGTTATAAATAAACCAATGATGTAAACGATGTGCCTACTTCATTGAACAAGTAGTTTGAGATAAGTCACTTCAGATTATAATCCTTCACACTGCACAAAATGATTAAAAGAATGTGCTGCTTCATTAAACAAGTAGTCCTGACATAGGTCGCCTTGAGATCCTATTTCTCTGCATTGCACAAATCCAGTCTTTCAGATTACTTATTTTCTTTTTAGCAGGTGAAATGCAGTAAAGCAACACGCAAAGTGACAGATATATCTGATCTTTTGGGTTGCCATTACTGTTTTGACAAAACATTTGAAAAATTCTATGATATGTGTACTGCAAGTTGGTACGTGGCCTTCCTTTTTTTTTTTTTTTTTTCCGCATTGTATAATTACTTTAATTTATTTGAATTGCTGGCGTTATTCTACGGGATGGGTCAGCCACGTTGGAGTTAGTTGGGGGATTTAGACACTAACAGGTGATAATTTCCCACTAGGGTATTCAACATTACGCAAGTTCTTCAGTAGCCAGGTCCATTTATTGTGCCTTCTGATGAAAGATAATAAATTTCCAATTAATGCCTGTCCAATTCAGGAAAGGAGCAGGACTTGCAATTATAAGAGGGTCTATTAGATTTTCATGGCGATACATCGTTTCTCGAAAAACAAGGAACTACGATATTAAATATATATACATAATATATTATTATTTTTATGATTATTTCAATCAAATTAATTTGATTCAAATTCATAAATAAATAAATTCATGAGAGCACGAGACGAGTTGCCAAGTTTGACGAGGGTCAACCATCCTCGTCCATGTCGGCGCTCCTCTCTTTTCCCTCCACTCTCTCTCTCTCATGCAATTTCATTTTCTTCTCTTTCTGTGCGTGGGTCAATGCATGTCGTGCCATATTAATACATCAGTGCCGTCGATAAGATTTTGCCGCTTCATAAAGTAAATTGAAAGAGTGGTTGGCAAGCAACCATAGATGATTAATGAATTAATTTATACAAATCAAGTAAATTAAAATAACTAATTTCATCAATAAATTAGTGTAAGGAATTTTAACTGAGGAAAAATATGGCCTAATTACACCATACCCCACACTGTTAAATTAAATACAATAACATTACAAGAATACAAATTTTGTTGTATTGTAACTACCGGCGTACATGGGTCGGCTCGTTCTTTCAAATTGCCATGTCGGCGTCCGAAAAAAACCAGAATCGCTTCCTTCCTGTTCATCAGAGTAACGAGAGCAAAGGACTCCGCCGTCGTCGAGAAAGGCTCGATCTCATCAACCTCGATTCATTCCCGGCGGAAGAAGCCCTCTTCTCCCCTCGGGCCGTTCGCATCTCAGCTCGCGCAAGGTAATTGCTTTGTCCATCTCTCAGCAGCGTGTCGTTTCAGTTGATTCTCTGCGCCTCTGTTGTCGGAATAACCGGCTGAATTGGCGTGTGTTTTGGACTCTTCTTGTCGACTGGGGATGTGGGTGGCCGACGTTTTTTTTCCCTCTCTTTCGAATCGTTAATACCTGTTAGAGTGGAACTTCGTCAGCCCAGGATTGATTTCATCGGAAAGGAAGAGCCTTTTGTTTCTGACTTTTGAAGTGACTAGCCCTGTGGCCTTTCCGTCTGATTGTTCCTTTGCATCCTGATTCGGTACCGATCGTTTGTTGAACTAGCATGGGTGGGTTGGCATGCGAGTGCCCTAGATTTCTATTGCTCGCAAGAATTGTCGGAGTTCGCTACTGGAATTAACCGATTGGGTCGCGCCACTCGGTTTTGTCATTTGTGTGCCCTCGCCAGGAGATGATTTTGTTTTCCCTGCGCTTAGCTGTGCTGTGGATGTGCCCAAAAGCAATTTGCCCACTTTTCTTCATTTTTTGGGCCTTCGTCCGTTCGCACATTCCATTCGCTACCCTTGAGAAAGCCTGGCATTGCTACGCTTTTAGGTTTTTGAACTATGCTTGTGCATTTATCAGCGAGATTTAAGTTCATTCTCGTTCATTGATGGCCGTGGCTCCAGTGGAAGTTAACTTGTTAAAAGGCTGCTTATGTGATGCTTCTTAATTTTTGCCTGACCATAAGATGGTTTTTGGATGTGGCCTTTGAAATGCACTGAATTCTATCGTGCATGAAATCTCTAGGTAGCACGACAACATGGGCGGTCATGGCGGTTTGAACATCCTTCCCCAGAAACGTTGAAATGTGTACAATTATGAGAACAGAGAGAAGGCCCGGAAAGATGAAGAGGCTGCCGTGAAAGAGGAGCAGCTGAAGCAAGAGCAAGCGAGGAAGCGCAATGCTGAGTTTGTCTCGAAAAGCTTCGTGCTGCCCGTGGCTTCGCTCCTGCCAGTCAACCTGCGGAAGCTCCTTGATATACTCTCATGGGGCTTCTTCAATGACATAGTCTGAAAGTTATGCTCTGTTTTGATCTTCGGTCTCTTGATTTTCGTTAGCTGTTTAGAAGTTGCAGATTGAGGTCCGATTGCCTGGAGATTAGCTAATAAATTGAGCTAGAGTTGAGTTCTCTTTTGTGGGTGGAAGAGAGATCTGTTTTGCACCATAGTTTAGCAACCTTCAGTTCTAGTAGCGAGCCAATAGGGACAAACATGTCACCAGAGCAAGAGCCTGGATCATCAACACATCATGAGACACACTTTGAAGCAGGTGCTAAGAGTCGCTTTTGTTGGCCCGAGATCTCGTCGCTATAAGAAATTCGAAAACCTTTGCAAAAACATAAAGAATCTTCTGAAGAGACTGCCCTCGCGATTTTTGCCATTTCATTAGCTAGGTTAGCATGTAGGTTGGAAGATGAACGTTGATTTTTTATCCTGATTTTGATGCTATTGGTAATGCTAATTCATCCTCCTATATTAGGGTGCAAATCAGATCTACCAGTTTGACATTAATGACATTAACCACAACTTCGTGCTCAAGAGTCATCATATTCCTACCTCGGTAATGTTACGAGTATACATCAGCAAGAGATATGCCTTGAGTACATTCGACAGCTCTTTTTGCAATGCTGATTGATACAACTAGTAACCATTCCTCGACCATCATTCAGATCATTACCGGGATGAAAAAAGAAACATGCAGAAACTCCTAGGCTGGTTCAAGCTTCCTCCCTAGACTCGTGAATACTTAATAGACAGGTACTCATCTTCGGGATTGAGAGAAGACAGTTCGCCCTCATCTGTGAATGACTTCGTCGATAAAGCCTTCCTCAGGTCACTCGAGGCACGCCACTTGTCAATGCTCGCCAATTGGTCGGGATCCAGACATGGAAGTTCCCTCTGGCTTAGGATTTTCATCACTTCTGCCGTTCTTCCGAGGAGAATAGCAGCTGACCACACGCTCTCTGTCCGGCCCTCAATGCCGCTGCGAGAGCACTCGGTGAATATGACATGTTCTAAGTTGGTGAGGCAGGCCGCAATGATATCGGAGATCATCCTTGATAGCTTTTCGAAGATTCTGTTGCTCGTATAACAGTCGCTGCTATTGCAATCGAGCAGCAGGGTCTCGCTTATACGGTCCATGGAATGCGCGGCCCGTACTTTGACGGGCCAGGCCGAAGGGGATTCCATTAAATATCCATGGGTTGGCATAGCTTTGAATTCGACGAAAACGTTCTTTGCGGTGCACGCAAGCGCTTCGAGCACATCCTTTGTGGTGTTTCCCTGGAGGGAAATTTTGCGGAGATCTACATCAAGCCATTTGTGGTAGAGATCGACTCCCATGAACACAATGCTCGCCGCCTTTCGGGCATTCATCAATTCTTGTTTTGCGCACAGCCTTTCTTCTACTATGTTGACATACATCAGGGCCTCGCGAACACCACGCAGCAATCGTTTTCTGGCAGATGGGTCAATGTCTGGAATGGTGACCGCTATGCTCGTTAAGGTCGCGATCGGCAGTGCCCAATTGTTCGGTGGTTCTGCAGAATTTAGGGGAGGAACTGCATCGCTGTCGAAGTCCATGACCCCTGTGAACCCACGAGGATCCGTCTCTTCCAAAAGTTGCACGAGATGTTTGGGCTGATTGTTCTTCCCCATCTTGATCCAACGCTCGATGGTGTCGCATTTGTTCCGCATCATGACGTGCACCAATTCTTCCTCGCCCTCGAGATGCAAAATATATTGGCTGAAGTCCGGCTTTGAGGCCGAGCCTTCTAGGGGCGAACTCGAGTGCAAGTCCTTGTCTGAATCGCTTATGTTCAGTTTGAACTTCTTCCTCAGATCGGAGCACAAATCACAGAACAACAAGATCGGGCTCATGAACAGAATGGAGATCAGCCTCACGGCCTTGCTTCCCAACACGATCCCGACTTGCATTCTGATGAGCATATCCAAAACCACGTTCTTCGAGTCGTGGATGAGTTTACGACACCGCCGGCTCCGGACGTGTAAATTGAACGGACGCTCCTTAATCTCTATGAATTGCTGTATCCAATACTTTTCGGGCTTGAATTCATCCTTGTAGCTCTTGTTCCCCCGCCTCTGCCATTTCAACCTGATCGTGAGGAACCATCGGAATGCCGGTGCGATTGTGCCGACCCCGACTGCAATAGTCTGCGTGATGAGAATCGCCGTGCTCGACCACTTATAGTCCGACTCTGACTCCGACGGGCCATAGCAGGATACGAACTCGAACATCCAGGGCTGCAGGTAAGCCCGGACCATCGCCTGCGCCAGGGTCATTGCGCTCAGGAGGCAGAGCGCCCCAGAAGCAGTGCACGTCACGGACCGCGCCACGACGAACTGCGGGTTACAGGAATGGGCCATCATCCCATACTTCAACAGGTGCTCCTTGAGCTTGTCGAAGACGTTGTCGCAGCTCCGGCTCAAGCTCTCCTTCACAGTCAGCTCGTGCCTCTTGCAATACTTCATCTCCAAGTAGCACTTGCTCGTCGGGACCATCGCGGCCGAGAAGCTCAGGGTCACCAGCAACAGCAGCATCAGGGACATCACGAAGGCATGTTCCCACCTGCAGACGAAGATCACTCCGGTGCCCAACTGTATACAGATGTTCACAAAAGATGTGATGACGAGAATCGCCAGAGCGATCACGTTGGACCGGAGCTCCTTGTTCTCCATCGACCCGAGAGAAGGCATCGAATTGCCCATCACGGTGCAGATCAGGACCGAGCTGCTAAGCTTGGCGAGCTGCTCCTTCCGGCGCGCCATCGGCGTGTTGAGGTCGACACAGAGCTTGACCGCGACGGCAATGACGCTCAGCGACATGGCGTTGAGGCCGAAGTAGCGGCTCGGGAACCAGAGCTGCCGGTAGCGGAAGCGGGCGGCGGCGTCCGCGGCCATCGCGACCGCACAGGCCAGGGAAGCCGCCGCAATGTAGACACCGATCCAGGGCATGGGCTTGCCGAACTCGGCCTGGTTGAGGCTTCCATTGACGCAACCGAGCATGATGGCCGTCTCTATTTCTTGGTATCGATTCCCCTGTTTCCTTCGAAGCTCTGCGACTGCAGCGGCTCTGTGTTTTTGCTCAGGAAGTTTTAGGCTGGAAAGCGCGTGGGAACGGTTAAGTGAGCTCCATTCTTTCCAGGTCCAATGAACTAGACCTCTACTTGCGAGTCAATTGCAATTTAATTCCATTTCAAAAGAGGACGCTTGCTTCTTCAATTTTGTGGGACCTTTGCAACTCCAATTTTCTGGCCATCGCGATCGCACAGGCCAGGGAAGCCGCCGCTATGTAGACGCCGATCCAGGGCATGGGCTTGCCGAACTCGGCCTGGTCGAGGCTTCCATCGACGCCGCAACCGACCATGATGGCCCCCTCTGTTTCTTGGTATCGATTCCCCCGTTTCCTTCGAAGCTCTGCGACTGCGGCGGCTGTGTTTTTGCTGAGGAAGTTTTAGGCTGGAAAGCGCGTGGGAACGGTCAAGTGAGTTCCATTTTTTCTGGCCATGCAGTTTCAAAAAAGAGGCAAATACTCTCTGAATATTTGCCAAATATATATATGACGTGCTCCTTGAACTTTTAAACTATTTAATACGATAGTTAAATTTTAGTTTAATACACAATGTATTCCCCGAATTTTTAATATGTTCAATGTAATCTCAAAACTTTTAGTTATATTCAATTTAGTTCTTTGATTATATAAAAATATTCAATGTTTTCTTTAAACTTTTGATACATGTTCAATTTAGTTTGTAGTCCATATGAAAATGATCAATGTTATCCTTGATTTTGAATTAATGGAAAGACTACATTGACCATTTTTATATAATTCATGAATTAAATTAAACATATACCAAAAGTTTTTAGATTATATTGAATGAAATAAAAGTTCGAAAACCATATTAAATATTAGGCTAAAATTCAGGAATTATATCAAATAATTTAAAATTTTAATATCACATTATATATTGAGCCAAAATTTATAGATTAGTTATAACATTCTTCCTATGAATTTTGTTCATTGGCTCTATAGCTAAACGGGAGCCAATCTTTTTAGGAGAAGTTTCGGATATTGCGGAGAGGAGGGGGGCTGTGATGTCACGCCTGACATCCACAATTTCTTGTTGGGATTTTCTTCTCTTTCTTTTTTTTTTTTTCCGAATAAATTTGAGTCTGGGAAGAGGATAAAGAGCAAAGGTTAAGGTTATAAATGAGGAAAGAAAAAGAAAACAATTTTAGTCACGTGAAGGTTTAGGACAATGACGTTTCGCTTGCCACAGCACCGCGGTTTACCTCTCTCGTTGAGGCTGACAGTTGGATTTGCTAAAATAGAAATATGATAGAGAAACTATGCATTTGGTAACAATTTTATTTTAAGAAATAATTTTTTATTAGAAATAATATTTTTTATTCTATTATCGGGAAAATTTCTGAATAAAAAACACACGACGATAACGTCAAAATTTATATCCCCGAGATAAAAATGCATTTTGTAGGATTCTTAAATTTTTTTATTTCTTTTAATTTTTTTATGCGTGTATTATATTTTTCTCTTTTTTTTTTTCTTTTTCTCTTCTTCTTCCTCCTTTGAAGCCGGTCGCTGGCCACCGCCGTGGCCGACGAACGGCTGGCCGAGGTTCGGCAAGCTCGCTAGAGGGTCACCTGGCCAAGGCAAACCTCAACCTCACCAGATCTAGGCGAGGCTGAGCCTCGCCGTGGCTCAGCATCGTTGGGGTTGGCCATAGTCGAGGTCGGCGACTCGCCAAAAGGAAGAAGAAAGGGGAAGAGAAGAAGAGAAAAGAGAAGAAAAGAAGAAAAAAGAAAAAAAGGAACTGATTTTAGGTATTGTTCCCAGAAACAAGTAATAACTTTTTTCTACTTCTTAATTCTGTTTTAAATCTTTTATTGGGAACAAAAATATATATATTTCTTGTTCTCGGGAATAAAAATTTTACTAAACCAGTTTTTGTTCTGTTTTCACCGGAAAACAAAAGAACAGAAATAGTTACCAGGGATAGTTATTAAACAAGGCCCAAGCTAGCAACGGATATATTTTGTCGTTATTTGGACTGTATTCGAGTATGAAGTGATATGGAGAATGAGAAATTCAATCTACGTAAGTTGACACATATGCATTGATGGTATACTTGAAATTAGGGATGCCAGCTTGAATATTTTTGCGAGATGGAAAATGGTTCGACGCAATTGCGTAGCTTGTGAATATTTTATGAGGTAATAAATTAATTTGAGGTAACTGTGTCTTAGGGTATAAATTTGAGATTTTTAATAGTATTAATTGTTGATTGTCTAAATAAATCTTTCTACCTTCACAAGCTTATTGATCAAGTTTCTTCAACACCAAATCCAATCAACCATTAGAAGAGACTAAAATACGTATGCAGATTCCCACGTGGACAAAATAGGAAAATTGTCGAAGTCCGGTGGGGATAAATCTTAGCTCATGTGGAAGTCTACGTAAATGTCCTTATTGGAAAAAAAATCTTATCCACGTTGCACTGTTGAATTGTTCGATAGCCATGCCGAATGGATTTATCGAAGGACTTGATTACAAAATTTAAGAAAATAGAAAGATTTAATGGACAAGTCAAAGGGGAAGAGGCTTAATTAGAAAAACCGCAAAAGTGTAGAGACGAAAAGTCAAAAAAGAATTGACAAGATAAAATGCTTTTTAAGAAAAGGAAAAAAAAAAAAAGTGCCAATATGGCAACTCGGTCTAGGGCGGGCCGGGTTGGACTTAGTTCTTGACCGAAACGGAAACTCAGGTCGAGCCATGCAGGGCCGAGATTCCTGCTGGATTCGGGTTGCCGCCCGATCCGACTGTCGTTCTCCTTCTCCTTCGCCTTCCATACCCGAATCTGGTTCTGAGCATCTGCTGTTAGAGAGAGAAACTCAGCATAAGTAGAGAGAGAGGATGGGGATGAGGACCAATTTCTACAAGAATCATCCATTCGCTTGCAACAGAGACTTCAATCTCTCCTTCGCTCTTCAAAACCTCAAAAGTAACTTCCTCCCTCCTCTTTCGCCGCTCGGCTGCAAAATGCGAGCCGGTCTATCGCTAGAATTCGTTTTCCAATTTTCTCTTTGATTCGCTGCGCGTGTTGAAGCGGTAGCTTACAACATCGTGACTAGAAGCGCCTCCTTGATTGATGGAGAGCCTTTGAATGATGAGAATGCCGAGCGCCGCCGTCGCCGTCGGGACTCTGGAGTGCCGCGTGGCGGGAGCGGCGTCGTCGTGGAGGACGATCGGCCGATGTCGCACGAGGAATACGTCCAAAAGAGGAGGTAATTGTGGATTTTTCTTTCGCGATGCTTATTGAAGACGCCAACTTTGCAGTATCTCTGTTCTTACCGTGTCGAATTGATTGAGCAAGAGAGAAACGAGCACGGGTCAAGTTTATCAGGAATTGACTCCCGATGTTCTGGTAATTTTGCTCCCTTACAGTTTGGCGATTGAGATTGTTTTTCTTGATTAATGATTAGTTGGGTTGCTTTCCCTTTGTAGGGGGCTTCAAGTTCGGGTTTGAACTTAGTTGACTATGCAAGTAAGTCCTGTTTGGGTTTGATTAGCTTGAGATTTTTATAATTCGAAAATTAATTTGAGATAAATTTGTCATAAGCATATCAAATTGGAGCCGCTCGTAATATTAATCCTATTTCCAAAAAATTTCAAACATTTCACACCACAAAATTTCAATGTAGATGAAAACCTTCCGAACATAAAATTCAAGGAACCGAATTTTTTCGCGAATTATTTAATAAAGTTACTCGAAGAATATTTAACGAAGGTTTTCACATGTCATGGGGGCCTCCCCCGCACGAAATTGTTTAAGAAATCGGAATATCTTCGCGGACTGTACTTTATAATAAATTCCGCGGGAATCGGTAGTTTTTTTCGGTTTTCGGCCCGGAAAGAGAGGATACGCTGCGGTAACAGCCGAGTCAATCACGGAGCCACGTGGGCGAACATCCTCGCGTCGCGTGGGGCCCGCTAGTCGGGAAGAGTACGCAGCAGCTGTCAACTGTGGCTGCCATGCCAGTGCCAGATTATCTTGGTCGTGTTGTGGAATTTCTTTATCTTTGAATTCTCTCTCTCTCTCTCTCTCTTTTTGCCTCTTAATTCTGGGGAATGAGTTCAATTATTGGTGTGCGTTTCCATGCTAGGGAGTTTGGGGAATTCCATCCCACAAAAAGGAACGAATTTAGACTCTTTTTAGCGTTGAATAAAAATGCGAAGCACGTTTTTCTTAAGATCGTCATATTTCTACGATGACTATAATTTGTCGGAACCAATCATCCTACCTGTACCCCTAAATTATTAAAGAAAAATTGATGGACTGATTGATGTTCATGAGCGAATTTCAACAAGTTATGAGCCGACAACAAAATAAGTCAATAAACCAATCATCACAAATGGATGTTGTCGCTTAAATGATCGCCTTTTGTTTTTTGTTTTTTTTTTATGTAAAGGGTTAGGAGCGTTTACATAAATAAGTTGGAGAAGGAAATCGAGTCCATCTTCTTAGCACCCCTTATCTAAATCATGAACTTATCTTAAACAAGACTCCAAACTCATTACATACCTAGCTAGAACGAAACCTGTGCAAACGGGTCACAGCTTCAGCTGAGTTTGTTTCTGGATCATCTGTGCCTGAAGAAGAAAATGATGCTTATGATTATGTTCGGCACCGGTGGTCCAATAGAAAATCCAATCTCTCCACTTATCTATGGTAAGGTTTGCTAGACCTACTTGTCATTGTTCTTCTCAATCTGTTTAAATGGGTTAATCCTGGATAAAGAAGAAAGCATTTTAAATTTTCCATGCTATGAGAATGGATGAATCTTGTTTAATTCATTATTTTTTCTAGTACTTATTTTCTTTTTGGACCTGCGTACTCCCTGTGGTTTTCAATATGCAGAAAGGGAAAAGGTTTCATGGATCTTTTTCATCACATGGCCACATTATATTCCTATTTGTGCTATGTTGCTCACAAAATCTTTGTTAATTGTAGTACTACCTGTCAGGCCTTTGTTAATTGTAGTACTACCTGTCAGAGGCCTGGGCACCTTGCTGAAGATTGCTTGGTGAGTGCCCTATAAACTTCCCTTCCTTGGTGTGATAATCTGTTTTTCAACTTCTTTACTCCTTGTTACCACTGGCATGACGTGAATAAGTCCTTGTCATGCAGGTTGCAGCTGGACAAAACAAATCAACTTCCATACCCAAAGATCTTCTGGGACTTTATAGATGGTTAAAAGAATTCTGAACCTGTCTCATCTTGTTCACCTGTTATTATAGTTCTTCGGCTATTTGCACCCTTGGTGTATATTAAGGATCGCACAAATTTGTTTCTAAAATTTTATGTCAACTGCTGTCGAAACACTCAATCCCTCTCTTCTTTTTCTATTGCTTTATGTTCATTCCAGATGCGAGCAGATAGGGAAAAGCTCATCTGCAGCAAGGTGCAATGAATGTCAATCCACGCACAGTTTGGCGACTTGCCTTGATTGTAATAGAGTAATATGTGATGGGTAAGTGCCTGTTATTTGTTAAATTGCTGTAGCATCATAGGTTGCCTTTGCTGCTCGAGGCATCATTTTGCTTGTTCAATGACTACTTGAGTGGCATTAGGGGACGAGTTTCTGGCTGGTACAATAGTTATTTCTTTTGTGCGGGTATGTTCTGTCTTCTTCAAGTTACATTTCTTTTAATGTTTTTGCTGTTGATATTACTTTAAACCGGTGTTTTAGGGGTTGGGGAGCCTTTAATTCTATTTTCACTTATTATTACTCTGCTTTGGGACATTTGACGGGATCTGGCTGGTACTGAGCTTATGGGCAGTAATATCATTAGACTGGTTTTTCCCGAGAACAATTTTAGAATCAAGCCCATATTTTCTCTTCTTCTTCCCTTTTTTTTTTCTTCATCCACCACCGCCCGTCGTCCGCTGCCGTCCGCAGCCGCTGGTTGTCGGCAACTGGTCCGGCGAGCTCACCGGAGGCTTGCGCAAGCCGGGCGAGGTTCGACAAGCTCGCTGGAGGCAAGCCCAACCACTGGCGAGGCTCGGCCGACAAGGGCCGACCTTGCCGAGGGCCGGCAACGCTTCGGTGAGGTCGCTGGCCCTCGTCTGGGTGACCGGCCACTTGAAGAAGAAGAATAGGAGAGAGAAAGGCAAAAAAAGAAAAGAATAAAAAAGGAAAAAGGTAATAAAATTATTTTAAAATTAAAAGAAAATGATTTGGAGTAGAAATTTTGAGCACGGTACCAAATGTAATTCTATTTCGGGAATTGAAATTTTGGACAGTTACCAAACAACTTAAAATGTTTAGAAATTGTTCTCGGGTACAAAATTAAAAATAATAATTTCTAATCAGAAATTGTTCCCGAAAACAGAATCGTTACCAAACGCACCCTTAATGCCTGTCCAATCCAGGAAAGGAGCGGGACTTGCAATTATGAGAGGGTCTATTAGCTACGAAGATCATTTTTCGTGGTGAGACCACTCGCACTCGATATTTCTTCCTGGAAATTTTAAGTAAAAGCTGATTGATTAATTTAGGACCTGCCGACAAAACTAGGCACAGAATGAATTTTCTGAATGCCGGTGCAGAAGATGGTGCGTATATTGTGAGTAGTCATCCTCAGAGCAAGAATGTTCAGATCAGCGAATTCATTTTCTAATCCTTGGCGGGGGAGAAAACCAGGCATCGATCCCTGTACAGCTATTTATGGTGTGAGAGAGAAACAGAGAGAGCTGCCGGCGTGACTTTCAAGATCCTGGGTTTTCAAGTCGAGAAGCAGCGTCCTCGATGAAAGAATATGATCTGAATAGTTGGTCAGCTAGAATCGCAATCTCCGACTTGTGTAGTTGTTCTTCGCCGCCTATTGGTTTGTAGAGGATGCTAGCCATGGAGTGTAGGGACTTCATGTTTCTTAGTTGATTAGAGCATTGTTCTTCCTCTGGATGTCGTTATAGTCTGCAACACCTAAAAGAAAAAAAAAAAAAAGGTTGCTCTGAATGACATGGCTCATGCTATACTGACTGTTTTACGTCGATCACTGTATTCAACTTTGACAAGTTGTTCTTGGCAATTCTCTGTAACCTTATGGTTTAGCCGAGGCAAATTCTTCTTTGTCCATGATTATTCTCAGTGGCATGAAGGCATTTTTTTTAAAGATTTTATTCTTGAATAGTGGCAAACCATCATATGCTGACTCGATAAGGTTAGAGCGGTCGAAGCACAAACTAGAAGTAGTATTGGCGAAGAAGGGCTATTGCTTCTTGCCATGGCAAGATCAGTATTTACATTTATTTCCTGAATGCAGCGATCACGTGATATATCGACCTTGTTTTAGGGATTAGAGGTGAACATAGTTTTAGTGCAGAATCAGGAATGAAAATTTGTCTAGTTCCGCATTTCAAGGTATGCCGGGTAAGTTTATATATTCTAAAAATTGGGAAACTGACAGGCACTTTGGAACCTAGTTTTGACGGGTACATTGGAACCTAAATCAAGTTTTTATATTTTTCTTGATTTATGTCTTCAAGCAATCATGTAATATTTCATAGCGTCCGATGATAAGTGTATAAGTTGGAACCATTAGTTTGAGCTTGCATTTTATGACCGAGACTTTTATTATGTTAATGTTTCATATTCTTCATGTGTTTAGAGGTAAGTTATAATCAATAGATTATAACAGCAAGTAGTGATTATTAAAGGTGATGATTCACTACAATCGTTCAATTAATAATACAAGTGGAATTTAGGTGGAACTCAAAATCTAGGACAGAGTAGATTCCACGTTTCAAGGCATGCAAGTTTAACCTCTTCCAACGGATAGGTTTCAATTTTCAGGTAGAGCTTATTTGGAACTTGGAACCTTGGGCCTAAAACCACTCATTCTTATTAGGGATATCATGTAATTAATGTTTGTTAAAAAGTGTCCAAATCTAGCAAAATAAAATCAATTTCATCTTTTTCATGCGGATGCCTAATTTGTGCCCAAATCTACCAAGCTCATAGGAGCACGAGAGGAGTTGCCAATTTTGATGAGGGTCAACCATCCTCGTCCATGTCGGCGCTCCTCTCTTTTCTCTCCACTCTCTCTCTCTCTCGCATGCAATTTCATTTTCTTCTCTTTTTGTGCGTGGGTCAATGCATGTCGTGCCATATTAATCCATCAGTGCCGTCGATAAGATTTTGCCGCTTCATAAAGCAAATTGAAAGAGTAGTCGGTAAGCAACCATAGATGATTAATGAATTAATTTATACAAATCAAGTAAATTAACAGAACTGATTTCATCAATAAATTAGTGTAAGGAATTTTAACTGAGGAAAAATATGGTCTAATTGCACCATACCCCACACTATTAAATTAAATACAATAACATTACAAGAATACAAATTTTGTTGTATTGTAACTACCGGCGTACATGGTGGGCTCGTTCTTTCAAATTGCCATGTCGACGTCCGAATAAAACCAGAATCGCTTCCTTCTTGTTCATGAGAGCGAACGAGAGCAAAGGACTCCGCCGTCGTCGAGAAAGGCTCGATCTCATCAACCTCGATTCATTCCCGGCGGAAGAAGCCCTCTTCTCCCCTCGGGCTGTTCGCATCTCAGCTCGCGCAAGGTAATCGCTTTGTCCATCTCTCAGCAGCGTGTCGTTTCAGTTGATTCTCTGCGCCTCTGTTGTCGGAATAATAGGCTGAATTGGCTGTGTTTTGGACTCTTCTTGTCGACTGGGGATGTCGGTGGCCGAGGTTTTTTTTTTTTTTTTTTTTTCCCTCTCTTTCGAATCGTTAATACCAGTAAGTGTGGAACTTCGTCAGCCCAGGATTGATTTCTTCGGAAAGGAAGAGCCTTTTGTTTCTGACTTTTGAAGTGACTAGCCCTGTGGCCTTTCCGTCTGATTGTTCCTTTACATCCTAATTCGGTGCCGATCGTTTGTTGAACTAGCATGGGTGGGTTGGCATGCGAGCGCGCTAGATTTTTATTGCTCGCAAGAATTGCCGGAGTTCGCTACTGGAATTAACCAATTGGGTCGCGCCACTCGGCTTTGTCATTTGTGTGCCCTCGCCAGGAGATGATTTTGTTTTCCCTGCGCTTAGCTATACTGTGGATGTGCCCAAAAGCAAGAATTTTTGCCCACTTCTCTTCATTTCTTGGCCCTTCGTCCGTTCGCACATTCCAATCGCTACCGTTGAGAAAGCCTGGCATTGCTACGCTTTTAGGTTTTTGAACTATGCTTGTGCATTTATCAGCGAGATTTAAGTTCGTTCTCGTTCATTGATGGTCGTGGCTCCAATGGAAGTTAACTTTTTAAAAGGCTGCCTTATGCGATGCTTCTTAATTTTTGCCTGACCATAAGATGGTTTTTGGATGTGGCCTTTGAAATGCGCTGAATTCTATCGTGCATGATAATCTCTAGGTAGCACGACGACATGGGCGGTCATGGCGGTTTGAACATCCTTCTTCAGAAACGTTGGAATGTGTACAATTATGAGAACAGAGAGAAGGTCCGGAAAGATGAAGAGGCTGCCGCGAAAGAGCAGCAGCTGAAGCGAGAGCAAGCGAGGAAGCGCAATGAGTTTGTCTTGAGAAGCTTCGTGCTGCCCATGGCTTCGCTCCTGCCAGTCAACCTGCGGAAGCTCCTGCTAGTCAGCCCGTGGAGCCAGCTGAGACGGACAAGAAGTCTGGCCATATCAATCTCTTTGAGGGAATTAAGATTTTCGACCCAGTGGAACTACCAAAAAATGGGGCAGGAGATGAAAGGGATGGATTCAAGAGGAAGAAGATGAAGAAAGAGGAGGTGCCGAAGGTGGTAACCGCAGAGAATGAGAAATATAGATTGGGATATGGGATTGCTGGAAAAGGAGTTAAATTGCCATGGCATCTTGAGAAGCGGGGTGATCACGTTGATGGGGAGAAATTTGGGGATGAAGGGCCGTCGAGGGATGAGAAGGAGCAGGGAAAGAAAAGTGGGAAGAAGACATTGGAGGAGCTGAGGGGGGAACGAATGAAGAGAGAAAAGCAGGAGAAAGAAAGGGCAAGGTCATTGATGCTAGAGAAGAGCCGGAGGTATGGATCTCTACTTAAGGACAAGGGTTTTCAGAGGAGGTGACGCTGCAAATTTTGGTCATTTAGACTTTTGATCGTACTTATATGTAGACCTTGCCTTATGGCTGATTGGGAGGGCCTGGACCGTGCTATTGGTTTGGCAATGTTTTCGGAGGTTTCTGCCTCCCCTGTGCAGTTCTCCAATCTACATTTGCCTTGCGAAATAGGCTCCCTCCCGTAGAGATATGAACGCTTCACTTCAGATTCTCTTCGAGAAAGAATGGACTGGTTTCGCCTGCCCTTTTCAAATCCTGGAGACGATCAACGGATAATCAAAGCTTGTAAATGTCTATTCCTTTTCATTTTGGCTTTCTTGGTCATTATTGCATTATGTTGGAATGATATCACTTTGATCCTTCTGCAAGTTACTCCAGTTCATAAACCACTTAATTTCCCATATTGTTAGACTGAAATTCTAAAGTGCTGGACAAAGTAATACTGCGAGCTTGACTTTCCACTCCGCATATCCTAGAGGGCACGAGAGATGAAGCACGCAAACAATCAAGTATGCCGAGAAAGTATAACTAGATACTTAAGTTCCCAAAGAAAAAAAAAACTTAAGGCTAAATTTTCCAAAGAAAAGTTCATCGGCATGAATCATAACAAGTTCATCCAACTTCCATTCTCACCGGAATTCTATCTGGGTACTTCTCCCTTATCCTGGCAGCCTCCCCCCGCCTCTTCTCTGGGTTTAGAGGACAGTTTGATTAATTAACACGTTCAGAATCGAAGCTTCAGCAACAAAATAACAACAAAAGCGAATTGCTACTCAAGGAAGATTGAAACGCACCAAGATCATGCTCTTGCTTGAAGTAACTCTTAGCCATTCGACCTGCTACCATAGCCCCAAAAACATGAGCCAAAACTGATAAAATCGAGCATAACATATGAAAAAGAAGTAATAATAACAACAACAGAGCCCTTCAATTTATCACCCCATCCCTCCACGCCATATATCTAAAGGGTAGTTCAACTTAGCAGTACAGTCAAATTCAGGAGGTGAAGCCAGTTTCCTAACCCAAAAGGGAGAAGAACAAAATTGAAAAAAAAAATTAAAAATTAAAAAAGCCCAAAACTTTATCTCCTTCTCACGTCCTGAGCACAGAATTTACCGACAATCAGACAAACAAAGAATCAAAAACACAGAAAAAGGGAAAAGCAACCCAGGATTCCGCAAATTCAAGCATGAGCACCGTCGAAGCCAGGGCACCAACATGAATAGCGATCGATTCCCAAAACAAAGACTCGAACTTTACTACGTTCCGACCTCTTGAGTAATCGAACTGAAGCACGAGTTCGCAAGTGGATGCATGGCAGCCTTTGGCTTTGTGTATTTCCAGTAATTTCCAACTACTCCATTATCAATGCCCATCTTTAATAATAACCCTTTTTTAATTAAGTGAAACTTAAAATTTATAAATAAATAAGAAGTGATGGTGATGATGACAAATGATACACCCCTCTTCTATAGTCAACCTTCTTCCTTTTCTAAAATGGTTCTGGCTCGGTTTTCTGTCTTATTTCAAATTATTTTCCGTTTAAGCCCTAGATACGATTTTTGAAACAAGTTTTTCCCTAATCAAATTAGATTGGTATCGCGTTTTTTTATGGCCTACCAAATTTAGCAAGATTTCACTCAAAGATATCAAACATATGATATGTTTTTGGCACGTCGAATAACAACCAAAATTTATTCTATGAATTACTATGCCATGGAAAAATTAGAATGACAACATTTGATCATCGAAAGGATGAACAAATGGGTATGAAAATATGTCATAGCACTGATTGAACTAAAAAATTAATAAAACATTATAAATTTCGAGTTCTAATTAGCCTTATTGGTCTTGGCTTGGTACCTACGTATGCCTTGTAAAACACAATTTGACACAGGAAATTGAGACTTTAACCAACGTTTGTGCCATTATGCACTCACTCAATCATTGGAGACATGTTCGTCATCCCTATAATAGAAGTAGCTAGACCTAGCTCTAAGTTTGACAATGATGGAAGATTGACATGATTACTTAAAGTCTCTCCCTCTTGCACAAAAAGACTATTAAATTTTGGATTTGCAGCCTTTCAAAAGGTAAAACTGCGAAATGCCGGGTCATGAATGAGAATATCCTTTTATTCTCAAAACCCTCTTGGAGACCGAGGCCCACCACTCTAAAGTAGGCATAATTGATAGCTGGGAACTGATTAGATGCCCATCGTCAACATGACTTGATATACTCTCATGGGGCTTCTTCAATGACATAGTCTTAAAGTTATGCTCTATTTTGATCTTCGGTCTCTTGATTTTCGTTAGCTGTTTAGAAGTTGCAGATTGAGGTCCGATTGCCTGGAGATTAGCTAATAAATTGAGCTAGAGTTGAGTTCTCTTTTGTGGGTGGAAGAGAGATCTGTTTTGCACCATAGTTTAGCAACCTTCAATTCAAGTGGCAAGCCAATAGGGACAAACATGTCACCAGATCAAGAGCCTGGATCATCAACAGATCATGAGACACACTTTGAAGCAAGTGCTAAGAGTGGCTTCTGTTGGCCCGAGATCTCGTCTTGACCAAGAAATTCGAAAACCTTTACAAAAATATAAAGGATCTTCTGAAGAGACCACCCTCATGATTTTTGCTATTTCATTAACTAGGTTAGCATGTAGGTTGGAAGATGAACGTTGATTTTTTATCCTGATTCTGATGCTATTGGTAATGCTAATTCCTCCTCCTATATTAGGGCGCAAATCAGATCTACCAGTTTGACATTAATGACATTAATCGCAACTTCGTGCTCAAGAGTCATCATATTCCTACCTCGGTAAAGTTACTACTATACATCAGCAAGAGATATGCCTCGAGTACATTCGACAGCTCTTTTTGCAATGCTCGTCGTTACAACTAGTAACCATTCCTCGACCATCATTCAGACCATTACCGGGATGAAAAAAGAAACATGTAAAAACTCCTAGGCTGATTCAAGCTTCCTCCCTAGACTTGTGAATACTGAATAGACAGGTACTGTTCTCCGACACTGAGAGAAGACGGTCCGTTCTCATCTGTGAATGACTTCGTTGGTAAAGCCTTCCTCAGGTCACTCAAGGCACGCTCGTCATTGCTCGCCACTCGTCAATGCTCGCCAATTGGTCGGAGTCCAGACATGGAAGCTCCCTCTGGCTTAGGATTTTCATCACTTCTGCCGTTCTTCCGAGGAGAATAGTGGCGGACCACACGCTCTCTGTCCGGCCCTCAATGCCGCTGCGAGAGCACTCGGTGAATATGACATGTTCAAAGTTGGTGAGGCAGGCCGCAATAATATCGGAGATCATCCTTGATAGCTTCTCGAAGATTCTGTTGCTCATATCACAGTCGCTGCTCTTGCAATCGAGCAGCAGGGTCTCGCTTATACGGTACATGGAATGCGCGGCCCGTACTTTGACGGGCCATGCCGAAGGGGATTCCATTAAATATCCATGGGTTGGCACAGCTTTGAATTCGACGAAAACGTTCTTTGCGGTGCACGCAAGCGCTTCGAGTACATCCTTTGTGGTGTTTCCCTGGAGGGAAATTTTGCGGAGATCTACATCAAGCCATTTGTGGTAGAGATCGACTCCCATGAACACAATGCTCGCCGCCTTTCGGGCATTCATCAATTCTTGTTTTGCGCACAGCCTTTCTTCTACTATGTTGACATACATCAGGGCCTCGCGAACCCCACGCAGCAATCGTTTTCTGGCAGATAGGTCAATGTCTGGAATGGTGACCGCTATGCTCGTTAAGGTCGCGATCGGCAGTGCCCAATTGTTCGGTGGTTCTGCAGAATCCAGGGGAGGAACTGCATCGCTGTCGAAGTCCATGACCCCTGTGAACCCACGAGGATCCGTCTCTTCCAAAAGTCGCACGAGATGTTTGGGCTGATTGTTCTTCCCCATCTTGATCCAACGCTCGATGGTGTCGCATTTGTTCCGCATCATGACGTGCACCAATTCTTCCTCGCCCTCGAGATGCAAAAATATATTGGCTGAAGTCCGGCTTTGAGGCCGAGCCTTCTAGGGGCGAACTCGAGTGCAAGTCCTTGTCTGAATCGCTTATGTTCAGTTTGAACTTCTTCCTCAGATCGGAGCACAAATCACAGAACAACAAGATCGGGCTCATGAACAGAATGGAGATCAGCCTCACGGCCTTGCTTCCCAACACGATCCCGACTTGCATTCTGATGAGCATATCCAAAACCACGTTCTTCGAGTCGTGGATGAGTTTACGACACCGCCGGCTCTGGACGTGTAAATTGAACGGACGCTCCTTAATCTCTATGAATTGCTGTATCCAATACTTTTCAGGCTTGAATTCATCCTTGTAGCTCTTGTTCCCCCGCCTCTGCCATTTCAATCTGATCGTGAGGAACCATCGGAATGCCGGCGCGATTGTGCCGACCCCGACTGCAATAGTCTGCGTGATGAGAATCGCCGTGCTCGACCACTTATAGTCCGACTCCGACTCCGACGGGCCATAGCAGGATACGAACTCGAACATCCAGGGCTGCAGGTAAGCCCGGACCATCGCCTGCGCCAGGGTCATTGCGCTCAGGAGGCAGAGCGCCCCGGAAGCAGTGCACGTCACGGACCGCGCCACGACGAACTGCGGGTTACAGGAATGGGCCATCATCCCATACTTCAACAGGTGCTCTTGAGCTTGTCGAAGACGTTGTCGCAGCTCCGGCTCAAGCTCTCCTTCACAGTCAGCTCGTGCCTCTTGCAATACTTCATCTCCAAGTAGCACTTGCTCGTCGGGACCATCGCGGCCGAGAAGCTCAGGGTCACCAGCAACAGCAGCATCAGGGACATTACGAAGGCATGTTCCCACCTGCAGACGAAGATCACTCCGGTGCCCAACTGTATACAGATGTTCACAAAAGATGTGATGACGAGAATCGCCAGAGCGATCACGTTGGACCGGAGCTCCTTGTTCTCCATCGACCCGAGAGAAGGCATCGAATTGCCCATCACGGTGCAGATCAGGACCGAGCTGCTAAGCTTGGCGAGCTGCTCCTTCCGGCGCGCCATCGGCGTGTTGAGGTCGACGCAGAGCTTGACCGCGACGGCAATGACGCTCAGCGACATGGCGTTGAGGCCGAAGTAGCGGCTCGGGAACCAGAGCTGCCGGTAGCGGAAGCCGGCGGCGGCGTCCGCGGCCATCGCGATCGCACAGGCCAGGGAAGCCGCCGCAATGTAGACACCGATCCAGGGCATGGGCTTGCCAAACTCGGCCTGGTTGAGGCTTCCATTGACGCAACCGAGCATGATGGCCGTCTCTATTTCTTGGTATCGATTCCCCTGTTTCCTTCGAAGCTCTGCGACTGCAGCGGCTCTGTGTTTTTGCTCAGGAAGTTTTAGGCTGGAAAGCGCGTGGGAACGGTTAAGTGAGCTCCATTCTTTCCAGGTCCAATGAACTAGACCTCTACTTGCGAGTCAATTGCAATTAAATCCCATTTTAAAAGAGGAGAATTACCAAAAAAGTCCTAAATCTATTGTAATTGTGCCAATTCAGTCCTAATTTTTTTTTAGCCAATTTAGTCCTAAACCTTTTATAATTATGTCAATTCAGTTCATCCGGCCAAAATTGGCCGGCCGGCGTTGACGTGGACACCGGCGGGGGACAGCCGGCCAGCGAGATAATTTTTTAATATTTTTTTCGAATTTTTAATATATTTTTTAAATTTTTTAATTCTTTTTTTCTTTTTCTTTTTTTCACCTTCTTCTTCCTCTGACCGGCCGGGCGAGGGCGGCGAGGCTCGTCCCCGCCGGCCGAAGGTGAGGGCCGGCGAGGGCGAGGCCCCGCCAAATTTGGCGAGGTCAGCCTCGCCAGCCACTGGCAAGGGCGAGGCCCCGCCAAATCCGGCGAGTTGGCCCTCGCTAAGGCTGGGCGAGGCCGAGCCTCGCCAGATCCGGCGAGCTCGGCCCTTGCTAAGGGCTGCGGCGGAGGCGGGGAGGGAAAGGATGAGGAGGAGGAGGAGGCGGTGGAGCGGCTACGTAGAGGCGAAGATGGCCGAGCACTCATTGCAGTGAGCTCCGAGCTCAAGCACTGAGCACACACGCAAGTCCATCCATGGAGCCCACAAACTAGAAAAAGAAACATCAATGTAGAATCGAATCAAAGCTTCCCTGTAGTTGTCTCCATCCCCGTCTCCCTCCGCCGATGTCACCGTCGGCTCGAATCCTCCAAACCCTAGCTCTCTTCCTGGCTCTCGCGTCCCTGGCCGCGTCCCACACGCCCACGGCATCGTCGTCGTCGCCCTCCCAGTCCTCCTCCCTCTCCGAGTGGTGATTCGCCCGGGCCACCTACTACGCCGCGGCCAACCCCTGGGACGCCGTCGACGGCGCGTGTGGCTACGGGGACCTCACGAAGGCTAGGTACGGCATGGCCACCGCGGGGCTCAGCGAGTCCCTCTTCGAGAGCGGCCACTGGCGAGGGAGAGGCCTCGCCAGATCCGGCGAGCGTCGTCGGATCTGGCAAGGCCTTGCCCTCGCCAGTGGCCGGTGTGAGGTTGACCTCTCTAGTGGCCGGCGAGGTTGACCTCCCCGGCCCTCACCTCTGGCCGGTGCGAGGCTGACCTCTCCAGTGGCCGGTGAGGTTGACCTCGCCGGCCCTCGCCTCTAGCCAGCAGGGGCGAGCCTCGCCATTGGTCAGCGAGGCTGACCTCACCAGCCCTCGCCTCCGGCTGGCGCCGCCCCCGACGGGGAAGAGAAGATGGAAAAAAAAGAAAAAGAAAAATTCAAAAAATAAAAATAAAAATATTTAAAAATTTGAAATAAAATAAAAAATATATATATTTAAAAATGCCACGTCAGCGTTCGCCGGACGGCCGGCATCCACGTCAGCGCCGGCCGGCCAATTTTGGCCGAATGGACTGAATTGGCACAATTGTAAAAGGTTTAGGACTAAATTGACCAAAAAAAAAAAAGTTTCTGACTAAATTGACACAATTGCAATAGGTTTAGGAATTTTTTGGTAATTCTCCCTTTCAAAAGAGGATGCTTGCTTCTTGAATTTTGTGAGACCTTTGCAAGTCCAATTTTCTGGCCATGGAGTTTGAAAAAAGACGCAAATAGTCTCTGAATATTTGCCAAATATATGATATGGTCCTTGAACTTTTCAACTATTTAATATGATACTTGAATTTTAGTCTAATACATAATGTATTCCCGAACTTTTAATATGTTCAATGTAGTTCCAGAACTTTTAGTTATGCTCAATTTAGTTCTTGGATTATATGAAAATGTTCAGTATTTTCTTTAAACTTTTGACACGTGTTCAATTTAGCTTGTAGACCATATGAAAATGTTCAATGTTGTCCCTGATTTTGAATTGATGGAAAGACTATATTGACCATTTTCATATAGTTCAGAAATTAAATTGAACATATACCAACAGTTTTGAGATTATATTAAATAAAATAAAAGTTCAAAAACCATATTGAATATTAGGCTGAAATTCAAGAATTATATTGAATAAATTAAAATTTTAAGATCACATTATATATTGAGCCAAAATTTATAGATTTTTTATAACGTTCTTCCTATGAATTTTGTTTATGGGGAGGCAATCTTTTTAGGAGAAGTTTCGGATATTGCTTAGAGGAGGGGGGCTGTGATATCACGTCTGACATCCACAATTTCTTGTGGGGATTTTCTTCTTTTTTTCCGAATAAATTAGAGGCTGGATGGAGGATAGAGGATGGAGAGCAAAGGTTAAGATTATAAGTGAGAAAAGAAAAAAGAAAACAATTTTAGTCACGCGAAAGTTTAGGACAACAACGTTTCGCTTGCGACAGCACCGCGGTTTACCTCTCTCGTTTGAGGCCGACAATCGATTTGCTAAAATAGAAATACGACGGAAATATCAAGAGTGTGTTTGGTAACGATTTTATTCTACGGATGGTTATCAAATAGGGCCCAAGCTAGCGACAAATATATTTTGTCGTGGACCATATTCGAGTACGAAGTGATATGGAGAATGAGAAATTCAATCTACGTAAGTTGACACATATGCATTGATGGTAGACTTGAAATTACGGATGCTAGCTTGAATATTTTTGCGAGATGGAAAATGGTTCGGCGCAATTGCGTAGCTTGTGATTTTTTTATGAGGTATTAAATTAATTTGAGGTAATTATGTCTTAGGATATAAATTTGAGATTTTTAATAGTATTAATTATTGATTGTCTAAATAAATCTTTCTACCTCCGCAAGCTTATTGATCAAGTTTCTTCAACACCAAATCCAACCAACCAGTAAAAGACACTAAAAATATGTATGCCGATTCCACGTGGACACAATAGGAAAATCATCGAAGTCCGGTGGGGATAAATCTTAGCTCATGTGGAAGTCTACTTGAATGTCCTTATTGGAAAAAAATCTTATCCACGTTGCATTGTGGCATTGTTCGATAGCGATGCCGAATGGATTTTGCAAGGTTTAGCGTCAGAAGGACTTGATTACAAAATTTAAGAAAATAGAAAGATTTAATGGACAAATTAAAGGGAAAGAGGCTTAATTAGAAAAACCGCAAAAGTGTAGAGATGAAAAGTCAAAAAAGAATTTACAATATAAAATGCTTTTTAAGAAAAGGAAAAAAAAAAAAAAAGGTGCCAATATGACAACTCGGTCCGAGCTGGTGTTGACGTCTAAATTTTGGCGACCAAATTATTTGTTCATAAAAAATTAGGGCTTAATTTTTAATAAATAATAATAATAATAATAATGATAATAATAATAATAATAATAATGATAATAATAATAATAAAGAAATAAAATAAAAGTTGCATATAAAATAAAAGTTGCATCAGAGCAAATAAAAAGGAAATAAGGGGAGGATCAATCTTATTGATTATAAATGGAATGTGAAAATTCTGATTAGCCACCCTTGCTCCGACGAATATTCAAATCATAGTAAATGTGGAAGCAAATTCTTGGTCAAAGAAATCAGGAGAATAAAAAAGGGCAAGAAGTTTAATAAAAGGGAATGAATCGAAGCATTTGAGGAAAAATCAATTGATTGAGAAATCACGCTCTAATTTGCTAATCACGAATTAAGGCAACGGATAATGGAAATTCGAAAATTTTCATAGAAAGCGACCGTTTGAAATCACTATAAAAAAAAAAAAAAAAAAAGACCATGATTTTCGTGAAAAGGGGCTGAGAATTGAAAAAAAAAAAAAAGACAGGAAAAATTCGAAAAAAGAAGGCGTGAAAAGGAACCGCGTGAGAGAAAGTAAGGACAAAAAAACGTGAGAGACAGAAGGGAAGAAAAAGAAGGAAAAGAAACCTTCGTCCATCTTCAGTCAACAAAGAGAGCCATTTTCTCTTTTCTTGTCCTGACAAGCTGTAGTGAAAAAGGGAAAAGTCAGCAAGAAGTACAGAGAGGGGACGTGAGAGTGGACAGGCGAGAGGAAAAGAAAGAAAGAAACAAGAAAAAAAAAAAAAAAAAAAAATAGAAGAAGAAGAATAGTGCTTTCTTCTTCAGCTCCCCTTCGCGCCCTCGCTGCCACTCGCTGGCCATGAAAGAAGACGAAGGCAAGGAAAAGAGAAAAAAGCGTTGGGAAATTTTTTTATATTTCTGTGTATACATCTCAATGTACAATCTTGATAATATAATACAAATCATGTATAAGAAAAGGAAACCAAATAATCTATGAATCGGATCTGATATTAATTGATCCTATTAATTGATCCCAATAGTATCTAGAAGATATTGCATATCTTTCAATACTCCCCCTCAAGCTAGTGGCTTGTAGATATCCAAGATACCTAACTTGCTCAATAGATACGCATGCTGTCTCTGACATAAGGGTTTGGTGAAGATATCTACTGGCTATTCTTCTGTTCCAATTCCCTGTGTTTCAATCACTCATTGTTGGATTTTCTCTCGAGTGAAATGGCAATCCACTTCTATGTGCTTTGTCCTCTCATGAACAATGGGATTCAACGCAAGTTTGAGAGCTACATCATTATCGCAGAATAATTTAGTAGGTCCTCTAACTCGT
The DNA here is from genome assembly GCA_017140595.1 of Eucalyptus curtisii. NCBI lineage: Eukaryota > Viridiplantae > Streptophyta > Magnoliopsida > Myrtales > Myrtaceae > Eucalyptus > Eucalyptus curtisii. The sequence continues at coordinate 20,385,362 of CM029497.1, forward strand.
ATCCCAAGGTCCCGAAGTAGGCCTCGCAACCAGAATATTTCACAGGTGGTCTTTGCCATGGCTCAATATTCTACTTCTGTTGAAGACAATGAGACAGTTGGTTGCTTCTTTGTCTTCCATGAAAGTAAAGAATTCCCCAATTTAATACGGAAACCGGTGACAAATCTTCTGCTCATCAGACACGTCGCATAATTCGCATCACAATATGCAGTCATACTCATATCACATTTTCTGGAAAGAAGAATCCCAAGACCGGGACATTTCTTCAAATATTTTACTACATTCAAAGCTGCATTCATATGCGACTGTTGTGGCTTGTGCATAAATTGACTGAGTGTCTGCATTGCATAACTTATGTCTGGTCTAGTCATAGTCAGATATATGAGTTTCCCAACAAGCTTCTGATAACCCAAAGGATCTCTGAGAACAAGATCATCTTCTTGAGATATTCCAGCATCATAATCTGTCGTAGTTAGTTTAACATTTTGCTCAATTGGAATAGCAGCTGGTTTGCATCCTGATAGACATGTTTATGATATGATTACCAAGGCAAATTTTCTTTGGCTAAGTGAAATCCCCTGGTCTGATCGTGCAATCTCAATTCCAAGGAAATATTTGGGTTGACCCAAATCCTTTATATGAAAGGCATAATGCAAATATTCCTTGAAATTTTTGGCAGCTACTTCATCATTGCCCATAATAAGTGTTTTGTCTACATATATCATCAAATAGATAGACGACGTACCTTTGGTCCATGTAAAAATAGCATAATCATATTTGGATTGATGGAAACCAGCAGCTATCAGGGAGTCTGCAAATTTGGCGTACCATTGTCTGAAGGCTTGTTTAAGGCCATACAGGGATTTGCGGAGACGACATACTCTATTCTCCCCCCGTCTCCATAAGCCCTGTGGCGTGTCCATGTAAATCTCTTCATGTAAATCTCCATGCAAAAAAGTATTGTGGACATCCATCTGGTGTAAAGGCCAATCCTGAAATGCCGCCACAGAAAGAAAAGAACGAACAGTAACATCTTTGGCCATAGGGGAGAAGGTTTCGTGATAGTTGAAGCCCTCACGTTGTGTGAAACCTTTGGCAACTAATCGTACTTTGTATCTTTCTACTGATTCATCTGCTCGATATTTAATCTTGTATACCCATTTACAGCCAATTGCCTTTCTATGAGGTGGTAATGGGACAATTTCCCATGTCTGATTGTCCACTAAGGCTTGGAGTTCTGCCTCCATAGCCTTCTGCCATCGCGGATCAATGCATGCTTCATTATAAGTGGATGGTTCCCGCTCTTCAGATATGCGAGTGATGCAACATCGATGTTCTGGGGATAATTGATCAAAAGAGACATTAGGAAGAGATTGGAAATCGAGTACCTGGCGGGTTCCATGCACCACATATGTAATCCCGGGTCCAAGTTGGCGGGCGCGTAGCTCGTCCGAAACGTCTTGGTTGATCATTCTTCGGAGATGATTGGTCTGCTTGAGTCTGTCACTGAGATAATTCATTTGTATCCCCATCATTGGAGTCGTGAGCCGTCACTTCCATAGGAGGAGTCACTTCACCAGGGGATGGAAATCCCGGAGAGTTGCTTGTATATTCAAAGAAAGGGAAGAAAGCATATTCCGGATGGTTGGAGACCTCCTCGATATGGGTAACAGAAGAGTGTACCTTATCAACTGTTGAGTCTTGAGTAGCAAAAGGAAAAACAGATTCCTGGAACACGACGTCTCTGCTTACAGAAAACTCTTCTGTTAATGGATCAAACACTCGATATCCCTTTTGAAGAGTAGGGTATCCCATGAATATGCAGCAGCGAGCACGAGGACCCATCTTATCTCTAGGGCCTACTATTGTGGCATAGCATAAACATCCAAAGACCTTCAAATGACTCAACTGTGGTTTCTTGCCAAAAAGTAACTCAAAAGGAGTTCGTCCATTGAGTACCTTAGTTGGCGTGCGGTTGATCAAGTATGCTGCAGTCAATACACAATTTCCCCAAAATTTGTCTGGAATTGAAGCTTGAAATTTCAAAGCTCGTGCAACGTCCAATAAATGGCGATGCTTCCGTTCTACCACGACATTCTGCTGTGGTGTATAAGTACATGAACTCTCATGTAAAATCCCTTGAGAAGAGAATAGTACAGCACAATCATGATTAAAAAACTCCGTGCCATTGTCCGTCCGAATTCGTTGCACAGATTTCCCAAATTGAGTCTTTGACAGAGAAAGAAAAATTTTCAAGTTCGATGAAACTTGACTCTTAGATTGCATGAGGAAAATCCATGTGGCTCTAGAATGATCATCCACAATTGTGAGAAAAAATCGAGACCCATCATGGTTTAGGGTATGATATGGTCCCCATACATCAATATGAAGTAATGAGAAAATACTGTTTGCACGATTTTTGCTTATGGGAAAGGGAACACGTGATTGCTTTGCAAGCGGACAAACATGACATTGAGGATAAGGGAATGAAGAACTATGACCCATTCTGGAATGCAGAAGACAATTTTCATCATTGGTGGTCAAATTACACAATGATTTTTCATTACAAAGGATATCAGAAACACAAAGTTCCTTGGATGAATTATTCCAAAAAAATAAACCTTCATAGAGGCTACCCCAACCCATCAGTTTGTCAGTCGAACGGCCTTGAAAAAGAGAGGAATCAGCATTGAAAAGAACACAACAGGAATTGTCCTCACATGCTCTAGACACGAAAATCAGGTTAAATTGAAAACCTGGGACATAGAGAACATTTTTTAGGATAATCTCGGGACTAAGATGGACTGTTACTGTTATGGTGACATGAGTGGTGTTTCCATTTGGTAATTGGACAGTAATGGGATTATCCAACTTTTCATGAATAATGGAAAACAGACTTTTGTCACATGCAATATGATTGCTAGCTCCAGAATCAACAATCCAAGTACTTCTCGATATCATATTTTTTAGGCTATGAGAAATACTTGTAAAACCGCTTCCTCTATTGGGGGTCTCCATTTTTTGTAAGGCCTGTAACAATTGTTGATATTGCCCATAATTGATGGGTTGAGTGAAATCTGCTGATCCATTAATTTGATAAGCAACTGCTGCTGACGATTCTTTTCCTCTTTTTTTCTCCAGGTCGACCGTGTAGTTTTCAGCAATTTTCGACTGTGTGGTGGGGCCTTTTGCAAAATTCACAATACAATTTCCCTTTATTTTTTGAATTCTGCCCATAATTCTTCGAAAAATAACCATCGTTGGATCCCTTTGATGCTGAACCATCTCGGCCGTTCGAGATCTGAAGATCGCGCCCATCTCGACCGTTCATCATCTGAAAGTCGCGGGCACCTCTCGGACCGTTAGATGATGAAGAACGATCATGGCCGTCGAAGCCAGAAGCCTTAAATACGTGCGGATCCATGGGGAACCCTAGCGCCGCACGTCTTTCTCCTTTCTCCTCTTTGTCTAAGGTTTTCGAAACCCTTTCTCCCCTCACCGCCAGTGCAATACTTTAGACGCCTTTGGTCTCCGACGAGGTAAGACGTTGGCTTTCCTCCTGCACCGCCAACTGAAAGATCCGGCCAAGAGGCGGTGTAGGCTCCATCGCTAATATCTGCGACCTGAAACCAAGGTAAGAGTCATTTAAGATCAAGAGAAACCGAGTAGCTTTTTCTCGGTCTTTCTTGTTTTTGTACCGTCGAAGCATTTCCTCTGGCCCATCTAGTTTCTCCTCGGCCACTTCCAGCTCGTTCCACAGAGCTGAAAGCTTGTTGAAGCATGCCCTGATGGTCATGTTTCCTTGCTTCAGTTCTGTGAGGGCTTGGTGCAGCGAGAAGATCTTCGCTCGATCGAGCTTCCCGTACATTTCTTTAATGCTTTCCCAAATAGTCTTCGAGTCTTCTATGGGGGGTAAGCCAGCGGCAATTTCGGGGCTTATACAATTTCCTACCCAAGTTCTCACAAATGGTTACATTTTCTCCACTGTCGTGCCAATTTCTCGTCGGTCGGGATGGGTATCTTGTCGTCGATGAAGCCATCCTTGTCCTTTGTGACGTGGGCTCGGCGAAAATCCCGTGACTAGCTTGAGTAATTTTCTGGTCCCATCAGAAGGTGGCTGATGAGCCGCAACTCCGGTCCATCGGCGGTGGAGATGTATAGTGCGTCGCCGGGTTCTGGGCGACCCATGGCGGCTGCGAACGGGAATGGCAGGAAACCGAGTGTTACTCCCAGGAAGGGATTTGAGTTTTGGCCCGAATTTTGACCCGGGTGTGACTCGCCCGACGCCCATGTGTTTGATTCGCCAGCCCCATTGGGGTCTGTATCCGCATAAGACGACCCGGATCCTTCTGTTGTGCCCGCCCCATTTGTGGTTGGTGGGCCGTCATCTCTACGCGCCTGAGTTCCTGGAAAAGAAAAAAATTGAGTTGTTCCCATAATACATCGGCATTGGCACCCACTGGTATGGAAAACCTGAAGTAGGCTGCCCCGGATTGGGTTGCCACTGAATCAATGGCCCTGACTGCACCAGCTGCATTCCGCATGAGGTCCTGCACCTCCGAGGTAGGTATTTGCTCATCGGCCATGGTGGTGGTAAGATCTTTTCCTTCCTTTGTTGGTTTAGAAAAAAATTCAAGTTACTGATTGCCATGCCGGAGTGCTAACGCTATTTTGCAGGTTAGTCTGTTCTTGTGGGTAGCCAATCAGAGATTAAAAAAAAAAAAGGCGGAAGCGAAAACACAGAAGCACGGCTGTGCTCTGATACCATGAAAGAAGACGAAGGCAAGGAAAAGAGAAGAGAGCGTTGGAGAAATTTTTTATATTTCTGTGTATACATCTCAATGTACAATCGTTATAATATAATACAAATCATGTATAAGAAAAGGAAACCAAATAATCTATGAATCGGATCTGATATTAATTGATCCTATTAATTGATCTCAATAGTATCTAGAAGATATTGCGTATCTTCCAACATGCCACCTATGCTCCGCTGGCAACCCGCGAGCCCCTGCACTGGTCACCGTCCACGTTGCCACTACCGCCCGTCCCCCGCTGGTCGCCGTCCGCGACACCGCTGCAACTGAGCAACACCTTCCGCCACTACGCCTCACCCGCACCGGCCTCTTTGCCCTCGCCGCTCGTCAGCCCGTCGCGCTGCTGCCTCCGAGCTTCGCCCGTTGCAATCGAGCTGCTCTCCGCCCGTCACCAACGCCGCAACAACCTTTACCAGCGCCCGACGCCCTTCTTTACCGCACCTCACCCGCGCCTGCACCAAGCACCTGCTCCGCCTGCTGCCCGAGCGCTGCTCTTCTCTGGTCGTCAGTTGTCGACGCTCCCCTTCGCCGTCCGTCGCCGCTAATCGCGCAGCGCGAGCACCACCCAGCAGCCCGCGCTCGACTCCTCCGCCGCGTCACCGTCCTTTCTATCTCGACGACCAGCCAACGCACACCTCCGCGCGCCGACGCCACACTCGCTGTCGCTCGCACTGCGATCGCTCGCTGCCGTTGTTCCTCGCCAACGCCGCAGCAACCCGCGCATCGCCTCTGCCTGCTCGCCACCGCTGTGCTCCGCCCTTCGTCGACGCCACAGCAACTTGTTTCACTGCTGCCTTCCACCCTCTGCAGCAAACCGACGCCTGCGACTCCAACAAAGCACCGTCGCCGTGCCACCGTCCCGAACCCCGGCACAAATCGTCGGTCCCAAATCCCGCACGCGAGTTCCTTTTTTAAATTAAAAAAAAAAAGAAGTCAAGGTAGTTTTTTTAGTTTTTTTTTTAAGTTTCGTTATTATTTAAATCGGAATAGTGGATGTCGATGTTTATTTTATGTTAATTATTTTAGGCATTATCAATAGGTTTTGCCCAAGATTACCGCAATTCTTAATTTGATTAGTAAGATATCAAATCATTTTTTTAATTATATTGATTTTTGACTTTTTGATAGTGTTTTAATTATTAATTATTAATTTGATCCGTAATATTTTGGATTAAATTTTTAATTATTTTGAACTTTCTTATATGTTATGATGTTTAAGGATAAAATAATCGTTAATCTAATCAATAAGATGACAGATTATTTTTTCAATTTCTTTAATTCTTCATTTGGTGAATATCTTGATTGGTTTAGATATAATGTTTATCTTATAATTGTTTGTCTTGGAAAAACACTAAAAAAAAATATAAAAATCAAAAATCAAAATCTTGCATCGAGTATGTTAGTTTCGTAAATTAAGCATGTTTAGATAATTTTTTGAATAGATTAGGATTGGATCTAATTTACATATATATAAGGTCTTAGATAATGTTTGCACATTTTAATAATCTCATTTTTCTTAAAAAATAGTTTTTTTTTTTTTTGTGACCCGGGAACTACCGTACAAGCGGAAGCCGGCGGCAACGTAAACCTAGGGCGACCCGCAGGGACCCACCTCTCACGGGCCGTAGGTGAGTCGCGCAATGGGGGAGAGAAGTTTCGAACCTCTTCCCTACCGGTTGAGGGGCGAGGCACAAACCATCTCCTCCACCGCGGGGTGGGTCTTAAAAAATAGTTTTCTAGGGTAGGATAGGGTTTAAATCAAATTAACCCCTAATACATTTTAGAAAATTATTCATTTTAGATAATTTAATTAGTTTTTTATTACGAATTTTAATTAAAAAATACAAAAATATTATGTGCATGTCAATTAGTTTGCATGTTAGGTTCATTTAATTAGAAATAGCTTGTTAAAACAATTAGATCATGGAGTTAAAGTGCATGTTTTATGATAAAGTTCTAATTTCAAGATAAAAGGAAACCTAAAGAAATTGTTTGCTTTAGTAGGGGTGATCGGTTCCCGGTTCGGTCCGGTTCCACCTTGGAACCGGGAACCAGACCAGGAGCACCGGTTCCCAATTTTGGGAACCATGGACCGGATCGTTTGGTCCTAAGACCGGGAACCGGACCGGACCATCGGTTCGAGTCCGGTCCGGTTCGGTCCAACAAAATCGGCTCTACGTTTTTGCACTAAAAATTAACCATGCTCCGAACCGGCCCAATCAATCCAATTTGGTTCTCGGGCGATTCAACAAAACTAATCACACATGTTTCCATATGTAAAAATATTCAAACTTCACTTGTGTGAATATCAATCACACTTCGTGTGTTTCACACTTAACCTTAGTCATGAAGGCCATGAACAATTTGGTTAAAGATTGTGCTTGGCTTAGATTTTATAGACAATCTCTCTTCTACTCTTTGAATGTTTAGTCGATGTGGGACTCTTGGAGGCTTGAAGTGCCTTGTGGGTCTCTTGGAGCCTTAGTCCCAGTAGAAAATGAAACTAACAAGTAGATTTTCTCTATAAATAAAAAAGTAACAAGAAGAGTTTTGATGGCCTTTTGGCCAAATAAGAGGTTGCTACCTTAATTGCAATTTTGGTTGTAAAAAATTATAATGTTTATATATTTTATATATTCTATGTATATAAATTATATATAATAAAAAAAAAATTGGTTCGGTCCGGTCGATCCGATTCGGTCCAGTTCCCACCTTGGAACCGAGAACCGGACCGCCGACCGTGGGAACTGCCCAAAACCAGCCGGTTCGGTCCGGTCCGGCCGGTTCCCGGTTCGAGCGGTTCCCATTGCACACCCCTATGCTTTAGTGTGTTGAATTCCTTTGATGCAATTTATTTTATTTATTGAATGTTTAATAATGGTTGAGCATCCGTGTGATCGTCCTATTGCATGATAGTAATTGATTTTAAAATAAATTCAAACTGCTTGCAAAGACATTATTTTTTAAAATAAAAAGAAATGGTACCGAAAGGGCATTAAAGAAATCTAGTGTAACCAAGTCGCTATGCCCAAAGTCTCTGGTTCGTAGGAATAAAATAATTCTTCCATTATTTTACTTAGGTATCTAATTGATCTACCGTAAACTAATTAGTTGCGACTCCTAGATAAAATCCATTAAAAAAACTTGAATCTAAGTCGCGAATTGGTATGTACTTGGGAGAGCTCAAGCTAAGTTTAAGACTTAAATAGTCCATTAATCTAAACCCTAGGTGGTGCACCCGAAATTTAGATCGCGACATCCGGGCCGGGCCAGACTTAGTTCTCAACCGAAACAAAAACTCAGGTTGGGCCGTGCTGGGTCGAGATTCCTGCTGGATTCAAGTTGCCACCCGATCCGACTATCATTCTCCTTCTCCTTCTCCTTTGTCTTCCATACCCAAATCTGGTTCTAAGCTGCTACTGTTAGAGAGAGGAACTCGGCAAAAGTAAAAAGAGAGAGAGAGAGAGAGAGAGAGAGAGAGAGAGAGGATGGGACGAGGACCAATTTCTACAAGAATCCTTCGTTCGCTTACAATAGAGACTTCAATCTCTCCTCCGCTCTTCGAAACCTCAAAGGTAACTTTCTCCCTCCTCTTTCACCGCTCGGCTGCAAAATGCGAGTCGGTCTCATCATTGGAATTCGTTTTTCGGTTTTCTCATTGATTCCCTGCGCGTCTTGAAGCGGTAGCTTACAACATCGTGACTGGAAGCGCCTCCTTGACTGATGGAGAACCTTTGAACAATGAGAATGTTTAGCGTCGCCACCGCCAGGACTCTGGAGCGCCACGTGGCGGGAGTGGCGTCGCCGTGGAGGATGATCGGCCGATGTCACACGAGGAATACATCCAAAAGAGGTAATTGTGGATTTTTCTTTCGCAATGCTTATTAAAGATGCCAACTTTGTAGTATCTATGTTCTTATCGTGTCGAATTGTGTAGGGAAATATATTCCTAAAAATCGATCCGATACTCAAACGATTAAATACAAAAAACGAACGCGGAAACGTGCCAGGAAACATGTTACACCAATCGAAGGCATATCACAGAGTCAGACATACCTTGATTGCCACAGATTAAGTACCGTCGCAGTTTTGAGGAATTCTTTGAAGCCTTGGTTCCGTTCGTCAAGAGAGGCGCGTACTATTTCAAAATAGGGAAAATAGAGAAACATATTTCTCTTTTGAAAATGCAACTGTTCAAATATCTTCCTTTTTACTTATTATTATTATTGTATATATTATAGTAACTGCACTCTTTTATGGGCCCTTCACTTACGGACTGGGTCTTGGCCCAACATGGGCGGACGGGTTTAACTTAGCCCATCAAACATAAAACCCATCATCTCCCACTCGCACATGGTGGGCCGAACAAAACTCTTTTTACCTCTTTGCAACATTCATACCAGTAAATAATCCATGCGACCAGCATACTTTGAGAGCTTGTTGCCATACATTTATTAGAAATATATAGTAGCTCATAATATGCATCATATTTTTGAGTAGATATAATATGCAATACCCTAAATCGATTGATTACATTTATTTCTCTATTGATTTATTTTTAACAATGATATATTATATTCATAATTATGATTATCTCAAAAACAATCATAATTGGTCGATCGGTGAATACAAAATTAGAATGTGATTCTTCAAACTCGATCTTCCTCTTTCTTTGAAACTCTCAATTTCAATTCAACTTGCTTTTCTAGAAATGTCCCATTAGATTGAATCAATTCATGATTATTGGCAACATTCTAATATAACAAACACTAGATAGAAATCTTGAAAATAAGTAAGAGTTATAAGGGCACTTAATTGAGGAACTCTTTTCCTCAAGAGTCTCACACGGCATAAAAGTTGAGATCAAAACTTTTGCCACTCTTGTTGGTCGTCTCATGTATACGTGGTATAAAATACGTGTTACGATATTAACTCCAGTGTATGTCTACACCTTCAATACCATACAAATGATAGTTCAAACATACATAATGTCTAACTTGAGTTCACGTATCTACTCTTTCACGGAATTCACGGTTAAGAGCTTCTAGTGCTTTTTGCTCTTCCAGCATATATTGGATTTTCATATGCCATATTTCATAATTATCGCCGTTCAGCTTCTCATATTTGTTCAATTCAGCAACTATGCTCTTAGTTGCTGAAGCCAATGCATCTGAACATATCAGACACATATGCATAAATGATTAATGTCTATCATTTATGCATCCATTTTGCATAAACTCATCATATTAATGAATAATTTCAAATAAGGTTTCAAAATCAAAATGTCACTATGTTTCTAATCATCATCCAAAAATCTTAACTTGAAATTATCATTAATATAATCTTCTATACAAAATAAGTTCTTTGAAGCTACAAAAATTTCTATAAACTACCCACAACAATTGATAATAACATAAACGATTGATATTGGATATCCATTAACGATAGAATAAGAATATTTCCACATAATGTAACCAATACATCAGTAGCTACAACGACATCAACACGGTAGAAATAATCTACATAAGATATCCATAAAACATACTAAATAAACACCACTAGAAACAGCTAACGCCAAGTCAAACTATGAACAATGAGAGATCCTTTTAATTTCTTGGAAATTTCTTTTGTAAATTCATTTGGCACATTCAACAACCATGGAATAGACGGAAATCCCTTAGGATTTCTCCTTCGCACATCCATCTCCGCCAGATTGAACTCATTCCTTGGGTTGAAGTCTTTGTGGCTTCAATCCGATAATATTCATTAAAAAAAAAAAAAACCACTACTTGCTTCTTATAATTAGAAACCATGTTGACCTCCCATAGGCGATTCAACACTCCTTGCCATTCAAATGGAAGAGTGTTCATGAAGAATCGCATCATCTCAAAAACTGGTATGGGATAACCCTTCCAAATGACTTCTTGTATCTTTTTATTGACCTTGAGAACATGTTCAATTAAATCACCACTTTCCCATCGGTAATCAATCAACTCAGCTATCAATCTTGAAAGCCTCGTCTTTTGACTTTCTGACTGTGCGCGAATAGGTGTGCGCTTACGAAGGGGAGGCATTGTTCCTACAACAAATGCACAACAAAAGGGGATTACTTATAATCTATAGGAACTTAATTGAAAAATAAACACATTTTTTTGGGTCAACGGTCAACGCGGTCAAACGGTCAACGGTCAACACGGTCAACAATCGACGAAGATCGGGTCGGGTCGGGTCAAATCTGTTGGAGTATAATATGCGGAAACAATAGGATTTTGCAATCTACATCAATGTGAAATCACCAAAGAAATAAACGAGAAATAATAAGGACATTAGAAATTTACGTAGTTCCTTTTGAGTATCGGTACCTACATTCACGAGGAAAGCCAGTAATAAATAATCCACTATAATCGGAGAATCAAAGTTTACAATCACTCACACTCAAGTGTTTTCCACATCTAGATTTAATCTCAAACTCAAAGTGTTTATAAATAAACAACTCATGGTACAAAATCACCGTGCGTTTAAGCTCAAAGTAAAACGCTTTACGCATGCCAAAACAAGAACTCCAGCGTTCGTATTTGGTCCGCATACGTACGGATTCGCATTTTTGTTCAAAGCTTCGTGCGGTGTGACTCTTCTCCTGGACCCGCAGCTCTTGCTCATCTTTATTTCTTTCCTCGTGCGGCGCTCTCCAGGTTTTCTTTTCGCGGCTCCACTTTCAAGCGGCATGGACGTGCAGAGGGCTTCTTTCTTTATTTCCTTTTAGCTTTTATATTGTGTGCCCAAGGTCAAGACTTTGACTTTGGGCCGCACGTAGATAACCTTATTCGGCTCCTACAGATAAAGAAGAAACTTTGCTTTTTTTTTTTATTCTATTTTATTTCCTCTTTTGTAAACCTTCATGGAGTCCAACAAATCTCTTTCTATTAACTGAAGACATCCAAGACCCAAAAAGAATTTTGAATTTCTTTTCTTGTGCGTAATTTTTTTTTTTTTTTTGGTGACCTAGGGAACTCCGTACAGCCGGCAGCCGGCGAATAAACCCTGGGGTGACGCCAAGAAACCACCACCCTGATGCCACGGGTAAGTCCACAAATGACGACGTTGGGATTCGAACTTATCCCCGTCGTGAGGAGGACAAAGCCCGAACCAACGCCGTTGCCACATGGGGTGGTTTTCTTGTGCGTAATCTTGAAAATTATCTTTATCAGAAAAATATCTTCACGAGCAACCATGTAAAAATTTTATCCAAGCAGATCGTGTTTTGCAAACACTCAAAGTCGAGACATAATTTAACAAAACCGATTGGTCCGGCAAGGTGACATCATCGTGATGTCATCGACACGTGCCATGCCCATGTGCGGGCAACCGCTGACTGACGTCATCATGACGTCAGCTAGCGCATGTGGCGCACGTACGGGGCAGTTAACCCCGCGCGTGGTTCGCACACGCTAGCGGCACCGCACGAGCCTGCACAAACCACCTCGATGCGTGCGAGGCTATTTCTTCTTACCGCACGTGGCGGCGCGTCCAGCAACCCCTGGCGGCGAGCCACCCGTCACTTTTCTCGTCTCGACGAGAATTACGACCCTACACTATCAAAAACGAGTTTTGATTCACTAAAAATCAAAAAGTGAGGGCGAACAGTACGGAGTGTCGGGATTTCCATCCTCAAGCATCCGACGACGGCGTTTCTCGAAATTTCAACCAAAAGCAATTTATAAACAACAACGGTGATTGGGAAACATGAATAGCATCGCTCTAATACCAATGTAGGGAAACATTTTCCTAAAAATCGATCCAATACTCAAACGATCGAATACCGAAAATGAACGCGAAAATGTGCCCAGAAACATATTACACTGATCGAATGCATATCACGGAGTAGGACATACCTTGATTGCCGCAGATTTAAGTACAGTTGTAGTTTTGAGGAATTCTTTGAAGCCCCGGTTCCGTTCATCGAGAGAGGCGCATACTGTTTCAAAAGGGGAAAAATAGAGAAACGTATTTCTCTTTTGAAAATGCAACTATTCAGATATCCCATTTTTACTTTTTTATTTTTATTTTATATATTACGGTAACTGCACTCATTTATGAGCTGGGTTTTGGCCCAATATGGGTGGACAGGCTTAACTTGGCCCATAAAACATAAAACCCATCAAATTGATTCGAGCACGGGTCAGGTTTATTAGGAATTGACTCACGATGTTCTAGTAATTTTGCTCCCTTACAGTTTGGCAATTGAGATTGTTTTTCTTGATTACTGATTAGTTGGGTTGCTTTCCCTTTGTGGGGGGGGGGCTTCGAGTTCAGGTTTGAACTTAGTCGACTATGCAAGTAAGTCCTGTTTGGGATTTGTGGTTAGTAGGGATAAACATGTCTCCAAAGCATTTAGATGCCATTGCTCGTGCAATTTAGATGTTAATCTTGTATTGTTGCCATTCTTGCAGGCGATGGAAGTACTTCTGAAAGGGATGAAGAGAAGGAGACTGAAATTTGTGGTTTGTATTAAAATCTGTTCTTCTTCTAGACTCTGGTGACTTGCCAAGAAAATGGAATTTGGCACATGAATCTAAAGTTTCTCAGGGGGTTTTCTTGCTTTTGGCCGATTGAGATAACCTGAGACCTGTTTACTGATAGGGCCGTTGCATAATTGATTTGGTGATTTCTTTAGCTATGTCATCTATAGGTTCAGGAAATATGCAATAAACTTTTGACTTGGTATCTTTTCCAAACGTTTACCTGATGTGCATTTTGTAGGTAATATTGTTGAAGGCGACCAAACCAATGGAAAAGCAATCTAGGTAAGATTAGAAGTGAGCAAAGATTTCCCCTGCCTGGAGAACCGGTTTGCCTGGTGTGTGGCGAATATGGAGAATATATTTGCGATGAGGTGAAATTTTGTAAACTGGAATTCTGAGCACTTTCTTAGTATTGACATCTGGCTAGATGACATTTAGATAATGTTTGTTTGTGTAGATAGACTGATGATGATATCTGCAGCTTCGAGTGCAAAGCGGTGCTTTTACGAACTCTTAAATTTAAAGAGGTCATTTTGCTGTTGCCTTTTTGATATATGATGTTCAAGAAGGGGTATATGGTTCCAAGTTTTGACATTGTGATTTTTTAATGTTGGATTCCAGAATCCCTTGAGCAACCAAAGTCCGGTCACGGCTTCAGCTGAGTTTGTTTCTGGATCATCTGTGCGTGAAGAAGAAAATGATGCTTGGGATTAGGTTCGGCACCGGTGGTCCAATAGGAAATCCAGTCTCTCCACTTATCTATGGTAAGGTTTGATAGACCTACTTGTCATTGTTCTTCTCAGTCTGTTTAAATGGTTTAATCCTGGATTAAGAAGAAAGCATTTCAAATTTTCCATGCTATGAGAATGGATGAATCTTGTTTAACTCATTATTTTTTCTACTACTTATTTTCTTTTTGGACCTGCATACTCCCTGTGGTTTTCAATATGCAGAAAGGGAAAAGGTTTCGTGGATCTTTTCATCACATGGCCACATTATATTCCTATTTGTGCTATGTTGCTCACAAAATCTTTGTTAACTGTAGTACTACCTGTCAGAGGCCTGGGCACCTTGCTGAAGATTGCTTGGTGAGTGCCCTATAGACTTCCCTTCCTTGGTGTGATAATCTGTTTTTCAACTTCTTTACTCCTTGTTTCCACTGGCATGACGTGAAAAAGTCCTTGTCATGCAGGTTGCAGCTGGACAAAACAAATCAACTTCCATACCCAAAGATCTTCTGGGACTTTATAGAAGGTTTCAAGAATTCTGAATCTGTCTCATCTTGTTTCCCTGTTATTATAGTTCTTCGGCTATTCGCACCCTAGGTGTATATTAAGGATCGCACAAATTTGTTTCTAAAATTTTATGTCAACTGCTGTCGAAACACTCAATTCCTCTCTTCTTTTTCTATTGCTTTATGTTCATTCCAGATGCGAGCAGATAGGGGAAAGCTCATCTGCAGCAAGGTGCAATGAATGTCAATCCACGCATAGTTTGGCCACTTGCCTTGATTGTAATAGAATAATATGTGATGGGTAAGTGCCTGTTATTGGTTAAATTACTGCAGCATCATAGGTTGCCTTTGCTGCTTGAGGCATCAGTTTGCTTGTTCAGTGACTACTTGAGTGGCATTAGGCGACGAGTTTCTGGCTGGTACAATATTTATTTCTTTTGTGTGGGTATGTTCTGTCTTCTTCAAGTTACATTTCTTTTAATGTTTTTGCTGTTGATATTACTTTAAACTGGTGTTTTAGGGGTTGGGGAGCCTTTAATTCCATTTTCACTTATTATTACTCTGCTTTGGGATATTTGACGGGGATCTGGTTGGTACTGAGCCTATGGGCAGTAATATCATTAGCGACTTGCGTTGATTTCTAAAAGGGGAAGTTTGTAGGTTGGGTAGCATATGGCAGGATAAGGATGCTTATGGGGACAATGGTCATGTTATGTTAGTGCACTTCGTTTTAAATCAAATATTGTTGAAAGTGGTGACTGAAGTAATAGAACTCACAGTAATTTAGGAGATTTGATTCATTCTGAAGCCCCATAGAGTGTATTGACATTCATTTTTTAAGTATTTTATGCACTCACATGGAGTATTTCTCAGTGCAGGTCATTTGGACGAGCACATTAGAATGAATTCCTCTCACCAACGATATTATTCTCACAAGCTCAAGCGTTTGGTTAGGATTTACTTGCTCCTTCGTCTAGTCTAGTTGCAACGATATCTATATCAGTTTATTGATGACATGTTGGATTTGTATTTGTAAGTTAACCATTTGGAAGATATCCTAGATTCTCTCGAAAGAGTGACTCCCATGTTATAACTAAACCAATGATGTAAACGATGTGCCATGGCAAAAAGCAATAGCCCTTCTCCGCCAATACTACTTCTAGTTTGTGCTTCGACCACTCTAACCTTACCGAGTCAGCATATGATTGCTTGCCACTTTCAAGAATAAAATCTTTAAAAAAAAATGCCATCATGCCACTGAGAATAATCGCGGACAAACAAGAATTTGACTCAGCTAAACCATAAGGTTACAAAGAATTGCCAAGAACGACTTGTCAAAGTTGAATACAGTGATCAACGTAAAACAGTCGTCGTGCTACCTAGAGATTATCATGCACGATAGAATTCAGCGCATTTCAAAGGCCACATCCAAAAACCATCTTTTGATCAGGCAAAAATTGAGAAGCATCACATATGCAGCCTCCTAACAAGTTAACTACCATTGGAGCCACGGCCATCAATGAATGAGAATGAACTTAAATCTCGCTAATAAATGCACAAGCATAATTCAAAAACCTAAAAACGTCGCAATGCCAGGCTTTCTCAACAGGAGAGAATGGAATGCGCAAACGGACGAAAATCCTAAAAAATGAAGAGAAGTGGGCAAAAATTATTCCTGTTGGGCAAATCCACAAACAGCTTACAGCAGGGAAAATAAAAGCATCTCCTGGCGAGGGGGCGGAAATAACAAAACCGAGTGGCGCTACCCAATCAGTAAATTCCAATAGCGAACACCGGCACTTGCATGCCAACCCATGCTAGTTTAACAAAAGGATCAACACCGAATTAGGATGCGAAGGAACAATCAGGCGGGAGAGGCCATATAGGGTTAGTCACATCCAAAGTCGGAAAAAACGAAAGGCTTTTCCGTTCCGATGATCTGTTTTGTACCATAGTTTAGCAGCCTTCAGTTCTAGTGGCGAGCCAATAGGGACATACATATTACCAGATCAAGAGCCTGGATCATCAACAGATTATGAGACAGACTTTGAAGCAGCTGCTAAGAGTGGCTTCTGTTGGCCCGAGATCTCGTTGCGACAAGAAATTTGAAAACCTTCGCAAAAACATAAAGGATCTTTTGAAGAGACCAACCTCGCGATTTTTGCCGTTTTATTAGCTAGTTCAGCGTGTAGGTTGAAGGATGAACATTGGTTCCTAATCCTGATTCTGATGCTATTGGTAATGCTAACTCCTCCTCCAATACTGGGGCGCAAATCAGATCTGACGGTTTGACATTAATCACAACTTCCATGCTCAAGAGTCATCATATTCCTACCTCGGTAATGTTAGTACTATACATCAGCAAGAGATATGCCTCGAGTACATTCGACAGCTCTTTTTGCAAAGCTCGTCGTTACAACTAGTAACCATTCCTCGACCATCGTTCAGATCGTCACCAGCGTGAAAAAAGAAACTTGTAAACCTAGGCCAGTTCAAGCTTCCTTCCTAGACTTGTGAATACTGAATAGACAGGTACTGATCTCCAGGACTGGGAGAAGACGGTTCGCTCTCATCTGTGAATGACTTCGTCAGTAAAGCCATCTTCAGGTCACTCGAGGCACGCCATTCGTCAATGCTTGCCAATTGGTCGGAGTCCAGACATGGAAGCTCTCTCTGACTTGGGATTTTCATCAATTTCGCCGTTCTTCCAAGAAGAATAGCGGCGGACTGCACGCTCTCTTTCCGGCCCTCGATGCCACTGCGAGAGCACTCGGTGAATATGACATGTTCTAAGTTGGTGAGGCAGGCCGCAATAATATCGGAGATCATCCTTGATAGCTTCTCGAAGATTCTGTTGCTCATATCACAGTCGTTGCTCTTGCAATCAAGCAGTAGAGTCTCGCTTAAACGGTACATGGAATGCGCGGCCTGTACTTTGACGGGCCACACCGAAGGGGATTCCATTAAACATCCGTAGCTTGGTACAGCTTTGAATTCGACGAAAACGTTCTTCGCAGCACAGGCAAGGGCTTCGAGCACATCCTTTGTGGTGTTTCCCTGGAGGGAAATTTTGCGGAGATCTACATCGAGCCATTTGTGGTAGAGATCGACTCCCATGAACACAATGTTTGCCGCCTTTTGGGCATTCATCAATTCTTGTTTTGCGCACAGCCTTTCTTCTACTAAGTTGACATACATCAGGCCCTGGCGAACACCACGCAGCAATCGTTTTCTGGCAGATGCGTCAATGTCTGGAATGGCGACCGCTATGCTTGTTAAGGTCGTGACCGGCAGTGCCCAATTGTTTGGTGGTTCTGCAGAATCCAGGGGAGGAACTGCATCACTGTCGAAATCCATGACCCCTGCGAACCTGCGAGAGGGCGTCTCTTCCAAAAGTTGTATGAGATGTTTGGGTGGATTTTTCTTCCCCATCTTGATCCAACACTCGGTGGCGTCGCAGTTGTTCCGCATGATGAGGTGGACCAATTCTTCCTCGCCCTCGAGATGCAAAACATATCGGCTGAGGTCCGGCTTCGAGGCCGAGCCTTCTAGGCGCGAACTCGAGTGCAAGTCCTTGTCTGAAACGCTGATGTTCAGTTTGAACTTCTTCCTCAGATCGCAGCACAAATCACAGAACAAGAAGATCCGGCTCATGAACAGAATGGAGATCAGCCGCACGACCTTGCTTCCCAACACGATTCCCACCTGTATTCCAATGAGCATAGCCAAAACCACGTTCTTTGTATCGTGAATGAGCTTACGACACTGCCGGCTCCGGATGTGTAAATTGAATGGACACTCCTTAATCTCTATGAATTGCTGTATCCAATACTTTTCGAGCTTGAATTCGTCCTTGTAGCTCTTGTTCCCCCGCTTTGGGCACTTGAATCTGATCGCGAGGAACCATCGGAATGCCGGGGCGATCGTGCCGACCCCGACCGCAATAGTCTGCGTGATGAGAATCGCCATGCTCGACCACTTATAGTCTGACTCGCCATCGCAGAACTTGAACCTCCCGGGCATCAGGTAAGACCGGAGCATCGCCTGCGCCAGGGTCATCGCGCTCAGGAGGCAGAGCGCTCCGGAAGCAGCGCACGTCACGGACCGCCCCACGACGAATTGCGGGTTGCAGGTATGAGCCATCATCCCATACTTCAACAGGTCCTCCTTGAGCTTGTCGAAGACGTTGTCGCAGCTTCGGCTCAAGCTCTCCTTCAGGGTCAGCTCGTGCTTCTTGCAATACTTCATATCCAAGTAGCACTTGCTCGTCGGGACCATCGCGGCCGAGAAGCTCAGGATCACCAGCAACAGCAGCATCAGGAACATCACGAAGGCATGTTCCCTCCAGTACGTGAAGATCACTCCGGTGCCCAACTGCATAGAAATGTTCACAATCGATGTGATGACGAGAATGGCCAGAGCAATCACGTTGGCAAGGAGCTCCTTGTTCTCCATTGACCCGAGAGAAGGCATCGAGTTGCCCATCACGGTGCAGATCAGGACCGAGCTGCTGAGCTTGGCGAGCTGCTCCTGGCGGCGCGGCATCGGCGTGTTGAGGTCGACGGAGAGCTTGACCGCGACGGCAATAACGCTCAGCGACGTGGCGTTGAGGGCGAAGTAGCGGCTCGGGAACCAGAGCCTCTTGTAGCGGAAGCCGGCGGCGGCATCGGCGGCCATCGCGATGGCGCAGGCCAAGGAAGCCGCCGCTATGTAGACGCCGATCCAGGGCATGGGCTTGCTGAACTCGGCCTGGTCGAGGCTTCCATCGACGCCGCAACCGACCATGATGGCCCCCTCTGTTTCTTGGTATCGATTCCCCTGTTTCCTTCGAAGCTCTGCGACTGCGGCGGCTCTGTGTTTTTGCTGGGGAAGTTTTAGGTTGGAAAGCTCGTGAGGATGGTCAAGTGAGCTCCATTTTTTTCGAGATGCGTGAGCTGAGCTAGATCTCACTTGCAGGTCAATTGCAATTGAATACCACTTCAAAAGAGGCTGCTTCGTGACCCAAAAAAAAAAAAAAAAGGAGGCTGCTTGCTTCTGGAATTTTGTGGGACCCTTGCAACTCCATTTTTTGGGCCAAATGGCGTGGGAAAACGACACAAATAGTCTCTCAATATTGGCTCAATGCGTATTATAGTTGACCTCCGAATTTTAACCCAAATTATATTATGATCTCTGAATTTTTATATGTCCAACGTAATCCATAAATTTTTAGTTTTTTTCAATTTAGTCCATAGACTTGAAGAAAATATTTAATATTTTCATCAAGTGCAAGAACTAAATTAAATATATATAAAAAATTCATGTATTACGTTGAATAAATTAAAAGTTTGAAGACTATATTAAATATTAAGTTAAAGATCAAAAATCACATTAAATAAATTTAAAATTTAAAATGACATTCATGGATCACTTATGACATTCATGGATCACTTATCTCATTATTGCCGTGAATTTTGTTCATTGACCTTATCGTAAAACCGAGCCAGTCTTTCTAGAGAAGTTTCGGATACGGCAGGTTGTGGTGGGGGCTACTGTAGTATCATCACGCCTGACATCCATAATCTTTTGTGGGGATTTCTTCTTCTTCTTTTTTTAAAAATAAATTGGGCCGGTGGAGACTTGAGCTGAGAGGTTACGATTATAATAACGACAAGAAAAAAAAAAACAAAACAATTTCCAGTCGTGTGACGGTTTGGGACAACGACGTTCCGCTTGCTCCCCACGAAAACCAGCACCGCGGTTTACCTCGCTCGTTGGTCTGAGGCTGACAGTCGATTTGCTAAAATAATAATATGACGGAGATTCCAAGACATTGCCCAAACTCACGGAGAAGATGATGGATCTATTTTGTCGGTCATTTGGACCGTTTGTTGGGAGACATGGCGGACCTGATGCGGGGAATGATAGATTTGACGTGGGAAATCCACATAAGTTGACCTTGTGCACGATGGTAGACTCGAAATCAGGGATGCCGGCTTGATGTTTTTGGCGAGATGGAAAATGATTCGTGGTAAATGTGTAACTTGAGAATTTTTATGAGATGATAAATTAGTTTTGATGCCAATGTGTCGTGGGGGTATAAACTTGAAATTCTTAATAGTATTAATCATTGGTTATCTAACTAAATCTTTCTACCTTCGCCGGCTTTTTAATTACATTTCTTCAACACCGTGTCTGACCAAATTCGAGCGTTGTGGCCATTAGAAGACGCCAAAATATGATATGGATGAAATGTGCGGATTTCCACGTGGACATAGTAGGAAAATTGTCGCCTATGTAGACCACATCTAAACTTGATGTGGATAAAACTTAGCTATAATGTGAAGCCCACGTGAACATCCTTATTGGAAAAAAATTTTATCCATGTCACACTATGGTGTTACTCAATAACCATGCATGATGAATTTTGCAAGATTTGGTGGCGAAAGAACTTGATTACAAAATTTGCAAAAGTAGAAAGATTTAAGGTATTGCTAAGAGAATCACACCACTATAGAATAACAGTGCCTTGTGGACCATAATTTCTCATTCAGTGGGAATGGCAACTAGCAAAACAAATTTGAAAATTCTCATTTATTGAATAACAATTAGTTTTTCCATTAAAGAGGAATGAAAATTCCTACTTAGCCCATCAATACTTTGCATAAATACTTAAATATAAAATTCCATTAGAGTACTTGCGAAAATATTTTCACTGATTCTAGATATAATAAAAGTCAAATTAGCAACCCCACACATGCATTTTAACTTAATTTAATGAGCTTTCAAAGACTTACCAAATAAGTGAAAAACTTGAAAGTTGGCTAGGGTGATAAAAAAGTTGAGTTGTACAAAAGTAAGAAGCATTGAGGTAAAATAATTTAATCCAACAAATTCAATATATTTAAATTTTTAATATAAAATTAATTTTTCGTTAGTCACAAGATGACCTTGATTTCAATTATTGAGTTAACTTTGCATAACTTGGTCCGCAATGGCTCTGAGTTATGTAAATTAGGTATTCGACTCTTTATTTTGACAATTGTATTTATTTTATTCGTTAATGAATATTTTCATTCAAGATTGCAAGTGTGAAAAATGTGAATTATAGAAGTTTTGTTAATAGAAATCCAACATTTATTTTGTCTTATAATAAAAATGTTTAAACCCTTCTTTTTAAATCCTATGTAAAGATATTTTATGTTGATGATGTTTCTAATAAGCACCTTTTCCTTTTTTTTTTAATTTTATTTATTGTTTTTTATTTACTGAATTCCACTTGGTGGGACCCACCAAATGGGATCCACATTTCTTTCAAGGAATTCGGTTTCCTTAAGAAAATTTGTGATGGGGGCAGCACCTTACTCTCTAAGGAGTAACGCTGCCATCACCTTCTCATTTCTTAAAGATTTAATGGGCAAATTAAAAGTACAGAGGCTTAATTAGAACAACCACAAGAGTATAGAAACGAAACGTAAATTTTTCCTTATTCTACAATGAGAGTGCCAAGTGCCAATGTATGTGGCAGCTCAGTTGAAAAAAGAAAAAACTCAGTCCGGGCCGGGCCGGGCCGGACTCAGTTCTCGACCGAAACAGAAACTCGGGCCGGGCCGGGCCGTGCGGGGCCGAGATTCCTCCTGGATTCGGGTTGCCGCTTGATCCGGTTGTCATTCCCCTCCTCCTTCTCCTTCGTCCTCCTTTTCCTGCCAAAAAAAGAGAACTTCGCTCCGGCGAACGGAACTCTGCTCTGGTGGCCGGAATCTTGTTCTGCCCACCGCCGGTAGCATCCTGGGCAGCTGTTTTAGAGAGAGAGAGAGAGAGAGATAGAATGGGGACGAGGACCAATTTCTACAAGAATCCTTCGTTCGCTTACAACAGAGACTTCAATCTCTCCTCCGCTCTTCGAAACCTCAAAGGTAACTTCCTCCCTCCTCTTTCGCCGCTCGACTGCAAAATGCGAGCCGATCACATCGCCGGAATTCGTTTTCCGGTTTTCTCATTGATTCGCTGCGCGTGTTGAACCGGTAGCTTACGACATCGTGACCGGAAGCGCCTCCTTGACCGATGGAGAACCTCCGAACGACGAGAATGCCGAGCGCCGCCGCCACCGCCGCCGCCGCCGCCGGGACTCTGGAGCGCCGCGCGGCGGGAGCGGCGTCGCCGTGGAAGACGATCGGCCGATGTCGCACGAAGAATACGTCCAAAAGAGGAGGTAATTGTGGATTTTTCTTTCGCGATGCTTATGAAGACGCCAGCTTTGTAGTATCTCTGTTCTTACCGTGTCGAATTGATTGAGCAGGAGAGAAACGAGCGCGGGTCAGGTTTATCAGGAATTGACTCCTGATGTTCTGGTAATTTTGCTCCCCTTACAGTTTGGCGATCGAGATTGTTTTTCTTGATTACTGACTAGTTGGGTTGCTTTCATTTTGTAGGGGGCTTCGAGTTCGGGTTTGAACTTAGTTGACTATGCAAGTAAGTCCTGTTTGGGATTTGCGGTTGATAGAGATAAACATGTTTCCAAAGCATTTAGATGTCATTGCTCGTGGAAGGACTTTAGGCCTCTTTCTGTACGGCCATGCAAGTTCGTGCATGGGATATGATTTGATTCAACTTGTCTTTGGTGTTTCTGTTTTTTCAGTATTGATATTACCCCAACGCAAATGTCAATCAAGGTGTCTCATTGTGAATGTGAATCTTGTATTATTGCCATTCTTGCAGGTGACGGAAGCACTTCTGAAAAGGATGAAGAGAAGGAGACTGAAATTTGTGGTTTGTCTTAAAATCTGTTCTTCTTTCTTCTAGACTCTGGTGACTTGCCAAGAAAATGGAATTTGGCACATGAATCTAAAGTTTCTCAGAGGGTTTTCTTGCTTTTGGGCGATTGAGATAACCTGAGACCCGTTTACTGTTAGGCCTGTTCCATAATTGATTTAGTGATTTCATTAGCTATGTTGTCTACAGGTTCAGGAAATATGCAATAAACTTTTGACTTGGTATCTTTTCCAAACGTTTACCTGATGTGCATTTTGTTGGTAATGTTGTTGAAGGCGACCAAACCAATGGGGAAAGCAATCTAGGTAAGATTAGAAGTGAGCAAAGATTTCCCCTGCCTGGAGAACCGGTTTGCCTGGTGTGTGGCAAATACGGAGAATATATTTGCGATGAGGTGAAATTTTGTAAACTGGAGTTCTGAGCACTTTCTTATCATTGACATCTGGCTGGATGACATTTAGATGATGTTTGTCTGTGTTGATAGACTGATGATGATATCTGCAGCCTGGAGTGCAAAGCGGTGCTTTTACGAACTCTTAAATTTAAAGAGGTCATTTTGCTGTTGCCTTTTTGATATATGATGTTCAAGAAGGGGTATATGGTTCCAAGTTTTGACATTCTGATTTTTGTAATGTTGAATTCCAGGATCCCTCAAGCAACCAAAGTCCAGTCACAGCTTCAGCTGAGTTTGTTTCTGGATCATGCGTGCCTGAAGAAGAAAACGATGCTTGGGATTATGTTCGGCACCGGTGGTTCAATAGGAAATCCAGTCTCTCCACTTATCTATGGTAAAGTTTGCTAGACCTACTTGTCATTGTTCTTCTCAGTCTGTCTAAATGGTTTAATCCTGGATAAAGAGGAAAGCGTTTTAAATTTTCCATGCTATGAGAATGGATGAATCTTGTTTAACTCTTTTTTTTTTCTAGTACACATTTTCTTTTTGGAACTGCGTACTCCCTGTGGTTTTCAATAGCAGAAAGGGAAAAGGTTCCGTGGATCTTTTTCATCACATGGCTGCCACATTATATTCCTATTTGTGCTATGTTGCTTACAAATATTTGTTGATTGTAGTACTACCTGTCAGAGGCCTGGGCACCTTGCTGAAGATTGCTTGGTGAGTGCCCTATTAACTTCCCTGCCTTGGTGTGATAATCTATTTTTCAACTGCTTTACTCCTTGTTTCCAGTGGCACAACGTGAAAAAGTCCCTGTCATGCAGGTTGCAGCTGGACAAAACAAATCAACTTCCATACCCAAAGATCTTCTGGGACTTTATAGAAGGTTTCAAGAATTCTGAATCTGTCTCATCTTGTTTCCCTGTTACTATAGTTCTTCGGCTATTTGCACCCTTGGTGTATATTAAGGATTGCACAAATTTTTTTCTAAAATTTTATGTCAACTGCTGTCAAAACACTCAATTCCTCTCTTCTTTTTCTATTGTTTTATGTTCATTCCAGATGCGGGCAGATAGGGAAAAGCTCATCTGCAGCAAGGTGCAATGAATGTCAATCCATGCACAGTTTGGCGACTTGCCTGGATTGTAATAGAGTGATATGTGATGGGTAAGTGCCTGTTATTGGTTAAACTACCGTAGCATCATAGGTTGCCTTTGTTGGTCGAGGCATCAGTTTGCTTGTTCAGTGACTACTTGAGTGGCATTAGGGGACCAGAGTTTCTGGCTGGTACAATATTTATTTCTTTTGAGTGGGTATGTTTGTCTTCTTCAGGTTACATTTCTTTTAATGTTTTTGCTGTTGATATTACTTTAAACCGGTGTTTTAGGGGTTGGGGAGCCTTTAATTCCATTTTCACTTATTATTACTCTGCTTTGGGACATTTGATGGGGATCTGGTAGGTACTGAGCCTCTGGGCAGTAATATCATTAGCGACTTGCCTTGATTTCTATAAGGGGAAGTTTGTAGGTTGGGTAGCATATGGCATGATAAGGATGCCCATGGGGACAATGGTCATGTCATGTTAGTGCACTTCATTTTAAATTGAATATTGTTGAAAGCAGTGACTGAAGTAATAGAACTCACAGTAATTTAGGACATTGATTCATTCTGAGGCCCCATAGAGTGTATTGACATTCATTTTTTAAGTATTTTGTGCACTCACATGGAGTATTTCTCAGTGCAGGTCATTTGGATGAGCACATTAGAATGAATTCCTCTCACCAACGATATTATTCTCACAAGCTCAAGCGTTTGGTTAGGATTTACTTGCTCCTTCGTCTAGTCTATTTGCAATGATATCTCTACCAGTTAGTTTATTGGTGACATGTTGGATTTGTATTTGTAAGTAAACCATTTAGAAGATATCCTAGATTCTCTCGAAAGAGTGACTCCCATGTTATAAATAAACCAATGATGTAAACGATGTGCCTGCTTCATTGAACAAGTAGTTTGAGAAAATTCACCTTCAGATTATAATCCTTCACACTGCACAAAATGATTAAAAGAATGTGCTGCTTCATTAAACAAGTAGTCCTGACATAAGTGGCCTTGAGATCATATTTCTCTGCATTGCACAAATCCAGTCTCTCAGATTTCTTCTTTTCTTTTTGGCAGGTGAAATGCAGTAAAGCAACATGCAAAGTGACAGATATCTCTGATCTTTTGGCTTGCCATTACTGTTTTGACAAAGCATTTGACAAATTCTATGATATGTGTACTGCAAGTTGGTACGTGGCCTCCCCCCCCCCCCCGCTTTTTTTTTTTGCATTGTATAATTACTTTAATTTATATGAATTGCTGGTGATATTCTACGGGCTGGGTCAGCCATGTTGGGGTTGGTTGGGGGGTTTAGACAGTAACAGGTGATAATTTCCCACTAGGGTATTCAATATTACGCAAGAAGTTCTTCATTAGCCAGGTCCATTTATTGTGCCTTCTGATCAAAGATAATAAATTTCCAATTAATGCCTGTCCAATCCAGGAAAGGAGCAGGACTTGCTGTTATAAGAGGTTCTATTAGCTGCGAAGATCATTTTTCATGGTGAGACCACTCGCACTCGATATTTCTTCCTGGAAATTTTATGTAAAAGCTGATTGATTAATTTAGGACCTGTTAACAAAACCAGGCACAGAATGAATTGTCTGAATGCCGGTGCAGAAGATAGTGCATATATTGTCAGTAGGCATCCTCAAAGGGGCAAGCATGTTCAGATCAGCGAATTCATTTTCTGATCCTTGGTGTGGGAGAAACCAGGCATTATATGATTGCTTGGTCCCTGTACAGCTATTTATGGAGAGAGAGAGAGAGAGCTGTCGGTGCAACTTCAAGATCCTGGGTTTTCAAGTCCAGAAGCAGTGTCATCGATGGAAGAATGTGATTTGTTGATCAGCAAGAATCGCAATCTCTGACTTGTATAGTTGTTCTTCACTGCCTATTGGTTTGTAGAGAACGCTAGCTATGGAATGTCGGGACTTCATGTTTCCCAGTTGATTAAGTCCATCAGCATTCTTCTGAATGTTGTTAAAGTGTGCAACACCTAAATGAAGAAAACTAGTTGCTGTGAATGACATGGCTCATGCTATAGGGAAATGACATGGCTTATGCTATAGTGACTGTTTTTCATTGATCACTGTATTCAACTTTGAGAAGTTTTCGGCAATTCTTTCTACACCTTATGGTTTAGTCGAGTCCAATTTTTGTTTTTCCACAATTATTCTCAGTGGCATGATGGCATTTTTTTAAAAGATTTTATTCTTGAATAGTGGCAAGCAATCATATGCTGACTCGGTAAGGTTAGAGCGGTCGAAGCACAAACTGGAAGAAATATTGAGGAGAAGGGCTATTGCTTTTTGCCATGGCAAGATCAGTATTTACATTTATTTTCTGAGTGCAGCGACCACGTGATATATCGATCTCGTTTTAGCGATTAAGGATTAGCATGGTTTCAAAGTAGAATTAGAAACCGAAACCTATCTAGTTTCATGTTCCAAGGCATGTAAGGTAGTTTGGTAGATTTCAAAAAATTGGGGAACTTGCTTTGATGGGCACCCTAGATCTTAAAATAAATTTTTGTGTTTTTTTTAATATTTGTCTTCGGGCAATTCTATTATATTTCATGGCATTCGATTCCGATGATGAATGTATAATATAGAATCACTAATTTAAGCTTTTATTTAATAAGTTAGATTTTTATTTTATTAATGTTTCATATTTCACATAAATTGTGGTTAGTTAATTGTAGTAATAAGTGGTGATTATTAAAGATGATGATTTAATGCAATCATTCAATTAATAATATAAGTGAAATTCAAGTGGATCCTGAAATTTGTGAAATGATAGATTCTAAGTTTCAAGATATGTAAGTAAGTTCCAAATTAAGTTCCAACCGAAAGTTTCAAGAAATTTGCATGAAACCTAGAACTCAGGACTTAAAACTAGTTAACCTTATTACGGTAGATTCTAAGTTTCAAGGTAAGTAGGTAAATTTCAATTTTTAAAATAAAACTTTTCCAATTGGATGTTTTAGGTTTCGGGTGAAATTTGCACGAAACTTGGAACTAGGACCTGAAATCGCTCGACCTTGTTAGAGATATCATGTCATTAATGTTTGTTAAAAAGTGTGTCCGAATCTAACAAAAGAAAATCGGTTTCACCTTAGTCATGCAGATGCCTAATTTGTACCTAAATCTGCTAAGCTCGCCGGAGGGCCGGAGCATGACAGGAGTTGCCAAGTTTGATGAGGGTCAGCCATCCTTGTCCATGTTGGCTCTCCTCTCCTTTGCCCTCCTCTCTCTCTCTCTCTCCCATGCAATTTTATCTTATTCTCTTTTTATGCATGGGTCATTGCATGTTGTGCCATATTTATACATCAGCGCCGTCCATAAGACTTTACCATGTCACAAAGCAAATTGAAAAAGCGGTTGACGAGCAACCATAGATGATTAATGAATTAATTTATACAAATCAAGTCAATTAAAAGAACTGATTTCATCAATACATTAGTTTGAGGAACTTAATCGAGGGGATAATATGGTCTAATTGCACCATACCCAACTCCACTAAATTAAATAGAATAACATTACATGAATATAAATTTTGTTATATTGTAACCATCGGCCTGTCTGGGTCGGCTCGTTTTTCCAAACTGCGATGGCGGTGTCCGAATAAAACCGGAATCGCTTCCTTCCTGATCGTAGCAAAAGACAGCAAAAGGATTCCGAAGGCTCGTTCTCACCAACCTCCGATTCTCGCCGGCGGAAGAAGCCCGAGAAGAAGCCTTATCGCCTCAGGCTCGTTCAGGGCTCTTCCCTCTCTCCGATCTCGCGCGCCTCTCTTCGCGTCTCAGCTCGCGCAAGGTAATCCCTCTTTCCATCTCTCGGCAGCGCGTCGTTTCGGTTGATTCTCTGCCTCCGTTATCGGAACAATCGGCTGAAATTAGGGTGTGTTTTGGACTCCTTTTGTCGATTGGGGATGTGGGTAGCCGATGAATTGCTGAGTTATTACCTGTTAACGCGGTACTTCGCCAGCCCGGAATCGGATTTCGTCGGAAAGGAAAAGCCTTTCGTCTTTTCCGACTTTGGATGTGACTAACCCTATACGGCCTCGCCCGCCTGATTGTTCCTTTGCATCCTAATTCCGTGTCGATCCTTTTGTTAAACTAGCATGGGTTGGCATGCAAGTGCCAGTGTTCGCTATTGGAATTTACTGATTGGGTAGCGCCACTCTGTTTTGTTATTTCCGCGCCCTCGCCAGGAGATGCTTTTGTTTTTGCTGCTCTAAGCTGTTTGTGGATTTGTCCAACAGGAATAATTTTTGCCCACTTCTCTTCATTTTATAGGATTTTCGCCCTTTTGCGCATTCCATTCTCTCCTGTTGAGAAAGCCTGGCATTGCGACGTTTTTAGGTTTTTGAATTATGCTTGTGCATTTATTGGCAAGATTTAAGTTCATTCTCATTCATTGATGGCCGTGGAACCAATGGAAGTTAACTTGTTAGGAGGCTGCTTATGTGATGCTTCTCAATTTTTTCCTGATCATAAGATGGTTTTTGGATGTGGCCTTTGAAATGCGCTGAATTCTATCGTGCATGATAATCTCTAGGTAGCACGACGACATGGGCGGTCATGGCGGTTTGAACATCCTTCCCCAGAAACGTTGGAATGTGTACAATTATGAGAACAGAGAGAAGGTCCGGAAAGATGAAGAGGCTGCCGCGAAAGAGGAGCAGCTGAAGCAAGAGCAAGTGAGGAAGCGTGATGCTGAGTTTCGTCTCGAGAAGCTTCGTGCTGCCCGTGCCTTTGCTCCTGCCAGTCAACCTGTGGAGGCTCCTGCTAGTCAGCCTGTGGAGCCAGCTGAGACGGAGAAGGAGTCTGGCCATATCAATCTCTTTGAGGGAATTAAGATTTTCGACCCAGTTGAACTACCAAAAAATGGGGCAGGAGATGAAAGGGATGGATTCAAGAGGAAGAAGATGAAGAAAGAGGAGGCTCCGAAGGTGATAACCGCAGAGGATGAGAAATATAGATTGGGATATGGGATTGCTGGAAAAGGAGTCAAATTGCCATGGTATCTTGAGAAGCGAGGTGATCCCGTTGATGGGGAGAAATTTGGGGATGAAGGGCCGTCAAGGGATGTGAAGGAGCAGGGAAAGAAAAGTGGGAAGAAGACATTGGAGGAGCTGAGGGAGGAACGGATGAAGAGAGAAAAGCAGGAGAAAGAAAGGGCAAGGTCATTGATGCTAGAGAAGAGCCGGAGGGATGGAGCTCTACTGAAGGACAAGGGTTTTCAGAGGAGGTGACGCTGCAAATTTTGGTCAGTTTAGACTTTTGAACGTACTTATATGTAGACCTTGCCTTATGGCTGATTGGGAGAGCCTGGACCGTGCCATCGGTTTGGCAAGATTTGGATTATAAGGTCCTCTTTTCAGAGGTTTGTGCCCCCCTTGTGCAGTTCTCCAAATTACAGTTGCCTCGCGAAATAGGCTCCCGTTGAGATGCGAACGCTTCACTTTAGATTCTCTTCAAGAAAGAATGGACTGGTTCGCCTTTCCTTTTCAAATCCTGGAGACGATCAATGGATAATCACAGCTTGTAAATGTCTATTCCTTTTTAGTTTGGCTTTCTTGGTCATTATTGCATTATGGTGGAATGATATCACTTCGATTCTTCTGCAAGTTACTCCAGTTCATGTCATTGTCCATGACTTCATCATATTGACCCGTGAATTCCTGGGTCGAAGTAATGAAAAGAGTTGTTGAGCCATCGCCGCCTCGAGTACTTTTCTTTGCTGGGTTAATTCTAGTTCTTAACTTCATCATCCATCTTACTAAGCACATTGTACAAACTAGATTCCCAATAACATTGCAGAGGTCCGTTTCAATCTATTTCATCCTGTAACTCCCACAATTTCTGATACACTGGCTGCGTTTGGAAACTGCTTTGCGAATGGGCTTTGAATACCTAAAGTCTTTTGGGCTCAATATGAGGTTTCTGGGAAAAATTTTACAAGTCCCATTAGCCAAAAGCTAGCCTTCTACGTATATAAAAATTACTGTTCATCATCTTCTGCATTCAGTGTTCATCTTCTCTGTTGAGGGCGTCGGCGGGGTTGCACAGGGCTGCAAGGGGCTGGCGACCGTCACGGCAACCTAGGCGACGATCATGGTAACCTAGGCGACGATCACGGCAACCTAGACGATTGTCGCCAGGGTGTCGTGGCGACCTCCACGCCATTTGGGCCGCGGCGGTCTCCATAGGTGGTCACGCCATTTACGTCTCGGCGACTTCACCGGGCCCATGCGACCTCAAGCGAGGGTCTCACCAAGGGTCACGTGACCCGCCGGCGGCCGCCCGACCTCGAGCGGCCCTCGCCGGTGGTTTCCAGGGGCCGCCTGAGGTTTAGTGACCTTAGACGACGGCCGCCACCGGCGATCCTATATCGCCGGCGGCGGCTGCCCTTACCGGCCAAATATATTTTTTTTCTTTTTTTAATAATAAAGGTGCTTTGTAAATATAAGTCTTCCAAACACCATTTTTGTTCAAAGATACTTCGTAATGGACTTTCAGATTATAATTTTCCAAACCCAATTTGCATTTTGAAAAACCCCTTTCACTTAAAGTCCTTTGCATTTTCCTAAAAACTTTCCCTTTATGCAAGTGAGGGCTGAGATTTATTTGGTTACGATCGGATGGCTGCTGAACCTCATTGGAAACTAAAAGTTATGTCCACATTTTTCCGATGCGTAAGCTATAATACTATGTTCCTACTAGCGATTTCTTAATAAGAAGGGGACAAAGAAAGTTTGTTCAGATAAGATTCGAAGAAAAACATGATATTCTCAGAGTCACAAACAGCATGCGAGGAACGTAGGTGTCGTTCTTGGTACCTGCAGCGATCCTAATTGGCCCGAAAGGTGCCGCCCGTCTCTTTTTTATGGCGGGCTTAGCTCACGCGAGAGGTTAAAGTGAAGAAGACCGAATCTGCAATAGCTCATTGTCGTTGTTTAATGAATATTTAATGAGAGATGAACCATGCCATGACGATCTCTTGAAAGCTAACTTGCCTAATCTGAATAGATTAATCCCCGTCTCCTCCAGTCAGGCAAGGGCTTCTCGTTGTTTAAATGGAGTCAAAGATATCCCCGTCTCCTCCAGTCAGGCAAGGGCTTCTCGTTGTTTAAATGGAGTCAAAGATAATAGCGGGCAGAAATGAAATTGGGTCGTTTGCGTGTTCTAGGCTGGAACAACAACATTGTTAGGTATAGACGGTATGCAACTGAGAGACGAGTTGGTTCTTCCATAGCCAATGATGGAGGCTTGAAGAGAAGGGCAGGAAACTGGGGAAGCACAGAGCATAGGATTGCCGCTTGCCAGTCGAATGAAGAAACTCCCGCGGCAATGTCTACTGAATTACGAGAACTTGACGCTTCCTTCAGTAGGTACCAGCAGAAGATCATTCTGCTGTTTGGTTCTGAGCATGTTCCTTTTTCGGGTTTTGTTCTTTACTGTTTTCATTCTATTCATCTTCAGGCAATCCTTTTCCTTATTCTTGTTTTTTCTTTTCGAATCAGATTCGAAGGATTGATTACTGCAAATTCCTTGTGCTTAGTTTCAGGTAGTAGTGATGACAGCCAACGTGGGATGTGCTCGTTGCCGGGAGAGAGTCTCGCAAGTCATTTCGAAGATGGACGGTGAGATCACTATCCTCAGCAGAAGCGAACATCATCAAAAGAAATTCATGAATGAGAATCTCCTCTCGACAAAGTCGTCTTCATGACATTAAATGCAACGTTTAGAGTTTGACAATTATCTAGAGCGTACAAATTGATTCATTGCAGTAATGCTCTCAAACAGGTTATCTCTGATGAGGAAAAATATAGAAATATTAAGCTCAACAGATTTACCTTATCTAGATTTCTGTCAAGATGAAGCAGTAATGCCCACGCCCGTGAGTAGTCAGACTATATAAGCTGCAGCAAGTGTTGAGTGTCGAAATTTATGGAGATTGCGTTGTGATTTGCAGGAGTGTGTGAATACACAGTAGATATTCGAAATGAACGAGTGATCGTAAAGGGGGATTTCAAGGTCGAAAGGGAGGTGCAAGATGAATCGGCCGACCGCCAAATCAAGAAAGAGGAAGAACATCAACTCCGCCTCTTCTTCAGATACTTCAGAACCAGTTGCTTAGGCAAATACCTTGGCCATTGAACGTAATTTCAATCCGTGCGTATTACTGTATGGTAGCAAATTGAATTGTTTGCTGGTCGTGGTTTGTATATATCAAGTGAAACGCTGTACAGCCGAGACTTTCTCCTCAAAACAGAGCAATGCACATTCTGGGTGGCAAATGCCAAATCTCTACCGCAAATTAACGCCAGTTTCGAATTCAAGTTTAGTCCTTCAAGATTAGTCCTTTCCACTCTCCAATTCAATGCATTTCCAGGTCGAACGAGGACCCGCGCACACGATTCACTCAAATTACGACTATGCATGTAGAGAAGCAGAGATAGCCCCCGTAGTTGATCCGCTTCGAATCTCCCTGCTCGACTGAAATACCATCTATACTTTTTCCAAAGCAAATCCCAATATCCATTGCAAACAAGATGGAAAACACCCAAATGACGACTAACTCAGTTTGTCAGATATCTCCGATTTTCATCGAAGAAAAACATCGTCTGTGAAAGGCTTTACAAAAAGACAGGACTCAGTAACTCGTCAAGAACCGAAGCAAAGCGGAAGAGCCACGCATCCTCTTGCTTCTCTATCTATTATTGTCTAAAGAGTCATCACTGGAAACACCAGACAGAAATTACTGCTAGAGAAAAAGGGAAAAATAGCACCTTCACCCCCCAAGGAAATCCCTTCCTACAACTCTCTCACAATTGATTTAATCTGACCCGGAAAACATCCTTCCTCTCTTCTTCCTTCACCTTGGGGACCACCACCTTGAGCACGCCATTCTTCATTACCGCCTTGATCTCCCCGAGCTTGTACAGGTTCGGCGGCAGATTCAGCCTGCTGGAGTACCTCCTCCTGCTCTCCTCCTCCTCCTCCTCCTCCGACTCCTTCTCGCCCTCGCCCTTGATCGTCAGGGTGTTCTGCTCCACCGAGACCTTCACATCCCCCCTGCCCAGGCCGGGCATGTCCAGCCGGAGGAAGAGGACGCTGTCGTCCTCCTTCACGTCCCAGCCCCTCCTCCATCCGGCAGCCCCCATGCCCATGAACTGGTCCATCAGGTTCAGCACCTCGCTCAGGCTCCGAGTCGGCGACAACGGATCAAACACATCTGTTGACCGATCAGCAATATTATATATACATGAGAATGCTTCACTAAACAGAACTACATCAAAGGGAAAGCGACCTCATAGAACGATCAATGCTCGATCATCGAATACGTAAATGCTACTAGGCTAGCGCAGAAACGTCACTTATAAACAGAGAAAACAGAGGGGCAATCAACCAGCTGACGACCTCATCATTGCGACAGACAGCGATCCTAAACACCAGGAAAACGAGTGATAAGATAACAACTACCTGAAAACAGACCAGGCTCCCGGCGGCGGGGGCAGCGGAGCGATCGGAGCGGCGCTCGACCTCGACGTCGCTGTCGCCGTCGCTGTCGTCTTCGTCGTAATACCAAATCGTATCTGATATTTTTATCAATCCGTTCGCCACGGGATTTAGCAATCCGCGGACTGATCCACGACGATTCCATCGAATGGATCGGCCCGCCAAGTACTGCCATTCCATCGACTCATCGGGTAGACTTGTCCCTCTTCGCTTGATAAAACTTCATGAGTTGCTTTAATTATACACGTGTGGAATGATAGGTGGACTACCTTGTATTTTCTCTTCGTTTGAATTATTTTACAATCACTATACGTTGGTAAGATTGTAAGGTTCGAATCTAAATCTTAAAAACCATGATGTATTCTGCAAAAATGTTCGCTTCGACCACAAGTTTTCATTTTCGAGAATAATATGTGTGAAATATATCAATCTATGAAAGCGAATAAAAAGAATATGCGAACTTGTGTTGCTAACATAAACTCTTTGATCCCGTAGCAATTTCTTTATATTTCGATTTCTTTCGAGATTCAATCGATTCTATTGAGAATCATGGGCAATTTTAACGCGCCGCGCGTGACAAAAATTGCAGTGAATTTGAATATTTTGGCCAATTGAGGGGTAATTGTTGGAACATAGTTGCTAAGTAGCACCGACACAGACACGCGACACGACACGACACGCCGACACGTCGTTTCTCAAAAAAAAGAGAATTCTGACACGTTGACACGCGTTGTATATTAAATATATATTTTTATATATACATAATAAATTATCATTTTTATGATTATTTCAATCAAATTAATTTGAATCAAATTCATAAATAATTAAATAATTAAAAAAGCATAGAATGAATATACACAAAAAACATTAATCCTCCATTTATTAATATCATTCATTATTTCAATTTGAAAAATTCAACTTTATTTCAATAATTCATAAAATTTGGAGAAAAAACAAGCGATCCATATTATGGACTCGAGTGTTAGATATGTTGGAAGAGGAGGAAAAAAACTTAAGGGGTAAATTGCGTAACACGGGAAGTGAGAATAAGAAGAGAAGATAAGATTAGGTTTTTCTTCTTTTTTCATTTATTATTTTTATTATTGCGTTTTATTTTTTCATTATATATATAAACCTCTCATTTATTGAATTTTTAAAATTGATATCGATATCGGAATCACGTATCAAAAACTCGTATGCCGGAATTTCGACTCGAATGTCGAGAAAGTTGATCAGGTGTCAGATTTGATCGAGTGTCCGAGAGTGTCGAACACGTGTCGAAATGTCCGACACAACATGAAGACTGTTGAAGAGTATTGGTGGTTCATAGGTGATATGGCTAAAAATATACTGCTCTATATCAAAGCCATTTGACAAAGTGATATATGAAAAGTTATTTGAACGTGCACATCAATTCATTGTATGGGATACGGTGGTCGATAGAGCAAAGAACTCCACCGGTTTATCGGGTGGCTAGTGTTCGGATAACGAGGTACGAGCGTGTGCAATATTTTCTTCTACTTTCGGTGCGAAGAAGACCATCTGTCAGTTACCCGGTGGAGCTGGCAACAACATGGAATGGCCACGAAACCTTCAGCTGTCCATTCTCCTCAGAGGAACTGAGAAGGTTGCAGAGACTTCTGGCAAAGACCAAAAGTCCAAGTCTCCTCCTCCCCCAAGTGTTCCCTATTTTAACCCCCCTTCTTCCCCGCATCCTCCACCTGCGTCCTCTCTGTTTCTTCTCCGTGTTTCCTCGGAAGTTCCCTTCTCTTTACCTTTTTAGGTTTAGTTGGTTTCTGAGTTTTTTTTGCCTGCGACCATCTAGTAATCGCTGGTTAATCATATTGCGATGCGGTTTTTCCATGATGACTTGTGTCGTCAATTCCCCCACAGCTCACCGGAGACCTAAACCATATAGGTCCAGGTCCAGGAAAAGACTTAGCTATTTCGAGTGCGTTTGATAATTTTTCATTTTCAGAAATAATTTTTATTTATTTTTATTATTTATATTTTCTAAAGAAAAATAGATTTTTTAAATATTTTTTTAATTTTTATTTCAAATATATTCTCGACTCGGTTTTTATTTCAGAGAGCAGAAAGTTTAGGTAAAATTATCAGACGGATTTTTGTATATTTTCTGATTTGGAGAATAGAAGAACAGAAAAATAGACCCAAACAAACCTTTGACACCAATCCGAGACCTAATTCTGCAGGTTCTGCGAGGATTCATTGCTGATTTTGGGGTTTGAAACTGAATGGAATTCCTTGCGGTAAGGAATTTCCTTTGAGCTTTTATATTATGTGCCCAAAGGAAAGACTTTAACTCGCCAAGTAGATAACCTTATTCGGCTCCTGCAAATAAAGAAGAAACTTTGCTCCTTTTATTTTATTTTATTTTATTTCCTCTTTTGTAAATCCTCATGGAGTCCAATGAATTTCCTTCTGTTAACGGAAGACATCCAAGACCTAAAAGGAATTTTGAATTTCTTTTGTTGTCCGGCGGCCCCTAACGGCAAGCCACTCGTAATTTTTTTTGTCTCAACGAGAATTACGACCCTGCACTAGAGTTTTAAATCACTTAAAATCAAAAAGGGGATGAATAGTACGGGATGTCAAAATATCCGTCCTCGAGCATCCAACAATGGCGTTTCTCGAAATTTCAACCAAAAGCAATTTATAAACATCAATGGTGATCGCGAAATATGAACAGTATCGCTCTGATACCAATGTAGAGAAACATATTCCTAAAAATCAATTCGATACTCGAACAATCGAATACCAAAAACGAAC
Source organism: Eucalyptus curtisii (assembly GCA_017140595.1). Lineage (NCBI taxonomy): Eukaryota > Viridiplantae > Streptophyta > Magnoliopsida > Myrtales > Myrtaceae > Eucalyptus > Eucalyptus curtisii. Next base: position 20,422,498 of record CM029497.1, read on the forward strand.
GTGGAAACGTGCTCGGGAAACATGTTACACCGATCTAAGGTATATACGGAGTCGGACATACCTTAATTGCCACAAAGTAAATACTGTCACAATTTTGAGGAATTCTCGTTCGTCAAGAGAGACGCGTACTGTTTCAAAAGGGGAAAAATAAAGAACGTATTTTTCTTTTGAAAACGCAACTGTTCAGATACTCCTCTTTACTTTTTTATTATATTATATATTACAGTAACTACATTCTTTTATGGACCATTCACTTACAGGTTAAGTTTTGGCTCAACATGGACAAACGGGCTTAACTTGGCCCATCAAATTGATTGAGCAGGAGAGAAACAAGCACGGGTCAGTTTTATCAGGAATTGACTCTCCCAATGTTCTGGTAATTTTGCTCCCTTACTGTCTGGCGATTGAGATTGTTTTTCTTGATTACTGATTAGTTGGGTTGCTTTCCCTTCGTAGGGGGGCTTCGAGTTCGAAGGGATGAGCCGAAGGGATGGAGCTCTCTTGAAGGACAAGGGATTCCAGCGGAGGTGACACTGCAAATTTTGGTCAGTTTAGACTTTTGATCGTACTTATATGTAGACCTTGCCTTATGGCTGATTGGGAGAGCCTGGACCGTGCTATTGGGTTGGCAAGATTTGGATTCTAAGGTCCTGTTTTCAGAGGTTTCCGCCCCCCTTGTGCAGTTCTCCAATCTACAGTTGCCTTGCGAAATAGCCTCCCGTCGAGATGTGAACGCTTCACTTCAGATTCTCTTCGAGAAAGAATGGACTGGTTCGCCTGTCCTTTTCAAATCCTGGAGACGATCAATGGATAATTAAAGCTTGTAAATGTCTATTCCTTTTTAGTTTGGCTTGCTTGGTCATTATTGCATTATGTTGGAATGATATCACTTCGATTCTTCTGCAAGTTACTCCAGTTCATGTCATTGTCAATGACTTCATCATATTGACCCGTGAATTCCTGGGTCCAAGTAATGAAAAGAGTTGTTGAGCGGTCGCCACCTCGAGTACTTTTCTTTGCTGGGTTAATGCTAGTTCTTAACTTCATCATCCATCTTACTAAGCACATTGTACAAACTAGATTCCCAATAACATTGCAGAGATCCGTTTCAATCTATTTTATCCTGAAACTCCCACAATTTCTGATACACTGTCTGTGCAAGTGAGGGCTGAGATTATTTGGTTACGATGGGACGGCTGCTGAACCTCATTGGAAACTAAAAGTTATGTCTGCATTTTTCTGATGCGTAAGCTATAATACAATATTCTTACTAGCGATTTCTTAATAAGAAGGGGACAGAGAAAGTTTTTTCAAATAAAATTCGAAGAAAAACATGATATTCTCAGAGTCACAAACAGCATGCGAGGGACGTAGGTGTCGTTCTTGGTACCTGCAGCGATCCTAATTGGCCCCAAAGGTGCCGCCCGTCTCTTTTTCATGCCAGGCTTAGCTCACGCGAGAGGTTAAAGTGAAGAAGACCGAATCTGCAATAGCTCATTGTCGTTGTTTAACGAATATTTAACGAGAGATGAACCATGCCATGACGATCTCTTGATTGCTAACTTGCCTAATCTGAATAGATTAATCCCCGTCTCCTCCAGTCAGACATGGGCTTCTTATTGTTTAAATAAAGTCAAAGATAATAGCGGGCAGAAATGAAATTGGGTCGTTTGCGTGTTCTAGGCTGGAACAACAACATTGTTAGGTATAAACGGTATGCAACTGAGAGACGAGTGGGTTCTTCCATAGCCAATGATGGAGGCTTGAAGAGAAGGGCAGGAAACTGGGGAAGCACAGAGCATAGGATTGCCGTTTGACAGTCGAATGAAGAAACTCCCGCGGCAATGTCTACTGACTTACGAGAACTTGACGCTTCCTCCGGTAGGTACCAGCGGAAGATCATGCCGCTGTTTGGTTCTGAGCATGTTCCTTTTTCGGGTTTTGTTCTTTGCTGTTTTCATTCTATTCATCTTCAGGCAATCCTTTTCCTTATTCTTGTTTTTGCTTTTCGAATCAGATTTGAACGATTGATTACTGAAAATTCCTTGTGCTTAGTTTCAGGTAGTAGTGATGACAGCCAACGTGGGATGTGCTCGTTGCCGGGAGAGAGTCTCGCAAGTCATTTCGAAGATGGACGGTGAGATCCCTATCCTCAGTATCATAGCTTAATTTTACAGCAGAAGCGATCATCAAAAGAAATTCATGGATGAGAATCTCCTTTCAACACAGTCGTCTTCATGACGTTAAATGCAACGTTTAGAGTTCGACAATCATCTAGAGCATACAAATTGATTCATTGCAGTAATGCTCTTGAACAGGTTATATCTGATGGGGAAAAATATAGAAAGATTAAGCTCCCCAGATTTGCCTTTTTTAGATTTCTGTCGAGATGAATTAGTAATGTCCACGCCCGTTGAGTAGTCAGACTATATAAGCTGCAGCAAGTGTCGAGAGTGGAAATTTATGGAGATCGCGTTGTGATTTGCAGGAGTGCGTGAGTACACAGTAGATTTTCGAAATGAACGAGTGATCGTAAAGGGGGATTTCAAGGTCGAAAGGGAGGTGCAAGATGAATCGGCTGACCTCCAAATCAAGAAAGAGGAAGAACATCAACTCCGCCTCTTCTTCAGATACTTCAGAACCAGTTGCTTAGGCAAATACCAAGGCCATTGAACGTAATTTCAATTCGTGCGTATTACTGTACGGTAGCAAATTGAATTGTTTGCTGGTCGTGGTTTGTCTATATCAAGTGAAACGCGGTACAGCCGAGACTTTCTCCTCAAAACAGAGCAATGCACATTCTGGGTGGCAAATGCCAAATCTCCACCGCAAATTAACGCCAAGTTTCGAATTCAAGTTCAGTCCTTCAAGATTAGTCCTTTCCACTCTCCAATTCAATGCATTCCCAGGTCCGTGCACACGATTCACTCAAATTACGACTATGCATGGAGAAAAGCAGAGATAGCCCCCGTAGTTGATCTGCTTCGAATCTCCCTGCTCGACTGAAATACCATCTATGCTTTTTCCGGAGCAAATCCCAATATCCGTTGCAAACAAGATGGAAAACACCCAAATGACGACTAACTCAGTTTGTAAGATTTCTCCGATTTTCATTGAAGAGAAACATCGTCTGTGAAATGCTTGACAAAAAGACAGGACTCAGCAACTCAGCAAGTACCAGAGCAAGCGGAAGAACTCGCATACTTCCCTACCTATTTATTGCCCAAAGAGTCTTCAGTTGAAACACCAGACAGAACTTACTGCTAGAAAAAGGAAGGAAAAATAGCACCTTGACCCCCAAAAGAAATCCCTTTTTACAACTCTCTCAGCATTTTCACTCAATCTTGACCTGGAAGACATCCTTCCTCTCTTCTTCCTTCACCTTGGGGACCACCACCTTGAGCACGCCATTCTTCATCTCCGCCTTGATCTCCCCGAGCTTGTACAGGTTCGGCGGCAGATCCAGCCTGCTGGAGTACCTCCTCCTGCTCTCCTCCTCCTCCTCCGACTCCTTCTCGCCCTCGCCCTTGATCGTCAGGGTGTTCTGCTCCACCGAGACCTTCACGTCCTCCCTGCAGAGGCCGGGCATGTCCATCCGGAGGTAGAGGGCGCAGTCGTCCTCCTTCACGTCCCAGCCCCTCCTCGATCCAGCAGCCCCCATGCCGCGCGACGCCGCGAGGAACGGGCTCTCCATGAAGTGGTCCATCAGGTTCAGCACCTGGCTCAGGCTCCGAGTCGGCGAGAATGGATCAAACACATCTGTCGAACGATCGGCAATACAAAATCCATGAGAACGCTTCTCTAAACAGAGAGCTACCTAGTAAAACGAGCAAATGCTCGATCATCGAATACGTAAATGCCACTAGGCTAGCGCAGAAATGTCATTTGCAAACAAAGGAAACAGAGCAGCAATCAACCAGCTGACGAGCTCATCATCGCGACGGACGGCGATCCTAAAAAATGAGCGATAAGATAACAACTACCTGAAAACAGACCAGGCTCGCGGCGGCGGGAGACGGCACGATCGGAGCGGCGCTCGACATCGACGTCGCTGTCGTCTTCGTCGTAGCGCCGCATCTGAGAGCTGGTGTTGAAGGAGCGAGCAACGTGAGGGGCGACGGAGGCGGCGCGGACCGGGTTGGTCAGCCTCGACAGGACGCCCGAGGACGCGGCGGCGGCGGCGGCGGCGGCCCTCCGGAGAGCGAGCGAAGACGCCATCCTTTTTCGATCGCGCTTGGAGCTTGCAGGAGAATTTCGCGAGAGAGCTACCGACTGGCGTTCGACGAGTGGCGAAGCTTTTCTCGATTCGGTTGGGAGGTGCTTGGGGATGTTTAAATAGGAGGAGGAGGGAGAGGGCGATGCTTGGGGAAGGGGAAAAATACAGAGAGAAGAAGAAGAAGAAGAAGAAGGAAGAGTGCAGAAGGTTCGGGAGGCGAGTGGAAGTGAGAGAAGCTTCTAGAGAGAAAGAGAGAGAGAGAGCCATTGTTGCTCGTCTCTGATATTTTTGTTAATCCGTTCGCCGCGGGATTTGCCAGTCCGTGGACTGATCCACGACGATTACATGGAATGGATCGGGCCCTGCCATGTACGACCGTTCCATCGGCTTGTCGGGTAGACCTGTCCCTCTTTGCTAGATAAAACTTCATGAGTTGCTTTAATTACAGGGTTAATATCATAAAAAATCTTAAATTATATATTTATGATAAATTTACTTCAAATTATTTTTTTTACCATCAAAAACTCTAAACTGATATATTTTTGATAAATTTATCTCAAACGATACACTTGCGACAAATTTACTCTCTATTAGTTTTCGTTAAATTTTATTGTCAAATTATTAAGTTAAACAATTAACTAGTATACCAATTTGAGATTTTAGGATCTGTTTGTCTTTTTCTATGGTATTAATCCAATTTAGCGAATGGTGTATTTATCACAAATTTATCAGTTTAGGGTTTTTTGCGGTCTAATAAATTAGTTTGGGGTAAATTTATTATAAATGTACCAGTTTAGAGTTTTTTATGATCGGGTAAATTTGTCACATATGTACCAGTTTGTGACTTTTCGGGTATTAACCCTTAATTATATTTGTGTCAAATGATAAGTGGGTTGCTTTATACTTTCTCGACGTTTGAACTGTTTTACGACCACTTTATTTTGGTAAGATTGTAAGGTTGAATCTAAATCTTGAGAACCACGTGGATTGAAAATGGTATTAACATATTTATTTTGAAAAAATGTTCGTTTCGATCAAAAGTTTCATTTTCAAGAATCATGTGTATAAAAATATGTCAATTTATGAAAGCTAATAAAAAGAATATGCGAACTTGTGTTGATTTTGGGGGGGGGGGGGGTAAAAAATACAAGTGATATTAATTAGCTAATGAAATTCGCTGAAAATACATCAAGAGCATCATAATATATAATATCAAAAAGAGCGGACGACGGGTCGGAGACCCAATTTCTAGGTAAACTATTCGACCTTTGGGCTTTGTCTAGCCGATCCGCAATTATATTTGTTTCTCGGCAGTAATGGGCTATGGTGAGGCCCAAAAAGTTGCTCTTCAACTCCTTGGCCTGGTCCACCAGGGGCTATACTTCCCAATTCACCAGTTCAAAGTAAGGGTGAGCGGTTCGATGTTCCTTACTGGAACCTGGAACCTACCCTCGGGTACATGTTCATCATTTTTTGGAACCTGAAACCTAGAACCTATCCTGTCACAGGTTCTAGGGTCGGTTCCAAGTTCTTTTCTTTTTCTTTTTTTTTCAATAGCGAAGGATAGTTCCATTCTAGAAATGAATCAAATATCCATTGATATTATATGCAAATATTGGTCTTCATCAATGATTGGAACAACCAACGTCTTTCTCCAATACTAATAATAAAATCTAAAAGAGAGATTTTTCAAGGTTTATTTTCAAGAAACTAAAATCAAATAACTTCTTATGTTGAACTAGGAGCAAGTAGATAATCAATAGTAATCAAGAGGCAAAGAACCTCTTGAAGGCACTTCTTGAGCTACAGTCTGAAAGATCTTATCCTCCGCTCTTCATATCCAGAGAGAACCCTCACATAAAATAGAGCCTTCCTTCCAAACTCCAATAGCCCATCCATACCAACTCACAATAAACATGCAAAAAAGCCTACGTTGATAAGTCATGTAACCGTTAGTATATAATACCTACTGTGTGTCAAAGATCACATCCATTGCAAAAATTTTTTATTTATGGCTCGAATTAGTAGCTGCCCGCTAAGTGACATCCACTAATTGATGCTTTTGAGTGAGGACATGCACACCCCATCACATGATATAATTTGTCACAACAAGAAAAAAACCCAACTTTAAGCCTAAAACCTCATTTTCTTTCTCCTCCCTCTAACTCCTTCACGTGCCACCTACTCGAGTGACGAGTCAACCTCCGGCACCAAAAGCCACGTCATCACTCGCTCGCCACCATTGTTGAACCATTACTAGTACCTATGGCTATTATTGTTGTAAGCCGACATCCCTCCCTCGCCCCCCCTCTTTCGACCGCACGGGTTGCCCCCTTCTCGACTTTTCTAGCTCATCGTAGGGCCTCATCCATGGTAGACAACTTCAGCTCCTCCTTGTCCGCCATGACCAACACCACAAGGGCATCACCTAGAACAGCAACTAAACTTAGCCCTTCTATTCATACAGATAGGCACACACATAGACACATACAAAACACTAAAAGAAATATCTCCTAACATCCCTTGAATGGTTACAGCACAAAATCAAAATGACTGAACAGACTTTGGGATCTCAGCTTTCCGAGAGAGAGTAAATTTATCCCCCTTAAAACATGAGTAGATCAAAGTGCCTTCGATTTGCTCAAATTTTCAAAATCACTCACCGAGTGAAAAGCTCTCATACAAGCAAAAAGCACTAAAAGAGTGACTTCGAACTAAAAAAAAATGAGGGCGACCCCAAAAATTTGGTCGAATCTCAATACTCAACATAAGAACTGAACTATGCCTGGAAATCAAAATTTCATGAATCCTTTTCGAGCACAACAACCACTTCGCAAAGAGATCTGGGAAAGATAAAGATTATCGTAGGAAGATCTATTAAAATCATCGGATTAAGAGCCTACTGGACAGAATCAAGCATGGAGAGTTATGAATAAGGAGCAAATGAGAGACCAATAGTTCTTGGCCATAAAAAAAAAAAAAATGAAACATAATTTAACACCTTAAACTTTGAAAACAACAAAACTTAGCAATTTCAGGAGCATAAGGCGAAATGATGTCCCTCAATTCATCCGCTTTATGTATCGGAAGAATCAAACTCTAAGGGTCCGTTCGTTTCGCGGAAAATATCATGTTTCCGGAAAATATTTTCCTGGAAGTCATTTTCCAGGAAAATGACTCTATTTTCCGGTGTTCGGCCAAAACCTAAAATTTGAGTGGAAAATATTTTCCACCGTTCGTTAGCTCATTTAATTGTTTGGGAAAAATTATCAAAAATTGAATTTTAATATTTTTAATTGATCAAAAAATTAATTTTATTTTTTTATATTTTTTTAAAAAAATGAATTTTTAATTATTTATATTTTTAAAAAATCGAATTTTTTTTTTTTTTTTTTTTTTTTTTTTTTTTTCCTTCCTCCTCCTTCCTCCTTCCTCCTCCTTCCTCCGCCGCCGCCTCCTTCCTCCTCCTTCTTCCTCCTCCTTCCTTCCGCCGCCGCCGCCGCCGCCGCCTCCTTCCCCGCCCGACGATGGCCGGCCGTCACGGGCCGATCCGGCGAGCTCGAGGCTCGGCCGATCTCGCCCGAGCTCTCCGCGAGCTTCGGCCGGGCTCGCGAGCTGCGAGCTCGGGCTCGCCGGATCGGGAGCCCGAGCTCCGCCGCGATCCGGCTAGCTCGCGGCTCGCGAGCTCGGCGAAGCTCGCAACGAGCTCGGGCGAGGCCCGAGCCCCGCCACTCACCGGATCGGCGAGCCACGAGCTCCGCCCGGGCCGGCGAGATCCGCCTCGCCCGTCGGGCGAGGCCCGATCTCGGCTTCTCCGGATCGGGCTAGGCGGAGCCTCGCCGGCCGGGGCGAGGCCGGCGAGGTCGCCGGCCGCTAGCTTGCGGCGGTGTCGCCGGCCGCGGACGGTCGCCGGACGCCGCCGTGGCCGGTCGTGCCAAAGAAGAAGATGAATAGGAAAGAAAGAAAAGGAAAAAAAAAGAAAAGAAAGCATAAAAATAAAATGAAAGATGAGAGCGTGCGACGGAAAATGTTTTCCTCTTTTCAAAAGAGGAAAACATTTTCCACGATTTGAAGGGGAAATTTTCCTTTGACCGGAAAATATTTTCCTTGACCATTTATTTTCCGCCATCCGAACACCGGAAAATCCGGAAAACATTTTCCCGGAAGTTATTTTCCGCGAAACGAACGGACCCTAAAAGTTGGAATTCTAATTCCAAACCCGTAGTTCTGCTTCCTTCTTCTAAGGAGACTCAATTGAAATCTCATTTCTCAAACAATCTGCTAAAGTTAGGCAACAAAGTTTCATCTTTATCATTTCTAGCGAGTTATAATATGATTTTAATCGGGAGAAGTACACTATTGGTGCCATAAGTTGTGTACGACGCTCACTTTGATGCCAAAAGTTTCCGTCGGATCACTTAAGTGCCAAATCGAATAAAAAACGATCATTTTGGTGCCACCGGCGAGAGATTCCGGTCAAAATGATTACGTGGCTTTTATATTTAAAAAAAAATCGAAATGTCTTTTAAATGGCGTCGTTTTCCGTCTTCCTTAAGAAAACGACGTCGTTTTGCCGTCCTACGTGGATGGCCTCACAAAAACAACGCCGCACAACTCATTTGGGGATTTTTTTTTTATTATTATTTGAGGATTGAAATTAGGGTTTTTTTGTCCGCCATTGCTCGGCCGCCGTTGCTCGGCCGCCGTCCCTCGGCCACCGTCGCTTGGCCGCCATCTCTTGACCACCGTTGCTCGGCTGCCGTCCTTCGACCTCCATCGTAGTTGCTCACCATAGCAAGACAAAAGAAAAACAAAAACAAAAAAACGAACTGAAAATCCCGAGGGAGAGGGAGGTGTCGACGGCGAGGGTGGAGGAGGGGATGGCGGGGCCATGGCCGCCGCCATTGTCGCAGCTGGCTTCATCGACGACCTCCATGGCGTTCCAGATCTTCACGGCTACCATTGGCTGAATCGCTCGTGCTTCTGGAGATTCTTCGAGCTTGCGCTTCCTTTGCCCCCGGCGATATTCCTTGGGAAAAGGCGGTGGTGGGGCTGAGATTCGGGGATTTGAAAGTTCGACAAGTGATTGAAAATGGGGGAAAACTACTAGGGGAGGGTAGAGGCTAGCACGTGGTTTCCTTTCTAGAAAACTACTGGTGTTGTGCTAGTGTGCTGCTGGTGTTGCAGGTGCTGTTCTTCGAGGAAGAAGACGCCGCCGCCATGGCTTCTCTCTCTCTCTCTCTCTCTCTCTCTCTCTCTCTCTCTCTCTCTCTCTCTCTCGATTTGGGGATTTAGGGTTTCGACTTGGGGGTTAAGACGCCAAACGACGTCGTTTGGTGGTTTATATGCTGACTGTGCTCTCTGGCGAGCCACATCAGCGTAAAAAATTAATAAAAAATTGCCACGTCGGATTTCCGACCAACCAGATCGGAGTTGGCACCAAAGTGAGCGTTTTTCAAATTTTTTGGCACTTAAGTGATCCGACAGAAATTTTTGGCACCAAAGTGAGTGTCGTACACAACTTATGGCACCAATAGTATACTTATCCTGATTTTAATCTAACATAAATTCTCTACAAAACAAACAGCAATCAAGAGAATCCAGTCACTTAGCTAAGAGTGATTAGACAATTACCCGTTGCCTAGATCCCATCCGGACAAATTAGCCGCTTGGCGAAGTGCGTCTCTCCACTTCTTCACTCTCTCTGAACCATCACCATCACCACTAGCACCACTAGCCTCAATCAATTAAAGAGATACGAGCACAGAAAGAATTGAAGATGACAGAGCAAACGAACCTAGGTTTAGGATGGATGACGCCTTCTGCTCCTAGAGAGAGACCATCCTCCGATTCGCTTCTCCGGCGGTGACTTTTTGCAAAATCGGAGACGGCGAGAGAGAGAGAGAGAGAGAGAGAGAGAGAGATTCATATGAACTGAACTCGGTTCAAATCAGTGGCTGAGTTGAGCGAGCTTGACTCAAGAGGCTGAGATGCGGCGGCTCGTTAACATGCGGGCCGTTTGTCATTGAAGTATGCACAGCAGCCGCGTCGTCGAGGGAAAAACAGCGATGGCGGAACAACAAAAGCGTCGCAATGGTAGCCCGGTAGCAAATCGTCATTGGGAGGCGGCACACACGACGGCAAGAGTCTTCAGCGTCGTCAAACGGAGTAGCGGAAGTGTCGACGGCAACATCGTGGGTCGTGAGGGTAGCTTTGAGGGTGGCAAGCAGGGAGGCATGGAGAGTGGCGAGCAGCGTGGGGTTATCAGGGGAATGAAGAGTTGCAAAGAGGAAATGTAAAGAAAGGGGAAAGTGAAGAAGGCTGAAGATGAAATAAAAAATTAGGGTTTCTATGCTTATTACTAAGGGTCTCGGTTTTGGTTCCAAGTACACGGCAGTCAGTCTCCAATTGCAAGCTTAAAGTAGATCTAGGCAAGGTTTTGACCAATGCCAAGGCTTTAGCTTGCTCGGTAGATCTAGCTTCAACTAAACTGGAAAATTTGTCCATTAGCCTACCATAGGAGTCTCAGATGATGCAAGCAATAGCTACACAGTTTCCTCCTCTGTATGCCTGTCTGTTCATCATGGCTATGGGTGGTTCTTCGAGAGCGCCAATGAACAAAGCATCCACATTTACCTTCAAGATACTTGGGTATAGTTTTTGCCATCTTCAAGTAAGATCCGCATTTCTTTGTTCTCCTTTTGTGATCCCGTTCCAGGTCTTGAAGTTCTCATAATAGGTCGTGGCCCTGTCTTTAGTTTGCTGCGGCTTCAGGGGCATTTTTCTGAAGATAGCATTGTTCCGGTCCTTCCATATGCACCGTAGGGTCGTCGCAACTAGGTCGAACTGAGGTGAGATTCATGGGTCTTCTCTCAATTTAACTAACCACTCATCAAACTGAGTTAGATCCTTTCTTGTGATACAAATTCGCAAGGGGTTCTCACACTGTAGTTGGGATGTCATGGTGTGTTCTACCGTTTCCAACTCCTGTTTGCAAATTGGGCATACTGGTGTAGGTACAATCTTTCTCCTATACAAGTTGTTCAAGCTAGGCAGGGCGTTTTGGCATGCATTACATAGGAAGATTTTAACTCTGGGGTTTTTTTTGCTTTCCATATGTATTTTCACAATTTTGGTTTGGCTTGGTAGGAAGATGATATTGTTATTGTGAGAGCGTTATTTGTTGAACTTCTGTTGCTGAAATGTCCACTTTTAACTGTGTATGTCCCTAATTTGTTGTTAGGCTAGACTAATTTATCCTCCGTAGTCGGTAACTCGATAGGGATAGTAAGAATTTCTGTTACTGTTTGTTCGTCAAACATAGTCTTAAGTAAGGATTCATTCCATTTTGCCGCTTCACTGTCCAACAAATCAACCAATTTGAGTGGCTCATTTCTTGTCGCCAAGCCACCAACAGGTCCATTCTTTAGCCATTTATTGTTTTTTATAGAGATTTTTTTACCATTCCCAACGGCCCATGTGACTTGTGCGTTTGGTTCAGCATTTTGAAAGCTCGTTGGGAAAATGCAAAGCAGTTTAGCCTAAGGAGCTTTGAGCAAATGCAAAGACCGTTTGGTAAATTACGCTTTGAAAAGCAACTTTAAGACAAATGCTGTTTGGTAGAAAACACATTTAGAAAGCCCATTTGAGTGATTAATATTAGCTTTTTAGTTTTTATATGTTTAAAATTGACAAAAATAATGCATGCAACTTCTTTTAATTTAAATTTTGACGACAATGCTAAAAAATATCAAATGGAAAAAATTTACATCAAAGTAGTCTCTTTCTTAATTTTAAAAAAATAAATACCTTTATTATAATAAATGGAATAACATCTGCCACGAGGAAATAAATTTATTATCCTTTAAAATTACAAACATCCTTAAATATTTCCTAAACTTAGAGCCATTTGATCAAGCCAGAATACTATGTACAACAAACCTTGATACAACACAGTTTCTCAATTATCTATTCTCTGTTTACATGCAAAGCGTACATAAAAGTTCAAATGCTCCTGTCATGGATAGAATTAAAGGTCATTGTAGCACATGAGCTGCCACGTCTTTTGACCACAAAGATGATTTGTCCGGCCCGCTTGACTCCCCGGATGAAGTGGAAGATGAATCCTTTGAGTGACCTTTCAGACCTTCATCAGCAATTAGATCCATGAATTTTGAAAGTGACAAGGTGTCGATATTTCACCGTCATTAACCTCAGCTAAGCTCATTAGCATCTTCACGACAGTCAACATGGATGTTTGAAGCCCTGGTATACCCTGTGTTCAGAGAAGACCAATCTTCATGAATAGGAATGCCTCTTACCTATGATGTTCCCCATCCAGAGATGCACCACTAAGATCATTAGCTCCCCTTTCTTGTGCAACTTCCATGCCCATAACACATTGTACATGTAGATCAAGAGATACATGCATTTGCAGCATCACAACTCAACTTCTAAGCCAACAAGAGCAAGAAAGTCTCCAAACCCCAAGCCTATCTGTCCACATAATCCCCCGTTAAACACAGAACCGATTTTCACAAGAAAGACCTTCCTTAACAGGAACCAAACATTGTGAAGTTGCCCGTGAACATCCAGGTTGTATAACATAACACAAAATTGACATGTATTCTTTATACCCATTCATTGCCCACTCATTCTAGCAAGTATCAGCTATATGAATAAACATCCATGTTGCAAAACAGAACACAAAAAACCAGTGCATAACTCGTAATTGGCACGTATGAGTTTTGTGACAAAAGACCAGTTTGCAAAACAGAACAAAAAAGACCAACACACACCACTGATCTTAGTGACAAGAGTCCAGCACATAACTCAACATGAGCACAAATAGGAAGACACCCATGAAAGGGTGACATTCAAGAATAAGAATGTGTGTTTTTCTGGTCTATATTAGGCTTCATCTCTTCTTCTTAATTATGCATACAAAATTTCATTTTCCATGTTTGGCAATCCCATTTTAGTGTAATCAACAGTCTATTAGTAGTGACCGATTTAATAACATACTTTGATAGCAAAAAATTTGTTGCAACATAATACAAACTGGGATGCTAAATTAAGCAGACATAGCACCAAATAAGGAGCAGATCAGGGCATCAACAAATTTGGGCAGCAAGGTAAGCAGACAATTAGGGCAGCAACTCATTGTTAAATACCAAATTAAGTGCAACATAATACCAACTCGGGAGCAGCAGACGATTAGGGTAGCGACAAAAATGTTGCGAAAAAGCAACAATGGGCCGCCCGCTGTTTATAAAAATACCCGTAAATCGAGAGATATCGGCCGACGCGAAAGCGAAAATCAATCACTTATAAAGGGGAGGGGAGAGAAGGGTGACGATAGAACGACCGAGTATGAAACCTGCCGACGCTTAAAAGACGCGCAAGGCGCGCCAGTTTCCTTAGGCCAGAAGGTTCCTCCGGAGCTGCGTCAAGGCTTCGAGGCACTTTCGATCCCGCGGCGACATCGACCCCAGCGACGATCCCGACCCCGATCCCGACGACGCCGTCGACGAGACCGACGCGCGCGTCGGATCCTCGACGCCGGCGTGGCCCGGATCCTCCACGGCGCCATACGCGAGCGTGAGGTGGAAGCTCTCGGACGTCCGGTTCCATCCCACCCAAGACATTCCCGATCGGGGATCCGCCGGCCTCGCGCGACGCTCACCGGCCTCTCGGTCGATCGATCGCGGTGGTCGTCTTCGTCGGCGGCGGCGACATTGACCGGCGGCGGCGGATCGGAGGACGGCAGTCGAGCTTGCAATGAGAGAGCGATGGGGAAGGGTGTAGAGCATGGGGGAGGGTGGAGAGAGAAGGCCATCTAGGGTTTTAGTTTCAAAATGGGTAAAGTTGGTTTTACGGTAAAGTTTTAAGGGTAAAATAGGCAATTTACTAATTTTCATTAAACGAACTCTCCAGCATTCCGAGAATCTTTGAAGCTCAAGGCTGGTCCTCACCGCCTTGAGCTTTGAGCATTCCCAATGGCCGGCTTTCACTTGAAAGCCTTTTGGGAATGATTGCCAAACACCCCAAATTTTCTTCAAAGGGCTTTAGGGTTTCAAGGGGCTTTCTAAATGCCGAACCAAACGCACCCATAACATCTCTTCCCACTATGAGACTTTGCCAACCCCATGAAGAACGGGATCCTTTTACAGCTTGCCAAAAAATCCCCTTGTGGAAAGTATAAACCCTTCATAACTTGACTCCAAAGAGTTTCCGAACGTTAAGAGATTCACCATGTTTGTTTCCCTAGCATAGTTTTGTTAAAAGCCTATAGATCTTTGAAACCAAGGCCCCTTTATCCTTCCTAAGCTCTAAAATTTCTCATTTCTTCCAGTGCAAATCAGCTGTTTTATTACTAGTTCTCCACCAAAAATTGGTTATTTTCTTCTCGATTGCTTTGCAAATTAAAACTGGGATTTTAAAGATGGACATGGCGTATTGAGGAATCGCCTGCACCATAGCCTTTGTCAATATTTCCTTCCCAACTTTTGACAATAAATTCTCATTTCAGCTCTCTAATTTCATATTGACTCTAGCAATGATCCAGGCAAATATTTCTTTCTTCAATGCCCCCCAATCCAAAGGAATTTCTAGATATTTTCCGGTTTTGTCAATTACCAGAACTCTTAACTCGGAAGCCATATTCATCCTCAAAGTTTCTGGGCAGCTTTTACTGAAATATATCCCGAATTTGTTCAAGTTAATAGCCTGACCAGGTGCAAAATAGTATTGATGTAGGATAGCCGCCAGATTTTGACATTCTGTTATAGTTCCATCTAAGAAAAAAAATATAGTCATCCACAAATATGAGATGCAAAAGAGTAGGGAAGCTATGATTCAAATTAATTCCTCAAATAGTGCTTCCTGGAATTGCTTGCTTCATCAAGTAAGAGAGTACATTGGCCACGAGTATGAAGAGATAGGGAGATAGAGGGTCACATTGATGTATTCCTCTAGTTGGTTTGAAGAAAGGCATAGTCTCTCCATTAAATTTAATGCTAAACGATACCATGAAAACACATTGCATTATGTAGTTCACCCACTTCCACATAAACCATCTTGAACAGGTACTCTTGGAGGAAATCTCATTCTATTTGGTCATAGGCCTTTTGCATATCTAACTTTAAAACCGCTTGGAACTTCTTTTTCCTCTCTCGTGTTCTTAGTCTATGTAGGACCTCCAGCACTATTAAAATATTATCTTGAATTTGTCAACCTCCCACAAATGCACTTTGTTCGACTACGATTAGATTAGGCGGCAAAGGTTTCAACCTCTTTGTCAGTATCTTGGAGATGATCCTGTAGATAAAGTTGCATAGGCTTATAGGGTGAAATTGTTCTAGCTTCTCTGGATGCGGGGTTTTGGGAATGAGGGTGATTGATTTTCTGTTTAACTCAGGGTTCAAATATCCTATGTCGGAAAATTGCTACACCTCCTTGAAAATATCTTGATTTAATTCTTTCCAATGATGTTGGAAGAATAGACCATTTAAACCATCAGGCCCAGGAACCTTGGAAGCTCCTAATTAATGTGTTGCATCTGTGATTTCCTCTAAGGTGACAGGTTGTATTAGTTTTTATTCATCATCGCATCAACCGAGCATGGAAATTAATCAAATATTGGCTGACAGTTTGTGTTCCTCTTCGACTTGTAAAGATCTTTGAAATACTCTCCTGTCATTTCCTTAAGAATTTTCTCATCTCTCATCCACTCACGTTCCGAATTTTTTAACATGGTGATTCTGTTTATGGTTCTTCTTTGGATAGTTGTAGCATAGAAAAAATTAGTGTTTCTATCACCCCATTTAAGCCAGCTAATTCTTGATCTCATACCCCAATACAATTCCTCTTTTCGCCATAGACTCTCCATTTCTTGGTTTATCTTTTGGACTTTCTCGCTATCATCTGATCCCCTTGGATTATTCATCAGCACTTGGAGCTCATTCCTTAGCCATGACATTCTCTTATATGCATTACAGAACCTGCTTTTACTCCATTCAGCCAACTTTTGAGACATTATATTCAACTTATTTACAATATTCATTCTCTGGGGATTTGTTGAAGCCCAAGATGTCTTTACTATTTCCGCACATTCTTCATCCTCCAACCAAAAAGCTTCATATCTAAATTCTTTTCTTCCGCATTTAGTCTTAGGGAAAAGTGATAAATAACTAGGCTGTGATCTTAACCAATAAGCTTGGCATTTAGCATTGGGGTATGATATTCTCCACTCCATCATACATAACGCTCTATCTAGCCTCTCCTTAATAAATGCATCACCTTCTCTATTGTTTGCCTAGGTAAAAGTGCAGCCCTTGCTTTCCAAATCCATTAAAGAACAAGCATGCAAAAAGTCCCTAAAAGTTGTCAGTCGATAATGCTCAGCCATCCTTCTACCCTCTTTCTCCCAATGGTACAATACTTCATTAAAATCGTCCAAACATAGCCAAGGAAGCTTATTTGTAATGCTTGCTTTATGAATAGTCTCTCATAATAACACTCTTTCTTTAAAGTCGTTAGAGGCATGTAGAAAGGTGATTCTCATGAGCTATCTTAATTCTAGCATTTTACAACGAACATTTATAAATGACTCCGAATGCAACTCAATTGTTATATTTACCTAGTCATCCTAGAAAATGGCCAGGCCTCCTGCAATCCCCTCTGGACTCACCAAGAAATAGTTTTGAAATTTGAGTCGTATTCTTATGCGCTGCACCATTTGCTCTTGATTTTTTTGTTTCCATTGAAAACACGATATTGGGCCTTTCCTAAGTCACTAAGACTCAATGCTTGAATTGTCAAGGATATACCCAACCATTGACAATTCCACCTTAAAAACTTCATGGATAACGTGATGCCTTATTAGGGTTAGCCACCAAAGCCTACTGAGTAGACTTCTCCGCCACTTCGATGGGAGGTTAGCCACCAAAGCCTACTGAGTTGACTTCTCCGCCACTTCGATGGGAGTCTCAACAAGCTGTGCTTTGTCTATTAATGGTGTCTTTGAGGATTGCACTCCATAAGGACAAAACCTTTCCCCTTTCTTAGCTGAGGGAAGCTTAGTAACTTGTGTTGTTAATAGAAACTTTTTGATCTCATAGCGATTTCTTCGTATTTCCAATTCTTTCAAGATTCAATCGATTCTATTGAAAATCAGGGGCAATTTCAATGCGCTGCGCAGGACAAAAATCACAATAGATTTGATTTGTTGGCCAACTGAGTGGTAATTGTTAGAACTTAGTTATATCGCTAAAAATATACTACTCTAGATAAAAGCCATTTAATACCAATGAGGGGACCTACGCTTGAAATAAGGGAAAACTGAGTAAGTTGCTGCAGGTATGTCTTCCCAGTGGGTGAACCTCTTGTTCAAGCTCTTCAGGGACCGCCTTTTAGGAGCAAACTACCCAAAGATTTAATTCATAGTATAAAGACACTCAAGGGTGCCAGGATGGTAATGTTTATAAGGTTGTGCATGACAACGCTTCTTGGTTGGAGAAGAGTTTTTCTTTTCAGAAATAATTCTTTTCTATTTCTATTCCGGAGAACAATTTCTGAGTAAAAGAACGCATTTAATAACTACACAAAATTTCTACTCTTGGAATAGAAAAATTATAAAAATGCGTTTTGCTAACGCAACAATTTCTTTTTTGTATTTATTCTTTTTTTATTCTTGCTCACGGATCGCCGACCGCCGATCGCCGCGCCGCCCGCCACCACATCACACCGCACAACCGTCGGCCGTCGCCAAATCCACCGCCGACCGCCGGTCGATGGGTTATGCGGCGGCAGTCGACGATGATGGTTGGCGACTGGCAATGGGCGGCGGCCGGCGGTCGGCAGTGGCTCCAAGCGGTTGGAGGTGGCCGCAGCAAGAGAGAGGAATAAAAGAAAAAAAAAATCGGCTCATTTCTAGAAATTGTTCCTAAGAACAAGAAACAATTTTTTTTTGTTTCTCCTTTCTCGCTCCAAATCTATTCCTGCGCTAACTTTCTATTTAGGGAAATAAAAACAACTTAGTGTTCTAAACAGATTTTGCTTTTTTTTTTTAACAAAAGAACAAAAATTCGGAAGAATAGAAACGTACCATGCGCTACCTAGCTAGTCGAGCTATATTTCTTAAAAGATCCTATCAAGCTAGAGAAGAATAGGTGTTTAGAGAGACATTAAAAGGACTTTCACAAACACATACTTTATTTCAAGAGACTCTACTCAACACATTATTGAAAAGACTCTACTCATGAAAAGTTACTTGAACATGCACATCAATTCATTAAATTTGACAGGGTGATCGAGATAGCAAAGAACTCCACCGGTTTATCGGGCCATGACACGAGGCAGTGAGTGGCTAGTGTTCGGATAACGAGGTACAAGTGTGTGCAATATTTTCTTCTACTTTCGGTGCGACGAAGACCATCTGTCAGTTACCCGGTGGAGCTGGCACCATCATGGAATGGCCAGGAAACCTTCAGCTGTCCATTCTAAGAGAAACATAGAAGGTTGTAGAGACTTTAGACAAGACCCAAAGTCCAAGTCTCCTCCCCCATTTTAACCCCCCTTCTTCCCCGCGTCCTCCACCTGCGTCCCCTCTGTTTCTTCTGCGGGTCCTTGTAAGTTCCCTTCTCGTTCCCTTTTGAGGTTTAGTTGGTTTCTGGGTGTTTCTTGTCTGCAACCATCTAGTAATCGCTGGTTAATCATATTGCGATGCGGTTTTTCCACGATGATTTGTATCGTCAATTCCCCACAGCTCATCAGAGACCTAAACCATGCAGGTCCAGGCGCAGGAAAAGACTTAGCTATTTCGAGTGCGCTTTACAACTATTTTATTTTCGGAAATTTTATTTATTTATTTTTATCATTTCGATTTTAAAACAAAAAAAGATTTTTTCATTTTTCATTTTTGTTTCAAATATATTCTCAATCCATTTTTTATTTCGAAGAATAGAAAATTCAATCGATGCTATCGGACGGATTTCTGTATTTTTTCTGATTTAGAAAATAAAACGACAGAAAAATAGACCTAAACAGGCCCTTCGACACCAATCCGAGACCTAATTCTGCAGGTTCTGCGAGGATTCAATGATGATTTCGGGGTTTAAAACTGAATCGAATTCCTTGGGGTAAGGAATTTCGGGGAAGAGTGAGAGGAAAGAGGTTCCCCGTGATGTTAGTGTATTTTGTGTATGTGAACCATGCACGCATGCTAATGTATAAATGACTCCACCATGATTCTTTTCTTGCATGCTGAGGGAACCTCGCTTCTCTTCTCTTCTCTTCTCCTCTTTGGATTTCTCGTCCATTTTCTCTTGGCTTCTCTTTACCTCGTGAAAGTTGAGGATTTTGTCCGAAGAAAGTAAGATTCTGAATATATAGCATATCTTACAGAAAAGAATTGTCATCCCCGTCCGACTGTATTTGCAAAATTTACAAATCTCTTCCACCAACATCTTCCACATTTATTTACACAAGCGAAAAGCCAAATTAATATGGCCCCATCTCTCTCATTTTCTTTCAACCCTTTGACCATATTCCATGCCTCCATGGACCACACGTGGAGCCCACGACACGCTCGCTCGAAGTGGAAGATCTTCGAGCCGGAAGAAGTCAACCCCCCGAAGCGACACGTCAGCCCTGCCGGAGGCTGTCCCACATCGACGCGCACTGCCTCCGCGCGAACCCCACGCGCCTCCCCTCCAGGTCGTAAACCACCTCAAACCCCTGCTGCTGGTAGTTCCCCAACGTCGCCCCGGGCCCACCCCCATCTCCGCCGCGTCGCCGCCGTCCATCATGATCAGGCACCCCACCCGCCTCCCCTTATCCCGGCCGTCCACGTCCGCATCGACGAACTCGTAGAAGTAGTTCCCCCTGGGCATCGCCACACCCGATCCGCCCGCGAAGCGGAACTCCACGTCGGGCACCCTGGCCCCGGCGCCGTCCACGTAGTAGCACGGGCTCAGCCCGGTCTTGTCCTCCACCGCCCTCGCCCGCCGCGAGTTGACCCTCCAGAGCTGGCGGTCGAACTCGGCCGCCACCTCGCCGAACAGCCCCGACGGGAGCATCGTGAACGTCGTCCCCGAGTCCACCACCACCCCTCCGTCGCCCCTCCCGTCGATCCTCCGTAGATTCTCCGGCGCCGGGATGAACCTCCTCCCGACGGAGATCCCCTCCAGCCCGACGGAGTAGAAGTACGGGCTGTTCGGGCTCTCCAGCATCGGCGTGTAAGCGAAGTCGCTCCCTCCTTTTCCCTCCGAGCTCTTCTCCGTCACGTCGTAGCGACCGAGGATGAGCGGGCTCGGGCGGCGAACTCGGTCGGCGTCGAACGAGTGCGAGACGAGGCAGTACGAGAACTGAGCGCCGAGCTGCGGGGACGTCGCGGCCAGCTGGGCCGGCAGCGAGAGCTGGCCGCGGCCGAAGCCGGCGACGCCGAGGGGCTCGCCGAGGGCGGTGTGGGAGCAGCCGAAGGTGAAGTTGCGGAGGACGAGAGGCGGCGACGAGGTGGGTATGGTGACGATGCCTTTCTTCAGGCGGCCAACGAGGCTGCCGTCGCCGTAGGCATAGTAGAACTGCGGGCATTGGTAGGCGGCGCAGTCGGAGATTTCGATGTCTTCGAGGGGACAACGAGCCATCGCGCAGAGGTCGGAGGAGGAGGAGGAGGAGAGAGAAGAGTGGACAGCTCTGCACGCGGAGGACTTGCAGGTGACGTCGGAGGTGGAGGAGGAGGAGTTGAGGGCGACGGGGGCGGGCTTGGGCTTGCCGTCGCAGAGGATGCAGGTGAAGGGCGAGCAGGGGACCCAGACGAGGTCGCTGCCGGTGTCCATGTAGAGCGACACGGCCTGCGAATGGAGGGTGAGGGAAAGGGTGTAGTCGCTACCCGGGGAGAGAGGGAGGGAGGCCTGCCGGGGGAGGTGGCGTTCGTGGCGGTGGCGGTGGCGGAGGCGGAAGCGGGCGGCGGAGCGGGCGGAGGCGGCGCGGAGGAGGTGGTGGGTGGAGTTGAACTGCGGGTGGGCGTGGGAGAGGGAGTGGGTTAAGGGGAGTAAAAGGGTCTCTGACAGGGAAACGGAGACGAGGCAGGGGAAGGTGATGATGAAGCCAACCAGCAGCAGGGACGAAGCCATGAATGAGCTTTGGGAATTCAATGACACGGGTGCCTCGGGCTTGGCTTGAATCGGGAAGAGATAGATGATGAATATATAGTGGCAAGAGAGTGAGAGGGAGACAGGAGTGAAGTGAAAGAAAGGGAGAAAAAAGGAGAGGAAGGGAGGAGGAGAGGAAGCTTCTGATTACGGAGGGGAATTGTGATTTTGATGGGTGGGATTTGAGAAGGAGGAGAAGGTTGATTTGAGGAAGGGAAGATGCAAAATCGAAAAGCATATAAATACACCAAAATCGGAGGAAAAGTCGCATGCTGATGCTTAGGAACCAAGAAATTCTTTTAATACTCGGATGGTTTTGGGAGAAAATATGATTGATGGGGAAGAAGGAGACAACAGGTCCTAGGTTCAAAAGGAGCTAAAAGATCACGGGGTCCTCCCTCAACAAGGATGTAATAATATTCTAGAGGCTGGTCTAGTGATTGATTAAAAATTTCTTATTTTACTTTTGCAAGCGGGAGTCCTATTACATGGAGAAGAATTCAAAGGATTTTTTCTTTCTTAATATTGTCGAATCCGAAAGACAGGGCTTTCGGAAGCAATTGCTTGAAGCCCAATTCCTCGTATTCCAATTTATCGATCAATACTTTCAACGCAATCAATATCTTTTAATTTATATTTGTTAATCAGATTGAATAATTGGAATGATCATATGATGAGACAATATCATCACGTTTCAAGAAATGAACGATCACATCATGAAATGACCGATTATATATATATTTACTTTGGAAAATGAGTAAAGCATCCAACTACATAATCAAGTTTACAGACACCTCAGATCAATTATCATTTTAATTCTATTTACGAAAATGACATTCTTTCTTAAAAGTTGCCCTCTTCAATTTCTAAATTTAAGTTTTAATAGAAACACATTTTTCATTAAATAATTTTTCGAAGCGATCCAAACATCGAAAAATTAGCAAAATATTTTTCGCAAAAGCAAATGTGAGTGAAGTGAGATGTGTTTTCGGGACTTGTTTTTATATTTTCTGGTTGCTTTCTGTATAGAGTAGAGTAGGGGGCCATACAGGCGTGGAAGGAGCAGAGCGGTCCATTTGGCTAATATGAGCTGGCACGCCGAGTCAAAACCGGGGAAGATCGCCAAGTGCGACCCCGCAACCTCGAAGGTCAACAGCTGGACAGTTGACTTTTCCCCCAGGCTGCATTGCATGCACAGAGATTCAGAAGCAGAACCTTGCCTCTTAGGCTTCATATGGGGGAGTGAATTTGCAAATGTATTATTATTATTATTTAGACACCAAGCAAGAGAAAGCACTTT
The DNA here is from genome assembly GCA_017140595.1 of Eucalyptus curtisii. Classification (NCBI taxonomy): domain Eukaryota; kingdom Viridiplantae; phylum Streptophyta; class Magnoliopsida; order Myrtales; family Myrtaceae; genus Eucalyptus; species Eucalyptus curtisii. The sequence goes on from CM029497.1 coordinate 20,445,167, forward strand.
ATATCCACATCCGTTCCGAGATAAACATGAACAGCTCTTTTATAATAATCTAGACGTTAGACTTTTGAACGTAATCCGATTTTGCGGGTGCATTGAACACGACGTGACTTTGGAAAATTGGGCCCTTGAAAGTTAAGTAATCTACCATCGCCATATGATTATTAAATGGAAGAGAAGAGACCGAGAATTAAAAGAATGTTTGCCACGACGGTCCGCTCTAAATCTAGAGGAGCTCTATCTTATTAATCTATAAGATTATGATTTCTGAAAATCAAAAGTTTAAGGGTAGATGCATACCATCACTAAAGTCCGGAGGGGGCTCCGCGTTATTTCACATAATTTTAAGTGAGCAATCTTTCTTATTTTAGGGTATAAGTGGATTACAAATTTGCGCCTCCCTCCCTCCCCCCAAAAAAAATTCCTCTTCCCACCATTGGAGGTGTAATCAAGTCGAGCCGATATAGTACCAAAGTTGACTTGACTCGACTTGTGAAGTCAATGCTCGAAATTCAGTTCAAATTAATTTGATCGAGTATCAAATTATCTGCTCAAGCTCGAATCAAGTAAAAAATCAAGATACTTTGTCTTGACTCAATTCGATTAAAATTAGTTTATAAGTAAACTCGAGCTAGATTTTTAAAAAGGTGAAATATTGTGGGGATATTATGTAGCTTTGAGGATACTCGTGTTTGATTACACTAATAAATATTTTCAAAAAAACTAATGAATTCTATATTAGACTCAAGTAGCTCACAAACCTATTGAGTTGAGAACTAAATTCGAAAAGATAATTGAATAGTTCGCTCCCGAACTCTATGTGAAATCTAACGAGATGATTGCGATTGATCAGTGATCACCAAACTGAACCTCAAGCTATTCACTAGTAGTGCGAGTCAATTGTCACCTTTGTCCTCTATCGCTGATCTTCACCTTTCAATCATTATCGCTACAATCATCACAAGACGAAACTACCTTATCCTTCTTTTTAAGCTGCATTTCATAAATATGTAGATTGTTGCCACGACATCAATCAGATTTTAATAGGTCGAAGTCACTTAAGCATCACGAGACGAGATTAATTGATTAATTAATTGAAAAGCAGTTTGCGAAATTCGTTTCTACCAACCACGTATGATTGCATGCATTGAAAGTTGATAGAGACCCTCTCCCTCTGCCTCCCCCGTGCCTAATGAAAAGATACAACAAAAATTAAGAAGAAAAAATAATGTTTACACACGTATATATATACATATCAACAACTTTACGCTAAGATATATTTTTCTTTAAAGGTATATCCACCAACCCATTTCCACCAAATGTCGATGCTAAGTATCATAATTCATATAGTATGTTATTTTCCAGCAGGAGGAATTTGTCTTTGCATTTTCGTCCAGGGAACTATTTTCTCGTCAACCGGACACCAAACCCATTTTTAGACTTTAATATGTAGCTCGGACAACATTAATTTGCCACCAAATTTGTTCGCGTTTTATTTTTAGGTGATCACTTAATTGTGTAAGGTACAGTTTTTTTTTTTTTTTTCTAAACCAAGAGTCTTGCTTATTGCTTTCTAAGAAAGACATAATATAACTAAGCTCTAGTACCTGCACATATATACAGCTAATTAAGCAGCTATGTTGGGACCAATGCTTAGCTGGATTATCTTAACCTATTCGACCTATTAGTGGGGAAGTAGGTTCAAAGTCAAGTCTATGGTAATGTGACGTCGCTATAGTATCTACACAATAATTTGCGATGAGTTTTCTCATGAATAGATTGATCTATGCAACTTATTAGTTGAGAGACAGGTGCGAGTTGATGTCTTAGTTGAGCGTGCACAGGCGAAACTATGCATAATCATCATTTTGTGTTAGCATGAGTCCGTCTTGAATTTTATTTTTGACGCGTTGTAACTTGGTATCCACTTTCACCGTCGTTCTTCATTATTTTAACTACCGCAATTTATATTTTTGGTGTAATTGATTAAATTACGGAGATTTGGTAGCATCATTGCTTTCGAATCTCTCCTTTCCTTTTTCTTCATTGTGTATTTTATTGAGAAAACGCCATCTAATGCATTTCCGAGAGAAAAACCTTCCCCGACCGAATTAGTCGTAGTCCGGGGGATCGAGACAAGACAAGAATAGAAGTCGAAGGGGAGTCAATGATTTATGTGGACCATGTTTGTATGCTTCGGATTGTGATCCACCATTTTGCCACCCAAATTCAATTATTGAAAATTGTCACGAAACTAGGTTGAAGGATAGATGGAAGAACTTTGAGAGGAAAATTGTGCCTCAATTTTTCATTGATGTAAATTGTTGTACAATGTTGTATATAAACACAAGAAGGAATAATAATAAGAGAAAGTGTACATTCATGTAATCTCTCTATTCCTAAGATATAAACAATTGTATCTATTTATGATATATGCAAATCTTCAAGAATCATATCTTCCAACACTCCCCCTCAAGCTAGTGGCTTGTATATGTTCAAGACGCCTAGCTTGCTTAGAAGATATGTATGTTGCCTTTGACAAAGAGGCTTAGTGAAAATGTCCGCAGTTGCTCCGTGGTCCGATTCCTCTTGTCTTGATGACTCCTTCTTGAATCTTCTCTCGAGTGAAGTGACAATCAACTTCTATGTGCTTTGTTCTCTCATGAACTATAGGATTTGCTGCAAGCTTGAGTGCTGAGTCATTGTCACAAAATAATGTGGTTGGTCCTTTAACCTCTGCCCCGAGATCCAGAAGTAAACCCCTTAACCAAACTATTTCACAAACAGTTTTGGCCATGGATCGATATTCGGCTTCCTGGCGAGGATAAGGATACAAGTGGATTGTTTCTTTGTTTTCCATGAAAGTAGTGATTCCCCAAATTTTATGCAAAAACCAGTAATAGATCTCCTGCTCATTGGACATGTGGCATAATCTGCATCGGATAATTCTTGAAATCCTGGAGGGGGGAACAACAATATAAGATCCTCCTGGAGAAAGATCATCTTCTAAAAACTTATTAGTTGTCCTCTCATCTTCAGGAGAATGATTCATGTCTTGGAAAGGGAAAATATCTTCATGAAATACCACATCCCTGCTTATAAAAAAATCTCCTGAGGATGGCTCATACACCCCGTATCCTCGTTTTGAGACTTGGATACCCCATGAATATGCACCGACGAGCACGGGGTCCCATTTTATCTCTCGTGCCCCTCGTAGTTACGTAGCATAAACATCCAAGAACTCGAGATGACTCGATCCGGTTTCCTTCCATATAGCATCTCAAAAGGAGTTTTCCTTTAAGAATACGGGAGGGCATACGATTGATGAGATACGCTGCTGTGACCATGCAATCTCCCCAAAAATTTTCAGGGATAGATGCCTGAAACTTAAGAGCACGTGCCACTTCAAGAAGGTGGCGATGTTTCCGCTCAACGACTCCATTTTGCTGTGGCGTGTATGTGCAAGTGCTCTCATGTAAAATCCCATTCAATGTAAATAAAGAATCACATTCACTATTAAAAAATTCCCTACCATTGTCAGTGCGTATGCGTTTAATGGATTTCCCAAATTGATTTTTAGATATGGCAAGAAAAGTCCTAATGTGAGAAGGAACTTGATTTTTGGATTGCATTAGGAATATCCAAGTTGCTTGCGAATAATCATCTACAATGGTGAGAAAGAATCGAGACCCATCATGATTCAAGGTATGATAAGGTCCCCAAACATCAATATGGATTAATGAAAAAATGTCATCGACTTGAGAAGTACTGTCATGAAAGGAAGGACGTGTCTGCTTTGCCAATGGACAAATGGGACATTGTGGATAAGGAAATAAAGCAGAATGACCCAGTCTTTGATGATTAAGAAGGGTCTCATTATTGATAGCAGAGTTACACAAAGATTTATTTGAAAAGAAATTGAAACTCTGCGAAACATCCATCCAGAAATATAGCCCTTGGAATACTCTACCCAAGCCCATTAGTTTCCCAGTCGAAAGGGCCTGAAACAAACATTCATCAGAATTGAATAAGGTTCGACAGGAATTTTCTTCACATGCTCAGGAAACTGACACAAGATTGAAATGGAAATCAGGGATATAGAACACATTTTTAAGCACAATGAGTGGACTAAGGGTTACTGTGCCTATCATTTCAACTTGTGTGGTATTTCCATTTGGGAGCTGCACTGATATGGGTGAGGATAATTTTTTAATATTGGAAAGTGAATTCTTATTACAAGCAATGTGATCACTAGCACCTGAGTCAATAATCCATGCATTCCTTGAAATTGAGTTCATCAAGCAGTGAGAAGTACCTGTGAAACCCCCAGTCTTGTCAGAAGTGTCGATTTTCTTTAGTGCCTCCATCAACTCTTGATATTGATCATGAGTAATTGTCTTGTCTGATGGTTGCCCTGACACCTGAAAAATTGTAGAAAATTTTCCTTTTTCTTTTTCTTTCTCTCCAGGTTTCCCATGCAGCTTCCAGCAATTTTCTATTGTATGATGTGGATGTCTACAGTATTCGCAGTACAATTTACCTTTGCCTTTAGGATTAAAATTCCTTCCAGTCGAGACGGGCTTATTTGTGGGCTGCAGGACCTAGGCCAAGATTGGCCCATAATTATTCGCTGCGCCGTTTGCTGCATTTCCGGACAGGACATCCAGCCCATATGAATTATTGACGCGCGGCCCATTCGGCCCATGAAGAGTGTGATGTCACGAGCCGTTGGATGCGCTCGCTGCCAGCGAAGGATGAGGACCGTTGGATCGTCCTATAAAGCCCAAATTGCTAGGGTTTCCGTCGAGGAACCCTAGCTCTCCTTCTTCTGTCCTCTGTTTCCTCCTCCGTTTTTCGGCGGAAATCGAGTCTCCGCCTTCTTGCGCCGTGAGCGACTTCGTCTCCCCGGAAACCCTAAGATCCGCGGATCTTTCGATTCTCCTCTTGGATGGCAAGTTGGTAGATTCGATTGAGGGTCGGCATGGGTTCCATCGTTAGAATTTGAGAACGAAACGAGAGGTAAGCCTCGTTAAGGATAAGCAAGAATCTCGTTGTTTTTCCCTTTCTCGCATGGCCTTGTATCTTTCTTTGTAGAATCGGCTCACGGCCATTCGAATTTCTCCTCGGCCGCTTCAAGCTCATTCCACGAGCCGAGAGCTTGTTGTAGACGGCCGCTATGCTCATATTCCCCTATTTTAATTCCGAGATCTCTTTGTGTTAAAGTAAAAATTTTCACCCGATCAAGCTTTCCAAACATTTCTTTAATGTTTTCCCACATTTGCTTTGAATCCTCCGTCGGGGGGAGACCGGCCGCGACTTCGGATGAAATGCAATTTCCTATCCAAGTCCTAACGAGTTGGTTGCATTTTTTCCAAAATCGTGCCATCCTCTCGTCGGTAGGAATCGGGATTGTTCCATCTATAAAGCCCTCTTTATCCTTTGTAACTAGTGCGCGCCGGAACTCGCGCGCCCAATTCGAGTAGTTGTCGGCACCAGTTAGCTCTCTGCTGATGAGTTTTAACTCTGGTCCGTCGGCATTTGTCGTGTGAAGTGGGTCGCCGGGCTCCGGTCGACTGCCGGTGGGAAAGATGTGATATGGAAAAAAAACCGAGATTGGGGTAAGGGTTTCCCCTCATGCTCGAATTATTCGACCCTGTGCCTTGATTTGTTTGCCCCGCATGACCCGCATTGAGATGAGTCGGGTGGGGAGTTGTTCCCATCCCGACTCCTGCTAATCCGCCCGTCTGCTCTGGGCTGATGGTAGGGTTTGCCCCATCCACGGTTGGCGGACCTCCATCGGCCCAACGCCGCTCCGGTAGCTTCCGGGCCGTGATGGATGGAACCATGGATATGGTATCCTTTGGTATGGATGGCCCATGAAGGGCTGCCCCGCATTGAACCGAGCGGGAACCGTTGCCATTGCACGTTTTGGGTTTGTGTCTGGCCGAATTGCTTTGTTGAAAGCGAAAGCTAATCGTGGATGAATCCTGGATAGCTTGTTCTTCGGCGTGATGTCTCCCGCAGGTCGGTCATTTGAGGTTGAGGTAGGATCTTGTGTTTTAGGCATGGTAAAAATTTCTTCCTTCTATAATAATGATTCCTGTGGTAACTCTAATTTGCAGATGGAGTTCCACGAGTGGCAATCAAGAAAAGAAGAGCGAAATCAACTATAGAATCAGAATTTCGGAGGCTCTGATACCATGTCACGAAACTAGGTTGAAGGATAGATGGAAGAACTTTGAGAGGAAAATTGTGCCTCAATTTTTCATTGATGTAAATTGTTGTACAATGTTGTATATAAACACAAGAAGGAATAATAATAAGAGAAAGTGTACATTCATGTAATCTCTCTATTCCTAAGATATAAACAATTGTATCTATTTATGATATATGCAAATCTTCAAGAATCATATCTTCCAACAAAAATATCTACGACCAAACTATACTTGTACGTACCCCGTGACCTAGAAGGCAAAAAAGAAAAAAAAGGTAAAACAAATTATAAAAAGAGTTATGAGTAGGAATGAGCCGTTTCATTTCCATACAGAAGTTTCATATAGGTTCCATGTAAAATCCAGAATCTATTCATTGGAACATGTTTCTCAATTTTTGGAACTTAAAACCTACCCTATTACAAGTTCTAGAGTCTACTTAGGTTCCACCTATAATATTACTTGAACAATTGCAGTAAATTAATACTATTAATAATTACCACTTACTACTACAATTAATTGATCATAAAGATACACGAAAAATATTAACATTCATAAAGTAAAAGTCTCGGTTATAAAATGAAGCTCAAACTAGTGCTTTCAAAATATACACTCATCATCGAACAATATGAAATATCACACGATCTCACGAAATATGAACAATAAAAAAGCATTAAAACTTATTCTAGGATCGAGATCACATATTATAGGTTCTAAGTTTCAGGTTCCTCCAACTATGAACACAAAACCTACTCGTCGAAACAGGTTTTTCATTTTTTAGAAATTAAAATTTACTTTGGAATCTAAAATCTACAGATTCTTATCGGTCTAGTTCTGAAATCAAGCTCACCCCCAGTTGTAAGGACTTAGATCGTCAACCAAAGGGAAGGGCTTTCTTTCGGTGGGCTTTAACAATCCAGTCCACTCGCCAATTGGCCTCATGGGGACAATGGGATATACGGACGGATTTGCAAGGATTTGTATTGGGCCAGTCTTCACTTGCAATCTTCAATCTAAGCCCGCAGGTTCCATGGGTTTTGATCAGCGCCCAACGTAGCTGACCAGTGATATGCTGTCAGCATGAATTTTAAATGTGCAGATCAATTCGAGTCTTAAGTGTTTGAGATGGAGCAATTAATGAGCAAACGCCTATCGACATGTCAATTGAAGACAAGAATAATGGATCGACATGAGTACCAATCTGCCGAGCGGTCGCGCCAATATTCTTAGGATAAAAAACCTCTTGTAAATAAATTTTCTATTAAATAGGAGATTGTGTCTATCCATTTGAAATTTATGTAACCGCACATGGGATTAGGGAGTTCCTGTTGGATTTAAATTCAGTAACTCGTTGTATAACCGTCGAAATACCCAAGTATGTGTTTTTTTTTTTTTTTTGCATGTGCCCCAATCAATTAGCAAATTCAACATTCTTCTGCAAATTCATTTCTTTTGCAATTTGCATGTTGGCGATAATTATTTTCGATGTTCGTACCTTTAATTCATTGCCACCACCCATATTTTAATAAGTATTTCCTTATTGATATAGGCAAAATAGTGAATTATTTGCATGCTTTGATTCACATAGATCATTTTAGCACGCACATCTCCATCTTTCGACCTTCAGCCATCCCTCCCTCCATCACCCGGCAAATCTCGAAGCGGCATTGAGCTGCTCGGGCTCCATCTATTCTACCAACAAAGTCACGGTTTTATGCTATGAATAAAATCGAACCGAACCGAACCGAACCAAATCGAACCGACCGATCCGATCCACGACTATGTATATACTAGTGCTCGGGCAAGCTAAATTCCAATGAGATGGGCCCGTGATTTCCTCGGGCGATATCGGGCCCGGTGTAGCCCGGCCCGACATTCAGACCCTCCGCCATTTTCGCCTCCGCGAGCACTCCTCGCGCAGCAGAATCACCGCCGCCGGCGCATCCGCAGCAGCGACGATGTCCCTGCGATGGTGGCGTTCCTGACCGCCAATAGCCGGCTGGTCTCGTCGGCGCGCTCGCTCTCGGCTTCTCGCTCGGTCCCTCGCTCGGGACTCGCGCTCGCTCGAGCCATGAGCTCGGGCTCGGGCTCGGCTCAGCGGCTCTTCCAGCTGAAGCTCGACCCGCTCACCGGCAACTCCGAGTGGGTCGTCATCGAGGAAGACGCCGGCGGGACCGCTCCCGAGGGCCTCCACCAGGGCCTCCTCGCCACGACGTCGTACTTGGACATGCTCAACGACTCGCGCCGGAACAGGGCCTTCCGCGAAGCCATCGACAAGGCCGTCGCCGGGCCTTGCCGCGTGCTCGACATTGGGTAATCTCGCGTAACGATGAGCTCTGTTGCTCTGTTGAGTTTGGCTGAGCCAGAGTAGTTAACTTTCCGTCGGTGGAATGTCCAAGCTGAGTTTTTTATCAATTGATGTGAAGATGTCTAATTCGTGTCTTCGGAGTTGAGAGGTGTTCTTTTGCGCATGTTGCTCTGTTAGTCGACTGCGTATTGTTGCCTGGATTGTCTCGTTGCTCAATGACTCGTTTTGATCTTAGAAATGAAATAACGGAGTTTGAGTTCACTCCATTGGCTCCACTTGGCTAGAACTTTACAAATGCATGTATCAGCTTGACAGCACAGAAGGAATCCCTTTCTCATTAATTGCAGATCGAGGAGACATTTTCTATGGACAGCGGCATTTCCGTGGTGTGTTTGTGAGAGCCATTGGATTGGGATGGACGATAGATCAATGAAAGGAAGTTTGGTTTGTTGTTGAGTTGACAAAAAGGAGATGGTGAAAACCATGCATGAGAATTAGTTCGTGTCTGGCTCATAGGAGAAAAATAAAGAATCTCTCTTTTTGGGCTAGACAGAAATATAGTGGATCTCCCTAGGTGTTTTGTGAGATGATATAACTTGCCCGAGAAAATTACATTCTCTTACTCAAAAGAGGGGACTAAACCTTCCTACACATCCCGCACATTTCAAATTTTCTTAAGAAGATGCATTGGACCTTGTGGGGGTTGTGAGTATTTTACTTTTCTTCTGGTGGATGAGGCCAGTATTTATGTTTTCCTAAACTTGCTTGGCATGGTATCTAGTGCAGGAACTGGCTTGTTATCAATGATGGCTGCTCGGGCGATGGGTTTGCGGGATTCGCCAACATGCCGTAGTAATAATGGATCAGTAACAGCTTGCGAGTCTTACCTTCCCATGGTGAAATTGATGCGCAAGGTTTTGCGTGCTAATGATATGGCAAGGAGTATAACTGTCCTCAACAAGCGTTCTGATGAAGTCAGAGTTGGGGTAGATATTGAATCACGTGCTGATGTTCTGGTGAGTTTTACAACGTCCATCTTGTACTTGCTTCAGTGAACTATTTTACTTGTGAAGTTTGTCCTCACCCTGTACCGAAGTTAAATATTGGAGGTTGGGAAAATAAAAATGGATGTCAGAACGTGTATTTAAGAATGTGAGAAACATACGCTACTCTAAATGCTAGAGCTTATTCAACTTCAAGTTTGATGTTCTCTCTCATTAATTGTAAAAGTTCCTTGTGACTTTGCCATTTCAATCAAATGCATCTATGTTGGAGTTTCTTCCTTTCATCAAGGGTGATTGTTTTGTAAATGCAGGTTAGTGAGATACTTGACTCAGAGTTACTGGGTGAAGGGTTAATACCAACCTTACAGCATGCGCATGACATGCTTTTGGTGGAAAATCCAGTAACAGTTCCATACAAGGCAATTGTGTACGGCCAGGTGCTTCATCTGTCTTTATATTATGTTTCATCATACTTTATAGACTATGATTTGATAGAATATTTAGCATTTCGTAGGGATTTCCCTGCCCATTCTGAATCCTCGAGATTAGGACGTGTGGCACTTCAATTACTGCTTATTCGATAAATTGTCAGATGAGTGATTATGTCACTACAGCGATGGTGACTCAGAACTGAAAACTAAACTAGACAAGTTGTTTGTTTGTATTCTGGCTAATTCATGTGACAGTAAGAGCATTAGTCATGGTTCACCCTGAACAATCGTGTATGGCCAGGTGCTTGGTCTGTCGTTATATCATGTTTCATTATACTTTGAAGACTTTAATTTGATAGAATATTTAGCATTTTGTAGGGATTTCCTTATCCGTTCTTAATCCTCAAGGTAAAGGACATGTGCCAGTTCAACCAATGGTTATTCAATAAATCTTAGAGGAGTGATTATGTTGCTACAGTAATGGCGACTCATAATTGAAAACTATACGAGCCAACTAGTTTCTTTGCATTCTGGCTAATTCATGTGACAGTAAGAGCATTAGTGGGAGAGAATCGCCCTGAACAATCTGTCCAACACATGGTCCCTAGAGATTAGATGATGCAGATCAAATTTGCTGTTTACCTTCTGTCGCCTATTGTGGGTTTCAATGTTGCACTTTTTGCTGTTGTTATGCTATTAAAACTTGGATTTTGGGAAATTTGTAGAAATTGATGGTTAATGCAAAAGTCAGACTGGTAATCATAATTTTCTTCTTGGGTCTTCAATCAACAGCTAGTTGAAAGTACATATTTGTGGAAGCTGCATGATCTGTATAATAATGAGGCAGAAATATTGGATGGCATTCATCTAGTTCCTGCTGGGTTGGAGAGGATAATCGGTGTTAAACTTCAACAACACCCTATGCACTGTGATGCAATAAGACGAGAAATAAAACTGGTAAGTGGTGATGCAACGTGATCCTTTCCTGCATTTCCTCTGGAAAATGAAGTCATTTTGCTTCTACTCAACACTAAATTCATCCAGTTGTCAGAACCCTTCAGAATTTTTGAATTCAACTTTGGAAAACGGCCAGAGAGTCACGGTGAAACTGCAGTTCATGTAAAAGCAACCGGTAGTGGTCAAGTAAATGCTGTGATTTCCTGGTAACTACAAATATTGTGATAATTTTTCTTGTGGTTCATAATGTTTCTCCGGTCGTTGCTGTAACATCGGTGTTTTGTTCTTCGTGCTTATGCAAGGTGGATGCTTCAGCTTGATGACGAAGGGTCTATACATTATTCGACTGCTCCAAAATGGATTACTTTGTCAGGTAATATGAGTGGGTCGGAATTTTGGTCTCCTGCTGGTAGGTTGATTTCCATTGATTCCAGTGGATGGTCTTACCACTTCTAAGGAGCAAAGATAATTAAATGGGAAAATATGTTACATCAAGAGAGTGATGTGGGCTATCTGTGAAGAAATTGACAAAGAATATTGGCTGACTTATCATTTAAATTCTCTTCCTTGTCCTCACTGAACTAATAGAACTGGTTCAAATGCTTTGCTAGGTGCTGGGAATTGGTGTGACCATTGGAAACAGTGTGTTTGGTTCATTCCAGGAAAGGGGGTGCCATTAGCCAAAGACGAAGAAATTTCTTTACGTGCAGCTCATGGTGATACTAGCATTTCCTATCAACTTGAACCTCACCAGCCAAAATCTACAGGAGGGGATCATCACGTTAAGGGTGGAGATTTTTGTCTCACCCTATCCCCAGAAAGAATTGCAATTTATGGAGATGCTGAGTGGCGACTTTCTGTGCTAAATGCCATACAAACTGTTGTATGTTTTCTGCTGCAAGCTCTTTTGTGTTTTGTTTGATCAGGGCTTCCTTTCCGGGCTTAGAGAAATCATTACTTTTGCTTTAGGCTTTGTTTGGGGTGACTTACACACTTTTTGTATGGGTTTCTTGGTTCTAGTTGTGAAACTTATACATGTAATGTATGGAATTATAGTCTCAAAGTCGCTGTACATTCATTTTCACTCTGGAAAAAAGTGCAAGCCTAAGGTTTGGAGAAGGAGTGGACAGAGAGCAACTCTTGCTTCTGGCTTCTGCTAATTACTTATGAAGCTAGAGGCAGAAGTTGGTTGCAGGAGGGGAAAAAGCCCGACCTTTCCCCAGTCACTCTTATGAAGTCCACTTTCTTATAAGTTGACTTACTCCCACTTTGCTATATGTTATGTAGACTATTCTGTTCCTGAACACTCTCTCTGCCCTTACATGTCTTTGCTGTTTAATTAGATTTGTTCTTGACATATGTAATTGTTTTAACGATGACAAGAATCTTGGTTTATGTAATAACTATGAGTTTCGTGATTTCCCGCAGCTGCAGAGAAGAGCTCCTTCTTTATGCGTTATTGCTGATGACAGCATCTTTCTTGCGCTTCTGGTTGCTCGCTTTTCGACAGCATCACACATAATGGCCTTGTTTCCTGGCTTGCAAGATAAGGGTATCCATTATTTGAAAGCTGTTGCTGATGCTAATGGTTTCTCAATGGATCGTGTAGAATTCGTCAGAAAGAAAATGGCAAACTGGACTGGGGACAATACTCATAATAAAGCGGTAATTTCCTCTATTCAGATTTTATGCCACTTTATAACGTGATAATTCCAGCTTTGCCATAATGGAAAGGACTGTGCACTACAGCACCTCACTTTGGTAGTTTTTTCTTCTTTTAGTTCTTTTTCTAAGAAACCAGTAGTGATGTTTATTTGTAGCTTGAATGCATTGCCTCACTAAGCTTAACAATGGTTTCCTTTGTCCTTTGGTTGACAATTTACGTTCGTTTATGTTCTACCTGGTCAAATTCCCTTTATATGCTGGCCTTGAACTACAATAGTTTGTGCTTTTGGCTAATATGGTTTGCAGGTGGACCTGCTGATTGCAGAGCCATTTTATTATGGAAGTGATGGCATGCTTCCTTGGCAGAACCTTCGGTTCTGGTAAGTTGTCATATCACATTGTGTAAGTAGAATCTTCTTCTCTATATCAATATGAATTAACCTGTGCTTGAATTATTTAGATGTTAAGCCCATTCGCCTTCCAAAGGCATGAACGGACTATGGAATGTACTTTATCTGCTGGGTTACGTTACGGGCGGGCATTTTACCAGAGGTTTATCACATTTTCAAGAGCCATGCTTCTTCCTCTCCGCAGATAATCCAGAAATTATGGAAGTTACACAGAATTTGTTTTCTCTATATTAACAGTATACAACAATTTTCAACTGCTCCTGCAATCACTATGGATAAACTGGTTTTATACTGCTCATGTAATGTCCCAAGTCATTTGAATTGAGTATCAGACGATCATGGATTCGCCTTAGTGTTACACAAAGAGAGCTTTTATTATGATTCTCTACCCTTTTCTGGAAATTTTTATGGTGAAAAACTTTTAAGAATGCTTCCCAAGCGAGACTTGCATTTGGCTTTCTTGTCAATCAGGTCAACCAATGGACCTTTTGGTTTTCTCCCTTGCCCTCCTCCTTTGGCGAGTAGCTCTCATATTTGTAATATCTGCTTCAGGTTCATTATACTAAGAATTCCTCTGGTGAGCATTTCGTAATATGTCGTCTTGATATGTGTTCTGTACTCTTCAAGCGCAAAGCATTTTCTTCCACCATTAGAAACCCCAACTACGGCCATTGTTGCCCTTAGTCTGATGTTCCAAAATTATAAAGCACGATGTTACGAAGAGAATGTATGTGCATCTCCAAGCTGCCTTTGCTTCTAAGTTCTGAATGGTTTTCAGGAATGAACGGACTGCACTTGACTCTCTACTTTCCAAAGACGCCTCTATAATGCCTTGTAAAGGACTGTTGAAAGTTTGTGCTATGTCTCTCCCGGTAAGTGGCTTAAGTTTTATGACAAAAAAAAAAGCGGCTTATATTTGAACATTTCCTTTTTGTGTTTGTTCATTTATGTTTCATTTGAGAAATGAGAGAAAATGGGAGGAATGAATATTGGGGCTGAAAGTTTCGAAATTTTAGAATATTTGTGAGAAGTGAGAGGAGTGAAAATTTAAAAATTTGGGCGTTTCCATCTTTTTTCTTCCCCTCCCTCTCTCTCAAATATAGCTAGAGTCTTTAGACAGGCTTGTATATCAACTGTTGGTGATCCTTCGGACATATTATGCAGGACTTATGGAACAGCCGTTGCTCTTTGGATAAGATCGAAGGTTTTGATCATTCAGTGGAAAATCCTACTTTAGGAGCATGTGGTGATGCAGCTGACGGAGGTCCTTGTCTTCCCTTTTATGTCTGGCAGTGTGGGGAGGTTAAGGTAAACTAGTATGGGTGTTTTTTGGTTAGGGAAGAACGATACTTTGCTCAAAGTCTAATGTCTATTAATTGCTGTCATCAATCCACTCTGATTCAGGAACTCAGCCAGATAGTCACTGTAATGGAATTTGATTTCTCAAGACCTATAAGTCCATGTCAAGGAAAAGCTAAGGTTTGTGTTCTGTAGGACAATCATTTTGCTCAAACTGAACTCACGGTGGCGGTTTTTGCTTGTGTACTGAACTAGTTTTTCTTCATTCCATGCCTGTGAACTTGCGTTTTTGACTTGCGCCTCAACCACCAATGTTGCTTGACGTGTCAACAACCACTTTACATATTAAAAAGTAAAATAACATTTTTTCCATGACAAGAAGCCGACCTATGTAGATGAACCCTGTGGCCATGACCTATCTGACTAGCTCATGCATCAAGTGAGATGCGAGTAAAAGCCAATAGAGTTCTTAGCTTCAGTAGAATAATATAATTTTTTATCACCTCTATAGCAATGACAAACATTGTCTTAAGTATGGGTTAATTCAATTCAGAAACCGATTTTTGGAAGGGCCTGATTCTTTAAACGTAAAACTTGAATAAAGCTTGACTATTGGTGTGAAACAATGAGAACGCAAACTTTTGGAGGGTAGACTGTGTGTTGTGGTACTTGGAAGCTAGTCATTGTACACATGAAAGCTGTCTAGCCATTAAAGCCGTCAACTTAGTTGTAGATGCCGACAAGCGGCAACACCTTTGCGGACATTCCTCTTAAATGAGTTCATTTTCAGTACTAGGGGTCCATTACCTGAGATATTTTTCTCCCTGCAGGTCAAGTTTAGTGAGAGAGGAATTTGCCATGGATTGGTGCTGTGGATTGATTGGGTGATGGATGCTGAAAACTCCATGGTAGTTTCCACAGGCCCAGGTATTGATTGTTGTCATGTCAGTATATTTGCTCGAACCTGTATCTTTATGATTTACCCATCATACATATTATCGCCTACAACTTAGGCCCCTCAAAGCATTGAAACTGAGGTAGAGAAGGTAACTAAGACGGTATTAAACGTAAAAGACAAAAAGCAAGTTCAGAGGTGTTTCTAAGAGAACATTTCTTTTTCAGACCAGAGGCATTGGAAGCAAGGGGTGAAGCTTCTATCCACGCCTGTGGCAGCCGGGTTCCAGGGATCAACCCATACTGGCGAAACTTCTTGTTTGACCGTCCAAACATCGTTCGACCCTTCTAACGGCGAGCTTGTAATCGAGCATGTCCCCTCCTAACATCTTCATCTTTAGCCGTGAGAACTTTCAGCAGCACATGGACCACCGGCATGAATTTTCTTCAAGTTCCCGCTATCTATGGTCCCCTTTCGGCCGAACTGTAATAATTGGGCTCCTGTTCCTGCGATTTCTCGAAGGCGGGACCTTGTTCTTTTTTCTTTTGTTGGGCTCTGTTGACTAGTTCATCCCGTGACTCTATACTGAAACATGATGCTTCTACAGCTTGCCGTTTGTCGTATGGTCCCCAACCCCCCCCCCCCTCCCCAATTCGGGTGTTCTTGTTTCATCCTTCGGGGGACACCGAGATTAACCATCACTCGATGCACGACACTTGATCGGCCGACATCGCATAGCGCACATGTTCCATGACTTCACACGGTGAACTCCGAAGACCCTCCACCTCTCTGTTGTCGGCATCTCTTTTCCCTTTTGCCAAAAGGCGTGTCACGAAGGGTCCCCCCGTTTGTTGCTAGTGCTGGCGCTCTTTCTCATCCTGGCTCTTTGAGGAAACCTGAAGCGGTTGCTCAAGATTGCACGACTCACGTGCTCGATTCAACATCGATGATGGATGGATGGATGGATGGGTGGTACTTGTTCTCTCTTTTCGCCATGGGAAAATCATGGCCATGGCCACGAAACTTCCTGGAAATTTCCCGAGTGGTGTCCCACGGTGTCCTCCAGTCTGGTGCTGACCACTCATCTTTGCGCCGTACGGCGATAACCCCTAGAAGACATCTTTTTTTTTTTTCTTTTCCCATCTGAAGAGTCTCGAAAGTTTCATGGAGGAGACAAGGTTAATGCAGCGAGTTGGATTCCTGGCACCTCTTTTTTCTTCTCTCTTTCCATGATTGGACTCGCGTTGCCTGGAAATATCGTCTCTCCCTTGGGAAAATAGACCTTTCATTCGCGAAAGTTCTTGAGTCCGTGATGGCTCTGTATTGAAGCTCCACATAAGAGTCTTGGAATGCTTATGATCTTTTCGAGTATTCAAAGATTGAACATAGAATCGTGTATAATAATTTGATGATTTTTTATACTTAATTAGAAAATGCAGCTGATAAGTGTAGGCAAACATAGAGAACTCGATCGAATCACCGCGACCGCCTTGGCCATTTGGCATGATAGGTGCAGCGAAGGCTCATCGAGGACATTTTTCTTTGCAGTAGATTTGGTCTAACAGAAAGGAGGAATGATTGGGCATTAAACATTGGTTCAGACTGATATGGCAAAATGCCATTTTTGTTTGTTTTTGCATTCTAAGTTAAGAGTCATGTCAAAATAACATGAGTCATCAGCATAAATAAAATGGTTAAATTCACGTAGGCTTTCTTTGTATATACTTTGTGGTTTTATATCCCTAGACCTCTTGGTATGAATTTACTTTGTATTCCGGGTATTACTCGACCAATGAGAGAGGTGACATTACAAAGAAATTGTAGTGCCTTAGACTAGCTTGCACTATAGTACACGGATTTTATAAAATCAACTCGCAAACTATTTATAGGACCATTTCAACTATTTTAATAATAAAATGAAAAGTTGTCTTTTAACTTAATATCATATCTTTGTCGAAGTCAAATAATGAATCGAGAAAAAAATCTTAATTTTGATTATCTATATCTCTTAAAAAAAATCGTAAACGGATTATATTTTCGTTATCAACAAAAGTGTTTAAGTATAAATTGTTGTTAACAATAAGAAATGTTTTTCATTAACCTTATCATCGTGGGCGATATATAATGATTGAAGTAACGATAAAATTCTTATTAAAAATTAGGTTTTTTTGCAAAACAAACGGAGTTTTTAGTATTATAATTGCATCAACCAAACTTTGTCCAAAATCATACTCTGCATGCGATGTGGGTCTCATTCGAGATTGAGATTCCCTCGGACCGAAATAATTATTGCCAAGGACGAGGATGGACCACAACTTACTGTTGAGCATTTATCACCATTGCCTTACAGAATCGATCATATTTCAATCCAAATGCGCATTGAAAACAGATTTTTTTCCTATGTTCTCTTCAAAATGTACTATGTTCTCGCCGGATATTGAATATACGCGAATCATCAAATGAAGAGATTTAGTAGATGAACCGGGTGCATGCGACCGCGATGCTTGCGTAGGGAAGCGTAAATGCGACGGACTTCCGTGTACAATTTGAAGGGACCCATCGGATTTAACGGTGCACATGGATCCACAATGCCTATCGAGTCGGACCGTGGCTGATTTAATGACAAGGGACCTCCTCCTCCTCCTCCTCCTCCTCCTCCAAGAAACTTCAGATTCCGAGAGCATGGGGATTCCCATGTTCGCTCTGGCGAAGCTCAACCACCTCGTCTTGGCCTCCCGGAGCTCGAGCCCCGCCGTGGTCTCGTTCTTGGTTTGGCCCTTCCTGCTCAGGCTCTCCTTGAGCGGCGAGCGCGTCCTGCGCGGCTACTCCGACGCCATGTACGCCTCGAGGCTCTTCTTGTTCCAGCTGAGACGGATTGCGCTCCATGGCGGTGGTGGCGGCGGTGGCGGAGGAGGCCAAGATCATGCGGCCGACACGAGATGGGAGAGAGCTCTGCGGCTGGTCCGCCAGAGATTGATCGGCTGGAGCCGATCGAGGGTGATGTTGGTCGATGAGGATAGCTTCCACACTCTCTCCATGCTTGCTCTTTGAGCTGCTTTCCAGCTCTTGCTCCACATTCCATGTACTCCTCTGTGAATTGAGCAATGCTAGAGACACAGACGATCTTTCTGGGGTCACATTTGTGGACAAGTGATTCTGATTGACTTGCGTGTCTGCATGTCGCGACATTTTAATCGACTGATTCGAAAAATGCCTAGATATTCATCACGAAAAATATGCAATTAAGTTCGAAAACTTTTAATTATGTGTATCGATTTAGAAAATTAAGATGCGAAAGGCCAAATCGGTTTGCACCCTTAGCTCGAGACGTGAATCCGACTCCACATGGTTTTTCATACTTACCGATGCGACGGGTGTGATTGCTTGATGAGAAAACCCTGTGCCTTTCATGAACAATCACATCTTCATAATTGGTGAAATTTGCACTAAACTACACCGACTTACTAACCAATGGATTCTTATGTTCGCGTGATTCGATCTCTATAAGCCGAGCCCTGAATTCGCAATTCGACGCTGTCTTTCGAATCTCGATTTCTCTTCCAGCAGCAAAACCAAATAACCTATCAGATGTCAAGGAACATCACCAGTCGTCAGCAGAAGTCATATGAACAACTTTACAGAGACAAAGGAAGGGAGTGTCGACTTGCACAAACGAGCGGGCTTGTGCCACAAGTCGCGTGAGTCACGATCATCTGCCGACCTCATCGTCCAAACTTTCATGTCTTTTTCAGATCTAAGTCCAGATTTGAGTTCGTGTCCGTTTCCCTTTCATTCCTTCTTGGGCCTTGAACTCAATTCGTAATCAACATTTCCAGGCCTTTTATCAGAGAGTATAAAGATCCAAAGCCCAGCACTGATTTTTAGGGTCCGACTGATTAGACTGAATTTCAAGCATAGGGCTATGATAACAGTGTGATGGTTATCTTGCCTAAGGCAAGCATGAATTGAGCTTTGATACAGTGATGGGATCAAATTGAGTAGTAGGACTAGGACTGTGTAGGAGACTATTGGGTGCCTCTTTAATCGGGTCGTAAAGGAGGAACGAGCCCAATCGATCGGGTTCAATATTGTCCAAGTTCTGTAAATGTAGGACATTGCAGAATCAAGATCGAGCGCCAAATTGAGTAGAGACCCAACCTCGACCGGACCCGGATATTACTTGAATTTGTCGAGATGCATGCGTGAGGCGAGGTCAGGCGAAGCCCCCCACATTGGAGCAATCCGTATATCCTCAATTGGTCATGACTCATTCATTTGAAATTTTAGTGATCGTAAGTCCAAACCGTCTATCTTGATGGGTTTGAACATGAGCTCCCCTCTTAGTTTCAAATCGTGCCGCTCGGTTTACTGTGAGTTCTACTATTGGCGCCAATGCAAGATGATACCGTAAAGAGATCGCCTCGCAATTGCGCCTGGACTTACGTGGCTATTAAGAAGACTGTTCTTTGATGCGGTAAATGTCGCTATCCTTACGAAGAACTTATCTAGAGAAGATCCGCATGTTGGCCGTGCCTTCACGTTTGTTCTCTCCTCTGATGGGATATTCATGTGCTGGTTACCACAGGTGTATAACCAAGCTCTAAACTCATGCTTAATTACAAAAGAACTAGGGGGCAAAAATATTAATCACTCTTTATTTTTCCATAGATAATGCGGTGGCTATAATTCAATAAATCAAGAACGATATAGGGAAGGTGAATATACCCAAATGTTTGCACTCATTGAGATGAGATATTTGCTTGCAAAACCCTACATGATCCTCGCCAAAACCCAATTTACAAATCCAATAATCGCTCTAAAATGAAAAAATTTCACCCTCCCTTTCACGTGGAAGCCAAATCCATGGTCAAATCTCATCAACAGGAAATCCACTGGCATGGCACGAAATCGAGTACACTTGAGTAATCAAGGACGGGCGACCGTTTCAAAGTTCGCACGATTCCATCAAAGGCTAATCGCATTGAGTAGTTGTCGGATCGGGTTATTTCAGGATTCTCTGGAGATCACCTAAAAATTAGACCCTAGCTAGTTGATGCCTTTAATGGATGTTGTCTCCAAAGACGTCCTTGTCCAGGTGCACTAAGGAAGATGTCAACACCAAAAGGTTGTCTTCTCATATGTCGTGCCGATCCAATGCACATCCAAGTCAATTCATCCGCGACGCCAAGAGACTCATCTGGTGGAGGGGGCTTTGCTTGACCCCAATCCCATCACCAACTTGTCAGAATTTGAATCGATTATTTAATCAATTAATTAGTTAATTAATCAGTAGAAATTTATAATTCTATAGAGCTATGTAATGTCTCTGATTGTTATCAGGCTTGACTCCATGTGTTGCCCCCTTCTTTTTTGAGAAGTCTACATTCAAATAATAACGACAATGATGATGATGATAATAATAATAAATCATAGTGAGATTGGATCAGCTCGACCATATTTTTGTACCCAAATTATTAAAAGTATTGAATACCAGGTAATGCACATCTCTGCTCCCAAGGAACCCCCAAAATAAAACCTTTAAATAATCACGTAACAGCTCTCCCATAGCCATCTCAAGTTGACATAAAAATACTTCTTGCTGGCAGATATTTTATGGGTTTTTCTTTTTATTGACTAGTGTCTTTCTTTATTTATAATTTATAACCGTCCTTTACTCGATCCTAGCGATGTCTGACTTATTTGTCGTTTTTTTTAAAGGTATTTGTCGTATTGAATTCGTACGTATACGACCCACCCCGCTGCACCCTTAGCTTTCGCCGAGTGGTGCTGCGCAAAAACAGGCAAGGGGGGGAATAGTCAAATGTCTCGCGCTCGTGTAGCTTGTTTTTGGGACGGTTTGATGATTGGAAAAAGTCAATTTTGGGAAATTGGTAATGAAATTGATAATCTTTCGATTTTCGACTGACACATTTAATTACTCCATCATTTCCACTTAATTAGATTTTTTATTTTTTTTTTTTCAAAATTGCTCAATATAATCGATTTTTTTGTTTGACAAAGTTAACCGTCCTAATGTTGATCATGGAGTGCTGAATACATCTTTATCAAACTAAGGTCTACTCGACAGCATGACATGTTTATAGAAGAGATTGTTATTGTTGATGTGTCCCTAGCACGGATCAAATGAATACTCACTATGGTTAATATTCTAGGATTATTCAGAATATCGATCAAAAGTTTAAGAACGTCCTTTGAATTTTTTAACCACTATACTTTGGATAGAATCATTAGCGCTTAGGTCGCTTATGCTTACAAGATGCAATCGACCCAAAACATAAGAAACGCATAGAGAGAAACGCATGATTAATTATGCAAGGACTTGATAGATGACGTTGCAGCATCCAAAATGATTAGTCTATTATTATCTAGTTTGATGATAATCAATCCATCTTAAAGCTAATGAAATAAAATTAGTGAATTATTATTGCTCTTGTTCTAGTGCACATCTTACGCTTGTCCATCACAATGTCTAATATATATTATATCGTAAATAAGTAGGATTTTTTAATAGTGCGACTTTGCTTGCTATAAAAGACTCTTAGGGTGAGCCTATTAAAATGATTGCACTCAATTCTATTGCACGACATTTGTCACCATCAATCGCAATCTAAGCGCTGCCGTAATTTGATACCATTCAATTCGATTGATTCTCTTTTTGATGCCTTGCGTCCATGACATGATTGAGCAAAATAAGCTAAGTTGGAAGCTGAAGGCATGAATTTTTTTATTTTTTTTTTATTATAGCTTGGGATTGTCCGATTCCTAGAGAAATGAACGATAAGCACGAGAAATAAGCCGATTCGCATCTTCTCGGTCGCTTTCCACTCCTAAGGCCCAACAACATTTTGAAAGAGGCAAGAGGCATAAACCATAGAATCATTCCTTTCCCATTAAGTTCACTGTTTTTCCTTGTGATGCTCGTCCCCAAGGATTTAGAACTCTTTCGAAAGCGATTCAACGATAGTCGGGATGCGCATTGTCCGTTGCGTTCAACAAAGGATTGGACTAACAGATTTAGCCTGGGTTCAGATCAAATCTCGAGATAGTGTCGGTGGTTTTGAGTCGGGGTTTGCTTAAAATCCTGTTCCTTTAATTGTTTTCAATTGTTAATGCTTCCAAACGACATCGAAAATAATCATCACCCGTCGTACGTAATTCATTTACTGTGATCATCCAATGGCAATTGTTATAAGTGCTGGTGGACGAAGCATAGAGCCTTTCGTATGATATTTCGAGAGATTGATCTACCATCATACCTTATCATACTCGATAGCATTTTGTTAGAGCTCTTCTACAAAATAACGTGCGATTGCTCTTCGAGGAGAGCGTAGAAATACCTGCAGCTGAATGGGGGGTGGAAAATCAGGGTCGAATTTCGAGTGAAGCATGGGAAAGAAACGAACTAAAGATGAATGAGACGATCACTTCCATTGATTTTTCATTTTGTTTTCGGAACGACTAATGATTTTCTTGCACTGGCGTGTGCGAGATGAGTTAACGCTGAGTACGACCCGAAAGTACTCTCCAACTCCAAGTCGTCATTTGCCTGTAAGTCAGAAGGAAGGAGAAGGAAGCTTCACTCCACTGAAGGGAACCGAAGCCATGCTGATTGCTGACCGTCGACAAGGGACCCTCCCCCAAGTCATCATTCAAAACATGTAAGTTATCTCGATGATAAGATGGCGTTTCGTTGTCATCGATGACGTGTCCTCCACGTGGGGTTAGCAACATGTCAACCTTAGACAAAAAAAAAAAGAAAAAAAAAAGGCCATTATTGAATAAAACCCAAAAGAGTTTAGTAAATAAAAAATACGATCGTCTTTTTTCTTTAAAGCTTGTATCCGAACTATCGTGCCTAGTATATGCTCTCGCAATTATCCACCCTCAAAAGATACTTCCCATGATTGACTCTTGATTTGACTCGACACCAAACGCCTTAATAACAACGTCGAAGATTCATAGATCAAAAAGAGAACAAAGAAGAGAGAGCCCTGGGGTCGGACGAACGATTGTTTGATTGTTGTGTATACGAGGGTGATGAATCATAGGGTGTGACAAGAAGGTTTGGCCATTTTTCGTATGGTCATTTTCCCTCGGAAAATGGCCACATGGAGAGGTAGGTGTAGGTCCATCCACACGTCATGCCTAGCCGACCTTGGCATTGTCCCTGTAGATCGTCCGCGGGTGAATTCACATCATTTGAAAGTGGCGGGTTGCGTCAGAGATAGACATGAGACCCTCTTTGAACATAAGTTTGACTCGGTCCTGGAGTTTTATGGCCCAAAAATGGGGACTCAAACTTCGTAAACACGCAGTAGAATGGCGAGGCATGATTATCCTGAATGGATAAATTATCCAAATGGCCGTAAATCTATTGTAGGATAGTCTATTCGGTTCTAAATTTTTTCATTTAGCCAATTTTATCTTAAATTTTTAGACGATTTGTTAATGTAGTTCTTCCGGTATAATTTGATCGGAAATTATTGATATCCTATGGCAGTTCCATAATATTTTACGAGGTGGACGGCTGCTATTGAAGTTAGCAAAACTCATAATAGTGAGATTTGAATATGGGCATGGCATGTAGAGAGTTCGAATCTTACCAGTTGAATCAACCCACTTTGGCACAATTAGCCAAACTTATTAAGTAATTTAAGACGAATTGTAGTTCTTCGGGTATATTTTGATTGTAAATTATTGATGTCCTATGGCAGTTCCATAATATTTTATGACGTGGGGGGCAGCTATTGAACTTATCAAAACTCATAATAGTGAGATTTGAATATGGGCATGGCATGCGGAGAGTTTGAATCTTACTGGTTGAGTGAACCCATTTTGGCACGATTAGCCAAACTTAGTTAAGTAATTTAAGACGAATTTGCAGCATGAGAAACGCCATGCAATGCATGACGCTTCATGGTTAGCATATTTAGAAGGGCAGAATGCAATGCACCCTTTTTGCGAGATCATTGCATTCTATCCTTCGGATCACTATTTAATTGGACATTGTCACTGAAAATAAGATACTTGAATTTTTCGATCACAAAGGCCGTGTTGTCATCCTTAGATAGAAAATGCTCCGCTGGTCAAAATTATTATTATATTTAGTTGCACCTTTTTTTTTTTTGGTCTTTTGGAGAGAATCGAATATGAAGAGTAGTATCTAACTCAAAACCAAAGAACATCATC
Organism: Eucalyptus curtisii; assembly: GCA_017140595.1. Classification (NCBI taxonomy): domain Eukaryota; kingdom Viridiplantae; phylum Streptophyta; class Magnoliopsida; order Myrtales; family Myrtaceae; genus Eucalyptus; species Eucalyptus curtisii. The sequence goes on from CM029497.1 coordinate 20,469,555, forward strand.
AGGGCACATGGGCGGAAGATGCTACGTCCTCGTCGTGAAATGGACCCGATTGAACTTATTGGAAACTACGGGGAAGCCGAAGGTTTCTGCCTTCGGACTTCAAAAATCGTTGACCCGATCGCTGTTTTCGCCGGTTTCAAAGGCGATGGCGCTGAAGAAAGGAAGAAACAAAGTCGAAAGAGAGTTGAGTTCAACCTTCCCTGCGTCGCCAGAAAGGAACAAAAGAAGTCGAGTTCATCCTGCCCTGCGTCGCCAGAAAGGAACAAAAGAAGTCGAGTTCATCCTGCCCTGCGTCGCCAGGAAAGAACAAAAGAAGTCGAATTCTATGTCTTGTTTTTTCCTTGAGAATGTAGCTTCTTCCTTGATAAACTGGGGAGCATTTGGAAAAGGTCTAGAATTGTGGTGATGTTTGAGGTACTTGCAAAACTCAGTCATGATTGAGGTAGATTCGGACTTCCAAATCAACGTTGCAGAATAATTGTTCTAAATTTATTATACGAATGCCAGATGACAAATCTTTCAATCGTGTCAATTTTTTTTTTTTTTGTCGGTCCCTATTCTATTCCTATTCTAACTCTCACTTTCGGACTTTTCTTCTGCTTTCATTGCATGCGAGCGTAAACCCACTCCCGAAACTAATTCGCCCCCACCCCAACCTCCCTGAGAAGGTAAGGATTCGAACCCCTTCACATCCCCCTTCCATGTTGGAAGGGTGGCCACTCGGGGTAAACCCCAGTGGTTAATCATGTCAATTTAGTCGTATATCTTTTAACAATTTGCTAGTTTAGTCATATACATTTCAATTGTGTTAATTTAATCCTAAATCTATTATTTAGATATTCAACCGGAATGATTACATTGGCAAATCACCAAAATGTTAGGGCTAAATTGACAAATTATCGAAAGATTTAGGATTAAATTGACACAATCAAAAAGTTTAAGATTGAATTGGTAAATAGTCAAAATGTTTATGACTAAATTGGTACAATTGAAAAATTTATAATTAAATCGACTTCCGTATAATAAGTTTAGAACTTTTAAACAATTTTCCTCAACATCGTAGCATGTGGAAAATGAGCTAACGCTCGAAAGTTTGAGTTTTATTTTTTCGAAATTACCTGACCATGTATTGTAGAGTAGATCTAGAGTCAATACTCTGTAAAGGAAAGAGAACCTTTTCTCTTTTAAGAGATGATGTCATTTTTTGCTTCACAGGATTTCTTTAATTACTTATTTTTCAAGGATTGAATCCGCTGCCAAATGCCTAAGTTAATAATTTTATGTTATCTCTCACGTATTGTAGTACTAAAATTTGAGTTTAACCTATCCAACAACCATCGTCTTGAAAGGATTTCGAATTTTGAAATATTTGGATCTTTTCACAAGTAAATAGAGGGATTCTGCATATACCAGACAAGACTAGCGTGGTACACAATTAAGTGTATACAAAGTATGGAAAATGTTATCATAACAGAAAAGGATTTACATGAATCAAGTTCTAAAGAAATATATTTTAATTATTGCGGTTGCCTGATAGTGAAAGTAACGTATATTTTGCAATGACTAAAGAGAGATAGATAATAATTATTGAGTTAATTCTTATTGTTATTGTTGATGTGTTGATAGCGAGAGCGATGAATTGAGCCCGATAGCGAAAGTAATATATATTTTGCAATGACTAAAGAGAGATACACAACTATTATCAAGGTAATTGTAATTGTTATCGTTGATGTGTCGATAGCGTGAGTGATGGATAGAATGAATAATTTCAAGAAAAATTCAAGGATCCAATCAAATCGAAATAATTAAAATTAAAGGATTGTTGATGACATATCTCAGAAATTTGAGAACTCCCCCAAGACTTTCTTTAAATTTTAGCTAGTAAAGTCTAGATAAAATCATTAGTGTGAAAGTGGCTAATTATTCCAGCGAGATGCAATCAATCACATACAAAAAGATACAACATAGAGTGACGCAAGTACTTCGATAGATGACGTCACAACATCTAAAATGATAAGTTTGTGATCTAGTTTTTATAATAATCAATCCATCCTAAAGTTAGTGACATGAAATTATAGGAACTGTTGCTCTCACACTAATTCACATTTAACAATAATTGATCGTGACATCTGATATAAATTACGAGTCTAAACACTCTAAATATATATTAATATTATCGTAAATTATGTTTAATTCAATCACGATTCGAATGATTCCATAATTTGATACCGTTCGATTTGTTGATTCTCTCTTTGATACCCTGCTTCCTTGATTGAGCATAATGAGCCAAGTTGGAGGCCCAAAGCATGATTTAATGGTTGGATTTTCCTATTCCAAGAAGAAATGATTGACAAGTACGCAAAACAACCCAATTGGGCAACTTTCTTGGTCACCTTCCACTCCTAAACCCAACAATCAATTTAAAAAAGAAAAGAACAAGAAACAAGTAAAAGCCACGAGGCATAAACCATAGAATCATTCCTTTCTTATCAAGTTCACCATATTTTCCCTTAGCTATAATAAGAACAGGGGGAAATCTCCTTGTAATGCTCATCCCCGAGGATTTATAAATTTCTTCGAAAGCGAGTGGATTGTTATAATCATATTATATCACCCGTGACATTTCAAAAAAAGTGAGTCTATCTACCCTTTTCGGCTTTTTCTCTAAACTAAGGGATTTGAATCAAATTGCAACATGCATTCAATTGTTTTGCTATCGTCAAATGCTTCACGACAATAGTGGAAGATTGTTGTGATCATAACATGTAAACGTTTACTCCGATCATCAAAAGGACAATTGTCACAAGGGGGCATGCGTGCGGAGGCCAGGCGAGCGTGGCATAGGGCTTTTCATGCGGTCCCTTAAGTCGTCATACTTAATCGTACTCAGGTGCATGCACGTTGTTGGAGTTCTTATACAAAATGACACACGACGCACGCTGAAAAGATTTTCAATGAACGTTCGGGATAGTTTTATTAATGGTCCACTAATGACCAATTCCTTAGGAGAAGTCCATCGAGGAGAGAGTAGAAAATACCCGTGGTTGGATGGGGTGCATCGTGTAAAGCAAGGAGTGAAAAATCAAAGACGAATCATGTCGACGCTCTACTAATTTTCTTGAGCTGGCGTGTGGGAGATGAACTAATGCCCGAGTACTACTACCCGTAAGTCCTCACCAAGCTGTCATTATCATCAGAAGCGTGCGCTGAGAACGGGGTCACAAGTCAGAAGGAAGGAGAAGGAAGCTGAGCTCCCCCTGAAAAGGAATCGATCACATGCTGGCCGTCAAGCAGAAACCCTCCCCCCCAGATCCATCATCTAAAAACACATACACTATCGAGGATGAGATGGCGTTTCGTCATCGTCGGCGATGAGTCCGCTGTGTGGTGTCCGGATTGGTAGGGCAGCCTAGACAAAGAGGGAATTATAAGACTACTATTGAATAAAACCTGAAAGAATTTAAGTTAAAGAATACGACGGTCTTTTTCATTTTAAATGCCACATTCGAATCACCATACTCGGTGCATGTTCGTGCGATTGTACACCCTGGAAAGATGAGACTTCCATCATCTACAATTTTAATTCGACGCGAATGAGATGACGGGACCGTGGCATTCGATTAAAGAAAAAAAAAACTGTAGATTGCGCCGGGCGCCTTAATGATGACAAAATTAATGAAGAGAAAAGAAAAGGGGTAGGGCCGGATGGACGCCCTTTGGATTTTTTGGTATGTACGAGGGCGAACCATCCCGAACGACGAAAAGGTTACTGGCCATTTTCCCACAGGAAAGTGCCCATCGCGGAACTAGTCTGGACATCTTCAGAGGAAATTTCGCCGGACCAATTGGGAGAGGCTGTTGCGTCAATGACGTCCTCGTTGAACGTGTAAAGCTTGGCTCGATCCTGCAATTACATGCGGATGGAACATTGAATTTGAGCAAGTTTTTAAAAGATTTCATCTACATAAATATAATAGAAAATTAGATAAGCCAGGAGAGGTACTATTAACTAAGGACATCAACAGTCTAGTTGAATATGAAAGAGCTTTATTAACATAACAGTCTTTTGGGTTACTGTTAGAATAATGACACGTCATGAGTTATAAATTTTTAAAAAAGTGAATCTCATGATAATTTATAATTTTTCATCTATTTTTTTTATTCAAAACATGTTAATCTCAAGTAGATTAAGGACAACCACTTAATCAACTCTTAACACGAAGGGCACGTGTTTTTTTTTCCTCTTTTAATGACCAATCAAAGACTTGAATCCCATAAACCAACCCCCCTACTTATTACCCAAATCGAAAGGAAATATTCTAGAAATACTTGAAATTTTCAATTCGGTTCGTGACTCTTTTTGACACCCACAAAATAACATAAAAAGGTGGCATCGAGAATTTATCAAGTATTTTAAAATTTCGTCGTTATTTTCAAGAAAAAACGTGGCAGCCGATTTCATTCAAACCTAATCCACCTACCATTGAGCCGGTTATCTACCGTGCGGACTAGTAGTGCGATTTTATCTTTTGTCTATGCGGCCACGAGATTGAGGACTGCGATTGACAATTTCCGTAGATTTGCAGGACGGGAAATGCCACTCCAATATACTACGCTTCATGGTCAGCGAAAGGTGGCATGCAAAATGCACGCTTTTTCGCACGCCATCACGCCGATAAATTGATGAAATATCCCGCATTAGATGAATGCCGGATTTTATAACATAATTTAGTTTTGAAAAGATGCGAATATGAAGAGTGGAATCTAACTTAAAGTAAAAGAATATCGCCGGCGCATGTGATAATGTCTGTGTTGTGCTCGATTGACCGCGATCCATATCATCAAATAACAAACATTATGTACATTATCAGTTCGTCTTTTGTCGATCTAGACTTTCGATATGAACGAGTTCCAATCCTACCTATCTCTCTCGGATAAGTCAACATCGACTGTTCATATATTCATGCACATTATTGGTTCGTCTTCTATTGATTTATCGATTTAAACTTTGGATGTAAACGAGTTCCAATCCTATTCATCTCTCTCGAATATGTCACCGTCGATTGTTCATGTAATTCTCTATGTATCTCTCAATTTCCAGTAATCGATTTGATGTAGTTATTTCGGCTTCCATAGGCACATAATAAGCGTTAAGCGGCGTGATATTTGCAAATATACAGAACGATTATCTAACCCATTAAGCACAAAGTAATTTGGAGCACCCGGTTTCGAATTTCTCGGCAACCAATGGACCCAATTTGAAATTTTGGAAGCTATACGGATGCCAAAGAAAACAAAAAGTTTCTGGTTTTTGGATTTCAAAATCATTGGACTGATCGCTATTTTTCTCCGGCTTTAGACGATCTCGCTGAAGAAATATTCAAGTCAAAGAAAGTCGAATTAATCCTCGCTTGCCTTGGCCAAAAATACTAATTTTGTCCAAATTAATTTTCCCCTTTACCAAAAAACTAATTTAGGGTGAAAAGGGCATTTTTCGTGATAAATGTCTGAGCATTTTGAATTTCCAAGATGTTTAGCGTAGAGGTAAACCTTCTTGTAAAAAATGGATGTACATTCGGACTTCTTAATCAACATCGCAACATGTGAAAATGTACTAATATTTATCGGATTTTATTTCTTGATCACTTTATAATGAAACATTGCTATCGAAAATCGAATATTTTTGGAAAAAAAATTTATCTAGCAAAGTGTGTGCGTAAAAGAAAATATTTTGAAATATTATTTATCGTGCCATATATTTCTAATTCTGGAGAGATACAAATATGAAGAGTAGTATCTTTACTTGAAACCTAAGAACATCGCGATTGCCCTGTCCTTGGATGCAACACGTTACGTCCTTGTTGTGAAAATTACAAGCAAATTTATTTTCTTTTTTCAGATTTCTTTATGGAAATAGTGGCGGAATTAAAAGAAATAGTTGTAAGGTCCATAAAAGTTCTCAAATTAAGAACTTTACAGGTACCTATAGTTTTTTACCCAAATTCAAAATCTATCGAAAGCTTGATTAATAAGAAATCCGAAATATATATCATATTCATTAAGAATATTCGCTCTACTCGTGACGTAGCCTTTATGAATTTTTTTTTTTTTTTTTTTGTTTCGTTTCATATGGGTCCTACAAGATGCGTGGGAGGTAGCATGACAACTGCTTTTTAGTATGACTTATCAAAATCACGCACTTTTCCATATGACAATTTCTGGGGCATGCTCGTCGGAGATGCCTGTTGAGCTCATGCTGATAATCACAGCAAATTCGACAACAACAACAACAAATGAAGAATTGTTATCAGGGATAATTTCATTAGAAAATCCGAACATACTTTACCCATGCCACATTCATCCTAAATTGATTTTCATATCATAAAAATCTCAATTTGCTAACCTTATCGAAACATACATGTGACAAGCAACTCATCAATGTAGATTTGATGTGAATACTCGGTATAAATGACTTCTTTAAATGATGTCGTTGTTGGGAAGCTAGATCAAGATTGGGAATTAGGAAAAGTTGAATGCATTCCTCTCTCTATGCGCAAATGCCAAACGTTCTTGTTTCTCAATGGAGTTCATCCTTATAATCACGGGCTTTAAGATGACATGTTTGACGAAAGATTCAAGTCGAGAGGAGTTGATTTTCTTCTCCTTACCTCGATAAAAAGATATAGAACAATGCGTCTTTTCCTGCTTTTGTTTCTTTTCGCAGAAACTATTCTTCTGGATAAATTTGTTAGCCGTGGGGGAAAAGGCTAGAATTTTCAAAGATATTTTGGGGACAAGTGGAAAAACCTTCTCGTCAAAATGGAGGTAGATTTGGACTTCTAAATTGAGGTCACGACGTGTGAAGATAAGCTAACCTTGGAAAGTTTTTTTTATTTACCAAGTCTTGAAATCCACGTAAACATGTGTACATAATTTCTCCAATAATTAATCATTCGTACATTTAACATCGGACAAATTTTGCTTCATCTTTTGAATTGTCATTTTTATTTTACATATCCACACAATCTAGAGATTTTAATTGAACATACCTCTTAAAGCTTTTCTTTGTCATCATATAAATTGTGAATATAGCTACATCAAACCAATGCCCGGTAGAGGATGAGATCTGGAAACATTAGCAAAGAGTATCGGGGACTTTGTTTACTCGCCTAATATTTTGAGCCATACCAAGCAAAAATTCTCCTAAAACATTTTGTTGTGACAAACGTCTTCATAATATACGAGACTAGCAATAAATGGTACGCACTTATGTGTATGGAAAGTTGGAAAATATTATTATATTGGGAAATTAAAACTATGATTTGAGGAAATATATTTAGATTATTGCAGTTGCCGATTAAAGAAAACATTATTTGTTTCTTATAGATATCATAAAATGTTTCTTATAGATATCATAGTTTTTATGGTAAAATTGAGGTTGAAATGTTGAAGAGATGTTTTTGTAACATTGTGTTTTGGATGATTTTTGCTCGCGGATTTTATTTTTGGTACCTCCATTATCTATGGTTATACAACTATAAACATTATCGACAATCAAAGTCATATGAAGTTTCCCAAGTCTAGACCCATAAAATCCCTATAGTGTGCCTCTAATAATATCATGGCAATAAATATATTTTACAATGAGCATGGATGTCCGATGCTTATTACCTATCTGGATATTATCAATGCCTTATATATACTATGAAATATTCATTTTGAGTCATAGTTACTCCAAACCATAAACGATTAGCCATAATTTTATTAAGATTTTAGTAGCCAAGAAGTCTTTCTCCCATAAAGCATGTCAGGTGACGTGGCAAATAGCCCAAAAATGCATTAAAAAATCATGAATGGAACTCTCGACGTCATGAAATTGAAATGATGCAAGAAATATGATTTATCACATTGTTACTTAATAAAGCAATATCTGAGTAAACATAAGCAATGTGACCCGTTTTGGGCTGGCCCATTATTTTTCTATTTTACTTTCAGATTATTGTCTAGTTAAAATCATAAATCGTGTATTTTTTGAGGAGGCTTTTCTGTAATCGAAAAAAAGGCAAAAATTTCAAGAAATCCATTTATATCAAATGATATATATATGTGTGTGTGTGTATATATTTATTTTTTTGTGCGTGCCTCTGAATGAAAGACCAGTCAACTCACATTCACGAACCAGTCAACTCTCATTGTAAAGGAGGAGGGGAGAGAGAGAGAGAGAGAGGGGAGAGCATCCAAGGTCGATCCCACTTCAAACGAGGAACCCACGTGGCACGCCTTGGTTTTTCCTCCTCCAAGAACCGATTAAATTAATTAAATTAAGTTTTCCTCCTTCCTTCTTCCCCAGAAATTAAATAAATAAAAAAATAAACAAGCGCATCGCCACCTGATTATTATATGCCGCCCCTCGCACCCCGGGTGGCCCCACGCGCGAATCCCCGCGTGCCCGCCCGTCCGCTCGATGATGTCCGAGCAGTACTTGCGAAAAGTCGCGAAAGCTGTACCGCCCCCCCCCCCCCCCCCCACCCCCCGACCCGAGTACCTTCGCCTTCGCCGCCGCACCGCTCACCATTTTTAGCGTGTTTAAATCGCGATTTCGAAAACGACCCCCCGTTTCAATCCAATTTTCAATTCCAGCTAGTCACAAAAACCCACAAAAGGATAAATAAATTCCTGAAAAACCCAAATTTTCTTTAATATTTCCAGGAAAACAGTTTTTATTTGTACGAACTTCCCTAACTTCCCAGGGCTCGCCCGCCCTGTTTTTTTTTTTACGTTAAATCCCGCGGCGCGCGATTGGTCTTCTCCTCCCAGTTGCCCACTCCTCTTCAATGTTTCCGTTTTCTTTCCATCTTCTTTTTTCGTTTTCGTTGTTTTTTTTTTTTTTTAAATTGTTATTATTGTTATTATTGTTGGATGATGGATGGAACCCGCAGGCCGAGACAACAGCAAAATTAAGGAGGGGAAAAGGAGGCAACTTTTTCTTCTTCTTCTTCTTTTTTGGAGGAAAGGAGGCAACTTTAAAGGGGGGGCCAAATTGCACTCTCTCCCCTCCTTTCTTTCGTAGATTTTATTTGTAAACTCCGAAAGGAGAAGCTCGGAGATAAAGAAAGGCCCTTCATTTTTTCGTGCGTGCGCTCTCCGCCTTTTTTAAGTGCTCGGCCCCTGCTCCGAGCGCCCCAAGCCTCTGTTCCCACCTCGGAAAACCTCTGTTTCTCTCTGCCTCTCTCTCGAGCGTTTTCCCATTCTCCCATGGAAGCTTGAAACAGGGGACGGGAGGAGCCGCCGGGAGCTGGCGAGAGGTGGAGAAGTTACATCTCGGCCTTCCGCACGCGCTTCCAGGCGCCTCGGCGGCGCGTGTTCCGCAGGCTTTGCTCGTGAGCGCGAGGCGGGGATAAGGCGGCTTTCGGAAACAGAGAGAGATAACGGTTGATTGATGATGATGGGTCGGGAAGCGAGGCCGCGGAGGAACGGTGGTGGCGGCGGCGGGCTCCTGCTGTTATTTCTGTTGGCGGCGGCGGCGGCGGCCGCGGCCGCGACGGCACAGACCGCGGCGAAGGCGGGGCGCGGCGGCGAGGCCGCGAGCCGCCGCCGGAACGCCTACGCGACGATGATGTACATGGGGACGCCGAGGGACTACGAGTTCTACGTGGCGACGCGGGTCCTCGTCAGATCGCTCGCGCGGCTCGAGGTCGAAGCCGATCTCGTCGTCATTGCCTCCATCGACGTGCCCGCCCGCTGGGTCCGAGCTCTGTAAGTCCTGCCCTACCATACTTTCTTCAGCATCAATAATTACTCTGCTTTTTTCTTTTCTTTCCAATATCCGCGTCGAGTTCATGTGGCGACTCTGCAAGAATCAGGAAGAAAAACCAAAAAAAAAAAAACTAAAAGCGATCGATTTATCTCCGGTCCGACACATCCCCAACTTCACCCAGTCGGCATTCGGTTCACTGAATCGAGCTAATGAACAAAAATATCATCTTGAAACCAAAAGAAAAGCTGGGTATTTCCATAGAAAGTGCGTTGGCTTTTTCTTTTTCTTCTTCTTATCTTTTGGTATTCTTTGCAATGTTCTTTCCTTTTCGACTGCATTCCCGTTGGTGCCAACGTGAGCCCGAGTGGACCAACTGGGACCCCTCTGGCGATGATTCCCTGCCTCCGAGCGCGCACCGTAAGCGTGGACCCCGGCACCTTCCTGGCCGCCGGGTTGGCGCCCGCCGTGTATCGTGTCCGGCCGGTCGGGGATCACGCGGTGGCAGATCTGGGTGATCGTTCGGGTGCCCTTCTGGCGATTCTTTCGTGGAGTTTGAGGATATGCTCTGCGTTTTCAGTGAAGAAAAACCGCTTTTTTTCATCATTTTGTTTCTGTAGCAGTGGGGCGGTTTTACTGTCGCTTTGTTACTTTACGTGAATCAACGGGGTCCGTTAGATGTCACAGGTGGCTTCATCCCACGAGGCCTGTCGGGTTGGCCGGACATATTTTTCGTGCCGGAAATTCGCGTTAGGGGGAAGAAAAAACATGTGGAGACAAACCATCGGTGAACTTCTTTTTCCCATCCGTCGTTCTTGCCTGTGGGCTCCCTGTCCTCGGGACTCGCGATAAATATCGCGTTTTCAAGATTTGAATTTCGAAAAGAGAAAAATAAATTGACCAGCCCTTCGTGATTTAAGACGGGTTTGTAATTTTGTGTCGATTTGGGATAATCGGACAATGGGTTTGTTCCCGCATGGATTGCATCGCGGAAACGCTGGCTCGAAAAGTTGTTTTTGTTGTTCAGTCTCTTGTTTCTTGCCAATTGATCTTGTTCTTGGTCTTGTTTTTTTTTTTTTATCTTTGACCAGCAAATGACGCGTTCATATGTTGTGATAAAGAAAAGAAACGATGGGTTTTAGTGGAGGGACAGGGACACGTAGGATAAGACCCCATTTTGTCCTAGTTCGGACGTAAGCTGAAAAATGGGCGACTAGGCCGACGAAGGTGGGGATAACTCCAAAAAGATCAAACCTTTATTTTAAGACGAATGACAAAGCTCCATCCTTAGACATTATCATCACGTCTCTTGAGGTAGGCACGTCCTATGTTTGATGTCTTTGTTTGTTTGCGGAGGGGAGAGATGAGAGCTTGGGTTCGTGAAGTGGGTAGTTGCCTAGGCTCGAGCTCCGTCCATGGTTTAAGATCAGGTCAATCGCTTGTTCATGTGGAAGTTGAAATATGACGAGGTCGTTCGTAGGGAGCACGTGGTTGGTTCTCCATTATCTTCGCTCGAGGGCGAGCAACTACCGGTAGTGACTTTCCACCACCAATCCACGCCGGCCTCCCGCAATTCGCGAGGAGGTCAATGTCTTGACAGAGCATATGCAAGCAAGCAAGCAAGCAAGCACTAGCCCTACCCACGCGCCCATGGGCATATAAGGAGACTAGTTCAGATTTCTGACGAGAATTTTGCCGGCAAACGGCTAATAATGTTTGTTGATTTGATTGGTCTTGAGAAGTGTCCATGTGGAGTAGGGTGTTCTTGGGCAACCCTGTTGACTTTCAGGCTTGAACGTTAGTGCTCCGTGAATCGTTCGGGGTGGGTCGATTCCATTATATTATGGTATTTGAGTGTTGCATTGGAGGACGTCCGTTGCTCATTTTGTTGACTTTTGAGGATTTTATTAGACCCTACTTCATGATCTCCGAAATCTCAGTTTGGGCCATGGCTTCTGCTTTTTGAGTGGTGGAAGCTTGTTATTCAAGGAATATAATGGGGAATAACGGGAAGTACAAGCTGTTTGAAGAGCTAATGAAGGTGGAATCTGGGGAAGGATTCCTGCTTGCGCATGCTTCGGGCTTTGTTGAAGTCAACTATGATTTCTTTGATATCGAAAAGATGGCGAAAGTGATCGTTTGTGTAAATTAAGGTAGTTAATTGCATTCAAACATCTAAATTTATCTAAGATCTGAACACACGGTCAAATGCGCAAAACATTCTGTATGGGTTCTGAGAGAAACTTGCAGCAGAAATCAACTTATGGATGCGAGTGCTGCTCGTGGCTCTTATTTTAATAAGATGATTGAACAGATGCGAAGCAATTACTTATTCATCGTAACCGCATTAAATAGAAGTGATCTGCCAAACATCTGATGCTGCATGGCAAATTCTGGGGAAATAGGAGGTGCATGTGGCGTCCTCTCCCGTGAATGGAGATGGACATGTCAAGGTTCATCTTGGTTGCACCAAAATTTACATGGGATTGTACCAGCGCTGCATAGAATAGTGGCTTATATAAGTGCATGGCAAGTGTTGAACTTCATATGTCCTGAGTAACGAGGCGAAGCTTGTGTTGCGCCTTGCAATGCTCCCTTCCATTTTGGCCTTGTGTTTTCTTGCAGTTTCGCGTTTAGGATTCAAGACGACTGAATTAGAAGTGATTGTATCTGTTTCTATAATGTAGGGAAGAGGAAGATGGTGCAAAGGTGGTAAGCGTGAATAACCTCAATAATCCGTACAAGGATCAGCCTCATTTCAATCGCAGATTCAAGTTGTCCCTGAACAAGCTCTATGCGTGGAACTTGGTAGACTATGAGAGGGTCGTCATGCTCGACGTGGACAACCTCTTCCTTCGAAAGACTGACGAATTGTTCCAATGTGGCCAGTTCTGTGCCGTGTTCATCAATCCTTGCATCTTCCACACTGGCCTCTTCGTGTTGCAGGTAGAATTTCGCTCTTGCCCTTTATCGAATCTAGAAATTCATGTAGCTGTTGGAACATACGAGAAAAAAGTTAGGGAAATGATTGCCTACTTATGGCAATATCCATTATGAACTTTTTTTCTCATTTTTACCTTGCAAATTCTGCATGTGACATATTTCTGATTGTCTTTATGAATGTGTATCTGCAGCCGTCAGCTGAGGTGTTCAAGGAGATGCTTTATCAGTTGGAAGTTGGTAAAGAAAATCCAGACGGTGCAGATCAGGGTTTTATCGGTGGCTACTTCCCTGATTTGCTCGATCAGCCCCTGTTTCATCCACCTGCGAATGGCACTAAGCTCGATGGAAAATATAGGCTTCCTTTGGGTTACCAAATGGATGCTTCCTACTACTGTAAGTTACAGGAAAATAGTCTTTTAGCACAGCCCGTGGAGGACATTATTTGATTGGCCTTAATTGCTTGTTGCCTTTGGTGTTCAGATCTTAGACTTCGGTGGAACATCCCCTGCGGTCCAAACAGTGTGATCACTTTCCCAGGTGCACCGTGGTTGAAGCCATGGTACTGGTGGTCGTGGCCCGTCCTTCCTTTAGGAATATCTTGGCACGAGCAGCGGCGTAATACTCTTGGGTAAGATCAGGAGGATGAAGAATTTCCTTTCAATGATCTATCGTCCTTCTGTGAATGTCAATACAAACTGGCGAAAGAAATCAAGATATTGCTGTTGATTTCAACATGATATTGCTGCCTTTTTCCTGAAATTTGGAATGACGAGAGCAGAACTAAACTCATTCTCTTTTCATGTGGCACGTTGAACCAATCTGTCTAAGATCCACACGTTATTACTGCGATATCGCAATTTTGCAGAAACTTAACCACTCATTGTTCTATGTGCAGGTACGGCGCGGAAATGCCTTTTGCGCTGATCCAAACTGTGTTTTACCTAGCTATAATTGCAATGACGCGTTTGGCACGGCCAAACTTCTCCAAGCTGTGCTACAGGCGGACCGACAAGAACACCTCCTTAATCCAGACAACCCTCAAATTGGTAGCCATCTGGTCCATCCTCGCCGCCTACACTGTCCCATTCTTCCTCATCCCTCACACGATTCATCCCTTGCTGGGTTGGAGTCTCTATTGTCTCGGGTCCTTCTCTCTCTTGTCCATCACGATCAATGCCTTTTTGCTTCCCACTCTAACGATCCTGGTCCCATGGTTCGCGATCATCGGGGTCCTCTTCGTCATGGCGTTTCCTTGGTATCGGGATGGTGTTGTGAGGGCGCTTGCTGTGTTCGGCTACGCATTCTGCTGCGCGCCTCTGGTGTGGACATCCTTGGTGAAGGTCATGACGAGCCTTCAGGTATCGCTCGAGAGAGAGGGTTTCCTCCCGAGATTGGGCGAGCCATCCCCATCCCAGGGGTTCAACAAACTGTACTGAAGGCGCGCGTTCTGGACAAACACCTGATGTTTATATAGGATTGCATCGAGAAGGGAAGTCCACGAGGAAAGAGCATGGGTTCGGAAGCTGCCGGTCGGAGCGAGTGGAGATCAATGGGGGGGAAGCTTGAAATTTTTTGTACTTCCTGCATTCTGTACCATAATTTTTTTGAAAGATTTATTGAAACAAGAAAGATTGCTTCTATTGTGCTAAATTTATTGCATTATTATTCTTCGGTGAACTGTTCCTATGAGCATCTAGTGAGGATAGGGACACAATGAATGGAAGATTGAACTTGAAATGACCATTTATTCTAGGAAAATTTTTAACCAATGCTGCTCTCAGTGTGTGGTATTTGACCAATCTTTTGCTGCAATCACCAGACGCTGTTCGTATATGCTCCAGCAAGTAGCTGGAAATGCGGAGATTGCATTCAAGCTAAACACCGATACAAAAATCGATTCGTGAGTTTACTCGGTCCGACCGACCCCATTGGAATTAACAGCTTCACAGTTCTGCTGCGTTGGGTCGAAACAGCACCCTGTTTCGCACCCATAATGCTCCTCGACACAAACTTGCAGCTACCAATCCTTGATCCAGCATGAAGATTTTCTAAGCGTCTCAATCCGACATGAACTTCAGGAACAAAGGAAACCGCGTGAATTTGCATTCCTGGCAGCTCCCAGGTGATGAATTGCTAGCACACCAAGACTCGAGTAAGATCCCAAGATTTCATCTTTCACTACTGATTTTTATTGGGAAAAAACCTGTTGCATTAATATAAATTTAATTATAAAATTTTCAATTAGATTAACTTAGTCCCAAATATTTTTACATTGATCTTAATTCACCCATTCAATTCGATCAATTTTGATGAAGCGTCTTAACGTGACAATTTTTAAATAACTTTTTTATTTTTTCGAATTTTTTTATTAATTTTTTTCTTATTCTTTTTCTCTTTTTTTTCCTTAGACTTTCCTTGCGGTGGCCGATGTTGGCCACTGGGCGAGGGTGACGAAGCCCTCATCAACCACCGGCAAGGGTCACGGCCCTCGCCTTGCCTCGCCTCACCTAGGGGTGAGGCCGCCTCTCCTACAGCCTTGCGCGAGGCCAAGTGAGGGCCGCGATTATCGCCAATGGCCGGCAAGGGCTTCGCGCCCTCACCTAGTGGCCAAGGAGCCTCATCGCGAGGAAAGTCCATAGAGGAAGAGAAATAAAGGAAAAGGAAAATGAAAATAAAAAAAATAAAAAATTGAAAAAATAAGATAATTTTTTAAATTATTGTTAGCATCAGCCAGATCAAAATTAATTAAATGAATTAAATTGATATTAATACGAAAAAATTAGGTTTGCTTCGACCCGTCTCTATCTCTCTTTTCAAGTTTTCGAGGGCGAAAGGAGGTCCTCTTCGTCGTACACTGACTTGGATCTAAAAAGATTAGATTTTTTTGTATTTTTCCGAGCTGAATTTCGGGAATTATAGCTTCCTCTCCATCACCAATCGAAAGAGCACCCGCGTCGCTGCTCCCTCGCAGATTCATGGAGTGAGAAATCTGAAGGGGGGCACGCTGATGACGCAGATCCGAATGAAACCCCACGTTGGGTTCTTCGTCCCGGTTGCCCTGCGTCGATCCCTGTCGTCGCTTCTTCCGAATCCAGTCGCCTGACCCGTGGTATCATTGCTCGCTACTCTTCGAGTTTCAGTACTTGTGCTTTAGTGCTGGCTGTCGTTTGAGTTCCTGTCTATCTTACCTGCTTGTTGAAATGTCTCTGTGAAAACAAAAGGTGTTCTTTTTGGGTTTGCTCTAGTGGTTCAAGCACGACTGATGCTTTTGGGTGAAGTGGTAGTTGCCGTAGGTACTGATTTCCTGGGGGTGGTGAGAGAGTGAGGGTTGTTTGGTGTCCCGAGTCGACTCGGTTCTTAGTTTGTGGCACGAACTCTATAAAATTTAGCTGAACATGCCTCTCAAACATGGACATCGGCATCTGATGATAGCATACGGACACCACCTCTGTTTCATCAACGAGACGAATTAGTTTGCTGCTACTTTTTTGCTTGACGATTCCATTTTCGCCAAATGCGCTTTTCTGTATTTCAACTTCTTTTATCATTAAAGAAAAATGCATTCAAATTTCTACTTCTGCATTAGGCATTATCAGCTTGCAATTATGCTCTGATCACAGTGGATTTAATCCTTTTTTCCGAAATTGTTGGTGATTTTATTCTGTTTAGCTGGCTTTTCTTGTATGCTTTTTACACGATGGAAGAAAAATGAAATCTTGGGCCTTCTTTTTCTCTGTTGATTTTTTCTCATCATAGCAGGTACGCACAATGGGACATTGACCAACTCTCTATTCCTAATTTTCCATCACAAGGTTGACTATTTTACCTGCCTATCACTGTTCTTTCTTAAGGAAGTGGGATAATTTACTAATGGTTGACTTTGAATGCTATACATACACCACGTGTCAATCATAGGATTCGAAGATATAATCTGCCAATTATTGTTCTTCCTCATCCTAAATGCCAATGACATCAATATAACCTTATCTGGCAGCTACTATATGGGAACTAGCTAGGCACCAGAACAGAAGGTATCTGCTCCGGCCAATACTACCTCGATTTGTCAGCTTCTATTTTATTGCTTGCTTGAGAGTCCATTTCAGATTCGTACATTAAACTCCCAAACTCTTCCCTCGATTGCCTTATTATCAACCAGCAAAGACATTCAAAACTCAAAGATGCTCACCATCTCGGATGAGAAACTCTTCCACAACTGCCTGCTCGCTCTCTACCTCATTGGACCGCCCACCTTCATCTCCCTACGTTACATCCAAGCCCCTTATGGCAAGCACCACCGCTCAGGGTGGGGCCCCACCATCTCCCCAGCCCTTGCTTGGTTCCTCATGGAAAGCCCCACTCTTTGGCTCACGCTCTTGATTTTCCCCTTTGGCAAAAACTCCTCCAACCCCAGATCCCTCATTCTCATCTCCCCTTTCCTCTTTCACTACTTCCACCGAACAATCATATATCCGCTGCGCATCAGATCAAACAGTGGTCGGAGAAGTACTCAACCAAATGCTGCAAATCGTTTTCCGGTCACTGTGGCCTTCATGGCATTTGGGTTCAATCTCTTGAATGCTTACGTGCAAGCCAGGTGGGTGTCTAATTACAAGAGTGATGGTGCTGCCGGTGGGTGGTGGTTTTGGGGGAGATTCTTGGTGGGGTTGGTGATATTTGTGAGTGGGATGTATATGAACGTGTGGTCGGACATGGTGTTGGTGGGGTTAAAGAGGGAAGGGAAAGGGTATAGAGTGCCAAGAGGAGGGTTGTTCGAGTTTGTGAGCTGTCCCAATTATTTCGGAGAGATTGTGGAGTGGCTGGGATGGGCTGTGATGACATGGTCTTGGGCTGGCTTCGGGTTCTTCCTCTACACGTGCGCCAACTTGGTGCCTCGGGCTCATGCAAACCACAGGTGGTATTTGGATAAGTTTGGGGAGGAGTATCCCAAGAGCAGGAAAGCTGTCATTCCATTCTTGTATTGATCAATTCATAGGATGCTTGCAAACAGGGAAATGAAATGGATGAAACTGGAAGTGATTTGTACCCAACGTTTCTTCTTGTTGGAGCTTTTCCAAGAAAAATTTGTAATCCCCCTGAATAAGGGAGTTACTTTTGATCAGTGGATATTGCTTACTATGTTGTTCAATTCTGAAGTATGAACACCATTGGCAGCCTGATTTTCTGTAAATAAGAGTTGAATCTGGTCATTGTCACGCCCATTTTTTTAACATGCCATATGTTTTAGTTCTTGGCAAAAGCCAGAGGAAGAAATAATTGCCATGCAATCCAATACCCTGGACTTGATGATGGATAACGGCTGTTTTCTATTCTTTCTGTTTTTGAGTGTCGAGTCGACAATTTCGTTTTAGTTCACCTGACTCTTGTGATAGATATGGACACAGGGATCAGCATGTTGAGTTCAAAAAAGAAGAAGAGACTTTCTCAGCCTTTTGGCTAGGATGAAGGGCGACTTTTTTTCTCTTGATTGTTCACTTCTGGAGGAGAAACTCGTACGAAAATATGTTCACGGTATCTCCCTAAACGTAAGAAATAGATTGTACTCGGGATATAAAAAAACAGAGACACACAATATATAGAAAGGAAAGTGGAAAACCCATTACCAACGGTGAATATTTCGTCGTAATTACAAAACAATGTCAATTAGTTGGTTAAACGATCAGAACATTACATATAGATTCATCAATTCAAAATGTTGCGATTCACCGCGAATAGCAATCACACATTCTCTAATGTTACCTCAATATTTTATGTTAATTTCACACGACGCCAAAAATGAATTCAAATTACTATCTCGCTACGAGTCAAAAAAGCAAAAGATAGTTTTTAAGAAATGCCATAACATGGACAAACTATTTTACAAAGGAGAATGAGAATCGAGGAAAGAGAGTGCATCCTGGTTTTTCACATAAGCTTATGGGGCCTTTTTATTTTCTCGAGCAAATGAAATCTTCATGATATCATCAGTAACGTCATCCTTCTTCACAGGCTCACTCGAGCGTCGAGCTCCTCTGTGGTCAGAATTCTAAGACGCGCAGGCAGACAGGCAGGCAGACAGACAAGAGGGAGGCCGAGGTCCGAGGTGTCTCTGTCCCAATGGCGTTCCCCTTATCGCCTTCCGCTCCCCTCCGCCTCAAACCCTACTCCACCCTCCGCCTCCTCGCCCTCTGCTCCTCCAATCCCCTCTCAAAGCCCCGACCTTTCCCCCTCCGCCGCCGCCGCCGCCGCCCCTCGCCGCCCCTTCCCGCCCCTCGCCGCCGCCGCCGCCCGCCGGCGATGCCTCTGCACCGCGATCGCCGCCGCCCTCCGGTCCGGCGAGGCCGTCGAGGCCAAGAAGTCGGAGCTCGCGGACCCCCCGAGGGGCGAGTTCGGCGGCAGGGTCGGCGAGTTCAGGAAAAGGTTGAAGATTTCGGAGATCAAGGGCGGCCCCGAAGAAGGGTTGGGGCTGGTCGGGCAGACGCTGACGGTCATGGGATGGGTCCGGACCCTTCGTGCTCAGAGCAGCGTCACGTTCATCGAGGTAATGATTGATTCTGTATGTGAATTTTTGGCTCGTGGCATTGATTGTTTATTTTGTGGGTAATGGGAATGTTGAGTTCCATGGAGTAATCTATCATTGGTGAATTGAAGATTTTAGTTGGCTAAGCTAGTGAAGCACAGCATTTGCAGGATCACTTCTGAAGGAAAAAAAAAAGGAGTTTAGTAACTCGGATTCTATTAAAGGATTTATCGTTTAAGCTAATATATAGTACCATCATAATGCTTGGATTCGTTCGTGCCACCAATGTTCCGTATGGGTTAAGTGTTCAGTGTAATTAAGCATTTCGATGGCGTATTGGTTCTCTTCCATTTCCGATGTAGGTTAACGATGGTTCCTGCCTCTCAAATATGCAATGTGTTGTGGATTCGGATGCTGAAGGTTATGATCAGGTAATCCTGCAAGCAATAAAATTTTTGGTCTACATACATTGTGCTAGCTTTCATGAGATCGGGAAACTCTCATGCTTCATTTTATCGTGCAGTTATTTTCATGGTTATGATGCATATTTTTCTGAAGGAAATGGTTTCACATGAGACTAGGGCGATATATGCACTCCTTTAGAGGCATCTCAGAGGTGTGTTTTGTTAATTTCTGGGGTAAAATCATAGGTAGAATCTGGCTTGGTGTCAACCGGTGCATCAATTTGGATACAAGGAATCCTTGTCGCCAGCCAAGGATCAAAGCAGAAGGTGGAATTGAAGGTCAAGAAAATTATGTTGGTATGGAGCTATCGAAATTTTTGAGTATGTTATTATGTGAAGTGATCCATTTCATCACTTGTGCTCAATTTTTTAGCTAAATCAGCGACGCTGTTGTGCTCATAGTTTTCTTGACAGGTTGGCAAGAGCGATCCTTCCTATCCCATTCAAAAGAAAAGGGTCAGCAGGGAGTTTCTAAGAACAAAGGCTCATCTTCGACCCAGAACAAACACATTTGGTGCGGTAAGAATCTGTTTCTTGTGATTATTAATGCATAATTGCTTTAAGCTCACTGCTCGATGTAATAGCATGCAGAAGATTGGTAGATGCTGTAGTGTCCTCCTATCATGCATATTCCCCCTTCGGTTCACTTGTTTTTACGGGTGTTATCTGCCCCACAATTTCCTCTTGGCAATTTCCAGAAAGTTTTTAATATGGGTTGTTCTGGATCTCTTTCTACTGTTTTTTTTTTCAGCCTTGACTTTGAAATATACTTCAGAACTGATTGAGCTGAAAGCACCATTCTCCGTGGTATTATGATTGTTTGAATTTGTATCAGTGATTGATTTAGTGCATTTTTATAGACTTCTATTGATACTTTAGATATTCAAGAATTATCGAACTGGGAAGAAACTTTAAAGTAAAGAGCTATGGAAGCAAAGCACCCCTCTTTTCCTTCTGGGAAGTGGACTACACCTGCAGGTCTTTAAATTTTTCTAGAAGTTCTGTTGGAATTCATGCAGCCTTTTTAACACAGAAGCAAGTGTTGAAAATCACTTTGAGAGTGTTATTTTTGCTACTTCAAATTTGACTTCTCCTCGTTATAAACTAGTTTCTTGTGCTGCACAGTATTCTTAAAACAAAGACAATTGGTTATTCTTTTTGTGAGATCTCATCCAAAACATTTGGAGGAAAGAGTGATTTATTCAAGAATGTCCGAGCAAACTTTCATCACATTGGGATTTGCCTGTTTTGGCGACACATTTACCTTGATTTCCAGTTTATGATAAGAACATTCAACTCCATTGATGATGTCAACTATAGTAATTCCAATATCGTGATCGAGTTCCTTCTTTAAAATAGGTACCTGATACAGGACATCTAGTTGACTTTGACAAACTATGAACTTTTTTCTTTAATTATTGAATGTTGATGTCTCACTTTTGCAAGAATCAATCATTTATTTGTCTTGTCTGCTCCTTTTGTTGAATATCTTGTCTCAATCAAACTTGTGATGGCATTGATTTTGTGAGATCTTGCAATTATTCATTTTCATGCTCTTACGTGCATCATTTCATGGAATTTCTGATGTGGCAAAAATTTTGAAGCATCTATTTTCTTCTTTAACTCTCTCCGAATCTAGGTTGCAAGAGTCAGGAATGCTTTGGCATATGCTACACATAAATTTTTTCAAGAAAATGGATTTGTTTGGGTGTCAAGTCCCATTATCACTGCTTCTGACTGTGAAGGAGCAGGAGAGCAGTTTTGTGTCACTACTTTGGTATGTATCCTTCTTTGATTTTTACATATTACAAAAATATGTTCTGCAGTTTATAATGTTATTGTCTATTGCATCCACAGATTCCAAGTTCAGGAGAAACTACCGCTACTCCCATCGATGCCATTCCAAAGACTGAAAATGGTTTAATAGATTGGTCACAAGTGAGTTGACTTGCTATTTGGAGATAACATTTTGAAAGGGCTACGTGTTTGTTCTGTCTGTTTTTCCTAAGCGCTTTCTTGTTTAGCATGATTCTTTCTTTTAATTTCCTGGTGCGACATGCAGGATTTTTTTGCAAAGCCAGCATTCTTGACTGTCTCTGGCCAACTCAATGCCGAAACATATGCTACTGCTCTCTCTGACGTATGTCGTTATCCTCTCCTCCGTTTCAGCATCAGATTTGCAGAAGTAAGAGCGTGTGTTCATTATAATTGTAGGTGTATACATTTGGACCCACTTTTCGAGCTGAAAATTCCAACACAGCAAGGCATTTGGCTGAATTTTGGGTGAGAAGTGTCTATTTTTGCTTTCCATTTATTATTGAAAACAACTCTTTAAAATAATCTTTTTCAATAGATTTGAAATTTGTATCCGTCCTGTAGATGATTGAACCTGAACTTGCCTTTGCTGATCTGGATGATGACATGGCCTGTGCAACTGCCTATCTCCAGTATGTAGTATGTTACCTTTTCACTGGCCTTTCCTAGTTGGAGCTCTGATATAGGAAGATTTTGTTTCTGTATTTACATCTAATGAATGCTTTTATCTGTTGAAGGTGAGGCATGTACTTGAAAATTGCAAGGAAGATATGGAATTCTTTAATGCCTGGATTGAGAAAGGAATAATCGACCGACTGACGGTATGAGTTATTATTGATGAAGACGTTTTTGTTTGTTGTGTAGATTTGGCGCATTTGAGGGTGAAGTCTTTCGGACTATAGGTGTATGATCTGATGTGTGGGAGATCATTTCCTTGCTTCGCAGGATGTAGTTAATAAAGACTTTGTGCAGTTGACTTATACTGATGCTGTTGAATTACTTGTCAAATCCAAGAAGAAGTTTGAATTCCCGGTAATTCTCTTTCTTGTGCTAAATCAGAGCATTTTTTTCCATCGTTTAGCTTGGCTATGTCTAAAGAGTTTTTAAAAGTATCTTCTAAAGGTAGAAAAGCTTAGGCACTGTTTGGTAATCATCTAAACAATGCCTAATTCTGATTTTTTGTTTCCAGAATTAATTTGGGAATAGAATCGCGTTTGGTAAAATTTTTGTTCCTGGGAATAAATTTCGAGTGGAATCAAGAATAAAAAAAAAAGTTGATTCTTGTTCCGGGAACAAATTTGAGAATCAAAACCAACTCCTCTTCTTCTTCCCTTCCGCCATCCTGCGACCGCCGTCCACCCCCGCCCGCCGCTGTCCGCCTGTCCAGCGAGCTCGCCGGAGGCTCGCCAGGCCAAGGCGAGGTTCAGCGAGCTTGCCAGAGGCAACCCAGCCACCAGCGAGGCCGGGCAAGCCTCGTGACGCCCAGCCCGCTGGTGGCCAGGCGGGCCTCACCTAGCCCCGGCAAGGCTCGCCCAGCCCCGCCGGTGGCCAAGTAGGCCTCACCCAGCTGCTGGTGAGGCTCGGTCGACGAAGGTCGGCGACCTCCGGTGACGTCGCCAACCCTCGACCGGCGACCGGCCACAAGAAGAAGAAGAAGAAGAAGAAGAAGAAGAAGAAGAAGAAGAAGAAGAAGAAAAATAGGAGAAAAAGATAATAAAGGAAAAAAAGAAAAGAAAAAAGGAAAAAAGTAAAAAAATTATTTAAAAATTTAAAAAAAAAATATTGATTTGGAGCAGAATCAATGAGCACGGTACCAAACGCAATTCTATTCCAGAATCAGAAATTTTGGACAATTACCAAACGCGTTCTTTTATTCAGAATCAGTTCCAGAGAACAGAATAAAAAATAATCATTTCTGATCAGAATCTACTTCCGGGAATAGAATCGTTACCAAACGCGCCCTTAGCATCATGGAACTCCATTTTCTTTTATCTTTAAACTGAAACACGATGCAGAATGATCTTTTCTTGTTATAGAGTGGTTTTGCTGATTTATAGGTGAAATGGGGCTGCGATTTGCAAAGCGAGCATGAGCGTTATATCACGGAACAGGTCTTTCGTGGATGCCCAGTTATCATTAGAGATTATCCGAAGGTATGAGCCATAGTCTCCCTGCATTCTTTCTGTTAAAGCACCCCCCACCCCACAGCCCCTGCCCCGTTACCCAAAAAAAAAAAAAAAAAAAAATTCAGCTTTCAGTTTGCTTAATTTCTTGCCTATGAAATGAATATAATGCACTGAAAGCTTCTTTATACTTAATAATTTAGGATATCAAAGCATTTTATATGCGGCAAAATGACGATGGAAGGACAGTTGCTGCTATGGATATGTTGGTACCTCGGGTAAACTCGACTTCTTCCTTTTCTCTTCTATCATATGCCCTTCCTGATTTAAAGTCTACTAAGCGGCCAGTTTTAATAAGCATGAGGTGATGACATTGGCTGATTAATCCACACGATGAAAATGAAGCTATTAAGGGATTTCTCCCACAGAAAATTTAAAAAGAAAAAAGAGGAGAAAAAGGACCAAGGCCGATGTATCGGTTACTTAGAACCACCCTTTCCTTGGCCTTAGGCCTTAGGCCCATGCCTGAGTCTCACCATTAGATCCCCCATCGTTATTTACCCGAAGGAATAAAAGTGAAAATAAGCTCTACATGGATAGAATCTTCAGTTATAAAGGTCTGTTAAATTCGGATATTCAGGAAAAGTGACTTGTACCACCTTTCTGACAGATCAACAGGTTGTTTGTGTTCCTCTAGTTCCAGCACATATATTGTTTCCTGGTTTAAGTGACTCTGGGATGTGTATTATAACTTGGATGACTAATAAGCCTTTCTATTGGAGACAGCACATGAATGGATTTTAGATCATTTCTGTCCACATATCACTATGTCTTAGCCTAGTAGTACTTCAATTGACAAAGTTGAGGTAAAATCAGCATAAACCAATAGGTCTACCAGAGTATATAAAAATTGCCAACAATGGGTCATTCTACAGCCAAATTGTTTCCAAGCCATACCTCTTCACAGATGGGTGGGTATAAGGTTGTTTTCGGGCTTTCATGTCTAGTCTAGCTTTTTCTCTTTCTTATTAAATGGTGACTCTTTTGCAGATTGGGGAGCTCATTGGAGGAAGCCAAAGAGAAGAAAGGCTTGAGTATCTAGAAGCTCGTCTAGATGACTTAAAGCTGAATAAAGACAGCTACTGGTGGTATCTTGATTTGCGGCGCTATGGTTCAGGTGAGTGAGTTTCTGTTTAATCATATATTCCGATGTCGAAGCAGGCAATTTTAAACAACCATGATTGAAAACTGCGGCTTTTCATCCTCATGTGGCAGTTCCTCATGCGGGATTTGGGTTGGGCTTCGAGAGGCTTGTGCAGTTTGCCACTGGCATAGAGAACATAAGAGACGCAATACCTTTTCCTCGGACGCCTGGTTCATCTGAGTTCTAGTAGGATTATTCTTCTCTAATGTTGTTGCCGAGTTGCAGCTCAAGTTTCTCCTTTTTGGCCTCTAAACTAGGCAGTCTTTTTGAAGTTTAAACTTAGAAGTTTCTGTATATATATCATTCTTTAAGCGGCCTAACGATGCCATGCTCATTGTATTTGCAAATTGGCATTAGGCTTTGCAAGGGTATGGATCTCCGTAAAGGAAGTGCCCTCAGGAACGTGGTCTATCTTGTGCGTCGGACCAATATAATTCAATCCGTTGAATTTAGGCCGATCGAAAGGCAAAGGCTACGCCTCATCATTCTCGACACTTGGTTTTGTGATTAGTGATTACCGAAACCCGTGTATTGGCAGACGTCTATTTCACAAGCTTCTGCTTATGAGAAGTCCGCCCATCGTTGTGGAGCACGCAGCTGAGTATTAAGTTGCATACCATTTGTCATTAGGGGTAGGCCTTCGATGCACTCTGAGTATGTAATTTCATGTGGGTAACGCACCGCATGCGAAGATGTTAATATTCTTGGCGTGCCCTCGATCAGTTCAGCTTTATCAAATGACGAAGACGGATGATGTGGTGGTAGGAGGGAAATTGAACCCTCTATCATCGGCTAAAGATGCGTCATGAGGTTTTGTCCTATTCGAAACTTTTGCGTCTCCGAAGGCAGCAAACTGCGAAGCGAGCTACCAGAACAAAAGAAATCAAAGTTCAGAAAAAGAAGAAGCGATCATCAGAAAGTACCCGATGCGCAATTTGGTTGGTGTGTCAATATAACTAAGAGAAAATTCCGATTGACATTGGCTAAGCGAAACAAACTTAAGATCTGTGTTACTTTTCTCTCGAAATGAAAAGAAAAAAATTACAGCGTCTATGACGGATCGACTCTATATTGCAGTTGAGCATCGGAATAGGCCAAAAAGATTAAAAAAAGGGGTTACAAAAGAAGAACCACCAAGCCAACTTACGCTTTTACAATTCAGCGAGGCTCTCCTTCCTCCCTGTGAACCATCTGAATGTTCTCCTTTCAGGGACTATCTGTTTCCAAACAAATGAACAAATGAACTATACAAAAGCCGCCCCTGCAGACTTTTCTATTCTCGTATGTATAGAAACCCATCCCTCGTCCTAATATCAATTGATAATTAAGGTAATTTATCAGCCTTCAACTGTGAAGAATATACCTCGGGTGTAGATCCACTTGGTAAAGTGCCGGCGTAGGTGGTCCAGATCCGGTGCTTGCAAACATCTAAAACTATTCAAGATAATACAGGAGCTGGCTTGTGTGACCTTTCATCATTTTTATAAGATGAAGCGGCAATGGAACTCCGATTGATCACACGAAACAAAACTTGAATATTTACATGTTCCAACTCTCTGCTCAGAGTTCTTCCGACTGAAGAAAGTTTCTGCTCAAAGTTCCACTTCATGAAGGTCATCTGCAAAACCTCCGCCATTCATCGGCATGGGCATCGAAGTAGGATTGCTTGGCATATAAGCTGAAGGGGGCATGCCCAATGGCTCACCTAGAGGTTTTATCTCCGCATTCTTAGGTGGATTCAATGCATCATTGAAGCTTCCACTCCATGATGCTGTTCGGCGCGAGTGAGATTGGAAAGAACCATTTTCATTTGATGCAGCCCCTTTGCTTGGGATGTTACCCATGCTTGGGAACCTTTGCATGGCTGTTGAAGGAGGTGCAGAAGTCTTGAATAAGTCATATGCAGAGGATGTCGAAGGTTCTTCAGTAGTTGAGGTTTCCTCTTGTGCACTTTCAGCTATGGCCTCCATCGTCTGGTCACCTGATGATACTACTGGGGTGGGAATGAAAAACTTTGCATTGGCAGCAACTGCAGGTTTAACGGCTGGCACAGATGGTGACTGGAATAAGTTTGCAGGGCTACCACCACCTTGGTTGAAGGTGTCAACGTATCTGTCAAATCAACACAGAAAGGTTTTTACCTGTTTCTTATAAAAATGAACTAAAAGAAATGAAATCCCCAAAAAATAAATTATCCGTCAGCATTCATTGTCTAAAATGATTTTAAGTGAAAGAAACGATGAAATATCAACCCCACTCAATGTCAGAATAAAATATCATCCAACAAGATCATGTCCTGTGACAACAGCAATAAGTTTAAGTTGTTACAAAAAATAAGCACTGTGGAGTTATCACATAATTATGACTAAGAAAGTACCTTGATCTAACACCCATACGCCCTCGAGCGGAGAACTGATTTGAGCTGGGTGGAATGGGTGGAATTCCTGAGGTGTGGTCTGACGGTGTTGGACTTCTAAATTCGGGACTTCCATTGGGGACAAGTCCTTCACTCTTCAGTGCTGACTTCAGGTTGTAGTCAGGCATTCCGTTCTGGAATGTTGCGGTTGTCGGAGGAGGAGCGAAGGCAGGTTCCTCAGCAGGAGGTGCAGCACCTTCCTCTACCCATCTCTTTAGCTTCTCGTCATAGTAGAACTTATTCGTTTCGCCCAGTTTAGCCTTCAAATTACATGGCAGGCGACACAACATTCAGATCAGTTGCAGATATTGCTAATACAAAAGATTTAGCACAATCCATTAGTACTAAACCAAAGTACCTGACGATCTGAGCGTGGTCTCATTACTAGCCCCACGGTCTTCTGTAAAAGCTGCGAACCAAAACCAAACCTACTAAAGCGGGATGTCCTCTCTGACACTGAAGCTTTGCCCTGAGCATTAGCCGAGGTTATTTCATTTGATGAATCAACCTGATCAGAACTTAAACCAAAATCAGAAACATTGCGACTTCAACATTAACAGAAGTTTTCAAGCAAAAAGCAGAACGCTCCAGAAAGTCTCTCTTCAATTGCAAATACTCAAACCTGTCTAGGAGTCCTCCCAAAATCTGGTTCTGAGACACTTCTGTTTTGCATTGTCATTTTGTTGCTATCAGCCGGCCACTCCATTGAAGCAGATGGCATTAAAGATGACATGGCCATTGTTGATTGACTACTCAAAACTTTAGTAGCCACTGGCTGTTGGAATTGTTCGATACCTTGAATACTTGCTTGAGATGTTGATGGCGCAGGTGGTGGCAACCCCCCAACAACCCGATGCGCAGTATTGTCAAAAAAATTGAGCAGTTTACCAACTAACTTTCCCGGAGCCAAGTTTGCTGAATACCCACCCTACAAACAAGTTGTCCGTCAAAATGGTGATCGTGATAATTACTCACTCATAATTTAACCAGTTGAAGGATGGGACCTCAGTCTGCTAACTAGCTATGTGGTGCACGGTCTAAACTAACAGAACTCACCTGTTGATGGGTTCTAATCCTCTCCTCAAGAGATAAAACCGCTTGCTTCCACATCTCTACTTCGGGGGCTCGCCCAGTTTTCAGAGATTTCAACAGTGCTTGGCAGTACCTAAAAGACCATGCCACATTAGACTAAATGCAGTTTGAAAATGTCAAAATAACAGGAAAAGGCCTGATGCTTACTTCAGTGAGTCAGAAACTTTTCCCACTTCCGCCAACATATAGGCATATATGAGCTTATATGGCTGGAACGGTAGCAGGATAAACTGAGAGTTTCCTAGCACTTTTGAATATTCATATAACTCCGTCCTCTGTCCAAAAAACATGGCACAATAAGCTTCACACATTAAAATACAATTTTCTCACACTCACGCGATAAAGCAGAGGTGCCAGACTTATGGTTATATACAAGTGATCAATGTGTTATGACCAATGATTCAAAACTGATCTTAGCTTCCTCTAAGAAGTGCATTAGATCAACTCCAATCAAAGGCATCACTGGTGTAGCAGCCTAAAAAAATTTCATCTCTCCCACAACATCTTTCTCACCAACATCTGAATATCATCATCACTAAGATAGGATCAACCAATGCATTCCAATCTTATTAATAGGATATCTAACTAGTTCAGAGCCACAGACTTTCTGAAAAGGAAATATTCAAGTAAACAACAGGGCAATGGACCTACTGCTTTTGTCTGAACTTGGCATTTTACATGCCTGCCAACTGGGTTTGTGTGTGCGTGCATGTGTCCTATACTTCCTACCTAATCTGAACAGCATACAGATAGGCATTAGAAGGAAACCTGTTCCTATATCAACCTTCTATTCTACCGCAAACACATCAAGAAACACAGTGGAGTTCACTATTCGAGGATATGATCAACATTTCTCATTTCTACAGCTGTCGAAACAAATAAATTCAAATCTCTCCTTTCTGAAACAAAATTAACAGTAGTCCTCAAAGTCAAATCCCCAGCAAGATACCAAGGACGAAGAACTAAAAGTAAAAATAACTAGTGCTACGCAAAATTCTCATCAAAACTGTAGAAGAGATTCTAGTACCCTGATGATATCAAAAGCAGGAAAGACAAGGATTTGTGCAAGTTCCAAGCATCTTAATTACAATTTCTTCTGCCAATAAACCTCAACATGGCACCATATTTGTTTAAGGTAGATCTAACAAGATAAAAAAAGTCAACAGACCTCACAGAACAAGCAAACAACAAGAAGGTGGGAAAATAGATAAATAAGCTGCATAGCATGCGTATGGCCAACATAAAGTGCATGCAAACTTTATATTTTCTAGAGATGGAAGTACAAAGTTAATCAGAAAAAAGAAGCGTACAAGACTAGAGACCGAGGCAATCTGTTAGTCATAAGAAGTTTACACGGCAACATCACAAAAGATCATCGGTACACATGTACCTCCAAGAAATATCATTTCCGGAACACTCATTTAAAGAGCATGCAGTCTACTGAATGAATCACGGCATAAGAAAATGAAATTACAATAAGAAGCTGACAGCCAAATGAGACAGCAATACCTGCATAGACCCTGGACTAGCGTAAGTTCGTGGACATTTCCAGTGATCTGCTCCCACAAGACAGAGTCTTGCGGTGTCTGAATATGACTCAAAATTTGCTTCGGCCACTAGATAGCATATATGTGCTGCAATTATCTGAACCATAGATCTTGTGTAAAGACTCGATGGCATTGATTGTTGTGTAAGACTCAATTACAAATCTCCCATTCCTGTATGCAGGGAATAAAACAAATGCTAACGCACATACCTCACTTCTTTCCTTCCATAGAGAATCCCCAAGGTGAATAATTACAAGCTCATCATCTTTGGTTCTGTTTGCAGCAATTACAGCCAGATTTTCCTCCCAGTCGTCAAGCATACCATTGGTCCCAGGCTGTGAAGAAAGCAAAATATTAGTTAATTTTGAATAGATCATAACTACAATCGTAGAGTCGGTTATGATGCCGATGTCTCCCAACAGAGACACATTGTCAACTGTGAAGATATAACAATGAGATCAATTCAGTCATAAATAATCCAAGAGCTTTCACTCATTATAATGATATAAGTTTGGTCCATTTCCTACAATAAAAACTAGGAAGATCCACCAGATACAAGGTTCAACACATGCAGAATAAGTTTCATGACCAACTAAAAATAGGATAGCCACCCAAACACACCTGAGCAGGACGTTGAGACATAATCGTGGTAACAGGAGCACTAACGGGGTTGGTGTCTGCTGAAAAGACTTCAGCTGGTTGACCTGCAATAAGCAAGCACAATGTCCGCAACGGTGATCCAGGTACCATCTGTATGAGTGCCATTTGCTTTACAGTATCAACGTAAAACTGCAAGAAGCCAATTCCAATCCAAGAACCAGAAATACAGCCAAGCATTAGCCGCTCAAGATGTGCATCGTTAGTAAAAAGGGAATATAAAATAACATGAAAGGGCCACCTCACCTGATCCCCCAATTGTGAGGCAAGTATAAGGGCCGGTCCCCACAACTGACCTTCTTGTGCGCACTGTAGAGCCTCTTTCTTTCTTCCAGAAACCAGAAGATTCTGCACCTCAGAGGCAGTCGCCTACCCAAAAAATCCAAGATCATTTAAAGAACATGAGATCACTGCTCAAGGTGGAAAAAATTGAAAAGGTTGGGAGAGATTAGCAGACCTGAATTTGTTCAGGAGAAGGTAAAAACTGCAAGCAGCGGCTTTCAGAATTATAACCCCCAAATGGTCCATTATTTTTCTTAGCAGATGCAAAAAGTTTGGCAACTGCTGTTTCAGGACTATCACCTTCCTGTTAGGATGAAAAGATTCCAGGTACCAACTTAATTGTCCAGTCTATGACAACACTGAAAATGAAAGGACCCAAACAGAAAAGAAGAAATATAAAATCGAAGTTATGAAAAAGAACGAGAGTGATAACATCCTCAAACTATGGCACAAACTTCTGATTCAGCATTCCCATCAACCCGATTAGACTTCTCAGCAAATTAATCATAAGAAACCATGTCTAGATGGCAGATATCAACATTTGAAATTTTTCCAGTAGAGAAGCTGACTAAAAGTTTAAGCCAGAGGATATGCCATTTTTCTAAAGAAGAAAAGGAACCAAAGCATGGAATATGTATGCACATAAAAACCCTAGACGATGTATTTCTTTAAAGAAAACCTACTGCGTCACATGAGACCAGTTCTTTTAGAGGAAGTGAGACAACCAATTTTAGAGATCTCAAATTTGAAGGAAAGATGCCAATCCGCAGTTGATCAAGAGATGCAACAGCAGAGTAAGAAGTATAAACTTAAAAATAGTTTCTTTGTAACAATTTCCTGGCAGAATATGTAAAGGCTGATGTGCATAGACCTCATAGAAATGATAAAATCATCCAAAACAAAGAATAAGTCAGAACCAAAGTTGATAGCAGGTCTGAACAAAATTTTACCTTAAAGGCCGTTTCAGTGCCAAAAGGAGATCGCAGTTTACCATAATGCTGACAGGCTATCTTCAGCAAAGACAGAAGCAACTTCAAAGCCTCTGCCTTTTTATAATCCATATCTGGTGATTCACAATTCGCAATCCTTTCATCAATCCATTTGTTCAATTCTTTACTTCCAGCACTTCCACCAGCTAGAGGACCAGGAAAGGTTTGTTGGCACAAAGCATGCAAATAGTTGCAAGCACCAACTCCATTACCCGAAGCATCATTCTTCTTTTGGAATACTTCAAGTATGTTGAGGACAGCAATTGAGCTCCCAGAAGAATCCTTCACACCAAAACGAGGGAAAACGACAAAAAAATGAGAGCTTTTTTAAAGCAAGAGTAGCATAACGTTAAAGATCCACTCTATCTGAACAGTCTCTGCAATGAATATACTTCAACAGCAAAACACAATCCAGAGGAATTTCAGGAACATGAATTCTCTTCAAAGTATAGAACCATAAAAAGAGAAAAATATCCCTTTCAGCTTGCCAAGACCAAATTAACTGAAGGAGAAGTCTAAAAGACAAACCTGGCCTCCATATGATGGGTTACTGGCAAGAGTTGCATCTTTCATTACTATGAGTTTTCCACCAAATCCAAAAGTAACTAAGGCATGGGCAGGACGCCCTGCCGAAGATAGTCCTAGGTTATGTGCTGGAGTAAACTGATGAGTACCCTGAAAGGATTGCTGCGTAAAATTTACTGGCTTCTGATTCGCATAAAAATCATTGGGGAAATGCAGTTGATCTTGCTGCCCAACATTTGCCTGGTTGAATGGCTGACTGGGGACAAAGCTCTGCGATCCAAAAGCCTTCTGAACCTCACTCGTATTCCAGCCTGATTTTCCACGTGAGTCAACTGCCCCAAAAGAATTAAATGAATTCTGTGGATTGATGTGGTTATTTGCAGCAACTTCGGAGCCATACAGAGAGTCAAATTGCTGTTTTCCTCCAAAATTTGAAATTGCATCACTTTTTGCGACTGTTCCTGGTTGCCGTGTATCATTCCTGCTCAGTTGACTGTATTCACGATGTGATCCATCCCAATGACCATCCTGGCTTTGACCAACGTTAATTTGTGACCCATAATTGTTAACCTGCCCGTAGTCACCATGAACGCTATTATGAGCTTGACTCATAAAATCAGTGGTAATCGATCCATCTTGATTCTGGTAACCATGAGATTGACCTGATAATTGTAAAGAAGAAGTATAACTGTCTAGTGTACGCCACTCTTGGGCAATCATATCATAATACCAACCAGGGTACTGAGGATCAAATACCATATGATCCGGATAGCCGTTATTCCCCTCTGAAACCTGATTCATACTATAGACACTCTCAGTTGTCCCAGGCTCCGCAGCAGTTTCCACAACAGACTGAGTGGTTTGTTGCAAATAAGAAACCTCTGATGTTCCATCAGAACTAGCAGGCCATTCCTGACCTGTAGTATTATCAGAGTTCCCTTGGAGATTCATATTGGGGTCGTAACCATCCACTTGATACCACTGTCCGGTATTGGAGTCATATCTCCACCCTGGATACATATTTTCCCAATACTGACTAGCACTAAGATCCTGCACATTAGCGCTTTCGTCATGGCCAGCCCCATAGCCTTGGTCCTGCTGAGGCTGTGCATAATGTGCAGAGTTTTCCAATCCATCAGCCTGATATTCAGCATTACCTGCTGCAATTAATGACTCATGGTTTGAATCCTCCGGAAAATTACCGGGGAACTCCCCACCGCTATTGTCCAAGCTAGTGAAAAAATCGGAGTAGGATCCAAACCCATGGCCCTGGGGATGCTCAACAGCATCTGCATGAAATGAGCCCCATCCCACTTCCTTGATTTTCCCGCCAGATCCACTATCCTTTTCATTAGATGGATCAACCAAATCTTGAGACCCTGTGCCACTATTATCATTCGACGCAATCAGAGTGTCAAACTCGAACGAACTGGCCGATGCCAACGCACTGCTCGCATCTGCAGCCACGCTCAGCGATCCCAAAGCCGCATCCATATGATCTCCGCTCCCCATTGCATCGTGCCCACTCCCATCATTCGAACGCTCCACCGCTGCACCTTTAATCGGTCCCGCATCAACTGCAGGACCGAGATCAGATGAGTCCGGAGGCAGAAGAGCCTTCTTCTCACCCGCGGGCGGCGCGACCTGAGCCACCGCTCCGAAATCAGCGGAATCCTCTCTTCCCAGCTTCGGATCAGCTAATCCGCCCGAATCCTCAATGCTCAAATTAGAAAATTTCCGCGCCGCATCGGAGGTGGAAGCCGAGGCCGATCCCGGAGGCCCGAAATCGTCGTCGTCCACCAATTTGTCGAAAAAGTCCTCGTCGGTCTGATCCTCCACCTCGAATGGAGGATTGCTCGCCATCGGACCTAAACAACGGAAAACCCTAAACCTCCGCGATCCCCCTCAAGCCCCCGCCCGGGATCACGCCGACCCTCCCTCCGCCCGCCGAACCGATCCTCGAATCCGGATCCAAACCGGACGCCCCCAGAAAAATCAGATAAAAAAAAAAAACACCGCGGGGGCGCTCGGAGACGCCGCGGCGAGCTTCGAGATCCGACCCGGCGGGGGCAATTCCGCCTCGAGAACCGACGAATCGGGGGTGCCTCGGATCGGGGAGATCTAGGGTTCCTGGCGGCCCTCCGATGCCGGCGTCGATTCCTGGCAACGGGACGCCTCGAGGATATGCGAAATTGGACTTGCAATCAACGCATTCAACACCACCCTAAAAAAAGACCAAAAAAAAAATTTTTTGAATATAATTATTAAAAAAGACTGAGAATTGAGCTGGCGACGGGAGCAGCAGCCAGCAGCCAGCAGCAGCAGCAGCAGCAGCAGCAGAAGGAAGAAGAAGACGAAGAAGATGAAGCAGAACTCACTCAATTGAGGTCGAGACTCGCGCAGGGATGGGAAAGAGAGAGAGAGAGAGAGAGAGTTTCGCATCAGCCACCCACCCGGTAACCAGAGGCCTCTTGACTCAATTTTTTTGCTTCATTTTTCCTTTTCTTTATTATTCGGTTTATATTCGTCTGATTTTGTGGAAGCTGCGTATTTCAATTTTTCTTTTTTGTTTCTGCCCCCAATTTCACACCGATTGCTGTTTTTCTGACCCTGTACAGTGTACACTTTCTCCTCCTCCTTTCATTTTTCCTCTTGGCTTTTTCCGTCATTTACTTTTGAGTTAATATCACAAAAAAACTAAGATAGTACGCATATAATAAATTTACCCTCCGTTAATTTTTAATAAATTTTATTATCAAATTATTAAATTGGATCAACTAGTTTGGGATTTTACTATCCATTTGTCGCTAGTGTACAATTTTAAGATTTTTTGTAATATTAATATAATTTAATAGAAACTAACAAATATACCGGTTTGGGTTTTTGATAAGAGTAAATTCACCTTCTTCATAATATTAACCATTTACTTTTTCCTCTTGTTTTTTTTTTTTTTTACTATTCAATGGATCCATCGAGCCACACTCGTCTCAATTAATCCTCCCTGAGCGTGACAATTCAATAATATGATACGCATTAGTTATTGGATGATCACGCGGCCCTGGGTGAATGAAGAAAATGGTGATTCGAAATCGACAATAAATATGTACAAGACATACCCGTTACCACCTTAGGATTTCGATCACTCTTATTTACTAACAGCAAATCTGAAATCAATACGAGTTGGACTATCAAGTAAATAGCTCGAAACCAATTATCTAAAGAAGATATTTCACAATTTTTTAATGAGTAAGGTAATCTTTGAACAAAGACACAATAAATTTCTAAACTTTTTCAATTGTCCCAAGTCATCCTTGAACCTTTTTGTATGATCCAACTTTCAAAGGATTTTATTTAACAAGTTCACACGGAGGCATCCCTTAAATCTTTAATTAATGAATCCAAGCGCGATTCTTCTCGCACTGTGTATAATTGGTGATTGAAGATATAACATCCTTTTAGTATTTGATATGATAAAAAGTATTTGACAACACTCCTTAACATAACTCTTTTCTAAATTATATGTTTGTTGTTCTAATACACTTATCTCTTGGATAAAAATGATGACATGATCGTCCGGCCATGTCAGCAAGTTGCCCCTAACTAATTCCTGACGTGGAATAATAAAAAATAAAAGGACGAAAAAACACGGATCAGATGGGGAGGGGGAGGTAGGAAGGAGGCAGATCGCTACCAAGGACCAGAAACGCACCGCACATGCTTCCACCTAACAATTGGGCTGAGATGTAATTGCATGCCTTGTCATTTTTCCACGTCGTCTTTGGGTGTATTAGGTGTTTTGTCTCTTTTGACCTTCATCTTTAATAAACCTATTTAAAAAAAAAAAAATACAAACTTCCAGCAAACTAGTCCATCTAGTGATCGCCATACCATTTTCCTTTCTCAAAATATACCGTTTTCTGATTTCGTGTGATGTTAAGGGTGTTTTGATCTCCAATACATTAAATCATATAGAAATTGGACTTTTTGAATATCACGTCTCCTCCACCACCAAACAAATCTAGTCCCTAAATCCAAGGCTCAACCCATTAGTTTCTCCACCATGGCCACGTCGCCCCCGACTTCCATTCCTCAGATGACACGGGATCAACCTCACGGATGCTGCTCGTGCACTGATTACTGATGTTATCACTTGCTCTTCCTGCTGGATCCTGCTTGATCTGGCTCTCACTTCATCGAAGCTCAGATTAAGACCCTTGTGCGCGTCGGATCGTCATCGACGAAGACGACATCAGTGGCGTCAGAGGAGGAGATCCGACGAGTGGACTGAGGATGACGACATGGTCGTGACTCATGAGCGAGTCCGCTTCGAGGGGACTTGCGTGACTTAGGAGAACGTTGCGGAACTCATCCTCTGGCTTCACCATTGCAGCCCGGACCGTGGAGTTGATCTTGTCATCCTGCTAGCCGCTTCCTCCACTGTCCAATAAACCGACCGCCGACGTCGAATAATGAAGCTTGTCCACAGCACCAAGGTAGCAGTCGATCTCTTCGCGATTGACCTCGGAGATCATCTTCTCCCTGCCGTCTTCCCAAGAGGCCATGCTTCGGTACCTTGGTCCTATACCTAGGTAACTAGCACTCGGACTTGGTCCATCGAGGTTGGGCTCGGTTCCTTGGTGGCTGGGTCCGGGTCCACCAAGGCTGGCTCAAGTCCCTCAAGGCCAAATCTGAGATCTCAATGTCCGTGGCTAGCTCACCAGCGGCCATGCCAAAGTACCCGATTCTTGTACCCATGTCATTAGCGCCCGACATGAGTCCATCGAGGCAAGCCTACATATATTGAGGCCGGGCCAAGTTTCTTGACAACCAAACTCCGGTCTAGAGAGATTGGGCCTAGGTCTCTCGAGCCAAAGTTGAGACCTCAATGCCCAATATCCATGCTTGGCTCCTTCGAGGCCAAGGCTGGGTCCCTTGAGGTCGGTCCTCGTTGCTCAATGATGGGCTTGGGAACCCATGCCTAGTCCTCAATGGCCATTCCCGGTGCCCAACTATCTTACCCAAGTCACTAGTCACTAGCCCAAATCCTTCGTGGTCAAGCCTAGTTCCTCGATAATTGGACCCAGGTCCACAATGGTTGGGACTAGGTTCCTCGAGATTGGGCCCGGGACCATGGTGCCCAATACCACGGGGGCCAAGCCCCATATCCCTCAAAGCTTAATCTGGGACCTTGGTGCCTTTGCTTGAGTCCCTAGTGGCCATGCTTGGTTACTCAGCTTCCGCATCCAAGTCACTAGCACCCTACCCAATCCATTGAGGCGAGCCCGAGTTTTTCGAGGCCAGGCTTGATCCCTAGTGGCAACCCAGCTCATCGCCAAAGTCCCCAGCACCCAACTTGGGTCCATCGTGGTTGGGCCCGATTCCTCCCCTCCATAGAGAGAGGGTGTAAGTCCCTTGAGATCGGGCCCAAGACTTTGATGCTCATGCCTGAGTCCATTTAGGTCAAGCTTGGAAACTTGGTGCTTGTGCCTGAGTCTCCAATGACTATACATGGTACCTCCTCCCTCACCCAACTCACTGCCGCCCTAATCCATTGAGGATGGGCCCAAGTCACTCGAGGTGGGACCGAGGACCTTGAGGTCAAGCCCAAGACCCAAGTGCCCATACTCAAGAGCCGATGCTTGAGCGCATATCCCTTAGGAGTTGTTTCGCAATAGAGGCTCTATTGTTCAGATGTAGTTTTAAAACTCGAGGAAGGCTGAGTGATAAAGTGTTGAAGCGAGGGAGGGTAATTGGCATCTTCCCAAAATTTCACGAACATATCCAGATCGTCTTTCCCTTTGCTCGTGATCGATTCAACGATGGTTGAAGAACTTCTATGAAATTAACAAAAGAGAGTGGACTCAAGATCCTTGAGTGACTACAACACGGTATTGTTACATGACCATGTCAATTCTGAAGAAAGTATCCTTCGCTTGGAGATCATTTCCACCGTACTCGATCCGTAGACGGATATTTAGTAGTGCTTTTCTCTTTTCAATTCGAGATTAGACGATATCGTAGATGCCGCGGCGGCTCAAGTTGGTAAACGATGTCTGCGATCTTTCAAGCTGTCGAAAGTCGAAAATAGGAAACTTGCTGGAAAACGACATGGAACCAGTAAACGTAATCCCGCATTATCCGACATTAATTATCTGCTGACTTTCCCACGTTTGGAGACGCTTGTTAGGAACCAGCAAATATGGTCTCGATAGTACGACACGTCGCGAGTTGCAACACGTAAGGTCGTGGCCACAGGATGATTTCGGGACGCGATTGTCCTGGTTCCTAACACGGTGTAATGAACGTCGCGGTGAATGTTTCGTGCGTGATTTCGATGTAAATCTGGTTTGTTTTCATTACTTTTCTGTGGATCACATGCATCACTTTGCCGGCTCCAGTACAAGAGTAGTTGTATGGCCGATAATAAATTAAAGAGTTGTTGGTAGTTGAAGCTTCACACCATCGCTTGGTCAAATACTCCCCATCAATAAGTCAATTCTTCGACCTTTTTCCGTCTTTTGCATGTGTGTTGGAATTGTCAAAAATTTCGAAAGATTTTAGTGGGTAAACAATCCCAACCTTTAAGTGAAATTTTAATATAATTTTATTAGCCAAATACCTCCGACGTGATGATTTAAGCATGACGTCATTTTGAGTAAAGATGTCCACGGCAGCATGGCATGTGTGACTACCGGTGATTATTAAATTATCATATCGGTACTTTTTGACGATAATTTGATGAAAGAAAGCATTAGAATTTTGTACAAATATTTAAGCTTATATTGATAAAATTAAAAGGTTTATTAAATTGGTATTTATACAATGATATTAGAATTGATTTAATAATTATCTCGATTTTCAAACTTTTAGAGCTGCGACGATAGATGACTTAGGAGAGAGAAACTCACCAAAAGAGATAATAATAATAAAAGGCCCACACTTCGTTGAGTAGTCAACGATAAAATTCAATAAATCCCTGGGGACAAATACCACCAAAAACTTTAAATGACACAAATACTCTAAATCTTTTTTTTTGGTAAAGTACTCTAAATCTTTTTTGTGTCACCAAAACACTTAAATTTGTATTAATGTGAC
Source organism: Eucalyptus curtisii (assembly GCA_017140595.1). Classification (NCBI taxonomy): domain Eukaryota; kingdom Viridiplantae; phylum Streptophyta; class Magnoliopsida; order Myrtales; family Myrtaceae; genus Eucalyptus; species Eucalyptus curtisii. Next base: position 20,508,978 of record CM029497.1, read on the forward strand.
AAAAATACCTTTCTCTATGAGAAATATCCTAACTTTGCTGATCGTCACATCAATATTTAATTTTTTTTGTATCGCCAATTCCAAACTCTTACCAATGTTGCAAAAAATACAAGTTTGGAATTTTGATAAATAAAGGAAAAAAAAATAAGAAAAGAAATGAATATCGATGTCCTAGGAGGCATAATTTAAGATTTTTTGTGATAATAATAAGTTTGAGATATTTGTGACACAATGAGTATAGTTTAAAGTTTTGATTGCATTTACCCTATCTTTTTTTAACTTCAATTCACTGATTAAGGAAAAAAAAAAATCTCAAGGCTGTGTGTCGAAAATCTAAAGAGAAAGCCATCTCATGACGAGAAGAGATTAAAATAGATCACAAGTTAATTCTAGTTCACAAGGCCACAATGACAACTGTAAGATCTCAAAGTTGATTTATTTTTCCTGATAATACAAAGATACTAGCAAATACCCAACTATTGGGATGCTCATGAAACATCCCGTAAGCTCCATGAGCTGGTTAAGTCCTGATCTTTGACCTGTGCATACGGTTCTAAACCGGAGCGATTTGAGTTGCGTGATTATCCAAACCTTGAATTTGATTGACTGAGTTTGTCCAACACTGGTATTAGGATGTTAAACATTAGCCGCCGCCAGAAGCATTGGACTTTTCTAGGACTTCTTTCGAGGAACTATTTGAACTTTGAAGGACGACTAATGTCTACGCCTTACCTAATTAAATCGCCTACCTAGGTAGAATAATTTAATGTCGGTATCCAAATTCAACCACTTCATTGTCTAAGCAAATTAATCGCAACCGAGCTCTACAGAAAGTTAGACTTGTGGCTACCAATCTAATGATGTGGGAACTATTCATCGATATTGACACCAAATCCTTTTTGCCCTTTATGTTGTATTAAGTATTAACTAAGATGATTACACAATTCGATATAGGAGAGATAAATAAAAAGTATTTTGACTGACCCTTTTTTTTCCCTTTTGAAGGGAAAAACTGAAGTTCAAAATAATTGTTGCTTTTGATAATATTCTTTTCTTTTTTTTTTTTTTGGGTGGGGAGAATCACGTGATGCTCCAAAAGCGAATCCCAAATGTCTTGCATTCAACACGATAAGAATCTCTTTTCCATTTTCTTTATGGAAAGAACAACAATTACATTAACTGGCTAATTGATTGATGAACAGGGATAGTGATTCTTCTCACGATCAATTGCGGGGCCAAGCCTCTCCATAATTCAGGCCGAACCCTATAAAGGCCTAATAATGCAACTAGTCAGTGCATGTCCGTGAAGCTTTGAAAAGCTTTAGATTGATTCTAACAGTATTCTTTAACACAATCATCTGTCTAAACGCTATCTTTTCCACTACTTAAGAACCGTTTCTGCAAAATAACAGATCAAATGAAGAAAACAAAGCCATATGAACTCGATTAATTACCTTGAAAAATGGCAAGAAAACGGGTAATCACCGGCTGATAATTTCTTTTTACAACGAAATGAGGAAATAGAATTGAAGGAAAATATTGAGCACTAGAGAGGAAAAATATCATTTAGATAGATCAATTTACATATATATACATATACAAATCGATTAGATTCATTTCAAGCCAAAATGCAAAAACATACAAGTCTCATGATCTTCGTTGTTCCCGGTACACATCTCACTTGTTTCTAGCTGTAAGACAATAAAGAATTCCAAGCTCATCGTCAGCAAATCATCATTATATTGTTAAGATCTCTTCTTCTAATCAGAGAAGATCAAAGACAGATCCAGCTGACTAAGTTCTTGTTGTATCAGTGCTGTTTTAGTGAGCCATTCTCGATTCGGAGTGAACTCATTTGATAAGGTTCAAGAAAGCTGGTGGGCCGAGAGCAAGCATCGGCGTTCAAACAGATCTGAACAGCACGCTTCTCTTTCCGCCATTAATCCCGGCACATATTTATTCGACTTAGGGAAAGTCCCCAAAAGAGGGTGAGAAAAAAGAGAGAAAGAACAGATCTGTGGGGACATTTTTTTTTTTTGGTTGATGTTGGGAGTGTATGCATCGCTCTCTACGTGCCCACAGTTGTCACGCAAAGCTCCGTTAATATTTAAAGCGTTCGGCATGGCAAACATTCATTGCCCGTGACATGAGGACGGGGTTTTTCCTTTTAGATAATGAAGGTTGGACTTACTTGTATCCAAAGGTATCGACACACATATATTATATATAACCCATGAAATTGAGCAGGCCAATTAAATTTGTGCTCGGACAAAGAAATGATGTTTAAGATACGTTTGTTTCGCGAAAAATGAATAATTTAAAAAATATTTTTTAATAATAATTATTTGTATTGTTTATAAAAATGAATGGAACGAAAATATTTTCATTATCCGTGAAGATATTTAGAGATAAATTGTTATTGATAATAAATTATACCAAGCAATACAAGCAATCATATTTAGAAAAAATGTTTTCCAAATCCTTCATTTTTTACGAACGGAACTTTAGTATTCTTTGCTCGATTGAAAGGATAGCATTTAACGCATTAAGTTTCATGGGTCGGGGACCATGTTTCGATATATAATATATACGACATTTGATCTTTCTTCATACATATATTTAACCACTCACACTTTAGAAGTTATTCATTTAGAATGAATTATGACCCATAATTTTTGCTCCGAACTCTGTAGGGTTCTTCTAGAATCAAAATGAATACAATGTAAGTAAATTAGATGATTGGAAAACTCCACTCTAAATTTCGTTGGATCAAGCATTTGATCCAATCATACACTCTGGGAAATGATCATGCCCTTGATTTGTCCTAGACCTTTATAAGTTGCAACTTTTAAGTTAGTATGTGGGACTAATGTCGAGTTGACCTATATATGTGCAAAAAACCAAGTGAAAAAAACATATGATGATATTATCAAAAAAATTATCAAAAAAAATCTTAGTTTGTTGTATGAATGTCAATTCAATTTTTTTTTTGCTAATTTAGTTCTAAACTTTTTTATGTTCTACCAACATAGCTCTTTCGGTCAATTTAAAAAATCGCTAACATGGATATTAACCGTGTTAACATAGACGATTTTCGTAATTTTTTTTTAAAAAAAAATTTCTAAAAGTATTATTTTTTTCCTTTCTATTTCCCTTCACCGATTGCTGACCATATGCCAAGGGTGACACTAGTGAGGGTGCAAAGGTGGCAAGGGTTTGGCAATTGTTGCCTTTGCTAGATTTGATTACCTATGGCTCGCAACTTCATCGTGGCTTAGTGACCAATGGATAAAAACATGAAGAAAGGAGAAGAAGAAAAAATTTAGAAAATTTCAAATATTGATAACATCAGTGATGGCTGCGCTACGTAAAATGACCGGCGCTAATTAGATTGTCTCATTAGCATTTTCTCGTTACAAATGGTTGTTTGTCAAAAGTTCTATAAATAAATTGAAAAGGAGTTAGTATTTAATAAATAAATTTATGACTTGTTTTATAATTGTCACTAATATTGTCAGTGGCAATGGCACGAAGAAGGTAAATAATAATTTATCGTTCGATTATTTCGTTAAAAATTGATTATATTGAGAAATCAATAGTCGAGACGGTTTAGGAATTTATGAGGTTGCAATGAGGTGACAGCCTGACAGGGAGAGGGGTGGACTGGGCCACCGGCTGCTCCGAGAAAGGATGCGGTGGGGAGTTGACCAAAATTCCCGGTCATTTTGCCAACAAGTCCCGGTGGCCTTTCTCGCGAAGGGTGCCTTCAGTCACGCTGACCGAATCCACCCACGATTCCCTCCAATTTCCCAATCCTGCCCCTTCCCCCCCGTTCTCACCTTGATCGGCAGAGGATGCAAAACATTTGACCTTTTCCTTTTCTATTCTTCAAAGAAGGGGGGCCAAAAAAAAACCCTCGTTCCCTGAATTCACTCACGACAGTTTTAGAATGTACAACCGCATAAGGCCAATCCCCAAAATTTCATGACATCCTTACAGAAAGGCTGACTCGCGACGCGTGAAATCGAATCGTCTAAATAAATCATGAAATTATAAATGAATGATGCGGATTGTGTAGAAAAAAATAAACACCATCGCAATGTCTACTCATCTCGCTCTAAACTAATCCTTATGCATGTACTAGGGGGATATAATCCTAGTATATTCTCATGTATTCTTTAATTAGGAAGCACCCTTCATCAGCTCTAAGCTATTTGTACCCATTTCAAGTTTGGTCTTACCTAATACCCTGGCGTTATTTTCTGCAAGAAAGAGGCTCTGTCTGGGTTGGCTACTGACTGGCTATTGCCTATGCTGATAGATGCTCCAAAACCCATGTGTATTTTCTTCTCCTTCTCATGACCCATTTGGCCTTTTGAAGGTTCCAAAGGGAGATCCCTTGGGAATATGTGATGACAAAATGGACAACAGTGCCCTCTGAATACCTAAAGAGCGCCTAAAAATGACATCTTTTTGTTTCTTTCTTGCCAATCCATCTGATCATCGAGGACCTAACTCAGCCTTGGCCTAGTCTTTTCACTTTAACTCATGATTATTTCTCTCAAATGCCAAATCTTTATGTAAAGCAAGAAAACAAGGGGGAGACAGCATATGTCTGAGGGTTGAGCATCCTTAGGAAGCAAGATTCATCACATGCAAAAGAGAAAAAGAAACCCACACAGGGCAACACGAGACGGACGAAAGTATCCCTGGAACCAGAGCAGGACTGTGCAGTGAACTTGCCTCGCTCATTCTTCTTTTCTTTTTTAAGAGGGGGAATTAGATTAATATAAAGCCTGACTGATCTTTCCATGGGAATATTTACTATGACAGCTCTCTCTCTGTCTCTGCCAGCTTACAATGCTTCGTTCTCTCCGAGGCAAACAGCGCTAGTTTTGTGGATCTTCCAGTTCAGAAAGTGGAGGGTTCTGCACATTTCCATGATTATCATTCACAGCGGAAGATACTAACTATTGTCTTTTTTTTTTTCTTTTCTTTTTTTCAAACTTCATGTGGAGAGGGAGGTTATTTGTGTAATTCCAGTTTGGAGCTTCTTCTGGTTCATGCTCAAATGATTGATTCCATGCTTCACGCTTTAGCAACAATAACTTAGACAGTGGACAAAAGGAAAAGAGCGAAAACACACAGAGAGAGAAAGAGAGAGAGAGAGAGAGGGAGAGAGAGAGAAACGAGTTGAGTTCTAAGTTATTTCCAACTGATTGATGCAATAGATACGATAGCTGTATGAGTATTGAATGATGAAAAGGTTCCATTGAAGAAGGCACTAAAACAAGAATTGCAAGAGATTAATAACAGAGGCGGAGCAAACACTGTGCATTTCCAGAGCAGAGACCATGTCCTGGTCCACAAGCAATCCCCAAAATGTACTTACATTGTCAGCACAATTGCGCCTAAACAAAAAGCGAAAAGCCAACCCGGAAAAAAAAAAGAGAGAGAGGAGATAAAAGAAACTTGATCGTACTGTTACTTTTCTGATGATGTCCCTCTCAGCCTGCCAGGGAAGCGAGCATCGGTTCGTTCCCAGCATTTCCACAGAATTAACTGCTGTCTAGAGATGAAGAATTTCGAGAAGCCATTTGCAGTCAAATTGAATGAACTTCGATGCAAGAAGAAGCAACTCGAGAACTAAAAAGCACCTGATCATATACTCTTACTCCTAAGTTCTAATCCATCACCAGAAGAGCAAGCAAAGAACTTTTCTTCCTAGCCATCACCAATGGGCAAAGATCAAAGGAAATGGAGTGTGAGTCACCTAGCAAAAACCAATGAAAAAAAAAATAAAAAATTCTTCTGCGATCTCTCTCTCTCTCTCTCTCTCTCTCTGTGCGCGTTTTTTCAATTCTTGATGGGTTGGGTGAATTCTCCATCATCAGACACTACACTGAAGTCATCCTCCTCCGCTGGAGCAGGCAGGTTGAGATCTAACAAATTGGCCGAGACTTTAGACCTGGAGCTCTGAGCACCATCGCCATTACCACCGACACTTGATCCTCCTAATCCCATCATGTGAGATCTCTTGTGCCCACCCAGAGCCTGTCCATTCCCAAACACCCTCCCGCAGAACGGGCACTCGTAGACCCTCTCTTTCTTGCGCGCCATAACCATTTCCTTGCTCGAACTATCACGCCTATCTCTCTCATCTTCTTGCCTCTTCTTATCACAACCCATCAACCCAACAGACTTCCTGTGAATCACTCTGTGCCCACCCAATGCCTGTGAAGATCTGAACACTTTCTTGCACACCTCGCACTGGTGGTGCTTCCTCTCAGCTTCATTCCCCATCAGATTACCCTTTTGCCCCTCCTGAACTTCTTCACGATCGTGATCATCACCATCGCGACGTTTTCTCCTCCACTTGTCCCGCGAGAGCAGCATGAGGCACATGGCGACATCCTCTTCCGGCGAAGTGTCGGACACCGAGCTCAACGGCTCCGGCTCGGCCGGCGAGCTCGGCTGGCTCGGCTTCAGCTTCTGCTTCCTCTGCTTCTCGTCCTCTGCATTGTCGTCGCAGCCGCCCAGCTTCCTCCTGGTCCGCTTGGATCGCCTCCGGGTCGGGTTCCTCGACTCGGTCTCGCTCTCTCGGTCCTGCACGACGGCGAACCCGGAACCGCCGGAGAAGGAGAACTCGGGATCTGCACACTTGAAGCTCCTCCTGGGGTTCTCCCTCAGCCCGTAAATCAGGGACTTCTCCTCGATCTCCTGATCTCCGCGCGACGACTCCTGCTCCTCCTCCTGCTGCTCCCCCTCCTCCTCCTCCTCCTCCTCCTCCTCCTCCTCCGGCGAGGAGGACGAAGGATACGAGGTGATCGACTCGGCGACGTGGGTCCGGTGAATCTTGAGGCTGGCCAGATGGGCCTTCATGTGGCCGCCCAGAGCTCGGCCGTTGGCGAAGGTCCTGAAGCAGAGCTTGCATCTGGGTCTCTCCATCGACGCCGGAAACCAGGCAAAGATCGAAACTTTACGAAGCTCGGATGCTGAACTCCGCCCGGTCCCTGCCTCTCCCTCTCTCCCTCTCCCTCTGAGACGGTGGAGAGATTTGGGAACTGAGAAATGAGTAGGTGACAAGCATTCCTCCACCAAAAAAGGACACACCTTTGTTAATTTCCTCGGGTTTTATAAATTATGTTCGGGTAAAAAAGCAAAACGTTTGTGTGCCGAAAAGAAAAATTAGTGAAAAAGAAAGGGAGTTAATCTGGTGATTAGGCAGGATCAAGGACACGGAAATGTCTGATCATGGAAAATGGGACGAGGCACAAGAGAGAGACATGCAAACCTTGCCCCATTTGGGGGTTGTACCACTACCGCCTTTTCTATGCTCTTCTTTCCTTCTTTTGGTGGAGGTGTCCATCAAAATACCAACATTGTCACAAAATTAAAGCCAAATTTCCATTTATCTCGACAAAAAAAATACATAACCTTTTTATTGTTGTCTTAAATTTAGCACGATCTTGTAAATGTCATAAGAAAATACGCAACATTTTGTAATTGTTTCGAATTTTAACATTGGTTAATATTCTATATAGCGTTACCTTCATATGTTCCATGTGTTAAATAACGTGAATATTGCCGTGATGGCATACACATTAGCAACTGCTGCCCCTCAAAACCACGTCGCGCAACCCTTTCTAGCCAGCAAGATTTAATTTGAAAATAGGGATGAAGAAGACTAGAAATTGGAGCAAGTGAGAGTTTGGGCCTGCTATGAGTTAAAGTTACTCTTTATATTGGACAATGATGGGATTAGGTTGACAATTCATGTTCACACGTTACATTTGGGGTTTGTAACCAAGCCAAATTCGGTCATTGAAAAATAGCATTTTTCTTGTTGATTGTGCGGTGAAATTTATGGCGTCGGTTCGTGTTTAACATGTGAAAAAGATGATTACGAGAATGGATGAAATATTAGTAGATGCTAAATTTGCAATAATTGCAAAAGGATGTGTGTGTTCCTTTTTTTTTTTTTTGAGATATTTCGTGTTAAATTTGTAATAATGATAATATATTGTGCATTTTTTAAGAGGTTTAAAAGTTTGTATTAGTTTTTCACCTACGGTAAAATGTTCTTGTACTTTTTTCCTAATTGGCCAAGAAATTCTCAGATGGATGAAGGTGCAAGTACAGACAAACAACTGAAATCCTTTTTCTTTTTTACCTGCTTTAAGCTGCTTAATAATTTGTTGTTGCCCACAATTGGAGTTGAAAAGGGAAAAGAGTGGGCTACTTGTCTTCTAGACACTTGAAATGATCAGCTTTCCCTGCCACTATCATGACAGATGCTATCATTTTCATCCCTTGCTGTGGCTCTTTTGTTATTTGGTTGTTAGATCTTGAAATTTGTACATTACAACTCATGCAACTTTGTCTATCCAAATTCTCATCAATTGACCTGATCAATAATTTGATTATCAATTTCGATAATCGAATTTCGCAAACTATCGATCACGGTATTAATCCAAGTTTGATAGAGTACTAAACACCATATGGCTATGGTATAACCTTTTGATTTTGTTCCTTTAGCTAGTCGTCAGAAACTTGTAGGTAAGTTTTGACATTATTAGAAATTTAGGAGATTCAAGATAATTTAAAAAAGAACCCTCTCAATGAAGGAGATGATATTTTTCATCTAGAAATTCCCAATTATAGAAAAGTTATTTATAGGAAATAGTTAAATACAAATTATGAAAACAATACATAATAAAAACAAAGATAGATGAGTGTTTGATTGCTTTATTTCACCTCATATGGATTATCACCCTGGGGATCTGCTCTATGCAATATCTTCACATTTCATTTCACCATAATAAAGATTTATTTTCCAAATGTTATGTTAAATTTTTATACTATATGAACAATTCATTTCCTGTCCTTTTTAATTTGCACGTAAATAACTTAATTTCTTCAAAAAGAAACTCCTTAATCAACTGCCAAGCATTGAAGCACAAATATGTCAAATAAGGCAAGTGGGGACAATCAAATCACAGGCATTGCATGAGAGCTCGTACAACTTTTTCAATATCTTTCTTTTGCCTCCTATGATTATTGACTCAGCCTACGTAAAAAACCAAGTTTAATCACCATCTTAGTCAATTATAACCATGTTAATAATGTGCATTTAATATATCATCCCCCTCCAAGCTCTTTTTATTAAATTCTTTTTTCAATCATATCATATATATCAATTTCTAATCGCCGATAGCAAATATGTGAGTTAGATCCTTCCGATCCACCTTCGAGAATCACATCTTGTGCTGTAACCACATAAATAATATAGCATTAATAGCAACTTAGGGAAATAAAAATGGTTAGGTATACCCCATTGCAAGATCTAGGGTGTGATGTTGACCATATAGCAAAACTAAGCATCTCTCAATATTTCATCCAATCATGGAGGTTAATCAGTAATTTTCCCCACTAATCTCAATTATGTAATTGAAAATACGCAATGGAGTAATGGAGGCGGAACAGATTTAGGAATTCTTAGTAATTATTTTGGTAGAGGCCAGTGGGAACATGCCACGTGGCTAAATCAAACCACGTGGCGTGTGAGAGACAAAGTCAAAGCATTGTTGGGGGTTGGTTGCAACGAAGGGGGCGTGAATGATACAATCACATGGCGTGGGAAGTAGAAAGTGGAATCCACCCACAATTTAATTTTCCTCCCTCTCCAGACTTTATTAATTTAATAAAAGCCACTCAAGATTATAAAGCTGCTTCTAATTTTCCAAGTAATCGTAGATGGGCATTCTCCATGCACTTATCAAACTACTTTATTATTATGTTTCAGAAAATGAAAATACAAGCTTACATATGTCCTACTTCATTCAGATGCCTTCCAAGATATACAGTATGATTTTGCGTATTCGAATTGCACCGATCGCCGGTTTATAAAATTTGCAGGGCATTATTGATGTTTTTCTTCTTTTGTCCGCTTTCTATTTATTACTCCCTGCTGTTCCGAACTGGCCGATGATGCTGCACTAGAGTCCAATGTCTGTACAGAATTAGCATGGGTGAGCCCAAGGTCTTAGCCAGATTGGGGGGACGCCTTGGATTTTTTTTATCATTTGAGGTAAAGTCAAAAGAGAGTGAAATTGTCTTGAATCCTTTAGTGCGGAGGAGTATGTGCAAAACCTTCAGCAAAACTCACAGTAACTCCTCTCGAATCCAAAATCGTGCTTCGTCTACATTGTGTTCAAATGAGTCAATTCCGCACCAGAAGTTCAACGGCGACAACGATCGCTCGAAGAGTTCGTATTCAAACTCGAACCCGTGAATTTTTCAGGGTATAAGCTTAAAATTTGAGGTTTCGAAGTTCCCATTTCTTGCCTACACATGTTCTGCTTGGCAAGTTGTTGAAAAGATACAAAAGCTTGGCGATGATTTGTTCTCAATTAAACAATTAGTGTTTTCCATGGTGATTTTTGTGATTCAACTGAATAGAAAAGGTCCACAAGTTTCTCCTCAATTACATTGCATTTACACAGCGAAATGTAAAGTGTGCGATCAAAATACAGATTTAAAGCTTATCCAATCCAACTAATTGTCATAACAAGAAAATGACATAAATGGTCCATGACACTTTAATCAAATGTGTAGTATTGTCCTTAGAATTTTAATTTGTTCAACGTAATCCATGAACTATTGATAAATATTCAATCTAATTCATAAATTAAATAAAAAGGTTCAATGTAGAATCGTTTCGTTAATTCAAGTTAATAGACTCTACCAATATGGCTTTCAATCCATTAAGTTTGAACACTTAACAATAAAAAAAGTTATAAGTAGATTACCCGATTAAGATATTTAGCTCAAATCAAGATATAATAGCTCACGTTGTCGAATAATAATAGGCATGTTAATGTCTCTTTTTTTTTTTTTCTTTTTTAAAAATAGATTGATATGTTCTCCGATCACCCTTAAAAATTTAATCCAGCACGTGATAATTCACACCATCAAATAACATTTAATTTGTTATTTGAGCAAATGAGAAAACTGCATCGAATATTTATTAATAGTTTAAATATCACACTGAATAAATTAAACATTCAGGAATAGCATTGCACTTCCCAAATTTCAAGAATTAGCGTGTAATATTAGGGCATTGTTAGCAATACCCCGAAAATTAATGGCAGTAGAATTTAAAATCACTTGAGGCAATATGATTGGGGTGGAAAATTTTCCCTGCTTTTAGCAGGCCGGTGCGGCGCTTTATGCAGTTATGTTGTTTCTTCACCCTTCACGCGAGAAAGCTTCTGATCCGCTTTTATGTGATGCATCTCTTGAGTACGGACCACATTCAAATTGCATTAAATTTCTCTCCTCTTCCCCCATCATAAGCTCTGCAAGAAAGAAGAAGAAGAAGAAATAAATGAAATTACAATAAAAAGAAAATTGTGAAATGATCATCATTAAAAAGTGCCGTGGGCGTTATTTCTTTTCGAAAAAGATTGATGCCTTGAGCTTTACAGCCAAGGGCCGGTGATAGATGGATTTGGATTCTGCAGATGTTGCAACCGGCTGATATTTGTTTCAAATGTCAACAAGGGTTGGATCGGGGGATGACTCGGGTGAATGCTCAAGGTACTTCTTAACAATGTTTTTTAAAAAGTCATTTTTAAAGAAAATAAAAATATTTTTTGGTATTTGACTAAAACTTGAGAATTAACTAGAAATTATTTTCTGTTATTTGATAAGAAGAACAAATTAATTTCCCTAGATAGACATATGATGGTCGAGCATTAGTAACTTGTACATAGGTAATAAGGGTCCCAAATCTAGTCTTGATGGACCACAACTTTAGTGTTGAGGACCTGGACACGTACTTCTAGGTCCCAAGCACGATCACGGGCACCGATTCCTAAGCCCACGTAACTTGGTCCAAAGAACTTGGTGCCTGTTCTTGAATCCTCGGCAATTGGACCCGAGTCCATCGAGACTAGGCTCGGGTCCACAAAGGCCAAGCGAGGGACCTCATTGTTTATATTCTTGACACCAAGCTCAAATCCTCGAGACTCCAGCCGTGGTCCATCAAGGCTAGCCTTGAGACCCAGTGCCTAGGCCCAGAACCTAGTGCTCGTGTTTAAGTCCTTAGCGCCTGAGCTTGAGACCTAATGCCCCTGCCTGAACCCCCAACGCCCAAGCCTGGGTCCATCGAGGCCGAGGCTTGGAAACTCGATGCCTATGCCTAGGCCTAAGACCCTACACTTGCACCTACTACATGGTCCCCACGAGGTGACTAGGCCCGATCATTGAGGTCTTGGACCAAGCCTCGATGGACCTTGGCTTGGGCACCATGGACCCAAACATTGGTGCTGGGTCTAAGTGTGGGTGTTGGGGACCCAGGCTTGGCCTTAATGGATTTGGGCATTGGGGACTCGATCTAGAGGCCGGTGCATTGGGGTCTTGTTCCCGACCTCGATTGACTTGATCCCAAGCACAGGAACATAGGCATGGGCACCGAGGGCCAAGTCCTAAGTTTGGGGACTGGGGCACAGGAGTGGGGGACTCAGGCATAGGCGTCGGGGACTCGATCCCAGATGCCATAGTTTTGATCCTGGGCTCAAGCGTGAGGGATTCGGACCTGGGCACTAAGTTATTGATCCTAGGCACTAGGGACACAACCACATGCGCTAAGGTCTTGAGACCGGTCTCGATGTACTTGGACTTGAGCATGGGCACTAGACCTGAAGTTTGATTGCTAGGGATCTAGCCATGGGCTTTAGGGTCTCGAGTCGGGCCTTTATTGACTTAGGTCTTGTCTCTATGGATTGAGGCCCAAGCGCCAGGCTAGGTTGCACCGACACGGACACGCGACACGACACGACACATCGACACGTCATTTCTCAAAAGTAGAGAATTTCGACACGTTATATATTAAACAAATATTTTAATATATAATGCATAAATAACTAAATAATAATAATAATAATAATAATAATAATAATAATAATAATAATAAGAGCCTATAATTAATCTATACTAAAAACATTAATCCTACATTTGTTAATATCATTCATTGTTTTAATTTGACAAATTCAACTACATTTCATTGTAATAATCCATAAAACTTGGAGGAAAAAACAAGTAATCCACGTTCCACTATTAAATTTAAATTTAACTATAAGAAAAAAAAAATCAACATTCCATCATCAAATATAACAAAAAGTCATTCATCCACATTATCCACTTCTTTTGAAAAAAACAGATTCCATCTCCGGCTCATCAAGTGAAAAATTTGCAACTTCAAGCACCCCAACATCTTCAAACGAGTATTGAAAATTTGTTTTAGCTTTTATTATTATTATTATTATTATTATTATTATTATTATTATTATTATTATTATTTTCATATATTTATATTTAGACCCCATAAGTTTTGGAAATTTGTAAAAATAACCCAATGTGTGTCGGAGCGTGTCAAAGGTAGTTGACCGCGTGTTCGATTTTCCGACACGCGGTCAACGCGTGTTGGAGCGTGTCGGACACATGTCGGACACAACATGAAGGGTCCCGGAGAGTGTCCGTGCAACCTAGGCGCCAGGGACCTCGGCCTAGCCTTGATATACTTAAGGCATGGGTATCGGGGTCTCAAGCCTAGAGACTGTGGAATTATGCCTAGTGACCTCAATAGATTTTGGCTTGGGTGCTAAGGATTTGGGCACAAGTATTGGGGTCTCAGGCTCAACTTCTATGGACTCGGGCCGAGGCACAGAGTAAGGGTATTGAGATCTTAAGACTGTCTCCTATAGACCCGAGCTCGAGCATTAATGTGTCGAGCCCAACCTCTATGGACCTGAGCCCGTGCACCAAGGTTTTGGGCTTAGCCTCTTTGGACCCAGTCTTGGCCTCTATTGACTCTAACGGACCTAACCTTGGTCTCTAGACCTGAGTTCACTTGTGAAGGGCTCTCGAGTGAGTGTTGGGATTCCTATGCCCAAACGTAAAGTTTCTAGTTCAAACGCCGATGTTTAGCCATATTTTAATAAAAAGATTTTCGATATTTTAAAGAGAAAATCATCTTTATGAATTTAAGTATAAATTTTCCATTGACTTATCTTTCTAAGCGATCCAAACGTTGAAAAATGTTTTCCCGAAATATTTTTCATGAACAAACAAAGCATTAGAAAATATAATTTCGATCCACTCGTTAAAGATGGGGCTTGGCTCGGACAAATTCGGGTAGTGGCTCGAAACGTGGTGAGGAGAGTTGGGTTCCTGTCTACCGTTGGTGCACACCAGAGCAGAACTCGTTGGAGCCATTCCTAGCACGAGAGGATTGGGCTGGGCTAACTTATAGCGCACATCTAATCATGGGTCGCGAGCCGATAATTTATCTCTAGTTTTACTTTTTCCGGAAATTCTCTAGGAACGTCTTAAATCCTCAGGCCCAAAGGCCATGCACGATACCGCCCGGGCCAGACTGACTGGCTTAAATCCTCAGCGTCCTACTCAAGATTCGCCCATCGGTCATGTCCAATTCCATCGCAAAGGAACAGGTTCTTAAAACATGAAGTGGATTACACTAAACATCCATTGACACGCACCGGAAAGTGATGCATTATAGAACAGATGGGTTTCTGTCACATGCAGGAAACTGCTCTTTTCCTTCTTCAAGCCAAAATGATGGAGAGAGAAAAATAGAGACTTTTCACAAGGATCCGCGTCTCGTTTCTCAGCTCAGAAGAGGCTTCTCTGCATCCAACCCGCTCTCTAAGCAGTCTCCCTCATTTGGGTGGTAACCCTCTTTCCGTTTTGCCCAGAGCACGATGTACAGGCCGGTGAATATAAGGACCATGCTGGCGAGGCTGCATAGCATGGCTTGTGTCAGCTCAGTTCAAAGCGGCTGCAATTTTAATATGTTTCAAGATGAATTCTATGGGGTTAATTATGTCGGCGCTATTGATCTCACCTTGGCACATTGATCGCGTCTCCTAATCTTATGGCTGAGTATACAACCGAGCAGACGGTTGCGATGGGGCTAAACATGGATTGAAGGACTGCCCCTCTCTTTTTTATGGCCCAAGCAGTGAAGCCTACGCACGATCCGAGCATGCCACCTCCCTGCACATTTAAGAGTTTCGTGAAGCCAAATGACAAAAGAAAAGTGTAGAAACAGAATATGTTTGCATATGTTTCCGAGAGGTATTCGGCGAGAGAAGATCAAAGTTCCAAACTCACCAGGAAAGAGAAGGCAACCAACATGCCGAAGCTCAAAAATGGCCAGCCACTGTCCAATTTGTGGTCTTCAAATAACTGTACAGCTGCAGCCATAATCGAACCAAACAAGGACATGATAGCAACCATGGAGATTGGTGCTGGAACATCGGCCAAAGCGACTTCCTGTGAAGCCCCAGAAAGCAAACGAGAGAAAAAGATTAGCAAGGCCAATTCGGAATCCTTATAATTGTCAAAGGACCGAAACAAATGTCAATCCAAGCAACCAACTGCACTTAAGCAGAATATACCTGCAGGATGGAATTGATTGATAAGCCTAAGACTGCTGCAGTAAGATATAAGCAACCGATGATCATTTGTTGGTCGAAAATCACATTACTCAAGGGAGATGAGCGGGGACCCCCTTTCGCAGCACTGCATAGGCTC
Source organism: Eucalyptus curtisii (assembly GCA_017140595.1). Taxonomy (NCBI): domain Eukaryota; kingdom Viridiplantae; phylum Streptophyta; class Magnoliopsida; order Myrtales; family Myrtaceae; genus Eucalyptus; species Eucalyptus curtisii. The sequence goes on from CM029497.1 coordinate 20,524,599, forward strand.
AATGTGACGGCCCCTGAAACACACACCACCGTGCCTAATATCTTGACTTTGCAGTACAAGCAACTCAGCTTAACTTTCTCCATCCTGCGTAAGCATGAGCATTTCCAATTGAATAACACAGAACATGATAACAGTACCATCTATTCAATATCCACTAATCGATCGCATGCACACGTAATCCACAAGATATAATACTGTCTTAGATCGATTTTCCGTGCGATGGATTTGCTCAAAGATGGATTGAATCTGTCTTTTCAGAAGAACCCGAGTGAGAACATTCTTGGTAGAACATATGAGTAGCCGAAAAACTGATACTGGAATTAGTGCAAGCGAAGCCTAGGCGAAAATTGCAAAAGAAACCCCAGGTACAAGTACCTAGTAATCCATGCGATGGCGAAGATAAGCCCAGGAGCAAGGTTTGGCATGGCGGTTGCGATAGCCAGTGAAGTCAGTTTAATCCCCTTCACGAACAGATATTGGTACAGAATCACCCTGACCCAGAAATAGAAAAATAGAAAGAAAAAAAAAAATTAAAAGATTCAGTAATTTCTGCACATAGGTGAAATATGAACTGCACGTTGATTTGCATTCGCAAAGATGCCAGAATACCCTGTAAAGGAGATGAGAACAAGTTGAACCATCAACCTCAGGCTGAGCTTCTTGGGCCACAAGCTCCTGCAATATGAACAACAAGAGATCAAGCTTCATTCTCACAAGCGCAAGTGCGTGCAGAGAGAGAGAGAGATATGATACCTTTCAAACGCAAAGGCAATGGGGGAGAGAACAAGGAAGGTGGCAAAGGAAGAGTAGCAGACAAAAGTGAGAGGGTCGAGGCCAAGGGACGTGAGGTAGCTCACCATCACAGTGGTGGTCGCATACAAAAACTGAATCCCGATCAAACCCCCAATCACTACCAGTTCTTCCACCGCCTCTTTCCTCTTGTACCACTCCATTGGTCTCTCTCTCTCTCTCTCTCCCCACAACAATAACAATGGAGAAGAAGCAGCAGCAGCGGCTACTGTAGAATACCGTTGGAGAAGATGAAATAATACGAGATACAACAGCCTCTTTACTAATGCACGAAATGGGTAAAGGGAACGGGAACAACGGCCAAAGTTATAGGTAAAACCCAGCATGTTTTTTGGCATGTTTTGTTGTGATTTGGAGATTCTGAAGGTTAACATAGAAACAAATCGGATCTTCGTAGGCAAATGATAGAGAGGGCTAATAAAGACAAAAATCAAATCAAACAGTTGCGAGGTCATAATTGCCATTAGAGTCCTCACAATGCAAAGATTTATTTTTCCCTTCTTAAAACTATTGAAATATCTAACAACCCTCACATATTTCAAAATATTTTGAAGATAAAGTAAAAATAAATAGATGTGTTTCTTTAAGCAGTTGACTTCATATAATTAATGGACATAATTACATCTTTAAGCAGTTGCTTTACCACATTACTCCTTAGTCGGATGTCTCTTTTTATCATTGAAAATCTCATTCTTTAAAATACTTATTGCCGCTTGGCAATCGGTTTTATTCCCAAAAGAGCGATACGTTTGGTAACTATTCCATTTTTCGGAACAATTTCTCCTTAAAAAAAAAAAAAAAAACCTTTTTTATTTTATTTTCTAGAAGAGTTTACGAGCATTTGAAAGCGTTTGATAACTGCTCAAAATTTCTATTCTCGAAATAGAAATACGTTTGACACGACTTTTAAATTTTTTTACAACTTAGAATTTCTTTTAACCTTTTTAATACTTTTATTACATTTTTCTCTTTTTTTCCCCCTTCTTTCTTCTTCTTCTTTAGCCTATCTTCGGCCACGGCAATGGCCAGTGATCGACTGGGCAAGGCAGCCTGGCCACCGGTGAGGCTTAACCTCGCCCAGTTGATGCGAGGTTGGCCTCGCCTAGGCCTAGTAAGGCTTGGCCTTGTAGCGGTTGGGCAAGGCTTGCCACACCAAATTTGGGCTAGGCTAGGTGGCCTCGGCATGGCTTGGCGATGCTTCGGTGAGCTTGTCGAACCTCACCCTATCGGTCATTAGTCATCTTCGTGGCTAACGATTAGTAGGAGTGAGCAGTTCCAAATTCCTTATAGGTTCCTTACAGGTTCCACTTGGAACTTAAAATTACTCTCAAGTACAGGTTTCTCATCTTTTGGAACTTGAAATCTACCCATTGATATCCAAAACCTAGAACCTCCCTATCATAGATCCTAGGGTCGATTGTAGAATCCAACAAGTTTTTTTTTTTTTCCGTTTCATTTTTGGTTAAAAAAACGAAAATGAACGCAACGACAATGAACAAGTTTAAACATGTTTGGCTTCTTAAAAATGATGAAAAAGCAACAAAAGAACTTCTTAAAAGAAACATACAAAAACTCTATTGACTGTCAACTTCAAATTTTTCTAGCATTTGGATAATCATTCATCTATGAGTTCTCCATGGTTATTTCATTCATCCCATATTCTTTTAAGAGAAACCATTGTGCCACAATCATGAAAAGAGCAAAGGAAAGAGAACAAAGATGAATCTAGGTCCTTGTAAACTATCCAAATATCTTATGTAGAAAATACTTGCTCGGGAAAAAATGATAAAGCAACGAGAAGAAAAAATAAATTTTACTCATTAACCTGATGGGTATCTCACTAAATTACATAATAAATCATGTCAAATAAACTCGAATTCATTTCTTGTTTGTCTTTACAAAGAGCTCACTAAATTGACCCACAAATGTGCACGACTCAATTAACAAATGGATGGAGTCCATTATCGTTATGTTCCATGAATTCGATGATGGAAATCCCATAAGAACTAAAACACATTGGTAAAAGGCAAAAAGAAAAGCAAAAGGCATAAACAACTTTAGATTTAGGAATCCCAGTCTAGTTCTAGTGCGGCTCTGGTTCCTACAGGAACCGAAAATTGAACCGGGAACCGCCGGTTTCGAAAAAAGAACCAAGAATCGGAACCTCCCTCTCTAGAGCCGGGAACCGTTCTCATCCCTAGCGACTGACAATGAAGTAGAAGAAGAGAAAGGAAAGAAAAGGAAATGAGAAAAGAAAAGAGAAAAAAGAAAAAGAAAAAGAAAATAGTTTATCTTGATTCTGAATTGTTTTTGGAAACAAAGAAACAACTTTTTTTTACTTCTTAATTTTGTTCCAAATCAATTTCTGAGAACAAATTTGTTCTCGAGAACAAAAAAATTACCAAACCATTTTCTGTTGTTTTTTTTTTTGTTTCGAAAAATAAAAAAATAGAATTAGGCACTGTTTGACACATTTCAAACAGACCCTAAGAAGTTTCTCATCTACTCAGCCTCATTTTCTTTTATATGAATTTGATAAGCTTTTCCCTTTCCTAAGAACTTGTGCAGCTCTCACTTCTCCAAGATAAATAATGTCTTCTCCTTCCTTTCGGAAACGTAGGAGGTCATGGCCTATATAGCACCGACACGGACACACGACACGACACGACAGGACACGACACGACATAACACGACACGCCGATACGTCATTTATCATAAAATAGAGAATTTCGACACGTTCCGACACGTTATATATTAAATATATATTTTTATATATATACAAAAAAATAATAAAAAGAGCATAAAATTAATTTATACTAAAAATATTAATCAAACATTTATTAATATCATTCATTTTTTTTTAATTTGATAAAGATTAAATAAGAAATTCAAAAATTGCAAACACAAAAGAGTAAATTTGAAGGAACGTGTCTTGTTTTCTTACATTTGTCGAAGATTAGTGAGATTTCTTATAGTCCCAAATAGAGTTTGGAGTTCATGATATAGACTGGCTTGGAGCTCCTCTGCAAAACAAGGTTCAAGAAAAATGAAAATATAGGATAAAAACTCTCGAAGTACAACCAAAAGAAAATGAAATAACTAAATTCGCCATGGAAAATGTGAGAGATAACTCACAAGCCAATGACATAGACCAAAAGGGATAACTTGCAGGCGACGCCTATGAGAGGTGGAAAGAAGCAAAAAAAAAATCACAACTTCGAGTCGGAGCGACGCCGGCGAGAAGAGGGGCATTCCATCGTCACTCACGGGAATGTCAAAACTTTTAAGTGAGAAGCTTGAGAGTGAGAATTTTCTTCTTCCCTCTTTATTTTTGTTATTTTCATTATTTTTTCATATATTTATATTTTGACCCTCAAGTATTGAAAATTATTAAAATTAACCCCGTGCGTGTCGGAATCGAGTGTCGAAAATTCGGACTCGCGTGTCGGAGCATGTCGGGAAGAGTTGACCACGCGTCGGATTTCCCGACACTTGTTAACCGCGTGTCGAAACATGTCGGAGCGTGTCAAACACGTGTCGGAGTGTCGGACACGACACGAAAGCTTCCGGAGAGTATCGGTGTTTCTTAGGTCACGGCAGAGCTATTGTTAGTACCGAACCACCAATGTCTTAAAACATGAAGTAGATTACATTAACCATACATCGAAATGCACAAGAAAGTCACACATTATACACATGGGTTTCCGTCACATGCAGGAAACTGCTCTTTAACCCAAAATGATGAAGAAAAAAAAAAAGAGACTTTTCACAAGGATCCGCATCCTTATTTCTCAGCTCAAAAGAGGCTTCTCTGCATCCAACCCGCTCTCTAAGCAGTCTGCTTCGTTTGGGTGGTAGCCCTCTTTCCGTTTTGCCCAGAGCACGATGTACAGGCCGGTGAATATAAGGACCATGCTGGCGAGGCTGCATTAGCGCGGCTTGTGTCAGCTCAGTTCGAACTGGCGTGCAATTATAATTCGTTTCAAGATGAGTTCTATGGGGTTAATCATGTCGGAGCTATTGATCTCACCTTGGCACGTTGATCGCGTCTCCTAATCTTATCGCCGAGTATACAATTGTGCAGACGGTTGCGATGGGGCTAAACATAGAGGGAAGGACTGCCCCCCTCTTTTTTATGGCCCAAGCAGTGAAGCCTACGCACGATCCGATCATGCCACCTCCCTGCGCATTTGAGAGTTTTGTAAGTCGAATGACAAAAGAAAGTGCAGAAACAGAATCGGGCGATGCATGATGTTTGCATATGTCTTCGAGAGGTGTTTGGCGAGAGAAGATCAAAGTTCCAACCGCACCAGGAAAGAGACGGTGACCAACATGCCAAAGCTCAAAAACGGCCGGCCATTGTCCAATTTGTGGTCTTCAAATAACTGTACAGCTGCAGCCATAATCGAACCAATCAAGGAGGTGATAGCGACCATGGAGATTGGTGCTGGAAAATCGGCCAAAAAGACTGCCTGCGAAGCCACAGAAAGCAAACGAGGGAAAAAGATGAGTAAGCCAATTCGGAATCCTTACAATTGTTGAAGGATCGAAATGAATGTCAATCGAAGCAATCAACTGCACTTAAGCAGAATATACCTGCAGGATGCAATTGATCGATAGGCCTAGGACCGCTGCAATAAGATATAAGCAACCGATGATCATTTGTTGATCGAAAATCGCATTACTCAACGAAGTTGAGCGGGGATCCTCTTTAGCAGCACTGCATAGGCTCATTGTGACGGCCCCTGAAACACACACCACCGTGCCTAATATCTTGACTTTGCTGTACAAGCAACTCAGCTTAACTTTCTCCATCCTGCATAAGCATGAGCATTTCCAATTGAATAACACAGAAATGGTAACACTACCGAGAGCTGCCATATTCCTTTACATAGTCACTACATCATTACAATACCCACTAATAGATCGTGTGCACACGTAATCCACAAGATATAATACTGTCTTAGGTCGATTTTCTGTGGGATGGATTTGCTCAAAGATGGATTGAATCTGTCTTTTCAGAACAACCCGAGTGAGAACAATCTTGGTAGAACATACAGTAAATTGTGATATAGTAGTATTAGCAGCTCAAATTAAAGCAGCCAAAGGAATAGCCGAAAAACTGATACTGGAATTAGCGCAAGTGAAGCCTAGGTGAAAATTGCAAAAGAAACCCCAGGTACAAGGTAGCACCTAGTAATCCATGCGATGGCGAAGATAAGCCCAGGAGCAAGGTTTGGCATGGCGGTTGCGATAGCTGGTGAAGTCAGTTTAATCCCCTTCACGAACAGATATTGGAACAGAATCACCCTGACCCAGAAATAGAAAAATAGAAAGGAAAAATATTGAAAGATTCAGTAATTTGATCACATAGGTGAAATATGAACTTCAAGCTGATTTGCAATCGCAAAGATACCAGAGTACCCTGCAAAGGAGATGAGAACAAGTTGAACCATAGACCTCAGGCTGAGCTTCTTGGGCCACAAGCTCCTGCAATATGAACAAGAACAGATCAAGCATCATTCTCACAGGCACAAGTATGCGCAGAGAGGGGGGGGGGGGAGAGAGAGAGATGATACCTTTCAAACGCAAAGGCAATGGGGGAGAGAACAAGGAAGGTGGCAAAGGTAGAGTAGTAGACAACAGTGAGAGGGTCGAGGCCAAGGGACGTGAGGTAGCTCACCATCACATTGTTGGCCGCATACAAAAATTGAATCCCGATCAAACCCCCAATCACTACCAGTTCTTCCACCACCTCTTTCCTCTTGTACCACTCCATTGGTCTCTCCTTCTCCTTCTCCTTCTCTGTCTCTCTCTCTCTCTCTCTCTCTCTCTCTCTCCACAACAATAACGAAGAAGAAGAAGAAAAAGCAACAGCAGCAGCAGCAGCTACTGTAGAAACTGTTGGAGAAGATGAAAGAATAAGAGATACAACAGACTCTTTACTAATGCATAAAATGAACAAAGGGAGCAGGAACAGCTGCCAAAGTTAAAGGTAAAACCCAGCACATAATTGGAAAGAAAAGAGATTGGATTTTGGCATGTTTTGTCGTGATTTGGAGATTCTAAGTGTTAACAAAGAAACAAATCGGATCTTCATAGGCAAATGATAGAGAGGGCTAATAAAGAAACAAATCAAATCAAACAGTTGCAGATAGATGGTGGTCATAATTGCTATTAGAGTCCTTACAATACAAAGACTTCTTTTTTACTTCTTAAAACTACCGAAATATCCAACAACCTCTCACATATTTCTAAATGTTTTGAAAATAAAGTAAAAATAAATGGATGAGTTTCTTTAAGCAATTGACTTCATCTTTAAACAGTTGTTTTACCACATCACATCTTAATCGAATTTGTCTCTTTTTACCATTGAAAGTTTCATTCTTTACAATGGCTATTGAGGCTTGGCAATTAATTTTATTCTCAACGGAGTATCTGCTAAGAAGTTTCTAAACTACTCAACCTCATTTTTATCAAACGAATTCAAACCGTGAACGACTCATATAATCATGAATCTAACCAATTCAAGGCATGTACGGCAATTATGATGAGGAACTCAGCAAGTTCTAAGCATGGGCAGGATATGTAGATTCCTATATATTTTGAACATGTACATCAAAAGCAGAGTAGTTTGAAGCATTGGGGACAGCTATCTGTAATTTATGATCGCGAATCCCATTATCAATCATGGAAACGAACTTGAACAAAATCATTGGAATACTAACGGCAAGTATCTTACTAATGCAAGTCACGGTTCTAAGTGTCAAGAATACAAACACTTGGTATGTTGATTGAAAAGATTAAGGAAGATAAATCAAAGTCAAGATCTAAGCTGAGAGGACAACATATTTCACTTGCTTTTTGATTCCATGATACAATAGATCTTTCTCTTTACTCTTGATAAAATGAAAGGAGAAAATAAGGACAACAACATTATTTATGTAAAACTCAGCAAATTAATTAAAAGAAAAGAAAATTTCTTATTTTTGATGTGTTTTGATCGTGACTTGGAAATTCCTTTTAGAGGCAAATGAATATGATTGGATGAACAAAGAGATAGACTATATCAAATTGTAATAATGATGCGCGAGTCTAAAGGCCAGTCTTCTCTTTTCATGCATTAAGCTTTTGTGTGAGAGTATGTCTTTTACTTACTGCGCCACATGATTCCCGGTTGATGTTGACAGGACCGCCGTGCTTTTCTGTCCCTGCTATAGTTATCATCTTCCGTATTTTCCTCGTGTGTACGTCTGTCCCTGTCCCTCGGTTAAGACATTGGCAAAACATCTAATAATCAACTACACGCAATAATACAAGACAAATTTCGTATATGTAATTACAGACTTTCCTTAATCGAAATTTTAAATGAGTATCTTGAACGCTTTTCAAATTCCAACTCAAATTCTCGATGATTGAAACCGAAAACTTTCAAGGCGAGAGTCAAATCCTATCGAAAAGCAATGACAAAAGCATGCTAAAATTTCCATGTCATAGATGGGGATTTATTTTCCATCCGAAAGCGAACTTCCTTAAGTGCCACCATGTCAAAGTGTAGAGCCACCCATGAAATTACCTTATCATATCCGAACAAGTTAATAGCAGAACATACAAAAGCAGTCAAAATAGACATGCACGAGCGAATAAATTGGCATTAATTGTTAATCTGACAGATCCGAAGAAGCAGCAAACTCCCGTTGCTTCCATCCTCACCGAGTTCCCTATCCACTTCCTCAAATTTGCGGATCGACAAATGTCGAGCTCCCAAGCCGATTACGCGGCGAACAGTTTCTTGCGTTGCCAGATTACGCCGCTGCCAGGTGTTTCGGCTTACGGTGCCCGCCGTGCCATCCACCGATTGCTATTTGCTGCCTATTTCTTTTTTCTTTTCTTTTTTTTTTTCCAGATAATTTCCCCCCCAATATAGGAACAACGAAAAAATTAATATATGTATACCATCAGTCGTGTCGGGACGATGGCGAAGCTGGGGTCCCAATAACGCAGTGTAGATAGAGGATGTTACAAGTGATGTCTGATGTTGCTCCGTTTGATTTAGAAGAGAGAATGCGCAAGTACTCGAAAGTTTAGAGTTACTGACATGACGATTAGGGGCGATATAACTCTTGTTTGAAAACCATCCTATCCAACTTTCAAGCACTAAGATGTGTTTCGATGGTGAATGAGTATCATAATAGATTCTCGGATTCTCATATTCCCATTCTTTTGCAATAAAAATTTATGTTTCCGAAGCTTTTGTGGTAATTGATTGCTGCCTAATTGAAAAAAATAAAGCTTTAAGACTTTGCTCAAATGCCATTTGAGCTAGTTTGCCGCTAAAGCGAGATGCTGATCACGTACCATTACCAATAACTCGAGAAAGTGACCACCAGGTCACTATTGATTTGGGATAATCTCAACAATCTCCCATCACATATTGTGCCTAAAGGTTAGTTTAAAGTGCAAGACTTTCTGTTATAATTACAAATCCATCACCAACTCCTTACACAGCCGGTGTGAGATAATCTCAATAGTAAAGACCGTTGAGAGGTCTATTGGTGATCACGTTTCAGCGCATGAACGGATCAGGACCACATGCAGGGTCTGAAAGGAAGAAAAAGCGTGAGAAAAGAACAGCCAGAGCCAAAAAAGAACAAGAGAGAGAAAGGGGAAAGAAAACCCAAAGATGCTAATCTTCCTAATATCTGCTGGGTACAAGATATTCCTGGCAAGGGCGAATCAAAAGGAGACAACTACCCAATTTTCGTTCCCACGTCCTTTGCTCCAGATCGAATTCCCTCGAAAGAATCTAGACGTTCCCAACTCACTAGCGCACTCCTTCAAAAGTCTCTTGGCTTATCTTTATTACACCCTTTACTCCCTTTCGATTCGTAGTTCATATTCCACCCCCATCGTCCTGTGGAATGAAAACGACTGCTCTCCAACTTTGAAAATTTTCAGCGGTGAAAGGCTTGTCGAGATCAATTTCGATGCCAATTCTAGATTGAACATTGACCAGTCATGGAGGCGGACCTATAGAAGAATCGAGTACACATTTATCAACGGACGACATCAAATCGAAGACGAAATCGAGAAGCATCGCCCTCAAGGAAACAGGAAGAGCGAAGAAAACGGAACACATCAAAGGGCTCTCGACATTCCAAAAGCGAAAGGGCCGGAACTTTTGACACCAATTCATCCCCACCATGGTCTGTCCTAACGAAAGATCAGCGACTGACTAGCTTTTGGTTGGATTTCAAGCCAGTCTTCTCTCCACATTGGCCCCATATAAAAGAAAAAGTAGTTTCTACAGAACCATCTCAAGTAGCCGTCCTTGCATAACCCCTGCAATATAAGTTGACATCTGTAGTAAACCCAAATGAGAGACAAACGGGCGACAATCAAACGTCATTGCTGAGCTTGATGTTATGAAGGAACGCTCCTACCCGAGGAGAAATGCGCGGAGTTCAATAGCAGGCTTGGAATAGAGATCCGCTAACAGACATAAATAGCAAAGGCGATCAGGTTGGGGAACAAAACTAGCTAGCAAATTCGACAAGCTTTCTCCCTGTGCAAGGGCACCACCGGTTAATTATTCACTGTAGCACTGTGAATCTCGAAAGTTATCCGATATACTAAAGTTGACTTTCTTTTTTCAGCTAGGCTATTAAGCTGTCACAATGTTGCATTTCTTGCCCTCCCACTACCCCGCAGGTCGCATGAGCAGAGCTCTAAAAGCATAAGCTAAGAGTGGACGCGTAAATCAAGCAAACCACAAAATATGCGAAAATACGGCATAAATTTTTCATGCAAAGTGACGATTTGAGACCCTCAAGCTAATGAAGATCCTCTCAGCACCATAATACCAGTCTCGTTTGTGCAATTAAACGATAGCTAAGTACTGAATCTCATCTGACATGCTTGGGAGTGATTTCAAACATGCATGGTCACTCCAATATTGCAATTTCTACTTCCACATGCTGAAAACCCGATGAAACTATAGCAACTGTATCAGAATATCGCAGAAGTGGAATTTGCATCTTTCTTCATCTGTACTTTAAGGAATTCAATAGCATGATAACTTCCAAAAATAAACATCAGAAGAGAAACAAATACCATCTCTAATTACTTATTCGAAGCTTTTCACTTTCTGTCAGTGAGGGAAACAAAATCAATGAGCTTTCAAAAAATATCTCATAGGAAGTAGTCGGTATCTCAAAAGAGAATTCCCTGATTTACAACAAAAACTCACTTTCCAATCACAAGTCTCTTCTTCAAGTAGAGGTCACCTTGGAACCGACAGACCAAGCACTAAAGGAAAAAAAATAAAGACAGGTATCAGAGCCCGTTGCAGGAACTAGGCATGCTAAAATCAATTGTTCAAGACAAACATTAGAATCGTAATTAACATCGGATAATGCCATGAGTCCTTAGGTTGTGTCCGCTAGCAAAGTTTGCCCAAAAGGAACAATTGTAAAATTATACGCATTATTACTATCCCATCCCAATGTTGAAAACATTGCCAATGGCTACAGAATTGTCATCTAATATCACATGTTAAAAGCATTGCCAAATGGTTACAGAATTATCATCAAATATCCGTAAACTAACAAGAGAAAAATCTGATATTCAAGGATCGTCATTCTCAAAATGGCGAAGAATAAATAAATGTAGGTCCACCTCTTGAAACAGCACGCCTTTACGTACCATCAATTCCATCTGGGAAAAGGAGAACCTTTTTGTCACGGGAACTAGAATACTAAGAACTCAATGTATGAAAGAGCCAAAACTAAATCCACGAATCATTATATAGACACTCTAGAAGCTAGGCCACAACTTGAGAGAATCCACCTACAGTGATCGGTTAGTGCTTTGCTCATTCTCATTATGCATTCATTGTTCCTGTAATTAAATCGCTAGCAATCTGAATTACCAACATAATTTTTTCATGGTCCCACATTTAACTCACGCATGCATACATCTATAATCTCCCCCCCCCCTTCCTTTTTTTCCCAAAATAATAATAATAATAATGATGATCTCAAACCCCAGAGGTAGATTTGGGCAAATCTTTCAACTGTAAAAATATTCACATATCCTTTCGAAAAGACTCCAAAACTCCTTCAAGAAGGGAAGAAGAGGGTCATCAGACACAATAATTGCCTAAGTTCTATTTGAGAACGAATTATTTTAGTCAAAGCATACATAACCATAATAGGGATAAAGAACTGGATGAAGCAAATTCCATTGTTCTTCACCCCAACCATAACAGCAGGTGCATTCAAACTCCTAAGAGCGCTATTGTGTAAAACAACAAAAGGATCAAAATGGGCAAGTTCTGAATTACCATTTCTTTCAAGTTCAACCATTCAGAACATCATGTGCCTGCAGGGACCAAATATTCTAATTAGATGCTATGAGTATCCTATCCATTATTTAATGCGCATCTGCCTGAGAAGTAAATTAATTTACTCTCGACGAGTTCATCAAAATCTCAAGAAAATGAAGACTGAACACCACCGAGAGAGGCCGTTAATAGCACAACACCCTAAATGCTTCATCCCAAAAGAACGGGGTATTCAAGCAAAATCACGATTTAGCCGAATTCTATCCATCCCAATCTCCACAGCCGGCAACTGTGATATGAGTCCTACTTAAAATCATCTACTCTTCATTACCTAAATGCCATTAAGGAAAATTTCCTAGATAGAGAAGGCATGACTAGCATCACCAGAGCCTAAGGAATACAACCTGACGAACAACGACCATTCGAGAGCATGAAAAGCACCAAACGCAGAAGAAACGGTAGGAAAAGCAGAAGAAAAAAAAATTAGCTACTCACGCGGGAAAAAACACAAATTTCATATTAGAGGCCTGGAGAGGTGCAGCAGAGAGTACCCTGTGAGAGCGCCCGGCAACTCCTCGACGTCGTGCTCAGGCACGCCGTCAGCCGCGCTGCCGACACCGCGCTGTGCAGCGGCAGCAGCGACTGCACGCACGCGAGCTCCGCCGGCGACCTAAAAAAAAAAAAAAAATCACGGCAACAGCAAAATTGAGCGGCGATTAGCGGCGAGTTTCCATCGAGCACGACATTGCAATAAATAAAATTCAACGAATGACGCCGCGGGGAACGGGCAACGGAGCAGAACACGCGAATCCACGAAACGAAATTTCTAGAGAGAGAGAGAGAGAGAGAGACCTGGAAGAGAAGAAGCGGCGGAGCGGGGAGGCGGTCGACCGGCTGGGGAGAGGGACTCGGGGGGAGGCGGAGCCGAGCTGAGGAGACGACCGGACGCCCGATCTGAGGGCCGGTCCGAGGGACGTCGAAGCTCGCTGCATCGCTCGGTTGCAAGCGGACGCCGCCATTGAAGCCGAGCCTCGGCTGACGGAATCAGGCCGAGCCGTTCGTTCCGGCGGGGCGAATTGGGGGGAATTCGGCGGAGGGACTCGTCTTCTTCGTCGCGGCGCGCGAGGGGTTTAGGGTTTTCGCTGCAGGGGGTTTGGGTGGAGCAGATCAGAACCGAACGGGCTGAAGCCGGGCCGGGTCGGTTAGCCGGATGCTCTGGTTTGGGTTTTTTTTTTCTTTTCTTTTCTAAATTTAAAAAAAAAATGACGAAAAATATCCTTGAGTTTTACCATTCATCCTGAACTTTTAATTTATTCAATATGATTTCTAAATTATTAATAAATATACAATGCAGCCTTTCCGTTTGCTCAAATGACAAACTAGACATTTGTAACTTTTTTGTTTAGGTTAATATAATGTAAAACCCCAAATTATTACATACGTAACAAATTTATCCAAAATTAATACCCTTCGCAAGTTTTCATTAAATTTGACTATCAAATTTGTTGATTTTGATGGCACGTGTCAATTGACGAATGTATCAATTGGGGTTTTACCCACCATTCCAATTTATGATTTTCTTGTGGTATTCATCCAATTTAGCAAAAATAGTCAAAGGGTAAATTTATTGCAAAGGTACAAGTTTGAAATTTTTTATAGTAAATTTATTATAAATGTATCAATTTGAAGGTTTTTCGTCATATCAACCCTTTTTGTTTTGTTGTCTATGGTTCACATTTGATAGATTAGAAGTCGAGTCAACAAATTCTATAACTCAAATCAACAAAAGGGTGAAATTCAGCATAGTTTAGGGGCGCTAAATTGAATGCATACCAATAACACAAGAAACATATTGAACAAATTAAATATTCAAAGACAATATTAACATTAAATCAAAATTCATGAATAATTAATATTATTTTTCTATTTAGTTTTTTTTTTCTTTTTATCATCGTTGTAGTTTACATTGATAGTATAAGTAATTTTCCTTGAAGGTCGCTTGATGGTACGCGGAAAAGCAATGTTAGACTAACGATGATGATTTCACGACATAGAAATGCTATCTGAAAGCTCATTAATAGTTAATTGTGTTTGCATTTTAAAACTATGCAATCTTTTGAATTAGCATTTTTCTTATATCTATTTGTTTCCGGATAATGTCATCATCATATAAATTAAGATGGTTGACAAAAGCGATGCCAAACATATATATTACGAGGAACGGCTCTATATATTATCATCATCTAATCAGGGGCGTGCCTAATTGATGACCGCGCATGATAGCGGTTTGGTAATAGAATACGAGATTTGGTAAGCCCCGTGGGAGATGTTTGAATAAGGATAATTAATTGTCGCGATTCCATTTCGGCCGCCCGATCATGGGACTGAGAGCGTTTTCTCTTCGCATGCAACCCGAGCACAAAAGGGCATTTTGTCGAATGCTTCTTCGGGAGAAGAGGTTACTATATATTCACAAGAAGGTGCATTGAATATGAAGTTTGAAAGGGCTAACGTATCATTAGACGTGTTAAACGAATGGGGTTGGTTTCGATTTGGGTCAGGTCATAAATTGATTCAATCCAAAATGATTCATACTCGACTCAAATCATATCAAATCCATATTCGACCCAACTGATATTGTTAAAATACTTTCATATTTAACCCAATGCAGGAAAATTCATATCCAAATTGAAGTGAGAATGCAGAGTCGGCAAGCGTGAGTGAGAGAATCGAGTTGGATTTAAGTAAGTTGTAAATCTATTTACGACTCATTTATAACACATTTAATACTTATATTATGTTTAAACACATCTATAACCCATCATATATTTGGTTTATAATGGGTTCATAACTCATTTTGAGAAGTCTAAGTATCATGAATACAGAAGACTAAATGATACAAATCGTGGAATCCAAGCTAAAGGAAAAAAAAAAAAAAAATCAAAGTATTCACTTATAATGTGAAGAACAAATTAGGGAGGCCCGAAAGCGTTCTCTCACCTCCACACATGTGGGTGAAATGATCCTCCTAATTTTTCTTGACTTTTTTCTATACCTGTAATGTCAAAAGAATAATGAAATCCCCCACAAAGTGAGTGGGAAAAGCCCGTGCTACGCTAAGCTAAGTAGTGGCCACGTATCTTTCAGCACGACAAGAGCGAGACCAGCACCAAAAGTGGCACAGAAGCGGTCCACCCGGACAACCTCGTCCCCAGGCCGCCGGAGCTGTCGGAGGATTCCTCCGATTGCAAGAAGGAGCTGAGCTTGAAATCCGGGTTTGACCCGTACAGCGCCTGCACGCCCTCCACGTCGTCGATCCGGAGGTCCACCTTCCTCGCCCGCGGGCTCAGGCTCGGGTACATCACGGCCTCCTTGACCGAGGAGTGCGCCAGCCCCAGCACGTGCCCGATCTCGTGCGTCGCCACCGACTCCAGGTCGACCGCCACCTTCGACCTCTCACGGCCGAAGTCGACGGCCCACGTCTCCGCCGCGTCCAGGTGGAACCGCCCGTTCTGCGGGGAGAAGGCGTGGGCCAGCACCCCGAGGACGCCGTCGAAGGGCTCGCCGTCGCCGTGGTTGCCGTGGTAGAAGCCGATCCGGACGTCGGCCGCCTCGTAGTCCTCGACCTCCTCGAAGCTCATGGGGATCACCGCGGCCCACCTGGCGAAGGCCCCCTGGAAAGCCGCCCTCACCTCGTCCGTGGATAGGTAGCTGATCATGTTGCTCGGGGAGAAGGCGTAGGTCAGCGTCGCCGGCGCTCCGCGGGTCCACCTCGGCCTGCCGTAGAAGTAGGCGAAGTGGCGGGTGGCGTGGAGCCCGTGGGGGGAGGCGGCATCGCTCATGCCGCACCTCGGCGTCGTGATCGCGGACACGGTGTCGGAGTCGAGCTTGCCCGTGACCGGCAGCCCGAGCCTCGTCTGGTACGCGATCAGGGCGGACTGGAACTCCCCGTCAAAGACGTCAGTCAAGTTGGAGTCCGGGACCGAGAGGTAGCCGAAATGGTTGAAGTACTTCTTGAGCTCCGACATGCCGGGGACTTCGGCCCCCTTGCCGACGTCAAGAAACTTGGCGAAGCCATGCCACGTGGCGTTCTCGGCGGTGGCGTTGGCGGCTAACACAGGCAAGGAGTCCGGGAGGAATCTGGCGGCGAAGCCGGGGCGAGAGAGGAGGAGGAGGAGAAAGAAAGCGAGGGAGGAGATGTGATCGAAAGATCGATGCATGGTTTTTGGATTTTGGATGCTTGGTGTAGCCTTGCTCTTTAGCTTTTGTTTTGGACTTGAGGGGCTTGGGATAGCATGAACGAAGAATCTTTTATTGGGGGCATCGGAACTGAGGGAAAATCATTCGGGGATGACTCGAAGAGTTAATTAAAATCGTTGAACGATCGGATGAAGCCAGGTGACGCTGTGGCAGATGAGAAGGAAGCACAAGAAATGATTATAAGACGAATTTAGAAAGATTTTCTGGTTCTTGAGGATGCTAATGTTGGGTCAACCACTCGAAGTCTCCAATCTGCTCTTTGGGAACTTTTTGCCTCCACAGAAGACTTTGAATTTGTCATCTCTGTGCTTCTTGAGATTAAACGTATTTCGTGCGTTCGAAAACCGGGGAGAAAACGTCATGTTGGGGATGATCTAGGACCGCTTTGATTGGTCGGGTTTAGTTGGGGCTTACTACGTTGGTTGACCAAATTAGTTGGTTCCGATGGCTATAGTGCCACGTTTTCCAATTTTTCCCCTAGTGAAAATGGCTTTCGAGTGAGGCGTGTCGTGCGTTCGACTTGTAGCTCACGACAATCCCTTGATCTTTTGACTCGCCTTGAGGCATATGATGAGACGGACGTTCATTTAGTTCTTCAGGAACAGGAAAATGCAGAGAACCTGATGGGGGGTTAGAGAGACCAGTCATGCATGATCTCCGTTATGTTCACGCGAAAACCTCTGTTTTTATCATGCGTTCGTATCTGCATATAAGTTCGACCTACTAATAGACTAAACTATTTATAAGCTTTCGCTAATTAATATTGACAAATTCATCTTGCGGTATGAAACGCAACTTCAAAAAACCATGGCACAGTGCATCAACTCTTGATGATGATCCCGTAAACTGATCAACAAAAGCGTAGTATTTCACCCTATGCAATAGGTCGACGACCTTGATACACATATTCCGTGTGAAATTGCAAAGAATATCATAACAGCAACTCGTGCTAATTAATTTGAACATCATCAGCTCATTTATGATAGCTGAGAAAGGTCTCGGCATATTTTTACTCCGCATATATGCAATTAATGTTCTTTGAAATCACTCCTAGTTACTCGGACATGCTAGGACCTTGTGAATCTTGAATGATTTCTTCAGCCACAAGAACAATGTCCTCGTTTCCTATAAACGAAATATATACAGATAAGGATTCACGAATCTTATGTGGTCAAGCCATTCAGGTAAGAGTTATACATGATCGTGCCACATCAGAAATCACGCATCTGAACAGAAACGGAACGTGGCTCACATTTGAAGAAGCCGACTGGCAACCCGGGGCAATCGAAGAACCCCTGACTTCTGGCTTTGTCCAATGTTATTTGTAGATACAAGAGAAATTACAAAAAAACAAAATGTCATCACCAGCATATGAATTCTTACGATAGTTACCAACAATACTACCCGGAGAATCAAAACAACCTATTCATAACAAAAAAGGCTAATAATAGTAAAGCAATAATTCAGAAAATTCACAGCGACCAGCATTCATTAACACTGCTAAGCACTAGCTTTCCACTAAGGCACTAGATCTCAAACTAACTTCAAAGAGCAATTGTTGTTCCCTAGCTTTCTACCCACAATAAATATACACAGAGCATGTGCTGTATTGTATAGAGAGAACCCGATTAAATCTTGCTGTCCTTGAGCCTTCCTTAACCATGGTCATTCCCTGTCATAATCAAGCAGTCAATTGGACACATTCATATTTAATAAGAGAATAGAGCCAGTGCTGCATCCAGAATTTTCACCTTTTACCAGTGCCCTTAATTTGACTTCTGTGGCCTCTATCATGTGAAGTAGACGGCATCTTGGTAATTATCATGGAACTCTGAAGGCCTTCCAATAACTGCAAGGAAAAATATATAAATGAGAAAAGATGGACAAATTTCAAAGACTTCCTTTCGGGGCAATCATTCTGAATATTAGCAGTCTTAAATCATATCTGAAGCAACAAGCATGATCTATCCTACCCAAACCACCAAACCAACATACCCCTGACACTGATTCCAGGTCTCAATCTCAATCTCAAGCCCAACCCTCACCATTAAAATTACATAAAGGTCATCAGCATTGCTAAAGGCACACTTATTAGCAGCAGAATTACACGAATGCGTATACACACGTGAAAGCAAAGGTATTCATGTGTTCCTTTCCAGCAAGTATTAGTTACATATGACCGCAGAAACTCATCTAGTCAATGAGAAGTTACAAAAAAACAAGCATTGACAAAAGGACCACAATGCCAATACGAAAAGAGCAAAAAATCAAGCAATTACCCTTGAAGTGGGCTGAATTCGACGATTAGATCTTCGAGGCTCAGCAGATTCGGAGGTTGCATTTGCGGCATTACCATTGAAAGATTTGTCCTCACGTGTAGCCAATTTGCCACTAGGCACTTTTCCTTTATTAGCCCTTTCAGCTTTAGCACTAGTTGTGAAATTCCTTTTCAGAGAACTGGCATCTGATGAAGGAACTAGAGAAGAGACTGGACCTTCTGTCACCCCCTCACTATTAGAAAATGATCCTTGTTCCATTGAGTTGTGCTTTTCTGATGCATTTTCATCATGGTCAGATGAATCCTTGCTCTTAATTCCAGGAAGCGTGCCATAGGAAGAACCAGCAGTTGTCAAATTATTCTTCTGTGGGATTGTTCTACTAGGAACATTTTGTGATCTTCCAGACCTAAGAATCTTGGGCTTGGATTCAACCGGTCTTTTTTCCTTCGTATCATCTTTAGAAAAATTTTTCCATCCACGAGGTCCACTTCGCTGAGGCATCAAATAGTTTGCAAGTTTGACCGAGTCATTCAACTCATCAGTCTTCTGGTTGCCAACATAATGCTTGCTTACTTCCATGAACTTCCTCTTTTTTCCAGGTTTTGGAACACCAATTACCACTCTTGAACCTTCCTTTCGTGAACCAGTCCTTGCAGATTTTAATCTGTCCATCCTACTTTCAATTGTATTCTTCTTACCGATATTAAAAGTTTTCTCTTTGGCCGTTAGATCCAAAGATTCAACCACTTGAGGGTTCTCCGGTTCCACAATTTGTACACTCTCCTGTACCTTGTCCTTACCTTTGGATTCTAGCCCCGAAGTTCCCAACCTTGCCCGCTTTTCCTGAGGCATATCCCCCTGGAAGCTCAAGGTTTGAATCAATTTTCTTTAGGCAGAGGAAAATGCAACTTTGGTAAAACTAGATTTCATATCAACTTAAAAAAATTGAATTAGAGTTGAAAATATGCCACAAAAGGACAAAAGGCACACCTCTCGATGGGTCTGAACATTCTCTCTCATACTTGACCACTCAATCCACTGCCCATCCTTCCACATAAGAGAAGGCCGAATCTGCCATGTTCTAACGACAGAAGTCTCTCCGTGAGCTGCATTCAAAATCAAAAAGGTCATATACAGGAGGCAAAAGAAACTCAGTACGGTAATAAAGCGAACTTGAAAAGCATGCCTGGAAAATGGACTGTTACTGAAGTTCCATCTCTGTTGCTTTTCTCAGTGACCTCTCCCTCCCACCAGCTGGGAAAAAAGATGAAAGAAAGTTGAAGAGGCTTAGTGACAATTCATGTCAAATAGAGATGAAAGGGGACCATTAAAAACAATTTCTAATGAGAAACAACAATCATACTTCCTTGGCATTTCCAGGAAGCATATATGCAACTAATTATCAATGTGGCTCAGTACCAACCATAAGGAGGAAAAATTAATTTCAATTAAGCATTAAGGAAACACCAAAAACGACCAAAATTCAAAATATTAGCTTTTAGAAAAATGAGGAGCAGCAAGGATGTATCATTGAAAGAGCATCACAAGGTAGGCAATCAATATCTAAATGAAACTGCAAACCTGTCTCGCATCCACACGTCAACTTTATCTCCAACAGAACATGTAAAATCACCCATAGCTGCTCTGCGTCTCTTTCTGGTTCCTTCAGATTTTATGGCGGTCATAGGATGAGCAATGCGTACTCTGGGTGCTTTATCTCCTTCACTTCCAAGCTCCACCCATTCCTTAAGCTTCCCAGTACCTGAACATAGGCAAAACTGAAGAATTAATATCAACATATACATATCCTTAAGTAAGCCCTTTCAGGGAAATCACCAATAGCAGTTATTACTGGAAAAGTCCAAATAACTATGAGAATAGAGCTCAATCGAACTTAATAATTCTAAGAAAGCTTGCTCAAAAATGAAAAGAAATCCGATTTGGCATAAAGCTGTTCCCAATGCCTACTAATAGACAAACTTTCCGGCATAAGATGACTATGCATATTAACACAATTCATCTCATTTGATACCAGCATATATGAACATCATAATATACAAAGCCAGCCTAGGACATTTAGGAAGCCATGGACCTAATGGGTCAAGCAAGACTTTTACACAACATAATCACTGTCAATAGATCAAAATACTTCTATAAGACATTTCAAAGCAAGATGTGGCATGACATGCCCATATGATCATCATTCACCATGCACTTTAAACTCAAAAAAATAAAAAGAAGTCAGGTATCCACAATCATCAATTTTTCTTAGGTGTACTAGAATACCTTCATCCGATGGAATCTCAGCGTAGCATAAATAGACCTTCCCATCCTTCACGCTCAATACATTGGCTGAGAACCATGCGCCTTTGTACCCATCGCCATCTTTGAAAACCTACAGGTGAAATAATAGTTGATCAAGAAAACCCTCGTGCTGATGTCTATGAGTAAAACACCTTCCTAGGAATGTTCTAAATTTGGGTCCTAACTGCCTAACAATGCTTACCATAACCAACAGTCAACTGGAGAGACAATGAAAAAAATGGAGGGCCATTTTTGCTCATTGGTGGGACAAACAAACTTTGGCACACTTAACTTGTTTTTAAACTCCAATACTGCTTAAAGCAAGAAACCAAACAATTGAGACAGGATTAGTTCCTAAGGAATATTCCGTCTTTTCCCAAAAAGAGAAATCATGGCTGAAAAGTCAAACCTTTTTTAATAAAATGGGACAGAATTTGAAAGGGAATGTAGCTTCAGAAGAGAGGAGGTTTTCGAATTAGAGTCACTCAACTTCCTTCTAAATTAACGAGGCTTTGTCACTCTTGAATTGATTTTCATGAGTTTCGGCTTGGAAAACGATTTTATCGTGGCGCGAGGCTAGCTATTAAAACAACCAAGGTCTGTTAGATATGCTTATTTATAATTGGTAACACAATTTCCAGCCTAAAAGTTTCTGCTTGTGCCAACGCATAGCTTCCAACAATTAACTCCTTGTACTTTTATAAAAAGAAAAATCTTCAATGCACAAAAGCAGATTGAGTTGAAGGGCTGTTTCCATGTAGGTAACACACTCAATCCCTTCCAACACTAATTCAACATACCTCCACTTGGGAGCCTTCTGCAATGCCACTTTCCTTTGATGTCCTCAAGGTCTCATCAAACTCCTCATGACTTACAGCAGATACATGATTTCCTCCAGTAGTTCCGGCTAAGTCAGATGCCTTACGACCCTTCAGTTCTCTAAAATTCTTTCCATCAGAGTTGACCAAACTCGAGACTCCATCCATCAAGCTCCCATGCTTTTCTGACTTGTCCCTCAAACTTTCTCCTGAAGTAGGTGGTAAAGCAAGCTGCATGCCACTCGTTCCTTTATCTTGGACGGGTACTGCCAATTGACTGCTGGAAGCATCTGGTTTACTGTAAGTATTATTGTTGTTCGACTGCCCCCCGTTTCCATCATGCAGTTCTGCCCCATGATTAGAAGAAATTTGAGGCATTTTCCAAAAACCATCTGGTCCAGCTTCTATTAGTTCTGAAATTGGCAAAGAATCCCCCATCGTAACAACTTTTCCAGCTTGAGATATGGCTTCCGCAGCCAGCTCAGCAGCTTTTACTATGGCATCTAGATTTTCAGCTCGTAATGAAGCAGCAGAAGCAGCTTCAATCCTTCTCTTGGCAGCCTCCTTTGCAGCGACAATCATTGAACTGGAACTTTTTGTTACTCCAAGAGCAGAGAGAGAAAATCTGTCATTCGAAATCTGATTATTACTGCTAGGATTCAATGCTTCCTCAGCCATAAGTTTGGCCTGCAAAGCCGCATTTGATGCAACGCTAGCAGCTGCAGCCGCCGCCTTTGCAACAGAAGCAGCGGCTGCTATTGCAAAAGCTGCAGAAGCTAGAGTGACTTCTGCAGCTGCAACAAGACCAGAATCCTTCTGCTTATTCAAGTGATTCCATATCTCTTGACTGTGACCAATAGCAGCAGCAGCGAATGCAGCAGCATCCTCTGCTTGCTGTCTGGCC
The DNA here is from genome assembly GCA_017140595.1 of Eucalyptus curtisii. Taxonomy (NCBI): domain Eukaryota; kingdom Viridiplantae; phylum Streptophyta; class Magnoliopsida; order Myrtales; family Myrtaceae; genus Eucalyptus; species Eucalyptus curtisii. The sequence continues at coordinate 20,547,318 of CM029497.1, forward strand.
TCCTTCACTTTAATTATGGATTCCTCAGGTAATACACTCTTTTTATCCTGCTCTCCTGCTTTAGAATTACCAAGTGGGATTGGTGAAGGCACAGACACATTATGTTTTCCCATGGAGGTCTCAGACAAGAAGCCAGTGATGTTTGCCGCAGGGACAGATGCTGACTGATGGCTGGTCCGAGTAGTGATGGAACCCGGTTCCACTAGAGATTGGGAGTGGGAGGTGATCTGGCCAAGATCCCCAGAGGTCGATGCCTTCTTTCTCTTCCTGGATTTTGGGTCAGCAGAAGGCTGACCAGGAGATACTGCCACCTTTTTATGGTCAAGAGATGCAACAGAGCTCCCAGGGAGAACACTCGCCTGAACTGCATCCTGTATGACTGGACCAGGAGCAACATTCTTCATTGCCGAAGAAAGAGAGACTGGAGAGTCTTTTACAGGTGCTAGTTTAAGGGCTTCAGTCATAGGCAGCGAGGGGAACCGACCGCTCGGGTCAAGTACAGAAGTTTGAGGAGAAGCAGACCAGGACGCACGGAATGGGGTCTGTGACATCCAGGTGGTGCTATGTCCAAAATAATTCCCCAGCGGTGGAGTTTGATTGAGATGTACTGGAGAAAAAGCATGCTGATAGTCCCTACCAGCTCCTTTAGGCAAAGACTGCAGGGCCTCAAATGAAGGGGTGGAAATATTCCAAAGAGGAGAAGAAAGAGGTAGCACGGGGTTTGTGGCAGGAGAAGGTGTACTCTTGCTACTGCCTCTGCCAACAGGCGAAGGAGTAACTTTGTTTGGAACGATATTCTGTTTAGTCGCCTGATCAGAAGCTGCATCAAGATCATAACATTAGAGCATAGCTTATGCACCTAAATTAAGAGTATAAAGCATCTTGATTTACAAAATACTACCTAAACGAGATTGTGAAGGTGTCTCGATGCTTGCCGGATGAACTGTTTGACCAAGTATCCTCTCTCTGCATTTACGCCATGCATTCTCCCACATGCTCCGACCACCATCTAAGAGAGAAAATCTCATTAAATACAAATAAATTGTACCTGAGAGCAAGGAGAAACTAAATTCTAACCACACTTACCGGGTCCCCCAAATGCAGACAGCATGTGTGCCTCCTCGGGTGCAACTTTCGAACTGCAGCAATAAAATGGGATTAACAAATAAACAGTATTCAACCATTCTCATGAAAAAAGAGCAGACTGAATTTCAATCACAATTTCACAGGTGGGAAGCACGTTTAAATGGGCTACAGTAGACTCAGGATACCAAGTGGAAAGATATAACTGAGGTAAAAAGAAAAAACGCAACAAGCAATGCTCACATCAAAGACCCATAAACAAAGATCTGTGCCCGCAATTGCACTTGTTGCAGGTCTGTGAAGGGCTGCTGGAAGACCACATTTGCGAATGACGTGTTCAAATCAGGCAGACTAGAAACCACCGTACTGAGGACACCAAATGGCTTGGCATTAGCGCCATCAACCTGCCCAAAGTGCTGCATCTCATTAGACTGGACAACCTGGTAAATTCCAGAAGGGCTCAAGGACCGGAAGCTTGGCGCCCCAGCTTCTGATTGTTTTAAAGCAGCTGTCACTTTCGCAGAATTTCCCTTTTTAGCACTTTCCTTTCCTGCTGCCTTACTTGATGTTCTCCTTGCTTTACGCTCAGGTGTGTCTTTCGTTTGTCCTCGTACTGAATCCCTTGATTTTCTAGGACTTGCAGTAGTATTAGGCGGCAAAACTTTATTCTCCACTTGGACTAAAGCTGGAGTTGAAGGAGATCCCTCTACAATCTTCAAAGGAAAAAAATCGTGATAAGGACTATTATACTTTTACTTTGGATGCATGTTAAAGATCCATTTGTGGAGACAATATGACATGAATACATTCAGGCACTTAAGGAAAAATTATCAACAAGAGGCCACAAAACAGAATTAAACAACAAAGAGAAGCAAGTAACGAACTGGAGATGATTTGGAATCTTTTACAGCAGGAAATTGTTGCCATTTCTTTGATCCCTCAGTTGTCGTCAAAGCACCAACATCAAAGGTAAAGCTCTTTTCATCTTTGGCTGCATCCATCCCTTTTTGATCCACCGACACATTTGAATCCTTGGCATCAGAAGATGGAAGGTTTTGATGTAAAGAATTCTTGTCTGCTTCCTCTATATTTACATCTTGAGAAAGCTCACTGCTACTTATGACAATTGGGGAGCTGCATTCAGCTTTGCTACTATCTGCATTATCAATTTCATCTTCCTGTGCATGAGATCTCACTTGACATTCACTTAAAGGAGAAGATTTCGGAAAGCTTTCTGACGCTTTTAAAACATCCTCTGCAACATGAAACCCATCAGTCAGAATATATGAGGTAGAGAGAGTGCTCCAAAAGTAAGAAGATGACAGCTGTTTCCCATAGTATATCTAAGAGCAGCTTTATAACTCCATTATTCACACTTCTCAATTAAGTTGTTCTACTTGACCGAAAAAAAAAAAAAATTAATCAAGTTGTTCTCCAAAAGCAATAGGGGAAGAGAAAAGGACGAGCACTAGTTCACTGGCAAAACTTCCTTTCACACTCATACTCTAAAATGAGATGCTATCATCTGTGCAAAAAGGCTTCCAAAGAGATAGCTAGTGGTCCATTGTTACTTTAAATCCCCCACAATAAAACTTTAGACCCTAGTGACAAATGCTAGTCCAGGAATAAGAATCAATCTGATTCTTACCTGATTACCATTTCACCAGTGATACTGTCTCCTACACTTCAATTATACGGGTGAAAAAAAAAAGAATAATGCTTAAGAATTTAACTTTCTAAATAAATTGCGTGATTGAGGTAGCTTGTGAAAGATATATGCAACTGTTTCCTCATTTTCTCATCTTCAATCTTCCAGCCAAAAATATATTCTATATTTTGAAATGCCTAAAAGGGAACACAAAGAATTTAGAACACAGGAGCACCAAGTAGCCTGCTTCCTATAATATAAAAAGCTGTCTACCGGTATTGTGATATTATACGTAAAGTAGTACTGCCACCGAAGACGGGATGAAGATTTAACACCCCTAGGATTCATAGTATCTAAAGCTTTAAATACAAATATTCTGCTAAAATTCAGCATAAATTGGCTTAAGAAAAAATATTGCAGGATGGCCCATATAAAGGTGTTTCCAACTACCTGAATCCTTGAGATCCTTCTCAATTATTTCTTCTGCAATCGTGTCCCCATGTTTTTCTGGAACAGCTTCAATTTGATCACTCTCATTCACCATGGGCTCACAAGAATCAAGACTAGTTTTGGGTTCTTTATCAGTTTCATGATCCACCGCTGTAGGTACTGCAGCTTGGGATGCATCAAGAATATCTGTATTACCAGTGTCTGAGACAGGCTTGACCTGAGAAACTGTTTCAGATGACTGCTGTTCAGCAGTTCCAGGAGATGCATCCTTTATAGATGCAGAAAGTCGAGTCAGATCAGTACATATTAAGGAACCTAACAACAAGGTTGGCAAACTTACAGTGTGTGTTCGAATTTCACATTCTTCCAATTTATCCGTTGCCATGGATTCTAATTTCTGTCCGGATGAATTTTGAGCCTCCTTATGATGATGAACGTCCTTTCTGTTGTTATCCTCTGAAGACAATGAAATATTATCTGTTAAACTAAATGGTTATCTTACAATTTCTGTGGCAATTGATGATTCAAGCTAGAGCAGTAATGACAATCAAACAAATAGTAAACTCCATGACTAAACAGCACACATTTAAATCACCTGGTTCACTTTCCCGCTCTACTTGCTTGATTTCAACTGAAGAAGAAGACTGACCGCATTTTTCACCACTCACGTCTTGTTGACAAATTCTACCGTCAGCATCTTTTGATGAACCGCTTGCTTGTGTTTCCTCATGTTGTCTCAGCAAAGAGCTTACCGTAACAAGGCCAGAAACACCATTAGTTCCCTCACTATCTTTCTCAAGGACTTTCTCATCATCGACCTGCAGCAATGATGCAGCAGAGCCCTTGGCTTGCTGTTCATTACAATCTGATTTATCATCGTTCTTTTCTATGGTATCAGTCTGCATTATCATCTCCCGCTGGTTGGAGTCCATTGAGTGCTCTGATCCAGTAACTGCCGGCTCAACAACTACTACATCCTTTTTGCCTTCAGCTTCCAACTGTTCAACAGCTCCTGCATCTTTACCAGAAACAATATCCTCACTTGTACTAGCTTGAACAGAAATACTGGGAGATGCATCACCAGTGCATCCTTCCATTACCCGTGGTCTGGTAGAAGAAGGTTCCTGGTCTGTACTAACACCAGTTCCAACTGCATTTCCCTCCTCCTTATATTGCCCCTTTAAGCTCAAATTGGCATTACAGTCCAGATGGGAGGTTGGAATCTCAACTGCATTGTCAGCTGATATCTCGCTATTTCTTCTTTCCTCCATGCTCACTACAAGGATCTCCTCCCCTGGCACATCAGTGTCTGTCGGTAAACCATCAACTTTCTCAACAGCGACATTTACCTGGTTTAGAGCAATTGGGCTTTCCACTCTTTTATGGCTCATCGTGACACGATCTGTGACTCTAACTACATTATCACCTTGTACATCCAAAGAAGAACCAGCTTCTTGAGCACTATCATTAGAAGGTTTACCCTGCAAACTATGAACCTCCCCTTGAATTTTATCATCAGATTTGTCATTATTGGATGAACTCCCTCCAGCTTTAAAAGCTCCAGAGTTTCCATCCAGAGCACTTGGATCCACATCAACTGACATTCCACCGACAAATGATTCACTATGAGTCCTTGATGCAACTTCAACTTGAGCTAGCTCATCTACCATGGCCTCCTTTATATTGGAATAGTTTTGTAAAATCTCATCTGGTACTAAAGCCGACTGTGGGTTAACAGTTTCCTCTGAGTTAGAAAAGACACTATCATCATGTGTCAAATTACGTTCCATTTCTTTTGTAGAGGTAGCGGGATTACAGGCATCTGCTGCCTCAATGGTGGTTTGATTGAGGGTATTTTCTTCCTGCCCAACAGATTTTAATAACATTTCAACAGACTCTGACGAGGTTGCTTCAGACCACACATTGTTATGCCTGGTTATTGAGCAGGGTACTGTAGCACATGTACTGAATTCTATGCCACTATTTCCACGAGAGAAATCCTCGATCCAATGATTATCTACGTTATTTGCAATTCCAAGAAAAACCTCACTTTCAACCAAACTGTCGAACCTCAGATGCCCTTGAAGGTTGTCATCAAAATCAAATTTGGAAAGAGCATATGGCTGTAATACAGGAGAAAATTTCGCATTCCCCTCACCAGCTAAATGCTGATTCTGGCTCTGAAAATCATTTTCATCATAATCCATGGGTATAAACCTAGAGAAGGTAAAGCAAGGGGGGAAAGAGAAAGGGTAGAGAAGGTGGTCACATTACATGTAAGCTGAAAATGATGAGAAAAAATACACATGCGACAACCGACATGCCAAATCATCTTAAGCATTTACTAACAAAAAGTATAATCAGAAAGATATTTCCAGCAAATCCCAACCTACAAAAAAAAGAGTATTTAATAGAAAAGCAATTCCCTTTCCCTCAGAAAAATTCACAAAAGATATGGATTCACCAGCTGGCAATATTAGCCATCACGCAGTCTCTGACAGGAAAAGGAAGGGTTGTTGTTGCGCGCGCGAGACCGAACAGAGTTAGTTCAACCCTCTTAAGCTAGTCTGACTAGATGCCAAGCTAGAAATATGCTACTTATAAAGTCCATCACCCGTACACTAGTTCTAAATTAGATTAACACAAGATAACACAGACAAACTTATGGGGTGATCAACAATGCAGTAGCCATGCAAACTGAAGCACAACATGAACATCTACACAAGAAATTCCATATCTGACCCTTCAATTAATTTGTAACTGCAATTAGCAAAAAGAGAGACACGCTAATGACTCTGCAGCTAAGTCAACACACTAGTGACTCTGCACCTCTTATCCCTTATGACAACACATACCATTCCTATAGATTACATCTCAAACATCAGGAAAGGTTATACCGCAGCAAATAATTAGGTCGAGGCACAATCGACTGGGAAAGAAACAACTCAAAACACTGCCAAGGCCCAAGAAAAAAGCCCCGTTCCATCTCGTGCTAAAGAAGAGAATTTCCTCTCCACTGGCAAGAGCATACGAAGATGACTGATATCAGCTCATTCGAGCAGCAAGCGAACCGCCCAAAACTCCTACTTCGACCGGATGATCAAATTCAGTCACCAGCAGCACGAGAGAGACGAATAGGACCTAAATTTAAAATCGCGCGACATCGCTCGCCCAGCCAAATACTTTCCCCAGACCCAGTCGCAAGTAACCACAATTTCAGACCGCCACTACCACACTAAGGCAAGGTCCAAGCCTTAAAAACAGCAATCATCAAATCCAAACGTGAAGAGCGCCCCGCAGACAGAACGGGAAAGGACCTCACGCCGGCAATTTCAAGTTTCCAACACTCGTAAAAAAAAAACAGTCAAAAGCACACAATCGCGCTGCTCTAGCTTTCGGTAAGTAAAGTAGGAAATGAACAGTACCAGAACAAGTAAGTCTAGAGACGCTACCTCCCTCCATCCGGCGAACGAATCCAGCCCCCGCTCAATCCTCAACTCGCTCTAACCGTACGGTCATCTGCAACAGTCCACGCGCACGGAGGCGCGCCGGCCAAGAGAAGAAAACACGGTCAGCAAACGCGCAGCAAACAGGACACCGGGAGGTGAACCTCCGACGAGGAGAAGTGAACTCACCGGTGGGATTCGAATCTCCGGCGAGATGGAGTTAGGGTTTCGGCGAATCAACGGCGAGGAGAGAGAGAGAGAAACAGAAACAGAAAAGAGAGAGAGAGAGAGAGAGGTTGGAAAGGTCGAAGCCCGAAATCGAGAGGAAAAAATTAAAATTTTAAAAAAAAAAGGTCAGTGCGAGATAGAAAGAGCATGAGTGATGTTTGTTCTGTTTCGAGTTTTTTTCCCCCTTTTTTCTCGTTTTATTTTTTATTTTTTTTATTTTCCCTCTAAGTGCTCGTTTTCAGCGCAGGTAGGGGGAAAAAAATGTGCGAACGTGATTGAATTTGGAGCGAGTGGGGCCTCCCCGCCCTGCGAAGATCGGACGGGCGCGAGCGGAACTGTTCCGACACGTGGCGTCGGGCGACTCGCGGGAGGGGAGATCCGTGTGATCGACGGCGGTGATTTGGGGGGGGTTTCATTCGTGGATTCCCGAGTCGCAGCCGATCTCGCGCCCGGTCTGAGGCTGCGCTTCGTGGTGACACGTGGCGATGGACAGTTGGATTGAAAGTCAGCATTGGTTTGTATTTTTTTTCTTTTGCCAGGTTTGCTCTTATCCTGAAGCCGAGAAAGGTTGGGGCGACGGGAATAATTATTTGTTTGGGCCCGATGGGCCGTGTGGCCCAAAATTTTCGCCCAATAAAGAGAGCTGGGCCGCAAAGGCCTGCCTTCTCCCCCCCTTCGCTCTCCTCCATCGGCTGTGGGACCGTCGCGAATGCAACATCGAGAACCGTCTCCGGCGACCCTCTTCCCGTCTGAGCGTACCGATGGCGACACCACCGTTGACGGCTTGTTTGTCTACGACCTCTTTGGCGGCGCTATCTTGATGTAACTTTGTTCCTGTGGTTGGATTCGTAAGTCGTGACGATAGATACAACTGTAAATCAAAATAAATCATTGCCTTGTTTCACTTAAAAGTTCATGATATGAGAAAATCATTTATAAGGAAAACTGTTAATTTTCATTTATTTGATGTGTTAGGGAAAGTGATTTGCTTATTGCCAAAACGAGAAGTTATTTTCCTCGATTTAAATTTGTTGTTTTGAAAAATGTTTTCTATAGATTGATTATTTTTTATTCGTCCAAATATCAAATAGTCAAAAAATAATTTCCCAAAAACAATTTTTATTTAAACAAACGAACCCCAAGTATTAGATAGTTAAGCCTCCCTGTAATCCATGGTAGTCAGTTAACTATAGCTTTACAAACTACTTGATTAAATCAAATTAGAGAGTTATGAATAATTATTTTATCGAAAGAAAATTTCATTAATTTATCATGATCAAACACGAGAGGAACATAGAAAGCATTCAAGTATATCCCAAAGAGCTGCAAAACAAAGCAAAACCCATAAAATAAAAGGAGTACAACTTGTAGCTTTGAGCATGCTCTCGTCTAAAATAATTAAATTTGCAATAAAATCAACAAACAATTAGCAATTGATCATCCCAACCATCAGTAATAAGCACACACTAAGTAATAAGCACACACTAAGATCTTCCCCTTTTGAGACTATGGCTCACAGTGTACACCTAGGTTTAGCTCTCTCGAATCCATTGCCATATGGAGACCACTACGAGAACAACATTTCGAACCAGCGTAGATCAAACATTTCTAAGGAACTACCATATATAGATTTAGATCGAAAGTGAAAAACTCTCAAATTTAGATTTAGATTGTAAGAGAAATGCTCCCAAATTTAGAACTAGACCCAAATGATGAGAGAAGAGCTTTTGTTGAATCCATAAAAGTCATAGAACCATGTCATGGACATCTTGCTGGCGAGGCTAGTGATAACGTTCTTACAAAATTTTCAACTGCAAGTAGATTTATTCACCACGGCGAGCGAAGAATAACAATAATAACTAGAGAGTTTCTTTGAAGGGAATTTTCTGGGAGAGAGATGGTTACCGATAAAAAGATTAGGATTTTTTGTTAGTTAGAGAGTTCCTCGTTCGTTTCGAGATAAATGAACGAAAGGAATCCCAATGTGAATAACAAGCATTCCTCCTTTTTAGGCAGTGATAGAGCACGTAGACAGATAAAATGCACTCTAATTTTTCACTATTGGCTTTGAATGTGAAAGATAGAAGTTCTCACCACTTGGGATTTCTTTGCACGAATCTAACTCTCAAATTCCACAAGTTGAGGGAGAAAGAGAAGCGGCCCAACCCGATGGTAGTCTTCTCTCTTTCGTTTCCCTTGGAACGGTTGGGCTGCCCCTGGAGATAAAGCACAGACACATCGTCCTCTTCTGGGCCTAACTTTTTGGTCGATACTCGTCGGCGATTTAACAATGGCCATGGATCTCTCTCCTCCGGCGTGGGAGAAAGCACGGCCGAGCCAGCTAACAAAAATTCCACGACCGTATCTCACTAAAGGCTCAGGCCGGCCGGATCTAGCACTCGGCCTGAAAGTCCTTGTCCGATCATCCTCATGCTTAAAAATCTTTAGGTTTTCCATGTAGAACCAAATGGGCCTAGACGACCCAGTAGATAGGTTAGGCTCAAACAGGAATCACTAGCCCAACTCACCCAATTTTGCCCAATCGGACTTGGGTAGGCCCAAACAAGCGCGAGGTATTTGCCGGCTGATCAAGTTTATTCTTCGCTAATGAAAAATATTTAGCTCTCACGAGACGGTCAATTGAGGATCGTGAAGTTACGCGCTCTAGTAAAGTTCATCGACTAGTAATAGATGTGGATGACAACTTGTCATTGACAAGTAAATCTACACAAAAGATCAACACAAACGAGACTTAGGTAACTCGCTTCAGCCTCCTATCCCATTCATAATTAATGAAAGGAGATCCTCTATGATGAATCATCGCAGTCCATTCTTCTATCTGCTAACCATATGATGTTTGCTTTATAGGCAACTCATTCCCTCACTCTACATAACTTTCATAAATTTTTCACCGTCTCTGTGTTACATTTCTATCATAGAGCATTAAGGTTAGATACCAAGATAGGCAAGACAAGATACCTTCATGCCTTTGAAGGTGAAGCCGAGATAGAGAAATCAACCCGATATGAATCAGGATGGCAAACCTCTAAGAATAGTGGGGGCAAGGTTAAGCAACCCGCCCTATTCTATTCCATTCCATTACCATTCCCATTCCCATTTCCATTCACTATATCTTTACGAAAGGTTGGTGGACAATAGTGGTGCTTATCTCAATCGTACCTTTCCGCTATTTTATTCATGCAAATAGCCCTTCGGCACGTCCATTCTCATGTCCCGAGGAAAATGACATAAGAACATGATTAGGGTCGATGGTCCTTTGCTTCCGTGAATTATTCCCTCTAAAACCGCATTTAATAGTCTCCCGGAAGAGCGACAGGGACCCGCTTGTCTCGTTGCACGTAAATTACTAGTTAAGTTGGTTGTCCTTATGCCCATAATCGCCAATTATTACATGATTAAGAATTCACTGGCGGTTGGTCGGCGCCCAACCACCGCGCTCCACTGCATCCCCGGTCCCATTGGCCGGTGCCGGCGGTGCCCTCCTCGTCCATCTCTAGCTAATATATACTCGAATTAGCCAGATAAAAGATTAAGGAAACGGATTAAAATAAGAAAGCCACTATTCAAAAGGATGCCTTTAGGGCGAGTATATATGCACGTCTTCGTCGCCGGACTTGACGCACAAGTTCACTGCCAAGCATAGCTTAAGCGAGTTCTCTTTCTAAAAGTGGTTGATTCTAGTTTTTTCGATTGAGCAAACATGGTGAAGCTCGCGTTCGGTGGCTTTGGTGACTCCTTCAGCGTAGGGTCCCTGAAATGCTATCTCTCTGAGTTCATCGCGACCCTCCTCTTCGTGTTCGCCGGCGTCGGGTCCGCAATCGCTTATGGCAAGTGCACCATGACGACATTCGCGTGACGTTATCACGTCTTTAAGCACGTTCCGTTCCTAAGTCGCTTGTGCCGATGTCGAAATATACAAGTTTCTTTGTTGATAAATTAGTACGTGTCTTGTAACTGATTGGTTTTTGAAGGAGTTTATTTTGTGTTCTCTCAGGAAAGCTCACGGCGGATGCAGGCCTGGACCCGGCCGGGCTAGTCGCAGTGGCCGTGGCCCACGCGTTTGCCCTGTTTGTGGGGGTATCCATCGCGGCGAACATCTCCGGCGGTCACCTGAATCCGGCGGTCACGTTCGGGTTGGCCATCGGAGGCAACATCACCATCTTGACTGGCATCTTCTACTGGATCGCCCAATGCCTCGGCTCGATCGTCGCCTGCCTCCTCCTAAAATTCGTCACCAGCACCGCGGTACGTACTTACTCGCCGACGATTCAGCTTTCGATCATCAATTCATGAAACTCCTCAAATCCTTGTTGCAGAGCGTACCAACCCATGGAGTTGCTGCTGGCATGAACGCGATTGAGGGTGTAATCATGGAGGTCGTCATCACCTTCGCGCTGGTCTACACGGTGTACGCCACGGCGGCTGACCCCAAGAAGGGCTCAATAGGGATCATTGCCCCCATCGCCATCGGCTTCATCGTCGGCGCCAACATCCTGGCCGCCGGCCCGTTCAGCGGCGGGTCCATGAACCCCGCCCGCTCTTTCGGGCCCGCCGTGGTCAGCGGCAACTTCTCGGAGAACTGGATCTACTGGGTCGGCCCGCTCGTCGGGGGAGGGCTCGCCGGGCTCGTGTACGGTGACATCTTCATCGGGTCCTACGCCTCGGTCCCCGCTTCTCAGGACTATGCTTGAGAGAACAAGAAGCTCCTGTGCTCGGGTGTTTGTTAATTTTCAGTACTTGGGTGGTTTTTCCTGTTTGCTCGTGATCGTTGTGCTTTGCTTCTTGCTTCTCGGCTTGTTCTTGTTTTAATAAATTCACAAATTGTATAGCGAAATCACTTTAGACTCTTATTGAATATGCCAACTTTCACAATGCCTAACCGAAGCGCGATTCCTCAAGGTAACCGCACCAACTTCCGGGAGAGCACAAAAAAAGTCCTAAATATATTATATCGGTACCAATTCAGTCATAAATATTTCAATTAGACTAATTTAATTCTAAATATTTTTACATTAGTATTAATTTAATCAATGCAGTCAATTTTGGCTGGTTGGCGCTACCATGAACACCGACCAATGGCCGGACGCTGAAGTGGCATTTTTAAAATAATTTTTTCTTAATTTCTTTTCTTTTTTTTCTTAATTTTACTCTTTCTTCCTCCTCCTTGGACTTTCTTGGTAGTGGCTGACTAGTGTCGTGGCCTTCGCCCAACCTCGCCCAGTAGATTTGGGCAAGGCTAGCCTTGCTAGTGACAAGGCCAAGGCGAGAGTTACAACCCTCATCAGCGACCAACGAGGGATTCATTGCCCTCGCCTAGTGGCCGACGAGCCTCACTAAAGGCTCACCGACCACTGGCAAGAAAATCCAAGGAGGAAGAAGAAGGAAAAGAAAAGGGAAAAGAAAAGAAAACAATTAATAAAATTTTAAAAATTGCCACATTAAGGTCTGATCATCAGCTGACGTCCACATTAGCGCCAGCTTGCCAAAATTGGCCGGATAGACTGAATTGATACCAATATAAAAATGTTTATGGCTAAATTGATCCAATTAAAAGACTTATGATTGAATTGATACCAACGTGATAGATTTAGGACTTTTTTGATACTTTTCTCCACGAACCTCAAATACAACTTGCGAGACTTCTCTAGTACCATCCACACACCAATTCTAATAATTTCTCGTGCCTTTCGCTCATTCGCAATGTCGTGCCTACATTTTGGTGATGAGTTTTTTTAACTCAGCTTAAAATAAATTTACCTAATCTACTGCCACTACCTGAAAAACCATATTAAAACAAATAGGGAAAACGTGGCTTCTTGAATGACATTTTCATGATTTTGATTCTATTTATTCTACTATCATACTTTATTCTATTACTTTCTCATATTTTTTACCTAATCTGCTGCTGCCACTACTTGAAAACCCATATTAAAACAAAATGTGAATATTTCATAAAACGAAGTTAGATAAGAAAGAAGTTACGTGTCTCTTGATAATTTCCTAATATTTATGTTTCAAAATTTATAAAATGAATCGGATGGAAGTAGTGAAAGGGTGATGTGGCCTCTTGGATTATTTTTGCAATGTTTTTGAATTTATTTTATTCTACCCTCGTACCTCATTCTACAGTTATTCCTACTCTTTACTCTATTCATTGTATTATACATAATAAAATAATACATTTTCCAATATATATAACTAGATATTTTTATATATGTGTGTGTATATATTGGTATCACAACGATATGTGAGGCATCGGTGTCTGGATAATGCATTCTTCTTAGCTCTGTGAATTAATTTTTTTTTCCTTTTTCTCAATTTGAAACGTAAATATTATCATTTATTGGAATCGCCTTTTAAGTGAGGGAGGAAGTGGTTACGACACTAAAAGAAATATCATCCTTTTAGTATAAGTATTTTGGCAAATTTTTTAGACACATTTTGGCAATTTAAATAGCAAGCGAACTTCTAAGTTTAGTTTTTTTTTTTTTTCCCCTTCTGAACACATAATAGACACCATTTTTTAACTTCGTGATGGTTATAATGATAATAATAGACAGATGGGTACAAAATCTATCACGATTAACTTAAACGAAAATCCAAGGCCATTCTATATAATGATGATTTGTTATTTTTTTATCTAACTTTGGAGATAATCTTCACTGTTTCATTTTGGCATTTTGCGATGACAATAAGATTGTCATACTATTTTTATGTACTTAACCGATCCACATATCGACCGGTTATTATTCTAGCATACTATCACTAACGAACTCGAATCCTTAAGATGTCGGAGCACCCGCCGCAACAGTGAATAGAGGATGTGGAAATGATATTATAGACTATAGAGTTGTCCATTATAGTCAGCAGTTTGTGCAATGATGGAGCAAATGTATGTACAGCACATCACGTCAGAGCTACAGACATGCCGCAACTAAACTAACCTGTACGGCACACCTGCCCAGGTCCATGCTGATGCAATGACAAGGCGCGGCTGCCCTATCTTTGCCCGGGCCTCGGCAAGGGCTGGCAACTCTCACCGAGCAACAATCGAAGGGGCTTCTCGCCCTCTCTTAGGCGACCCTCGCATTGCCATGCCTCTTCTACAAACATCACAGAGTGCACGTTCATGCCAATGGCGGGAATACAATATCCGTTCACTTTCTCGTCATACCAATGACAAACAAACTGTATTCTTATCAATCCTACTGAAATGTTTACACAATTTGAGCATCATCAGTCGGCGCTCTGTAGTCAACATGCTTGAGGAGAAAAACAGAACCAGCAGAGCTCTAAGATCCAACTCGTTACGAGGACGACGAGAAATATAAGAGCGGGAAGAAAGGGGGCTAAGAACTGGAATCAGGATACGTAGCTCGTGACGTTGATCAAGAGGCGAAGGATCAAGCTTCGCTCTATTGAAGCGAGCAACTCACAATAGCTAAGAACCTTCGGGTCTGCGGTGATCGTCAGGCATCGCTTCAAGGATCGCAAATGGTCTTGCGGCGACCGCTGGTCATCTGTTTTCGTTTGTTTAAACTCGTTCCTGCATGTACCTAATGAGAATTGTCTTGCTCTAGGCAGTTGGCAAAAGATACCGAGAAGTACGGATATACGTGATGGAAAGAAGGGATGCTGCCAATTGCAAGGGGGAATGTTCCATTGAGTCACATAATGTACTCTCATTACCCCAGTTTTGCTCGTCCTGTTTCCCAGTTGGCAGCACACAGATTTTACCTGTGTCCAATTCTGCACATCCTTCTGGTTTGCAAATGACTAATGTACAGATTTAGCCTCCTTTTTGTTTTCAAGATTACGATATGGTTGCCGATCCATGGACGGCAGATTGTGCTCGGGACCTGGCTTCTGTTCACTTCTTGTGTGCTTGGATTGTACTCCTTATTCATAGTTTCATGCAATGAAAGGGCGTGGTTGCCCCGTCTTTCCCAGGGCCTCGACAAGGACCAACAAGCAAATGCCTCGCCCTTGTGAGCGACCCTTGCAATGCCACGACTCATCCAAAAACATCACAGAGCAGACAAATCCACTTGCAAGAATATAATATCTGTCACTGTCTCATCATGCCAATGGCAAACATAATGCTAATTCTCCCCAGGATAAAAAAAAGAAGAGCATTTGATCTCATCAATCCAACTAAAATTGTTTAGACAATTCGAGCATCATTATCAGTGCAAGAATATATACCACGTAGACAGCCATGAAAGTAGAATGTGTTGGTTCCAATCAAGCCCCGGGAGCAACAGTTCTTTATTACGACACCAGCCATCCACTTTTTTCCCCATCTAGCAAGAAACTTACAACAGTTCATGAAGACTTTTACAACATGTTAAAACCAAAATTCAAGCGAATTACTCCACCTGTATAGCAAGTTTCAGCTAGGTATTCAGATGAATGCAACTTGAATGCCATCCTGCAATTCTTGATTCCATCAGATGGCTATAATTTGTCAAGAACATCTCAACAAAAAGTCCAAACCCATATAGCTCTTGACAGCGATTCCGTGTTGGAGCTCTCATTCCATCACTGCAACTCCTCCAGCAGCCTTTATTTTCTCTATTATGTCATTTGCCTCTTCCTTGGTGACACCCTGTTTAAGCAAAATAGGGGCCTTCTCGACAAGGTCCTTAGCCTCCTTCAACCCCAAATTGGTGAATGCCCTGACTTCTTTAATCACTTTAATCTTTGCAGATGCCTCGAATTTCTCCAGCTTCACATCGAATGCCGTTTTTTCCGCCTTTTTCTCCTCAGCCTTGGCGGATCCTGCACCTGTTCCTCCTTGGGGGCCAAGATCCATGCCTTCAGTAGAGATCGTCTGCATCTTGGGATGCTTTAGTCTCTCTTGAAGTGCAGAACCAATTTGGGCACGCTCTTCAGCTGGCAGTCCAGCTATACGCTCCGCAAGCTGTATGATTTTATCTGAGGGTGGAGGTCTCGGGCCATATGGATCATAAAAAGCCGGGTATTTATACTTCTTAGGCTTCACTTTGGGATCTCTGGGGACAAAATCATGTTGGAACGAGCGTGTTTGCAAAGGTCCCATAATGCCCCTGAGACCGAGCCGAACATATGCAGATCTGACAACTAAATCAAGCTTCATGCTTTGCAGTCTCATCGAAGACAACAATTCATGTAACTCGCCAAAATCCCGAATAATTCCAGTCTTATGGTAATACCCTCCTCAGCGCAACATACATTTTCCGCCTCCACCTGGATATCAAATTCGCCTCCAATCTCCTCGTCGGCTCCTTCTTCGGACAAACGAAAGACTTCTCGATGAGTTTCAGCACGACCAGACCGGAAATATAGGAGACAACATGCGCGCAAAACAAACTAGATCGACAGCCGACATATAGTCGAACACTTAAAAATCAAAACCCAGATCAAGCAACATTGCAGAATCAAGTAAATCCGCAATTACTCTTCTAAATCTCTCCATCTACCAAAACCCAGCAAAACCCCCACTACCCAACCCCATCTCCTAGCTCCCCACGCACGTACACTCGGCACACCGCAGACAAGACAAGTGGTTCGAGCGAACACGGGATAACCGCAAATGCGCACGCCAGGCCGACCACGAATCGATTTCGCCCGACAGATTCGAGCACCCAAGAACGGGCAGCGACAAGCGACGGAGGGGAGAGAGAGAGAGAGGGGTCTTTACCTGCGATTCGCAAAGCCAAATGGGCGGTCGCCGACGAAGGACCGGCCGAAGACTCGCAGTCGAGGAGGAGGAACCGAATGCGATGGAAGAAAGGCGAACGGAGAAGGAGGCTGACGTAGGGTTTAATTGGGGGTTTGAGATTTTCAGTCGAATTCCATGCGAGCGCCGTCGTCGACCCGTTTCGTCTCGAACCCGGGATCTCTAGGAGGCCGGGTAGCCCGGCCGAATGGTCAGATTTAGACCGGCCCATGGCCCATGGCCCATGGGCCTAATACAAGATGTGGAGTCAGTTTGATTTCTTGCAAATATTTATCCACCGAAATGAGAATTGGACTTTTTTGGGTAGCAAGAGTGCTTAGTTTTAGGGCCTGCATGTTTGTGTTCATTTTTTTTTTGTTCACGAACACAATTTTTGTTTTTTTTTTGTTAGAACGAAAAAAAACAAAAATGCGTTTGTTTGCGTTTTTGTTTAAATCTATTTTTTTGTTCTAACAAATTTTCGTAATTTAAACGTTAAAAAAAAATTTGTTTTTCTTGTTCCCTGGAACACTTCCGAGAAACAATTTTTCTCTCTCCTATTTTTTTCTTCTCTTTCTTTTCTTATTTTCTCTTCTTTTTTATTTGACCGGTTGCCGATTGCCGCTCCGACGAGGTTGCCGGCCCTTCGGCCATGGCCGAGGCCGGTGACCGGCCAAAATAAAGAAAAAAGGAAAAAGGAAAAAGGAAAAAGAAAAAAGAAAAAAAGGAAAAAGAAAAAAGGAAAAGTAAAAAAAGGAAAAATAAAAAAGGAAAAAGGAAAAGTAAAAAAAGGAAAAATAAAAAATAAAAAAGGAAAAATAAAAAAGGAAAAGTAAAAAAGAAAAAAGGAAAACTAAAATAAAAATATTAAAAAAATTAAAAAATTAAAAGAAACAACAAAATTATACAAGTTTACCAAACTTGTTCCCGTTCTTTTTCTATTCTAGGAACAAGTTTTTACCAAACGTGTTCTTCTGTTAAAAAATTGTTCCCTAGAATAGAAATAGTTTTTTCTATTTCTATTCCCTAGAACAATTTTTTAACAGAAATGTTACCAAACGCACCCTTAGTAATTTCATATGACCTGTGGTACATGACGCCTACGTGAATAAAAATTTTTCCTTCGTGAAAATTTCTTTTTATGGTGAGTTTTTCTTTATTTATATATGTCCAATTGCTTTTTACATAAGTAGATATATTTATCAAATTATGAGCAGTCTTTTTACTGAAGATTGAGATAAAGAAAATTTAAGGGACCCGGGAGGAGTGGGGACAATCCCACACAATCTTCACTTTTTGTTTTTTCGGTGGCTGCGATTCTACAACTCTCATTTATGAGAGCCGCCAACTCCTGCAGTGGATCAAAAAAGGTCTGTACGGTTGATGAGAATTGTGGTTGATATCTATTTCCATATGGGGTACATTTTAAAAAAAAAAAGTTCTCTTATCAATTTAGCTTTGTATATAGCGTAGCTTATAACTTTAACTTTTACAATAATGAAATCTAAACTAGTTCTCCGTAGCACCAAAGAACTTTGATAATTTTAATACTCACGAAAAGCACAAGCATGAGATCAGTATAGAATGTGTATAATCAACCGAACTAGAAAAATTAAAGGTACATTGAATTGTGTTCAGCTAGAGGAGCAAGTGTATAGGAGCAGCTCTAGTCTATCTTCTGATAAACTAATCCGCGATCATATCCCATTCTTCTTCTTTCGAATGCATCCGAGCTTCAAAGCTGAAAAGCAGAATGAACGAGGGTGGAAATGTCGAATCAGGAGGAGAAGTCTCACGGAACCATAATTACAGTCGGGACCAACTTTTCGTCGGTGCCCTCGAAAGATTGAAAAGAAGAGATGGGAATCTAGCCTTGGATTTGAAAAGACTGATAAAAGGCTCGTATAAAGGAAGATGCTCTTTTTATCAAAAAGTGATAGGAAGACATGGTGGGGGGAAATAAAGAGGGAGTGCTAGTGCACATGCGAGTGAAGTGGACACATTCGTGGGATCAATCATGCCATCTCTTTATCAAATGTTCGCCTTTTCTTTTTGCCCTTTTTTCACGGTAGAGAAGATGACAATAGATGAAGCCACTCCGAGAGTAATCCGGAATGGTGAATATTCTTGTGAAGCAATAGTAGACTTCAGAAATCGGCCAGAAAGCTTTCCTCTCTTTTACTTTGTCCCGCTGGGAAAGTCCTCTTTTATTCACTAACTTTATATATTGATTTACCGTAGTAATAACGAAAAAAAGAGGGGTTCAGCTCGTGCTCACTTGCCCTGAGTATTTGAATTTCAAGCCATGAATGATTGATCTATCTTGAAACCTCAGTTGCCTAGTAAATTTAGCAAAAAGCTATGGCATTCCCCACATTTTTTCTTTAGCATGCACACAACTTTAATCTCTCAAATCAATGCTTCTCTGTAAATTATAAGAGCACTCACAAAGGGCGGGATCATTATGTCTCGGTCTACCTACCTATAAATTTAAGCTAGAATGGATTGATGCAACTAAAGCCTAACAAATAAGGTTGAGGATAAAGGAAGACAACTAACATCTATCTACTCCTTCAAAAACAGCCTTCAACACTTTCACCAAACTTCCAACCCCTTAGCTTTGAAGAGATCATGGTTTGGACTAATTTGACAGTTGAGACTAATAATCCACCAAAAGGAACATGTAATCAACACTTTGGCTCCTCTCTTCGCGGGTTTTGTTTTAATTGTTAAGGCATCGATTGTTAAGGCGTCGACGTCGACTTCTTACCAAGAATCTTAATTTCCTCGAACGTGCTTGTTCAACGCCATACAAAGACACAGCATTTGTTCCCGTGACATATAAGACATTGGATTCTCGATGCGGTCCGTGCCCGCGATGCACAAGAACACGCCAGCCACTCAACGCTGGTGCCGAGTGAGGAAAGTGTCCCTGGCTGGTTAACCTCTGCACGAACAGTGCAAAGTGAAAAGCCAACAGGGCTGGTAGTCCCTAGGATAACACGTCAAAAGATAAATCATCATTAGTTTTTCCTCTTAGGGACGAAATGAACCATCATTAGTTTTTCCTCTTAGGGACGAAATGAACAGATGTTAAGGATCGGTCCCCCAAGGCCGCCCGGGTGAAATTTTTAAGTATTTCGGGTACGCTACTATCCAGATCGTGTCGAAAAAGAAATTGAAATTCCTGCTGCTCGTTCTGAGAGCGCGTAAAAAGAAAGAGAAATCTCTCTCGGCGGTTTGGCCGGCCACTAGATGAGGTTCATGCACGGTGACTTTTGGTCGGCATTGCACGCACTCTTTTGGGAAATACGGACCCAATCCACCGAAAGTCGTCGATCTCGTTACCCGCGAAGCATCGTGCACACCCGCTGTTAATTTAACGCATCACTCCGAATTGTCTGTTTCTTGCAATAATATACAATGTTCTGTGATGGAGCGTCGTGACGAAACAGCCTCCGCTAAACCTGGGCGCGTCCTTTGTTTATGTTCCTCGATTTGGAATTTTAATTGTCCGTTTCGCGTTTCGCGAGGCAGGTTTTGTCTGGTTTATACAGTTTAATCTTGGACCATTTCAAAGCACGAGAAAATTGATTTGTTTCTCCTGCTGATCTGTTCCTTCGTCCCCCGCTTCAGGCCATGTTTGTTTAGGGATATATAAAGGTTGAGCCCTTTCTTTGCTTTGAGAGATTGTGCGTGACACGAGGGAGTGCTGAGAAGCTACTTGGTTAATACTTCTGCGAGGACCATTTCATGTCACCTGTCTGAAAAGGAGTCTTCTTTTTCTAAATCAGGTTAGGCTCAACATTCACATGCGAAGCATAAGGTGTCACTTGAGTAGTTTGCTTTTCTTTCTACTTCTGAATTTTGTTCGGCTTGGTAAGTCGAAGTTCGCAGCTGAGTGTTCGGCAAATCTCTGTTTGATGAGAAGTTTCTTTTGATGAAGTTTACCCTTTTTCGCCGAGCACTGAATTCAGTCGGCTTTTTACCTTGTTGCAGCAGGAGTGGCTGAAGTAGTCTGAATTGCACTTGGCGAAAGCTATATGGTTCTCAGAAGAAAGGCAAACAGAAAGGAATAACTTTCAGGAATTGTTATGGATAGTGTGCGTCACTTCAGTTGGAAGTTCAACTCTTCCCTCAAGCTGGAACATGTGGATGAGGATGAGGAAATGAAAGGAGCTTCTCCAGTGCCATCGGTCCCTCAGCCACAGACACCGAAGGAGCCGATGGAGTTCTTGTCGAGGTCGTGGAGCCTTTCGCCATCGGAGGTTGCAAAAGCTCTGGCTCACAAAATGAACGACATTCACACGATACATGACAAGAACCTCAATACATGTCCCCAGCCACAGGCACCTGCTGCTCCTCAACTTCTTGTGAGTCACAGTTTCCCTTCTTTAGTCTCTGCAGTCATGGTTCACATTCATGATTCTGTATAGAGGATAAGACAGTGGTTTACGAGTTAGGAGAATGTTCAAGAAACACAAAACCAAAGCCCATTCGATTTGCAGCGAAAGAGATTTCCATTCTCTGCGATAGCTCTCGCTTGAATTGTCGAGCATGCTTCGACTTCTGCACATGAAAAGTCTCTACTTATACATGTGGTCCAAAAAGAAATTACACTCTGCCAATCGACGTTTCCTGGGGTTCAAATGATTCACTTTGGCTTTGGTCTGAAACATGGTTGGCTTACAAATTGTACCGAGCAATCCTGCTGACTAGCATTTTTTTGTACAGGCAGCGAAGGTTATGAATTCAGCTCATGGTAAGAGGACGGGGTCATTTGGGAAATGGTTCCACCACCACCTCCACCACCACCACCATGGTCATAAGGAGCACGATAGGAGCATGATGAAGAAGAAAGAGAGCCTGCGCATGGAAAACGCCCATGTGCATTCGGCTGTTTCTATTGCAGGGCTAGCTGCCGGTTTGGCTGCTGTGGCTGCGGCGCAAAGCTCCAATTCAGATTCAAAGATAAGTGTGGCTTTGGCCTCGGCCACAGAACTACTAGCATCACATTGCGTCGAACTAGCTGAACTAGCCGGAGCTGAGCATGATCGAGTGGCAACTGTTGTCCAATCAGCTGTGGACATTCATAGTGCAGGAGATCTCATGACTCTCACAGCAGCCGCCGCTACTGGTACTGCAATCAATAGGTTTTATGTACTGTTGAAGGTCATGTAAATCAGTGCACAAAGTGGTGATGTTTAGCTGAATTTGGCTCTACCTTGCTTCAGCTTTGAGAGGAGAAGCGGCGCTGAAAGTAAGAAGGAGAAATGAAGCAAGGAGGAATGCCGCGATAAGTCCCTATGATAGGGGAATGGCAGAGTCACACATGACTCTTCGCAGCCACATCGAAGAAAGCAGCACTCCCTGCGAAGGAGAACTTTGGCAGCACACAACAAAAGGTAATATTATTACCTGGAGGAGGATAATAGCTTCACTGTATAAAGCCAAACCAACGGTTTGACTTAATGCTATGAGCCATTTCCGTTATTAATCATGAGCTTTGGTTTGCTTCCATTGAATTTTTTCAGGATTATTTCAAATGAAGCATGCGTCTGTGTACATTAACAAAAAGTCCCAGGTAAATAGCTTTCCCTACTGTGGAGTTGACAAAGAAACTTATGGAAAGAAAGAAGAAATGGCACTAAAAACTCTATGCGCATTGTCAGGTCATTCTGAAGCTGAAAAACAAGCACATTCGAGGAGCATTCTCGACCAACAGTAAATGTTAGTACCTTAGAATTTCTAGCTTTTTTCATTTGCATACATCGGCCATTGTCAACTCGATTTCTGACACTTCTATACTGTTACCAGGCATAGTTTATGGATTATGCGATGAGAATTCCGCCTGGCCATACAGGAAAGAAAGAGACAACCCCGAAGAAGTCTTCTTTGGTCTCAGAACTGCACAGGGTTTTCTAGAGTTCAAGTGCAAGAATAAGGCCCACAAGCAGAGATGGGTTGATGCGATTTACAACCTGCTCCGTCAAGGTAACTGGGTTGAAGCTACTGAGGTCTCTCCAGAGCTTCTAAACATCAGTAACAGCATCAGCATATGAATTTTTGATGGTGTCTGCTTCAGTAACAGGACATGAAGAAACTCCATTAATGAAATCAGGAGTCTGAATCCGATGCCTGTTTATCTTTTGACAGTAAATATCTTTTCCCCTTCTTCCGTTGTCCTAATACATGCAGAAAAAGCAAGATAACTTTCCAAACAAGCTTTGAGCACTGTACTTGGATATTTTTCAGGAGCATGATATTAAGAAACACTTTTTGGTATTGCCTTTTGCTTTTACATTCCTCTTATGACACAAAATGAAATCTTGATGACAGTACTTCTCAAGATGACAACAAGCAGCTTTTACATATAGATCTCACAGCAAGAATGAATTTACAGATCAGCTTCACTCAATTTTCATCCAAGTGAATTGCAAAAGCAAGTGTAGTGATGGCAACAGATGTAGAGATGTCTCTAGTACTCTTCGCAGGATTAGATGTCTGTCATAATGAACACTCGCGTGTAATTGTGCACAGGCATTGCAGTTTCCGTGAACTGTGCCTCCTCTTGTCAAAATACAACAGTCTTATTCTTCTCATAAGGTAATACTCGCAGTTCACAGTACGATTTTATCGCCTTCGAAAGACATTGTTTCTCGAGGTTCTTTGACTTCTGCACAAAACTATGCAAGTTATCTCTGTGAGATACCCTCTCAACCTGCAATTAGAGAGAAGAAATATTACAGCCAGCTTACAATTGAAAAGGTCCAACAAGTTATTAGAAAGCGAGATTCATTAAATGAAGAATTTTTTGGACAAGAAGCGGATTGAGTCTTTTAGACATAGTTTGTGGACAAAAATGTCTTAGATTGACATGAGCAAACAAATAAAATCTGAAGGCATGACAAAAATCATTATTGATCTTTAACACAATATAACAGCCAAAGCTGACAGACAGAGCTGATTGCCTATGAAAACGATCAAATTAAGGAAAATAAATCACAATTCTCATTTCCAGTAAGAAAACCTCACACCATGAGATATTCTAATAACATCAGGTACCGGCTATGGCAGGTAATAAACAGGCCAGAGCACAGGTGGGTAGGTTCGACTGTGTGGTTGCTTGTACTTGATACCGTGCACAATCTAACTGGTGTTTTGTATCTAAGCACAGGCATATGTCTATTGCTTGAACACTCAGCCAACCTCGTGGGCTAAAAAAAATATTTCCCTTCATAAGCAAGTCCTCAGTTTCCTTCCAAATCCTTCTTTCTTTGACTAAAGAAGAAGGGAACAGAAAATGAATATCTTAAAGCAAATGTTGAACGCAGCATTATCTGAAAATTTAAGATCATAGGTAATACTGAGGATCTCTATAACCCAATGAGAAAATTCTACGAGCAACAAACATAGAGATCTTGGATCTCCATATTTAACATTTAGACATGCTCAAACTCAGTGCTTCTCTACTCATAATATGCTCAAGGTCTTGGATAAATAATTGCAGAGACCGGCCATGTAAAGTTCCATTCTGCTTCATTTAAAGACTTCATGACTAGTGTTCGGTTCAAGCAAAACACAGAATCATTAAGATGATTATACTTGGCGTCAAAAGCAAGCTGAGAGGCGAATGAAGTCTCTAGGGATTGTCCCTTATATTTGATAGGTTTTACTTGAAAAAGATCAAAACACTGTCATATGGAGGAGAAATCATAGGCACCAAAAAAAAAATTTAAAATAAAGCAGAAGGCAAAATGGACTCAAGATTCAGTTGATATACTACTGACATCCATAGAAACCTATGTGTATACAGACTTCAGGTAATTAGGGGGAGACCAAGTGCCTATTTTGCCCACATTAAAGTCCTTCTGAACACAAGAAAGTATTAGTCAGCATGAACCTTAATCTGTCGAGTCTACTAAAGAATATATGGATACAAAAACCACAGCAAGGGCAGAAAGTTAGCGCTTACCATTTGCTCAATAATGGGCCCTGCATCAAGTTCTTCTGTGACAAAGTGACTTGTTGCTCCAATTAATTTGACACCCGCATCAAAAGCCTGACAATTTAGCAAGCATATCAAGGAAAAGCTAAAGACAGAGGATGAAACTCTGAGTAAAAAAATTTTAACCTGCTTAGATGGATTTCCTCCTTTAAATGATGGTAAAAGGCCATGGTGAATGTTAATTATATCCTTCCCATAGCTTCTCAAAAATTTTCCAGAGAGTATCTGAGGAAAAGATTCAGCTGCCCCTTAGCAGTGACTAAAAAAGGACAATAACATTAACAAGTGATTCTGGAATGATGAATAAAAGGAGAAAAGCATGTTATTTCAATTGCAAATCAAATAACAAAATCATCCACAGAGAGATGCTTTCTACTTTAACTTCAGTATGATAATAAATGACAACACGGAAGCTCGTTTACCTGCATATACCTGGCAAGTACTAAAAAGTCAGTGTTCTGGACCAACTCCAACATCTCTTCCTCTCTGTTGTTCTCTTTGGTTGTCTGCAAATAGTGATATGGAATGCCATGCCTCTCGAGGAATCGTATCACATGGGTGTTTGGGCCTCTGTTGTGGTTACTATTCAAGAAAATTACCTCATTAAGTCAACTTTTTGAAACAGCCATGCAAATACGGTCAAACATAGACGAGAGATTCACCTTAGCACACAAGTTATTTCCACAGGAAGTCTCCCATCCTGCCATCCATGTAATAAATCAACCAGGCAATGGTCCTGCAATTTGATCAATACACAGCAAATATGAAGATATGCAGACCAAAACAAAAGATAGAGATGATTAGTCTCGTACTACAAACCTGCTTCGAAACAAGCACGGCAATCTTGTACTTGGGATCTAAAATTGGAACACGGACAACTGATTTCATTGCATTGAACTTCTTGGACAATTGGAGAAAGTCCTCATCCATTTGCCCCCGTGGCCACTTAATCGGGTCAAAAATGAACTCACTATTAAGTTTGGGGAAGAAAAAATGCGAAGGTGCTCAGAATCCAAGAAATGATAATCAATACATATAGTGCCTATCAAGAATGATAATAAGCACACTTGCAACGAGCCTAAAGGCATATCTCCACATGTTACACGATAAACCAACAACCATTTAATCTCCAATTTAAACTGATTACAGAGACTCAGAGAAAATACAGTGCTCTAACGAGTCGTGAATAATTTTGCTCCATCCTTGCAGATCTATGTGTATCAGAATGAACAAACTGAGGATCATTTACAGAAAATCTTGTATTTGCATTCAGATCCCGAAGAACTAATTTACTTTATTCATTGCAGTGATGTTGCATTAACAATTTAATGTTCCATTACAAAGATACTCAAGTGATAATTAAAACAGATGGTACCCAGCAGGAAAGATTTTAGAAATACCCATTATCAGCCTCCAAACATAACCCACATATATTACATGATTAACCAGCAACCATCCCATCTTCTAAATTGACTTAGAGCCCCAGAGAGGGGTAGCCTAGCCATAATAGAAAGAAGGTACTTTGAATCTCATTTAATCGTGAATAACTTTGCTCCATACTCGCAGATTCGCATGTATTAGAATAGGCAAACCAAGAATCATCTGCATAAAAAACTTGCACTTTTCATTCCACTCACGTCACAAAGATCTAATTCACTCATTCACTGTGGCAAGGTAACAAACAATTTAACGCTTCTTTCTTTTCTTTTTTGGCCACAAAAGTTTAACACTTCACCAGAACCCAATGACAAAGAAGAGAAAAGCAACAGCACAGAATTTATAAAAGAGAAACACTAAATCAACGAGACATATACCTTCTGGAATAAAAGACATTCTCATTTTCGGGCACGAAAACATCTGCCCCAAGTATATTCCCACCTCTGGAAGCGATACAATCCGATAGCTTCGCCACGATTCCAACACCATCCTGTTACATTCATCAGCCATCAAGCTCCGCACTCCTAACTCAATACCCAATTCAGCAAGCACAAAAGCCATCACCAAACAATCAAGAGTCCACGACACATCTCAAAAAAATGCTCCAGTGCACGAACAACATCAAAATATCAAAATGCAAAACAAGAAAAAGGGCAGGACCCTTCTTCCGTAAACTCAAAACGATGAGAAAGCTGATCAAAAAGAGCTCGCGGGTAAGAAGAAATTGGAGGGATTGAACTGAAACTCACGGGGCAATGGAAAACGTGGACTCCGTGGGCGACAGAAGTGAAAGGCCTCGAATCGAGGGACCGCCCAGCGAATCTCGAGGACTTGAAGGACCCGTTAGCAATTACTCCCAGAACTTGAGCCCCTCTCTTCGCGAACGCCATTCTCTCTCCCTGCACACAATGTCCGGCGGCGATGACCCCCAGCCGCCACCGCGAAAAGGTAATTCCTTTCGGGTGGAGCGCGTTACCTATGACGAGTGGCTGAAGCTGCCATTTGTGGGCATCACTCAAATCTCATGGAGACGCTTATCTGGTGAAGAAAAAAAAAAAATATATATATATATATGTATGCTTGAGGATGAAAATTGACCCATCTGTTTCCACTGCAAATTCGAGAGACGACAACGTTGGGTGGTCGGACGAGGTCCCGGAGGATCTGGTCTTGCCACGTGGACTGGTGTGGCGAATGAGAGAAGGCAAGAAATCCCAAGTCTGGGGATATGGGTCCGGTCGACTTGAAAATTTTCATCATCACTTTAAAATTTTCCCACCATTTGTTGTGATCGAGTGCAAAAGAGTTATAAAATAAGTGGTGGTACAGCACACTAGTGTACCATAGGAATTTCCAAAGTCTAACTTATGTATATGCACTCGATTTGGACGGCATTCAATGAGCTGGTCAAAACCTACTGTTATTCTATAGGAAACATAGGCATCTTGATAGAAAAATTCGTCCAAAAAAAAAAAAAAAGAAAAATTCAAAAACTCCTTTGAATGGGTCATTTCTCAAAATTCCTCTAATGTTAGATTCGATTCAGAGAAAACCCCCAACGTGTATAATCGTGTCTCAAATAACCCCCAAAGTGTATTCTCTTCTTTGTTTTGTGGAAGCAAAACTCCAGTACGCGACATTGAAAAAAGACCTCATCTCGCGAGAGTTCCTGGCATATCCCCGCATTTTGAATGTTCAGACTTCAGACAAACGTGGGGCCCCACGATTTACATTCATTTGTCCCACGTCCTGCCTGTCGCGACGATCCAGATCCCACTTAGAAAGTAGGTAGTGTGGTGGGACTGAGAGCAAAGTCACGGTTTTGACCCAAAACTGGAAACTTTCTCGAGCACCAAAGCGCCATGGAAGGTGACGATGCAGTGAAGTATGGGATCATCGGAGTGGGGATGATGGGCAGGGAGCACCTGATCAACTTGCACCATCTTCAACCCTTCGGCGTCCGAGTCGTTGCTATAGCTGACCCTCACGTCCCTTCTCAGCAGCTCGCTCTCGATCTGTCTGCTTCGTTTGGTTGGCCATTGAAGGTATTGTCTTTTTCTCATTGTCTCTCTGTTTTTCTTACTGGGTATCGTTTTAGGGGCTTTAAGAAGTTTCTCCATCAATTAGACTTACTGGGCAATTAAATTGGCCTGTGCGGAGTAAATATCAGAAGAATTTTAGTGAATTAGATTGGGACATATGTGGTCGTTGGTTTTTTTTGTAGTTCCGTGACTGATAGTCTTGGAAAATTACTGACTTGATGACAAAAGTTACTTGCCCGTATTGAGGAAGTGACCATCACATTGAGGAACTTATTGTTGCGGGATAGCTAACCCGTGGTTTTTCAACGCTAAACTGTAGAATGGCCGTGATTATGTTCATTCGAATTGCCTTGCAAATTGTTGTCGGAAAGATAGTTGGAGCAAGAAATTGTTCTGGTTATTCAAGATAAGAAACAAGAGAGTAAAGGGACAACCATATTTACATAAGCGATAGAGGGAGAGACAGGGTTTAGAGTTAGCTTAACTGGTAGAAGCATAGTGCACAATGGCTGCCTTTTTTTTTCCCGGTTGAGTATAAATTTGATTATTGGTAGGATCATTGGCTCACTTCCAAAATTTTGGGCAAATGAAACCGGTTTCATGGTCGAGCTGGTGGCAACACTCTCAAACAACTGCTTTTCTTTACAATTCAAGTTTAATTTGCTTCCTTGATTCAAGGATTAGATTTTCTGTATTACCGGCATGGCATTGTGATTTTCCATGAAACTTACTGGTCTTTTGCTTTTACTGCTCTGCTATGTTCCTTTGGTTAATCCGAAGTCACGCCCTAGATTGTTTTTGAGGTCCAACCTGGTGTGTCTGCATTTCCTTGGTACTTCATTTGTTGTTGCCTTGCTAAAAGTAGGCTTAGAGTTTCATTTGCAGCATGTTTTGTGGTTATCTTTGACAAATAGCAAACTGAAATGGCCTAGATGTGACCGCGAGATACACAGGTTTTCTCAGGACATAAAGAGCTGCTAGACAGTAGGCTCTGTGATGTGCTGGTTGTTTCTTCTCCAAACATGACCCATTATCAGATCCTTATTGACATCATCAACCACCCAAAGGCACATCATGTTCTTGTGGAGAAGCCATTATGCACCACGGTTGCTCATTGCCGGGAGGTCAGTTTGCTTATAACTCCAGTAAGATGTGCTACAGAAAGAGACTCTGCACTAAAGCAACATGAGACAATATAAACTAGTAGGTGTCTATGAGAGGAGGTGACCATTGCACTGAGTATGGTAATGGAACTAATCTGTGTCTAATGTCCTGTCGCAGTCTGTTCATCTGTGGCCTCTTCCTTTCTATATAAATAACTCCTCTCTAACAATTCTAGATCATTTTGTTTGCTCATCTTTACATTACTGCAATTTCAGCAAGTATGATGATAAATGACCATCCAACCAATACCTCATTATCATCTCTGATGGTGATCCGTCCTCGTGCTGTTTCATAAGGGGTGCACAATAACTTGTGTTCGACAAACTTTAAGTCTCTTTGCTATAAAGAACTGACTGAAACGATGTTTGCTTAAACAAGGAATGATTTGCGACTTTGGATTTTCCACTTTTCTAGAAATCCTTGCAGTCTTGAATGATTAACAACATTATAAGCTCAGTTCATTGGGATTATACAATCTTTCCATATTAATTTGACTGACTTGCTAGGATGATCATGTAACCAGGTGGTGGAAGCTGCCAAGGCAAGGTCAGAGATGCTGGTGCAAGTTGGTTTGGAGTACCGGTACATGCCACCCGTTGCTAAACTGATTGAAATAGTCAAGGGCGGTGCTCTTGGACAGGTCAAAATGGTGGCTATCCGGGAACATCGCTTCCCCTTTCTCGTCAAGGTAATACAAGTCACTGAGTCAGTATCAAGTACACAGTCATGAGCAGCAAATAATCTCTTCTGCGGATGTCAGGTACACAATTGGAATCGGTTCAATGTGAACACAGGAGGGACTCTGGTGGAGAAATGTTGCCACTTTTTTGATCTGATGAGACTGTTTGCCGGGGCCAATCCTGTTCGTGTGATGGCTTCCGGAGCTATCGATGTTAATCACAAAGATGAAATATATGATGGGAAGGTAAATTTCTTATTAACCTCTCAACTATGTATGTTTCACATAAAGGTAATGGCTGTGAATTGCGATGCAGAAGAGCAAATTTGATTTTCTTTTAGTTGTGATGACAGTTAAGAAACACAGTGTAAGGAATAGCTTAAGGCAATGGCACAAGTGACAGAGAGGACATGACCTATGATTAACTTGAACTCTCAATCTCTCATTGCGACCATCTGTCTCCCTTTAAAGCTTGGGACACTCCAAAAATTTAAAATTGGTTATTCAACTCTCCCATGTGACCGTAGTAGACTTGAAGCTGTAAATTTCAACAGAGTCTGCTCTAGCTTTTTGATTGAATTCAGTTGATTATTTGCATATTATTTTGTGCTATGATGTATGCTTTCAGGTGCCAGATATAATTGACAATGCCTATGTCATTGTGGAGTTCGAGAATGGTTCACGAGGCATGCTCGACCTTTGCATGTTTGCTGAAGGAAGCAAAAATGAGCAAGAAATAGCTGTCGTGGGTGATATTGGAAAGGTCTCTCTCTCTCTCTCTCTCTCTCTCTCTCTCCCCGGTGCTCGGATCTTCTATCTGACCATGTGAAGTAGCATATTTTCGTTATTTTTTGGTTCTTTCGTTAAAATGAAGTAGCGAATTGATCGTCCAACAGGGCGAGGCATTCGTTCCCGAGAGCATAGTCCGTTTTGGCTCTCGAGCTGCTGGCAGAGAGGGCGTCCAAACATTAACAGCCGCAGATGACCGGATAAAGTAGGCTACCCACTTTCCCTTTTCTTAATTAGAGACCCAGATTCCGCCACAGACGGCAAACGCCAACCTAACCAATGTGACTGTGTCGTAGGTATGACGGCCTGCATCACGGATCAAGCTACCTGGAGCACCTGAACTTCTTGGATGCAGTTAGGGCCAAAGGTGCACGTGCACCCGCCGTAGATTTGCAAGATGGGCTGATCTCAGTGGCCATGGGAGTTGCAGCACAGCTTTCTATAGTGAAGGGCCGGTTCGTTGAGATGGCAGAGGTCATTGATGAAGGCATCTCTAAATGTGCCCCGGGGCCCTGATATAACAAGGTTTCTGAAGCAACATTCTGGCAGTATTAACTAGCTTCAGCTCTTATTGTATCTCAGCCACACAAAAATTGCGTATGGATCATAAAGTGGCGCACCTTCCAAGCATCGAAAGTTCGAAATTTGCTTTTACTAAATACTTTGGTCAAGGCCATTGGAATAAAGCATGAATCATTTATATGAGACGAACGCAATTCTTAAATCCCCTATCTACAAGATGAGGTCTAAGAGAATAATTGGTGAAATATAATACAATATGGTAAACAGTCGGAAGGAGGCTGTCAATAAACTGTAGGCTAATGAAGCGGAAATGAGAGGCTTACCGAACTCGAACATCATCAACGAGTTCAGCAAAGAAATCAAGTGACAATTTAAGGTACGTGGAAATGTTTAAGCAATCCTCAAATCAACACGCCGCAAGCAAAGTCGCCATAAATTTGAGGAAGGAAAACCAATTTTCCAGTTGGATAAGCACATGGTTTTTTTCTTTTGGGTTAAGAAAAAATAGGAAAGAACCGCTTGCGCCTGAACCGTACAAGGACGGTTTGGCAATACATACCTTCGGAACAGGCGAGGCATTTCTTTTGCCAAAGAAGGAATCGGTTCATTAACCATCAATCAAGACAGAATCCGCAAAGCAATAAGCACCAAAGAGTAAACAGGCAATAGAAGTATTTTATCAAATAGAACATGCTCTTAAAAGATCTCCAAAATTTGACAACTCGCTCAACAAGCTCGACAAATACTACGCCCCAGGAAAGTATCCAGGAAACAAAAGTACTGCAACAAATATCCAGAAACAAAAATAATCTGACAAGCAATGAAGGCCAGATCAACGGTATCGGCGCAGGGACAGGCTGTTGTTTCTCTTCCAAGTAGCCCTGCGTGAAGGGCGAGCCTTGTGGTGTGTGTGGCCCTTTCCACGAAGGCCTCTGTACTTCTTTCCAGCAGACGTAAGACCACGAAGCTCCCTATGTTTGTGCACAGGATTGCAGAGCCAACTGATTCTCGGGTCCCTTCGGATGGTTGTGTGGGCAACATCAACCAGAATTACCTCAAAATATTTGTAGGTAGAATCCTGCAATGAACATATATATTTGAAAATTTTAACAGTGAGCAACTCGATAGTCTTATGAAAGACAAAATAGTTCAACAAAATCATATAAAGAATAACAACTGTAAGCCCATGAGAGAATACACAAACCTCATTGATCCAGTAGGAGTTCAGAACCCTGAGGCCACCTAACTTTCTGCCAGCACGTTCCTCTGCAACAGACCTCTTGCTTCGCTGGAACTTCAGTTGAGTAACACCCTGATTTGTGGGCTTACCATACACTATACCCTTGGGAACAGGTCTCTTGCGACCACCACGTCTTACACGCACACGATAAACCACGTAACCCTGAAATCACTTAAACTAGTCAGATTCTGGATAGTTGCCCAACGAAAAAAAAAAATTTGCACATCCGAACTTAAATCAAAGCACCAATACGCTGCACAACAGAATAACGCATGACCCAAAGAAATGGCAAACCATCGGCATATATAATCAGACAAGACAACAGGCGATTAACCCATGTAATCACCCGGCCAAGACGTCAAAGAATCCAAGCCATATAAGAAATTGCATATCCAAATAAAAGGAGGTATTCCTCAGGAACATAGAGGTTGTGGAACTTATAATGTATCGATCGAGACAAAATAAAGCTCAAACTAAGTGAACCTAGTCGGTCAGATAACACCTCAAGGAACATAGAAGTTGTGAAACTTATAATGTGTCGATCGAGACAAAAGAAAGTTCAATATAAGAGAACCCACTCGGTCAGATGATCGACTTGCTTTCATATAGCTGGTCTCAGGAAGCATCTAATCATAGTACGTAAACATCCTCCTGGAGGAAGTAAACGTATCATGACGCTGCTTAACCAGCTAATGCAGATACCAAGTCAGCCAACGTCAGATGGATTACAACTTTTAATTCATATTCATATTCACACGTCAAACCGAGGACGAACAGTGACATCAAATATCAACTTCGAAAATAGCACATAAACAACCTCGCAGGGCAAGGTTTTCTGGGTCTTAGGAATGTGATCAAAAGCCAAACATTCAGCTACCATCTCAGCAACAGTCAAAGGACATAAAAACACCAAAATCAACAAATCATCCTTCTAGAGGTCAATAAGCAACTCGAGCAGACCATTGGAGTATCACAATTTCACCTGCTTGGCCTTGTACCCCAAACGGCGGGCCTTGTCAGGGCGGGTAGGATGGGTGACCCGCACGATAGACGGGTGCTGACGGTACTCCCAGCACCTAACCCTCTGCAAGAACCTCATCACATCGGACTGCTTCTTCCTCCATAGCTCCGACACGTACTTGTAAGCCCCTAAACGCCACACAAACAAACCATATCAGAACACCAAACCCAGAACAATCCACAACGAGGCACCGCGCATTAAAAACCAGGCCACACGGCGAAAGAAAAGGACAGATCTCGAGCATCTCTTCTCGATTCGTCGAAAGTTTCGATCTTCACGCACAAAATCCTCTCCGATAAACGCGAAGCAACGTGCAAGCATGGAAACAGATTTCCCATACCGAAACGCGGTGATCTTCAGATCACTCGAGCTCAGCTCCAACTAAATCAACGAATCAACACCAAGACAAACACGACAGTGCTAACAAGCCTTATCACCAACCAAGACCAAAATGCACGTCTACAAGCGACGGGTTTTCCGCCCCCCGGCGGAACAGATAAGAAAAAGCAAAAACCGATGAACCTAGCCGAGAACGAAGCTCCGAAAAAGAGCGCCGGACACGGACAGCATCGAGAACTCGTAAACGCGAACGAACTCGACGGAGGCCGCACGACGATTCCTAATGGAAAGCGCATGCAGAGAGATAGAGGAGGAGGAGGAGGAGGAGGAGGAAAGTACCCATTGGAGTGGCGGTCTGGCAGCTAGGGTTTCCGGAGCTTGCAGAAAATGGCCTAGGGTTCAGTCGATGAAGATGGTATTTATACTGGTCGAATTGGGGTCTCGTTTTGGACGGGGAGTTCATGGGCCGGATCCGGCCCGTTTGTGCTTATGGATTGTGGCATGCGTCTGAGCAATGCGGAATCACCTTCATTTTTTCTTTTTGCCTTTTGTTTTTTTTCTTCTTCTTTTTATTTATCCTTTAGTGCTTGTGATTTTGATAGGCATAAACATGCCAATTTTTCGTTTCGATACACTTATTACTATTACAATTGCGACAATGCACCGTGATTCAGGACCAACAATCAAGTAAAATCTATGGCTTGACATTATTTTTATAAAAGTAATCGAAATATTTTCTTTCGGAAAGAAAGACAATATTAATGTTTGGATTAAAATTTAACAGTATGGCAAGAGTGCTTTATTTTAGCTACACATTACATCGCCGTTGACATGGGTAGTCCTATTTTCAAGAGGTAACTGACTGATCATATCAACGGTGACAAATGTAGGAGTTAGACAGACTGTATACCTAATATTTATTCCTAACATCTATAGCTTAGACATAATTTGTTACTTTCATCTTCATACGTCCAGACTTCACCAAGTCGTTTATAAGATTCATTTATCCCCCATCGGTCGTGTAGAGACACCACAAGTATTCATCACAAGGACGGCGTTCGAAACAACATCGGTGCAACTTCTCTGTCAGTTTCTTACATGCTTTCTACAATTTGGGTGTCCCTGAGTTAAACGGAAGTTCGACATGAAGTACCAAATATTCAAGTTAAAAAGGAGGACAGTTAGAAGCAAAGGCAACATTGTTCAGCACCCGGTTTATCATCGCTGTTTAGTCGCAAAGGACAATCTCAGGCAGCTATCACAGTAACCACTGGGTCGACCAAGCATGAGCCAACAGAAGATTGTGATGACTGTGAATCAATGATCACTAAACGAGAGTGATACACGACGCGACTCGAAGGAGCCCAGTGCGTTACAGGCACCGTATATGCACCCTCAATCGTTCATGGACGATGAAAGCAAACTAGAGTCGGAAGAACGTCCAACGAAGCAATCAATTGGCTCTTTGATTCTCAAGTAGTGAAATTGCATCGCTCCATTTGGTAGCTACCATTCCTATCGTCTGTAGTGCTATTAAGGTGCTCGAGGAATCCGAACCACGGTAATGAAATCAGATAAAAATATATATGGAAGTTAAAATTTTCATCTTGGTAGGTACCCAAAGATAATGGAGATCAGCACAAAGTTTCATCTACAACGGCAGTCGGAGTTCTTGACATTCGCAAATAAGTGAAGGGAAAAAGTAGCTTCCTCAGTAGAAGGGTCAGAGCACATCAAAAGTTCAAACACAGATTGAAATTCTTTCTTTTCACATATCTGCCTATACCATAAAGGATGAGCTTGCACGACAATCAGTCGAAAAAACTAAGGGGGTCTAGTAAAAATCAGGCTAAAGAAAGGAAAAAGAGAAAGTTATACATCTGTCAAGATCAATGAAGATACAATCACAACATACGCAAGAAAGAAGAAGATGGCTATCTGAATGAAAAACTTGGGGTTCTCCCTCATGTTCGGAGAGGTTACAGCCCTGTAAAGAAACGACAGCTAGTTAGTTTAACCACGAAATAAGGATCACTAGAGCAAGGAAAAAC
The DNA here is from genome assembly GCA_017140595.1 of Eucalyptus curtisii. NCBI lineage: Eukaryota > Viridiplantae > Streptophyta > Magnoliopsida > Myrtales > Myrtaceae > Eucalyptus > Eucalyptus curtisii. The sequence goes on from CM029497.1 coordinate 20,583,186, forward strand.
TACTTTCGTTAAAAATGTTTCTGGTAATTGTAAGAGTGCCATGGCGCAAAGTGACAATACCGAGCGATTCGCTGAGAAAGTCTATGAAAGGGCAGGCTCTGGATGAACACGATCCCTGGCCCTGTCAGAACAGCTGTCACTAGATTATCACCCTGCAATTGGCAGACAACATGTCAGCGTTAATGATCTTCCAGTGAAAATAGATAGAGGAAGAAGCTGTTAGAACAGGTGGACATGCCTTCCAAATAAATTAACCAAAGACAAAAGGCTGGCTTCTATGGCCAAATGCAGTCATATAGTGGAAGCATCTACATAACCTGAAATTCCAAATTTGGAATGATGCCAGAGAAATAAAACTTACCCCAAAGACTGCTCTTCTGATGGGACCATTGTACTTAATTTGGATATTGACTGTGCCTGTTACAGCAGCAATGCAGGATACATCGACAGCTAAGACTTCTCCAACCTCAAGATTCTTCTGCACGACTGTACCAAAGAGACAAAGCAAACATCAGGCCCTTTCAACTTTCAAGAAGAATGCAAATTTGCATAAAGTACTTCAAATTTTCAAGAACCCAGATAAGAGTGAACTAAAAATGAGTGCAAAACCAAATGGATCTTGAAGAAACCTTCTGGCATACTAAGTACAAAAGAAAGTATTGGTGCTTGAATTGCATCAACAAGGAACAAAAGGCATAGCTAGATTCTCTACAGTTGACTATTAACAGTGACCATGCTTATCCCAAGAAACGAATGTGCTACAGGAATTGAACTATGATGTTGGAAAAGCATACCAGATCCACCCGCAGCTAAAAATGCAAGTCCTTGGCCTGAGAGTTTCTGTCTCAAAAAACCCTAAAATAGCATATTATACTTATCAATTAAACAATAAAAAATGGATAACTTGGCAATTATATCGCAAAGGTAAAGATCAGGAAAAAAGAATTCCCTCATTTCAACAGTCGGCAGTAGTAGCCAAACAGAAGGTGCGATAAGGCGTTGTATCTCACCTCTGCACCAGTGACCACATGGCGTGCCCTCTGATCAATCGTGCTACTGACCTTGACATCATTGATAGAGCAAAGAAATGCATCTGGCTACAGATAAAACTCAGAGAAATCAATTAATGTACCAGAACACAGTAAAAGAAGATAATTAATTTGAACAACAAATGCGTCCCAAACCATATGCTGATACGTGACTTAGAAGTATCCAAACTGATTGCTGTTGATAAAACTAGAGTGAAAGATTCCAAAAGATAATTACAAGGCAACAGAGTAGGGCTCTACCTGGCATAAAATTTCTCCACCAAACATAGCCAGGTCAATCTAAGCAATGCACAATTCAAGGGCTGTAATTAGAGACACAATATACAATATGCCTCAATATGTTCGAGTAAGAAGATAACTAGTACATTAAAACGATCAAGACTACAATAATTTGACTTGTCTAGAAGGACAAACCGGGAGAATTCTTGCAAGAGAAGGTGCAGCTATTCCAACAAATCCATCATCAGGACCAGGGTTTCGAAGAGTTATGCTTGTCACATTCTTGCCAAAAAGCCATTGCCACATACCCGCTTCATTCTCAGGTAGATAAACATTGTCCATTTCAATAGACCCAGACATGAAGCACATAGAACCTGCCGAATTTCCATGTACAATCCCACATATGTGGCAAAAGAAAAAAAAGCTGTTTAGACAGCTCAGCACCTAGCAATTTAGCAAATGAGAATTTCCAAACGAAAGCTGTTCAGTGATGCATGCAAAGGTTCCTGATCCAACCACTGAGACATCCAAAATCAGCCTCCCCCCACACACCCCCCCCCAAAAAAAAAAAAAAAAAAAGCCAACTTATATATACAATAAAGAAAGGGAAAAAAAAATCCCTTGTGTGGCCATAAAAAGATATGCTCAATAGTACCATTATTTTCAGTTTATGCATGAAGCATTTGTCCAAGAAGAATATATATAACAAGTACCTTGAGTTGCATTCACAAACAAAAGAAAAAAGGAGAAGAACAAATCATTGGTAACCAATTCTAGACTACATCAAATGTGCTGATAACATTCTCTAAACAATAAAAGCCAGGTCTGTTTCTGCAATCCAAAATAGAAGACCAGCAGATAAACTACCAAAAACATATTTAAGAAGGATACTGCAAATAGTAAGGACTATTTGCCCCAACTCTATCATCCACAAGGCCCAGACATATCAGGGAAAAGATTTATGAGTCATGACATGACATGAAGAACATAAAGCAATCTTAAGTTGGCGTACTATGTCTTGACACTGGATGCAGGATGCTTTTTCCTGAAGATCAATAAACTAACCTACCACAGGGTAAACAATCCTTCACCAAGATGTCGAACGGTAAGTAGATTGCAGAGTCATGTACTAAGCAGCTCAAAAACGTGTCTCTTCATTCTTCAACGGTTTAAAAAAAAAAACATAAAACATAAAGGTTTGAGGGCAACTCACCAGGTCTTGCAACAACTTTTTCTTGTGACTTCAACATTATCTGATAGCAAAAACACGGATTTGTTCAAATATGTAAAGAGACGAAAATGGAACAAAAGAAGGCCAGCATGAGTAGTTGTATACCTGGACGACCTGTGCTTCACCACCTAAAATCTGGAAGGGTATGACAGCATCTTGAGGACTCTGCAGCGAATCAACCCACATGAAATCAAGAGCGAAAGAAGAACCCGTAAATGGAGAAGTGGACAGGAAATACTTGACAGTTCAGAATGCAACAAATAAAGACAGCAGGTCTCTTTCAGATCAAGTTACACATCCAAGTCCAAACCAATGGCAAAGAAAGGTGCATCTTAGATAATGTAACATCCATTTGGTAGACTGAGATAAGCTCCTCACAACGACAGCAGTAGAACTAACACTCCAATAACTTCCCGTCACCAAGCATTACATTGGCATTTAAAAGGATCGCCGACGCTCTTTACCGAGGGCTCCTGCTCCAATTCCAACCCATAAGAACAGCTCATTCACTGCAGACTCAAGTTTGTACCCATGCCGCGTCCCACTCTTCAAATTACCGTAGCCAACGACGACACGAATGCGGCAGGCACCATTTTCACCTCAACAAACCGACTCAGAAATCCACTGCTTCTCATGCCGACACCCCCGAAACTCAATTCCGGATCACGGAACGTCGTTCCCGACCAAACTCGAAGTTCCACTCATCCAAAGACGCCGATTCACTGAAAAGGATAATACTAAGTGCAGAACCTCTTCTCCACCTGCCGCGACACACCAATACCTCTTCCAAACAATCGGCTCCCCGATTTCCAATTCACTAAATCTCGGCCGCAAGAAAACGATCGCCCGATACGCGGCGGCCCGAGCTAAAAAGGGGGCGACGGAAAATGAATCCGAACTCCAACCAGAGCAAACAAAAACCTCTCTTTCCTCCGCCGCAATTCCTTAGGCAAAAACGATTCGCGATTTACCTGATAAACGTAGGGCTGGAAAGGCGTCGAGAAGAACGGCGCGGCCATGGCGGAATGCGGGCGGCGACGACTTTCCGACTTTGCTTCCCGACAACGACGGCGTCACAGACTACCGGAACGGCGGAGCCCTAGATCGCATTGGAGGCCCCTCAGGCGGAGCAGCTGCCGCGAACGATCCTCTTCCTCCGATCGGAGACCAAATGATCGCCGGACCGCCTCGGGGAAGGAGATCGGATTCCTGGATTTTTAAAGTAGCAGCGGCAGGAAGAACGGGCCTGGGGCGCTTTTCATTGCGTTTGCAATTTTTTTTGTTTTTTATTTTCCCATCGGCGATTGAGTGGCATTTTCGTCATTGCGGCGATCGTCTGCTTTTCCTTCCCTCGTCACTTGGGGGCGTTACACGTAGGCTCGATTCTGACGTGGCGTCGCCCTATTGGTTCCGCCTTGCTATCCGGACGTGGTCGGGCTACAGGATTCGGGCTGATTCAGATGCGGATCTGGGCGTTCGTGATGGGCCGAGACTCGACCCGGCCCGTCTGCTGGTGAAATCCTCCCTGCTAGTCTAAGGTTACGGGTCGGTTCGATAACCATTCGGTTTTTATATTTTTCTGTTCTTTTATTCCCCAAAACAGAAATTTATTTGATAATATGAGCTAATTTTTTTATTTTCTAAAACAGAAAAGTGATCAAAAAATGGATTTAGAATAGAAAGGAAAAAGTAAAAAAAATATACTTTTTGTTTTCAGAAACAAAAGGAGAAATAAAGTTATTTTAGAAAAATAAGTTTAACATAACCTAATGTTCATCTTACACAAACGACACAAAGTTTGCTCTCCTGACCTAATCTTGAAGAACAGCTATTGGACATTTTTCATTGCGTTTGCATTTTTTTTTTTTTTTGTCTCTAACCACTGCCAATTGAGTGGCATTTTCGTCATTGCAGTGATCGTTTGTCGTTCTTGTCGCATCGCTTGTCACTTTAGGCGCTACATGTAGGCTCGATTCCAACATGACTTCGCATTATTGGTTCTGCCTTGCTATTAAAATGTGGTCAGGCTTTTGGACTCAGGTTGATTGAAATGCATATCTGCACATTCACTCCCAAATTACTGTTATTGTTTTTTGAGGAGGCTGTATGTTGCCATTGTTTTTTTTTGAGGAGGGTGTTGATCTTTGAGTGATTAGAGAGTAAAGCCAGACAAATTTTTTCTTTGTAAATAATTAATCAATGTCAATGGCAATGACGATTTTTGTTATTTTCTTTTGTCTTGGTTTCTGCTGGTGATTCCAATGGAATTGTTATGATATATAAATCTTTTGCTGCCGGTGCAACGTTATTATGAGGCTAATGTTGTTTTTAGAAGTGATATGTGCATATATTGTTATTACTTGAAATTGTAGGTTCTAGTGGATTTATGGGTGCTGGTTGTACATGCTAGAGTAAGAACAAAATGCACTAGCACGCCTTGTTGCAGTTGTGGGTACTGCATCTTCTTGTATAGGCTGGTGCAATAACAAAATGCACTAGCAATTCAACTGATGCGACAAGATATACCACGATTGTTGTAAGTCAAGTGACATTTAAAACTAACATGTTCTTTTTTTAAAAAAAAATTATGCAACACGAGTGATTACTTTTTAATCGTGATTGGTACTTAAATGATCATAGCACTCAAGTGATTAATATTTACAACTTAAGGCACTAAATTAGTCAATCGTGAATTTGTCACAATCCCTTAATTTTCGTCATGGTTTACAATAATAGTTGCAGCAAACCAGCAAATTATTACCAAACAAAAAAGGCAACAAACCATTACATTCAAAGCAAAAACTAAGAAAAACAAATATTGACAATACACAACTAAGTAAGAAAACTTTTAAGTGCTCACAACCAATGAATTTCAACTCAACCTTCCTTTTCTATCATAAATTGCAACAAAACATTTTATTCCATACAAAAACTGCAACAAACCAAAAATACACTTCACTTACAAGTAACCCAATATAAGTACATATTCCATGTCTTCGATTATAGTAGATATACAAACTTCTTCTCATTACTTACTTCACATTTGAATAGACTACGTGAGAGAATAACAACGCAATCAACACTCGATAAGAGTTTCTTTTAATTTTTAGTCTTGAAACCTCCATTTACAAATAGTCGATCAGAGATTTTAAACCCTTCATTTTAGTTTATATTAAGTTGATATCCTTCAAATCGTCCATTAATATAGATGGAGGTTGATGTCGACTTTCAAGTAGCTCTCAAATCACCTCTGTCGCTCGACTAGAGAATTTCGCACTAGAATTTCGCACTAACTCATTTGAAATATTTGTAATTTAAGCCTTCTCGATATCTGCGCACACCATTGAATCTTCTCTCGAGATTCAACCGAGTTCCAGATGTTCTTCTCGGACTCGATAAATCGCAATAACAGTAACACTCAACTCACTAACTCACTATCTAATTTGTATTTTTGGAACGAATGTGAGCGGTTGCTAAAGTTTATGCCCTCCATTTGTAAGATTGAGCTGATAATTTCAGGAGAAAATCGAAATAGGCACTCAAATTAGGGATTTAAGTTTTGAACTTTTGGTTCTCTTTCAATTTTGGGATTTAGGGTTCTTACTTGGGGGAAGGATGCTAAATAGCGTCGTTTTGTTGTTTGCATACTGACTATACTCTTCGACGAGCCACGTTGACTTTAAAAATTAATAAAAATATCATAAAGGATTTCCAACCAATTAGATCAGCGCTGGTAATGAGATGATCGTTTTTCAAATTTTTTGGCACTTACGTGATCCAAAATAAACTTTCGGCATCAAAGTGAGTGCAACACACAGCTTTTGGCACTTCTAATGTATTTACTCCCGGTCTTATTGCAAACATTATACTTGATGCATTCTCCACTAGAAATTGCTCCATCTAAGCACCTATCTAAGCGCTCACTAAGGAGTATCTATGCCTATCTTTTTTCACCCGAATGACTTACCTATCATCATAATCAATTACATTTGATATTCGACTATCCACCTAAGTTTCTATGTTTATGCCATGAGAGGCATCTTTCTCTTGAAATTTTTCTCAACCGCATCTTCTTTTCGATCAATTTCAAGAATAACTCAATTACAGCATATGCTGAGCAACAAGTAATTTATCATATTTAGAAGGTACTTAATAAAGATTCGCTTTCTCGATTCAATTATGTTTCATCAGCTCAAGAGATCCATTCAACAGATCATATTCCATTCAAAAATTTTGTTCTCTTTCCATATAACTCTTCATGTATTGAATTCTCTCTTTAGAACAGTTGCTATCGACTTGCTTGTAATGTTTTGAGCTTTTTAAGATAAGTAGTCCAAGAATAACGAGTACATGTTCGCTGTTTGAAGTTGCAGAAGCTCTCATTTTTCATCACCTAAATCAAGACGGAGCGAGAAAAGGTAAATAATTATAGTAAAGCACATGAATTTCCATAAGGATAGGGAGAAGTCTGCATAATTCTAAACTCAGCAAAACATACTAAATGAGATCAAAGTGCTCGTATCGAGTCATTATGTCGATGAAAAGTGTCCACTTCTTCCTATGTATAGCTATTACATTAAACCAATCACAAGCGCAAAATGGTGTGCTATAACGAGATTTGTGTGGCACACGGAATACAACAGCTCAATGAGAGAAAAAAAAAATCGAATCGATTCCTTTGTCATACTTAATTTTTTATGCCAGTGATACCAATCTTCTCAAGCACGAAAATTATTAATCCGAATGATTCATTAGGTGGTCCAAATGATTTACGTTTGCCTCATCTGCTCGGGCGGCCGGAGAAACCGACGAACGTTGACGTCCCCTATCCATGTGTTCGACAGCGCAATATTCAACATATTCAACGGTCAACGCCAACCTCTCCGGGCCCCACTTGGCTTATATATAATAAAACTTCATAATTCGACATCATCCACCTCCTATTTTCTTTTTAATTTTTTTTGGTAAATTACGATGTCTATTAATTAGCTTTTTAAAATTCACATTCCTCTTTTTCGCAATATATAAATCTATCAAATACATAACAAATCGATATTATACATAAAATCAATACAGCTATTATAAAGGACAGAATGGAAGCAACCTAGACTGCATCAAAATCGAAACATTCCTTTCACCTATTCACCTCTCATTCCTTGCTTTGGTTAAAAGGAAAAATGGACTTTTAATTTTAGGCTCTCTCGGGCTTCTCCAATTCGAAAATAGTACCGAGAAAAGAAGGACAACGGAGAAAATGAATCGAAATAATTTTGCAGATCATCCTCACACAAATAAAGGCATGAGCATATATATAAAAACCGTGATGTTTTTTCTTTCCCTATATTAATACACCATAATGAAGGGAAAATAAAATATACATCTTATGATTGGAGTCGTGCACGATAGTGATACTTATACTATCATTCTAACTACAACCTAACATTATTATTATTATTATAATTATTACTATAATTATACAAGCGACTTGTTTCATTATTTTTCTAACAGCGGCGGAGCGAATTTTCAATTCGTTAAATTATTTGCTTCGAGAAGCTAAAAGTCGAGTCGAGTGGATACATAAGCGCGTCTGAAAGCCGTTATTCCGCCGGGCGGCTCCCTCCATTCAACTTCCTATCGCGGGACTCTTTCTCTCTCTATCTCTTCCCCCAACTTTTCGCCTTCCGTTCGGGGGGGAGGCTCAATCCGGATTCGTCTCCGATCAGGCTGCTGCGCGGAATTCCGATCGCGCGTTCCCCAGGTACCCGCGGTTTTCCCTTCTCGTTCGATTTCCTCGTCGGCGATGCTCGCTCGCTCGTCGTCCGTCGGAATTCCCCTGCTGTTTTTTTTTTTTTTTTTGTGTGTGTGTGATGGATGGACGAGTCGGAGGGGCGCTGGTTGCAGAGACGAGTCTTGATTTTCAGCCATCAGTGTCCAATTCCCGTGTAAATCGGGTTCGAAAGTTGATGCGAAGCTTGATAGCCAAGCAACTTTGGACGCGTTCTTCGAGTTCGTTGCATCGACTTCCAAAGGTCGATTCCGATACCCCTGTTTTTGGGTTTTTTTTTTTTTTTTTGGCTGGATGTTGCTCGGCGAAATCCGTTTCGGGAGCGAATTTTGCGTTTCCAGAGTGACTACGAAATCGGCTGGCCCCGTCTCTCTCGGCTTCGTTGGTCTGAAGTTCCCTGCTTTTTGAAAATTTGCCTGTTCTGGTTCGACTCCTGGTGGCATTTTGCTTCTCTCTTCCGTTGAAGCTGTTTTCGGTTCGTCGAATGCGTGATCATTTGTGAACATAGGAAGGGCGATGTAGGTAGTGTGAGGATACAGTACGAAGTGTTCGCGAAGATTTTCTAGTTTCTTCGTCTTGTCTATTTACCGGCTAAGGCAGTTGTTGAATTGGTGGCTGACAGCTCGTGCTGAGAAGCCTAGTCATATGCTAATCAAGGGTATTTACACCATGTTATTTGCTTGTCTAGGCGTGGATAGCGTGGACGTTACGAGTCTTGACCGTGTTTCCTTCCGGAAGATTATTAGGATGATGTGCACGTACTTGACACAAAGGGATAAGCTGGTCATTCTTCTGTCGAGTGGCAAAATTGATCTTTCTTGCATAGTGAGATGAGAAAATTCTTGCCACGGATTGCTCTTGTACTGATGGGCGAGCTCTTTCGGCGTTGTATTGGTAAAAGAATTGACTGGAGAAAGATTTTCTTTCTCGGGGCCATCATGACTTTAGCTGGTGTTCTGCTTCCAAACATCATCTTTCCTTATGCACTGGACACATGGTTCTTCTCTCCTCCCGTGACAATCTCCCCATATGCTATTTTGAATGGAACCACCCATTTGAGTGAGACTGTAAATGGTGCAAGGGTTGAACAATTTCGCCTTGTTCCAGCGGCCCCTGTCGCTTCTGTAAATGCTTCAACTAACTTGACTCAGTTGGTGTCAGTTGAGGAGGAGATACCTGCAGTAAGTCAAGAAGAAAAGCTGCAGTCTAATATATCAGAGAAGATCAATATATTGGAAGAAGAAAAGATTTTAGCCTCACCTCTCCCTTTTCTTGCTTCCCCTCCTCCCCCTCCTTCCCCTCCTCCTAAAAGATACGTGTCCTCAAGTTTGCAGGTAAAATTTCTGCCGGATAGAACTCTATTCTTCTTTGTGAGTAATCATGGAGAAGCTATGAGATTGGCTAATACTGGTTTCATGTATCCTTTGTAGAGAGACTTATGGTCTTTGCCACCTCATGAGGCACTGGTATATGCAAAAAGGGAGATTGCACATGCTCCACCAGTTACTGATGATCCAAATTTGTATGCCCCGTTATTTAGAAATATTTCTGTCTTCAAAAGGTACATTCTATCTAGCACTTTGCATTATTCCTGAGAAAAACTCGATTTTCCCCAAAAGTTTCATTTGGTGTACGTGATAAGAAAATGAACAGAGAAATCTCCAATTACATGTGGTGTGTTGACTCAATGGGTGAAAGGTTTGACTCAATGGGTGAAAGGTGAGTGAGGAAGATTGATGCGACTGAGATGGAAATACCTACATGAAATCTTTCTATCTGTTGAGCAGGTCTTCTAGACATCCACTAATGGTGGGAAATAATATTTACCCTCTGAAGTTTGCAATATATATGAATTAGTCCCTTGAAGTTTATTCTTTCACTTTGTATTTTTACTGGTTCAGAATGCTTTAGTTTCTCCCAAATCCTTGTTAGTGTTTTTCTGGCCAGAATGTAATCACTCTTGAAGTACGCGACACAAAAAATGAGGGTGTTGATGGGCATTGAAAGGATTATTTGGACAGTTATCACCCCTAGTTTCGACAGCTACACACGGCTAGCTTCATAATTGATCAAATCCTGACAGAAAAAGAACATTGATAGTAAGGATTTGGGATGTTAAAAGATATGCTGGTGATTGTTAAAAAGCCTTTCATATATAGATCGCAATTATGATTTGCAGGTTGACACAACTTTCTATATTGTCATGTGGCTCAATTATTACCCATGCTAGCAACATCTGCGCGCTTCACTGCGCTCAATCATTTTCTATGGGCAAAGTTTATTAGTTACTTATTTTTGTAATATACTGATAATGATGGTAGCAGCATATACTCTATAATTTTACTTGAGATACAAGGTGAGGTCATTTCTTAATGGTCTTTAATTTGAAAATATATGTATTATAAGTAAAACGAGACACTCATTGGTAATTTTTACTTACTAATTGATTCCGTGTGGCAATAACTACACTTGTGAAATATAAAGAGGATGGCACATAGAAAGTGATAAATTAAAATACCAAAGAAGAAGAATATAATGTCTTTAGACCTAATATCTTAATCCTATGATGGGTAACCATATATTTAGCGAGACTTCATTCTTTTGCTTAAAATAATATTGACAGAATTGGGATGATCTTGTTGAGCTACCGTGGGAGTGTTGGATGTGTTAGGAAGTGACAGAATGATTTTATGCGGCCCGCAGTGTCCGGTATAAGGTATACATGATGGAAACCTTGGAAGTGGTGTTCTCTGTTTATCTTATTTTTATAGTGGGGTGCTATAAACTAGCAAACAGTTTTATCTATGGTAAACTCAGTTCAAATTGAAGGCCAAGCGTACCTGAATTTTAACAGGCTCTCAACTGATTTGATTTTGACGTTGTGAGTCTGTCATTGCTTCTATCTTTCCTTGTCTATTCAATTGAAGATTGAGTTGTCTTTTTAAAATCGATTGCAGGAGCTACGAATTAATGGAACAAATACTCAAAGTTTATATTTATCCGGATGGACGACGTCCAATCTTCCACCAACCCTACCTCAGGGGAATCTATGCTTCAGAAGGTTGGTTCATGAAGCACATGGAGGGGAACCGCCAATTTGTCACAAGGGATCCTGAAAAGGCTCACTTATTCTATCTATCTTATAGTGCACGCCAGTTGCAGAAGGAACTTTATGTGCCTGACTCTCATAATATGAGACCACTATCGATTTTCTTGAGAGATCATGTGAATTGGATTGCTGCAAAATATCCTTTCTGGAATAGGACGCATGGGTCAGATCATTTCCTCGTTGCTTGTCATGACTGGGTAAGGGAATCTAAATTCATCAACAAAAACTATTGTTTGCCATTTTGATCCTGATTTGATGCATGCAGCTTGATGTGGATCTTCAAAATGTCACCCTCAAGTAAGCTTGCTATATAATTTTAACTAGTAGATTTTCTTGAAGCAGCATCAATTCTTTTTCAGTGCTTACAGATTCTCGATGTCTCTTTATGTTACCACCATTCTCTTCTTTAAAGTTTAAAACAGGCATGTCTTTAAAAAGGTTTAGCCTTTCTCAGAGGATCATGAGAGAAACTTGATGTCAGTACTTAAGCTTTGTAGCTTGGAAGTCGCACTTAGATACTTACAGAGGTAAAGGTCGGTCACATTTAAGAGCTGAATTCCAGATGGCATGCTTTCTCTTTGGATGCGCCATGTGCCACCTGAAACAAAGTGGAGTTTCTGGTGTGGATTTTCGTGCTGGGGGAGAGGGATAGAGGGATTCACACTCTGTATCTTGTTCCCCAGTTTTAATATTAATATGCTTGAATTACTAAAACGATTCTTTCTATCAAATCTTCCTCTAATCTATTCTAGTCTTGCAGGGCCCATACACAGTGAATGAGCACGAGGAACTAAGCAAAAACACTATAAAAGCTCTATGTAATGCCGATCTATCAGAAGGAATTTTTACTGCCGGAAGGGATGTTTCCCTAGCAGAGACAACGATAAGAAACCCAAGGAGGCCTCTTAGATATGTTGGTGGTAAGAGAGTGTCTCAGCGCTCCATTCTTGCATTCTTTGCTGGAAACATGCATGGTCGGGTACGTCCCACTCTTCTCAAGTTCTGGCAAGATAAAGACGAAGACATGAGAATTTATGGGCCACTGCCCAATAGAGTCTCCCGAAAGATGTCTTATGTAGAACACATGAAGTCTAGCAAATACTGTATATGCCCCATGGGTTATGAAGTTAACAGCCCCAGGATTGTCGAGGCAATATATTACGAATGTGTTCCTGTTATAATTGCTGATAACTTTGTTCCTCCTTTAAATGAAGTCCTAGATTGGAGTGCTTTCTCTGTCATCGTGGCAGAGAAGGATATTCCAAAACTAAAGGAGATACTATTGGCAATTCCTATGAGGAAGTACATGTGGATGCAGACCAATGTGAAGATGGTGCAAAAGCATTTTCTATGGAATCCAAGACCACTCAGATATGATTTGTTCCACATGATTCTGCATTCTATTTGGTTTAGCAGGTTGAATCAGATCTTTCTTCCGTCAGCATACTGACTTTCTTGCTTTCCGCTGTGTCTGAAGTCAAAGTGCGTGCTTGAGATCAGATGGATAATTTTATGCAAAATTAGCAGAAGGGATTAATTTCAACTCTCCGAAAGCTACAGCCTTGGTATTTGAGACAGAGATCAAAATTTTGGCAGTAGTTCAGAATCGATGACGGCACTAGGACACTATGGGTGAAACATATGACTTATGCATGACTCAATGATGAAGGTACGTTTGCTCATCCTAATTACTAACTAACTTTGTGGGGGTTGGAAGACATTTGCAGACGTGAATTTGATTGGCTGATAATACACGTCACTATATTCTACTGTGGATCCACAACGGGCTCCGCCCCAGGCTTGATTTTAACTTACACCTAGAAGTAGGTCCCGACCAATAGGCAGGCCTGGCCTGGGACCAGACTAAAATAAATCCTCGTCTACAGCCACCCCTGTTTAACTTCACTCGGGTCTTCTTTCGCCTTGCCGACTGAATTCGGTGCTATCGTGTTTCCATCATGTCTACTTCAATTGTGAAAGCCGATCTCAATTTGTCAAGGAAAATTTGCAAGTCTTGTGCATGCATGCATCTCTGCTGGCTTCTAAAGCTTTATCTTGACCTTCTGCAGCGAGATGACCACCCAGTTGGTGCAACCCTCTTAAAGCCTGAGGCAGATATGGTGAGTTCGTGTGGGCTTTAAACTCCATATGACATTGCGGTGTACAGAAACTTTTTAAGAATGTCCCACGGTACAGCAAAATTCCTTTGTTTGAGAAACAGGACCATCAATTTGTACAGTGACAACAACCTTCGACAGTGATATCCTATTTCTTATCATCAATTTCAGGGGAGATACGATGTTTGATTTTAGACTGCCTCTTCTTGGAGGAGTCTAATAAATTAGCTGGCTCGGACACATCCTCTGTGTCTGTCTGTCTGTCTCTCTCTCTCTCTCTCTCATTTACATATATGTATGAACTAATTCTCTCTCTCTCTCTCTCAATTACATATATGTATGAGCTAATCAAACAATAATCTCGTGGAAAAAATCTTTGCAGCCTAGAAAATGAGTCGGAAGCACATGCCTTCGCATCCAGTGTAAAGTACATTTGTTGCTTGATTGACGCAGATAAGACCAACTTTTTTTATTGCATGGGGCAACCGAAAAGGATGGCACGACAATCGGTACTCCGTCGCATCACGTGGTGGGTGATTCCTCCATTGGTGCTTATAGGTCCGGTCGGCCAGGCCGTGTCGTAACCTAATACAACATCAGAGATCGAAAACAGAGCACGTCTGGACGTTTCATTGCACCCAAAAACTAAATGAAGACTTCAAAAGGGCCTCTCGCTTTACTTTTAGTCTAGACAAATTGGAAAACTTGCCAATACGCATAGAGGCGCACCATACATCGCCTTTATAATGACTTAAAGTGGACCGTTCTATCTTAAAAACAGGCTTTCCTCCCAAAAGAGAGGCACCAAAAAGTTGCCGAGATAATCAATCTTATGCCTTTCACACCAAAATATGACCGTTTAAGGCCATGCTTTCTCAGATTAGCGCTTTTGGAGGACACCCAAATATGCACCGACATGCTTAATTTTGGCTTTGATGTTGACCCAGTAGAGTAATCCACTGTTTAAGGAGAAAAGGAAAAGAGGATATAGGAACAAAGATGGAAATTTTAAATAGAGAGAATTGATGGTGTTCAAGCTAGCCATGTCACAAGGTTGCGATCTTATTAAACTTTTCAGCACAGTCAACAGCACATTATTAATGTCGAAAATGATGCGATCCGCGCGGGAATCATTTTTGGCCAAGCAAGAATCGAATTTGAAAATTCACGTTTCGAACAACTTTACAGCCACCATCTTCAAGGAAAAGCTCCTGAAGATCAATTTCGTTTCTTGTCTTGTTATTATCTCTCTAATGAAATTTTCCATCCGCTGTCTTTTTAACAAAACTAGCAGGTGGCTGCTTTTGCCGAGCCCCAGCTAGAACTAGGGGACCACTTACCATAGCTGAGAAAACATTAATGTTGTAGCCACCATAAAAAAGCTGATCAGTCGCGTGCATGGTTTAAAAGAGATTCAGAGTGTTTGGTTTGGTGATATGAGAGGTTCAGATGCATTTTTTTGCTAGAGACTAAGTTCTCTGTTTTCTTTCTTCTCTATGAAGGTTATTAAATGCAAGAGCTGCATCATTATAGACTTCGCGTTAGTTGAACACGGAAATCAATCACTGTAAAATCGATCTCAGAGCCACGCTGCTCAAAACCGAATAAAATTATCGCATAGTCAGTAGCATTGACACCAATACCGATACCGCTCAAAAAGTCTGGATGTTATAATTATATATAGACAGATTTAGTGATTTTTCAAAGAGGAGCGGTCGTCAGACCTCTCTCTACCCGGTTTCACCTCTTCTCGGTGAGCCATTGATCCTCGTCGAGCTCGAGGAACTTATTAACCCAATCGAGACCATAGGATCCTTCGGTGGAGAAGTCAAAAAACTCATTCACGTCGAAAGTGGGCTCTGAGCTCCCCACGATGTTAGCACCCTCTTCCTCCATGGGTGTCGCTACCTTTGTTTTGAGCTGCGAGGTAGTCTCCTGTGCCGTAGAAACTTCTTGCATTTTATTTTTTTCATTTATTTTCTTGCTCAAATGAGAATTCCAGTAGTTCTTGATTTCATTGTCAGTTCTTCCTGGAAGTCTCCCAGCAATCAACGACCACCTAAAATCAAAGATACAATGTGCATTAATTTAACTACAGCAGTTATAATTTTTGACAATTCTACTTTGCTGAAACTAAACACATTTTCAAAAAACAGTCTTAGGAAGGGATGTCCTCCGGACACTAATTAATCATACCCATCAAAGAAATGTTTTCACTGTCAATGCACTGAATTTCCTGAATTTCCTAGGGCACTCATTAACAAAATCCTAAAGAAAATGATGGTCCAACCTGTTGCCAAGCAGCTTGTGAAGCCTAAGTATCAAGTCTTCTTCTTCATCTGATATGTTGCCTCTCTTGATATTGGGTCTGAGATAATTCAACCATCTCAATCTACAGCTCTTCCCACATCTGTTCAGACCTGAAAAAAAGAAAAGAAAAAGCAGAACAGAAGCCCATCATTTCAAAAGATACAAAAGTCACAATGTCTCGAGCAAGTTATTGAGCTGACCCTGAAGAAAATGCAAAGAATTGGAAAGAGAAGACAGAATTTTGCTTGTACATAATTTATTACCTGATTTGGCAGCAATGGTCTTCCACCTCTTGGCACCGTGGATTTCGATGTACTGAGAGAGCTTGCTGTCTTCTTCAGCTGTCCATGCCCCTTTGCTCATAACCTTTTTAGCTGACTCATCATTCTTAGGTGCCATTCTAGCAGGAAAAACAAAAGACCTTTACAACTCAAAGTTCTTTCTTTCCCCCTCTTTTCCTTTTCTTTCCTTGGCGAGCTGGGAAAGAAGTCCGGAGGTTGTGCTGCTTCTAGGATAATGTGAGGACAGCGAGCGAATGTCTGTGTGTGAGGCTCGCTTGTTTATTGTTATTGGCCTCAGCCTCTGTTTTCTTGGGGATGTGTGTGTGTGTGCGCGTGAGAGAGAGAGAGAGAGAGAGAGAGAGAGATGGGTTGGCTTGGCTTTGGTGCTGATGTGGGGAGAGAGTGAGAGCATATGCGCGTTTAAAAACATGGTGGTGTTGTAGGTTAGGTTGTTTAAGGGATGGAAGGGTCAGTAGTCCAAATCTATCTACCCTTCTCGGGGAAGACGAATGAAGAAACTGAAGAAGGGAAAAACTCAACTACCAGTTCATACAGTTCGCGGCCAAGAAAGGGAAGTAGAGAGAAAGAACTACATATATACCCAACACTCATGCTGTTTCACTGACACAGCTTTCCTTGATTTTTATTTTATACACATGGTCTCAGACTCAGATTATTTTGACCACCACATCAATGAGAAATAAATAAATAAAAAAAGGAGATGCTACAAAAAACGTCCCTTTCCAAAGGCTGCTACGTACTACCTGGCTATTCTTTTCTTAAATATGTTTTCAATTGTTTTTTGGCCATGATATCAAAATTGTGAGGCGAGAGACCTATATATATATATATATATATATATGTATGTATATATATTTTTGCTTGGAGGGGTTACCTTGTGTTTTGTGCTTGTTTTGGCAGCTTTCCCCATCTCCTAGGAAACTATTGATCTGCTCATGTGAAAAACTTGGAAGGTGGGGAACCCCCCGGAAGTTTAGTAAAATCAGGGGGGCTTGACTATTTTGGTGGAAAATAATAAAGGGGGAGGAAAAGGTCGCATGCTAAAAATTCATTATTAGTTTTTTTTTTCCCACAACTCATCATTGCATATAAAGAACCATGTGCAAATAGAATGCCATTGAAATTGAATTCATGGGAAGGTAAAGGAAGGAAGGAGAGAATGCATGCATCTTGCAATGTCTTATCTTGGAGTGATTGTGAATGCGGAAAGCAAAGGCTGCAAACCAGAGAGAAGGATCTAGAAGCAACCGGCTACTCTTTATAATTGATGATCAGGCAGACATGGCCTGCTTTCTCATGGTGGCTTATGTTTGGTCAAATAGGATCCACCGCCTATCTCATTGTGAATGTATAAATAGTTAACATTCCACAAAGTTTGCTCATGCGCACTTTTCCACGGAAACCTGCAAGTTAGATTGGATCGGAATCGCGAACTTGATCATCGTACAAGCAATCATACAGAGAAGAGCCACGTGATGCTTCGTTTTGTCACACATAATAGATTGCGCGAAGAGATATTCATTTTTCTCTGCATCTTAAGTGACTTTCGTTTCTTCGTGTAAAAATGCATGCAATAACATAACTTTAACAGCATTTTTCCATGTGGACTCAATATCGATGACCTTTTGAGGATGCAAATCCCATGAGTCACTAGTCCTCATCGTGCACCACCTAATGCAAGTGTTTTCTAACCCCTCCCAGGGAAAGAGAAAAGTGTTGACTAATGATTCGCAGCCATCTCAAGCCCATATTAATTGCTCGTGATTATGTGGCTGGGAGAACTTTCTAAAGGGAGAACTACTTGGAAAACTAATGGTCCATGATGTTGCGGGAAAATAAACCCGCTTTGACAAGCACGACCGTGGGTAGTCAATGAAGGACAGTGCATCGTGGCAATTAATCACAGGAAAGGAAATTTACATGGGCACCACCGAAAGATGATTAACAGTATCTTTATCGCTAATTAAATCATTCCCCACCCAAGAACAAGACAAAATTAACTTAGGGTTTCCAAAAAGGATGCCGTTTCTCCTAAGGTGGTGGCAATTTCGTGGAAATGTCTGTCTAATTAAGGTTAATGGGACAAACGCCTCCATTGACAAAGTCATCGTGATCACCCCTTTCCACGAATTTCCCCTCGGTTACATTGCTTCTACATTTGAGACTAGAGCGGAGAGACTTTTTTGGATGTGTGTCCGAATGGAGTTGGTATATTCTTAGTCTAGTTGTGCATTCACATTGGACTCATTCAAATCATGTTTAGGATTGTTGTAGTCCCTTTCTCGTGTCGCAATTTCGATAGTTTACTCCATCGTAATGTCCTATAGACTCTTTTTACCGTGCTATCTAGCCAATGATGCTTAGATAGATATTAGGATTTTAGCCCGTCAAGTATCTCGGTTTATAAATAATTTTTTTTTTTTAAAACAAAAATGTGAAAGCTTGATTTTACGATAATCAATTAGATTTTATCGTGTTAGGATTTTTATTACAATTTCAACATTTGACAATTGACAAGCCTATCAACCAAAATGATTTGCCAAATTATTGTTGTCAGATTGATTATTTTGACCGAAATTAACCTCATTATCTCCATTCCCTGATTAGAAGATTTAGGCTCTACATAATTTCAACTAGGGTTTGACTATTTTGATCAAAATTATTAGCATAAATAAATGGAGAAAGACTAGGAACATACTCATTGAGTGATCTGGCATTGACAAAATGTCATACTAATGACAATCGGCTTGATACATCAAATATATGACTCACAATGTAGTTAGCCATATAATTTTTGAACTTTTTTTCATGGTTGACACCATGTTGAGATTTGGTGTAACCTCCCTCAACCGCTCTTTAGTGTGATTTGTCGAAAGATCAACTTTCTCACATTAATTTTTTTCAACAATTATCTTCACCTCATCCCTAGTTTGTGGCTCTATATTGCTATTACTAGCAATGTTGTCAGACTGTTGATTTCTAATTCTTACCATTATAATCCCCTCAAATCAACAAAACAAGTCCCACTAGGCGTGCAAAAAGATGTTTCGCAAAAAATGTTGATGAAATGTCTTTTAAGAATATGGATGGATTGATGAGTAAATCAATAAAGCTTGTGGATGGTACTTTATTGGTTTTGAATATGAAAGTAAATATATTAAATTTAACAATATTGGAATGAGGCAATTGCGGTAAACTATATAAATTACAGGTTAGTAAAAATAAAAGTTAATACCACGAACAACTGCAAATTGATAAATATGTGATAAACTAACATAAAACTAATTTTTTGACCACGAAGAACCCTAAATTAATATACCCATGAAAAATTTATCCAAAATTAAAATTTTTTTTACCACCAAAAACCCTAAATGGTATATTTGTGGCAAATTAATCATCAGTTAGTTTCCGTTAAATTGGATTAACCCCACAAAAAAATACAAACTGACGAAAGGTCAAACCTTGAACCAGCAAACCATTAACTTCCATGTATCATCCAACTCGGTAATTTAATGGTAAAATTATTAGAGAATAAATTTGTCATAGGTGTAACAGTTTGACATTTTTGACTATCATTAGTTTAGAGTAAATTTGCATAGGTATACCAGTTTAGGATTTTTTGTAGTATTAACCTTAAAAATGAATGATAAATTTACGAGAACTTTGAGTTCTTTGATTGAATGAAGTGGTTTTACAATGAGTATACTTAGATATTTAAAATCTTTATCGATGGTTACATATCGGTACTTGAATTTGAATAAAAAATAACTTCCTAATCTTATCGGTAGTTTATAATAAGTTACATGACCTCCTATTATTTAGCAATACTTATTCACAAGAAATTACAAAAATCCTAAATAGCCGCAATGAACATAACCACACATTAGTTATGATTTTATGTTGATTGCTCGAAGTCAATAAGGCTCCCATCAATAACTTTCACATCGTGTTGTAGATGACTTTGCTAGCAAGTTATCATTTTTGTTGAAGTTGTCGATTGTTTAGTTCATCAAGCCTATCACTTGTCAACTATAACCAAAAATTGATCATTTCTTGGTGTCAATACAAGTAACTATGAAAATATGAAAAAGGAGGCTTCTCGAGAATTACTTCTTCTCGTTTCAAGGTTCACCGTCTCATTACTACTAACAGTAACGCTCATTTTCTCTCTCCTTTCGGAGGGTAAAAGAGAAAATTTTAATTTTAAATTTTTTTTTTTTTATTTCTTGTCTTTCGCATTGCTATAATTTGGGAGACGTTAATGAGTTCAAGAGGAGAGCGACGCCTCATTTCATCTTTTCCTAAATATCCCCGAATCCCAACGAAACCCGCGAACCCTAACGGAGCTTCTTGTCTTTTCGTAATTTTTTCAAATTCTACACGTCGGACATAAACTAACCCATTTTATTATATCTCCTTCTAATAAAAATGATCCGAAGTTGTTCACCTGTTCCCATAATGATAATAATCACAGCACATAACCCAAACAAAGAAAATAAACAAACATGCTAGGCCTGTGCTAGCTGGCCTACGAACGTTCGCAAATTAGCAGAGAGAAGCAAGATAGATACAAATGCTACATTTGATAGCTAGAATAAAAGCCGAAATCGGATCAAATATGTCATATTTTGTGTTCGGTTTCTTGCCAAGATAGAATGAAGTTGGATATAAATGGATATAGCCTGAATAAAAATATCCCATGAGAGAGATGAGATAAAGATAAAGATGATCTATTGTATTTATAATATAAAAGCTATTTTTCCTATATAATAAACTTCTTAAATTAAAAAATTAAAATAATAATTAAATATAACATAATATTTGGATTCTAATATGAAAAATGTAAATTCAAAATAACAAAAAATAACAATGAGATATTTTTTATTCCTATTTTTATTTGTACATTTGAACTTCTTTCTATTCTATGAAATATTATACACACACACACATTTTTAGTACATTTATTTATTACACAACTAATTAGTTAATAAAATTTTTATTAAAGAAGATGGAAGGGAATAAAAAGAGAGAGAGAGAGAGAAAAAAATAATTAGAAAATAAGTAAATAAAAATAAAGTAGAAGAACCCTGATTTTTTTTTGGTCAAAAAAGAACCCTGATTTTATATGAACAAATTCAAACTTGAAACGAATGTCCTTAGTTCTCTCCGTCTCCTTCTCTCCTCTGTAGCCTTGTTTCATGCTATCCGTGACTCTCTAGTTCACGTCAAAAGCTCAAGAAATGAGCAAAAGAGTTGAAACTCATTCTTTTCCATAGCTTTGTGGTTCATATTGAAGTTGCACAAAAGTGGCTAGAGAGTTAAAGTACTACATCTTTCGGAATTGCAAAAGTGAATAATCACGTTTTCTCTTTCTTCTAAATTTGACATTAGCATAACTCATCAATGTTGCTATATTTCGTTTTTCTTGTCACGGTCTAACCCAGTGACTAATAAATGTTGTAAAGAGCCCATTTTCTATTTCAAATATAGATCTTACAGTAACTATGAATTGATTGATTGAGGTTATCTTTATTTGTCCATTTGCAATTTCTTTAACAGTAAATCACAAGAAATTCTTTTTTTGTTTGCGCATTTTTAGTTCATTTACATCGATATGTCGTCCATACCAAACAATGAATACACTAGCGTATGAAAATATCCGACTTTATAACTATCATTCACCAAATAGTGAATATAATATAACAATATTCCTAAATTTGATAAGTGTTATCTTGATTAAAATTCAGAAGATCAAATGCTTCCAAAGCGATAATTCGAATCAATGCGTGGTTTGAAAATGAAAATAACGGGATCACTGGTGTGCACCTAATTATTTGATCATCCACACTAATCATTGCCGATGGACACCAATACGACTGGGCTCCATTATCAACTAAATCGACGTATTGGCAATCTAAGATATTTCATTCCGGCCCTACATCTATCGATACTATAGCACCTAATTTGCCCTTTTTAACAATAGGGACGCTCACTTGTCTTCTTCCTTTAGAGGGCCGTACAAAGTCTAGTAGGCCCTTCTCCACCTCTGTCGTTTCTGGGGTTCTTTTTTGTTGGGGTGGCACTGCAGTTGGCAATTAGGAACGCCAGACAGCTTATAGCTTCGTTTCAATCATTCATCGTGGCCCCTAGGCTTACCTGTCGTGGGCCACGTGAAAAATATACATATAGGGCAAAATGTCCGGGGACATATAGCGAGGGACCTGAGTACGAAGTTCAGGAGAAAAGAAAAAAAGAAAAAAGAGGGGTTCCCTTTAGAACGTAACGACGCGATTATCATCGAATCCCAATACGAAAAAGTAAAATGCTTACTCCGAGAGGACCAACGGGGCAAAAGATGCGGCGGATCCAAAGCAAATATACTACGTCATAAACGATACACCTAAACATTAGAATAATGAGCGAATCTCACTGCGCACTAGGAGTCTATAACTATAGAAGTGCGAGATAATTTAGATAATTCTGGCAAAACCTTTTTTATCATGGTAAATAAGTCTATTTTGGATAAATAAATATATCGAGGTGAAAAGCGAGCCACGGCAACCCTAAGTTATGGTGAGAACATTGTATTGTGTGGAATTCGACGGTACGGAAATCAAATAACGGCCACGCACGTCTAATGAAATATTATTAGTCAAAACAATTATAATGTTTTTCTTTACACATATATTATTTTATATTTTTTTGTGACCGAAGACTCAATGACCGGGGGGCTCAGTGTCCCCATCCCTTGGTCCACCAAATGACCAAATAATTGAGAGGAGGAGGACAAGAAAATGATGGAAGCAATCACGAATTGCTTCCCTCCCTTGCATAGACCCACACCAAAAGAAAAAAAAAAAAAAAAAGGTAAGCTTCCCGCCTCCTATCTTGAAAGGAAGACAGGATGACGTCACCATCTCAAGTTCCTCGCCCTGCTGTCCGTACGATGATGCAGGGCGACTCGCCTTCCTTCCCCCGAGGAACGTTAGATAGGGGAGGAGGAGATTCCAGCCGTCATTGGACAACACGACACGTGCAACCTCCCACGTGCGGATTTGCCTCCCCTGCCCCTCCCCCCCCTCTCTTGATTTTTAGGTGGTCGGTCTCGATTCGATTCGATTCAATTCTCATCCGTACTTTTCCTATGATCCAAAACGAACAAAAACGTGGCCATGTCCTTCCCCCCGCTCCCCGTGCCACTGAGCTTTCGAGCATTTCTTTTGCCTTCCTAGGACCATGCGGTCAGGTGCAATGTGCCGTGGCGGCTGAGCGACTGCCTTACCTTGATTTCAAAATTTGAATCGGACCCTTCTGGTTTGATTCAGTCCCGAGGTCTATCTAGGGAATTGTTCGATTTTTCTTCTCTTTATGAGCCTTGAAAGGACAACAAAACGGGCTAGAGAAGTAAAACCCTGCTGAGAGCCAAACATAAATTTAAAGCGATAGGGAATTTTCCAACTCATCCTTTAGTCGAGCAAGACAAAAGGTAAAGGTAATAACGGAAGTCTCCACTTGCCGAAAGCAACAACCCACGGTAAATGAACACGCAAAATAAAATGAAATCGATAATATAAATTTCAAAACACGCGGTATAGGATATGAATTATAGAATTTCATTCCTCGTCCGTCCATAAAAAAAAATTGCTCCGAATTCTAATGACCTCAAAATAAAACAAACAATAAATAGAGCTAAAATAAGTGCAGTCCAAAGTCAGTCTGTCAATCCAGTTCAACACCTTGGTCCTAGAATCGGACCACACACTGCCGATCTAGTTCGGTTCCAGAGTTTATCCTAAATTGGTGCTCACCCATATAAGAAACCACCAATTACAAATACTTCGAAACTCATCGAAATATTTTGAAATAAAAACTTATATGTGATAAAAACAAAATTTCTTGATTTTATAGAACGGAAGGTAGGCAAAATTTAAGAAGAATCGGTGTGCTTGCTTAAATCGGTGTGCTTGCCCTCGACGATGTTCGTCAATCAAGCAATGAATAAGGAAAAGATTAGTCATTTTCAAGCATTAGGAAGTTGCCTATTGATTAGAAATCGATGCCGATGTTTTTTGTAATGTCGTCGATCCTTTTCAAATTCACGCGCGCATCATTGAAACGTGAGGAAAGTATCCAAAAGATAATGGTCTTAAAACTCAGACTAAAAATAATAATAATAATAATAATGGTCTTAAAACAGCTTTTGCAACTTTTGAAGAATGCTAAAATACGAGACATGTGAACACTGACCTAATAATCCATCTCCAAGTACTAACCTAACGCAGAAACGATAGCCAATCATATAATATATTATCAATCTAATCAATCGGACTTGATAGACACGCTTCGATTCTATGCACCATTCCAACTAAATTTCATCACAAGAATTCCGATTGTTTGGATGAATTGAGGGTGAGATCACATCACAAGCTTATCAAATCGGACTAATGGCAAGACATTAAAGATTGTTAGACTTAGAACCGATCAAAATCAAGGTGAGTGTCGAGAAAAAACAATGTTCCAACTGAATTTCTTTCCAACCCTAGCACGACTTTGAAGATCTGATTCGCTTGAACGTAAGTGACTGGACAATTGGTTGATCTTTGGGTTTCTTGTGCCTACGACTAAGCCGACCCAATTCCTCTTCTTTTTTTTTTTTTTTTTTTTTTCTTTTTTTGCGAGAGAATTATTAGGAGGACCCATGTCTTGCACCGATGATGGCCCCCCATCAGCAATGTTCCTCAGAATATGCTGCGATTTCAAATGATGATGACGATATTCATCTGACTTGAATGCTTGTTCGAGGTTTTCAAGATTTTGAAAAACAACTAAAGGTTGGTCTTATTGTTTGAAACCTTCCTTTATTATTTCTGTTATTTTTTTTTAATCTTGCTTTTAGTAGTTTAAAATTGCACGAGTTTCAATTTTCAACAATGGGACACGCACACGCCATGTGCAATAATAATGCTGGCTAGTCTAGCGCATTTTCTTTTTCTAGTGGGATACTAATGTTTTGTCTTCTCTTGTTCTTTTTGGAGTTGTTAAGTGGAATATCGGTTGGGTTTAGTTCAGTCCTATTGAGGTTCCTTATATTTCCCATTTCCTCCCCTCGATGGAAAGACAAAAGGGTCCACTGAAGTATGGACGAAATCGAAGGCGTTGCCATCGATTCATCAAATTGGAAATAAATACCGTTGGACCGAAAATGGTCTATCTATCAATTTAATGTGTACGCCTTGAATTTGAATAAATTGGTAATAAATATCGATTTTACATGTAAGTTAATTTCTAGGATCTTCATTACTGTTGCAAAAGAGTTCATATTTCTTTTGATTGAAGATCTGTTTGATGAGGTCATATTAAATTTGCAGGATCTGGAAACGAACGGGTCAGCGGGTTTCTGTGAGCCGAAAGCATATCCTTGGCAAGTTGAGAAGGATTCGGTTGAAAACCTCGGAGAAAGCGAAATGAGATTTCGAGCTAGTCCAAGGTTAGGTTATAAAGAATGCTTTTTTTTTTAGTACCGGTTACTGACTCTACGTGACCATCTTCCCCAACAATTTTAGCCTGCCAACTCAATAATGTCTGCTGAGCTCTATAACATTTTTCGGGTAGTTAAGATTCGACCACCGGTTTGGTCTTGAGTTCTCGAGACCAAAAACAGGAAGAAATCTTAGCTGCACTCAAATCACATGAGCCCGTTAGATGATATGAAACCCACCGTATCGTAAATCAGACTCGTCGAATGTAGGCAGTGCCGTCTCCCATTAAAAGAAATTGCGAAGATCTCATTTGGTAACAACAGTAAAGGTAGAAAAGACGTTCGATGAGCCGGGAAGGTGAGTAATCTCACGCTGCGCATTTCTCGCTTAACTACAAGAGGGTAACAAAAGGCAGCGTCACTCCAAACACGTGAAAACCATATCAAGGAAAGAAAAAACAAAACTCTGGGTTGCTATCTATATCTACACCTTTCGCGCTTCTTCCTCTGTCCTTTTCCATATGCAATGTGTATATTTATCACAGATTTTGCTATATCCCGACAGCTTTCTTCAACAGAACAAACAAACTGCAGACGAGGAAGGCCATCACAATCTTCTTCGACGCTAATATTCTCAGATTCACCCTCAGGCCATGCTTTCTCATCAACCCCGCCACTTCCCCACCCAACATCAGAAGCCAAGAGCCGGCTGCACACAATAGTACTTTCATCGTATTCACAGGTCCGCAAACATCTGCCATGTCGCCTGACACCTCAACATACGACCATTTAGAACCAGCATCACCACTTTCAACATAGTTTAGCCGAAGAGCTTTGTTAAGACAGCCCGACAACCTGACAAGCAAATTCGCGAGCCAAGCAATTTCATCGTCTGACACAGGACGTTTCATCCAGTCACCTTTGTACCTGATATCAGCAAATGAATTATGGACCACTCTTCTAGGCTTAAAAATTCCATCCCGAGATGACTGCTGCTCTTGCACTTCGGTTGTCACTGACACAGGCTTAAAGAAGTTACCACCACACAACTGGCTAAGCTGGGCTTTCAAAGAATCCACGTGTTGAAGGTTTTGAGCGAGGTTTTCACCAGAAAGGGTCTGCAGCTCTGCTTCGGCTCGGAGTATAAACAGCTGCAGCAGCAAAACATCGATTTTAAATATCTCTGTTAAGCGTTGGAAAATCTATTAGAGGAAAACCTGAGACTAGGTCTACCTGTAGTAGCTGTTGTCCACCATCTTCACCATCACTGAAGAGCCGTAGGTCTTTGTTCCAGTTCTCATGCAAGAAGGATCCATCGGCATCATTCTCGCATAAGCCATCCTCCCAATCCTAGTGTCGACAGGGAAACCATTCTTAATTGTCGAAATAAAATTTAAGACGCCATAAAATAAAAGAAAAGAAATATAGAGCACCATTAGCAACAGCGTTTTGGTCCATCTTCCTGAAATCTCGTAAATGGATTCAACACAAACAGATGAACAAATTTCATAGATGATACGTACGCCATGAAAACCGGGAAGGATCTGACCAAACAGAATGATACAGCCCAAAGATTCAACATGATCATTGTGGCCCAAGTGTTGACCTTTGCCAGGTCTTTATGGAGATCAGCTGTTGCATTCCACTAAGCATTCTACTAGGTGTTAGGATCCAACCACTGCCCGCTTAAATTTCTCTGGCTCTTTATTCAACTAATAACAGCAATTGTTTGCTTTTAGAGAGTGTACTGTGATCTAAGATGTGATGCTTGAGAAACCCTAGTTGTGAAGCTTAAGAGCTTAGGATGCAATGCCTGGATTTTTAATTAAACAATCTGATTCCATGCCGCACTCTCGACCACACCTTTAGCAACTTTCATCAAATTCAATAATCTCCCTTAACATTTCAGCATAATCATTCATTTGCATAGTCAAAAGAACTATTAATCAAGCTCAGGAAGACTATTTCCCCATTTCATCTCCTTTCAATCAAATAGCACCATCAATCAGCACCTCATGGCAGAAAGAGCACCAAAAATGCTCTTTGACATTTCTTGTTTACCATATCCTCCCATATAAAATAGGCAAATAAACTGTACAAGATGGAAAATCTACCTGTAGCTGTTCTCGGATTGATGGAATGAATCCATACAAGTCAGTTAATGTTGATTTGCCAAAACCAGCTTCTTTCGTATGAAATAGAGTATCGACATTCTTTATCAGATTGAGCAACTCCTCTGATGATGTCAGTATACACAGAACCTGTTATAAAGAAAAACAAACAAACAAATGAGTAGACTGTATAATGTGAAAAGGTGTAATGAGATTGAAAAGCATTATGGTCAAGTTTGAACCCAACACAGAATCAATCAGCACTCAGCACCAAAGACTAGTCAACAAAAACCAGCTTGGTTCTTGTCTGACACATTCAACCGCAGATCCTAAAGCTCATCTCAGCTGTTGCCATGTCTCTTGTGCAAAAAATAGCATACTGAAGATTCAGTTTACCATTATATATCATTTCATTTTATAATAACTTCACAAGCTTCACATGAAAAACTACTGACAGCAAGCCAGGCCAAAAATGTTGAAAAGAGGTAGCAAAGCTTGAGCATTATAGATCCATATATCTAACATGCAACTTCTATACATGAAGCGTTACACAAGTTTCTCGCATCCTTTTTCATCTATTGCTCCCTTTCATGTCTCTGCCTCTGCTCCCCTATCTCCTCTCTAGCTTTGAAGATGGAACAAATTATAAAAGAAAACAGGTCTGTGAAATTGCAGAATGGCCAGGAAGATAGGTGTGTGGATCATTGCTCCTAAATTACAACAATGAACTCCCTCTATGTGATAAAACTAAAACTGGTAAACCCCTCTTTCTATGATATGCCAATTACTATGTGCTTCATCTTTTCTTCCTTGTTCAGTTTATTGCTAACAGCATATTATTAACTATGTCCAGCCACAAAATAATATGAGAGAGAGAGAGAGAGAGAGAGAGAGTTGGATGAATACTGCAAAATATACTAATTTAAACTAAAGCATTGCCTCTTAGACCGCTGAACTCCATAATGCATATACTCATGAATGAAAGTTTGTTAACTGTAACAAACCCACACTTCACTCGCCTACTTAGGTTAAACCGCCAGTATATAAATTACCAAAATATGCCTAATAAAACTAACCAAGAATCACCACAAAGTTCTGCCACACCTATTACTTGTCAAGTGTCAGAAAAAGAAGCTAGAAAGATAGAGATGTTATCACTTTGCTTTAGACGAAGGAGAGACATCTCTACCTGTTCCAAAAACAATGCTGCCATGTGAAATGGTGCATCAAAAGTTGGGTCCCCCACAAACATACCACCAGTCTCCCAATGCAAGGATTTAAGTCCTCTCCATCAAAACAAGACATACTCCAAGACATTGTCTATCACAACATTCGTATGTACATACATACAAACATAAAATACTTATACATAGACGTACTTATTTATATATACGCACACACAAAACATCTTCCCTCACGGATAAAGTACCGCCATACAGATGCTATCCAACATGCATTGCATTGGCTTCCATAGTGAGAAATGTAAATAAGAAGCAATAAGAGTTCCCAGTCTCAATCATCCAACTAAGCATAATTTCATGCAGTTTCTGAACTAGAAGCCTATTTAGTTTTTCAGTTGAATGATAGAATACTGTGCTAAGAGACTAACCTTCAGTACCATCTGTACAATCACTTCCGGATCAGTGTGAAGAAATTTATGAGCAAAGCCAACAAAGTGCATAACCAATGAGCTATAGTAGAGATAGTTGGACAAAACATAACCTCGCCAACGAGATGAATATCTACCCTCTTGAGTGAGTGATTCCTCCTTTTTCTCATTCTTTGCAGATCCACCAATAATTGCATCAAGCTCAGCGAAATCGCTTGAGCTGATGAACCAAGGTTCCATATAGCTAACCCAAACAGAGAACACTTGAGAAGCATTCTTGATGGAGGCTTCCACTGGACAGAACAAAAATGTCCTCAATATGTACCGATACAGAGGCCTCTGAATTCGTAAATTCCAATTCCAAGATCCACATGAAAGCAAATGAGACCTGTTTACACTATCCCTTAACTTCATGGCATCTGAGGACCTCGACACTTTCCAACTTGGACCTCCACTATTCTCCACATTATCAATCCCTTCCGTACCCTTAACAGCACTCAAATTCAAGTACCTCACAAATATCTTCACCACTTCACCCAGTCCTGGAGTTGGCGGGGTTTCTCCCAAAACTGAACTAAATGGAAATGACACACCAAACGACTTGCACACATTTGCAGATACAGGTGAGAAATCGTTATCAACCAGCCAATAGTGTATCAACGTGTCGACAAAGAACTCAGCTTGCTCCAACACCGATCCATCATACTCCGTTGGATAATGCAAAATCGAGTTACGGTACGGTTGATGCGCGTCTGCATCAGTGACAGGCACAAAGGCACGCAAATACGCATATAGCAACCACAAATATAGATTACACTCGTTGTTCCGCTCATTGCCACGCTTCACGCCCGAAAATCCGCGAATGGGACCGGTCCAGTTCTCCAACCTAAACGTCCTACTCTTCTTTATCGAAACACGATCAGAATTCTCACAGTTCCCCCGACAAACGGGATAATACGCGAACCAGAACACGAAATACTCGAACACATTCAGTTGCACTTGGCACGAAGATCCCTTAACCGAGTCCTCCTTCACTCTACCTCTGAACAGAGAGCACAGCTCACCGAGCACGCGTCCGTCCTTGGCGTTGGCGAGCACGAACCGGGCCCACTCCGGCAACCGCTCGTTCGGGAACACGAACTTGACGAGCCCGAGCCGATCGACGGCGAGGATCGAGCTCGCGAGGGCGCCGCCGGGGGCGAAGAGGGCGAAGACCCGGGAGGCGAGGTCGGGGTCGCCGGAGGCGAGGGCGGCGTCGATCCAGCCGTGCCTGGGGGCGATTGGGAGGACGAGGAGGCGGAGGCGGAGGCGGGGGCGGAGGCGGGAGGGAGGTCGTCGGCGCCGAAGCCGAAGAGCTTGGCGATGAGGGAAGGGAAGGCGAGGGAGAAGAAGTGGCGGGACTGGTCGGGGGAGTGGGAGTGGAGGAAGGCGGCGGCGTTGGCGCAGGCGGAGAGGATCTGCGGCGGGGAGGAGGAGGAGGAGGAGAGGACGGAGGCGGCGAGGTCCCGGGACGCGGAGAGGGAATCGAGGGCGTAGCAGGAGTGGGGGTGCATGGCTTAGGGTTTTCCCGGGGCGGTGCTGGATCGATCGATCGATCGAGAGAAGGAGACGAAGAGAAAGAGAGGAACGTCGGGTTTTTAAACGAGCGGAGAAGCGAATGGCGGGGTTTATGAAGGTGCGAGAGGGACGCGGCGACGGACGGAAAGGTGCGCACCGTTGCGAATTATCGCATGTCAAGTGTTCGACGAAATGCGTGCGAGGCTTCCACGCGGGCAGAGAGAGAAGGGCAATTTGGATCTTTCGGGCTAGACGGCCCATGAAATTTGGCCCATGGGCCGAAATCCTCTGTTTTACAATCTGGAATTATAGGGGAAATTGTGGCCCGTGAACCTCGGCCCGATATACAACACAGTCCCTGAAATTTTAGCCGAGTCGTCCCCGAACTTTTTATTTACTCAATATGATCCCTGAACTCTTAGTACATATAGATGAACTTAAATTGATGGAAGGATGATATTTCACAGTTTCGTATTGTTTACGAGCCAGTTTGACTATTTTATAAAAATTCGGGGACTATATTAAACAAATTGAAAGTTCATATACCACATTACATATTAAGTCAAAGTTCATGGATCACTTGTATTATTATGCTTGCATGAATGCGAGAGATGTAATAGATATGCCACAATGAAAAGATAAAATAGACTCCCAATTTCGGACCAAGTATCTAAATTTATAATAGAACTGGATCAATTGTAGAACATTGATCTCAAAGCCAATTCGAGGCTCACTTAGTAAAAGCCCATTCCGCGTTACATAATAAGGCGCGTTTCACGCGTCAAAAGGAAAGTCATATGCTACAATACGGTCTCGAGTCTTTAATCGTACGTGTCAAATGATGCTCCCGTTGTCTTGTTTGATTCGTGTTGGAATCAGCTTAGAAAACAAGACCTCGAGAAAGGAGAAGACCTGCAGGAAATTATTTCGTCTCGGGCAATGTCAAAGATGTGACGGCACACGAAAAAGGAATTCATTTTAAAGCACGTGGTCCTAAGGGAAAACATTTAAGGGAAGTGGTGCTGGCCATTGTGTTGTTGGGCTTGGGACACTGACCCTTCGTGTGGTTGGCTCTCAATTGGAACCGATGCACGAGACACTTCCAATTTCAAAGAAGGAGATGTCACGACCGCAAAGACTATGGACCAAACGCGAAGAAGCTAAGTGCAGAGGTCCCCGTCATTGGGATTGGGAGATCTGAAGGTTTGTGTTGCTCGGATGGGGACTAGCAAGTGAATCCCAATGCCGTGAGTGCTCGGGGACGGCGTGACGGCGGGGGCTTGAACGCATGGCTGTGAATGAGGAGAGCTTGCCGATGACATGGAAGAGGAGGAAGAAGAGAGAGAAAAGAAATTGGATAAATTTTTAATTCACGTCATCGACACGTATTGTCAGATAATGATTGGCTTCTGGTAAAACATACAGATCATGCTAGCCTACCATGTGGTATCATGTGATCACTGAATACTTTCTCACGCCATAAAGGTATTTGTGTATAGAGACTAGCAGTGAATCCAATGCCACAAGTGCTCAACCAATCGTTCTTTTATAAAAGCCTCGTGATGTGATATTAGAGGTGAGCAATCCCAAGATTGGCTCATATATATTTAAATATATATTATATTTGTATGTCATTCTTTATATCACATATTATGTCGTGTTTAAAAGAGTCAATTTTACTTAGATTGGTAAGCATAAATATATTCTCAAAGAGTTAATTTTGCTACCTATTAAGCTAAATACTACTAGAATTTTCACTATGTAATGTTCAAAAATATTCTTTTCTTAATATTTTCTTGGAAATTTTTTTAAAAGACTTCTTTCTCTTACAGACTTGTCGCACACGATGACTTAGTATAATTAACTATACTTAGATTGAGATTTAAAGTTTTACTTTTCTTAAAAAAAAAAAAAAAAACCTTACGTGTGATAATCATGATAAAATTCAGAATAATTTAAAATTTATTATATCTTGTATTTGGTGCATGCCCAAAACAGAATAAAGTTGGATATGAGAGAGATATAACCCAGATAAAATTATCACATCATAAAGGTGGAATAAAGATGGATAATATTTCTAATATGTATAATATAATTTTTTTTGAATGATAAACTTATTAAATTATTAAAATTAAAATAGTACGAATATAAATCGATAACAATTGTGTTTTTTAAACTATTTTTAATTCTATATTTAAATTTTTATCTATATTATATTATAAATTAAATACACTTACATATATATTTAGCATTTATATTTATTACGTGTTTTAGGCATTTTAGTATTTTAGCTGTATTAGTAAAGTTTACTATTAAATAAATTTGTAACAAAAATTGATGGAAGGGGAAAAAGAAATAAAACATAAGAGAATTTTAAAAAGATAGGGAGAATAATAGAAAATAAGCAAATAAAAATGAAGTAAGTAACAATATTGTGAGAGATTCTTATTATCTTCATTTTACAATTTTTAAGTTCATTTACACCGATATACCGTTCATACCAAATAATGGACAAAGATAAGATGTGAATTACTGTTATCATCAAATAGTGGATAGGATATAGCAAAATCCTTGATTTTATATCATATTCTATTTATTCCTATCATAACTAAAGATTCAGATGTAAAGTTTTATCTAAAAAAGAAAAAAAGATTCTTCATAAAAGTGAATGCATTTACTATTCTAATGATATATTGATTTAAAAATATCAAATTTTCATTTGAAAATTAAAGATGTTTTTCTCATTAAACATAAAGACATTTAAATGTTCAAAAGTCACATCTACTATAGTATATTAAATCTAATATTTTCCAAACTCAACTAATCATACAACATATGCATGTGATGCGCCCAATGGCTTTCACAAATGCTAATACCCTTAATCAAGACATCTTATCTTCCAAATCGGGTCATCACAAAAAGCACGTTTGTTAACGGAATTTTGTGTTGGCTTTTTTTTTTTTTTTTTTCCAATGACCAAAGAAGCGGTCGACTTCGCTGATCCTAACTCATTCTCTAAAAATGAAGATTCACAAGAAATTTTAATTGGTTAAGGCTCAATATCAAACTTTTTATATAAAAGAGGGATTAATTTGGCATTGCAAGATGCCAAAACACCTAAAAGTCATTAGAAAATGATAGGAAGTCTCAAAGTGTGGGCTTGACTAATGCACATCTATGCAATCAATTAAGTAAATTCAACGGACATTCCAACCTCAAATTTTTATTTTTTTTTTAGAAAGACAATATAAAATCCATGCATACATTAGAATATTCTACGACCACTTATGATTATAGACGGGCAAAATTGTAATATAGGAAATCAAGATTATTGACGAGTAGCTAATGAATCTCTTAACTTCTAAATTAAAATTAAAATTAATATTCCAGTATTCTATAAACTGCTCATCCTTCTTTTAAGGACAACTGAATAATATTACAAAAATAGATCGATTCTTATTATATATATATGAATATATATATTACAATTTTCACGGTGCGAAGAAAGTATAAAAGCGAATAAAGCGTTAGAATAATTGGTTTTGAAAAAAAAAAAAATTGCCTTTTCACTACACGGTAAAAAAAAAACCAAGTCAATTCTCATTTTGGCGCTTATCCATTGCTAGTGGATGTACACGATGCAGGACTCGCCAGGTGCGTGCAGCGGCAAGTTGACGCGTGGCCAGCGGTCATCCACCCCATCGGCTGAGGCGTTCCTATCCTTTCGGCGAGTGATTAAGAATGATTTACTATTTTTTTATTTTTTATTTTTGGTAAAAACTCGAAAAAAAAAAAAAAAAAAACAAAGAGAATTATATCTTCAACTCGATTAATCACAAAAGATAACGTTCTACATATAAAGTTCTGGACAATTATTCCGAATTTAAGAAAGCACGACTTGAGACAAAAAAAATAGTACTAATACATCACATTAAACTGTCATGTCAGCAATTTTCAATCTAAATTAGTCAAATGAACTGAATTAGTACTAACGTAAAAATAGTTAGAATTAAATTTGTCCAATTCAAAGATTTAGAAGTAATGCAAAAATTTTTAGGATTGAATTCAAGGCTTTCTTTTGATGATTTTCTCTTCTTCTTTTTTTTGGGGTAAATTATCGTTCTCCTTCGTAATTACAAGCATCGCCGGACCACGATTCTGGCTGGATAGGACAAGGGAACGAGCCTCGCTCGTGCCGTCCTTCCCGCGGATATATCCAAAACCTATCCTCAAAACTGTTCCCTAACTTAGCCGCATCTGCTCCTTCCGAACGAGACACGATCGTGCCGTCGATTCGAACTTCCTTCCAAAAGATGTTTCCCCGACCCCCCTTTCTTTGTCGCTCGTCTCGTTCCGTCGTCTCGTTCCATCCACAAGAAGCAATGCGTCGACCTCGTACGAAGGCAACCCCCGAACAAGAAGTCGCTGCCTAACGGTCAAGACCCATCGATCATCGAGCGCATGCAGGAATTCAAGAGCGACATGTCCAGATGGCTAGCTCGCACCTTGAAAAGGCGGCGGCGGCGTCTCTCGGCGTCTCTTCGAGCTCCGACCACGGCTGTACTCGAGCTCGAGCTCGAATGGATCGGATTAACAATGATTAAATTAAATCCGAGTTGGATGGATGGTGATGGTTTAAATCATTAATGAGATTACAAAGAATCTCCGTCAAAAGAAATTGGCCACGAAAGCCCTTTGGATTCCCTTCTCTTGCCCCACGCGTCGCTGTCAACGCTTAATCTCGAGAGCGACGTGGCCTCACGTCATCATTACCTGTGTGGTCCATCAATTTCTGTTTTATTACTTCTTCTTTTTTGTCTCTCTTACTTTGCCTAATGACAAATTTGATGCTCTAATTAACGAGTTGCGTAATAAGAAAAGCTTGAAAAAGAGTCCTCCAATTGCGTTTCATCCCCCACTATAATGGGTCGTCGCTAGCTGTACATGTCGCCCCTAAAGTTTTGATACTTCTGGAAAAGACCATTACGCGTTATTTCTCTTTACACAAATCAAAACTTTCTCAATTATCTGTGTGCGTTACCTGTTACTCCCTTTTACTCCTAAAATATTTTATATTTAGCACTTTGGAATGCCCAAATGCGGCTTTATGGCTACTTAATATTCTCAGTTCTTTTGGCTCTTTTATTGAGTAAGTTATTGTTAATTTTTGGATTAATATACATCACCCCAAATTACTCAAACTAGTACATTTATGATCAATTTTATTTTATTATTTTTCGTTAAATTTGATTAATAATATGAAAAACTACAAACTAACACACCTATGATAAATAGAATAAAATCCCAAACTAATATACCATTAACTGCCATATGTTATCCAACTTAGCAATTTAACGGTAAATTTAACGAAAATTAATGAAAAATAAATTTGTCACATGTATATTAATTTAAGGTTTTTTGTGATAAAAAAATTATACGTTGATAAATTTGTAATAAATGTATTAATTTGGATTTTTTGTTAGTGTTAATCCCTAATTTTTTGTTCTTTTTTTTCTCTCTTAAATATTGGTACCATGATATTGGAACTTAGGGAAAAATCACCAAATGAGTTAAAAACATATTGTATGGATGCTAGTGTATTCTTAAACTTCTCATGAAATTACACTATAACGTTCCGGCCAATTTTGCATTAAAAATGCTGAAGTTGCAATCTAGTTATTGCCAGTCGGCATTTGAAATGAAAGAACTCAAGCGGAATGACATCGTTTTCATACTTTCTGAATTTTCTTTCGTTTTTTTTCTCTCTTTTTCTTTTGTGGTTAATGTAATGTTTCGCTTCTCCAACTGTCGAAGCCATATAAGCAACTCTCGCTCATACACCAAAAGTGGACCATCAATCTATCCCCGTTGGCTCACACCAAGTGGACGAGAAATGGAGGGTAATACGGACAGGTGAGGTCTAAGACTTGGCTCGAGGGACTCGGCCGACCTCAAATTCGGATTGATTTAAGGTCAACATGGGGTGGCAGTGGCCTGGCCTTGACTGGTTGACACGAGCGTCGAGGGTTGTTGTCGACCCTTTGTTTGAGTGTCGTAGGGGCGGGGAGGGGAAGACGGGAGAATGAGCAGTCGGCCTAGGCAAATCCGAGGTCTACATGTGTTGGCGGCGGCCTTAGCTTCCTGTGGTTAGAATCGAGGGTTGTTTTAGACTCGGGCAGAAGGGTGAACACGTGGCTGCGGGACAAATGCCATGGAAGATGAATAATAGCACAAAAGAAAAAGGGAAAGAGTTAAAAATTGAGAAAAGTGCGCAAAAGAAGTGATTTTGCTTAAGTACTTCTATGTCACGTAAGGCATTTGACGATAATATAATATTAACATTTTGATAAGACTTGAAAAAAAAGTTTGAAAAGTCAATAAAAGAAAGAAAAAAGCAAGCTCCGACACAAAAAGGAGATCGAGAGCTCGCATGAGGAAGGAGGGAAAGAAAAGGGGGAAAAAAAAAGAAAGAAAGAAGAAGGACGAAAAAGGAGAAAGAGAAAAGGTTTTGCGCGTACACGCCACAAACACCTCACCAAGCCAGAATTACTCTGATTTGCAATGCATGACAAGTGTTTGCACCTTTCATTCATCCAATCGGAGAAGTTTTAGAATTAGGCTTTACAATCGAAGTTCTGTGAAATATGGGCCACGAGATCTTATTTTTGAGTTGTTAAGCTTTGAATTTTCATGGAAATTGTGAATTATGGCATTATGAAGTCATGGGGTTTGACTTGAGTCATTTTAAAGTAATAGTTTAGTTGAAGTGGATGGATGGAGGTAAGCTAATGAGCTCGGATATTAATGAACTCTATAGAAGTGGGCAAGTTCTGCAATGTATTTAGGTTTGAATATTCACTAAATGAGCGATTTATTAGCACATAAGAATCACTTTGTTAGCGTTTAAGCGTAGTATAATCATTTCGTAATTGAGGTAGAGTTTTACTTTGTTTTGATGTCAACTTACGTTTGATTGATAGGATTATAAGATCGATGGCAAATAGAATTAGTTATAGGCATTCCTAGGTAAGTGGTACCATTTATTATATGTATTTGTAAACTCATGTCTTGAAGGTTATAGAGATTTGATAGACTATTAGGTATAAAAGAGCATGTTTGTTGCATAAAAATCCAAACCAAGTATTTACTATGTTTTGGCATTTGAGAATAATTTGGCAAGTGTTTTAGGAAATGCTTCACAAAATGTTATATATACTGAATGATGAAACTGATTTATGAATTGGAACTGAAATGGTTTAAGAAATTCCTTGTGAATATGTATAAGTTTTACTGAGAAGATAAAACTTGTTTTTGACCTCGTATGTATGCTATATTGTGGATTTAATTAAATAAGTTTCGGTATTGTTATGCGAAGTGCATTGTAGGTTATTGATCTACTTAGAGGAGGTAGGCACTACTCACTGAGCTGTATTTACTCACTCATTTCCTTCCCAATCTTTTCAGATTGCTCATTTAGTGATCAATAGTACGAGATAACTTTTTCTAGGCTTGTGGGTACTAGACTTTTAGGTATAATTTGAAAGTGCGTTTTTCATATGAAATGTGGCCGTGTCATTACCCATTTTCTTGTAGAATTCAGGATGTGACAAATGATTAGATAATTGTATTATCATTTTCATGTGAAAATCAACTGAAATGACTAAATTGAAATTTGATATAAACTTTTAAATTGCGCTGGCAAAATTGAATAACTTAAGAGCTAATTGACATTCATACAATAAATTTAAGGAATGATTCGATAATTTTTCCTTGAATTTAGTGTCGCAGTAGAAGATACAAGACATATGAAGTAGAGAAATCGGTTAATTATATGTAAGAATTGCCAAATGTTATTTTTCTAGCAATCTCAATTTATAATTATCACCACATCGCCATTTTAATTTCATTCATAGTATTTTTTTTTTGTCAAACAATTTCATGTATATAACAACGTAAAATCTAATGTGTTTAGTATTTTAAAAAATTAAATGCGCGTGCCACGTAAGTGAGGGTTAGCTCTTATTATTCATGTGTCCACACTCGTGAATATTTTAAATCGTTTTATTTGTCGATCATCGAATTCGAATTTCGTTTGTAAAAACCCGAGTCAGATTTGCTTTTCGAGAATCTTTTTTTAACTTTTATTTATTCGCGTCTCGAATCTTCTTTCGTCTTCTTCCTTCCTTCGGAATCAAAGCACACTTCCTCGATGCAGATCGATAATCCCGAGGACATTCATTAAGCAGACGTCACTAATCAGTATCATCTACCTAAGGACTATACAGTGCGACTGTTTCTGCACAAAACCCACCAATCACTTCTTGCCCCCTTTAATCAGTGTGGAATCAGACCATGATTAAAGGATTAAGTAACGTGTGGAACGAGTTGGGCACGAACGAAATGACCCCTTTGGGGGGGGGGGCCATGCCGCATCAATGTCGGCTTCAAAAGGCAGGGGACGAGGACGCTTTGTCCGTTTGACATGCAACCACCCCAGCAGAAATCGAAAAAGAAGACAGGAGCACCACCTCGTTCGCAAGTTTCACACATCTCGTAAGTGGAATCACCGGTCGGCCCTACACAGGACTTGTCGCGCACGGCTTCTCTTTCTAAGTCCGATATGGCTTTCGTTTTCAAAGCGATCACTTACCATCTCTTTCCTCCGCGCATTTTAAATTTGGAATCATCGCGTTCTTACAGATTTTTCTCTACTTCGTCGCTTACCGATACCGACATACGATAGACAACACGACGCAATAACATATTGTTTCTCAAGAAATAAAAAAATTTGATAGATTGAGACCGTTGTATATTAAATATATAGTTTTATATATACATGATAAATTATCTTTTTTGTGATTATTTTAAATAATTAATTTGATTCAAATTGACAAATCAATAAATAATAATGAAAGAGCATAGAATAAATTTCATTAAAAATATTAATCCACAATTTGTTAATATCATTTATTATTTCAATTTGACAAATTCAACTATATTCCAATAATTCGTAAAACTTGAAGGAAAAAAAATAAGCAATCCACATTCTAGACTCGCATGTTAGAGCGTGCCGAAATAGAAGAGAAAAAAACCAACTTGGGGGGTGATCTGTGTGTCATGAAAAGTAAGAGTTGGAAGAGAAAAGAAGATTATGTTTTTCTTCTTTTCTCTTTATTATTTTTAATTTTCCTACATACTTATATTTTGGCTCATCATTTATTGAAAATTTTTAAAATTGACCTTGTGCATATTGAAATCACGTATCGGAATTCCAAACTTGCACGTAAGAATTCCCAACTCGCGTGTCAGAGAGTGTCTGGAGGGTTGATCAAGTGTGGAATTTTTCGACACGTGTTGACTGAGTGTCGAAAAGTGTTGGAAACTTCAACATGATACGAAAACTTTCGAAGAGCGTCGGTGGTTTTAATTTATCAACCCCCCGAAAAGCAGATGAATTTAGAGCCGATGGATCGTTCGAATTCGGTCTCGTCTCTGATTCCTGGACTAGATCGAGAGGGTAGGTCGACGTTGACATTGCGACAGGCCCCCACGAAGGTTTGAGCAGGGGATAGTAGATAAGGTAATCTATGCACGCAAATCCGAGGTCCACATGTGGAAAAATGCTTTACTGTCATCACGTTGTTTTGTAATAATACTACGTGTACTTTGGGCCTTGGCTAGCCGTCTCCCCGCTCGGTAGAATGCGTATGAAAGGAAGAATCTTCACCTACTGAAATGGAATGTAGCTGTACATTCCACTTTTCTACACACTTCAACGAGTATATTAAACAAGGAATAAGCATTTGGAAGCTCTTGGCGTGCTGAGATTAGGTTTAACTGCAACCGGTTTGGACATTGATGATAAGCTTAAATCGATTGGCAGATTTATTGGCTCAATGCCAACTCCTAAGTTGGTGCATTATGACCTGTGGGAAGCATATTTTTATATGGCGCGCGTGGTTTGTTTAAGGACGTGGTTTTCGGTTAGTAAACCGGGTTTCAGTTCAAGACCCGGGATGAAAGCGAGAGAGAAGAGCAAAGACCTCTTTAGATTTAGAAGTGCGATGCTCGAGCATGCTCTTAGAGTTCTTCATGTCGGGATGGCGGCGAGGTTAAATGCGGCCCCAACCACCACGTGTCGAGGAGGCAGAAAAAGGAAAGGACGATCGGATGTTAACGGCGATGGTGGTGGGCTAAAGTTTGCTTTGAGACCATCATATTCACTATCATATTCACTATGGATTAATTATCTTATTATCTGGAGATGACATGACGAGTCAATTGGATTCCACTGGAGAGAGGTAGATAGGCTACCAGTACTTGAAGCTGTCCAATAAAATGCTTAACCTAAAGCTTGGCAAATACATTTAAAGGGCCTTTAAAACTTGGGAGTTTGGATGAGGTGAGGTCATGACTTTATCTATATGTGCATATCGCCTTTTTACATGTTTATAATTGTCATTACATCTTTATGAATTTAGCGATGATTAGCCAAGCGTAAGATCACGTCATAAGCTATCAAAAGTAAAATAGAAAAAGAAAAAAAAAAGGGTGGTTTTATTTTATTTTTGCCAAGTGGAAAAGTAGTTAGCAAGATGATGCTCTTTATAGGATGACTAGCAGATATTTTTCTTTTTTCTATGAGAATATATATATATTACTGGGACAATTTCTTCTGGTCCCTTTCCAATGATGGAAGTTTGGAGAAGGTCCGGGTGGAAAAGGAGAGGAGCGGGGGCAATTGGCTATCTTATGCTGCGAGAGGAGAGACCAGAGAGATCAGCAGAACATGATGCATTTTTCCAGAAACATGTACAAGGAACGAAGAACTTATGTAAGACTCTCATGCCCAAAAATAAAAATAAAAGAGAACAAGAAAGATCCAAAAATGAACCACCTTTTTGTGACAAAAACACAAAGATGACAGGAAAAGGGCTGCTCTGTTATCACCATCATCATCACTCAGTTCAACCGAAACTGGGATGTACACAGTCATTCATATTCTATTTTGGCAGGGAATTGAGGTGGTAATAATGATGGCTAATTCCAGAGAAAAGGGTCATCTCCGTGGCTGCATCTCGTGCCATCTTCGTCTTGCCATGCGAACGACATGCAGAGCTCCTCCATCCTGTTGCCGAAGCCCACCAGGAGATCCGGCAGGTCGATGAACGTGTCGTCCTCGTCATCCAGCGGCGAACTCGCCGACTCCTGGGTGTCGAAGGACTCCGCCGTGGCGTTCGGGGAGTGAGGCCGGCTCGGCCCGGCCTCCCCTGCCGCGGCTCCGTCGCCCCTCGGGAAGCTGATCGCGGCGGCCAGGGCCGCCGCCGCCTGGATGTCCTTGGCCGACTTGCTCGCGGGCCGGGGGAGCAGCTCGGCCAGCTCGGGGAAGTTGAGGTGGGCCGACCGGCCCTTGATCGTGAGCGCGGCCACGTCGTGGGCCCGCGCCGCCATCTCCGCCGTCTGGAACGTCCCCAGCCAGATCCTCGACTTCTTCCTCGGCTCCCGGATCTCGGACACCCACCGGCCCCATTGGCGCCGCCGCACCCCGCGGTAATTCGGGCCGTCCGAGCTCGCCTTCTGCTTACTGGAGTCACTAGAACCACTCCCTGCTGCTCCGGCTTTCTTTGAGCAGGAAGAGCTTGATCCTGAGGGACTGTTTGAGGAGTAGGAAGTGCTGGTTTGAGCTTCAATGCATTTGGTGTTGATGTGTGGCTCCATTAATTTGGCTTTTGAGAGAGAGATAGAGAGAGAGAGTGAGAGAAAGGGAGAGAGAGAGAGAGAGGGAGGGAGGGAGAGAGGAGTTGATCTTGAACTTGGAAGTGAAGGGCAGAGCTTAATAAAAGAACGAGAAGAGGTAGCAACTAGCAGAGAGAAGAGGTGGGGGGCCTCTTGGCCAAAAGGGACGAGAGCTTTGGACTTACATAGGCAGTGATCTTAGGATGATGTTAGAGTGCATCCTTATATCTTCCCTTCCTTCTCCTTTTCTTTTTTAATTTTTCTCTCTTGGGTTTTGCCTTCATCTGGTCCGGTCCCCAGCTTCCTGGCCTCTCCTCGTGTCCCATTATGGAGCCTTATGTGTATGACCGAAGGGCATTTTATAATTTCCCCACCATTTTCTAATTTCTCAGGTGTTATTATATTAGAAATTTGCCCTAATTTTGGCACACTGATCTTTTAAAGAAATCTTGGACCGACCACCACCACCACCACCACCACTCTCTTCACCTATACCCTCAAATAGAAAAACTATGGGATCCAGCAGAGCAACCCCTGGTTTGACATGGCCATTAGCCATGGCACTTGTACTGGTCTCTTCTCTTGTATGGACATGCCGGGTCCGAAAAAGACCATGTTCCTAGTCTTTGTTAATACCGTATTCCGTGGCCGATGCACTAACTTATTTAGGGCTATTTTCGTGACCTCCGTGATTTCTTAGTCTTTGCTAATACTGCATCGCGAGTAATTACCGAAGCTCGAAGATTTACAATTGTCTGCGTCACTGTCATCCCAGCTCATGACAGCTATAGAAGATGGCTCTCAACACCAAAGGAGAACCGTAAGTATTGTGGACTAACGGAGGGTTGGGAGGAAAGTTCAATTTCTACCCTTGGAGCCAGCAGAAAAATCATAGAACCTGCCCAAGAGGGACCAGCATGCAGAAGACAGCACGAGGAATCATGGGACTGCGCGACTGTGCTTGTGGGGTTGAGCAGTGCGATCACAGTAATCGTCCAAGGTTTTGACATGTGGTCGGCAAAGGTCCTTCCTTCCCGTTCAAGACTCGCCCGCCCCTACCAGGACTGCTACAGCTACACCTTTTCTTTGGAAAAAAACAAAATAGAAACGAAAATTTCATCCCCTGTTTTTGCGCAATGGGAA
The DNA here is from genome assembly GCA_017140595.1 of Eucalyptus curtisii. NCBI lineage: Eukaryota > Viridiplantae > Streptophyta > Magnoliopsida > Myrtales > Myrtaceae > Eucalyptus > Eucalyptus curtisii. The sequence continues at coordinate 20,626,942 of CM029497.1, forward strand.
AGTGATGGGAAGAAACAGAGTCGCGCACTTCTTGCTTCCTTCCGTCTGCATCTGTATTTTCCGAGTTAGTGTCCTATGTTTGCATCTTCTTTTGAGTAAGATTGATTTTTTACAGCATGTAGATGCGCACATCAACCTTTCCCAATCAACTGTTATTTTGCACCGTGATTATTCACATTCTCCAAGGCAGGGCAGCTCATTTGGACACATGCTGGACCTTGGGAACAATTATTGTTGCGGTACAGAAGCCCAAAACGTTTGCATAAGAGGACAAGATAGCTTGTAGTTGTAAGCATAAGACCCTCCCACGGCGGACCACCTCGAATGGTTTGCTTTTTACTTGTAATAATAACAGTTACCGTACCTCTATTCAGTACCGAGAAGTTCCTCGGAAATTTCCACCATTTCGAATTGGTGGTTGGTGATTGTTGTGGGATCTTGCAAAGTTTGAAGCTTGTCTGGATATCTCATCTTACTCGTGGAATATTCTCAAACACTATGCAATTGTCCCGCTTCGAGGGAAATCGGAGAAGAAATTGTCATTGCAGATTGATATCGGTTGTATCAGTGTACTAGTGGTGGGGATTGCCTAACGGTACTGGTAAAATGTTCCCGAACACAAGATCACGGCTTCAAACCCGCTTACCGTAATTGTGTGTGAATTTTGCTTTGGTGAATGATTTCTAATCCTCTAGGGTCTCGGTGGGGAGGTGGTGACGGGGGCTCTCATACATGAGTCGTAAGTGATGCCTAAGTATGACCTTTATGCATTTCTAAATCTATAGCAGGTATAAGCCCTTTAAGATAACATTTAGGAAGAGTAGCCAAGATGATCACTCCTCTCCCCATCCTCTATGGTGGCAATTGGAAAAGAAATTCTCATCAATTCCCTTTTTCCAAGAGAAAAAGCTCTAAAGATCAGTCTAGCCATGTATTAAAGCTTGACTGTCTCTTTAAGACTGTAGAAGCCCTCGATAGCGTATGAAAAATAATCTAGACTAGTTAATCACCGCATGTACAGGGATGATCATGATCGATATTTTAATATATATAATTACACGGTATTTGACTCTGTCTCTCTCTCTCGTCTTCACTTTACTTACAAAACAGAAAGGCAGCGCACGGCCAAATTAGCAGCCGAAGCAAAGTTACGCCTGCCCGGTCTAATTCGTAACCCGTCAGCTGTTTTAATTTCCATCAGGAATAATCAAATTGTCGGGAGGAATATGAGAACATCCTTCCGAACATTCTCAAATGCTTATCTGGACATCAATCGATCGCCTAATTTGTTTCCATTACGTCAAAGAAAGCGAATCATCACACGTTTGACGTTTTCTTCCTAAAAAAATTGTCGTCTTATTATGCGCTTCCCAACTACTTCTGGTGAGATCTTTTGCCGACGGTCAAGTTCTCCAATAACGTTAAATAAACACCGGCCTCATCTTTTCACCCAACCAAAGCAGCCCTGTCCTTAATTGCTTATTTTAATCAGCGGAACCTGTTCTCTCTTTTGGCTTGGCATCTTCATGAACGATGTTTCAATCCAGTAAGTTCAACAGGTTTGGAGAGCCGACCTCTAGAATGACTCGTTCTCCATCCAGTCGATGGCGCACGGGCTGCTGATAGGAATAAAGGATTTATCTCGGTAAAAAGCAGTCAATGCTGGGACTTTTGGTCGTATGTGCTCATGATTAAAGCCTAATCTCCCTCCTCTGCTTTTTAACAAGATGCCAAGCGTTTTTGTCGAAAACGACGGCTCAACGGAATGGAGTGCTTGGGGTCAGAGCACAAACACGTTGCCAAATGGGACTTTTCTTCTGCATGGAAAGAGAGAATCTTGGGAGGGCAGTGCGTGGTTTATAGGAAGATCCAAGCATAGGTTGATGAAGTGTGGGCACGTATATGCAGAGTCAATCCGCAATTTGATGTGTTCGCCATCTTCTCCCCACTTTTTCTAGTGTTTATCTCTCTCAATCTCTCTCGATCTGTCTTCCCCATTACTTGTCAAATCTTACAAACTGGCATGCATTATGAGTTTGGTTCGTGCACAATGATCAGTAACCCGGGGCCTATCCCGCTGGTTCTTGTGTTGCATGCAACTTTCAGAGAGATCAATGTCAACCCTTATCCACCTTTATTCGATGTTCAGATTGCAGTGGTTAAAATGTACTGGGAATTTACAAAAGTGACATGTTTTTTGGTTCCTGCGCTCGCACGAGCACTCGCAAGAGTTGGCATATGACCAATTCGATGTCGGTGGCAGGCTGGCAGCCCCACCCTTCGTCATCTCTTGTCGCGGCTCGATTGTACTTGCAAAGCTTTGACGATACACGAGACTCATCTGCTAGTGCAACGGTCCGAACATAACCTGTTTGATGTAAAGCCGTGATTGACCCCAACAGTTTACATAGATCATGACCGTGAGTAGCACTTTAAAAGTTGTAAAGCCTGGCCCGACCCGCCGAAAGCACATCGACCGACACCCATATTGCGGATATGGGCCAACCGACGGTCCAGCCAGACCTGACCCAATCGTTGGGTCATGTATGGAGGTGAGTGGATCGGGTCCATTGGGAAAGATTACTTACCTGGATGGTTCAGTTCAAATCTATAGTAACAAGCAATACTTGGAAGTTGTCCCTGAGGATCATTAACAGGATGACTAAAAGACATGACCGTAAGCGAGTTAGAACCCAAAGGAGAGCCATTAGCTCAGGCTATTGGGTCTGTCTCAGTCTAAAAGAGCATTACAACTTTTTCTCCATTTTTCAATTTCAGGGACGTATAAGCATTCTCTGAAGCTACACTGCTCTGTAGGATGCAAGTAGTTTGACAAGGTTTTTTCCCCTAATAAGAGGAGAGTATCTTTCATAACCAGAAACTCAGAAATTGGTTCGGATGCAATGCATATGCAGACACTTTGATTAGTTCATTACTCCATATCAGCCAGACAATCAACACATGAGATACTTTCTCGTCTTGCATGGACACAGGACCCACTTCACCCCGCCCTCACCTGGGGCAGAATCACTTGCTCATCATCAGGCAAGGGGTGGGTGGGGCGATCCTGTGCCAAGCAAGGGGCGGGTGGGGCGATCCTGTGCCGAGCAAGGGGCGGGCGGGGCAATCCCACGCCGAGCAAGGGACTTGAATTTACTCACCTATATGAGGTTTGAGACAGCTATTTCTGGGTGAAACCATCAGGTGAAATTGCTCACCAAGCTTTGATTCATTGCTGGAGAATCATGAATGCTGGCTTATCCTTAGAAAGCATTAAAAGCTTTTGGAAAAGACACTGAATTATGAGATTCAAATGAATTTCCTACAGATACTACTAAAACCTACAATCTAGGAACTGTTCTTTGTCACTAAATAGAACGACGACGACTGAGACGACAACGTTATTCAAGGTATCCTACGAGGGCAATTACACTAGAACCGCCCAGACCAGACTGCACATTATTTTCCTTCTATTAACAGTAACTCACAAAGCTCACCTCAGCACTCAGTTGATAGATCAGATCACAGCCTTTGAGCTAAAGGTTCCTCGCTTGTCTTCCAATCAACTCACAATGCTCGACTTCATTCTTGAAGTGCTGGAGGCCGGGTTGGCATGGAAAGCCGACTGTCTGCTACTAGATCCTTCGAGCAGTTTCAGCGACAGAGAAGAGGGACCACTGTCGCCGATGGAATCTCCTAGACTGAGCTTCGACATGCCAACAAGTTCATCCACGTTTATCGGGCTCTTCGAGTGAACCGCCATGGGCTTGAGCACCTCGTGCGTCTCCTTGGTCGAGTCGTCCGCCCCAAACCCAGCTGTCCACAAGGGGAATGAAAATGGGAAGAATGGTGAAAAGTAGGCCGGATATATCATTGGATAAGAGGGCTGTGATTGTGAAATATCCGGCTTTGGCGGGGCAGAATCTCCAGTATTTGAGTTGGTGGAGTCCATAGATTCACATTCTTCATCAACATCAGGTGGCAGCTGCTGCAAGGCATCATTTACTTCTGTTTCCTGCTGTTGCTCATCGACCGCAAAGAAGTCCCTTGATCCCATTGGCACATCAACCGACTGCAATGTCATTGAAAATCAATAGCATGAATACACACTAATAATGCACAGGTGAAAAAAGGTAAAAAAAAAGGTGACAGCGACAACAATTTCAAAAAACAGTAATTTTGGGTAGTATCTGGGTTCCATCATATTCACAAATAAGGAAAGAAAAGCCAAACTCAATTTATGACCAATCCATTTTGAGGATTTAAAGCGGACTTGGGGATGAACATATGCATGTAAAATAGGTTCCCCCATATAGATAATGGAATACGTCATAATACTAACTTCCTCTGCCACAATATCAAACAGACTGGAGCGTCGTTTTCTCCTTGACACGTTAGATTGCCTGATGAAGTACTTCTGAGCATGGCTTGCCACTTGTGTTGGCGTCCTCGAAATGACGTAGTTGCGAGAAATCCCACGCCAATCACCTTTGCCGAGCTTTTGCAGGCCCAACAGAAACATTCTGTGCTCCTCTTCAGTCCATGGTACACCTGCATCACAAGTCATAATCATTTTCAAGACTCTCGAAAGCAAAACATTTATCCTGAACACATTAATCTAGGACCTAGAAACCTTATCAATTTCTGAGAAAACCTTAGATATCAGCATAGTACTGATTGACCACAAATTGGATAGACAAACTGCTCCGTCACCCAATAGACACTGGAATGCCATTTGAATAACGAAGTCAATTTGGCTAAACAAAGCTCAAGATATCATTGGATTGTGCAAGACAAGTTTCCCATCCTTAAATACAAGGACAGACTTCTTCAGAACTTCACAATGCATATCTCATTAACCGACTGATCACTCAGTCCGATTATCTCTAACAGATCAACCGGATCCTATCACAATTCACACATCAAAACAACTGCGATTATCATCGAAGTGCCGCATTGATTTGGCAATCACATAAAAGGCCGACCCTTCCCCCCGATCATGTGGCACACGATAACCATCCGATATCCTCCCCGAACAGGAAACCGGAACATATTGAGGCAACTAAAAACCCGGCCATCAACAAAAATCGAGACGTTTGCACGTCACGATTCCATCAGCATCAAGCAATAAATCCAGCTCATCATCGACCCAACAGCTTTCCCACTGATCGAGCAAACCTTAAACACCACCGCCTAATCCTAAACCAAAACATCCCAAATCCCAGAACCCCCATTTCCACCGACCACCGAAACTCCGTCAACAACCCAACAACAACAATCAAACAGAAAAACGAACGATCGCAACCCGAAGCCATCACCTTTCTTCCTCTCGCGGCTCGAGGACGACCCGGGGACGAAATCCTCGGACGCGTAGCCGCCGTCCCCGTGATCCGGGCCCTCCCCGGGCGAGCCCGGGTTGTTGCCCCCGCCGGCGAGGCCCGACCCGGACCCGGACCCGGTCCCGCTCCCGGCGCCGGCGTAGTGGCTGAGGTTGCCCATGCTGGCGCTCTTCCGGATGGACCCGTCGGTGAGCCGGACCCCGAACAGCTTGACGCCGCGGTTGGGGCAGGTCCTGGAGTTGTGCCCATTGTGGCTGCAATGGGAGCACCGCCGCGTCATGGGGGCCGGACACGAATCCCCCTCTTCCCGGGGTCGAATGCGGCGATCCGGGGGGGGGGGGGGCAGCGAAAGCGGGATTGGGGGGTCCGGCCGGCGATCTGAATTGGAGCTCGGTTTGGGATCTGAGGTCAGGGTTTGAGCTCACATGATCTGATATAGAGAGAGAGAAAGAGAGAGAGAGAGAGAGAGAAGGGGTTTAGGGTTGATTCTTTGTGTCTCTGCTGAGCTTCCTCTTCAGCTTTCCGCTGACAGAGAGAGAGAGAGAGAGAGAGAAAGGGAGAGAGAGCCACAGCAACGAACAGGGACATCATATCCATATATTTAGTTTTTTTTTTTTTGTTTCTGTCAGACGAACACGAAATGTCTGGGGGGCTGATCCTCTGTTGCGAACGGTACGGTGCGCGTTTTTGCGGTACGCTAATTAGTAATAAGCCGTCGATCGTTGACTCTCCTGCGGAAAAGTTGACTTGACTTGAGTCTTTTGCCCTTTAGTCTTCTGGAATTATCCACCGAAAAAATGAAACCTCCTAAATTGCTAGATAGTGATCGAGGACATAGACACGGGATTATTCTGAATTACTCAGGCTAAAACCTGAAAATCACATTGATAAATCGAATCGATTACGTCTTGATGTTTTACTAGTCTAGATATGTTTAGTATTTTATTTCTCTTTAAAAGGAGGCTAAGATCTTATAGAGGTGTGAATGCGGCTCGAACAGACCCTCGTGAAAATCTACAATTTTTAAGTTTTCGTCTGATTTAACTGATTTCAAGAAAAGCTTTATTCATTTCTCGAAATGAATGATGTGAAAGAGAAGCGCATAAAAGCTCACCTCTTAATTCTGGCAAAATACCCTCGTGGGCATTGTACTGTATAGCGGTTGATTCATTTTCTTTTGGATCGCATGCTTAATTTGAGGAAAAATGAGAGTTACATGGGGTGCTGTACATGATAACGAAATCTGCCACGTCTCTTTGAATTTGGAAAGCTAAGACTAAACTTGCAACATCTCGAAAGGGCGCACGGAGCGAAACTCAACTGGTGCTACTGGTTTCTTCAAACGGACATTATGATTTCCCCTCAAAACGAGAAAACAACAGGCGCTCGAGCAGAGAGAGACACAACAGAAAAGGAAAAAGTTTTAGCCCAAAAAACAAAAAAAAAAAAAAAGGAAAAGAACAGGAGGACCGAGGCGCGCCACGTGGACGGTGGGGGATGGGGCGCAGCTCGAGAACACATCCCTAAAGTTCCTGCTGACGTGGAACTGTCAGGACAGAAATATGTATTTTTGTAATTTAATTTCCTCTTTGGTGGTCTTATCAGGGCAGAAATGGGAAGGGTATATTTTTGGGTGGCGTTTCGGAATCTCCCTTTACGTTTCAGAGGATATCCATTGATGTCGTCGAACAAAGCGTAATAGGATTATAATATCTTATCCACCTTATCCAAAAAATTTATAAATAGGAAAATTATCATTGTTTTTTTGACGGATTTATATCGGCAGACGATCTTGGCCCACAAATTCGAGTCAAAGCACGGATCCCGCGTTTTTTTTTCCCCCTATTTTTCCGGGTCGTCGGAACGTCTTCTGCGGTTCGGATTTCCTTGGCGAGGTAGCCTTTAGCTACGCGGTCGGATTCCTGTGATTTTGCCACGTGCATCCGAACTTAGTACATGTGAGCACGTAAGTCGTCGCTAACATCGATCGAGTCCATCGGAAGAAGTCCGATCCGTCGCCTCGCGTGCGGTTCTCTTGCGATTTATTCTCTGTGGCGGCCGGCCACCTCCGCCGGTCATCCCGAGGGCAGCGAAGAGAAATGAGGAAAAAAGGAAAAAGAAAGGAGAGGAATGGTTGAAAAGAAAAGTAAAAATTAACGAAAAATCCAAAAATATGTTTAAAATTTTCAAAACGTTATATATGCCATGTAAAATGGTCCGCATCCACGTCGGTAGTTCCGGTCTTAATTTGCCGAATGAACTCAATTGAAATTGATATAAAAAATGTTCATGACTAAACTAATATTAATGCAATGGGCATTTGACTTTTCTAGTGTTTTTTTCCTTATTATATGGAAATGTGTGAAAAACACCACGGCAAGTCATATATAAATGTGTTTTATTCATTTGTCCTGTATAAACATGTATTTGTAAGCAGTACAATTTATTGTATCATGGCAATTTGCGAGATGGTGATGGATTCAATAATTGCATCCATCGTGTTGTGTGAACCACTTTATCGGGCATGTAATCAATGCTCCAAGACGATTCGACGAGCTTACTAAGCACGTCGTCTTCATGTCATGACCTAAATTTCTAGAAATTTTGAATCTCAAATGAATATATAAATTAACTTCACTTCATTTCTCCAATAAATAATTAACTTATCTCCCATTGTACAAGTAATTTAACCATAGTTAATATACTTCAAAACCTTCTATGCAGAAACCCATCTCCATTTTTGTTGCGCACTTTAATCCGATCCTTACTAGTGATCTTCATAAGCATTAACCTTGTGCTCCTCAATTCCTAACCTGACAAATCTATAAAATATATTGGGGTAAGCCTAAGCTTAGTAAATGAACTTCCTAGGTTTAAGGTAGAAGATCAGCTTACCATTCAACCTTGGTATCGATAAACAACATGAGCTCAAGCTATAGAAAAAAAACACGTATGATAAATGCATAAGCAAATACTCTATCTTCACTATCATGATATGCTAGTAGAAACCATTAACAGCATTGCAAGTCCATTAGCTCAAAAGCAAGCATATGACATATTATTTAATGATGAACCAATATTACCTAATAGCTCACCACTACACACAATAATATACATAGGTAAGGTCATACTTATCATGGAACTCACAAACATACACCATGCTTGTCACTGGCAAGGACCATCTTGATTCATGAGGCATCTTGACTAATGAGGCATTGTCACCACCAACTCATGAGGGACAAAATTATATATACCCCCTTTGACATGCCTCAACCCATTCATCATGGGCGTCCTTTACATTAACTATGACAAATACACCACTATATCTCAGTATGATGATGATCAACATACTATGACTTCAAGAGCCATGTCATACCTTGACTAAACAAGCCAAATCATACCATGACCACAAAGGTCATATCATACCATGACTACAAGAACCATATTATAATGGAATTTCACATCATATCAAATCTCGTAAAAAGCCATCTCATATGGTAGAACATCTGGCTAACTTTAAAGTTTCATCTACATACTTATACTAGGGAATTTGCTCTGTGGTGAATAGGCCATGGCAAACATTTCATAACAACATAGCAATTGCCATGGACATATCAATAATGTGTTATTTATCATGCAATTAATGATACAATTAATTACATGCACTTCAACACATATATCCTCATTCTTTCCATGCCAAGCCATCATTATTTAATCGGAAGCCATAGATAGGTAATTGATAACTTAGGAATGGATGCTCATAATCAATCACGTGAATATCGACAACTCAAAGAATAGACCACATGAGTAAAAACAACTCAAAAAAAACCAAGGGCCACTTATTTGTCATCGACAATATACGAGTATTTTATTTACACTATGGACATGCCACGTAATTTATGAAATTACCAAAACAGGCGTCTTCCAAATTAATTACACAATTAGGACCAATTTTGCATAGTTAGACACATTGTCTAGATTAAGAAATTATCACTCAAAATAACTTAAGTGCCTATCAAAATAAGGTTTCTCATGCTGTGGACAGCCCCCAGAACTCTCAATTTTGCAGATTCGTCCCTCAACTTGGTGAAATTACAAAGTTGCCCCTAAAGATTCTAAAATCATTTTTTAACTGGTTTGATTTCCCTTCATTAATAGTACTGAATAACCCACTAATAAGCACTAAAAATCATAAAATAACCCTGTTAACAGCTCCATCTTACTTCTGGAAATTTCGAAATTATCCCTAACCTTGTCAAGAATTTACCAAAATACCCATTTTTATGCTAAGTTTTACCATTTTCACACTTTTTACATACGAGTCGCAAAAAAAGCCTTTTTGTAATCTCTCAAAGATATTCTAGGCATGAGGAAAGCTTTTGAATTCAAACCCAATAATCACAATAACTTAACATACAATTATTGAAACTTACTCACACAAAGAGTAGAATCCAAACTAAATAAACAAACAATCAAGCAATCAAGCTCAGTAGTATTGAGCAGATCAATCTAACTTAGCAAGAGTATTGAGTAGATCAATCTAACTTAACTCCTAGAATTTTCACTTACCTTGAACAAAAACTTGGACAACTCAAAATCTTAATCACCTTCGAAGCAAAATAAACAAGAACAGACGTTAACAATTCTCAATCTTTAAGAAAACAACAAAACTAGCTTGATAAGAAGAAAAATGAAGTCCGTGACCTTTTACCTAGAAATACTTGAAAGATGAGATTTAAAGCTCAAATAACTCAAATTGAATGAACTTTGGAACTTATTAGAAATTTAGGGGAGCTTCACTTGTTTCAAAAGGGAAAAGATAATTTGCACTTGAAGACAAGAAGATGAAGTTGCTTTACCAAATAAGAGAAGCAAAAATGAATTTTTCCTCCTTCTTTACTCATTTTAAAGAATAGCTTCAACTCATGTTAATTAACTAGGGTTATAAGTGTGACTAAAGTAACTAGAGTTAGAACATTACGTCATCCATGACATCATGCATGGTGTAACTTGATAAGCGAAGTTCAATGTCACTATTTTAAAGTATGTGAGTTATTACTTAAGTGACAAATGGCAAGATTTTAAATAGAAAAATGAAGATATTTGATTAGAAAGAGAGAGAAAGAGCATCATTAGCCAAGTAAAATTACATAAATGAGGAAACATTATTTGAGTTGTAATAATTTCAAACATTAATAAGAGATGGAGAAGACGTTATGAGTTAAAATTTATAGATATTAATTGACTAAGATTAAAAGCCATAATGACACTGGGGTTAAAACATTTGGTAGAGAATGAGAGAGAAGATAAGAGAGCCCAAATAGATGCCTAAATAAGGATCATTTTTTGATTTGTAATTACTGAAGCAAAAGAGTGAGGTCATGCAAGATGTAAATCTATAGGTTAAATTTATGGTTGAAAATGAGAGAGATGTAGAGAATGAATGAGGACTCTTGGCTTGCAACCTTAAAGAGCATTAATGGGCTAGAGTTAAAAGAAGTGTTCTAAGGAATGATGTAAGTTGCAAGTAAGAAATTAGGAGATAAACTAAAGGATGTGGCAATCAAATTAGTGAAAAGTGACTAATAAATTATGGTTATTAGAAACAAAGAGAATATGTGACAATTATCAATGCCCGTATAAATAAATATGAATCTTATTACTATATAGCACAATATACATAATAAATACAATGAAAATTTAGGACGTCAAAATTCAAGTCAAACATATCCAAATCCAGCCCTATCTTTGACACGACCCGAAAAAAGGCATGAATTTTAATTACGACCGTTGATATGCTATATAAAATCATATTTCATGTTGGTTCGTCATCTTCAGCAAAAAACGATAAAATAAAATTTAAAAAACAAAAAATAAAACATTGCACGCATTAGTGGGGCCTGAGAGGAAACCCGAAAGAAGAGAGGCAAAGCTTCATTATCTTACGGACTGCAATTTCTAAGTCCAGCCCGTCACTTTTCAGAATCTCGCTATTGGCCCACCAACAATGCTTGCACAAAAGTGAATTCCTACCTCCGATATTAATCATTTCTTGAGACTTTATATTAGCATTAATATAATTAACCCGAACCTTAAACATAGCCAATACATCGTATTAGTATATAATATAAATATCCGATATGATATCAAGACCCGAGGATGCAATGGTCGGTTACGAAGTTTATATTATGAAATTGCGTAGGTTAACTTGCCCCCAAATCATTGATCTTGCATGTCTACGTGGACATTTGTTTGTAACATCTACAAAATTAACGAATGAACATTACATTATCTAGATCCATTAATTTGCGAACGTTACGAATTAGGATAACGTCTATGTTATTTTGATCACCTGCAAGACGGATGTTACCATCCAAGTAAATAAATATCTCGGCGATTGCCCGCAATATAATAAAAGCAACATTCTTAAATGCGGCCTTCCAAATTATATTCCCTTTTTGTTGGGCGAATGAATTATGGACATAGATTTGATTTTTTTTTCTAAACGATGAACTTCTCGAAGGTTCAAGAAAGTGCTCGTCCAAAAAAAAAGTTCAAAAAAATGAGAATTGGCTTTTTAATATTGTCTAAATATATAACATTAACATAAAAATAAGAAGTTGGAGCTCTAGTACTCCCAACCAGGCCAACTAATTTTTAGAAAAAACAAATGAAAAGAAAATCCAACTTAATTCCCCAAGCACGCCACGTCATCATCTTACGGTTCATCGCCCAACCACTTTAGCACGTACCTAAATACTAAATAGATCGTGTCTAAAAGACTCTTGAAGTCGTTAAATTGCCATCGAAGGTTGTCGTACTTTTTCGGTTGTTTCGCTGGGGGATCCAATTCATGCGGCACGTGTCCGAAAAGTTGAATCTCGACCGGTTCTCCATGTCACATGAAGCACGTGGTCAATTGACCCCGGCACGGGCGAAAGCACAAGGTTTTCATTATTGCAAGGCCGCTAAATTAAATCCACGTACCGCACCGAATCGACCCAAATTGAATATGAAAAAAAATTAATATCTCGAAATTTTTTAAATCAATACATTTATGATAAGTCTACTCAAAACTAATTTAGTGACAATAAAAATCCTCAAATTAGTACACTTTTGATAAATTTATCTAAAATTGATATATTTATGACAAATTTACCATTTATTAGTTTTTTTAAAAATTTCACTGTCAAATTGTTAAGTTGAATGACACAAAATAGTTAATTGGTGTACTAATTTGAGATTTTACTCTTCATTTGTTAAATTATACTAGTTTTATGATTTCTTTTTTTGTATAAATTCACTTTAACAAAGGGTATATTTATCATAAATATAAGCAGTAAAAAAAATTAATTTGAGATAAATTTATCACATTTATATCCGTTGAGGATTTTTTTTTTTGTTATGTAGAGTGAATTTACTATAAATATATTAATTTAGGATTTTTCATTGTATTAATCTTTAAAAAAATGATTCGGATAATTTCGGCTTGGATCCTAACATCGTTTGTGTAAAAGGGCGAAAAGGCATATTCAATATCGCCCCGGAAAAGAAAAGCATATCAAAATTGTCCCTGCACGAAAGCTTGCGGGATCGGACTTTCAGCGCAAGCGAAAGATGCTTGAATAATGGTGAAAGAAAGAACCGAGTCAGAGGACGAAGCGTCCCTGTCGCTGTCCGTGTATTTTTTAGCCAAACCTAATGTTAATAGCACGAAATCCGCATCTTGGATTGGCCTGGGCCTTGGACCACACGCACTTTACGTTTTAACGAGGGAGGGGGGCAAAAAGGGAAACGTCTTGGACGGGAACGTTAGAACAACGTCGTAGACTATTTTTAGGATTTTTTTTTGGGAGACGAAACTTAGAATTGTGTATAGAAAGTGCTCTTACAATTTGTTCTATGCACGGTGACGTATGTGACTTGGAGTCGGGATCATTAGGGCCTGGCGGGCTTTCGAAGTCGATATGAAATCTCAAGAGTCCCAATCAATGTTCAAGAAGAAGAGTTGGAAGCTTTCAACACGGATCCCCGTTTTGAGAAGAAAAGTATTAGCGTGGATTCCAAATGCCGATGATTCGGATTGCAAAATTGAAGCGAAAGAGAAGGTGGTCAATTTGATAATCGCTAGACTAAACGAGAATGTCAACCACTTTCCGGAAAAATTAGAAGAAAAACAATGGCATATGGTATTAAATTATAAAGTGACATGAAAAATAAAAAATGAGTAAGCAAATCTCTTTTTTTTTTTTTTTTTTTGGAATTAGGGTGGTTATTATACTAATTGAAGGTTGCGAGGCTTTCGGTCAGGTCAACCATGATACGAGACTAGAAAACGTGTGTATGGCCGCGGAGAACGAGCAAGGTTGACCAAACGAGGTCCCGCTCGTCGGGGTTCTCCCTCTAGATGCTCCATTAAAAATTGAAAGCTACATATCTAAAATTGAAGACAGCTCGTCTAGGTGCCGGTCCATTTTGATGGTTCTGGGGCCATTTTAATGCTATGCACTGGCCGGTAATAATCATCACTACCGTCGTCATCTTAATAATACGAGATAAATACACTAAAAATCTTAAAATTTGTCCAAAAATGTAATAAAGTCTTAAAAATTTTTAAAAAAGTGCAATTGAGTCATAAAATTCATCAAATTAGTTCATTCAAGTCATTCCGTTAATTTTGTCAAACTTGGCTAACCAAATATAAGATAGAGGGTGGGACGAATTTTATAAAAGCAAGCTAAATTTTATGTCAATCGCCCCCACAATCAAGTCATTTGATTTGTACAATTGTTTTAGTCATGTCATCACCATATAAGATATCAAAAATAATAACAAAAAATCATATCGACAATTTTTGTTAGTTAAATTAAAGATTCAACTAAACAAATTTCAATCGAGTTTTTACAAGTTTTTGCTTGTACTTTTCGCAATTTTTATAACTCAATTCTTGTTTTCGTATTCAAGTTTAGCTACGAACTCGTTTGAATTGTATCTGCATTAGAGCAAATAGAAGTTGATCTTTTGTTGCAAGCAATGATTGGCTCAAATAGATTGGCCAAGTGACTAAACGTTGGACCCCGACGCGATGACTTTCATGATCGAATCACCATTTCTTTGGGCATTGATTATGAGCGAGAGATTTCAAAACCGAAACGATGTTGTCATTTACGGGATTGCATGTATAGGTACGCATGCGTTTGGAATGTAATATGTGCATATCTGAAGTGCGATGAAGACAAATGGTGAACGTGGACGGAACAGGAACCGACGACTTGCGTGTCCGATGAAATCAGTTCAGGCCGATTAATTCGGATATTTCGTGTCAAAAAAATAAAAAATAAAAAAATTCCGATCGGTGCGTGGGGTGGGCCCCCGTCAATCCGATCGGGGAGTCCTCAAACGGCCCCGCAATTGTGCCACGTCAACTTCACCTCCTTCTTCCGATCGAAAAAAAAAAAAAAAGAACTCACGGTTTTCTACTTTTCCACCTTTGCCTGCGTTTTGCAAAGTGGTACTTAAGCACATGTCACGAGTGAAAGCGGTGTAGTTTATTAATCAATGCGCAAATCTCGCCTGGCCTTTCATATCTAAAGTTGAAACCTACATCGTTAGGGTCGATTCCCAATTTATAGAGCCAGGAACCAATCATATTAACCATGTAACTAAATCGGACCCAAAACCCGTTAGGCTTCTCTTTCTCTTCTTCATTTTTTTGAACTTTTTTGTTTGGTCAAACATTTCTCTAAACGTCACGCATGCATATTCAAGCATTACACGAGTGCACCTTGACCTTAACAGATTTTCGATTAATTAGTGTAAGTCCAACCACAATATTGCGAAACATGAGGCGACATTTAAAAAAAAAAAATGAAGCCAGTTTCATGCAATCTCTAGTTCTGAAGAATACAAAGAGCAAGCAAAATGACCGCAGCTAAAATGGATCAACTTCTCGAGCTTTTAATTCAGGACCGACCAAGTTTATCAAGGATCCACAAGTCATCTCCAACTTTGACAAAAAGACACAAAGCGGCACTCAACCTCGATGAATATAATGAATTATCAAATTTCGAAAAAACCGTGGAAGAAAACGGAGGGACAAGAGAAAAATTCTCAGGCGACGATTGTTGTTTCAAGACGAAGCTGCAAATGGATCCAAAAACGAAAAGAGGAAAGTGCAAAATCCTAAGCGTTGCTTTGCTTTGACCGGAGATTTATCGGTGAGTGCTGGAGTGAGTGGAGCCGCCGGAGTGTGGTAGAAGCGTTGGTTCAAGATTCCTGGATTGGGAATTGAATCGAGGTCGGTTAAAAAAAAAAAATTGGAATTGGGATTTTTACGGACCAGAACTAGCCAGGTAGAGCACTGTTTCTCGAGTTGAGCAAACCAAATGCATACCCCCGACTCGACCCCTTAGCCAATCTTATTCCACTCATTGCAAAGTTTTCCGGACACCTTTTCCATGAGAGAGTTAGGGTTAGTTTATTTTATGAAAAATGAATAATTTGGATAACATATTCCTAAAATCGATTTATTTTATCAATTACAAAAATGAATGAATGAAAATATTTCTATCATCCACGAGAACTTTTTCACATAAATTATAGTTAACAATGATAATATTTTCCATTACCAAAATATTTCAAACAAAATATTAGCGATATTTTT
The DNA here is from genome assembly GCA_017140595.1 of Eucalyptus curtisii. Taxonomy (NCBI): domain Eukaryota; kingdom Viridiplantae; phylum Streptophyta; class Magnoliopsida; order Myrtales; family Myrtaceae; genus Eucalyptus; species Eucalyptus curtisii. The sequence goes on from CM029497.1 coordinate 20,642,944, forward strand.
CTTTTCAATAAAATGATTTCCAAATCATTTATTTTCACAAGACAAACGAAGGCAGTCGAAGATTTTACACCATTAAATGAATCGAACCCAAATTTCGGGTCGAAAATGGCAAACTCCTTTCACATCGAGCAATTATCATCTTTCAAGCTAAAAGAGAATAAACACTCGCACAAGCATGTTTAATCGAGAGAGCGTACTTAAATATATCGCGATCGCTATATCCCGCTCTTTCTCCACATCTATACACACGTCGGCGCGCTCGGATCAAATGTAACCGCGACGGGCCGGAGCTCGAAGCGGCAGAAGCAGCAGCTCCAGCTCCGGTCGATCATCGAAATATAAGGTCGTTCGATCCGAGCTTTCAGATCTCTTGAAAATCCCCCTAGAGCGAGAGCCAGCCAGCCAGCCAGCCAGCCCCGCACTTCCGGTCTAAACTCCAATGTCTGTTTTTTTTTTTTTTTTTTTTTTTTTTTTTTTTTTTTTTTGGGGGGGGGGGGTGGTGGTGGCAGGGGCAATAACGTCAAAGTACGCCACGAGAAGAGAACTACCCCCTTACATACAGAACTCGAACGCAGTATATAAGCCTTCCTCTTCCGCCATCTCTCTCTCTCTCATTTTCTCGCATGCTTCTTCTTCCTCCTCCATCATCCCTCTCTGTCTCTCTCTCTCTATAAATTGGCTGTTTATCTGCACTCTTGCTCGAGCCGTCGCCGCGTCGCGTCTCTCTCCGCACCACAACACAGGCTAATGGCGACGGCGCCGGTCAAGTCGCAGCAGCCCCTCCACAACTTCTCCCTCCCCGGCTTCCTCAGCTGGGGCGGCGCCACCTCCTCCCCTTCCTCCTCCGGCCACCCCCACCACAACCGTAACCGCCGCCTCCCCCCGCCCCCGGCGGCTCCCCCCCTCCTCCTCCTCCTACGACGGCGACGACCCCGCCGCCCCCGCCCCATCCCGACGACTCCGACCCCGAATCGCGGCCGCCGCGCGCCGGATCACGCCCCTCCCGCAGCCCTACCCGCCACCCCGCGCCCCACGAGCAGCCCCCGCCTCCGGGGGGCGCGCGAGCCGCGCGGCCTGCGGAGGAGGCGGCGGCGGCGGCTGCGCGAGCGAGGACGGGAAGGCGGAGGAGGCCGAAGCGGCGCGGCGGCCGTGGAATCTGAGGCCGAGGAGGGCGGTGAACCCTCCGCCGCTGTCGTCGAGGAACGGCGAGGCGTTTCACGACGCCGCGGGCGGGGCGCTCGGCGGGGACAAGGAGAATTACGGCGCGCAGCAGCAGCAGCAGCAGTTGCAGCCGCAGCCGAAATCCGGGCGGTTACGAGGCTTCGCGGGGGAGGGCGAGAGGAAGGAGAAGAAGAGGAAGTTCTGGATATCGCTGTCGAAGGAGGAGATCGAGGAGGACATATTCATCATGACGGGGTCGAGGCCTGCCCGGAGGCCTAGGAGGAGGCCCAAGAACGAGCAGAAGCAGCTTGATGTATGTTCTTCTATGTGGGATATTCATTCCTCTTTCGTACGATGAATTTTCTCTTTGTTTCATTTCGTCTTCGCTTGCAGATTGTCTTTCCTGGTTTATGGTTGGTGGGGCTCACACCCGATGCTTACCGTGTGGCCGAAGCTCCGGCCAAGGTCTCTCTCTCTCTCTCTCTCTCTCTCTGTTCTAGAACTTAGGAGTATGTTGCTGTCTCTGTATGAACTTGCCATGTTCGAAAGTTAATAAGTTTCGTGGCCTATTTGGTTTCGACAATGAAGTTTATGTTCATCACTTCTGCAGAGATAGTTTGCGCTGAGGTAGAACATCTTGCCCGTTGTCCTCACCCTGCGAAATTTGATATTGAAGGCGTACGTCGCAGAGATAGAAGGTGTTCCCGAGCCGGAAGTCGTGATGCTTGAAGGCCTATGGAGGCTCGTAAGCATCAGGCGCTTTCGCTCATCAACTAGAGGTAAAATTTGGTTAGTAGGTACAGGAAAGGGAAAAGTATCGAATTGGGAAAAGGGACAAAGTTATTGTTCGATTTTTTTTGTTTGTTGATCTAAATTTACTTTCCCTGCTGGGTGTTTGCTTTGTAAAGAAGTTTGGTTTTTTAATTGTTCGGCAATTGCAAGTAGTACAGGTAAATCTGAAAATAGGGGCCGAAGATGAACCGGCAGGGCATATTTTGGGTAATTTATGCTATGCTTTGTGCATTATGATCTCCCTTTAATTGTATTTCGAGATACCATATCGGTTGAATAGATTAAACTTCTTTACAGGCTTCTTCATATGACTACGTATGCTGACACAACAAAGCAGAGTAGCGAGGTGTAGTTCAGAAAATAAAACACCGTCCGCGCTTACTGCATTTAACTTGATTGGGCAATGCAGACCCATCATATTAGATTGTTGTTATGTATATTTGTAGGCTGCTGTAGGTATTATCTGTCTTGCATACATGAAATGGGTGATCATGTTTGTATTTAAAAGTGCCCATCACACAATTAGAATAATCTCCCATGTGTCAATGTTCTTCATGTGCTTTAAATGCTTAGGAGATTTTTTGTCTGTGGTTCTGTTGTTATCAGAAGTACTGCTCATTAGAAAATTATTGCCTTTCGCGATAATTTTTTAGACGTCTATTAGGCATTCTCTTTTGCACAATTCCCTTTGATTTAATTCTGAGCTTCACTAACCTGCAGAAACTCTCTTCAACTTTTGCAAATAGTTTTGCAAACTTTTGGCATCTATCGGTAGATATGATGACCAGCTAATGATCTTAAGGCACTCTTAGCTGTTTTGACCTCTTTCAGCTCTGTCTCTACTCATTTAATATTGGAAATATCATGTCGATGATCACAAATGAGTTTAGTCATGGACATGGATACGTTCATGTGCACGACACTGTATAAAAGCTTTTTCTTCTGCTGAAAAACACTTGCTTAAGAAAATATACATACAACGGCACTTTTCAACTTCCATTGCTTTCCTTCAATCTGTTTCAGTTAAGAATTTTCCAATAAATCTGATTCCGCTTTATTGGAAGGCATATTCTTATATTTCCTTATGCCGGGGTTTGCTTAACATCGGTTGTTTTAGGTTGGAGCTTATTGAGCAACCGATAACCATGCTTGGAAATAGTGACGAACTTCAGGATCTTACCTTATTTGCTGGCTCTAGGGACGGCAGTTTTCATTCAGTCTCGTGTTTCGGTGAGCTCTCGTGTCATGATGCCTTTTGAGGCCATGGATTTCTCTCGAGGTCCTTCCTTATCCTGCTGGAGTACGAAATCCATCACGTGTGGTGTCTTGATTACGTCCATGAATAGTTGAACTGTAGCTAGCTTTGCTAGAAGTGTTCTTGAATTTTAGACTTTTTTCGAGTGCGGTTCAGCCGGCTCGACTATTTTTCAGAGCAGTTTCCTGCAGTGGGACATTTCCCTAAGAGGCAAAATTAATGCCCATTTCATTATCCATTAAGATAGATGATCCTCTGTCTCATCTTCACCATGTGATACCTCCATGCTTGATCTGAATCGGTTATGGCATGCGCACCCGATTGCTGAGCTATTCATCTGATTATTTAGCTGGAGATCTGAATCACTGCGATGACATGTGCCATCGAGGCTTGAGTATCGGTTGCACATGTCGGTGTCTGTAACTTGATCGATTACTATGTGGAGAAATAAACTCCTTCTGTTCTTGTGCTTCCACAAAATCTTGCTGACGAACTAAGCACATTCCTTGTCGGCAAGATTTTGTAGTGTCTGTTTTGGGTTTTGGCAGCCGGATGACATCTTTGCGAAGAGAAACCGAAATTCCTCTGTTTGGAATTGCTGCAGCAGCAAGCTGTAATGTTGTCGGATGGAGGGTTAGAGTAGGAAAATTGGACGCCCCACACGTGTGAGATTTTATTAGCTTTTCTGTCTGACCGTCAATGTCTCAATCTTATGGCCTAGTCTTTAGTTGGCCAAAAAAGAGAGAAGTTTTCTTATTTATTGCCAATACTATATACCAGGCGCCCGTAGCTTTTATTGACATAGAATACCAGTCTCGAATCTTGCTACTTTGAAAACTTGAGGTTGGAAATTTCGACGAAGACCCATTTGATGGTGATGTTAAAATTAGGCAGAAAAAACGATGTTCTCTCGAGTCTTCTTAGAAGAAAAAGATAAACTCTATCTTGGAGCCTTGAATGGCGGAGTTAAAGTTGGAATCGTATATATGCGAAACTTGATCCAGGTCAACACATGAGCATTTGAGTCTGGCTAAGATAGTAAACTATGCGTTTGTTATTTAAAGTCACAATGTGAGTCACTGTGCATTCGACAACTCTCGTGTAGCTAGCATACTCAGACGATGGATTATTATGGCAAGTTTCTTCGTCGAACTCTCTAAAATGAAGGAAAAATGAGGTGGAGGAGTCTCTCTTTTCATGGCAATAAAAAGAAGGGGATGGGGCGGTGGATGCGGGCATTCCGCCCAGGGTGTGGCTCTCGGAGCTTTGCCTTTACATAATGCAACATCCTAATCAAGTCAGAGAAAATTGTCCGAAAAATCCTAAACTTATTGCATTTTTTGCTAGCGAGGTCACGCTCGCTGGGGACTGGCTAGAGGCAACCTTGTTGGCCTCACGCAAGTGAGGGGCGACCTCGTGTGAGGCCAGTGAGGGTGACCTCACCGAGGCTAGCGAGGCCAACCCCGACCGGCAAAGAGGAAGAAGAGAGAGAGAGAGGGGGGGGGGAGATGAAAAAATATTTAAAAAATATTTAAAAATAAAAACAATTATCCATATCGGTCTTGGTAGTGTCACGTAAGACAGTCGGCATCCACGTCAGCGAATTTTGACCAAAATTGACCGGATGAATTCAATTGGCAAAATGTGAAAAATTTTATGATTTAATTAACAAAATTGAAATATTTATAACTGAATTGGTAAAAATATAATAGATTTAGGAATTTTTGGACAATTTTCCCAATTAAGTGATGACCAGTCCGTAAATTTGGGAACCTCGCACCGTGCACACCGTTGAGGTCGAAGCTCTCACTAAAGAACTCCAAGAGGAGGAGGGCGCAATCGTCGGCATACCGATCTCTCGACCTTGGCAGATGCACGGGTGAGGGTGGTTTATCGGCAGTCCAACCCAGCCGGTGGGGAACGAAATTTGGAGTCGCTTGGGGTCGATAGTTTAACGAGACGACCTTTCATTTCACCGGTAAGACCCAAGTCCGTTTATGTGGTTTACCCAGCAGGCTCTGATCCAAATTCAGAGTACAAGTTCCTGTCGTGTTGGGCCGGCCTAAGTTAATCAGTCCTAACGTTAACTTTCATAGATTTTTGGCCCGAGAGAACCAGATTTTATTCCTTTTGTTTGAAGATTTCACAAGGGAACGTATAGATTTTTGGGCAAATCCATCTTTCCGTTTTGGCATTTTTTTTGGTACATGTCGTTCGTGTTCTTTCTTACCCCCTTTTCGAGGAGGAAAGCTGTCGAGATCATACAATGTGTAAGGAATACTTCTATATGTATCTTTTACCTGTAAAAGCCTTGTGAAGTTTTACCTCCTAAAATCTGTTATGTTCACATTCATGCTTCTAAACCAAGGTTTTCCAGATCGGTAAAATGGGATTGCTGATTGGCAAGTTCCCGAGAACCTTTTTCTTCGGAAAAAGGTTTAAGTGCAGTTTCAATCCACTAAGGGCGTGTTTGATAACGCTTCTGTTTCTGGGAATAATTTCTGATCAGAAATTATTCTTTTTTATTTTGTTCCCGGGAACAATTTTTAAGCATTTTAAGCCATTTGGTAATTTTCCAAAATTTCAATTCCCGGAATAGAATTGCGTTTGATACAATACTAAAAAATTCTACTCCAAATCATTTTTTTTTTATTTTTAAATAATTTTACTACTTTTTTCCTTTTTTTTCTTTTTTTCTTTTTTCTTCTTTTCCTTTTTTTTTCCTTTCTTTCTCTTCTTCTTCTTCAAATCGCCGGTCGCCAGCCTTGGGATGACCGGCGGCGCGAACGACGGCCGGTGACCTCACCGAAGCGTTGCCAGCCCTCGGCGAGGTCGGCCCTTGTTGGCCGAGCCTCCCCGACAGCTGGGCGAGGCTCGGCGGGGCTAGCCAAGCCTCGCTGGTGGCCGAGGGAGGCCCAGGCGAGACCCGCTTGGCCACCGGCAAGCTCGCCGTACCGATTGCCTGTGATCAGCGGCAGTGGGCAGCGGATAGCAGACGGCGGACGGCAACTGCGATGGTGGCAGTAGATGAAGAAGAAGAAAGAGGGAAGAAAAACAAGAAAAAAAAGGAATGCCCCCATGCCATGATTAAAAAGAGAGAGGAAAAATCGCTGAATCTCGTGGGGATTCCTTCCCCCATGATTTGGTGAGTAATGATTGTGATTAGGCAAGCAATTAAAGCCCCCCTTAATCATGATGTCCCCAAGACAAGATTATTCATTGTCCACGTGCTCCTGAACGATCATTGCAAATGATGTAAGTAAAAAACATGATAATATGCCAGGCTAAATATTCCTTTGCGTTAACTGGACTTTGGTGATGATAATTAAAGCCAATTATTGAACCACTTGGGCTTACGTGAGAACTTTAACCTTAATTAGGACATTACGGGAAAAAAAACATTTTAAATAGATTCTCGGATTCGATTTCCCATTATAGTAGTCCACGAAACGAGCTTTACCTTATATTAAGTACGCGAAATTAATTAGGATAGATTTAGATCACAAGTTAACCAATATGCTCTTCAAAAGTGAGATAAATCGAGTTAGTAATCTTAAATTATTAGGATTCTCTCTAGATTATGACCTTACAACAAACATTGAAAGATAGATTTTGTCACGTACTATATACAGAGGACAATCTAAACTAGTCACTAATGTTATAGACGGAATGAGCTTAACCTCGTACTCATCAAATGACGCATCGCTTCGCAAGATTCTTATTACGTACGTGAAATTAATGGTGATTGATTTAGATCGCGAGATATGCTTTTCGAGAAAGGGATAAATTGGTGTGCTAATCTTAATTTATTAGGATTCTCTCGATTATTGAATTGGATTTCGCATTTTGATGATTGTGATATATTCTTGAAAGAGAAGATACAGCTTTCGTTTCACCCCCCGCGAAAAAGATATAAGAGAGATGCTCTTGCGTCCACACGTGTAACCCTATTGTCTATCTGGTATTTTCATTTATGATTTTGATTTTAAATAGTCAACACAAAAATGGAGCTCGGACTGAAAAAGATTCATACGCCACACGTGCGGTCCATGTACAATTAAGTCAGAGTAGATTAATTTAAGTGATTATTATGTAATGACGACCTAAGCATGGATTTGTTGCCGCCCTCTTAATTCCACATGGCGACCAGCTCGGCCGGTCACATGGGCAGATCCGAAGGCCCCACGCTAAACTCCCCCACCTGACCACCCGCAATTATTCGGCCCGGAAATATTCTTAGTGCAGCTGTTAAATAGCAAATTTCAGGAAAGTTGGTTATTTAAATTCATAAATTTCTGACACGATGTGCATAATCGACAGCACTTATCTACACCGACGAGCCCTTTTAACATAGTAAATCCAACGAACGCTGATTCAATCATTAATCATGTCCAATGCGTGGAATCACGATCTTTATATTTAGAATATTTCGATGAAATGGCCCCGAAATCAAATTATGATGAGACATTAAAATTAAAAGTGCCCTATTCATGCCTTCTTTTTTTGGCCCCTCGCGATTACAATCACTTTCACATCAAATACTTCAGAACTTATCTACATCGGCCGACGCCTTTAACATAGCAAATCGAACGAATGCCGGTTCAATTATAAGCCACATTTTACGTGTCCGTTTCTATCTAGATCGTGATCTCTATATTCGAAATTCCTTAATGAAATGACCCTGAAATCAAATTCTAAGGAGATATGAGAATCAGAATTTCCCAATTTCTCTCTCTCCCTTGAAATTACAATTATATTCGTGCTAGGGAAAAATTAGGAAACAATATCTAAATCACTCTGGATATCTTCGAAACAAATTCAACGCTTAACTTGGGTATCTCATCGCCGTCTCTTTCTCATCCCAACAATAATTAACTTGTCAGATTGACAGGATATACAATTTGATTCTGTCTCAAGCCATCCAAAAGTCCTCCCCCCGCCCGTGTGCGAAGGTGAGGGTAAAGGTTCCCCCGAACCATCTCATTTTTCTAAATTGCTTTTCATATTACTCGCATAAAATATAAAAAAATAAATAAAAATTGGAGAGAAAGCGACAAAAGCCTGGGGGCTTTGACCGTTGACTGGATCCAGCAAAGATGCCAAAGAAAATAAATTAAAAAAAGGAGGTTTGACCGAAAGCGTTCGTGGGTGGGGGGGGAGATCGAGTCCGCACGTGTGCTCCGCTGTCCGGGTCGGGACGCATCGGGAGCGACGAGCCACGTAGGATCCAACCCACACGAACGTGCGCCCGGCCGAGGATCGATCTGGTCATGAGGAAGAACCCCCTTCGCAGCAAAAAAAAATTAATTAAATAAAAAGAGAATATTTAGAAAAATTTACAAGTTACAGATTGAGAAGTTCGAAACCAAGGCTGTGCACCACTACGTGATGTCTCGTCTTTTTTTTTTTTTTTTTTTTTTTTTTTACATTTTTTTCAATGAAGTTCCTATGTATTGATAAATAGATATTACTTTTAGAATTCAAGAATTCCACGTCGAATCTCTCGACCATCTTTTTTGAGTTTAATCTATATTTTTTACGAATCCCTCATGAATTTTCGGCTTTAATCAACGGTCATTCTTCTATTTGGACATAAAAAAATAATAACTTTTCTAGAATAACATATTGCGTATATTCAACATCTACAAATGGTTACATTGATATAATTTTTATATATTAAATCATGTATTCATTTAACAGCTTAAATTTTCAGAACAATTGATTATGATCCCACCAAAATCTCTATCAGAGCAGGAGGTTATACCAGATTAAGCATGAGGGAAAGTATTAAAATATTTAAATATTAGACTACGTTTTTATTTAACAACTTAAACTTTTATAACAGTTGACGGTAATCCAACCAAATTTGATTTTTCTTTTACGTTTGCCATCTCTGTTGGTTATATGACCTTCACAAATTTGTCATCATCATTCATTTTTCTTCTTTTTCAACAAGCAACAAAAAAATGCTCCTTTTTCCAGATATTCATTTTTTTATCTACCTCTTTATTCTAAGTAAAGGCAAATTATTCGTAGCTGAATTAGTTTTTTTGGAAAAGAATCATTTTTTTGTGATCTAAGTTTGTTTATATATCCAATCAAAAGAAGGTTTATATGCATAAAATATGCGCAATATATACAATCCTATAAAGTCATACAAGAAAATATGTGTATATATATGTAGGGGTGTGCATGGTCCGGGTGGGCGGTTCCCACCCTAGAACCGGGAACCGCCCACTAAAGACCGCATCCGAAAAATTGGAACCGGGAACCGTCCGTTAGTTGTATGGATCCACCCGAGAACTAGACTGCCGGTTCGGTCCGATTCCCGGGGTGGATCCATGAAACCGGTCTCACCAAAGGTCAATGAAATATTCCCGATCTAGACTTGCGCAACCAGAAGCTAGCAGCCAACATTAAGTCTAACTCGAACAATGATAAGGAGGAAAAAAACGTTCTGGCATCTATATGTCACTCCTTTCAGACCGCTTTTCTCCTCTAGGTACAACAAGCCCCTTGAAATCTCATGTTTCCCCCATGAAAAATTTCAGATTCGGCGCAGGCTTTCAAATTTTTCCATCACCACCTCGAGTGTAGCTTGCATCGATGGGTTGAATCGAGAACGAGTTTGAAAAAATCCACATCGAATTCTGTGGAAAAAAAATGTTTCTGTCTAACTTAGAGAACCAATGGCATGATGGGTGTATGTCAGAATCTAAATTGGAGAAGCTATTACGCTCGAGTTCAGTCAAATATTTTAGATTTATTCATTTTGAATTTTTGTAATATTAAAAATTAATATATTATTATAATATAACCGGTCCGGTCCGAATGGGCGGATCCACCATTGGAATCAGGAACCAAACCAGTACCCATTGGTTCTCATAAATTGAAACCGGGAACCGGACCAATTCCCTTAAGAACCATCGGTTCCAGGCAGGTCCGATCCAGTTCCAAGCGATCCGAGTGAGTCCCGGTTCCTTTGCACACCCTTATATACATGTATATATATATTTAACGAATCCCCTTTCTTTTCGTGAATTTTCGACTTTAATCAACATCATTCTTTTATTTGGAAAAAAAAAAGAATAATTAATCTAGAATAACATATTGTGCATATTCAACATCCACATATGGTTACCTTGATAGAATATTTAAATATTAAGTCACGCATTCATCTAACAGCTTAAAACTTTTAGAACAATTGGCAGTGGTCCCACTAAAATCTCTATCAAAGCAGGAGGTTAGTACTAGACTATGCATGAGGGAGAGTAATGGGATATTTAAATATTAAATTATGCCTCCATTTAATAATTTAAACTTTTAGAATAGTCTAACTAAATTTGATTTTTTTTTTTTTTTACATTCATCGTCTCTATTGGTTATTTGACCTTCACAAATTTGTCATCGTCATTCCTTCTTCTTCTTCTTCTTTTTTCCAACAAGCAACTAAAAAATGCTCCTTTTTCAAGATTTTCATTTTTTAATCTACCTCCACATTCTGAGTAAAGGTGGATTATTCATAGCTGAGTTAGTTTTTTAGAAAAGAATCATTTTTCCATGATCTAGGTTTATTTATATATCCGATCAAAAGAAGGTTTATATGTATAAAATATGCATAATATATACAAACCTATAAAGTCATAAAAGAAAATATGTGTGTATGTATATTTTTAACGAATCCTCTCTTCTTTCGTGAATTTTCAGCTTTAGTCAATGTCATTCTTCTACTTGGACAAAAAAAAAAAATTATCTAGAATAACATAAACATCCACAAACGATCACTTTGATATAATATTTTAAATTTAAATCTCGCATTCATTTAATAACTTAAATTTTTAGAATATTTGGTAGTGATCCTACCAAAATCTCTATCCGAGTAGGAGGTTAGTACTAGACTAAGCATGAGGGGTGATTGATAGAACGTTTAAAAATATTAAACCGCACATTCATCTAATAACTTAAACTTTTAGAACGGTGATAATGGCTCACCAAATTTGATTTTTTTTTATTTTTTATTTTTATGTTCATTATCTCTATCAATTATTTGACTTTCACAAATTTGTCATCATCATTCCTTCTTCTTTTTCAACAAGCAACTAAGAAATGCTCCTTTTTCAAGATTTTCGTTTTTTAGTCTACCTCTTCATTCCAAGTAAAGACAGATCATTTGTAGCAACTTAGGGTGCGTTTGTTTGTGTTTCTGTTCAAAAATTGTTCTAGGGAATATAAATAGAAAAAATTATTTCTGTTCCGGGGAATAATTTTTTACTAGAAAAACGCGTTTGGTAAACTTGTTCCGGAAATAAAAAAAGAACAGAAACATGTTTGGTAAATTTGTGTTCTTCTTCTATTTCTTTTAATTTTTTAATATTCTTATTTTATTTTTCCTTTTTTCTTTCTTTCTTTTTTCTTTTTTTCTTTTTTTTTTCCTTTTGGCCGGTCGCCGGCCTCTGCCATGGCCGGCGACTGGCCGACGAGGGCCAGCGGCCTCGCCCGGCCATGATGAGGCGCGCCGACCCCGGCGAGGCTCGGCCTCGCCGTGGTTGGGCTCGGCTCGGCTCGCCTTGGCGGGCGAGCCCGAGCGTTGCCGGCCGGCGCGAGGTCGGCCTCGCCTTGGCTGGGCGAGCTCGGGCTCGCCGGGGGCCGGCAAGTTCGCCGGCCCTCAACGGCCGGTCGCCGGTCATGGCGGAGATCGACGACCGACCAAAGGAAAAAAAGAAGAAAAGAAGAATAAAAGAAAAAGAAGAGAAAAAGAGAAGTGTTTCGCAAAACGTTCCGAGAAACAAAAAACAAGTACTTGTTTCTTGTTTGCTTTTTTTTTTGTTCGGGAACAAAAAAATATATTTGGAACAAAAACGCAAACAAACGCGTTTACGTTTTTTTTTGTTCCTGAAAACAAAAAAAACAAAAAATCTGTTCATAAAAAAAAAAAAAAAAGAATACAAACAAACATGCCCTTAGTTTTCCAGAAAATAATCGTTTTTCTGTGATCTAGGTCTATTTATATATTCAACCAAAGGAAGGTTTATATGTATGAAATATGCACAATCCATACACACCTATAAAGTCATAGAAGAAAATATGTATATATATATATATATATATATATATATATATATATGTATATTTTTAATGAATCCCCTCTTCTTTTGTGAATTTTCGGCTTAGTGGATGTCATTATTCTACTTGGATGAAAAAAGAATAATTTATCTAAAAAAACATATTGCGCATATTCAACATCCACAAATGGTCACTTTGATATAATTTTAATATTAAATCACGCATTTATTTAACAACTTAAATTTTTAGAACGGTTGGCACTTGGCGGTGGTCCTACCAAAATCTCTATCAGAAAGTGATAGACTATTTAAATTTTAAATCGCGTATTTATCTAATAATTTAAACTTTTAGAACAGTTAATAATAGCCCACCAAATTTGATTTTTTTTTAATTTTTTTTAACGTTCGCCGTCTCTATCGATTATTTGACCTTCACAAATTTGTCATCATCATTCAGTCTTCTCCTTCTTCAACAAGCAACTAAAAAATGCTCCTTTTTCAAGATTTTCATTTTTTAATCTACCTCCTCATTCCAAGTAAAGGCAGATTATTCATAGTTTTTTTTTTTGGTGAAAAACAGATTATTCATAGTTGAATTAGTTTTTTTGATAAAAATCATTTTTTCTGTGATCTAGGTTTATTTATATGTCCGATCAAAAGAAGGTTTATATATATATAATATGCGCAATATATACAAACCTATAAATCATAAAAGAAAATATGCGCGCGCATGTGTATATATAAATCCCCTTTTTTAACAAATCCCCTTTTTTTCGTGAATTTTCAGCTTTAATCAACGTCACTCTTCTATTTGGATGAAAAAAAGAATAATTCATCTAGAATAACATATCCACAAATGGTTACCTTGATAGAATATTTAAATATTAAACCGTGCATTCATGTAAGAGCTTAAGTTTTTAGAACAATTTACAGTAGTCCTACCAAAATCTCTATCAAGGCAAGAGGTTAGTATTAAACTAAGCGTGAGGGGGAGTGCTAGAATATTTAGATAGTAAATAATGTATTTATCTAACAATTTAAACTTTTAGAGCAGTTTGTGGTGATCCCAATGAACTTTTTTTTTCTTTTATTGTTCACCGTCTCTATCAATTATTTGACCTTCAAAGATTTGTCATCATCATTCCTTCTTTTCTTTTCCTTTTTAACAAGCAACTAAAAAATGTTCCTTTTTTAAGATTTTCATTTTTTTAATCTACCTCCTTATTCCGAGTAAAGGCACATTATTCGTAGCTGAATTAATTTTTTAGAAAATAATAATTTTTCTGTGATCTAAGTTTATTTATATATCCAATCAAAAGAAGGTTTATATGTATAAAATATACGCAATGTATACAAACCTATGAAGTCTTAAGAAAAAATATGTGTATATTTGTGTGTGTGTATATATATAATCGAACTGCAATTTAATATCGGAACTTAATAATGTGGTTGGTGAAAGGATTTTTATTCGAGTATTTATAAGGAATCCACAATCGAGATAGGTTGAATCAATGCTCCAGTTGTAAATTATGGCTTTGCACGTGCACGGGATATTCACTCGATCGAAGTCAGGGGCAAGATGGTAATTTCGTTAGGCCACGAGTGGACGAGCGACCGAGGGGGCCCACCCGCCAAAACAGGCAAGTTCACGTGCTGCTCACGCGACAGAGAATGTTGCATGGGGCATAGGAATCCCCATGGTGGGGATCGAAGGATGGAATTGCAAGATTTGACCACTCATAATTGAAAGGCTTCGAATTCGATCAAAATCAATAATAATAGTAATAATAATAATAATTGAGGCTTCCATTGAAATTGGGCAATTTGAAGAAACCTTTTCAACAACTTAAAAAATCTCGAGATCAACGAGAACTGCTCAGATCGCTTTTTTTAATTTGTTGGATTGTCACCTACTTTCGACTACTTATAATTAGTCGGTGTCAATGTAGAATTTAGTTATAGTCACATGACACTTGAATCGACAGGTCGGTTGTCTTTATTCTAAATAAAACTTTATAATTGAACAATTGTTTAATTTGTAGAATGATTATGTTAATGGTATATTTCTGAAATGAAAATGGATAGTTGTGCCGTTTTTTTTTCTTTTTAACTATTCGATGCAAGTCAATTGAAAGACGCCGTTGAAAGCGAGGGAAAAAAATAGTTTTGACTTAATATAATTGTTATTGACTATAAAAAATATATTTTTTGAAGTAATATCGAATGATGCGAATCATTTCACATATAAGATTTCGTGGAATCACCAACGACTAATTTAAAATTTTTAGTTTACAAATAAAGATGTCATTTAATATTTAAATATCTTATCGTTGTCGGGGATGGGATATTTTTGCTTTGCATGAAGAAATTAGTCAAAATTGCTTGCCCGTACTAAAAAGGGCAAAAAAGAAAAAGATAATTAGGGAAAAAAGTTTTTTTTTTTTAAAAAGATAAGAAAAGTTTTGACCACTCATGATTAAAAGGCTTCGGACCAAAAACAACAATGACAGTAATAATTGAGGCTTCGATTGAAATTGGCCAATCTTTTTAACAATTTTAAAATCTCAAGAAAAACGAAAATCACTCGGACCACTTTTTCCTTTCAACGGCTCATGATTAGTCAACATCAACGTCGAATTGAGTTATAATCACATGACACTTGAACGGATACGACGGTTGTCTTTATTCTAAATAAAATGTTATAATTGAACAAGTGTTTGATTTATAATGTGAACATATAAACGGTATGGGGATTTGTACCGCCTTTTTTTGTAATTTTAATTATCCAGCGGAGGTCAAATTGAAAGAGGTCATTGAAAGCGAGGGGGAAAAAATAGTTTTGACTTTAGTATATTTGGTATCAACTATAAAAATATCTTATTCTAATTAATATCGAATCATGCAAATCAATATGTCCGTATGAGATTTCGTGAAACCCTCACTAACTAATTTAAAAATTTAAATTACTAAATGAATACGTAATTTAATATTTAAATATCTCGTAATCGTCATGGATGGGGTAGTTTTGCTTTGCATGTAGGGACTAGTCAAATTCGCTCGCCCGCACTTAAAAAGGCAAAAGAAGAAAAAGATATTTGTAAAAGAGGGGAGAGAGAGAGAGAGAGAGAGAGAAGAAAAGGAGAAGATAGGTGGTTTTGATAATTGGGGAAATTATTGGTGGCGGGGGACACGTGGGACAGCCTAGCACGCGTGCGTGGGGACACTCAATCATCGCCCGACACCATGTCCGTCTCTCTCTTTTCTTTCAACTCCCCTGCTATCTATCCCCCCAATAATAATCCCACACTGTCGTAATTAGTGCATCATCATCTCCTGTCCCCCGCCTACCTTTTCTCTTCCTCTTTACCTCTTTCCAAGAAAGCGACCATTTTCCCCTCCTTATTTTTCCTTTTCTTTAGCTCAAAATAATGCGACACCAATCACCCAATAGGATGGTAAATTGCAATTAGCTGAGTTTCTAAATGAAGGCATTACTTAATAAAGAGGGTCGTCATCTTTATCGATCGCGTGTGGAAAAAAAGGACATAATATTGAGAAAACAACATTCTTTCTTTATTCGATTCTTTGATGAGTACTGCACAAAATCTTAAACGAGTAGTGCAATTGAATGTGAACACAAAAAATCTATTTTAAGCACCCTGATGTCATGCTGATCTTTCGAGTTCATCCGCACAACTCTTATTTCAAATTATAGTAGACCTAGATAAAAAAATGTTATGGGAAAATCTGACATCAAGTCAAAGATAAGTAGAGGTTCTACCATAAAATTAGTACAAAGGGGATGAATGGTGCGAACTACCTCTTAATTGACTATTGATAATCTCGATCGGGTAGCAGTTATTGAAAGAATAATTCAAGCCTACTATAAGTCAGGTTGGTAAGATAAACATGTCGTGCCTTACTGTCGACGAGTTTTTAAACAGCGGTATACTTTTCATGGAGTAGTTCCCCATTTCCAGGGGAGTGCAAGAAAATTATGCTCTTTTTCCCCCCTCTCTGCCCGCAAGAAGAGAAAAGCAAAGGAGGCTGTTAATCACACTAATAATTGAAGACCAAAGGGCTGCCTTTAATCAGGGGAGGTTAAGTTAGTTTATTGACAACTGCAAATAATTATCATTAGCAGCTCCTTTTATTATAATAAGTCCCTTTCATTCCTAGGCTAGGGATAGGGGCTAGACCTAGGACGGGTATTGATAGAATCTAGGAAGACAAGGGAGGGAAATAGGGGCGGCTGCTGTTGCGTAGAAAATGTAGGAAACCGTGTAATGTTTAATTATTGCCCTGTCTCTCGATGCCACGAATTCCAACCATCTCGTGTGATTCCGATGAAGCCGGTCAGTCAATGATGATCTGGTTTCTGTGAAATTGATTGGTTTTCGAGGCGAGAAATCCTGCTGCATGATTGATCTTCGAGGGAAGCAAATCTTTAACCTCGTGATTTTAACTAAGAAAACAAGATGATTTGGTGAAAATAAACGGCCGGAGATCTGTATTGGAAAAAGAAGAAGAGATGATAGGATATCTATACTGGAGATTCGCATCATTTTTTATAACACTCGTATTTTTACATAGTTATATAATCTAATTTTTTGCTATTGATAATTATGAAGAAACCAATGACGACTTTGGATATAAGGATAAACTTAAGATTAGAGTAAAGTCGAGTTTAAATAAAATAAAGTTCGAGGCAAAATTGTGAAATGACCTAAAGCTGAAGGTTTTTCTTAAGAAAGACACACAATAGGTATGTAATTTTTATAAAACTTATTCTCTCAACTTTGTTGGAGCACTTGATGATCATATATCTTGAGATAATACTTTGATTTCTAATATATAGATTGCATATCATACAAAAAAGGAAAGTGTCTTGGAAACAAAATCTTCTCACTAGGATGTTTGACAGATATCCCGCATCAATGATGGCAGGCTTACTACTCGATTGGTAAGCTAACTCTACAATACACAGGGACAATTGATCCTTCGCATTAGAAGCAATAAGAGATAACCCATCATTAGCACTCATGAGACAATTGTAGCATCTTGAAAATCTCTAAACCCTAACATTCACTTACTTTACAATTAGTGTAGGATCCTATTGGATTTATTAGTCGAAAAATCACTATTATCTTTCGCAAAAGACCATGTGACTTTGCTTTTTCTTCTTTTATTTTATTATTTTATTTATTTTTAATTTCCGTCCCCATGAGGAATCGAAGACGAACAACAGGACCCCAGAATTATCTTCGCCTCATGATTGCGGATCGTAAAAAGGGGAGGGGGATCGCGAACAAGTCATGTTCGAAATGGACCGACCGGGCGCTGGCCACTGCACGAGCACCGTCATCATTGTTGTCGCGACCGGGGCCGCGCGAAGTAATTTCCCATCCGATCGGGGGGTAAAACCGTAACCGAGCCTCCGGGGGGCAACGTGGGACGAATTCCCACGAAAACCCGGAAGTGAAAAGATTAGCCGCTAGCGACGCCCGATCCCCGCGCCCCCTCCTCTCCCGCCGCGCGTGGGCGCCACGCGGACGCATCCGACGGCTGAGGACGCGTCTGGCCGGGGAGCGTGCGCGGCACGCGCGGGGACGGAGAGTGCGCCCGTGGGGGGGTGTGTTCCGTCAAATGATTGCGACGAAGTGGGGTGTCGGGGCACGGAGGGGACAGGGCGACAGGGGGGATGGGAAATGGGGGAATGTGATCGTGGGGCCCACGTGCGGGGAGGGCGGGGGGCGTGAGGGAGCACGTGTCCTCCAGCACGGCATTGCCGGTCCACGTGAGCGAGCGAGCCATCATCGGACGCGACCCGGAACTCGTTCGTTCCTCTTCAACCACGCTTTACCTTTTTTGTCATTTATTTTTCGCTAAAAAAAAAAGAGCATATAAATGAAGACTGTATAATCCCGTGGAAAAGATTTTATATTCAGAGCGACCTAAAAATAAAAGCTCATTTTAATCGTTTGAAATATGGATCTTTATTACGATATATATTTTAATTTGGAAAGTTCCAAATTTACATCTAGAGTCAATACCAATCACTAAAAAAAGAAACAAAAAAACAAAAAAATGGTAAATCGATAAAAGTGATAGTACAAAACTATATGCCAATCTGAATATACAATGAAATCTAAAATTCTTTCCGTATCTTTTCCTATTCAGTTTCCATAAACTAAACTCTGGCTTTGCTAAAAAAAATTTAAGAAAAATCCGGCTTTGGTTCCCATGCGGTGAGTCCCACGCGCCGGGGGTGAGTTTCGAGCAAAATATTTCTCGTAACGAAAGGTTAAAGGTAAATGACAACCTTCGTCCAAGCACCCCCATAATGGAAAATCGCACAGGAAAATGATCAGTAAGCAAATAAAAAGATTAGAAAAAAGGGGTGTACGGCCCCCCCTTTTTCCTTCCAAAAGAAAATTAGCATTATGAAAAAAAAATTATCAAAACGTTTCCAGTCAATTTTTACCCGATTATCATCGAATGCACAGGTAACTTCTTATTCTTTTTTTTTTTTTTCACACATACTACATACGTCGCTGGAAATACAAGCTTTTAATTAGTTATTTATTAAAAAAAAATTACTCATATCGACGGTGAAAGGTGTAACATATGCGAAAAATGACTACATGGTCTGTAATTTCTAGCATTTGTCCTATTATAAATCCGTCCCCCTTATCGGACGGCCCTTATTTCTCACCCTAGCTCAGCTGATCTGACCTTTTGCCCCTAATAATGGGGCACGAACCGTAAGTGGACCACCCCTCGTAATTACACAAATTCGATATCAGCCGTCCGTTTGTAATTTGGTCATTTAGCGCAACCGCTGATCATATGGGAAGTGGGCCCGCCGTATTATTTTCAGTGGGCAAAGTTTTGGAATTATGCGGATATATCAGATACGGGGTTCTTTAATTGGGGGAGGGATCTGTTTAGGTAAGAGTTCATTTAAGACTGTAGCTCACATTCCATGTGTGGGAGCCATTAATGCCGTTGGGATTTGGTCGATTCTGTTACCATGTGCATTAGGGTTTGGTGGAGATTGCGCGGATGAATCCCATTACAGTCGTCTCGTACGTGGAACTGGTCCAGCTGACCAGTCTAATCCGATCCACATGAATTTCCTTAGTCGATCAAATCGATTTCCTAAAATGATGCTAAATTTATCTTAATTGGACCCTACGGTTCACGCATGTTTTTATTTCTTCATTATTATTTCGGATTCAGTGCTGCCATGCTATGATTGTACATAGTAACTTAGACAAACTCGAAATTGATTGAATCCACAGTTGCTTCGTCGGTTGAAATTGATTTTATATTTGATATTTCACATGTAATATTTTTTTCTTTATGTAAACATTCACTTACTAAAAGAACTGTACATACATGCTTGTGTAATTTTGTAGTATCATTAGGTCCGATTGCCACTTCAACCGTGGTCAAGGTCAAACTTGGGAAAAACGAAAAGAGGGGCTTACGAAAAGTCGAAACGGGACAAACCGAGTGGAGTCAGAATATTTTAGTTCTACTTTTTTCATTTTCTTTTTAAGGTTTTGAGGATGTCCCTGCTGACAAAGTAGTCATGGCTCGACTTACACACCACTCTCTTCTTCTCCTCCTCTCACATCCTCTCCTCCACCTTCTTCTCCTCCTCCTATATAAAACCTGCAAATCCACCACTTTCTCTCAGCCCCATCGAAACCCATTCTCTCTCTACCCCCCCTCTCTCTCTCTCTAAACTTTCGCACGTACCCACCGAGAAAAAGTACTAAATCTTCAATCTTTCAGCCTCAAAGGAAGCGAAATCCCCTAGGAAGGGACGGGTTCTTGTTAGTTCCGGCTGCTCTTGAGGGCGTTCTCTGTTTTGCCTGGAGAAGAGGCGAGGAGGGAAATCGAGGGAGCATGATGGTGGAGAGGGAAGATCTGGGCTTGTCTCTGAGCTTGAGCTACTCCGACAGCAGTCGGCCTTCCCAGCTCAGCGCCTCTCCTTTCGGGTTCAACCTCCACAAGCCATCTCACCGCGACTGCGAGACCTTCGCTTCATTAGGTGGGTGGCCTTCTCTATGTCCGAACAGATCTCGCGGGGGGGGGACGAAAAAGGGAAAAAGGGGGGAACTTTCTTCGTTTCGAAGTTTTCTGACCGAACGTCTCGCATGCAGATCGGATCTCGGAGGCGGATGCGCGGCCGTCCCTGCGGGGCATCGACGTGAACCGGCCGCCGCCGTCGATGGCGGACTGCGAGGAGCAGGAGGAGGCGGGGGTGTCGTCGCCGAACAGCACCATCTCGAGCGTCAGCGGGAAGAGGGGCGAGAGGGAGATGGTCAGCGGCGGGGAGGACAACGAGGCGGAGAGGGACTGCAGCCGCGGCGGCGGAGGCAGCGACGAGGAGGACGGCGAGAACTCGAGGAAGAAGCTGAGGCTGTCCAAGGATCAGTCGGCCGTCTTGGAGGAGAGCTTCCGAGAGCACAACACTCTGAATCCCGTAAGTTTTTCGCATTTCCGCGCACGAGTTTTGGGTTTTCTTTGGGGGGCAGTGAGAAAAAGGGCGTTGTTTTGGTCGCTGAGAAAATGAGGGAAAGTGCCGAGAAAATGATAAAGGCAACTTTTCTTCTTCTGCTTGTCTGGCTTTCGGACTTCCGAGTCTTCTGCCCTTTCTCTCCTTTTCTGCTCAGTAATTGAGGCTGTGATTGACGGGTTTTTTTTTCGTTTTTGTTGGATCAGAAGCAAAAGCTGGCGTTGGCTAAGCAGCTAGGCCTGCGACCTAGACAAGTAGAAGTCTGGTTTCAGAACCGCAGAGCACGGTGAGCAGAAAAGAAAAAAAAATCCATTTCTTTGAATATTGCATATAACATAAAGACGTGATCTTGAAGTAATGGGATCTTTCCTTTCTGTACGTGGTTGGTAAATATTTTAAATGCGGTCGAACTTTGTTTATCTCCTTAGTAAAACACGGATTTGCAGACCCATTAGATGGAGATGTGCAGCATTTCGATTCGCACTGAACATTTACCATGTCACTTGGATTTGCAGGACCAAGTTGAAGCAGACGGAGATAGACTGCGAGTTCCTGAAGAGGTGCTGCGAGAACCTGACGGAGGAGAACCGGCGGTTGCAGAAGGAGGTCCAGGAGCTGCGCGCTCTCAAGCTCTCCCCTCAGTTCTACATGCACATGCCCCCTCCCACCACCCTTACCGTCTGCCCCACCTGCGAGCGCGTCGGGGCTGCCGCCCCGCCGCACCCCTCCGGCTCCGGCGGCGGCGGCGGCGGCGGCGGCAGGCCCGCCCACCATCGGGAGCCCGTGCCCATGATCCCATGGGCCGCGCGGCCCGGCCCGGTCTCGCACGGGGCTCTTCGGCCCAGGACGTGACTTCGGGGAGGACATTTTGGTCAACTCGAGGATGTCTTCATAGCCTTTTTAGGATGCAGTACTGGTGGGGATGTACACCTAAGTATGTGAAAAATGGTAAAAATATGGGGATGGGGCAAAAGCAAAGTCCAAAGATACGGTGGTTGGGATTGGGATATGGTGGGGTCTTTTATGTGATGTTTTTGTGGTATATTTGACCCTCTCTCCCGTACCTTGTCCCCACTCTCTTCTGGGTTTAGATCTGAATCTTGACTTCCAGTCTTCATCGAATTGTATGACGACAAATTCTCTCTGACTAGGGCCGACTCTTAAGGGAAAAATCTCTTTGCTTTGCACCATATTTACCCTCTGTTTCGTCTTCCGTTCCTGAGCAAAAGCGTTTGCAGAGTCTTCGTTATCTGTCCCGAGAAGTTATGCAAAGATTGGTATGCAGGAGTTCTAACCAAAATTCTTGCGTGGACGCTAGTCATAGATACTCGATTTCAGGAGTAGATCAATTTTCCAGGGATTATTAATGGAATGTCATCGCAAAATCGGGGAAAACTTTGCTGCTGCTCATCTAAAAACGACTTTATGAATCCAAATGCCGCAATTGGAAGGTGCCCGAATCGGCAGATCTCTCAAATGTTCCCTTGTGCTGCTCGGAAATGGCTTGTCTTACCAGAAAAGAAAACCTTTGGTGATGCGGAATTTCATGTTCCTTGCCTTGTCTCCGAGTCCCCCCAACAGTCTTATCAACCAGCCTGCTTCTGGCCGACATGCCCCTTTATGTCTGGCGAACTTATCGGAATTCAACGACCAGGAACAGAAGATGAGAAGAATCACCCTCTCCTTTTCAAATTAGGAATCGTTGGATGGTTGAGAATTCGGTCACAAAATTTACTCCTGACATATTTGTCACTGGTCCAGGGATGAATGCGTAAATATATTTTAAACAATGGCGGTGGATCTAGCAAAATAATTTATGAAGTTATGAGCGATTTGTCATTTGAAAAGGAGTCATGTCGGGATTTTACTTGTCCATGGACGAATCTGTCGTCATATGAATTCCAAGTGCACTCGGAGTGTGATATGACCTTTGATAATCAGTTATGGGCACGGGTTGATGTTATCATCTTGAAAGAGATAAAAGAAGCTAACAATAATGCATAGCGTGTCCAGGAATACTTAAAAATCTATCTTTTCTAGGGAGAGGGAGTCTGCACTCGAGTAAAATGCAACCCGATTGCTGCGTTTTGCGCTTTTTTCTAATTCACGTTTGCAAATTGTGCCTCTCCAATCATGATTTCACGTGAAGTTCCTAGGATTAATCATATGATAAGTGACCACTAATTACATAAGTAAAAGCAGCATGCGAATGTTGACGAATACGAGGCCTCGACCAATCAATCTGGAAAAGCATCTCTCGCATTGAGAGCGAAACACAAGCGATCGCTTTTGGCCTAGAACATAGAAAAGTAGCCGACCGCCATTTTCTAGAGGACGCCAGGCACGAAGCGAAGAATATCATTCGCTGAACACAGTCCATCCATACTACGATAAAGAACGATACGAAACTGTGTAAAACGACTTAGCAGGCTGTGCATTTGCGCCGGTAGCTTCTCTCTTACTCAGAAACGTGGATGGATGTCATGTCCGCGTCTTTTTAAAAAGCTGCAGACCGAAAAGCAGCATCCACAATTTTGGGAATTTGGCATCCACAATTTTGGGAATTTGGAATCTCGCTGATCTCTGTTTCTCTGCAGCGATGTTCTGTGAAGCGGAGGTGATTACCGCCATTCATAGTCCTAACTCATAGTACGGAATTTGCGGAAATTCTCAAGCAGTAATCATCTGGTCCTGACTCCTAACGAAGCTCAAGGGAATGGACATGTCCTGAGCAAAAGTGGAAAGAAAGATTCACCCCACGCCTTAGCTGTGATTGTGCCGTTGCCCGACGGTTTTTGATTCGAGAAGAGTCACCGCCTCACTGTGCCGCGATGCTCTTAGCACTCCATTTTCATTTTTTCACGAGAGACAGAGAGAGAGAGAGAGAGAGAGAGAGAGAGAGAGAGAGAGAGAGCTACTCTTGTCGTCTGCTTCACTTCATGGCAGAAGCTTGACGATGACTCAAGTCTTGTTCTGTTCTCTCCATCTGCTTTCATTTTGAATTCTGTCAGTCAGTCCTCGTCGCTCCTCAATGGCCATGTCGTTAGCTTCACACACAGATCTCTCCCTCCTAGTCGTCTCCGACCCAATCCCGACTGTCCAGGTCATCGAAAGCGTCATCCCTTCTCTGCTTTCCCACTTCTCTCAAGTGAAGCAGCGACTTCCACACCGGAACAACGACAAGGCCCAAGTCCACCGGAAAGCTGACGACTTTCATGGCGACATCAGGAGAACGAGGAGTATGCCCGTCGAGAGCCGCAGAGACGGAAGCAGCAGCAACGGCAGAGGAGGCAACTCCAGCAAAAATAAGAAGAACTCGAAGAAAAGCAACAGCGGCGGCAAGGAAGCTACTGACGATTCTCTTCAAGATGATCATCTGTGTTATCAGATTGAGAGGCTTATCAGAGACCTCAGTTATGTCAAGGACGCATTGGACAAGAATAGGAAGATCGAGGACAGTGTCAGCAAGCTGATCAAGACCCTCTTCGAGCGAAGCAAGATTGCGGCCTTCCCAGGTTCAGCGCAAACACCTGGGGCTACCCACGGCAATTGGGGGAAGATCCGAGACCAGCTCTCTGAGCTCGCCGAAATAGTTACAAAGTTGAAGCTTCATATCCCCCCTTCCCACAAGCTATTGTCCTCGACCTCCGATGCTTCCAGGGGCAAGCAAGTGGCGGATGAGTTTGGCGACAATAAAGAAATGCCTGACTTAGCGGTAGAGCGGAAGTTCCTTGGTAGTTCGGTTTATGAGCACTTACGTTCCCCTTATGAGCAGCTTGATGACCGATCAAAGTTGTGTCTGCTGTGTTTTGCTGTGTTTCCTGAGCATGCTAAGATCAAGAAGAGGGTCATGTATCACTGGTGGGTTGGGGAAGGGTTAATTGACCCTTCAAATAGTAAAGACAAGTCAGCTGGCGATATTCTGAAGGAGTTGGTGGATATGGATTTCATTCAACCGGTGTTCAAGAAGCGCAAGACGGTGACTACGAGTAAAAACTATACGATGATACCGCTTATACGCTCTCTGGTGGTGATTCTGGCCAAGGAAGCGGAGTTTTTTGACTTCGATTCCGGGGGTTACCCCACACCGAACTTCTCGGAGTGTCTTAGGTCTTGTTTGGTCAGATCAAAAGAGGCTTCCTTGCAGAAGGCGATAGAAAAGTCGGATTTGGAAAAGCTGCGTACTTTAATCAATGTCAATGAGCCTTACCTGGATTTCAAGGTGGAATGGTTCTCAGACATGAAAAATATAAGTTCTCTCTCACTGGGAAGCTGGCGGGGGTCAAAGAAAGAGCATATCGAAGTCGAGAACACAGAATTCCTCCGGGGCATGAAGAATATGAAACATCTGAAGTTATTAAGCCTTCAGGGTATATCTAGAATCACCGAGCTACCCGACTCGATTGGGAAGCTTTATAATCTGAGGATTTTGGATCTTAGAGCTTGTCACAACCTTGAGTCACTTCCGGATGAAATACGTTCCCTTAAAGAGCTCATAGTCCTGGATGTTTCTGATTGCTACTTGCTTGAATACATGCCCAAAGGGCTCGGTTCACTTGTTAAGCTTGAGGTGCTTCTGGGGTTTGTGGTTAGTGATCTCAAAAGGGGAAGCTATTGTACTGTCAATGACTTGGCCAAGCTCAAGAAACTCAGGAAATTGGGCTTCCGCACAAGCAGGAAGTCTTTCCCAGCAGAGAAGGAGTTGAGGACTCTTCAAGAATTTAATGAGCTTCGCAAATTGACAATCGAATGGGGTGAGAATTCTATCTCAGAAAAGGATAAAGGTACAGAGTCAGCCACTGATGACCCAATCAAAAGCAAATGCATCGCTGAATTACTTTCATTCAAGAAATGTGCTACCCAGAAACCAACAGCCGATGAGTCGAAACTTTTCGAAAATTTGGAGAAACTAGACCTGCTTTGTTACCCTTCGACCACACCACCTAAATGGCTAATACCTGAGAAGCTTGAGAAGCTCGAGTCTCTTTATGTCAGAGGAGGCTATCTCCATCATTTGGGTCAGGTTCAAGAAGATAAGAAGTGGAGAGTCAAGACTATGCGTTTGAAGTATTTGAAGGAGTTGACAATGGATTGGAGGGAAATGCGGCAATTATTTCCAGATTTAGTGTGCTTGCAGATGATTGATTGCCCGAGGCTCACCTTGTTCCCATGCGACAAAAATGGAGTGTGGCTAAAAGAGCAGTTTTCTGAAGCAATTAAAAGAGATTGACATCGCAAGCATGAATACTAGCAGGGGCAAGGTCTTGGCAAGCAGAGAGTACGTCTGACAGCTCTTTCTCTTTAAGGTCTTTTCTTTTATGAAATTTTCAGAAGGATTGATTGCATGCCTTCTGATTTCAGGTTCCTGGTAAAGTTAATTTCACTGTATATATTCTACATATCTGCGTGCGTGTGAGATGGTGGATATAATAAACTTGCTGCTCGTTGCGGAGAAAGCTAAGTTGGTGATACTGTTATTGGAAGGAAGGAAAGTGCAGAAAGCTGCAAGCATGTCACCCATGGCACGGAGTGAAATGAACATCTTAGAAGATGTGAACCTTCTTCTTTCTGGGTAACGATCATCATCGTTCGTGAACTTCCTTTCCATTGTCATCTTATTGCATAGTTGAAGGTGTTTGTATGTACTATTCATCTCCATAAGATGACGAGCACACTTACATGTTTTGTTGACTTCTGCTCTCCTGAATAATAGCAGGTCATAAATTTCTCTTTGTTCCTATCTTTTTCTTTCCATACAAATTTCTTGTATGCCCTGCCCCTAACTAACCTTTGATAAGCTCTAACTTGCGACACCAACATGTTCGAGTACACAAACTGGATTCCATCCACTGTTGCTCCAGTGAAGACCATGCAATTTTTTTCCCCTCATAGATTATGACATTTCGAATAGCTGGAATATGATTGGGGAAGGACTAATAGCCAGAATACAGCGCATCATCCGAGCAGAACAAGCTGGCCATGTAAAATAACCTTCAATTCTTGAATCGAATCAATTTGCATCATCTTGGTTACCCGTAAACTGTGCTTTGAATTCCAGATGGAGACCTGTTGGCGCCAAAATTGGCATATTGGGCTTTGGAAATGAACAAGAGTAATCAGGCCTAACGTATGAGAATCCGTAGACAATAGGCCGAAAAGATAGCAATCAACAAGAAAGGTGTTGAAGGGCATGACATCAGAAAACCAGCTGGGAGGAATGAGATAAGAATAAAAGTAGTTATGAGGAATTGCCACCAGCGAGAACACATATGAGACAAAACGGTTATCACTATGGAACTGAAACTTCTAGAATAATTCAAAATTGAAGTGGTAACCGTTGGAGAGCAATTACTTGTAGGATCTCACTATAAATCGCCAAAGAGGCATTCGTGTAAAAGACCTTTTGCCAAAAAATCAACAATCGAAGACATATTCAACTACTTACCTTTTCCTTTATTGCACTTTTACATTCAATTGCATATTTACTTTTCTCCTGTTTTCTTGTATATCGATTGCTTGTAGTATAGAAGTTAGTCACTTCCTTTCCGGAACGACACAAAACCATTTCAAACGATAAAGCCGAAGCTTTGCCCCTTCGGTGAAAGATATTTGTCGAGGGAACCCTTTCCCGATGAACATCTTTTCAGCATGCTCTGTGGGACCATTGTGTTCCGTTCCTAGGAGGTGTCAATGGCAAAAATAAGGAACCATGAGAGTTGCTCCTTTACTGGCGAAGATAATTCATCCCTGCAACGTGTGGGAGGGAGGACTATCTGTTGCAAGAATTCCGGCCAAAATGCAGACTTTGTTGATGATGTCAACACAAGCGGCAATTCTGGAGACATTTCTCGAGAATTGTCCAAAGATCAGAGAAGGAATTGGCCCCAAATTCATCGGCAATGGCCACCATGATAAGAATGTTTGAGGAACAACAAAATGATTTGGCCAATCATATGGCTAATCATTTGTGTGGTGTCTTAAGTCCTCTGTTTGCCAATCTAGTCAATGAATTGACTTCGAGAATGGGATCGTTGAATCAAGCAAATGTGGCCTACGGGGGTCAAACTAGTGCTGTGCCACCACCCATACAAGTTCCAGCCTATCCTACTGTCGTGAACGGGTTGAATCTCATGCCGCCAATTAGGATTCTGCAGAGGGTTAAAGGTGTAAATGACCAGACTTAAGGTAGTCAGGGCGATCGAACTGGCCCGATTGGGACAGTAGTCCCGCTTGGAACAATACCAGAGACTTCCAATGGGACAAATCTAGGGAGAGTGATCGGTGATATCTTGAACTTGGGGAATAAAGTGCAGACAGACGTTTCGCAACAACTGCTTCCAGAGATCAATTGGCTAGGGGGCAGCAATGCATTACCACTTGCCGGTATGGTGAATATTGGATCGATCCCTATACCGATCTTACAATACCAGCCTTATCGACCATAAGGAGGGCCTAGAGATTCTGGTGCTTGGTCCCCTTCACCACCTATGGTGCAGTTTAATCAAGGGAATTAGGCGCTGCGCTGGATCCTATGAGAGATTAGCGAATGATTGAATAAGTCACTTGCTTGGTCATGCATCGTATGAGCCTAGATGGAGGTGTCCCGAGGCTTGTTTATTGTAAACCATACCCAAATTGGGTTGATAACATTCCACATCCCAAGGGTTACAAGACCCCTAAGTTTACTATCTTCACTGGTGAAGATGATCAGTTGATGGTAGAGCATATTAGTCGATTCATGGCATAGTGTGGGAATGTTAATAACAATGGGAGGATGAAGTTGTGTTTATTTTTTCTATCGTTATCAAATATGGGTTTTACTTAATATACAGATCTTCCCGCATATTCAGTTTAGAATTGGGAAGAAATGGAGAATAAGTTTCATACTTAGTTTTTATCGCCCAATTCTTGAAGTAACGATGTTGGAACTAGCCACCATTAAGTAGTTTAACAATGAGACAATGGATTGGTATGTCGCTTGATTTAAGAAAATGAGAAATCAATGCCTGTTCTTTCTCCCAAAAAAGGAGGTTGCCAAAATGGCCAAGAATGGTCTAAAATTTGCCTTGAAAAAGTGCTAAGCTAGAC
Source organism: Eucalyptus curtisii (assembly GCA_017140595.1). Classification (NCBI taxonomy): domain Eukaryota; kingdom Viridiplantae; phylum Streptophyta; class Magnoliopsida; order Myrtales; family Myrtaceae; genus Eucalyptus; species Eucalyptus curtisii. Next base: position 20,671,832 of record CM029497.1, read on the forward strand.
AGAAATTTACAGATTTATTTTCATGAACTGCCACGACACCCAGTATGAGAACCTTTGAAAGGAGAAAGATAAGAAACCATATCGGGATCACAAGTAGAATGTGATGATATATGATTTTGAAGAAGATTCTAAAGATGAAAATGCTTAGGACGATGCTGTCGAGATTGCGATAGTAAAGATGATCCTTGATAAACCATATGTCTGCCAGGCCTTGAAGCTTGCTAGAGTGAAGGAGTCGGTTATGCTTAGGGTTAAGGACACATAGATGTATTCGTTCAATGTCGTCAATTTAGATGAAATTTTTGATCTCTTGGTACACGATGGGATTCTAAGATTAATGCAGGGTCAAACCATCCCAAGTAAAGAAGAAATAGACAATAAGAGATATTGCAAATGGCATTACTCTTGGAGCCACAATATTAATTATTGCAACGTCTTCAGGAAGGCAATATAGGAAGCAATCCATCAGGGCAAAATCAAGCTGAAGAAGGGGACCGAACGATGGAAATCTATTCGGATCCTTTCCCGCAAATGACCGGGATGGTGTCAGCGACTGTTAGAGGGCACCCTAACCGAAGAATCCTTTGTCAGAGGTGTCGAAGGGAAATTATTCATTGATACTTCTTGGATGGTGATGACTCTTTTACGATACCAAGACATCAGCGAGAGTTGGAAAGGACTCTGGCAAGGGCCAGAAGCATGAATTATGATCACCAGTATAGACGACACCCTCGGCGTATTGGGCCTCCTTGCGACTATCCTAATTATGCCCAAGGTCAGCTGAGTGTTGAGAGGGCCCAAGAATCGGAGGGAGATATTTCAACGAACATAGCTTTCGGGAGCGAACTCCGGAAAGAGCTGTGCTATCGAGAAATAAACGAGCAAACAATATTCCGTTTAGATGACTTTTTGAGGAGGGCATCCTAAAGTCGGAACGTTGGGGGAACCTAGTGGCAAGTACGATTATTATGTTCAATATACAAGAATGCCCGAGCTCAAATACAAGGTTTCTGAGGTGATCCCATCAGGATGGGGATCGAAGTTTAAGTCCGAAGACAAGTACCTGCCTTTGATAAATCTGCGTCAGAAACCTACACGGACAATGAAAGTGTTGCGTGATCCTCCGAAAGAACAATGGTTTAAGGGAAGAGAAATTTTGACCAATCCACAACAGGTTCAAAGCTTTGAATAAAAACCAGTGTCAAGAACTCAGAATAGGGGGACGCACCAAAGGAAAAGGCTACAAGAGTTACATAAACAAGCTGGCATTTTGGGAAGATCAAAAGGCAAATGCCATGTTGAGTCAAAGAGTTTGGTATGGATAAGGGACAAAGAGGATTCTTCCGAGATTGAGGGAGAATATAGTAGCTATCGAGAGGAAAATATCGCGATGAGGAAGAGTCCTTCTTGGAAGTAGAAGGAGGAAAGGGCCGATGAGAAAACCGACAAATCAATGAGTAAGTTCGACAGAAGGCGATCCAATTCTGGTTCTTTAGCCGACTCAAATATGGTACAGGTAGAGTTCCCTCTTGAGTTCAAAGATTCAATTATGAGAGTTGTTCTTATGGAGGAAGAAACTTTCAAAGTGGTGGAGACTGTGAAAGCGGAGTTCTAGTTTACCAATGAGGAAGTAAAGGAATTTGAAAAACTCCTAATTCACAAAACAAAGCACTTGAAAACTCTCATGGTGGTAGGAAAGATTGAGGGACGTCTTGTGAATAGGATATTTGTTGACACGGGAGTTACTTTAAATTTTATGCTTTATAGATACTTCTAAAAGCTTGTTAAAGATGAGGAAGAGATAATCCCCACCAATGTGACACTGTCGGACTTCACCTGAGATATTTGTGACGTGAGAAGGGCAGTTGCGGTTGACCTCACAATTGGGTGACGGCCCACTAAGACTACCTTCTTCATAATAGATGCCGATGTATCGTATAATTTGTTATTGGGTAGGGATTGGATATACAACAATCAATGTACACGTTCCTTTTTGCATCGGATTCTAGTCTTTTGGAATGAGGATAATGTGGAGTACGTAAGAGTGAATCATGAGTCGAGCATCATGTAGGTCGATGTAGTATAGATGGATGTTCTCGAAGATGATGCGGTATCCGTAATTGAGCCACCTTGCATAGACACCACTAAGCTTGCTTAAGGCCACTTCACAGAAACGGGATTTGAGGGGATTCCAAAAAAGAGTAAGCTGGCTAAGGGGAAATTTGACCTTTTATATGGAAGGAAACAACTTATTACAAGAGCTAGATGAGCGATTCTCCTGCTACCTTGTGGAGGAAACTGAAAACCCTTTGGGATTTGCAGACGGCATAAGGGATTTTAAGGACTCCCTACTTAAAGAGGATACAAAAATGGTTGAATCTGAAGATCTGCTCATAGAGATTGATACTAGTAGTGAGAGAGTAAAATGTTGAGTAAAACATCCTGTATTTGTAAGCGTCTCGCTGGATGATGAATTTCGAAATGACTTGGTGGAAGTCTCGAGGAGGCATATAAGCTGTTTTGCTTGGAATTACCATGAGAAGCCAGGACTGAGTAGAGACGTGGTTGAAGATCGTCTCCCGATAAAATCAAGTTGGAGGCCCCACAAACAACCTCTAAGGAGGTTTGCTCCTGAAGTAAATGCAAAATTAAAGAAAAAATAGAAAGGTTGTTCAAAGCTAAATGCAAAATTAAAGAAAAAATAGAAAGGTTGTTCAAAGCTAGTTTCATTGAGATCGCTTGGTATGTTAAATGGCTCTCTAACATTGTCCTAGTAAAAAATGAGAACGAGAAGTTGAGAGTTTACATAGTTTTCAGAAATCTAAGACTCTGAAAGACAAATATCAAATGCTAATTGCCGACATGCTAGTGGATTCTATGGCTAGGAATGAAATGATGTCCCTGATGGATGGCTATTCAGGGTACAATAAAATCTTCATTGCCGAGCAAGATGTCCATAAGATAGCCTTTAGGTGCCCTAGATCCATAGGAATATTTGCTTGGAAAGTGATACCATTTGGTTTGAAGAATGCAAGAGCCACCTATTAACAGGCAATGACCTTCATCTTCCATGACATGATTGGGGAATTTATGGAAGTATATATCGACGACATCCTAGTCAAGTCAGCAGATGGAGAAATATTAAGTAAAAATGAATTCTCTTAAATGTGAATTTGGCATAAGAGCTGGAAATTTCCTAGGATTTTTAGTTAATAACAGAAGCACAAAGGTTGAAAAAAATAAGGTTAAAGCTATATTTGAATTATTCCAACCAGTAAGAAGCAGTTACAAATGATAATCGAAAAAATAATTTTTCTCTGAAGATTTATTGCTAACCTATTTGGCAAAATAAATGTGTTTTCTCTTATTATGAAATTAAAAAAAATCAGGATGAGTTCATTTACGAGAGGAGCACCAGCATGTCTTTGAGAGGATAAAAGCATACTTGACTAGTTGTCTGATGTTGGTGTTGCCATAAGTAGGCAGGCCTCTAAAATTTTATATGTCGGCCACCGATAAAACAATCGTTAACATGCTGGCATAAGAGAATGACGAAGGCAAAGAGTAAGCGATGTATTACCTTAGTAGAATACTAAATGATATGAGGAGATATACTACTGTTGAAAAGATCAATTTATCTTTATACTTTGCATGTACAAAATTGTAGCATTATCTATTACTAACTGTTGTTCATGTGATATGTAAAACTGATATTATAAAATATGTACTTACGAGACCTAAAGTAAAAGGTTGAGTGACAAAATAGTCTTTCGCACTATCCGAGTTGGATTTGGTCTATGTATTGATGAAAGTAGTAAAGGGACAAGCAGTAGTTGACTTCTTGCGAAGTATCCATGTATTCAAGTTGAAGAAGTCGGAAGTGAAAGCTATCCACAATTAGTCCTATGGTTGCTATATTTTGATGGTTCCTCCACATCAGCTACGTTAGGAATATGAATCTTGATTTGTCTCCAAGGAGGCATAAAATGAAGCTCGTTTTTTCAAGATTTTTGAATATATGACCTAACTTCAAAAACCATTCTAATTAGACGAATGAAGGGTGCAAGTATTGATTGAGCGTTGCCTTACGAAGTCGAATTGGCTTTGGCGAGACGAGACATTTGTGGCAAATAGGCCCTTCTTTCTTCGTCTTTCTTTCATCCCTCTCTTTCTGTCTCTTTTCCTTCCCCTGCTCTTTGCGTGAGCCCTCGGTTAAAAATACAGGAGCCAAACCTTCCTTCCCCCTTTTTTCCTCTTCTGTGACTTTCAACACTTATTTTATTTTATTTTATTTTTTTTTTACTTTTTTACATTTCTCTCTTTTGACTTGGTCAAAACCCACGGATATTTTGTAGACGCGGAGGCGATTACTGCAATTTCAGCCATTCATTATCGTAATTCAGAGTTGCAGATATTCTCAAGCGGTAATCATGTGGTCCTAACGAGGCTTAAGGGAGTAGACGTGTCCTGAGCAAAAGTGGAAAGAAAGATTGACCCCATGCCTTAGCTGTGATTACGTCGTTGCCCGACAATTTATGATTCGAGAAGAGTCACTCGATTTTCATTTTTCACGAGGGATGATTTGGAGTAGGAGACGCGCGAGCGTGAGAGAGAGAGAGAGAGAGAGAGAGAGCTGCTCCTGTTGTCTGCTTCACTTCATGGCAGAAGCTTGACGATAAGTCAAGTCATGTTCTGTTCTCTCCATCTGCTTCATTTTGGGTTCTCTCTGTCGGCCAGCCATGTCGTTAGCTTCAGACACCCAGATCTCTCCCTCCTAGTGGTCTCCGACCCAATCCCGACTGTTGAGGCCATCGAAAGGATCATCCCTTCTCTGCTTTCCCACTTCTCTGAAGTGAAGCAGCGATTTCCACCCCGGAACAAGGAGAAGGCCCAAGTCCACTTGAAAGCCGGGGACTTTCATAACGACATCAGCAGAACGAGGAGTGAGCCCGTCGAGAGTCGCAGAGACGGAAGCAGCAGCAACGGCAGAGGAGGCATCTCCAGCAAGAATGAGAAGAATTTGAGGAAAACCATCAGCGACGGCAAGGAAGCTGCCAACGATTCTCTTCACGATGATCAGGTGTTTTATCAGATTGAGAGGCTTATCAGAGACCTCAGTTATGTCAAGGACGCGTTGGACAAGAATAGGAAGATCGAGGACAGTGTCGGCAAGCTGATCAAGACCCTCTTCGAGCGAAGCAAGAACGCGGCCTTCCTAGGTTCAGCGCAAGCACCTACCCATGGCAATTCCGGGAAGATCCAAGATCAGCTCTCTGATCTCGCCGAAATAGTTACAAAGTTGAAGCTTTATATCCCCCCTTCCCACAAGCTATTGTCCTCGACCTCCGATGCTTCCAGGGGCAAGCAAGTGGCGGATGAGTTTGGCGACAATAGAGAAATGCCTGAGTTAGCGGTAGAGTGGAAATTCCTTGGTAGTTCAGTTTATGAGGACTTACGTGCCACCTATAAGCGGCTTGATGCCCGATCAAAGTTGTGTCTGCTGTGTTTTGCTGTGTTTCCTGAGCATGCTAAGATCAAGAAGAGGGTCATGTATCGCTGGTGGGTTGGGGAGGGGTTAATTGACTCTTCAAATAGTGAAGACAAGTCAGTTGGTGATATTCTGAAGGAGTTGGTGGATATGGGTTTTATTCAACCGGTGGTCAAGAAACGCAGGATGGTGACTACGAGTAAAAGCTATACGATGTTACCGCTTATACGGTCTGTGGTGGTGATTCTGGCCAAGGAAGCGGAGTTTTTCGACTTTGATTCGAGGGATTACCCCACACCGAAATTCTCAAAGTGTCTTAGGTCTTGTTTGGTGAGATCAAAAGAGGCTTCCTTGCAGACGGCGATACAAGGGTCGAATTTGGAACAGCTGCGTACTTTATTCAATGTCAACGAGCCTTACCTGGATTTCAAGGTGGAATGGTTCTCAGGTATGAAAAATATAAGTTCTCTCTCACTGGGAAGCTGGCGGGGGTCAAAGAAAGATCATATCGAGGTTGAGAACACAGAATTCCTCCGGGGCATGAAGAATATGAAACATTTGAAGTTATTAAGCCTTCAGGGTATATCTAGAATCACCGAGCTACCCGACTCGATTGGGAAGCTTTATAATCTGCGGATTTTGGATCTTAGAGCTTGTCACAACCTCGAGTCACTTCCGGATGAAATACGTTCCCTTAAGGAGCTCATAGTCCTAGATGTTTCTGACTGCTACTTGCTTGAATATATGCCCAGAGGGCTCAGTTCGCTTGTAAAGCTTGAAGTGCTTCTGGGGTTTGTGGTTAGTGATATCAAAAGTGGAAGCTATTGTACTGTCAATGACTTGGCCAAGCTCAAGAAACTCAGGAAATTGGGCTTTCGCACAAGCAGTAAGTCTTTCCCAACAGAGAAGGAGTTAAGGACTCTTCAAGAATTTAATGAGCTTCGCAAATTGACAATCGAATGGAGTGAGAATTCTACCTCAGAAAAGGATGAAGGTACAGAGTCAGCCGGTGATGACCCAATCAAAAGCAAATGCATCGCGGGATTACTTCCATTCAAGAAAGGCGCTACCCGGAAACCAACAACTGACAAGCCGAAACTTTTCGAAAATTTGGAGAAACTGGACCTGCTTTGTTACCCTTTGACCACACCGCCCAAATGGCTAACGCCTGACAAGCTTGAGAAGCTCGAGTCTCTTTATGTCAGAGGAGGCTATCTCCGTCATTTGTGCCAGGTTCAAGAACATCAGGAGTGGAAAGTCAAGACTATGCGTTTAAAGTATTTGAAGGAGTTGACAATGGATTGGAGGGAAATGCGGCAATCATTTCCATATTTAGTCTGCTTGCAGATGGTTGATTGCCCGAGGCTCACCTTGTTCCCATGCGACGAAAATGGACTGTGGCTGAAAGAGCAGTTTTCTGAAAGCAATTACAAGAGATTTACATCGCAAGCATGAATACTAGCAGTGGCAAGGTCTTTGCAAGCACAGAGTACGACTGAAAGCTCTTTCTTTTAAAGGTCTTTTCTTTTGGGAATTTTTCAAAAGGATTGATTGCATTCCTTCTGATTTCAAGTTCCTGGTAGAGTTAATTTCACTGTGCACATTCTACATATCTGCGTGCGTGTGAGAAGGTAGATATAATAAACTTGCTGCTCCTTGTGGAGAAAGCTAAGATGGTGATATTGTCATTGGAAGGAGGGAAAGTGCAGAAAGCTCCAAGCGTGTCACCCCATGGCACAGAGTGAAAGAACATCCTAGGAGATGTAACCCTTCTTTCTGGGTTACGATCACCGTTCATGAACTTCCTTTCCATTTTCATCTTGTTGCATAGTGGAAGGTGTTTGTATGTACTATTCATCTCCATGAGATGACAAGCACACTTAGATGTTTTGTTGACTTCTGCTCTCCAGAATAATAGTAGGTCTTAAATTTTTCTATTTGTTCCTATCTTTTTCTGTCCATACAGATTTCTGTATGCCCTGCCCCTAACCAACCTTCGATAAGCTCTAACTTGCGACGCCAAAAAGTTCGAGTACACTAACTGGATTCCATCCACTGTTGTTCCAGTGAAGACCTTGCAATTTTTTTCCCCTCATAGATTATTACATTTCAAATAGTTGGAATATGATTGGAGAAAGACGTAATTGCGAGAATACAGTTCATCATCCGAGCCGAACAAGCTGGCCATGTAGAATAACCTTCCTGGATCAAATCAATTTGCATCATCCTGGTTACCTGTAAACTGTACTTGAAATCCCAGATGGAGACCTAAGCGTTACTCCACTTTTGGCTGGCAATCAATACTTCCCCATGCATCTGGTTGGTTTTCTCTTGCAAACGCGAAAGCTAAAGGGGACATAAAAAGATGTTTAATGTGTCAAACAAATTGAGCGATTCTAATCATGCATTGAAGAACAGAATTCAAGCATCAATTAGAATTACATGCGGAAAAATAGGACGCAAAGTAAATCCACCCTCCGGCCATTGTTCAAGTTTGTGTGCAGCGGAGATTCGATGGCAATCATGGGCGCGCTCTACTAACCCAATCTCCTTGTGTTCTGATAGAATGTATTTTGTCATGCCCTTACGAAAATGATCAATCGTCTTTTTTTAAATTACCTTCCATTAAGGAGGTTTCTAATGGGCTGTTGTTATCGAAAATTTATGAACGTCGAAAATCGTATAGTGGAACAACTGTTGCTCAAGAAAGAAAATGTGAGCCATTATCAAAGGACAAATTTCTATTTTAAAAATCATATCCCTAAAAAGTGTGATGGTTGACATATATGGTCTGAGTTTGATGAATTTAACAAGGATGTTCCTGACAGTGATGAGTTTCGCCAATCAAGAAAGAGCGAAAAGGATGTGTCGTAGTGTGGTCTACTCTGATGGAAAGCAGAGTTGACGCTAATCCAATCAACTGGGCCTTCTGACAGAGAATGCCCTCTCTGATGATTTCATGGTGCATAAGCAGTAAGAGTCCAAGATTAGCAAGAATACTTCATGCAGAAGATTCTAGAATATCATATAACAATTTAAGTTACACGTTTGTTCTCCTATTGGGTTGAAATGGTCCGAGACTAAAATAAAAAGAACAGCTAGATTCTGAATCTCTGGCTGATGGTTTTGAGGATGGCTCTTCATCACAAATTTAATTTTACATACTTCAAGTCTTGAATACCAGCAATCGATTGTTGTTTCAGATTTTTGAACTTTAGGAATCTGCTAATAATTTGTGGGCTTCAAGCTTCTGCTCCTTTTTCAGCTTCTGCAGCTCTCTAGACCGATAAATTGTGATACTTACCAGGGCAACAAGTGCGACAATAACGATTCCAATGCTTAGAACCGCTGCTTTGGTGAAAAAAATAAAAATAAAGATTAGAACTGCAGAAAATACAACCGATTCAATTCGGTGATTATATCACTTAGATCTCTGAGCAGTTGAAAGAAAATCACCTGTACAGGAGCATATGAGCTAAAAATATGCCGAAAGCATTACTGAAAGTGCATGCTTCTTACTAAAAAGAGAGTAAACCATAGACTTGATCATAGACCAAGCGATACATCCGGGCTGTAAAACCAGGGCACGTACATAACCTTTGATCTGTCGTGTCCAGTTGGCTGAGGTTGTGTCAAATATAAAATGCAGGCAGGGCGAGGCGATATGATCACCCTTCTATCCAATCTTCTATCTCGCTCAACTATTTTCAGAAAAATACTATTCATTATTTTCGAAATTTTTCGTTTGATTGGTTAAGATGGTTGGGCGTTTAGGCCTGATTGAAGTCCTGCCACCCAATCTGACCATTTGGCCTACAGTGTTTTTAAGGCGAGCCTCTTCCGAGCACGTTTTGATCACACCTGCCTATGATCTCCTCTGCTTCAACAGTCAAGGCAATAATCATGTTGAGCCCAGACAACGACCTGCCCTAACTCTCCTTAATATATTGATACTAAGATTGTTAGTCGAGCGTAATCAAGGTTTGCTGTCACTATTCAGCTCAACCTGCTAAAAACTCGAAATATTCTGGATTCACTTGATTCCCACTAATGTGCTTACACTTTTAAGCTCAAGCCATGCATGTAATAGATATCATAGTGGCCACCATGAAAAAATTGAAAAAATAAAAAACATTTATGCAGAAGCTATCATCATTAATTTAAATTTGCAAAGTAGGCAGGGCGATGAAAAGTTACCTTCGCAATGTCCTCTATCAATAGATAAGATATGGCGATGACCTTTCGAGGTGAACCTTTCACGACCAGGCAGGTCCCATGTCAACCCGAGACCAAAGGTGTTATCAGATATATAAGGACTATAAGAGAATGGGATTGCAACTGTTTTAATCTTTTTGCAAGAACCCGGCATGGGAAGAGAAGATTCAACGGTATAAACATGAAACCTTCGGCCACTCAAGCATGGAATCTCTGTGAAAGAATTCGAAAGAGGTGCCGAGCAGTTGAGGTAAGTGTAGTTTTTGACAGAATAATAGTAATGGAAAGGTGTGAGGGAGAGGTTGAGATTGAGAAAGACTTCATGGACACAACTTTTGGGGTCGATGAGATCGAGCTTCCTAGTGTTGTAGAGAATGGATTTCACCACCAAGTCGCCGTAGGATGGGAAGCGAATCGTGGTGGCGTTTTCTCTACAAATCAGCTCAAACCCAGAAGCGTTGCAGCTGTGGGGTTGCCGAAACTTCACCCAGAAAGGAGATTGAATTTCAGGACCTCCATGGCTGCACTGTGTAGTTCTGGAATTAGGCCTATAAGCTTCGGTAGCTATAAAGATGGAAGATAAGAAGATCGTAACCAAGAAAATGGACTCCATCAGCGAGATTGCTGCTAGAGAACGACTGAATATTGAAGCAGCCAATTAAGATGGAAACGTGGGAACCAATTTTCTTCTGGGCAACTTTGGCGAGAAATTTCCCAGTTGGATTTATAAAGCCAATGCCGTGGAAGTGTTACCAAGCGCGGGTCAACTGCAAGAACACTAAAGATGGGGACCCCTTCGTGGTCTTTTATTCGAGTCCCCACTCGACACAAAGAAGCCATTGATAATACAAAAAGCAGAGTCAAAGTCATGAAGAGTGTCTGCTGGGTTGGAACTTTCAGGTTGAAAAGTCAGGAAACTTGTAGCAGAACCCCATCCCAGCATTATAACATATTTGCAGATCAATGAGGGAATATTATCTGGCACAGCATCCGTGAGGCTTATTTTCTGTCGATTCTTGATTAGAATTTATTGGCTTTCCTCCGCCTGAATCTTCCTGTCATATTAATCCGAGCCTGTAGTTTTACCATGTCGCACCACGAGATTATAGATTGGACTTCATTTGCCGTCCACAAATAAACAATTCCAGGACATCACTATTAGGAATATCAACTGACATAGTCTTCGCATCTTCTCCGAATTGTTTACATCTGCTTCCTAGAATTTCATTGCTTTGATCACCTACCGCTTCTGCGCAAATTCCATTTCTTGTCGTCTAGTCAGTGGAATGTTTCAGGGGTCTCACCTCCCCAGCTACTGAAGTTTCTTGGGTCTTTCCTTATTAACTTTCCATAAGGTCTTTATTGATTTGAATGTTCAACCCTAGAGAGACGGGTTCCACACGTCTGACTTTCAGAATATTCTTTTCATTTTCAGGTAAATGACACCTCTTAGGACACTTACTTTGGTGCTACGATTCCTTGAGTTATTGCTAAGTACCTTAAACTTTTGGAAAACCTTCATTTGAGTTAAATTAGTGATTTCCCTTGCCTGAAATCCCATGTGCGCGCTAATATAATATTTGGTCATTACGATGTGGCTTGTGCGGTGAGATGATGACAGCACAAACATTCTAAGACGACATTGTTTAAGCCCTTTCTTGTCCCCAATTTGAGGATTTAGGAGTAGGTCGCAAGTACCATAACCTCTGTTTTCAATTGCAAGCTGAAAATCAATGCTTTACTCCGAACACCACGCCGGTCGCCCTTCTCCTTCGACCCCTACTACCATCCTCATGTTTGGCAAACTTTCCGGAATATAACAACATTGGCCAAAAAAAAAAAAAAAAAAAAAAAAAAAAAAAAAAAAGAAGGATTTTGCTTTATGAAATTAGAAATCATTTATAGACAACATATAGAAAAATTCAATTGGAAAATTCATTTCTAACGTACATGACTCATTTACTGATGAACGTGTAAACATATTTTTACACGAGCAATAAATCTGGTTATAATCTATGAAATTATGAGTGTTTTATCTAGGTATAATTCATTGTCATTAAGCCATGCTAATGGAAAGATGAATAATTTTATAACATAAAACATTTCCATGGAGATAATTTCAAGTGCACTTGGAATATGATATTGTAATATTGGCTTTTTTTTTTTTTTTTTTTTTTTGAATTGGTCAAAAGAGGCTGGTTTAAATAAAAAAATAGCAAAGGAAAATAAAATTTGCTCAGCTTGTTGTTACAAAGGTAAAAGTGCGCACGCTCAAACACGATAGGAAAAGGAAAAGAATAAAAGAAAGAAAAGAAAGGGAAAAGAAGACGTAAAGAAGGAAAAGGAAAAAAAGGAGAAAAACAAGTCGTGCATATACGTCACTGTACCTCGCCAAGCTGAATTAACACGTTTCGCATGGCCAATAAAGATTTAAGCCCTTTGTTAATCTAATTGGAGTAGTTTTCATAATTAGGGCTCAAATTAAAATTTATGTGACATTTGAAATGAGAAGTCCAATTTAGGAGTTATTTAGTTGAGAAATTATGTAGGATTGATAGTATAGAATGTTATGGAGCTCTATGATTTTATAGAACTCGATTTGGGCTTACGATTTGCCCGAAACGAATTTTCGAAATTGGGCACACGTGCTGAATAGTAACGACCAGCAGCTTTCAGTGCCATTTTCGTCGGTTTTCAGCCCAACTTTGCGCCGGCAAAGTACTTCAAAAGGGTATTCTTTTGATAGTAAGCACTTTTGAATTGGAGTTCAATAGAAAGAGTTTTTGCACAAGAAAGTTTGTCGTGCGAGTGGCCGTTTGTCATGCAAGTGGTTGGTCTTCTTGTTTTGGTTTTTTTTACTGCGGTCAGCTGTTCTTGAGGTCTTTTGTTAACTCTCACTTGGTCGTGATTATCATGAAACAGAATGAAAGAACAGTTTAGAAGTGGCCCTTCTTCTTTCTGGGTAACGATCATTGTTCATGAACTTCCTTTCCATTTCATCTAATTGCATTGTGAAACCAACAAACTCGAGTACACAAACTGGATTGCATCGCACTGTTGTTTCAGTTAAGACCATGTTGTAATTTGTTCCCCTCAAAGATCACGACATTTAAAATAGTTGGAATATGATAGGCGAAAGGACGTAGTTGCGAAAACACAATGCATCACCTAAGCAGAACAAGCTGGCCATGGAAAATAACCTTTAGTTCCCGAATCATACCAATTTGCATCATCTCGGTAACCCTTACACTGTGATCGAAATCCAAGATGGAGACCCAAGTGTTACTCTAGTCTTGGCTGGCAATACTTCCTCATGCATCTAGGCGGTTTTCTCTTGCGAAGCTGAAAGCTGAAGGGGGGGATAAAAGATGTTCAGAAGTCTGAGTTTGATGTATTTGACAAGGATGTTCTTGACAGTGCATATTTCGGCAATCAAGGAAGAAAAAAGATATGTTGTAGTGCGGTCTATTCTGATGGAAAGTAGAGGTACTTTAATCCAATCAGCTGGACCTTCGGACAGAGACTGCTCTTTCTCCTGATTGCATAGGGCATAAGAACACTTTATGCAGATTCTGAAACATCATAAAAAGATTTTAAGGTAAAAGTTTTTCTTCCTGTTGGGTTGAAATGATCTGAGACTAAAATTAAAAGAGGCGAAGAGTGCAGTTTTTGTCGCTAATACCTACAGAACAGCTGAATTCTGAATCTCTGGCTGATGGTTTTGAGCTGGCTCTTCATCACAAATTTAATTTTACATAATTCAAGTCTCAAATACGAGCAATCAATTGTTGCTTCAGATTTTTGAGCTTTAAGAGTCCGTTAATTATTTATGGGCTTCAAGCTTCTGCTCCTTTTTTAGCTTCTGCCGCTTCCTAGATCGATAAATTGTGATACTTACCAGGGCAACAAGTGCCACAATAACGATTCCAATACTTAGAACCGCTGCTTCAGTGAAAGAAAAAAATCTGAGTAGTTGAAAAAAAATCACCTGTACAGGAACATACAAGCTAAAGATATGCCAAAAGCATTACTGAAAGTGTATGCTTCTGACTCTAGAGAGACTTAACAATAGACTTGATCGGAGACAAAGCGATGCATTTGGGCTATCTAGCCAGGGCACATACATAACTTTTGATCTGTGGCTGAGGTTGTTTCTAATATAAAATGCAGGCAGGGCGCGGTGATATGATTGCCCCTTCGATCCAATCTCTGATCTTGTTCTACGATTTTCAGAAAAGTATTATTCGTTATTTTTGAAAGCTTTTTGTTTGATTGTTTGGAATGGTTGGGGATTTTAGGCTTGATTAAAGCCCTGCCACCCAACCTGACCATTCGGCCTACAATGTTTTTAAACCAAGCCTCTTCCGAGCTCGTTTTGATCACACCTGCCAATGATCGTGTCTGCTTCAATAGTCGTAAGGCAATAATCGAGTTGAGCCCAGACAACAATCTGCCTAAACTTTGCTTAAAATATTGATACTAGGATTGTCAGTCGAGCGTAATCAAGGTTTGTTGTCACTATTCAGCTCAACCTGCTAAAAATCTAAAGATATTCTGGATTAACTTGATACTCATGATTGCGCTTATATTTTTAAGCCCAAGTCATGAATGTAATAGATACCTTAGTGGCCACCATGAAACAAAAAAAAGACCTTTATGCAGAAGCTATCACTGTTAATTCAAATTTGCAGAAGTAGACAGGGCAATGAAAAGTTACCTTTGCCATTTCCTTTGTCAATAGAAGATATGGCAATGATATTTTTGGTGAACCTTTCACAACCAGGTAGGTACCCAAAAGAGAGCTCAAATCCGAACTTGTCAACATATCCGAGTTCACTGAAAAGCTTAAATCAATGGGTTATGTCATCTTGTCACAATTAAATTATCTAGATGGGAAATGCTCAGCATGTAAACGATTGTAACTTTAATTCTCCGATTATAGTAGATAATTTGTTGTTAGCTCTCCTCGTGGATGTAGGTACCGATATTCGGATCAAACTAAGTAAATTTCTGGTGTCGTTATTATTCCTCATTTATTTCTCTGGTGATATCGCGCGGACATAAATTGTAAGATTCTGTCATTTTCGCATATTATATTTCAATAGGACCAAACGTGTTATCAGCTATGGACATGAATTGCAACTGTTTTAATCTTTTTGCAATTGACAATATAAACGTGAAACCCAACGCCACTCAAGCATGGAATATCTGTGAAAGGATTCAAAAGAGGTGCTAAGCAGTTGAGGTTAGTGTAGTTCCTAAACAGCATAATAGTAATGGAAGGGTGTGAGGTAGAGGTTGATATTGAGAAAGACTCCATGGACACAACTTTTAGGGTCAATTAGGTTGAGCCTCCTAGTGTCCTAAAGAACGGATTTCACTTCTAAGTCCCCGTAAGATTGGAAGCGAATTGGGGTGGCATCTTCTCTACAAATCAGCTCAAACCCAGAAGAGTTGCAGTCGTGGGGTTGTCGAAATGTCACCCAGAAAGGGAATTGAATTTCAGGACCTCCATAGCTGCACTGTATACTTCTGGAACTAGACCTATAGTAGCTATGAATATGAAGGATGAGAAGATCATAACTAAGAAAATGAATGCCATCAGCGAGATTGCTTCTAGAGAATGACTGAACACTGAAGCAGCTAATTAAGATGGAAACGTGATTATATAATTTTTTCTGGGCAACTTTGGCGAGAAAACTCCCGGTTAGAATAACGAAGCCAGAGCCCTGGAAGTGCTAACAAGCTTAGATCCACTGTAAGAACACTAAAGATGAGAACCCTTCTTGGTCTTTAATTAAAGTCCCCACATGACACAATAAAAAAGCAGAGTCAAAGTCATGAAGAGTGTTCACTGGGTTGGAACTTTCAGGTTGTAAAATCAGAAAACTTGAGGCAGAATTCCATCCCTGGATGGGATTCCCAGCACTATAATATATCTGCAGATCAACGAGGGGATATCATCATCTGCAGTGCATAAATTTGGCTTATTTTCTGTTAGTTCTTGATTAGAAGTGATTGTCTTTCCTCCGTCTGAAACTTCTGTCATATTAATGCGAGCCTGTTAGTTTAACCATGCCACACCCAGAGATTGTAGACTGGACTTCATTTGCCGTCCACAAATAAGCAATTCCAGGATTCCACCTATAGTAACATCAACAAATGAAAGTTTTTCCATCTTTCTCCGAATTGTTTACTTCTTCTTTTTCTGGAATTTCATTGCTTCGATCGCCCTCTGTTTCTGCCAGAATTCCATCTTTTGTCGGCCAGTTAGTGGCATGTTTCAAAAGTCTCACCTCCCCAGCTTCAGGTCTTTCTTGGATCTTCCTTAACAACTTTACGTAAGGTATTGAATTTTCAACTCTAAAGAGATGGCTTCCACACGTCTAGACTTATGGAATAAGAAAAGGACACCATTAGGCATTAGTACCATAACGGAGACACGATCATAAAATCCATAACTTTTTATAGATGTTCATTTAAGTTGCATCGGCGATTTTCCTTGTTTAAAAATTTTACGCGGCGTTAATTTTAATATTTAATCATCCGAAGTGACTGCCAATCGCAAAAATCTATTAAAACCATGCAGTTTTAGCCCTTCCATATCCCAATCTGAGGATTTGGGACTAAATTAGGTCACAATCCAAACCCTTGCCTCTCTTTTCAATGCAGACCAAAAATCAATGCTTCACTTTGAACACCACGCGGGCTGCCCTTCTCGTTTTGGTAAGTAGGAACTCGTTTTCCCTGATTTCTTGATGCGTGTCCAAGTGAGAAGAATAGGTTCCTTTATTGTAATTCCTTATCTCTCATCAAATTTGTTTGTCCATAAGTCTCATAATTTTTTTTCATAAATCTCGTCTATTATCTCCTGAATATACTTCGTTAATGCTCTTGTTCTTCTACTTTTTTCAAAAAATATTGTCCTATTCAATATAATATAAATATAATTACATAATTTCTTTCTTGACTTCTTTATAATTCTCGTTATTTTGATGGATTATTGAATATATAAAGAAGTTATTGATTCCAATTTCTAAGTCATTACATGTCCTTTTTAAACGATACAAGCTGGCTTTAGTGATTCACTTATTATCAAATACCATAAAAATAAATTTTCAACTTGTTTTCAGCATAAACAAGATGATTATTTTCTTGTTCCATTTTACACAACATAGCAGGGGGCCAATATCTTAATCTAACACCTGATTTGAGCCATTGTATTGATTACTAGCATCTTCTGCTTGTCTCATCATCCCCACCTCACCATCGAGATTATGCAAGCCCTGTAGAGGATCATTTACCTTTCTGTCTTGAAATAAATCACAATTAAATAGTCAATCACTTTGAAATTTGTTGCTGGACTTGTTCAAGCACTGAAGCAACACCCGTCAGCTTCCCAAGAGTCTTTGTTTTAACCGGCTTACCCCCAATCCTTTTCAGGGTCTTTTTAACACCAAGTAATTCATCCGGTGAAAAGAAACCATTTCGAATTCGTACTCAACATTCTGTTGTATATCCGGAGGAACATGTAGACGTGTCTAAAGTAACAGAACATGCACGACTTTCCCGATCTTACTATAGGCATGACGCATGAGAAGAACGAATTACATTCCATGGATAACTTGTAATTACATCCCCCTGTGACTTATCATTTCCAGTATTTTAGGACACTGTCACATCTCGAATGGCAAAGCTAGAGATGCTACGGAAAATCATCAATGAGCTACGGACATCGGCTGCTTCCTGGAGGTGGACCTGCTAGCCTGAGCAAGCTTCACAATCATCTTGGGAGTCAATTACATGGTAGTAGAGGGTTGATTCTTTGCCGTCGAACTTGGAGGCTGATTGATGAGCAGACAATCCACAACACTGTTTCCTCAGCTGAGCAATGTAAATATCGATTACTTTCTTGAACATTCTGTCGCCTTGGACGAGTTGGTGCTCGACAAATTCGACCAGAGGCATCCACTACATAAATAAATCAGCTGGCATTTTCAGTGAAAACTGTGATTATGGAGTCGAAGTAGTGATTGATGTGCTTTCGTTCATCCTTGTTAAAGCATAACCGAAAATATTGCTGATTTGCCTTTAATTTTATACGTTTAACAACAAGAATTCTCACTGAGAAAGCTTCGCTACTCTATGGACGCATGGACTACCTTGGCTGCTTGAATTTCATCATCATCGATCATTATTTGAGTTGATAGGGGTCTTAACATGCAAATGAAGAACAAATCTGACTTGTTGAAAGCTACACTGTGGGCATGCCTGAAATTGAGTTAAGTAAAAAAAGAGATGATGAATTATAACCCATGAAAGGTACAGCAAGGCAAATAATGGGAAAGAGAGTCCTTTTCATTACCTGAACCCGATTATTTCTATAAATTCAGTATCTATCTGCAATGTGAAAAAAGGGAAAAGCTCGTATTAGGGAAGAATTTGAAATAATTAAGAACTTATAACTGCTCGTTGATCCTGTCACAATGTGTAAGTAAGTAATCCGAAAAAAAGCAAATATATCATGAAAAAGAGATACTTACACCAGTTTCTTCCTTGACTTCTCTCACAACTCCTTCAAATATCTCCTCTGACTGCCAATTAAAAGAGTAAAATAATAACAGTGAGGAAGAAAAGGAAACTCAAGTTAACTCAACTTGAACATTTAATCAGGTACCTCGGCAATGAATCCAGTTGGTAATTTCCAGAGACCAACACATGCTGGAGAACAGTATCTCTCTTGCACTACAAGAACCTGTTGCACTAGTCAGTCATTGTGGAACTGTAGGACTAGACTTTGGCAAAAGGTTAAAAAAAAGCAACATATAGAAAGAAACGACTAGAGTCTAAGCCAGTCACAATTTCGGCATTGGAGTGTCAGTCCATAAGATGCATTGGCATTGGTGAATGTCAACAGAGCAAGAATGAAGCATATGTCGTATGTGATTCTTTAGCCCCATCCATTTGAGGGAATTACTGTCAAGTTTCTGACTGCCTGGTTTTCATTCAAGCTACAGCACTCGTTCATATACAACTGTCTACAAGTTAATTTTATTGAATGGCACAGCCCATCAGCAGGAGATGTTGCCAGATAAACCTTCACAAAAGTTAGTGTCCTTTTATATGATCAATGTCAATATCAAAGCATAAATATTATATGAGCATGACTGTAGGACTAGTTCACTGAGTTCAGCTGTGATTCCTTGAATTTGGTAGCATCATCTACTCTTCCAATTTAGCAGAGAAAACATGTTGTACCTCGCCCTTGTCATTGATGACGAGGCCTCCAACACCAACTTGATGAGAAGCGTTGCCAGGAAGCATGCATGGCCCTTCCGGTAACCAGTACGTCAGCATCACGTAATTTATTTCTGCATGGTGGTATCTGAATCCTTCCTTCAATCATACGTAAGAGGAGTAACATTGCGTTCTCAGTGGCGATATCACTACTTTTGAACTAAATAATCTATCAGGGTTACATATATATAAGAATCTGCAGGGGCCATTCACAGAGTAGGTTTGTGTGAATTTTTTCGGTTTTGTGGTGGAAACTGAGTAACTTACGTATGATAAAGGAATTGCAAAGTACCTTCACAGCAATTGGAACAAGTTCGGACAATTGCAGAGGCAACTTAAGCCATATTCCCTGCTTTCCCTGCAGTTATATGATTCGGAGTTTAAGCCCTTGCTATCACGATAATTGTGAGAAGCAGTCATTGTCTCATTCAATATGAGAATACTTGCATATTATATTAATAAGACTATAGTCAGTCTAAATGTTGATGTCTCCTAGAAGAATTCCATCATAAACCGATGTCAACGGGTTCTGACAAAATGGCCTAACATTGTAAACAGGATATTAAATTGGTTTATTTATTTATTTTTAAATTAGGATCAATTTGCCAGGAAAGCTCATTACTGCCACCGATGTAAGCTCGAGAGGATGTTTCCTAATGAAAAGAATTGGAAGCGGGGATACTTCAACACGGGATTACAAGGCATTGAATACTCTTGGACATAAAACCAGAATTACAGCATAGCTTGAAACTCACTGCATAAGAAGACACGTCACCTTCATTTTCCAATGCGAAAGAGAGGAACGAAGCATCAAAGAGAAGGTATCTTGATTGGCGGGTAGTTTGTCTGGATCAACCACAAATCCTCCATATTCATCATCGTAGCCATCAAGCACTCTCAGATCTCTTGAAGAAACACTTGAGTTTATGCTGTTCGTTGTGCAAGTATGATACAAACAAGATTCTGTCACGCCTGGGCCAGATGAACTCAATGCCCCATTTGAAGTTGTATGAGCATTGTTTGATTTACTAGACAAAGCGGCTCTAACTGAAGAACCAAAACAATGAGAAAATGACATTCTAGTGGGAATTAAAGTGAATATATCAGATCAACAAGTTTTTCTGCATTCATAATTCCATTCCCAAGTCTGCACGTTTTCCTCATTCATCCGTGAAGCAAGGACAAACTTGAGATTGAACATTCTAAATCGACATTTTTTTTCCCAGATTCTAAATCAACAGTTAGTAACCATAAAATCAGCATTTTGTGCTTGGCAATAAAAATGGCATCTTGAAAGAGCGTATACCTCTGCAAGAAAAAAACGAGTGAGGGACCCTGACACTCGAAGTGTCCCTCCAAGTCATGAACGGGGTCGAGTATAATCTTCCCATGTGGGCTAATGTCGTAGACTGCGGATCAAACAGTTTCAACTCCATAAATGACAACCCTTTCCCCGTCTCGATCAGAAACAAGAAAACTTCTCTTTGGATTCTTCGGTATCAACTAAGAGAGAAAGAGGGACCAGAGATTTCCGCACAATGCAAAGCACAGAAGGCTCCTAAAAGAATGATTAAGGTGAGTCATTTGGCATAAGCATAAGCTTTTGGAGTGTCGACAAGGCCATTAAAGAGAATGATTAAGGTGGTGAGGAGTAGTGATGTCTTATCCAAAGATGCTGATGAATAGTTTTCGAATGGTGGGGATATTGCTTACTGATTCGCGGTGTGAAATGCGTGCTCTCTTCTTTCTTCTTTATGCCAAGATGCTGACGAGTGACGACAGAGAAAGGAATTTATCCTCTTATCGATATAAAAAGTAAAAAAAGAGAGAGAGAGAGAGAGAGAGGTTTCTGATTCAGCAGTACGGCTACATGAGGAAAACGAGGAAGAAATTATATTTCTCGAGATTCGCCATTTAAAAAAAAAAAATTCTTGGAGAGTGCCCAAAAAACTTACTAAGAAAGATCTGTCAGAATTGCAGTGATTATTTTTCTTTTCTTAGATATAATTCATACTGAAAAAAATCGAAATATTTCTTATTGATTACAAATTTAGCCAGTTTCTCGCTATCAAGCTCAATAAGAATAATGAAGCGGACTCGACGATGTTCGATTTAGGTACGCATTGGCCAGTGCATTAAACTGAAAGCCTCTAAAACATCAACCTCCATCGCTATGTACAATGAAACTCAGGACAAGAGCGGGACGTGGACAAAGTACTCATCTTCTTCGCATCTTCGACTGTTTCTGCTGCAGTATTTCACGCGTTTGTCTGTTCTCTCTCTCTCTCTCTCTTCGCAACCACGTACAGTTAAATATACACAGACACGACGATCAGTTCGAATCCATTAGACTTGGATGATGACGAGCATCTTCCTGGTTGACCATGAGGGGAATCCTAAGAACCAGCTGAAACTTTTGTGGTACCAAGTTTGGGTGGGAGCTTTTGACGTTTGGGATGAGAAAGAAGCTGGCGCTGTTGGATTGATTGGACCCTGCTTGGAGTTCATTTCTCCCCTCGCTTTCATCTTTGTCGTCTTGATTGCATCTTTATTGTATCTTCCATAGCTACCCAGATCGTATAGATACGGGAATATACGTATCGCAATCACAAACGTGATTCATAGGCGCCGTGCGAACAACGTGAAAACCTGCACTACTTGCCCATGTTTTATAGTGACTTCTCCACCAAAATTAAAAAAAAAAAAAAAATTATTATTATAGCTTTAGAAAATTATGAAAGGATTTTGACAACTTCGGATATAAATAAAGGAAATTTGTTAATTTCAAAGCACTATTTTCTCGTGTTATGTACGATCAGTGCATTGGAAATTTAAGTCTTTTATCATGAGGTATGGCTAAGAAATGTCCCAAGAGTGCTGGTAAATGATACCCCTTCCAAATATTCAGGATATACTACCAAACATATAATCGAATCTTAAGTACCAAGACTCTAGTTGTTTCGTGGAAACTGAATGATTTGAAAAATATTTTCATAAAAATGATCGATTATATCTTTTAAAATAATTAGCCAATGAAATCTTTTTTCATTATCATCAAAAATTTATATCTAAACATTTTTCGCACGATGAAAATATATTTACTTATTTATTTTTGTAAGTGATACAAATGATCATTTTTAGGAAAATTTTTGCCAAATCATTTATTTTCCATAAAACGAACATATCCTAAAAATTAAAAGAACTTAGGAAAAAAAATCATTTCATATAGACTACCAAAGAAGACTGATTAGTAGCGTGTTGAACATAAGAAACTGATTTTCGATAATCATCTGTGTAAGTGCATATAGCACATGGTATGGTTTAAGAATTTAAATCCCGTCATTAATTAATCCACTTTGTGGTGATTAATTACCAATCAAAGTATGGCCTAATGATCTTATCGTGCATAAAAATGAACGTGAACGGCTGGGTTAAGGCTTAATTAGAGAGTTGTGTTGTACAGTGACATTTCTACAAATCCACAATTAACAACATATTCCGAAAGTTAATAATGAAAAATGGAATTTACTAACATGAAGTTACGACTGCATTTGAGAGATTACCGTGACCTACTGAAATTACTACTTAGAGATAAAACAATATGCGATTCCAGCTCATAAATTTGTGCAAATTTCGACTGTGCATATAATGGAGGGGAGGCGCAAAACGCTGCTAATTTAGCTTGTATATCTTGTGATTAAATGGTTTGAGCAACAATTTAGGCTCTCATAAGATCAATGCTTGCATTATGGTCGTCTTCAATTTTCGTCGTCATACTAACACATAACCAATTTTCTTGCTGAGTTATTCTCTCATTGGGTTTAATTTCATAGTTAGATGATTTCCCTGTAAATTCTTCTGTCTATCTATGGCCCTTTCTGAGATTTTCTTGAAGTCATGCACGGACATGAGCAGAAATGTATGACTTTTACGACAGACTTGACCTGACCCACCCGATGAAATAACTGTAAAAACAAGATACAATGAAAGGGAAAGACATTTCATGTTTGTATAAAAGACTATACACGTTGAATGATTAAATGTCACTACACATGGATTGTCAGGGCATTACAATTTGTGACATCCAGATTTTCAGGTTCTGATTTCGATGAGATAAATTGGGCATTTCATCGACGCGACTACAGTGTTTTTCTCTGAGTTGGCCATTCACGAGATAACTAGATTAGCTGGGTAAGCTATTAAGAACTTTAAGGCAGATAGATTGAGAATTCGACCATGAATCGACTTTTTGATCGTGCTCATCTTTAGAGATCATTACGGCACAGTTAAAAATCGAATTAAGATCGAGATAGGTCGGTTCGACCGAGATGAATGACCGATCATGGGTGACTCCACTAAATTGGAAAATTCTCATCGACCAGCACTAATTTGATTTTACTATCGTTTTGGTACCATGTGTCCGTATTTGAATTCTCGAGATTTTCACGACAATCGAGAGTCGTCAATGTGTCGAGTGAGTTCATCGTGGCGAAGAAAATCGACCACGGGTCATTTATCCTAAAAAGTTCTAAAAACTACCTGGTAGCCTAGGTCACACTAAAAACGCGTCGAATAGAAATTAACCGCCAATTCGAGTCCAATTTCAGAAATTGAAGTTTCTGTTATGCCACAATAAATTCTACGAGTGTCGACTCAGTCTCAGAAGATTTTTTCAGAGATTCCGAAATTTTTACGGAAAATCGGTTCGGGACGCGGAAAATCAACGGAAATTCGGATAGGCCAAATTAAAGGAAACTTCGACTTCCGAGTCGAGTCATTGAGTGTCATGGACTTATAAAAAATTGTTCGGGATTTTTCTTCATCGGAATTGGACCTCAATTTGGGAAATTGAGTAAGAAAATTTAATTTAGTTGGGCAAATTTCGAAATTGGAAAAAGGGCAGAAATTTGGAGCTTCAAATTGGATAATTTGGTGAAGATTAATCAAGAAAGAAATTGGGAAACATAGAAGATAAGATTGAAGATTGGTGGGACCAATCGGCTAAGGATTATGGACTTTCACCCCTCCTCTTAGCTGGCTTCTCCACCTACGTACACTACCCCCCTCCTTCGGACGTCTTCTCTTCTCTTATCCGCGCGAAGCAGCCCCATCCAATCTCTCTCCTCTTCGCTTCATTTCGTGCGACGCCTGCAGCTGAAGAAGACCCGAGCATTGAAGACCACCGAGTGAAGTCTCCACAGCTTGCTGCAGCTCCAGCTTTCCTCCACTTTGTTGCCACGAAGACTCCCACTACCGCAACCTTGGTCAGCTTTATCAAGTTTGTTGACCCTTGAAATCACGATCCACCGAGGAGCCAGCTTACAGGATCTTCAATCCAGACGTCCCACGCTCAGTCAACGACACCGCCAGCAACTCTGTCTTCTCTCGTGCGTGTCTTCGAAGCTCACGGTCTCTCCGTCCGCGCACAACTCCACACTGCCACCTGCCAACTGCTCCATCTACTTCGGTCAACAAAGAGTCACCGAGACTCGTAATTTGACCGAGTGGCCGCGCCTGCCTCTAACTCGGTCAATAAACCGGCGTGAAGACCACCGAGCGAAACTGCCCTCGTGTCTTCAGTTGCCGCGGCTGAAGTCCTTTGTTGACTTCCATTTACGAAGATCGAAACCCAGCCGCTCGCTGCCACGACCGAAGCAGCTCCATTCTTCGCCGCGTCTTCCTCAGCTCGTGCCTTCCGCGCCCCTCAGCTCAGCGAAGCCACGATTCTTCTGGCCCATTGAAGTGTCGAAGCCCAGCAGCTCCGTGATTCCTCAATTTGGCAGCCGCACGTTCAGCTCATTTGGGCCGCAGGTCAGGCCCAACAAAATTCAGCTCCGAAGCCCAGCAAAGCCAGCAGTTTTCGGCCCAAATTGCAGTTTTTAAGCCCAGTTTTTGAAGCCCATCTTTAGCAGGCCCAACCCAACTTGGGTCTAGCCCAAAAGCAAGAACAAATCTCAGTTGGGCTGAGATTTGTTGGGCCCAAGCTCAAGGCCCGGTCCAAGCCCACCGGTGTTGTCGAAAGCCTGATTTCGGCCGCCGTCGCGGTGATTCGGTCTTCGCTGTTACCAAGTGAGTTTTGCTTAGTAATGCTTTTTTAGTTTGCTATTTACACTTAAATATTGATTAGTGTTAGTTAAGTGTAATTAGGTGGTTAGCTTAGAATGGATTAGTGATTATTAGTGAATTGCATTGCATATTAGTGAAATGGTTAGTGTACTTAAGTAGAGAATTGCCTATAGTATTTATTGGATGCTCCTTGGGATTTTTCCCGACCCTTATCGGGTGTTAATTAGGCAATTCGAGCCTAAGTGGAATTTTTAGTAATTAAATATTAATTTTCGAAATTAATTATTTAATTATTTATTTTCAGAAATTCAACTGGGATGGCCAGTGGGGGATTTTATGCTGATGATCGTGGCGTGATCCGTTTATTTAATGGAGCTTTATATCGTGCTAAATTGAATTTATGGTATTTATTTATTTAATTTTCGAAATTATTTATTTAATTATTTATTTTCGAAAATTCAACTGGGATGGCCGGTGACCGGAATTTCGTGCTGATTGTCGTGGTGTAGTATGTTTATTTATTTGAGCTCCACATTGTGCTTAATTGAATTGATTGTGCAATTCGAGGAATTGTTTCTTGATTTATTGAAATGGAGTGGAATTGAATGATTGATTGGTATGTGGCCGAGTATGGCTATTTAACATTAATAATGCCTTGATGAGCTGTAAAGTGGAGAGAGTCGTGAGAGTGAACTGAGAATATTATTGGCTGAGACCAATCAGGTATGATGTTATTGGACATACGTGGTTTGGTGATTGGAAGTATCTTGGCGAAAACGCGCGCTTAAAGAATGCATGTGAATGACTTATGAGCGAGGCGTGGTTCGGTGATTAAGGAAATATCACTAGTGAAAATGACGCCTTAAAGAACACACGATGATGTCTATTGCCGATGTCACCTTGGCGAAAACGGCACCTGAGAAAGGACACGTGGTTCGGTGATTGAGAGTATCACTGGTGAAAACGGCGCCTTAAAGAACGCACGGTGTCGGTGATCGGTATGTAATTGGCGAAAATGACGCCACAGAAATGATACGTGATTCGGTGATTTGGATATCACTGGTGAAAATGGCGCCTTAAAGAATGCGCGTGATCAGTGATGGTATGACAATTGGCGATAAGGCGCCCGAGAGAGTACAATTGATTGATGTATGGGTATGACCTAGAGTTGGTCTGTTTGATAGGTAATCGACTAGGTCGATTGGTTATTGTTTTGATATGATGTTGTGGATTGATTGATTGAATGGAAATGACGGTGAGTGGTCTTATTGGCGTGTAATCGACTAGGTCGATTTGATCGATGCTTCGATCAGTGATGTGATTGCTCGGGTGCCTGAATATGCAGGTGGAATCTGAGGCCAAGGTAAGTCCTCTGACTCATGTTATGCATAGGCAACCCTAAGATGTATTAGTTTACTAATCGGGTCTTAGGGGATAGAACTTGCTGAGACGTAGTCTCATTGGTTATTGAATAACCATTTCATGACCCTGATGAAGAAACCGAGGAGAAAGAACTCGAAGAGGAATATCTGGAGGAGAACCGCGAGGATGATCGAGAGTAGGATCCTGATGACTTTTGGCTGTAGGATTTATTTGAGTAGAAACCGACCTTTTTTGCATGGCTTGTATTTGTACATAAGGGTGTTGGTTTTCTGGTTCAAATTTTTAGGCCTGCTTTTCTATCCCATTATTTTATTGTCTAGGGATTTATAACTGCTTCCGCATGTGCATATATAAATGAAAAGGGTCGGCGATACATAGTCTTGGGATATTGCATTTTAAAATCGACCAAAGTTGAAGGATGGTCACGTGACCGAGGGTCGGGGCGTGACACAATTCCTTGTCATAGGCTCATAATTCATCAAATGTGTGGTTGAGAGTTTGGGGAGAGAAACATGTTTACGTGTGTGTAAGAAAAAATAACAGAGCAGATGGAGATCCCATCAAACTGAAGATAGGTCATGAACAATATGAGCAACTTTGAACAAAACCCAGAACACATTATCCTCCATGATATCCATCTCTCTCTCATCCAAAGGAACAAAAATGGGGTGCTGAGTACAATAGTTGCACTGAGGCATCTACGTAAAATAAATATGTTCATCAAAAGAAATTAATCAACTGCCACAAGAACATAGTCTTTTAATCAATGAGGATGGAACTCGACATTACATTGTTGCGAATACAATGATGCAATTTCTGGATCATCATAGTCGTGTATGTTTTAAGCTCTTATTGGGTATAGTTCGTGTTACACGACTAAACATCATCAAGCACATAAACATGTAGAATAATTCGGAGACATACGGCAAACAATGGGGTGAAAATAAGCTTGTGAAAATGTGAGGTCGAATTGAAGGCGCGTAATCAGCATCACTGACACGGAGGCGAAACCAGAAACTCTGCAGCTTCAGACGGTGTAGTGAGGATAGACATCGATGTCTAGACCCCTCAGTTTTGCAAATGACTCCACCTTGCCCTTCAGAGTGTGAAGTTCCCTTAGTCTGTATTTTTTAAGGAAATTAATCTCGTTAAACATCATGATGGCCAGATCAGTTTAATCACATGATTATGGAAATAACTGTAAATCAGAGGGCTTATCCACAAATTTTTATCAATTTGATAGCAGGAGGTCGAAAATGTTTGAATGATTAGTCACAGATTGAGATATTGTCGTATGATTGTATGCATTATTTCTAATATGACTTGGAAAGAAGTAAAAGATGACCCTCTTTTGTATTGGCAATGCTGAGCATTTTGGTGTCGATAAGTCTAACCTTGCGATTTCCGCGCGTCTCCTGGCTTCTTCAGCCATGACACCAATGTCCCCAAATGTGTGCTTCTCAAACATCACTTTAGTCTCCGTGGACGCGAGGCCATGCAGTGTACGCTGCTCCGCAGCCCAGGCAGCCTCACGCACTTCCTTACCAAAGTCCTTCTGTGTGGTGAGTGCCGTCTGCAAAAAATATTCAATCAGATTTTCATCAATAAGGAATGTATGCAGTTGGTCAATTTCAGAGCATGACTAACCAATCTGGCCAAGAATATTAATGGAGCGAAGCTAAACTAATGCCTAATCCAGTGATTCCTAAAGAGAGTTTAATGATCATTTCACTTACCCTTTTGTTGTATACCAGACCCCATGCTCTTCCACTTAGTGCATACCGAACAGCAAATTTGATTGGATCGAGCAGCTTGTAGGTTAAAATGTTGTATAGCCAGATGACACCGGTCCACTTCCACCCGATCTTACTGATTCCGGCAAAGTCCCACGTTGCGACAGCAGAGAGAGTAGTTGCTATCTGTAAGATCAAAGAATCGAGCCACGAAGTTCCCAGTCTAGTCATTCCTTTGTTGCTATATATACTTGTATTGGAGCTAGTGAAGGGACCGCTGCTTAGACATAAGGGTAAAGCCCACATCTCTTGAAAAAAGCAATGTGATTCTTACCAGTTGAACTATGATAAATGCAGCAACAAGAAGGAGACCGGGTCTTTCTGTGTAAGACCATCCCCTGGAGCGAGTCACAAAAATGAGAGCTTGGCTGATGGTGCTGACTTGGAGATATACAGCAGATGCTAGCTGTTGGTTTATCGCCTTGGACACTTTATGGTCGGACATATTGAAGTGATGCTTATTGAAGTCCTTGACACCGAAATGTTTCTGTCAGAAAGAAGATGGAAAGCATCAGTTACTGGTTTTTTATTAGGAACACCAAAACATGACTTATTTTAGCGTAATGTATCAATTAGTATTTTAATAATCATGCGTCTCAATTAGTTGCTATGCAGGAAGCATACCGCAAAGAACTTAGTTTCATAGGCCATCCAGAAGAATACTACAGTCATGATGGCAAGGTAACTGCCCATGACGATTCCAGTAGCGAAGATTTCACTCAGCTTCCAGCTATCTGGAATTGGTGATGGCCTGACTCTGTCTTTGGATATGGTCATTATCGTACCTAATAGAAGATGCCATGCCATGCACATATTAGGAGATTATATTGAAGATAACTGCCCGCATTGTAGGCATTGAGCGGATGGACAGGAGAAGCTACAAGAGCGACAGTTCTGACCATCGTTGAGGATGGCAATGATGAGAACCATGAAAGGTGGGAAACTGAACCTCCAGAAAACATTGAGTAACGTAAATCCTAGCTGTTAGATAAGCCCACTGGTCAGTATAAAAACATGACAGAATTTTGTGGAAGCAACGTCTGGAAGCCAAGCAGGATAGGATAACTTACAACAATACGGATAGTGATAGACACTGCATATATCTGAAATGTGAGGAAAAACAAAAGAAACATGAAGGCACTAGAAGTGATTGGATACCTCGAGCCAGAATCAAAAAGTTGTTAAATAAAATGGTGATTGAAAGAGTTGATCCAGTTCCAGTAAAAAAGATTTCATTACCGTGTAATTCTTCATCCGCTGAAAGATTGCACGACTAGTTAAGACAGCACTAATGATGACACTGAGTCCAGGCTCTGTGAGAACTATATCAGAAGCACCGCGAGCAGCATCAGTTGAATCAGCAACAGCAATGCCTATATCTGCTACTTTCAGTGCAGGTGCATCATTGACCCCATCACCCGTCATTCCAACAATGTGCTTCTTCGCTTGTAATCGCTTCACGATCTCAAATTTGTGCTCTGCATAGAGCAAAATATGCTAAGCTTGGGATCATCCTATTAAATTTATAACATGATGTGACGTGCTGTGTTTACCAGGAAATACACCAGCAAAACCGTCAGCTTTCTCGATGAGCTCATCAACCTGAAATGAGATATCCTTATTTTCACCGAGCAAAGATGAAGATGGATACATATTTGTGCCCATGCCGAGACGTCTTCCTGTCTCCTTAGCAATTGCAAGTTGGTCACCTGAAACAAAGAAGAGAGACATTGCTCAAAATATTTATCTACTTTTACGAGTAAGAAAATCATTGATTTCTGAGAACATGTAGCAGTTGTAACTACTAACTAGGGAACTTCTGTTGAATAAAGTAGGCTTAATAAATGTAAATTGGATCAGAAACTCGGGCGGGAGGAGAAAAAAAAAAGGTCATGGTGAAGACCTGTAATCATCTTAACACTAACACCGAGATCTAGGGCTCGTCTAATAGTTTCAGCACTGTCATGGCGAGGCGGGTCAAAGAGGGGGAGGAGACCGACAAATTCCCAGGGCCCCCCAGGACTATCTTTGGTACCAACCGGTACTTCCTGTGGAACAAGATGCAAGACAACTTCAATCCGTCAATAAGGAATTGGGAAATTGGAACTCAAGTAAGCATGATGGAGTTCTTTCCAAGAATAATCACCTGACGAGCAACGGCAAGGGACCGAAGCCCACGTTCTGCAAATTTATCGATTGTTGAGTGCACCCGTTTTTCGATCTCGGCTTTGTTCCATGCCAGGTTGAGAATCTAAATTTTCACACGAAAAAGAATCTGATTGTTAACAGCATATACATAGAGCTCTTTTTAACCTAGATTCAGAACAGAAACTGTCATGTACGAAGTACCTGTTCTGGGGCACCTTTGCTCACCCGGTGCTTATTACCACTCTTATCAATGTATGTAAGCGCTGTCCTCTTATCGGTCGGATTGAATGGAAGAAAGTGGACTTCTGTGATTCCGGTTCGTGCCTTATTAATAAGAAGAAAGGGCTTAATCGGATTTATGTTGATAAAGCACTCTTTTGGATTACAAGGTGCTTACGAGAATGTAACTTTCACCATGGAGAAAGAGTGAGATGGGAGGACATGCCTACAGGAAAAATAAGCGAGTCATTGCATTGAGTTATTAGGCAATTGCCCCAAATACCTCCTTTGGATCAGCCAACATTGACACAATCGCGGCATCAATAGCATCTTGATTCTCCAGCCTTGAAGCTCTAGCAGCCATCAACACAACTGTATCCTTTTCAACATCTTTAGCAAGAACCTGCACAAATGCAATCAGTTTAGTATTGGAATCGTCCAAAAGAAGCGCATTCCTTGGGCATGAAAACATAGGAAGAGCAACTTACGAAAATTTAAAGTCTCAAATGTGGTACCTCTATCAGATTCTTGTCAACAGTAAGTTTGTTGAGTGTGAGAGTGCCGGTTTTGTCACTGCAAAGCACATCCATCCCAGCCATTTCCTCAATAGCTGTCATTCTCTTTGTAATGGCACCCTACAAGTAAGAGAAGCAATTTACTTAAATGCAAGAACAGTTATCTCCAGAAACATCACATACTAATATGATCGCTCAATGTTTTACAAACCTGTTGAGATAGGCGATGAGAACCGATGGCCATAGTGACAGAGAGAACAGTTGGCATAGCAATTGGGATCCCACCGATAAGTAGAATGAGGAGGTTATCGATACCATCACGGAATCCTCTATTTTGAAGGCCAAATATTACGACGATTTCAATGAACATCCCCACAGCGATCGAGCAAATGCAGAAGTTTCCGATTGCTGTTAGAACCTGAAATCACAGAAACAAATGATGTCTATTACAAAAACAAAGTGCAAAATTCTCAGCGATTAAGTGCGGCTTTCATTCTGCGAAGAAATGTTCCAAATGGTTCAATCAATGTGAATTTATTTAACTTGTACTAAAAGTGAAGGTTTTTTTGTGCACGGTGTATAATCTTGGTCAGTTCCCTTGCAACCAATAACACATTAAGTACGATAATGAGCCAAAAGCCTCCGGCACAAACCTGCTGAAAGTGGCCAACGTGTGTTGTGGTTTCAACAAGATGAGCTGCCTTGCCGAAGAAGGTATGCACTCCAGTGGCTATAACAACTGCTTCAATCTCACCTTGTTTGCAGGTTGAACCTGAGTAAACTCCATCACCAGGATTTTTTGTCACTGGAAGCGACTCTCCTGTGAGAGCGGACTGAAAGAGAGACAATGCAATGAATTAACCCCACCTTAGAAACAACTGATGAATAATTTTCGTTTTCATATTTTGAATTTCCATCAAGACGAACGACTTCAGGCACATCCTTTTCTAATGCTAGCCATTTGTTAATAATAACCCTCTTGTTGACTGTGGAGCACTCCAGGATAGCTTTGTACCTGATCAATCTTCAAAGGATCTCCTTCAAGCAATCGAGCATCAGCGGGAATGATGTCACCAAGCTTGATACTAACAATGTCCCCTGGAACAACACCGAGGCATCTTCTTCACTCCATTTTCCATCTCTTAAAACCTGAAGGACACAGCCAGGTTTGAGTGGAGCAACAAGGAAAAAATAATGTGGAAAAATCAGTCGACTGTTTATTATTAAGATTCATGATAAAAGTGAGTATCAAAACCTTAGCTTTTGGAGCCAACCGAGCCATAAGGGCTGCGGCAGCATTTCCAGCATTATTTTTCTTCAATAAAGCTGATTGTTGAGTTGATTACGAGCAAAGCAATGATGCCCAGAAAATCAGGGTAATCCCAGCCCTTTTTCTGCATTAAGAATGAAACTCAGAGTCAGAAAAATATATCTACCTTTGTTGATTGTGTATGCTTTTTCGAAGATCCTATGAACATACCCCTCCATGTGCTATTGCTATGGCCATAATTGCGGCAGCTTCCATGACCCATGATAGAGGATTCCACATAAAGCCCAAAAACTTCAGTAACTTACTTTCCTGTAGAGGTAGTTCATAATACCAAAACTTGTTTAAAAAAAAGAACCCACTAGTAAGTGATCTTAAGTTGCCAAATTAGAGAAACACAGAGGCCAAGAAAAGGACCTCTTTCTCTTCAAGTTTGTTATATCCAAACACCTCAAGCCGCGTTTGAACCTCATCAGAGCTAAGACCTTCTTTCGTACACTTCAACTTTTCAAAGACTTCTTCCACGGGGATGTTCTCCTGCCAAATGTGGATTCGCCATTAGCTAATGGGCATCTATACCACAGATTTCTGATGAGCATTTTCGCATGGTTGTTTCTTAATAGAATAACTCATATATCATCAAAGTAGACATTATCTACTGAAGAGATATTTAAGCTTGGGAAGAGTTGAAATTCGAGTATTATAGCTCACTTCTTTTATCCTCACCCTGGGAGAAAGAGCAAATTATAAAAATTTGGCGGAGGGCTCTTACATGAAGTGTCGCATGATATTCGTGTTGCAAATTGATATGACTATCAAGAAACACATGAATATCAGCACAACTACCGAAACACAAACTAGTTTGCCTTAAGCCATTTTCAACAAACAAAGAAGACTTGAAATTCTGATCTATTTCAATAATGCAGATCCCAGACAATATTGACACTCACCAGATCAACGGTTTCCTTGCTGATAGCTTCGAGTGCGATTGTAATCTTATCCATTGTGCAAACCCTGATTCAACTTCAACCTGCCGATTACAGTTCATCATCTGATCATCTAAACCCGTTTGCAACCACAAGGACTAATGACCCCTCAATCTTAATCTACAAACAAAAGGACGAACTGCGTGGAAAATGTAATATGGGTCCAACAATTACTGAAATTGTTCAAAATGAACAAAGCACCACCCGGCAAAGAGAATGCATAATGTAATATGAGTCCTCCAACGATTACTGAAATCGTTCAACATGAACAAAAGCATCACCCGGCAAAGAGAATGCATAACATGCAGGAAGAAAGTAGTGAAGAGATCGTGGTGGTTCATCAGTTCCACAAGTCAGCCAAATTGAAATGGATTCTCCTTGTGTCATTCCGTCAAATATATAATCAATCTATTGGTAATTGCATTATGCCAAGTCCTTTTATAGCTCGAAGAAGATAAAATTCATTGCCCTTTCCCACTTTTGATCATCGTATGGATCACAAGCCTCGAGTGCCCCTATCATGCACATAGTTTTGGTGTCATCAGATTGAGTTTATGCTACAATCGATATACATCTCCTCATTCCCAAACCACACAAAACATCCTAAACCCACAAAAACTGCATTATAAGAAAGTAAAACCAAGAGACACTGAAATCCCACACAAGGAAACACTACAAGGATGAAACCAGATCCTCATTATTATGCGTAGTGAACATCCATGAACATAGAGCATCCCAAAAGAAACAAGCGTAATAAGTCTTTACCTTGGAAAACTCTTGAAATGGCCACCAGAGGCCAAGTTTTTGGTGTGAGAGCAAAAGCCAAGAGTGTGGTGGCTTCTTCAAGATTGGTGGGGGGGGGTGGGTGGGTGGGGGGTGGGGGTGGAGAGAGAGAGAGCGAGTGCTTGCATTTGAAAGGCATGGAACGAGTTGATATATGTACAAACTGCAAGAACAAAGCAAGTGTCAGGGAAAAAAAGAGGAAAGATTTCATATGCCAGTAAGAATAAGGAAGGTACAACAAAGTGCAAAGAGAGTAATGTCCATGAGGAACAAGACAGCGATGAAGCTTGTGCAACTCCGTCACAGAGCATAAGGGGTTGTTTCCAATGGCTCTCTGATGCTCACAATCCGGATTTTGACACAGGTTTCCATCACACTTCACAAGTACACAAGAAAATCTCAAACAAGGGACAAAATTCTTAAATTTTCTCTCGCCTCTGCTTATTCATGTCATGACGACAACGAAGCTTGTACGGCCTTGTGCCACGCCAGTCTAGTTTAGGCTTTGTTGTTTTTGGCCTGGAGAGAGAGAGAGCGAGTGCTTGCATTTGAAAGGCATGGAACGAGTTGATATATGTACAAACTGCAAGAACAAAGCAAGTGTCAGGGAAAAAAAAGAGGAAAGATTTCATATGCCAGTAAGAATAAGGAAGGTACAACAAAGTGCAAAGAGAGTAATGTCCATGAGGAACAAGACAGCGATGAAGCTTGTGCAACTCCGTCACAGAGCATAAGGGGTTGTTTCCAATGGCTCTCTGATGCTCACAATCCGGATTTTGACACAGGTTTCCATCACACTTCACAAGTACACAAGAAAATCTCAAACAAGGGACAAAATTCTTAAATTTTCTCTCGCCTCTGCTTATTCATGTCATGACGACAACGAAGCTTGTACGGCCTTGTGCCACGCCAGTCTAGTTTAGGCTTTGTTGTTTTTGGCCTGGAGTTCGAACCTCGTTGAAGGAGGGTCATAGATTCATCCTTTTAACAAGGCAGGCCAAATTTTTTTTTCCCAAAAGTAGAATTTCACGTCCAATATTTCCTTTTTAGGAGATCAACCTGTACATTTTGATCAATCTAATGCATAACTTCGAACATTTTTAATAAGATTTGAGTGGCTAGATCATGCTAAACACGTTGTTGGCGTGTATTAAGGTCAATTAGAGATAAAAACACCGTTCCTCACCAAAGCAAGACATTTTACTGGGACTTTAGTATCCCCTTACAGGATTCATATAGCATAGTTTGAGTTAGTCACATATACACATTTGCATACATGTTCCCACGTAGATGGGTTCTCTGCGACATCACAATTATTTGACTAGCCTTTCAAGGCATCAATGTGGATCTGGATCGAAGTTGTCATTAGTTGTGTATCTACTTCTCAATTAGATAATTTTCGAGCTATCTAGATATTGGTTGTTACAGAAGCGCACAATTGGATAATGCATTTCAGAATAGTTTGGGAATATTTGTTCTTTCAATAATAATAATAGTAATAATAATAATAATAATAATAATAATAATCATCATCATCATCATATCTTATGCTTTTGCCACTTTTGCTCGTGTAAAAAAAAAAAGGAAGGCAAAATAATACGTGAGTTTCTTATTTTTCTGTCTGGAGTTCGTAACTTTCCCTGCGACAGCACCAATGTCATTGGACAAATCAAAATCTCTTGCTTTCACCTACTTTTGGCTTATTGTGAGGAAGAAGGGAGGCGATTATGTGAGCCGATGGTTTGCAAAGCTGACCCAAGATAATACAAGAGAGAGGGTATCGGACGTATGAAGAAAGTTCCATGAGAACATGGACAGAAATGGGAATCGACGAGATCTGTCTTTTGGTCTTAGCCCTTTGGAATCGCGTTCAAGAACCTGTCTGTCCCGAGCGTTTTGGCAATTCCAAGTCTGATTCGATCGTACCCAACAATGCAACAGCATTGGCTTTTACTCTAGATAAATTAAAAGGGGGGCCAGGCCGTCGCATCTTTCATTTCAATTTACAGCTTGCGAAATAACTGAATGACTCCCGATCGACATGTTCATGAGATGGAACGGATTAATTTATGTCGCCGAGGGATGCGGAATCGAAGATGGGATCATTAGCATAACCAAATCGAGGGTGTTGTGAGAGGATCAAATCGCACTTGGTGAACATTTTTGCATTATAGTAATTATCTCCCGGCGGAACCTTTTATCAAGAGGGAAAAGAAATATCATCCAGCATAGTGTTAATTCTTATGGACAGCAAGCAAATCGGATATGAACCAACTTCATCTAAGCGACAAGAATGTTTGACTTTTGCATTGAAGGGGGGGACTATCTTCTCTTCTAATTGGCTTTATCAAGATTGATAAAAGGGTACTAGCAATTGCGTTATTCTTTTCTCTCGGCAGAAAGTATCTCTCTATTAGGTTTTTTAAGTTGAATATTTCATGTTACTGCATGGAGATTAGTCTTATAAGAGCTATCGAGCCTGAGAAAACATTCATTTCTAACAAGTCATCAGGACACGCCCCAATTATTGGTTGCCGTGTCCAAAAGGCACGAGCTGAGGAGTTGCGCACGCGGGAAGAACGTGGGCATACTGTATACACCAAGCCCACAAAAAAGGGCTCAATGGATAGACCAAATCAATCCTAACGAGTCCCGTTCTGACTCCGCCAAATCAAAACTCTCTAAGACATTCTAATCAAACAAAGATAACCTAGAATAGTGCCACAAATCCGTGGCCATTATTGCATAGAGCATTAGTCCATGATGCGAACCTCAAAAAATCCCTAAGTAAGAACATTTGTTAGTAAACTTGATAAATCATAAGTGGAAATAATATGGTTATTTCACATTAATTTGAAGTGACGAAATTACACATCATATACTTACTCTATGAAGAGCATGAGGAGGATCGAATTGTTATAAAGAAGTTGCATCAAGTCATCCCGTTTGTATTTTGGTGTCGATTGATTGTGAAACAAAGAAGCTGGAAGCGAATTGATGAAGAGAATATAATAAAAATCTATCCACATAATTGATATTAGAAAATTAAAGCATAATTGAACTATTAAAATTGAAAATAGAAAATGTCATGCTAAAAGCGTAATCAAGCAAATAATACTTAGAAACTAAATTAGATATTGTAATTTAAAAAAAATGTAAAAATGAGTAAAAATAGATAATAACTGACATTTAAACAAGAAAATATTATATAGTTATACTAAAGACAATCTAGAAAATGAAACTAATTAAAACTATTCCTAATGAAAATACACATAAAATCATGAGAAGTGAAATATTTCACCAAATCTCGAGCATAGGTAGCTTAAATTATGACAAGTCACGTGTCTCATCGAGATTTGATCTATAGTGAAATATGCTTTTCGATGGAGAAAGTAAAAAAACTAGACAAACATTTAAGAGATGACATTGCAATTATGTGACTAAAAATGGAAAATAAGTTCAATGTTGTAAAATGATAAGAAGTGTGATTTTAACGCCACTTTGGGAGATTTTTTTTTTTTTTTCCGATGCTCATAATAATGGCTGTCGAATTATGAAGCCCGGCTCAAATAAACTGGTCTCTAGTGGGCTTTGTACTGATGCCTCTGTCTATGAACTTGTCGACGGCCCAGTCAAAGCTGGAAGACTATTTGTCACCCCTTCTTTTGGTCATCGGAGTTTAAATTTTTTTTTGGTCTGAATGTTTGTAAAAAAAAAGGCTATAATGGATGATCAAAAAATGGCCAGTCATAGGATCATCATGCTGAATTGTGTGTGAAATGATTAATCAAACTCCCATGGGATATTCGTGATCTTTCATTTGACTTATGCTACTAGACATCAACCCGCCTGATGCGCGTGATTTGAATAAATAATTAAGAAAAAGGGAAATTAGATTAGTGCTTTCAGGTTGATTAGATGGATGATTATGTTCAAAACGCTCAATAACCTAGCCAGCCTAGAAAAACCTATCAAAATCCTTTAGTGGTGGAAAAGGTCAAAGGCCCGTCTTTACAAATTCTTCGACGGATTTTAACCTTTAAATATTTAGTGAAGAATTAAAACAGATTCTTTTCGAATACCTAGTCCAATATATTTAACGAACATATGAAATTAATCCAGGTCAGAATAAGCTATTTATCAATCATCTTAATTATTAGTCTTTAACAAATTCTCGTAGCAAAATTCTATACTTAAAAATAGAGGCTTGACATGATTTAGTGAGTAAGAAGGGTGTGATAACACATATCTCGTTCAATATCGTATTTATCGCGGAAATAAATGCCGAATGATTTCTTAGTGGTAAATTAGAAATCTTTGATGATCTTCCTCTCTTTTTTCATGCAGAATATGCAATCAACATTCATACTTAATTTCCATTTGAATTTTGAAAAAAAAAATCTATGTGGTAATATAAAGGAAAAATAATACAAATGATTCATAAACTTTGATCTATTATATAATATTGTCCTTGAACTTTATATCATTCAATGTGGTCTTTAGACTTTGGTTTATGTTCAATTTAGTCCATAAACTAACATTAAATATTTTCATATAATTTAGGGACAACATTGTACATTTAACCAATGTTCAAGGACCATTATCTAGCTATCCCTAATATTAAAAACCTACATGGTGTCTTTAGAGACTTTTTTGAATATGCTTTAGAATGGCCCAAAGAAATGCATCATATTATGTAAGCTTACACACATCAAAATAAGTTCAACGATAAATAAAAGAATTTAGTTTCATGATATTTATCTTTTAATTAGTCAGAATATTTGGATAAATAAAATATGTTTACTCAATATCGGCTACGAAATTAAAAAAATCGACACATACCTTTAATTCAAATCAGCTATGAATAAAAGCAATTAAACACGTCAAATGCGACAATTAATTCTGGCTTACACATCAGCATTCAAATGTGGCTAACGTGATACCAATGGCGTGTTATTATTGGTAGATGCCGCAATGTCATAATTTATATACACAGTTTCATGCCACATGGCGCAACGAGAACCGTTCATAACCTCTCTTTGTTGAGAGTCCCGACAAATCATTTTCCTACAATAAGGAGAAGGCCTTTCCGGCGATTGAAAGTCCTATATCTCATCGTTAGAGACAATTTCTTAAGGAGAAATTTGTAATACCATATTGATATAGACGTTATAATACAATGTGACGAGCACAACAAATTTCTTTCATGGGCGGCACTAATCAAGTGCCAATTTTTTTTGGTCGAATCAAGTGCCATTTAAGAAGGATTCAGCCACCCATTTGGCCCTTCTGCTCATGCGCTATGTCATCTTATAATGAAAGATAGAACGTACACTACCTATACAAAGGAAATTTTACACTAACAGTTTTGTCTATACTTGTTATGAGATTTATAATTGCCGACTTTTAAAATTGATAATGTATAAAAATGCTTGTGTAAATTTTTTTACACTAAGTGTGTACGTTATAATTCTCTTAATTTGCATGTTCTTATAGGAACTTTAAAATTTCACAATCATGTTATTATCCATGATTAATATCGCGAAAAGCTCCAAGCTAATATATTTGTAATAAATTTACTCCCAATAACTTTTTTTGGCCGTAAAAACTCCCAAACCGGTATACTTGTGATAAATTTACTCTAAAACTAATTTTTTGACTACAAAAAATCTCAAATTAGTACATATGTGATAAATTAACCATCTGTCGATTTCTATTACATTAGATTAATACCATGAAAAATCATAAACTAATACACCTGCAATAAACAGATGGTAAAACCCCAAACCGTACACCCGTTAACTATCACGTGCCATCCATCTCAATAATTTGATATTAAAACTTAATGAAGATTAACGGAGAATAAATTCATTATAGGTGCATCAATTTGGAATTTTTTGTGATTAAAAAATTAATTTGGAGTAAATTTATCATAAATATATCAATTCAAAATTTTTCGTGATGATAATCATATTATCTCCATTGTTCTAAAGGGGACAGGCTTTATTCACTTTTTTTTTCCTTAGTTAAATTTAGCTCTTTTGGGTCAACCAGCATGTGAGGTATTTGACAATCGAAGGCGGGATATATGAAAACGATATCAATTCAATATTTATTTACCTAGACTGGATTCACGACCTCCTTTTTCTTTGCCTTTCCCCAATTTTATCAGACTTATCTCTGCCTCCTTTTTTCTGGTCTGAATCTAATGACTCTTCAGTGTTGGACCTTTTCCTTTATGGCCAAAACTCTGGAGTTGGACCGACCTTAGTGAAGTTGCGTATTGCCAAGAATTTTAGTGTGAAAAAGTTTGAAATTTTAAACCACGCATTCATCAAATGGATTATAAATTCAAATCTCCTTTATTTGTCTCCTTTATTATATATTCACATGTTTAATCTTAGCTAAAGTTAATTGCGTGGAAATATCTTAATTAATATGTAACATACAATAAAGCACATTGCCTTATTTAATCACGAATGCGTATTGTATTTATTTCGAGTATAGGTTGGTGAACAGGTAGGGGCAAGAACAATATGAAGTTCGCACTATTCATTTGATTGGAGCCCTTCAAAGAAAAATCAATTCCGATTCGCTCACTCACCATGATCTTCACTTATTCTATAGGCAGGGGTTGGCAATGTCAATGTATCCACTAACATTATGAACCCATGTTCAAGTTTCGTTTATTTCGAGAAAAATTAATGATTTAGAAAATATTTTTTCTAAAAATTAATTGCTTATATTGCTTGAATTAATCGGTTGATAAAAAATATTTTCATTATCGACAACAATTTATATCTAAACAATAATATCATATACGATGAAAATTTTTTTGTTTATTTATTTTTGTAAACAATACAAATAATTATTTTTAGAGAAATATTTTTTGAATCATTCAATTTCTGCGAAGCATATCCATTCTTAAATTTTTAAAGATGGTGCCCTAGAGTTTAAACCCCAACCCTTGACTCAGAGATCAAACGAGAGAAGGCTCGTGTTTTTTCAAAGAAAATTTTCGGGTTTGGTTGGTGAAACTGTCCCGTCCTTGCTTTGTGAAAGTTGGTAAACGTTCATGTGATTTAACTCCCTCTTGACTCAATAGTTTTGAACTTCATCGATCCATAAAAACCCTAACATAAAATTAAGTTCCTTTCAAGGTCGCTCGTTAGATGCGTGTGATCCCTCAATATGTTCACGTTCCTTCAAGGAATGACCTCAGTATCACTAAGAAGTCATCAAAACCCTACATCAACCGCACTCCACGGGCAGAGATTATGTGCTTTTCAATAGATTTTTTCCAGGCCTAGAAGTATAAAATATGTTAGTCCCAAGTTTATAAATTAGGTGGTGACGACTGATGACCGATGAGTGATGACTTCCTTTAGCATCTTTCGTTAAAAAAGAGAGGATGTCATGATAACTGTGACTTAACAGCATGAGACAATATTGTTTTTTCCTTGAACTAATGACGGTGAGGAGGATCTTTTGCAAAGTCAACAGATGCATTTCTTTCGGAAACTTTTGACTTACAATAGATGATATAATCATTACTATACTAACTTTTTATTATCTATTCATCTTTAGTTAGAAAATCACATTAGTAGTATTCAGAATTGTTCATTAATACAATATAAAATATTGCTCATTATTGGCCCGTCTCTTAACAAAATAGAGCCTTTTAGAAAATTAATTTGTCTAACGAATTACTTTATGCTTGGGGGTAATGTAGTCCCAAGCTTATAAATTCGGTCGTGACGATCGATGACCAATGAGCGATGGCTTTCTTTAGCATCTTTCGTTAAAAAAAAAAAAGGGAGGATGTCATGATGATCGTGACTTAACAGCACGAGACAATATTATTTTTTCCTTGAACTAATGACAGTTTAGCAGGATCTTTTGCAAAATCAATAGATGCACTCCTTATGGAAACCTTTGACTTACAATAGATTATATAATCATTACCATACTGACTTTTTATTATCTATTCATCTTTAGTTAGAAAATTACATTAGTGGTATTTGGAATTTTTCATTAATACAGTATAAAATATTGCTCATTATTGACTCGTATCTTAACAATATAAACTTTTTAGAAAATTAATTCGTCTAGAGAATTACTTTATGCTTGCGGGTAATACTTATTGAGGAGATCAACAAAATCATCCTCGAAAGTTGGGCTACCGACTCACATGGAAAA
Source organism: Eucalyptus curtisii (assembly GCA_017140595.1). NCBI lineage: Eukaryota > Viridiplantae > Streptophyta > Magnoliopsida > Myrtales > Myrtaceae > Eucalyptus > Eucalyptus curtisii. Next base: position 20,714,191 of record CM029497.1, read on the forward strand.
ATAACCTTCTAGATTGATGGTGATTAGAAAATATAATTGCGAAGGATCTCGGCTTACTTTATCGTCGTAACAGGTGTCTGATTTCATTGATTGACATCCTAGAGTTAGTCAAAATGTCTCCCTTGTGTTTTAATATATATGCATTGAGCTTTAGTGATGGCGATCGTGGTATCAAGTCAGCACTCTGCCACGTACACGAAAAATTCTCTTCTCTCCAGGAAGATGAGAAAATATTAATCTCGCATGCAGGTGTTTCAGATTTGACTTTTTCCGTAAGAATTTGATTAGGGAGGGAGCGGGAGTTGAATAACGACGTGCATGATAACATTTTTATTTTTCTATTTCTAAAATAGACTTATATTCCGAAAATAGATTTGGAACATAAATCATAAGCTAAATTTTTTAGTTTTTCTATTTTTTGAACATAAATGAGAAATCAAAACTTTCCACATCGTTGAATCTCGTCATCATCCATTGCCCACCCGCCACCTGTGGGACACCGGACACTAGCGGCCCACCACCGGCCCCGACCGCCGGCCACTGGACTCCGGCCGCTTGTTGCCGACCGCCGGACACCGAATGCCTGCTGGTCGTTGGCCGCTCATCGCCAACCGCTGGACGCCGAAGGACCACCACTGACCACTAAACGTCCATTGCTGACCACTCGTCGCTCGCCACCAGCCACTGGATGTCGGCTGTTCACCACCCGCCGTCGGACTCCGACCACTGGCCACCGTCGCCAGTTGCCGAACTCCAGAAGTTGGACGCTGAACGCTGGCCATCGGTCGTTGGACGTCGAACGCCAGTCACTAGATGCCAAACTCCAGATGTCAGACGCCAATTGCCGGCCGCCGAATGCCGGATGCCGAACATCAAACTCCAGACTTCAGCCACCCGCCGCCGGACGCCGGCCGTCACCACTTCTAGAAATAAAAATTTTATTATGTTATCAAACGAATTTTTATTTTAGAAATAAAAATTTTGAATCGTTTTCAAATGCGTTTCTTTGCTTAGAAACTCTTCCATAGAATAAAAATTGATTTATGTTCCATAAATTTTGTCGTGCGCTCTTTAAACCAACGATTTCCCCTGTGTACTTTAGGCGCCGATTTCTTTCATTTCACGGATAGGACATGACTGTACTGGGAAAAGGAAGAAGAATTTAATGCGCTCGTCCCATCGTTTTTGAAGTCATTCTTTTTCTTTGGGATATGTGCAACACAAGTCTAAAACTTACAAGGAAAGTGCAATTGAGTCCTAAAACTTACAAAAAGTGCAATCAAGTCCTAAAACTTGTCAACTTGGTTCAATTGAGTCCTAAAGTAAACACCGTCAGATTTACTAACGGAAAATGCTGACGTGGCGCTGACGTGGCATTTTAAATTATTTTTTATTATACACGTGGCTTTTAACATTATTTTTATTCTTGTTTAAATTAGATTTAAAAACAGAAAATGAAAAGCACATGTAGGTGACCTTGACTTAAAGTGGTTTGCACGTGGTTGGTAAAATTCTAATGGATGCCTTCGGTTTCTAAATTGAAAATCCTCCGACACCCCACTCAACTGTACTAACCCTAGTAGTTAATCTCTTTATACGTTACTGATACGAACAAGAACAAACGTTGGTACAATATAGCCTCAAGATTAACTTGTGTTGTACAGATTGCATGTGACATATCCAATATGCATGATTTGGTCTCGTCGATCGATAACTAGGGTTTCTTCATTATTACGCCGTTTGAAATTAATCAACAAGCAACGAATTACTCTCTCTCTCTCTCTCTCTCTATATATATATATATGAGAGAGAGAGGGTCAAATGGGGGAGGAGACTTTGCTTGTTTTAAGAGAAGACTTTGACTAATTTGGTTTGTGGCTCGTAATTAATTGCGCAATCGCATTAACTTCAGGGTGTGGCAAAAACCATTTACTGGGAACAAGAGAAAAAAAAAAATCCGTTCTCGAGATTCTAAAGATCTTGCTTGTCTTTGTAGTTCACATTCGCCCCCACGTAATGCCAAGATTCGTGTCCTTTATAGCCCTCTTTGACTCTGTCCATACTAGAAATTCCTGGTGTATATTGAACTATCTAGTCTTAATACTTGGTCCCCGTTGATCGTAGCGATAGGCACCACTCCATTTTGTGAATTCCACTACATGACTCTACAAGCCATTAGCTGGTTTGAATTCATTTTAGGAAGATTGTTGAAAAAAAGGTGCTCGGACACTTGTTAAGTTTTATTTAATGTGCTTTAATAATTTAAGATTTTGCACTTTCAAATAAGTGATTTCATTAAAATGTGTAATTATTTTCCATTTTTAATGGGTCTTGGAAAATCCTTATTTCCACTTTTTAATTAACCTAACTAGCATCCTAAAAGCACTTATTAACAAGACTCTTCATTTTAATCATTTTGAAGATCATGTTTGTGCTATTAACTAATTTGTTCGGATTCCCAAATTAAATGTTCACATGACTTGTCTAATTAAATGAGTCGTGTGGAGTCGAACAATCATGACATGGCCTATATTGACCAATTCACTTTTACTTGCAACTTTTTTTCCTTTAATAACGATCACGATAGTCCAAATGATTATAATATATTGACATAGCTTAGTTTAACTTATGTAACTCAAAAAATTTTCTAACTTTAGATATTGTATTGAATAAATGAATTTTCCTTGTTTTCATACTTTTTTCCTGAACTTACTTTATTTAATGTAAGTAATCACTTTTAGCACATGAATTCTGTGAATCACAGCCCTGTAAAACTAGATGTTATACTAAAGAAGCTATTGTGGTCATGTTAAAGAAGCCACCCTATATTCATACAGGTCTATAGCATTAACATCACTTAAAATAGCATTAACATGACTTAAACACGGCCCATGTGTGACCATCAGATTTAAATTGCCGCCTTTATCTTATCATATCGGTTGTAATTTTATTGAATATACAATATTAAATAAAAGTGACCCTCATGTAAATTGTCACCTCTTTTTCTTCGTAAGGTACCAACGTTATATGAAAGATTTTTCCTAACTTTAGAACCATCCCAATATGGACACCTATTCCATGTTGCTGCGTTTTCAAATTACTTAAACAAGCGCTAACATATCAACGGATTCTATATACACATAAAATATCTTCATAATCTGCATGATAAGGATGAACAAATACCCTACAAAATGCCATCTTGGACTCGCCCCTTTGTTTGCTTGTTATCGACAAAACCAGATAATCTAACCTAATTTTCTTACAAGTTCCGTGAACGTGCGAGTGGGCTGGTCTCTTGGGCAACGACGCACCTTCCGCGGGACTACTACATCACCGTCAGAAACAGCTTCTCTTCCATTGTGCATGTCTTTTCTGACTCCACGCAGAAGCTTGCTGCTGTTGATAGTTCGCTTATCAGACTAGGAGAAAAGTACCGGCAATAGACGGCCAACTTTTCCGGGTCAACCGAAGACCAGGGAACTTCAAACAGTACGAGCCCAGTCATCAGGACAAGGGAAGGAAAAGAATATGATGGGCATGGAAAATTATCCGACGACTGGACTCACTCGCAGAGACGGCAATGTGGAAGAAGAGGACGACGACCGAACCTCTGGCTGCTCCAAGACCCGATCGATCGAGTATTCATGTCTATCAACCACTAACAATATCAAAGTGGCGCCCGCCATTGGGGTGAAATGGTGAGATATATAGATCAATCTACATTATGAGCGGCGGGGTCTCTAGTCACGAAAGTGTGATTTTTTCTTTTATTTTCTTATTTTTTGGGTAATCTTTGGTCACGGAAAAGCCTAATTTGTGGTCAAGGAACCTCTGGTCAACAACTAATCTTGGGGTTTTTCGTTCAACTCTTTGCTTAACTTCCCTTTCTTTTGTAAGAAGTTGGTGAAGACCGTGGAAGATGGATGATAAGCTTTCGGGAGAAGTGCCAAAAAAGTCCTAAACCTTTTGGCTTTGTGCCGATTTAGTCCTAAACCTTTTTTTGGTGCCGATTTAGTCCTAAACCTTTTTATGTTGTGCCAATTTAGTCCTTTCCGGCCAAAATTGGCCAAATTTTGCTAACTGGACGCCGGCCGGCTGACGTGGCATGATCGGCGCTGACGTGGACAACTTTTAATAATTTTTTAATAATTTTTTTATTTTTTATTTTTTATTAATTTTTTTCTTTTTCGTTTTTCTTTTTTTTTTTTTCTTCTCATCTTCTTCCTCCAGCCGGTCGCCGGAGCTCGACGACCGGCCAGAGGCGACGGCTGGCGAGGTCGACCTCAACCTCGCCGGCCACCTCGCCAGTGGCCGCGAGGGCGGCCTCGCGCTGGGCGGCGCGGGTCGACCCTCGCCCTCGCCCAGATCCGACGAGGGCGAGCCTCGCCCGCCTGGGGCCGCAAGGCCGCCCTCGAGGCCTAGGCTGCGAGGCCGAGCCGGCGGGGCTCGCCCTCGCCCGGCCATGGGCGAGCCTCGCCGCCCAACCCGAGGCCACCCTCGCGGCCGCGGCCACCGGCGAGGTGGCCGGCGAGGTCGAGGTCGACCTCGCCGGCCGTCGCCCTCGCCGACCCGGGCGAGGGTCAACCCTCGCCCTCGCCGGATCCGGCGAGGGCGAGCCTCGCCCGCCTGGTGCGAGGCCGCCCTCGAGGCTTGGGCGGCGAGGCCGAGCTGGCGGGGGTCGCCCTCGCCAGCCATGGGCGAGCCTTGCCGCCCTCGCGGCCGCGACCACTGGCGAGGTGGCCGGCGAGCTCGACCTCGACCTCGCCAGCCGTCGCCTCTAGCCGGTCGCCGAGCTCCGGCGACCGGCTGGAGGTAGAAGATGAGAAGAAAAAAATAAAAATAATAAAATATTATTAAAAGTTGTCCACGCCAACGCCGATCAGGCCACGTCAGTCAGCCGGCATCCAATCAACAAAATCCGGCCAATTTTGGCCGGAAAGGACTAAATTGGCACAACAAAAAAAGGTTTAAGATTAAATCGGCACCAAAAAAAGGTTTAGGACTAAATCGGCACAAAGTCAAAAGGTTTAGGACTTTTTTAGCACTTCTCCCAGATTCTGTCACTACCTTTCTAATCTTTTATGTAAATAAAAGCATGGATAGTGCATGGTATGCTGCTGCTTTATATGGCCTTAAAGATCAAATCGCACTGCCAAAGGAAAGGGTTTCAGATATGCAAACAAACAGTTTTGACTTTGATTATTGGATTCTCTGAGGATAGCTAAGTGATAAAATGAGATTGCTAAAGAAACTCCTCACATGAAAGGCTTTGTACGTATATAGGCGATTTGGTCAAAAGGAAATCATGTTCTAAATTTTCTATATTATTCATTGTCTTCGACCAATTATTAGGAAGGCAAGCGTGCACGAATGGAAGACATGAAGTACTTGGAAAAATAAAAATGGGTATTTAATATCACTAAAAAAAATGAGAGATGCACGTACTGATAACGCATGGGTTAAATGTCCGATTAAAAGTTCTTTACTAATAAATAGAGGAAAAAAACACTATATATAAGTCCAAGCGAATGATCTTTTCTCGTCAAATATCTAAGTTGAAGAAATAGGAAGCATAAATCCAAAATTTAACTCATCAAATAGCTATTGAGATATAACTTTCAAGATGTATCATTAATATGAATTCAAAGTACATTGAACCGCCGTTGCGCCAATTCGGACTATCTAATGAGCTAATCAACAATGTCTGATATTCTTGTGGAAATTCATGTGCACCACCATGTAGATTGTTTCACTACGTGACTACAGGAATGTTTTTCCCATCCCCAAACGAGGCTGACCGCAATCCTGCCTTGTCACAAAGTAATTTGCATCTGTACGTTCGCTTAAGGCGCGTTTGATAACGATTCTGTTTCTAGGAACAGATTCTGATCAGAAATAATTCTTTTTGATTTTGTTCTCGGGAACAATTTATATGTATTTTAAGCCGTTTGGTAACTATCCAAAATTTCTGATTCTGGAATAGAATTGTGTTTGATATCGTGCTTATTGATTCTGTTCTAAATCAATTTCTTTTAATTTTTTACTTTTTTACTTTTTTTCTTTTTTTTTTCTTTTTTTCTTTTTTTCTTTTCTTTTTTCTTTTTTTCTTTTCTTTTTTCTTTTTTTCTTTTCTTTTTTCCTTTTTTTCTTTTTTCCTTTTTTTTCTTTTCTTTTTTTCATTCTTCCTCCTTCTTGTGGCCAATCGCTGGACCGGCTGGACCGGCAATCGGCTAGACGAGGGCCGACGACCTCACTGGAGCATCGCCGGCCCTCGGCGAGGCCGACCTTAGTCGGCCAAGCCTCGCCGGGTGGCCGTGGCCGGCCTCACCGGGGCTGGGTGAGGCTTGCCTAGCCACCGGCAGGGCTGGGCATAGCGAGGCTTGCCCAGCCCCGGCGAGGCTCGACCTTGCCAGATCTGGTGAGGCCGAGCCTCGCCGGTGGCTAGGCTTGCCTCCGGCAAGCTCGTCGAACCGGTTGTCGGCGATCGGCAACGACGGACGGTGGCCAATGGCGGTCGATGAAGAAAAAGAAAAGATAAGAAGAAGAGTTGGTTTTGATTCTTTTTTTTGTTCCCAGAACAATAATCAAATTTTTTTTTATTCTTGATTCTACTCCAAAACTGTTCTCGAGAACAAAAATTTTATCAAATGCGATTCTGTTCCCAAACTGATCCCGGGAACAAAAAATCAGAATCAAACACTTTTTGGATGCCTTAGTTGACCTATTCCAAATGTCGCCACATGCTTTCTGCTACATAAATTATATGTTGCATCCAACGGTAATTGCCATCGAGTCATTGTCAACACATAAAATACATCAAATAAATTATTTTTAATCTAACCGTAATTGCCATCAAGTCATTGTCAACACCTAAAATACATCAAACAAATTATTTTTATTTCGCAATCTTTGGAACAAATCTCTTTGAATTTGCCCATTGTTTTCCTTTCGACCTATGCACAACAATATTACACTCCCTAAAAAATCCAAAATAAAGCGAGAAGGGTAGAAAGAAACTAGCTTAGTTAATTTCCTCAAATAACGGTCAGCTGCGGGAACCCGAACGCCAGGCGCGGCGACAACGGCGACAGCGGAGGGACGTTGAACATGCCCTTCACGTCTCCCTCCAAGAACGACGTCCAGCTCGGCGACATCAATGGCACCTCCGTGCGGTAACCACGTTCGCCGGATTCCAGCGCCAACTTCTCCTTCTTCGCGACGGCCTCGGCCTCCTCCTCGTGGCGCCGCTTCTTGTAATCCCGGGAAGCCATCGGCTCAGACTTGCCGGCTTCCAGCGGGAAGTTGAGGATCGCCTTGGAGCCACGGAGCCTGAAGGCGGCCCTGTCGTATGCCCTGGCCGCCTCGATGGCAGTGCCGTAGGTGCCAAGCCAGACCCGGGAGCCCTTTCGCTTGGGGTCCCGGATCTCCGCCGCGAACTTCCCCCATGGCCTCTGGCGGACTCCCCGGTAGTGGCGGTGGTCCTCCTCGGGCATGGGCACGTTGACCTCCGCCAGTGCCTGGTCCCCATTGCTGAAATGGAGCCACTCCACCTTGTTAGGGAGCGAGATCTTCAGCGACGACTTCCAGTTAGCTTGACTCGAGCCGCCTTGCAGTGAGCTGCCGGCACTCGAGACTGAAGTCTTCGATCCGAACTCAAAGAAGCAGCCCGACTCCCCGTTCCAGGAAAAGCTCGAAAACGATTCCGGTGTAGTGAGGTAGATGATCTCCGGTTTGGCCTCCAACTCAAAGAGGTCGCTCGGGTTCTGATTCGGAACCGAAGCCAGATCAAAATTGAACGGGTCCTGGAAGCAGTCGAGCTCCGAGATGGTTATGGTCGAGTGGGAGCTCGAGTTCTGCGTGCCAAGGGAGTCCGATCGCGAGTACCCTAGCTCAGGTTGCTTACCGGCTCCATTGACCGAATGAGACTCAGCGCAATTAAGGTAGCCGCCAGGGTAAGCGGCGCTCACGACCGGAGAGGACTCACCGAGCAAGAGCTGCTTGATGAGCTGGAGCTTGTTGGAGACTTCATTCGATGCCGTGGACGACGAAGACGACGACGGCGACGACGACGAGGATGCCATTTTCTCGATGTAAATCTGTGTGTTTGGATGCTTTTCTTCTTCGGGAGAAGCTTTGGAAATTTGCCAATGGAAGCTCTGGAGACTCGAGACTGCGGAAAAGATCAAAAGAGAAGGAGGGTATTTATAGAGGGGGCTCGGTTTTGGCATTTGAACAGGAACTTTCCCAGTTGTTTCCTACTCCAACATGATGATGCGAGCAAGAGGGCACCGCTTTGAGTTCCTTTTTCTTCCTTCCAACAATATTATATTCCACCATTTTTTTTTCTTTTGTTTTGTTTCAAATCATAATGCAGTCTGTGGCGATGTATTTTGTCGCGATTTTGGTACCAAGGAATATTACCCGGTATCATCGTCGTCACATTGTATCGTGGTGTCCTGAAACAGTTGCGCAAGGTCTTTTAACCCGATGTATTTGCAACCTTTATGGTAAAAGTAAAAAAATCCTTAATGTCCTTTTCGTAGACCTAACTTTTGAAAGAAAGCTGTACTAAATATTCTCGAAGAGTCGCGATGCATAAATTTCTAAGCTTCAATTGTTGCATTTATAAGGATTTGAAATCCGAATTTTAGTGTCGGGTCAAATACTAAGTTTTTACCGGTCTATATCTATACATCAGTGAAGATCGATCACCCTTTACACGACTTGATTCAGGAGATCGAACGATTCCCAAGCTTTGTTGCGTCCCTTATTGGTCGAACGTGTGTTGGTCTATCTTTCCATTTTTCCTATTTTCCAATTTGAACCGTTGGATTCTTCCTTACCATTGAAAGTCAAAAGAGAACCTCGGTGGGTCTGATTTGTTGGGAGCAGATAATTTTACCTCAGGCTTGTCCCTTTCTTGCATCTCTGCATCTCTGTACCTCACCCATTTTCGTGGAAACTCCTCCCCAAGAAAGAAGGGCGAAGGTTTGTCCAATGGATTATGTTTTTTAACTTGCAGGTGAATCGATAACCATTGGCTGATGATACGTTCTATGCGGACGGCCGCAGAGGAGACGAAGTTTGAGGAGGAGGGAACGTGGGATTTGGTCGTAAAGGAGGGGTCTTTCGGTTCGCAAGGTAACCTACCTTGGTATCAAAGCTATCCCATTCATGTCTTGTTCTATTCCATTTCTAGAACCTCAAGAAAGCCAAAGAGATGCTGCCATTCACGCATAGGTCAAGCCCGAGTAAAAACAAGAAATGTCGGATAATTGCGTGTCAGGGTTGGCTTTTTTTTTTTTTTTTTTTTTTTTTTTTGGTCGAAGTCAAGGTTGGTTGGATGATGGGTTCTGTCTTGTTACTGATCTTTCAATGGGGATGGACTCCATTGTAGCAGGTAACATTTCAGGGTCATTGATTTGAGGCTTCTTCGTCTTCACCCGATTGACATTTTTGCGAGTCCTACTTACTCTCTTGCCCAAGAAGAATGTGAACATAGATGGATGATTGGGAATGTGGGTTTGAATTTGTTCAATGTGAAAGGTAACGAGAGAGAGAGAGATGTTCCTTTTTCATTGAGAGTTCGAGAGTTTTTGAGACTTTTCCTTTTAGCGCTTATGTAGAAGTATTCCCATGAAACATCTGTTAAACTGCAAGGTGAAGATATGGAAGTTGGAAGAAAGCTGCCCCTGCGACCAAAACAAAAAAAAAAACAAATATCTAATGTGGAATGTTGATCGTGCTTATCTAGTTTCCAATTTCTTTATGAAATCTTCAAAGAGATGGCAAACCAGTGTTGTGGAGACCAAATCTTCCAACTTGGTTCTTTCCCCGACGCGGAAGGTCCGAATGGACGCGCATCTCTGTAGATTTGAAGTCCCGCTAAAAATCTAATCAAACATCAACTGTCTACTCAATCTCAAAGTTGGCACCAGAACCACGTTAAGAAATCGCACTAGAAATTCCAGCCTGAAAACTTAAACCCGTCTCTGAACAGTGGGGCCGAACACATTTTTATCTTAAAAAATCAAGACAAATTGTCCTTTTTTTCTTATTAGCTTAGCTACAGAACCAAGAAGAGACGATGTTTTTCTCTGTTGGAGTAAGTTTGTGGCAAAGGAATGATTCTAAGCCTTTGGGTCCAGCTCGGCAAAAGCATACCCCACAAGAGAAATGGAAGATTTCACGTCTCGCCTTGGTTGGGTCCCCTCGTGGACCATAAGCAAAGCAACCGTGTTTCCTTGTTGGCCATTGCTCGTGCTCAGCGTTTGAAGAGAGTGCACACGAGAAGTGGTCAAAAGGTCCCAGCTTGCATTATATATTCGCAGTCTTCGGTCCATTTTCAAATATCACCACTTGCCCCAACTGCTCCCCCCATATTAAATGCAGACAACAGTCATCAGTGGAGAGCGAAAACAACCGAAGTTCAAGGATGAACCCGGTCCAAGAGCTTGGGCCAGTTCTGAGCGAAAACAACCGAAGTCTCTATTTAGCAGTAGACAGACCCTGCAGATTAGTTCCCTCCCTGTCGGCAGAAGTCTGCTTCGAGTTGTTAAATTGGACTACCATGCTTTTGATTCTCGTGATTTTTCTGAAATGTGACCCACGAGAAAATTCTCGATCTCCAATGACGTGATCTATGTAGATGCTGTTTTTTTCCTTACTGTAACCTTAGCTAGGCTAACAACTTGATAAGTAAATGCTGCCTTTAATCCGGCATTCTATTTTTCTTTCTAAAATCAGATCGGTCGAGTAATCAGTGCGGATTGAGATTACGACAGTTATTGCGGTGGAAGTAAAATCTTGGAACTCGGCCTACATTAAGTTCCGAGTTCAAAGTTAGTATTCTTACGCAAAAAATAAAGGATCATACTTACGGAAAAGGCGAGAACTTAATGTAGGCCGAGTTCAAAGTTAGTATTCTTACGCAAAATAGGAGCATTTTGCTCTGCTTACATTCGGGATCTCGTATGAGACTTTAAAGATTGGTAGAAATATTAGATTTGAGCCCTTTGTTGCTCAGTTAGTGCTCATAACCCATAATTTATTGCATTGCCAAAATCATCTTGAACCATTTACAGGTCGGTCTCAATCCCCTACCTCCTAATGTGATTTCAATTCGAAAAAATTTGAATAGATGCAAACAGATTGAGACTCTGGGAAATGAGAAGCTGTGTCATTTCTTGATACTAGCTTCTAGAACATATCCATGTTTCGGCAATTGAGACCTTGATTGACTTCAGAATTGCAATTCATCGTTTTAGATATGTTGTAATCCTCCATTTCTTCGAAAAGCCCTTAGATCTCATTCAATATGGACTTTTTTAAGCCGATGAGATGCATAACTGGAAATACTGACGTACCAATCCAAGTCAAATTACTAGCATATCCCGTTCAACAACTTTGATTTCCAAGGCAGTTCGCTTAAGAATCAAGCTGACAAGTTGCGAAACTAACTGATCATTTTCTTATATCATTTCCTTCGCGTTTGTCGTCTCGAAAATAAGTTCTTGGACAATGAGTGCGATCGGCAGCATGCCCTTACCAAAGGTTGTGATGGTAGAAGTTGGTTGCAGAGTTTGGTCATCCATCCATGTTGATCAAAGTCAAAAGATTCCCATGGATTTTCTGTATCATGAAAATTCATGGGCTTCATTGATCCACCAACAGGAAGCCCAGTATTGAAGTAATAGGATGGTGTTTATTGCTTGTTAGGACGTCACTGATTTAAGACCAGAACTACACTGTCCATTTCTCAGAGGCCCAGAAATGCTACCTCGCAAATTCTGCGGCAAGTCTCCTCGGAGCTTTATCATCTCTTTCCTAAGGCGATATACGCTCTCATCTAAACACTTCGGGCATTTGCAGGTTCTGTTATTGTTATGAGTCAACTGCTGAATCTTTCCGACAGTGATTACTTTGATTAGCACAGGCAAAAGAACATTCCAAGTGCTACAGACGGAGGACACATAAGTGCCAAAATTTATAAAAACACACTTAAGTGTCACCCTTTTTTTTTTAAATTAGAAACTTAATCGTCAACTCCAACAAGGCTCGCTGAAAATCCGAAATGACGTTATTTTATTAATAAAATTGGCCTACATGACTTGCCCAAATGTCTACTAAGAGATTTTTGTCTAAAACGACATCGTCCTCTATGTCCTCCCCAATTAAAAACCCTAAAATGACGTCGTCCACTTCCCGCTACCGCTGCCACGATGATCGCCTGCCCCTCTAGCGATGGGTGGCGGCGAAAGTGCCCACCGGCAAGCCTTGCCATTTTCTTTTCTTTTTTTGACATTTTTTTAAATAAATTTTAGCTTTTCTTTTTTTAGTTTTTTAATATGATTTTTTAAAAATTGAATAAAAATTAACAAAAATGCCAAATTAATAAAAAAAAAAATTAAAGCAATGCCACATCATTTAAAATTCTCATCGAAAAAGCCATACCAGCTATTTGTTGGAAGTTCTCGCCATTGACACTAAATGTTCTTTTTCTCTACGATTTTGACACATAAGGGTGCATTTGATAACCATTTTGTCCCGAGAACAATTTCCGCTAAGAAATAATTATCTTTTATTATGTTCCCTAAACAAGTTTCTAAACATCTGAAAGCGTTTCAGAATCGCCCAAAATTTATAGTTCTAGAATAAAAATACATTTGGTAGGACTCTTAAAATTTCTAACCCAAACCATTTCTTTAATCTTTTATATATATATATATATATATATATATATATATATATATATTACTTTTTTACTTTTTTCATTTTCCTTTTTTCCTTTTCTCTTCTTCTCCTTCCTCTAGTTGCCGGCCATGGCCGACGATTGGCTAGATGAGGGCCGCCAACCTCACTGGAGCATCGTTGGCTCCTAGCAAGGTCGAGTCACAGTAAGGCTCGGGCCAACGTGCCTCGCCGAGGCCGAGTCTCAAGGTGGCTAAGCGAGCCTCTAGCTAGCTCTCTAGACCTCACCCAAGCGATCGCTGAGGACCACCGTCGACACTGGCAAAGGCGAGGGCCAATGACTGGTGGGCAGTGGTGGCCAATGACTAGGGAGGAGGAAGAAGAAGAGAGAAGGGAAAGAGAAAAGAAAAAAAGAAAAAAAAATTGGTTGACTTAATTTTGGAACTGTTCTCGGGAATAAAGAAGTTACTTTTTTCTATTCCTTAATTTTGTTCCAAATCTACTCCTGAGAACAAAAAAATTATCAAATGAATTTATATTCATTTTTTGTTCCCGAGAACAAAATAATAAAATTGGATACTTTTTGAACGGTTGCCAAACAGACCTAAGTGTACATTTTGGAAATTTTGGCTAAGTTGTGGCACTTGAGGTGTTTTTTGGCTGATTAGCACAAGAAGCTTATCAAAGGAACATGGAGCACATCTCACTACAATCTGTGTCAATATCAAAACCAGCAAGCCATGTGCCTTAATTTGGTCAATCGAATTCACCGATTGAAGTCGATGATGCATCAAAATCAAGTCACATAAGACTATTGAATTGCATCGATATGTTATTTGAATTCCACATTTTTGACGTAGATATATGGTGCACTACTAGTAAAAAGTATTTTTTTTGTACAATTAGTCATGAAGTGGAAACTGTGACATCCCGAATTTCCAATTCTATTTTCAATAAATTGAAATGAGCATTTCATCTGTGCACATATAGTTCTTTTCCCTGAACTGATCACTCATGGGATAACTAGTCTACTAGGTGAAGCCGCTAAGAAATTCTAATGCATCGGACTTGAGAATTTGACTAGGAAACGACCTTTCGATCGAGTTAAATGCGCAAGGGTCATTACGGCACGTTAAAAATCGATTAGAGAGGCGGAGATAGGTCGACTCAACGAGGCATGTGATAGAGTGTGGGTGATTCCACCAGATCACACAATTCTTGTCGATCGGCACTAGACCGGCTTTTTTGTCGTTTGGGTACCCTGTGTCCGTGTTTGAAACCTTGAGATTATCCCGACAACCGAGAGTCGCCAATGTGTCAAAGATGTACATTGTGGCTTGAATTGATCAACCACGGGTCAAATGCACGAAAATTTCTAAAAGCTACCGGTGGATCGACGCGCTAATATCGTGCCAGAGTGAAATTAGATCGAATTCAGAAATTGGAAGTCCGGGTGTGTCACAAATCATTTTAGGATCATTGACTCATCTTTGGAAGATTTTTCATGCAAGCCGAGTTTTTCAGCAAAATAATCAAGGTATGGCTAATTTGGTTCGGAAAATTGGTAGGCCCGCTTTTGGTTGTACTTTTGAGATCTAAGAGGGTTCTATGGTCAAGTAAATATATGAATTGAAGTGTGGTGACATTGGATTAATTTTATGGACTTCAATTAGAGGAGAATTGGAGACTTTGAATTTTATGCCCCGGCGGAAAGTGAAATTGAACCTATTGGATTAAGGTTGTGGGAGGTTGGAGTTAGTGGATTGTGATATCACAAGTGATGTCATGGTGTGGGGGCAAGAGGGGCTAGGATCTTGACAAGTGGATGGTGAGGATTGGCTCTTGAAAAGGTGGGCTTTCAACATCATCTTCTTCCTTGATTGAGGGGCTTGTCTTGGCTTTTGAAAGAGAGAGAGAAGGAGGAACGACCGGCGGCTCGCCGGCCCGCTCGCACGCCCGGCCGGCTGCCCGCTCGCTCGGCCGCTCGTCGCCGTCGCCGCCGCCGCCGCACGCCGCCCCGCGCCGCCCGCGCGTCGCTCGCCTCTCCGCTTCACTCCGCCCTCGTCCGCGCGTCGCCATCGCCATCGCCTCGAGCTACCAGCCGTCGCCGGAGCTCGCCTCCGCCGCCGTGAGCCTCCGTCGACCTCCCCATCAGCCCGTCCAAGCCCCACCGGTCTTCTCCGCCCATTTCCGACCCAAGCCGAGCTTGGATCCGCTTCTTCTCGGCCCCAAATTGCAGCCAAGAAAATGGGTATGGCAGCAGCTTCGTGGCCCGTTTTGGTCGGCTTCCCGGCCCCGGAGTTTAGGTCCGCCTTCGGGAAAGTCGATCCCCTCGTCGCCCTCGTCGTTTTGGTCCGCTCGACTCGCTAATCCGGTGAGTTTAGCTCCTAATCCTTCGATTAGTGCCTAAACTTGCTTAGGGTTGGTTTAGTTAGATTTAATTCTAGTTTAGGTGATTAAATTAAGTTGTATTAGCTCTAAGATAGGTGGTTAGATGGATGGATTAAATTAGTTTAGCTTAATCTTGCTTTATTTGCTTAATTGTGCCTATGTGTTTAATTAAGCTTGTTTTGCTTAATTAATTGTTTGATTGTTTTAATTAATATTTTTAATGATTTCTGAGTTTAAATTATCATTTATTAAATTCTGGAAATTACTGTTCACTCGACACTAATTCATGATTTACTGTTCACGAGGCACTCTTCATGAGTCTTGTTCACAAAACACTTGTTCACCCGAGAACGAAAAGTTTCTAATTTCATGTGGGTTTAATCCTATGAAGTGATTGGATGTGTTATTGCATAAACATCTGCATGAATTGAATGATGATTTGTGCAATTGTGTGGTGATTGGAAAATTGAATTTTATTCGAGAAAATCCCGGGTGTCGGGTTTGGACACCGAAAATGGATTTTAAGTATTATATCAAACAATGGGGTTTGAAAAAGGAAAGTATCAGTTTTCTGGTTCGAATTGACGTGTACCCACGCACGACTACTTTCGCGGATGTTTTTAATACGAAGAAAAGAGGCCGAGATTACTATTTTAATCGAGGCATTTGAGTGAAATGCAAAGTATCCTGAGCCGATAATGAATTGTCGTGTGTTGGCTAATGAAGAACCGTCCTGAGCTGTTGAGCTAGACGTGCCCCTATATGGGATGCCCGCGCAATGGATGCCGGTCGCAGTAGAGGCTGGGCCGACTGGACCAATGCTCCTTCGGGAATGCCGTCGACGTAGTGACGAAGCCGTGCTCCAAGGGGGGTAGACGATGCTCCTTCGGGAATGCCGTCGACGTAGAGACGAAGCCGCGCTCCACGGGGGAGGCGATGCACGGCAGCTAATGTCGGTAGATAGCTGAAATTCGAGTAGGCTATGCCCTTGTGTGGCAGTGAATAATAATTGGAACGCATCGAGTGTTATTGATGCGCCGGATTATGGGACGAAATTGTGTGGCACAGAATGGGACGTGTCATAACGATTTGGTCTTATAATCAGGACCCATGTGATTGACTGAGATGAGTAAGGCGTTTCAATTGTTGTATGCATTGTGTTTATGAATTGTGATAATGTGCAAGAATGCATGAGAATCATGGCATTTGTGATTTCAGTCATGCAGGAGTTAAGCACATTGTTTATGGCACGGACGCATGACTCGATAACGTGCGGGGTGTGGCAATGGCCGGTGAGATCGCTTGCGATGCGACTCGTATGTGATTGATGAAATGTATCATCTAATGGCCATGTGCATTGCGTGTATCGTGTTGAATTATAACGTGCAGGGTATGACATAACGGGTAAGGTTGTATGCGAATCGACCGTTGGTTGTTGCTTGTGGTCGGGTAGTTACGGATAGATACCCCGAGTTGAGTTGGTGTACTAACCGGGGCTTAGGGGTGGAACTCGCGAGATTTATATCTCATTTGGTTATTGAATAACCATTTTCAGGTCCCTAGTGTGAAGAGCCGGGAGCTTGAAGCGGAAGGGTCGGGAGCATAGGTGGCTCGTAGTTCTTTATGACATAGACCTTCGTATAAGCTTGAAGTGTTTATAAAAGTGTATTTGATTCGAAACTGGTTGTCCTGCTTTTCTATCCCGTATTCCATTGTCAGGGGTTTTATAATACGTTCCGCTTGTGCAATAATAAATGAATGGAGTCGGCGACATTACCTGGGAATGTCGCATTTGCATGACCATGGTGGGATGTTGGCGCGCTCGAGGTTCGGGGCGTGACAGAAACCCTCATCTACTAATTGAATGAACTCATTCGTTAAAATTACATATCATATGTGTACTGAACGCCCGAACCCACTTATGTAATGTCTTTTTTTTAACATCACCAATATACCAGTTAGGAGTCCCAGATATAAATAGGCATTTTTTTGTTTCTCTCTCTCTCTTCTTCTTCTTTTTGTTGCCTCTGTTTGCATCAGCGGTTTGGCGAATTGGTATTTGTCGGCAATGTTTGTAATGGATATGAATTCGTAGTTAATTACCATATCCCAGAATTTAATTGATTTCCTCGTAGCTATTTTTTCACAATCCAAGAAGACCAAGTAGATGATGGAAGTATTTTGAAGGTGAAATAAATCTACAAGCCTATCTATCTTCTTCTCTTCCTTGTTGATTGTGAGCGTTTCACCTTCAAAATACTTTGGAGAATAAAGTGTAGAATGATCCTTCAACTCCATTTGATCAGTATCACCACAAGCATTCACTTCATTTTTGTGGTTGTCTTCCCACGTGCCATCTTCATCGATCTTGACATCTCTGCTTATGTACACTTTCAAAGTGTTAGGATCAAATAAACAATAGGCTTTGGATGATGAGTTATACCCAATAAAGATCAGCTTTTTGCTCATCTTCCAGCGTCAATTTTTTTTGGTCCAGCACATGAGCATACGCAATGCTCCCGAAAATTTTCAAGTGTGAAACATTTGGTGTTCTCCCGGTCCATGCTTTCTATGGAGTTACACCTTCGAGTCCGAATGTGGGACATCTATTTTGAAGATACACCGCACACGAAACAACTTTAGCCCAAAGCTTCCTGGGCAAATTTTTGCTCTTTAACATGCTTCGAACCATGTCGAGAATGGTTATATATTTTCGTTCAGCTATGCAATTTTGTTGAGGAGAATACAAAGCTATTGAGAAACACCAAATACCATGATCCTCACAGAATTTGTTGAATATGGCTAAGGTGAATTCTCCACTACAATCAGTTCTCATAGCTTTGATAAAATAGCCACTCTCCTTTCAGTCAGGTTCTTGAACTATTTGCACATATCAAACACTTTTATCTTTTCTTTCAAAAGATAGACCCAAGTTTTTTGAGTAAAATCATTAATAAAAGTAACAAAATATCGATGATTACCATATGAGTGAGGAGTGATTGGCCCACACACATAAGAATAAATCAACTCAAGTGGCCTCTTCGCTTGATAAGTTGCTTCCTTCGAAAAAATAGTTCTAGAATGCTTACCGATAACACACTCTTCACATAATTGTATGTGGTAAGCCATAAACCATCTTCTTGTGGGAAAGCAAATTGAGTCCGCCAAAATTGAGATGGTTGAACTTCAAATGCTACAACCATGAAGGATCATCATGCATCCCTTCAGATATCGAGACATATCATTCTTTATATTAAGAGTAAACATCATGTTTTTTGACATCTTCACATTCGTAATAAGTTTATTATCCCTGTCTCTTAGCACAAGACTAAGACTTTTCATTTGAACGGTATAGCATTTCTCCAAAAGTTGTCCCAAACTCAAAATATTGCTTGACATTTTCGGGACATAATAAACATTAGTAATAAACTAACCTACACCATCCTTCAAGCGAATCAAAATTGCACATTTGCCTTCGACAAGAATTTTGGAGTTATCCTCAAAAGAGACTTTCCCTTTAATTGTCTCATCTAACTCAGTAAGTATCTCCTTTCTCCCACATATGTAGAGCCGATTGTTTATTGACGCCATGATCATAAACCTTAAGCTCTAATACCACTTTGATGAAAGTATTTTGAAAGTGAAACCCTCACAATCATACAAGAGAAGAAGATAAATAAGCTTGTAGATTTATTTTACCTTCACCATATTTCACCTTATCTCTAATACAATCACTATCTCTAAAAATAATCACCACAACTAGAAATGTGAAATACGAACAGACTCATTATAGATAATTACGAACAGACTCATTAAAGATAATGCTGCAATTATGACTCTTCTTCAATGTAGGTACCGAACAGTTATCGGCACCGATGAATTAGGTTTAATTTTTAACAGAAGAAGTGAGGGGAGGTGAGAATAAATTGGGTACATGGCCACCCTGATTTCCATGAAAGACAAAAGAATTGGATGCAGCTGAGGGAGATAGCAGTGTCAAATCATCACCCATGGCTTCGTGTTGATAACTTCAATGATGCGATTAACACTGCTGAGAAGTGGGGAGGCGATGTGAAGTCTGCTAGGTGCATCGATGGCTTTAAAGACATGTAGTTTGATACTGCTTTAATAGATCATGGCGTCAAGGGGCAGAGATTCACCTGGTGTAAAAACAGAGATGATGGAACTATAAGAGAAAAACGGAGGTCTCGCGGATGTCGTTTGGAAGAGTCCGTTCCTCCCTGGAACTCAAGTACTGCATGATCCTTCTACAGGATCAGACCATTTCCCATTGATAGTTGACCCTGATTGTAGAGATAAGATTGATGCAAAGCCATTCAGATTTGAACACATTTGAACAACCGATGAAGGCCGTGAAGAAACGATTCAAAAGGCATGGGATGTGGAAACTGAGAGAAGATCTTAAACGAGTTCAAAAAGTCTTAAAAAATGGCAAACTGATCTGAGGTGGAAAAAGAGGACTTCTGTTTAATAACTTGAAGAAGATTGAGCAGTTGAAAGCAGAATTGCAGAGCCTGCAAGATTGCGAAGATGGAAATTTCTCCAATCAAACCACCCTGATTAGAAGAAGCAGAAACAAGACCTTGCAAAGTTAAAACAGATGAAGGTGTTTTGGGGTTGACAATGAAATGAGATTTTGCAGTTTCCAATCTGATATTATCATAATCTGTTTAGGTCAAATGGTTCTCTGCCTTCTTCATTCAATGATACCAACATTGCTGTGACGCAGAAAACTCCTCATCCAACCTTTCTTGAATGAGATATCGGAAAATCAAAGTGCTTTCATCTCGACGACGCCTATTATGACTTCTCCATGAATTCCGAGACCTGAAATGGACTCCAGAACACCAATTTGAATTTATATCGAATTGGTTTTGAGCCAGACACAATCTATTCAAACTTAACGATTTCACTCAATCCCAATCTATTCACCTTCTGCACATGGATCCTTCCAAGCATATTGATGCATTTGTGTTATCAAAACTGTTATTATTCTATTCGGTCCATCTGACCACCTCGACAATCTCACGTTTCACTTGCTAATCAAAATCCAAAGGTCCTTCCAACTAACACTTTCCACTCAATATCTAGTTTTTTTCATTTGCAAAGTAAGGAAGCTCTTCACCGGCACAAACGTCCTGTTGTTGACGCATCTACACATGAACTAGTGTCGACAGAGGAAATTCCATCTTCACACTCAAAAACACGTATAATTACACGGAGAATATCATCTTCGAGATAGAAACGGGATTTAAAGGAGGCAACTCCACGGCGATAAGTTCAACTTAGTTAAAAAGAGAGGCAGGGGAAGATGGTTCCTAGCAACTGGGGTGACCTCACTCCTCCTTTTTCATTTCTACTTCCTTCTGATATTTAAGGCAATACCGCCCATGAACTTTGCTAGTTTTTTCTTTAAAATAATGCAGATCTTCTGTGGGCTTAATCAAAAGAAGAAGAGCAGGTGGAAAGAAGGAATGGTGAATAATCAAGGTCAACATTTTATCACGTTGTTCAGGTTCAATTTCAAATTCTGAACAAATCATTCAATCGAAGTAATTGAACTTTCCAACTGTTGAATCCCAACAGCGTTGAAGTGTGGGAAATGGTTGAATCAGAGGATTAGGTAGCATGTCATCCAGATTATGGTCTATGTAATATTCTAAAAATGTAAATGAAAATGAAGTCTCGCATTTTGTTTTTAGTCGACACGACTTCTTAGGATTAAATTATGACTAATCGATTTATCACGAGTCTCTTAATCTCAACTTAAACAGTCAATTCTATACCATATTTGGGGAGACGAATTTGTTCTTGTATGCAATAATTGACTTAGGTCAACGTCTACAACATCAAAATGAGCTATGCGCTGGATCGCAATATTTCCTTCTTGGCATCACTTTCAATCATTTCCCAATTTCACACAAGCCCTGAAGAAACCTCTTAGAAAATCAGTTTTCGAGCCACAAAGATTCCGATAGCGTCAATTTCCAAATTCTCTCAATCCGAAATCGGCGGTGTTTAAACGCCCGTGCATCTCACGCTTTGTCATGACTATCTCATAAGCAATGGTGATTGCTTAAAGATAAATCAACGAGGATAAGGGACAAGAAAGCATTGATTAACGTATTTAATGCGGATGAGTACCCAGGATGTGGACATATCATTACTGCAGAGCCGTGACCAACTTGGCAGAAAAGTAGAGGACAAAAGAAGACATCGTAGAATATGATGGCGTGTTTTGATTGGCAAATCCCCCTCGATATCGCAGCTTTCCAAAAGGAAAACTAAATTATTGACATTTTCGGGTGGTTGATAAAATAAACAAATAAATAATCTTCTTTTAACTCTATTATATGCTTGCTTGATGCCTGCTCTTTTAATTTTAGAAAGCAAAAGCCAGGAAGGTCCTGGGAACCATCCTCTTTTGAAAACGTGCTTGATAAAATTTGATCTTTTTCGTGTTCATTTTCTTCGCAACATGAGCAAGATTATTTCGTCGTGGTGGTGGGGTCCATCTCTTTTTCGTCTTGGATTTTGTGGAATAATACTGTTGGACTTGGAATAGTTTTTTTTGCCGGTGGGGGGGCGCACGTCTTAGGGCTTGGCTCATGCGGGTAGAGTCTTAGGTTGACCAACTGTTCCCCGTCAAAGTCAGAAAGAATGCCTTGGAAATTGGAAAATATAACAGGAGGGAATACGACCGGACTTCCTAGACCTTTTCTTGGCTATAAGTTCTGTGAAGGACACTCTTTGACTTTTAAAGGGTAACGCCCATCCCGTGTTTATGCGTCATTGGATTTGGAGCTATTAAATAAACATTTCAATTATACTAATTAAATCATAAATATTTTTATATTTTATCAGTTGAATTCATCCAATCAATTTAATCGAGAAAATCGCTTATGTGGACATTCATCATTTCTACGTAGACGATTGATACTAACATTGAATATTTTTAAATAATATTTTAATTTTTTTTCTTTTCTTCTCTTTTTTTAGACTAAGTGCTGATGAGGGTCACCGGTCATCCCTTGTGCAATACCCTTGCCTAATCTGGGCATTGTTGCCTCAGCGAGGGCCGCAATGCCCTTGCCCAGTATCAAGTCCCCAATCAAAAAAAAAAAAAACAATACAAAAAAAATCAAAAAATTATTTAAAAAATAAAATATTATTAGAAATGTCCATGTCAATGTTAGTTCTATCATGTAAAATAGCCAGCAGCTATATCAGCTATTTTCAACCATAAAGACCGAACAAACTCAATTAGAAAAATATGAAAAGGTTTAAAACTAAATTAGCACGATTAAAAGATTTATGATTATAATACATTTAAGATTTTTATGATAATTGCAGCAAACGCGACATAATATCTCGGCTCAAAAAGAAAGTCGTGAATGATATCAGGGTGGATGTTCTGTTGGGCGATTCAATGATATCGGAATGATGAATTCCAAATACATTTGGGAGCATTAAGCACGAGGGGAAGAGCACGATTTGATTTTTGCCGTAACCGGGAATCTTCCGTCCCCACCACTTTAGTTAATGAAGCTGCTTTTCCTCTGCAACAAGACAGATTAGGATCAGTTCGAATATAAACGGGCAGAAGAAATCTGATCTCTCGGGAATATTCGTAGTTTATTTTACGCTCTAATGAAACCTTTTTTCCAGTTGTTTATAACAGTATAAAACTGTTGTCGCGTGTGACGTCACGACAGACGTTGAAATTGCGCCCTTGTCCGCTTCCCAATGGAATAAAATAAGAGAGATCCGGGCAGCATCCGCAAATACACCGGAAGGGATTTTGTGGGCAATGGCGAGTGGAAGCCACTCCATTCAAAGCACTATAGTGACTTGAAAAAAATAAAATGCACATAAAATTAGGCAAAAATGAAAATGCGAAATTTAATTAGATAAACGAAACGGATTTTGAGAGTTCGTTTGATTCGGGGAAAATGAATTGTTCGGAAACTACTTTTCAAAAAATAATCATTTGTAAAAATGAATCGCCGAAAAATATTTTCATTGTCGACACAAGCAATTGTTTTAATAAGGTATTTTTAGAGTTAATATCATAAAAAAAAAAAAAAACTCCTCAAACTAATATATATGTGATAAATTTACTTTAAACTATTATTTTGACTGTTAAAAAATCAAATTGAAAATATCTATGACAGATTTATCTACGTTAGTTTCGGTTAGATTTTACTAATTGAGTTGTTGAATTGGATAACACATGACGGTTGACGAGTGTACCAATTTAAGATTTTACCCATATCCAATTTGTAGTTTTTCATGGTATTAATTCAATTCAATGGAAACTAACGGAGGATAAATCTATAACAAATGTACTAATTTTGGGGTTTTTAATGGTCAAAAATTTAGTTTAGAATAAATTTGTTACAAGTATATCAGTTTGGGTTTTTTTTTTTAGCAAACAAATAATTTATGCTAAATTTATTGCAGGTATACTAGTTAAGGGTGCGCAAAGAAATCGAGAACTGCCTGAACCGCCCAAAATCGGACTGGACTAGCCCGGAATCAGCGGTTCCTATAGGAACCGGTCCGGTTCCCAGTTCCAATTTGCTAGAACCAATGAGTATTAGCCAATTTCCTGTTCCGAGCGTGGAATCGCCCACTCGAACTGATATATATTTATCTAAAAAATGAAATTTAAATCAATTATTTAATTATTTGGTAGTTTTTCTATCAATATATATGTACATATATATTTGTAAAATTAAACATTATCAACTCATTTTGTCTTTTGGGTGCATAATAAGATTTTTTTTTTTTTGGGTGCATAATAAGATTAAACCCCCCACTTTTCATTCTAATGATCCATTTACTTGCTTTCTTAGTTAAAACAAAATAAACAAACGAAACGAATGGAAGAGACTACTTGGAGATGCTCAACCTGAATTTAAGGGCGACAAGCTTTAATGTTCTTAATTGGGGACTATTCTTGAACTGGACCAGTGCAATTTTTAAGTGGATTTATGAAACTAATGGGCAGTTCTCAATTCTAATTTTTCGGAACTAACCTTTGATGGACGATTTCCGATTCTAAGGTGAAAATTACTCGCCATAGATATTAATTTTAGATTTTTCATAGCATTAACTTTATTTTATTTAATTACTTATTTTTGGCGAAACATGCGATTTAAAATGACATGGGGATCTTTCCTTTTTGGGTGATATAATCGAAAATGGGGAAAGGCCAAAAAGGCTAGTGGATGGTATCGCCTTCCTCGAAGGGGGGGCTGACAGGGCGAAGGGATAAGATCGAGGCGAGATTTGAGGTGGTGGTTGGTGGGTCACCTCTTGGCATGGCAAACGTTACATAAGTGAAATTGACAGTTGACCTCTCCCCCGCAGACTCGTCCTCGACATGTCCAGGATCGATGTACTTCCGGCTCCATAATTTCTACCCCCCTCGTCATGTTAGCACGTGCTCTTTCTATTGCCAGCTAAATTAACGCGACCGGAATAAGCAAAATTGCATTGACCAAAAAAAAAAAGAATAAGAAAAGGAAAATTGCGCGGGCTAAACATGGCTCCAAAGGTCATTTGCATCACGGGAGTACGACATTCCAAAGGTGACACTCAATTAAATGAATGGTCGTTGTCATGAAACATTCATCAAGATACTTCGCATTGCTCAAAGCTTATAATGCTATTGTCTTGTTCGATCCATGACCTTTTTAATATTTTGCATCGCACTAGTTAGGGATTCACCATCGGGAAAGTTCAGTACTGATTCATAGTAAATTGTGACAGAGTGAGAAATTTCGATATCTACAGAGGGACCATTGCTTGATCCAGCAAGATCGACCCTCACTTGAGGCCTAAGAAAGGAAAAAAAAAAAAAGGGAAAAACAAAAGGAAAGGAAAATGAAAAGTAAAAAAAAAGTTAAAAAATCGACCAAAATTAGTCGGAATGAATAAATTGATAAATCGTTAAAAAAATTATGATTAAGTGATATAATTGAAGTGTTCATAATAAAATTTATATAATTGAAATGTTTAGAATTAAATTGACCATTACACAATAGGTTTAACACTTTTTTTAACAATGGTTAATACCCTGAAAAATCTCAAACTAGTACATGTGTAACAAATTTACCCAAAATTATTTTTTTTTATTATGAAAAACTCCAAACCGGTACACTTGAAAAATAATAAATTGATATATTTATGATAAATTTACCCAAAACTAATTTATTTGACCACCAAAAACCCAAAATTAGTACATTTGTGACAAATATACCTTTTGTTAAATTAGATTAATACCACAAAAAAAAATCAAAAAAATTGTAAACTGTGTAAGACAGAGGAATAAAATCATAAATTGGTATCGGCCAATTGTTATACGTCATTCAACTTAATAATTTGACATAATCCAATGAAAATTAACCGAGGGTAAATTTGTCATAAATGTATCGGTTTGGGATAAAATTGTCAAAGGTATACCAGGTTTGGGATTTTTGGTGATCAAAAAATTAGTTTGGGATAAATTCATCACAGGTATATTAGTTTGGAATTTTTCATGGTGTTAATCATTTTGGCAATTCTCCCCATCTAACAACGTATCAAGTTATGAGCCAGTTACACATATGTGCTTACGGTATAAAACCCCGAATTCTCTTTTTCTTCCTCTATATATATAAAATAAATCGAAATAAACATATTTTTTCCCTTTCCTTTTTTTAAATCGTAAATGTGTGAAAGGGTCTTAAAAGTAATGGGAATGAACGAGATGGGAACGTCGACCAAAAAATAATAAAAAAATGAGATGGGACCCACCCCAGGGGACAAGTTGCGCAAGTGGACGATCGACGCCATAGTAGGACAACATCAAGTGACCAGCAAGACGACAAACAACGTTTGGCAAGCGCGATGACGTCACGGGCCTTCCCTTTGTAACAAGGAAAGAAAACACCACGTGTTTTTAGCTGCTCGCCACGCAACTAGGGCACGATTGCGAACTTTCATAGAAGCTGAGGATAATGAACGAAATCCAATTTTATTTTATTTTTTTTAAATGAAATGGAGAAAATTAAAATAAAAAAATTTAAAAAATAAAGAAGGACAAAATATCGGTTTGCGCAGGGTGCATGTATCTGCTTGGGCTATATAAGCTTCGCCGCTCTGCGATACCCAGAAGTTCAAACGACAGGGATTCCTCCAAAAGATCGGATCTTTCCTGCTTTGGCGACGCCGGAAACCCGAATTCAGTGCCGAAACAGTAGCCGAGCGACCGACCGGGAAGTTCCGATCATGGCCGTGGAGATGTTTCAAGAGCCGGAGTCGGCGTTCCTCGAATCCGTCCGGCGGTACCTGCTGTCGGAGGACTCCGAGTGCCGGCCCTACGAGCTGCCGCCGGCGACCCGGAACTTCTGCGGCGCCGGAGCACCGGTGTTCTGCGGGAGCTCCAGCTTCAGCAGCCTGTACCCGTGCCTGACCGAGAACTGGGGCGAGTTGCCGCTCAAAGAAGATGACCCGGAAGACATGGTCCTCTACGGCGTCCTCCGCGACGCCGTCACGGTCGGTTGGGCGCCGTTCCAGCCGAGCGGGCCACCCTGTCCCGGATTCGGGGCGACCCAGGTGGTGAAGCAGGAGCTGGATTCCTGGCGGCGCTGGCTTCTTCGCCGGAATCCGCCGCCGCAGCCGCAGCCGCAGCCGCAGCCGCTGTCCCTCAGACGGAGAAGGCGGCCGAGGCGGCGGTCCCGGTGAAGGGGAAGCATTACAGAGGAGTGAGGCAGCGGCCGTGGGGGAAGTTCGCGGCGGAGATTCGCGACCCGGCTAAAAACGGGGCTCGGGTTTGGCTCGGGACCTACGAGACCGCGGAGGACGCCGCGCTGGCTTACGACCGGGCCGCTTACCGGATGCGGGGCTCGCGGGCACTGCTCAATTTCCCTCTCCGGGTCAATTCGGGCGAGCCCGACCCGGTTAGAGTGACGTCGAAGCGGTCGTCGCCGGAGCCTTCATCTTCATCGCCGTCGCCCTCCTCATCCTCCTCGTCGTCGTCGGAGAGTGAGGCCTCGAAGAGGAGGAAGAAGGCGGCCGGGCCGGAGGGTAGGGGGCGGCGGCGGCGGCGGCTCAATCCGGATCGGAGAGAGTGGGGAATGCTGACGCTGTCAACGGATCTTTGCAAGTAGGACAGCAAGTGGCAATGTGGACAAGT
Organism: Eucalyptus curtisii; assembly: GCA_017140595.1. Taxonomy (NCBI): domain Eukaryota; kingdom Viridiplantae; phylum Streptophyta; class Magnoliopsida; order Myrtales; family Myrtaceae; genus Eucalyptus; species Eucalyptus curtisii. The sequence goes on from CM029497.1 coordinate 20,741,477, forward strand.
GGGCAGCAGCTGCTGGTCAGTGGATGTCCACAGACAGTGAAATGTGAAACCACTTGTTGAGGGAGAGCTCCTAGGACGATTCGCCTAAGGAATACAAATTCTTTGGAATTTTGTTGGGAGTGAAAGTGGGAGAAGAAAATTTTCGACCAAAAAATAAAATTGGGGAAGAAATTATTCCAAATATATCTATAATGTGAATGGAAGGGGAGATTTTTTTCTTTTTTTTTTTTTTTATTTCTTATCCTTGAATCTGTGGATACAAGATTTTGTTAATGCATTATTGAGAAGTTTTGTGGAAGCCACGGTAGATGTTTGAAGTGCGTAATCTTTCCATTTTCACATTACCAATTCAGATCTAGTAGCTATAAGAAAGAAGTGCGAAATGGATCTAAGCGCTTGCGAATTCCCTTTTACATAGAAAAAAGAGGGGTCTTGATGTCCTGATAAGCACAGGGAATAGAATGGGTATAAACCAAGTATATTGATAGCCGCCCGCTTTCCTTAATTGGCTACTTCTCAAATATCCATTTTTTTAATGGGCCAACAAGATTATAAATATTTAGATTGTCCTTGTTTCGTCAGAACTTTTGGTTGTTATCATAGAGGTGAACGTGTCCCTACCTTTCCCTACAGGGCTAGGGGGCGAAGGTTTCACCTTCTGTCGGCGCATAGTTTTTAACACAGGTGAAGAACGAAATTTTCTTTAGTTACTTCAACAATGTTCAACAGAAATCAGAATATGCACAAGAGAAACAAATTATTCATCTCAAGAAAATTAAAAAGCTTTGAATTCTGGAGAAATATCAAACGCTCTCTAAAGTGTGAAGTTATAACTTTCAAAGTATCCATTTAGTTTTGTCCAAAAAAAAAAAAGTATCCATTTAGTCTCTGTTCAAAAAAAAAAAAATGTATCCATTTAGTCATTATTCGTTCAGACAACAGTTCAACCTGTTCCCACGTGTCCCAAATGTGAACACTGAACGGCGCACCGAAAGCTCAGACAAGCGGAAAAAAACATGTGCACGTGCGCTCAAGGACCAAGAATGGTATAGCCTATCTACAAATTGCTTATCCATTTCTTGACTTTTCAAATTTGGAGTGGACTCGTTCGATGTATGTTGACGTTCAAGTTCACATCCAAAGAGGACAAGAACATTACCTAAAGCCTCATAGATCTGCTCAACAGCTTAAAAGAAAAGGACAATTAGAGCTCATTCATATCAATGTTGTACAATCTCATTTGCACTGCCAGGCAAATTCGCATTAAAGTGGCGCCACAGTTCATTCCCAATTGGGTCGACCATAATAGGTACAATTAGCTACCGGATGGTAGATCAGCAAATTGATGTATCACTCACGGCAATTGGATAAGATACATGTTACTTACTACCGCCACAGCTTAAAATAAAAGCTTACACCAACCGGGATCTAATTTATCTAAAAACCACACGCATCTGCTATTGGCCAGTATACTTGGGTTTCCGCTTCTCGACGAATGCCGCTAAACCTTCCAAGCGATCTTTTGTGTTCATCGTCTGCTTGTAACAATCCTCCTCCAATTCAAGTGCTGATACCATGTCCAACTCTAATCCTTTGTTGATCGCTCTTTTAGCCATCTTGAGGGCTAATGGACCCTGAAAATAATAGGAAATACTTCAATCGTGTGAGGAATGCAAGATGATAGATGATTCGACACAACAAATTGACTGAAAATTTCACCTGAAGATGTTATCAAAGAAACAAGTTATATCTTTGAATTGACGGGGCATATACTTGGCGATCAAGAAGTGTTGACAATCTCAAGGGTAAGGTACCATGGACTACATGGTTGTTCCCGTTTAAGTTATTCAGGAACTAAAGTCATAGGGCTTGCTATGCTTAGAAGTTGGTAATTAAATATAAACTCACTATATCGCACTTTTGGTAAAGATAACAGCTCGGCTCCTTGAAGTTCTGAATAACATTCTTAGAAGTTTCTCGTTAGAGTATCTTTGAGGCATAATACAATGATTGCCAATCCTATCAGCAATACAAGGCATCATCATGAGCCTCCCATTTATAACAAGCTTCTATGCACTCCTTAAAGGGGAAAACATTTTTGTTAAACCCCTCTTACAGTCAAACAGATGTTCTAAGTTGATGAACAGACTAACAATCCTTCTGCTGATTGATCCTTTATCAACCTTCTAGTTTGAGGGCCCCTATGAGTAGTAAGCTGAACCCGAAAAACAAATAATAACAATATCGGTGATAAGTGGGATAAAGCATCTCTCAAAAATTCATTTCCGCCTGATGGATCAATTCTTTGTTAGCCAGATAAAGTATCGTGACCATATATCATGGGATGATCTGGTTGCTCCACCATTGTTTTCCATGTATGCTTTCAAGATGTGAATAATAGCAAAAATGGATGTTATACCTTCTGATTGATATCCCTCGCAATCTCAAGTGCCTTTAGATGAGCTCCACCAGAGGCAACACTGTGATTGACAAGACCTGCAACATAGCCAATGTGAACCACTACAGCATGAGTAGCAACTTCCTCCTCCCTTCTCATTAAAGGGACAACACCATGAACCACATAAGCATACCCATAGATTTTGCGTCTGTGCCTCCAACTCTCCGCCCTGTGTATATGAGTTCCTTTGCCAAAGATTTTCCCACTATTCTAGGAAGCCTCTGTGTACCACCTGCCCTGCAAAGAAACAAACCAAATGAGAAGTGATTTCCCTTAGATGGACGATCTAATTGCTCTGACACTTAAAGATGACAACAAAGAAATGCCACATGTTCAAGTCCTCTTGCATATTGCATATTTATTAACAGGAGACTTGACTCTTGATGAAATCAATTTACACAGAAAGAAGAATAAGCAACACTGCTTATTCCCTAATTTTTCTCTGATCTGTGAAAAACAAGATCTCCTGCAGAACCATAACAAAGTATAACCGATGATTGCATTTCATGAGTAAGGTGCCTCAAAAGAAGAGAAAAAGGCAACATGAGATTGCGGGTAAAATAATTGCATCAGACTTTATACAATGAGCTCAACATATGAAGCACAGATATGTAAGAAGTGGAGAAAAGACTTGGTTCTTAAAGTACTGAAGAATTCAGCAATTCTTGACTGTGGAGAGACGATTTTTAGTTAAAATAATTATCCCAAGAATATCTAGATTATGCCACAAATATTGATGCAGATGATGACCTGCCTTGCCAGTCCAAGTCTGGCCTACCAATTTCTGATTCTTATTTTAATGTCCTTGATTGTCATAGATTTGATTATAACACCTAGAAAATAAATCTGCTTCATACAGAAAAGCAGGGCCATTACAAAAAGATGAGTGATATAAGTTAACAAAATTGTGTAATACCCTGGGATTATGGCAAGTCCTGTTTCAGGCAAGCCCAGAACCGCATCATCTCCTGTCAATAAGTGGCAAAGCAAGGATGTATGAGGGATATCTGACTTATGAGGAACCCAGTCCTAACGTAAAATAAGGTTGACTTGGAAGGTAATGAAGAGCTAATACCACATATTCGAAGGTCACAGGATAGGGCCAATTCAAGTCCTCCCCCTAACGCTACTCCCTCAATAACAGCAATAGTAGGAATATGTAGATCCTAAATTCCACATTCAAGTAATCCATGTAAGCAATCAAACATAACTAGCATTATAGTTTTACACACCAAAACAGAGGGATCCGCTAAGGAACATCTAAATCAATCAGAAAGGCCAACAAGAGACCAGAAGCCAATCCAAAAAGTGTCAAGTGGTTATAACATAGCATTGAAAGTTAGAAGGCAAAAAGGAGTTCGTGCAAAAGTGTACAAGAGTAGGTTAATGAAATGTGATTCTGCATAACTATATCCATAGCTTAAAGCATAAAAATTCGTCTAAGCTCTCAGCTCATCAGTCTGATTAAGAGAAGGCACACTCAAACTAGAATGCAGATCCACAATGCAATCCATGGATTTACAGTGGCAAGATTCATCAGAGTCATTTATAAGGTCTTACAGACAAACTATGCAAGTACATCACTAAGGCAAAAAATGTCTTGGGCTCGTCCGTGATGGTTTGAAAATCGCAGTTTTTTTGACTTACACAGCCAAACTTTGATTAATTTTAATTTATCATACAGGAACAAAATAAGCAGATACAAACAGTGTGCATACGAGAACAACGAAAGAATTTGTAATACTGAAGTGGATGACTATCTAAAGGTTAATCTTGCTTCAAGCTCCAAACTAGAAAACTAGTGCACCATAGACCATACTATGTTGAGCAAAAGCCTTGTGATGTACCCTGCTGCTAAGAGCTCTAGAGGCAATAAAAAAGCAATAGCTCCTAAGTGGGCAATGCCAGCAGCAAGCAAAATAATATGGTAGGAAAACAGAGAGGACAGAAACCCACCTCCAATGAGGAGAATGTCAAACGTAGCGAATTCACGAAAAACTGAACTTCAGATGGGCTCATTGTCTTGCGCTCCTGCCGACTCAAAGAATGACCAGGAAAACAATTAAGAATATGGGAAGCATGCTTTTAAAAAGAGTAATAGAGGGAGGAAGAAGTGTAACCAACATCAATAATCAAATATACAAGAAGCACTATGCATTCTGAAAAACATTAGCCTGTCATTAAGAGTTATCTGCCCAAAAAAGCAATCGACATTCTAGTGCTCCCACCAGAAAGTCATCTACTACAATTCCAAAAAAAGCCGCACATAGTCAAGAACATACATCCGATGGAAAAAGGCATTTAAACTGAAATTTTTAGTATAATGATGGTAATACCTTCAAATCAGCACCAGCGCAGAACACTCTCGGCACCGCACTGCAGATCATCAAAACATTCGCCAAAGCATCCTCCCTCACAGCTTCAAACGCGTTCTGCAACCCTCTCAACATATCCCTCCCTATCGCATTCTTAGCTCCAGGTCTATCCAAGCAGACCTCGACTATTCCTGAAGATTGTAATGAATCCTTCTCAAGAAAAATCTTTGTTAAATCAAATCAAACCACATTCAAACATCGCTCCTCACACCTAATTACCATAAGAAATCGAAGAACTGTTCAACAAACTGCTTTTTGGTTTTTTAAGTCGTTATCTCTACGAAGAATACCAGAACAATCTTCAGTTGCGGCCAATTCTTGCGTCACTCTGGTGTCCCTGGAAGCTTCGATCCTAACTCGCAAGCTCCACTATTGAACTTAATTCAGATTATAAAGAACTAATGAGAAAAACACAACCTTTCTTCTAGTCAACCAATCATCAAGCTTTTTCTCTGCTTACCCACGAACAACCATCACGTCAAAATCTCCAAAACACGCTCTTTCTCCGAAAATCTCAAGACCCATATTTATCCCAATCACGAACCCCGTACAGCAAGTGTCCAAGCAAAAAAAACTAAACTTTGCACAAACTCAATCAGCTAGAGAGACGGCGTATGCAAGCGTGAAGTACCGGAATCGGTATCGGAGAGCCTGTTCAGTTTCACCGACTCCGACGCGGAGGTAGCCGACTCCAAGATGAGGGTCCGCCGAGTCTGGAGCTGCCAATTTCCGGGCACGGAAGCGAAACATCGTGGGGATGCTATCGCCCTGGAGCTCGACGCGTGGCGAATCGTTTCGCGCGGGTTGAAGAGCTTGGTCGGGGAATGGGGAAGTGGGTTTCGCTTCAATGATCTGGTGATGGTCCGGAGACGCGAAGGACTCGCCATTTCTTCTCTTTCGGATCAGCTTCAGAGCCGGCAGTGAGTCAGCGGGCGGAACTTGCAGAGGGAGTCTGTCAAACGGCTGGTGGTTTGGATTCGGGGTTCATTTTCTTCGCTATGTATTATTTTGGGAAAATTTTAAGTATCTAATTGCATTCACTTTTCCAAAAAAAAAAAAAGAGTTCGAAGCGAACATTATTTTAAGAGAAAATTCCAAATAAAATTTTTATGTCAAATTACTTTATTCAATTAAATACCCCAACTTTTTCTGTTGAATCGATAATTTGTAAGGTCGCAACTTGCTTTTGGTGGTAAAAATTTGAATATTATGCAGGTGCTTAGATCCTGCAATTCACAGCACTTGGACCGCATTTGGCAAATTGGACTCGTACGAATCGTAGTTGGCATTTTGTGTCGTTTCCGTCATGGGACATATTAGGTTTGTTTGGATATAGTTCCAGGTATTCGCCCAAGAAGAGAGAGAGGCCTTTGCCCAGCATACCATAAATCTCTCCCTGTTCATTGAACTCCTATTGTAGATATGCTTCAACTCTGCAATTAATCGAAACCTAGCGATTCACATCTCAACAACCAGCAATAGATCACAGCATCCGCAACTTCCTATTCATCAACCTGTTCTTGCTCAACGGGTAACTAAGTGATGAGTCGTGACAATAGCTAGGCTTGGTTTTCTTTTCTAATTCCAGTGGATATATATATATATATTGAGTGTTTGCGCATCTCCAAGATCAGGAATCCATAGCCTGTCTTTTGTTTAATGGAATTTGAGCAACGTTACTTCTTACACTGTTTGAATGAAAGGTCGCAAGGAAACACAATCCTAAACATTATGATTCGTAATAATAGAATTCCATAAACTGAGTGATTTAAAGAAATAGGACTCACAAAGACATAGAACCTGGGCTCCAATCAACGACCGCACCAGCTGAAAACTCGCTTTCCCAGAATGCATATCCCACTCAAATTTCTTTCTTGTCACTCAATATCAGTTCTTTACAATATCAGTCCTTTACGCCTTACATGAATTTTTATCAATTCTGGTTTCATGTCTGAACGAACCTGCATTCGACAAAACTGCACAATTGTTTCATTCTTGATGACTTGAATGTGATTCAGGAGATGCAAGAGCTGTTTCTGCGATTGATGAAATGGTTATATGATTTACTTTACTAGGTCAGATCATTATCTATTCAACGTTTCAGTTTGCTTTCCATTTTCATAGCATTGAATTGGAAAGTAAATATATCGCCCTGCTTGTGCTTTGCAACTTTAGGTTACACAATCAGCTCTTAACTGTTAGTGTTGTAAAAAATTTGATCTTGCTGGATTTTCAGATATTGAGAAAAGGTTTTTCATTTTTGTCAGTTCGCTTATCCAAGCCATTCTTACATGGTGAAGACTGAAGGCAAAGCAAATGAATCCCCTTGTATCACCAAATGCGTTGATTTTTGAACACTTGATCTGCTAGACCTGACATAGACCTATTTTGTGGGAAAAAAACTTGCTCAATATTGAAAGAACTCAGACTAGAACTGGTACCAACATGATCTCTTAGCACTTGAGAGACAACAATTGATCTGAAAGAAAAGGTGCCTTTTCAGTGTTGACCCAATCCATAATCTTGCCAGGTAGCTTCTAACTTACTGTAATGCCTTTAATTATAACAGAAATCCTGATATAGCCATGTCTTGTCTTCCATGCATCTTTGATGAACACTGATTAAGTTATAATCAAACAACAAGAGAAGGGTATGATAATACTGATGCTTGAACTTGCATTTAAAATTTACATTTTTGATTGCAAGTACTCTCGTTCAATGAGAAGAGATGAAAAGAGTAATACAGAAATAAATCCACCTGATTTTCATGATAAAGAATTTTCCTTGATGCTTTATATACCACTGTCAATGATTTCATGGATTCTGAATCCGGCTACAATACCTCCATATCAGATGCAACCTCAGAATGCCCCCAACATATTCAGGAAAATAAGTTCTTGAAGGCTGAAACATGGCTTACTCACTGAGGAATAGAAAAGGAGAAGATGGCGTGCTTAAGCTCATGCAGTTCAGAAGGTGATAATCACTCCAACAATTCTGGTCCGGGTCAAACAAATACTAGAACTCAAAAACGCAAAGTAACAAGTTGTCAAGGTAAGGCATTGACTTGTGATGTGGAGAAAGTAGCTAACGCGTTTTTTGTTATGAATACTTTGGCATTTAATTTCATATTTCTCTTCGCCGCTTTATGAACACTGTTCAGATCCTATTGATCCATCGTTCTAGTCTTAGCTGCTTCATTGGAGGTCCAAGAATGGGTTTTCTTTTCTGAGGACACTTCCATTTCCCAGCAGACTCTTGCACATCAAAACTGCCCTGGAAATTAGTTATTTCTGATAATGGTTTCATCTTGGCTTCATCCTCTATAGCAGCTGACGAAACATTTCCTTTAGCATGTGAGCACTGGTGCAAAGCCCTCCGTGGCCTCGTCAATTCATCACTTGCACTTGTAGTTTCCTTCCTCCTTATGGAAACAAAACTAGTGCTGTCATTAGCTCTTCGATTGTTTTCTTTGTCATGACCTCCGTGAGTTGATCTTCTTGTTGAAGCTTGATCGACTGGAGATAAGCCCATATCGCCATCAAGCAGTGCATGAGCAACTTCCCTACTCTGGGCCTTCAGTCCCGAGCCCTCTTCATATCTACCAATCAACTCTCTACAAGCTCTTCTTTTACCATTGCTTGAGTTCCCGTTGATATTGGAGTGAAAAAGGATGGCTTCTTCAGAATGAAGTTGCTTCGGCCACTTATTTTTACAATCCCGGTCATTGTTTAGCAAAGCTTTAAATTCCATCCTTCCATCATTAATTTCAGGGCAAGGAATCTGAGGTAAAAGATGTTTGTCCTCTTTAGATGGACTGCCAACCTGTAATTTTTGAACATTTTCATGGATTTAGAAACTTAAGTATCTCGCTTTTCTTTTTCTTTTTTAACTAGGAGAAACTTAAGTATATTGTTGTCCAAGAACTATTTGATCTAAACAGAGAAACACAGAGTCAAAACCACCAAGAACTTGGCTATACTATCCTTTACTAATAAAAAGCTGTACTTCCTAAATATCCATACTGAAGGAACAAGGAAGCAAAGAAAGATTACCTCATCCAGAGTGTGCTGATATTCATGCTCAAGATCTTCATGAGAGCTGCTACTGAGGGCAGAGTTCAACCGTTCATTGATCCCTGTGCCACCATCTATTCTCTTACCTGACAAGTTATGCTGATTGTCTTCTTTTTCTCCAATAACATTTTTAAGAATCAAATCATCTTTCACATCACCATTGTCCTCGACAGGAGATCCAGGGAAGGTGCTCAATTCTGGAGATTCGTAGACATAGCTTGAGAACCAATTTGTCATGTCAGGAGGCTCTGACAAACATGAAATAACTCATTTTAGAACATACATATGTCTAGAGATATGTAACCCACACAGACTTGCACACATCACGCAGTCTGATGTATCAGCCTGCTGGGAGACCACAACTGAGTAACTGCCAATTTTCATTACTCATATATAGCCACTTAGAAATCTTAACAGCTTCAAAGAGGTGAAACAATGGTGCCTTCTAATATATGAAAGAAGCTATACCAACCAGAGAGTAGCAAATATGGGCTCATAGAATCTGCTACCTGCACCAGAAGGGAGAAAAAAACGTATCATTAAGAATGAAGACTGAGCTTTGAAATCATATTTAGCTGTACAACAACCATTGAAGAAACACAGGGGAAAGCTGATTACAAGAACTAAAGTCAGTATTATGGAAGAGCCACGGGGATCACAAAGCAGGTTCTTCATCAAAACACATAAGGATTATGCCAGGGCAAACCCAATTCTAAACACCAAAGGTTGCAGAACAATACCTTGGTCGGAGTTTGATTTTCGCGATCCTGATCCACGAATGAGCCACCACCATTATACACAAGTCCATTGGTGTGTGGTACCTCCAGGGCAGCAGCAACATAACCATCTTTCACTTTGTTAACTTCCCCAAAATTTTCATGCTCTTTGTTGCTCTCACCAGTAAAAGGCCCTTCTTTCTTGCATTTGCTTTCTCTGGAGACAAATTCTCTGCTGTGTTCGCTCAACTCAGGTGACTCATACACATAGCTTGAAAACCATTCTCCAACATCAGGAGGTTCTGCATCAATCAAACAAGAATCAGTATGAGTACCAGATCAAAAGTAGAAATCCTTCTACAGCTTGCAGAAATGGAAAATCAATTCCCTTTCTGCATAACACCGAGAGATCAATAAATCATAACCTTCGCAAATTAATACCAACCTGAAATTTGCAAAGATGAGTCTAAGGAATCTGGAACCTACAAAAAGATTAACGCAAAAGGGTGAGCTAATAGCACAACATGAACCCCCCTTCCCCAAAAGAACACACCAAAAAAAAAAAAAAAAAATTATTCCATGAAGCCATTCAGTTAGCATGACCAAATTAACTCCCTCATTCAACAAAACTGTATCCAGCAAATCACCTCTGTTGGAGACTCTTCTACAAGCTCATTGCTCCCAAAATTACCGGCAAACTCATGAGCGCCCACTCGGTCTCTGCTTCTGCCTCTGATGCAATTCGAACCTCGCGAAGTCGCTTCTCCTCCTCCTCCTCCTCCTCCTCTTTTCCCATCGTCAACAACGCACCCATTGTTCTCGCGCTCGCGCTCGTCGAGAACAGAACCCAGAAACCCCTCGCTCGTACCCAGCGAAGGCGACTCGTACACGTAGCTAGAGAACCATCTCCTAACATCGGGAGGCTCTGCGCGGCAACACATCAAGCGAAAAAGAATCAGATTCTTCCCGTCGCTAACCAAGGCGCCGAAAAAGACACGGAAATCTAAAGGAAAAACGAGAAAAAAAAAATTCCGGGTCATAGAAAAGGTGCGAAATTGCGGCTGTCAAGCTACTCTAGTTTCGTAGGGAAGAGGCACGAGCGATCACCCACCGGAGAGGAGCGAGGGCGAGCAGGAAGAAGCCGAAATCTGGAGACCCGAATGCGGGGTTAGCATCTGAAGGACATGGCAATTGGCATCTGGAAGTTGCAGACTTCGACGATGAAGATGAAGAGCGAGTTCGTACCTGCGAATCGCGTACGCTGAAAGGAGCGCTGGGCTTCATTCTAGCTGGTTCGTCTGTCTGTCTGTCTCTCTCTCTCTCTGACCTTCGATGGGGATTGCACGTGCTGTTCCGGGTGCTTTTCGGGGGAAATGATTGGCGCCAAGTGTTTGAATTTTGGTGCGCCTCGATTTCGATTTCCCATTTCTCTTTCATTTGTGAAAATTAGGGTCGTTAGTCCTCTTAATATGTCTATTTTTTGTGCAGTTTGATCCTTCCATAGTTGCAGAGTGGCTCTCTATGTTCTGCAATTTGAGAAATTGAGTCATTTTAAGGCGTGTTTGGTAACGTTTCTATTTCGAAAAATAATTTTTAAATAAAAATAGTTTTTTTTTATTCCAAAAAATAATTTCTAAGTATAATAATGTATTTTGTAACTGCAAAAAAATTTTACTCCGGGAATAGAAAAGCGTTTAGTAAATTTGTATAATTTTTTTGTTTCTTTTAATTTTTTAATATTTTTATTATATTTTTCCTTTTTTTTCTTTTTACCGACTGGGCAAAGTTCGGCGAGCTTGCGGGGCCTCGCCCGCTCACCGGAGCTCGCCAAGGCAGGGCGAGGCCCCGCAAGCTCGCCGAAGGCCAGCCTGGCCCTAGCAAGGCTCGGCCTCGCGTAGGCAGCAGGAGGTCGGCCTCCCCCTAGCCTGGCGAGGCTCGACCTCGCACCGGCTGGGGAGGCCAAGCGTCACCGAGCCACCGCGGGCGACACCATCCCGGAGGTGGCCTGGCGAGGCCGAGCCTCGCGCGGCCACGGCGAGGCTTGGGCCGACAAACCTCGCCATGGCTCGGCCTCTCCGAGGGCCGGTGACGCTCCAGCAAGGTCGCCAGCCATGGCCAAGGCCTGTGATTGGCAAAAGGAGGAAGAAGAAGAAAAAAAGAAAGAGAAAAAAAGTGTTTCTCAAAAGTGTTCCCGAGAACAAGAAACAAGTTTTTTCTACTTCTTATTTCTATTCCAAATCTGTTCCCGGGAACAAAAAAATAGATTTTTTGGTCCATGAAACAAAAGTGCAAACAAACGCGTTTTTGTTTTTTTTTTTGTTTTGGTTCCCTGAAACAAAAGAACAAAAATTTGTGTTCCGGGGAACAGAAACATAAATAAACAAACACACCCTTAGTCATATGCAAACACATAAAGCACGCTTAAATATTAAAAATGTATCATTATCTAATAGCGATTTCACAAAATCTCACATTATATTATAATTCAATTTTTTTAAAATTCATATTTGCCTCTCCAATTACATATTTTTACTCTTAGTATTAGGCAAAAAGATCAAATTAAATGCGATGACGAGTGATAGAATATTTAAAATTAACCAAGCATTCATCTAACGTTTGTTAACAATAATCTCGCAAACATCGAGAAAATGAAAAATAAGTGAAATGTGGATTGAGAGGATAGGGGAGAAACATTATGCCCCCAAGTCGACGATTGTCTAGCCTTTAAGGCTTCCGACAAGGATAGGTGTAATATATTCATTAACATGAACTAATATAATGAAAAGGCCAGACAAGAGAGCCGGTAGGAGTCCCACGTAAAAAATGGTTTGTAGTTTGACAGTAATGTTCATGTCAATTATTCTAATAGTTGTTAAGGAAGTTCAAAACTAATGCATATGAGAAATATTTAGTTCTTGAAAATATCAAATCTAAAATAATGTCCTAATCTTTTGTCTTTTTTCATTCAATGAATTTCTATCTGAGTCAACTTAGAAGGTATCAAACCATGTCAATTGCAAATCAAATGTGTTCGTGACTGTACTATATTTGAGTTTGTCCCTCGGGTAATTTAGTAAAGGAGCCAAAGTTTGTAGGTTAAAGGAGAGTGTAATACGAAATTAGAAGAAGAAATGTACAAATATTTGATGATGACGCTGTGAGGAGTGCCCCTTAATGTTCCAGAATCAATGTATGGGCATAAATGTGAGAGATATTATATGGCAACAAATGCAAGAAGGTGTGATTGAATGCTATAGTTTTGCAATTTAGTTTAAAGACATGACCGATAATGGTCGTATTGAAGATTGATCGAGGAAATGGAGAGATTGATCGAGATAAAGCATTCCACTGAGGAATGATTCGCATGAGTTTGATTCCAAATAAGGATATGGTTTATTATGAAGTGAAAGTATTACTCAAGGTTGCAAAAAAGTAATTTCAGAATGTCGATAGCATAGAGTATTATGGACTAGTCTTTCGACCCAATCATCAACACACACACCTGAATAAATGTGGTCCAACACGTCGTTTTTAGTTATGAGTAAGTAAGAGAGAACTTATAACAGAATTTTTATGATGTCTAGCGTTTTAGACTGCAACTTCAAAAGTAGTATGCTTTTTGAACAAAAAATAAAGTGGTATGCTTATTTTGGGATGCAATTCATCTACTATAGTTAGAAAGATTGTAGATACACATATTATTTGCGAATCAAACATTTCAAAAATTTATCATGCATTGCCATTCTTGAGAGAGGGATATAATGTGTCAGCCGCGTTTCTAAGGTATGCATAGTGAATAAATTCTTCTTTTGTCTTCAACTATCATTGACCAAAGTATGAAGGAAGTTTCATCACCGCTGTTGTAATATAATGCAAAAATGCCAATGGGCCTTACAATTAAATAAATGCAAAATCATTAGAGAAATAAACGAGGAATATTAAGAACACGAGAAATTTACATAGTTCGACCCAAGTGTTGATACCTACACCAGAGGGAAAGTTAGTAGCAAATAATTCACTAATTAATCGAAGAATTCTAGAGTCGCTCACACGTTCAAGTGTTTCTTATACCTACATTACGCCTTAACCTAGAGTGTTTTGCCTTACAGATAATCATATCATTGCCCGAAACACTTATGCTTCCACAGAGAAAACAACGCAATGTGGGTGTAGAGTCCTTTGCACAAATCACTATTTGAAGCTTCCTTCATGAGCAACTCAATCAGCGATTTGTCAAACTGTCGAGTCACGAGTGAGCAACAACTTTTCTTATTTAAAGTCATTTCTTTATTTAAAAATCTACCACCTAAGTATATCCAATATTATCATTTGAAAGGAAGGCAAGGAAAATCAAAGTCTTATTAGGACTCTTTCCCTTATGGCTCATCTAACACAAATCGGTTTACATCCTTTAATTTGATCAGGTCTCATACACGACTTAAACTTAAGGCATTAATTTAACAATTTTCACCTCGGTTCAACGTTAAAGGCAAGTCATAATGCTCATCATCTATGCCAATTAACCAAAGCCTCAATGGAAACTCAAATATCATAAATGGCAAGGTTAAAATTATCTAGAGGGATGAAGTTGGTCCACATGTTCGTAGGATTCTCCACCGTAAGAAGTTTCTTTGCAGTCACATCCTCTTCCAACATGCTAATTCTAACATAGAAATTTCGATCGTCAATGAGTTCAATTCTCTAGCGATTTCTCTGACTTTTACTTAGTACTATCCATGATATGACTCAAACAACCAAAAATACTAATATGTGAAGTGAAGGACAAATGTTCCACCTCCATCCAAGTACACAGTGATAGACTAGACAATTCATGATACATAGCAAGTAGGGTACTCATAGAATTTTTCAACTACATGTTGAAGGGCCTTGAAACTTTCCAATGTAACTCTCCCAAGTTACTCGCAATATTCCAATAGTATCTCCGCATCTCCATACCCGAAGCTGTCTAACTATGCCCAAACTATTTATTTCAATATCTACATATGATTGTATTCACTACTTCATCCTATAAATCTTCATCTAATCCAACAATCAAGAGTGAAGAGTGAGACACCTCTAATATAATTATGTTGATCAATTAGGCGACTCCTTTATGTTGTGGTGCATCGACAACAGTGCAATGTTTAACTATGTCTTCCTCTATGCAAAATCGAGCTAAGCTCCTCAAAACAAAATACAACTCTTTATTTGTTCTTAGACTTATGGTCTTTCTTCCTATCTACCTTCAAACCATCGTCTTTCATGACTTGAACCAACCAAACACCTCGCTCTTGTGTTTAAGAAGACAAATCCAGACTTCTTTCAAAAAGTCATCAACAAAGGACAACACATACCTGGCGCTCCCTCAAACAAAACTTGAGAGGGCCCCCATAAATCTAAGTATATGCAACCTATGACCTCCGGGTCTGGTGAACTTCTATGCTAAACTTCACTCTTTGCTAACTAAACATATCGCAATGTTAAAAAAAAAGTTAAGCTTCCCAATTTGATGGTCTTTTAATAGACCCCTCCGACTCAAAACATTTATCTCCCTCACATTTATATGTCCAAGTCTTATTGCCACACTTGTGTTTTGTCCTTATAGAAGTATTAAAGAATCTAGCAAACAAGAACAAATCACAAAATATAAACCACCCGCCTAAGTGGCACTGTTGGCGGCGAGCTTCTCCCCCTAACGCAAGGGGAGGAGTTCGATTTCCGGGCGTCGCAGGGTGACTTACCCGGTGGCACGTGTGTGGTGGCTAGCACGTGTCGCCCCTAGTGGTTTACCCCCGGCTGTAGGGGGCCGTGCGCGGGTTCCCTGGGTCACCAAAAAAAAAAAAAAAAAAAAAGAATCTAGCAAACAAGCCAATCGCTATCTTTCCCTAGAAGAAATACAATCCACAGTCTATTTTCCCCTGCATCATAGTAAGCACACCTCAAGAGACCTTTATAACTCCACCTTAAATATAGATTCAATATCCAAACTTGTCAAGAGCACTCAACGAGAAAAGATTCTTTCTCAACTCTAGTACATGTCTTGCATTTGTCAATATTCGCACCACTCCATCATGCATCTTAGTGTGAGCTATTCTAATCCCTACTACTTCATAAGTAGCACCGTCTTCCATAAACACATTGCTACCCCCCTGCACTGATGAGTAGTGTCTATGAGAGGTCACGTGATGACAACATCCTGAGTCAAGCACCTAATCATCACTTGATGAACTAGTGGTAATTGCTAACACAACAACAATATCACTAGAGCTATTATGTGTTGCGGTAACAATATTATCTTCACATGCAAACTCCACCTTAACTCATATACCCCAGTATGTTGGACAATCTCTCTAGTGCGCTACCCCTCACAATGATAACATCGGTGAGTTCAAATATTAGACTTTGATTTAGAACAACTCTTTTATGTGCTACTTCCAGACTCTCTTTGTTCATCTCTATCTCGGATAAACAAATCTTGCATTAGAGTTAATATTTGTACACTTGCAACAAATTTACTCTAAATTATTTTTTTGACCATGAAAAACCCAAAACTGATACACATGTAACAAATTTATCCTAAACTAATTTTTTAATCCTAAAAAACCCTAAACCAATATACATGTAATAAATTTACTCAAAGTTAATTTTTTGATAATCAAAAACCATAAATCGGTACACATATAACAAACATACTCTCAGTAAGTTTCTGTTAAGTTTTACTATCAAATTTCCAAGTTAGATGACATGTGATGGATGATGAGTGTGAAAGTGCTAGTACAAACACCTAGAGGGGGGGTGAATAGGTGTTTAAAAGAAATTTTGACAAATAAATGCGGAATAAAATAAATCTCGAGCAAAGTCTAAATAAGGATCAGAGTCTGATAAGCGAGCCACTAGATTTCCAGTAGATGTTCAGAATCTGTTATGCGATGGAACAGACTTCTGAAATAACCTGTAAGTATGCAACATACTTAAATATAAAGAGTTAAGAAAGAGAATGTTACATACGAAATTTATGGTGGTTCGACTTAGATCAAGCCTACGTCCACTCTCCCACACTAATAACCTTCTAGCTGGATTCCACTATGTGATCAACAAGAGATTATAACTTTGAATGCAAACACTCAGTGGTAGATCACACTATCTCACTAAGTCACTCTTTTGGTATTTCTCTCACGATCACAAACGTTTAAGTTCACGAAAGACCAGTGTATGATTAAAGTTCGCTTACACTTTAGAATTATAAATTCTACGCTCCGTCTCTTACTTGCTCATCGATCCTTAATCTCCTTAAATACTCCTCAACTTCCAAACTAACCGTTGGACAGTATCTAGAGGATCGTCTTCCAATCTACCCATTGGACAGATCTGTATCTAAAAGATTTAGTAGCTGTTGAGTGATAAAAGTAGAATCCCAAATTAATTCTGATCGCTCATATAAACAGAATCTTAATTTTCATGAGTAAAGCTTCTTCGTTTAAAAAGTTATTGTCTTTAAGATCCAATTGTCAATTAATTAGATTGAGTCGATCAAATCTATCTTGATGTAGAATCCAAACCAGATCACTAGCTGTTATATGTTTAGGGCTTGTGTTATGTTTTGTCGAGTTGTCTCATTCTGAACATGCTTCGTTCTGAACTTCTGTTTCGTTCTGAACCCTGTCACATTCTGGACTTGTGTCTCGTTCTGTGTGTAAAGTCTGAGAGTGTTCTATCTGAAGTAGAAGTAGAATCTAAGTGTCTTCCGTCCGAAGTAGACTTTACAATCTAGACGTAAGTTTGAACATAATTTGCTTCTTAACATATTTAGCCTTAAGGTCTGGACACAGTTTGAATAAGTTCAGCTTCAGCATAGAGTCTTTCTTTTAGTTCTTTCAAGTATAGACTTCGACAATATCTTTTACATGTTCTATCGTCTGCATAGTCTATTACTCAACCATTAAACACATTAGTAGCCTTTGTTTGATTTTGTCATCTTCAAAACATCATAAGGGACTTCCCTAACAGAGTGTACCAATTTGGGGTTTTATCTTTTGTATATATGTATCGGTATGATTTTTCGTGGTATTAATCCAATTTAGCATATGGTATATTTGTCATAAATGTATCATTTTGGGATTTTTTGCCAACAAAGAATTAGTTTGGGGTAAATTTATAACAGGTATAATGGTTTTGGATTTTTTGCAGTTAAAAAATTAATTTGAGGTAAATTTATTACAGATGAACTGCTTTGGGATTTTTTGCAATAAAAAAATTAGTTCGAGATAAATTTGTTACATGTGTACTAATTTAGAGTTTTTGGTAGTCAAAAAATTTGTCGGGCTATCTTTGTCATAGATGTATTAATTTGAGGTTTTTCATGGTATTTGCCCTTTACGTTATCTTCTCGTAACTTCTTTTGTCACTTCTTAGATAAGAAGGCAAACTTTGCCTCTTCCAAAATAATTTGGTAGAGATGCCAACAACGCCATATCTTGTTTCTCAAGTCTTTATTGATGTTTTTTTAAGTTTATCATGAATTTGTTAAACTCATCTAAGTGGGCTCGGATAGATGTGCCCACATCATTTTATTCTTCTTTTCCCTCACAAACCTTCTGTCCCACTATTCTCTATATATATATATACACTTCAGTGTGAAAGATATCAATCATTGACCGTTCTAACCCTTGAGTCACATGTCAGAAGGAACTTTCCTTATTTAAGTTCACTTTATTATCTGAATAAGCCGCCCCAGTATATCCAAGATCATCATTTATCTCATCTAATTATGACTCTTTCCCTTACGTCTCATCTAACACAAATTTGTCTACATCCTCCACTCGGGTCTCCAACACGGCTCAAACTTCAGATATTAATTCAACAATGTTCACGTATAAAATAATACATGGGACAATGACCGAGATGCTGTTCGTAACCACTCGCGAAGGTTACGGAAATAGAATAATGACCAAGAGACCCTTTGGAGAAATTAAAGATGTAAGTTGAAATCTGCATGTACTGAGAATCACTGCTTACGTAACATCCACCAGTTCTTAGGTCTTTGGAAAAACAATAGGAGGTGCAATAGCTTATTGAGCCCTTGACACCAAATCCATCTAAAATAAGACGCAAAGTGGAAACCGAAGTGCTTCACTAATTCACGGGAAGATAATCTCGTTCGAACGACTCGATCCAATGCCGACTCGAGCCGCTCATCCGCCGACTTCTCCGGGACCTCAAGCATCCCTCCTCTCACTGCATTTCCACTCATTCTCTGTTTATCTTCTTGAGTATTCAACCCGTCCCTAAAACGCAATATTCTCCACATCTCGCAATTCAAACAAAAGAAAAAAGAGAGAGAGAGAGAGAGAAATCAATCACTAAAGCTCGAGATCACGAAGCACTATTAGAGAGATGCGACACCCGAGCGGGCGGATACGCAAAATAATCCTGTCCCAAGCGATAACATGCTAAAGGGAGAAGAAAACAAGAACAGGAGAAAGAATGACAACGCGTCACGCTTCTTCACCTACGCCGGAGCAGCGTTGCCTGCTCCAACGTGATGCACATGGCGAGGTCTTCATCTCCGTCCAATGCACGCGCTATGGGACCAATCGCGAAACCAGAAACGAACTATCAAAAAATGAAAAAGAGTCCAAACGTGTCTGTGCTCGCTGCATTCTATATTCTAAAATCTGTAATGTATTTTCCACGCGGGTACCGCTTAATCTTTCTTAATTCCCTCTTGTCCCACATCGCGATTCACGTTCTTTCTTTATCATCAAAGTGATGCACTCGAGGCTGGTGGAGCCAAGCACGAGCGACCTTATCTCTCACACATAATGGAGTATCTACGTGTTTTTGGCTTATGTCGTGGGGACCGTAATACAGCCGAACGAGAGCGGAAAACAACGAAACAGCGCGAATCTCCGAGTGAAGGATACCATGCAGGGCGCATCTGAGGAGGAGGAGGACTCCACTTTAGCTCCTCATGCAACTAACCTCGATTAGTCTCGAGCTGGGGCAGAACGTTGCCGCAACGATCTCTGATTACAGGGCACTTTTTGAAACTTGCACAGCACCCAGACACGACCGGAAAGCTAGGGTAGACCGTTGTCTTCCCGGTCTTGCTCACTCATTTATTCGTTTTTAGGGTTTCGGTCAATAGCGTTATTTCTTTGTGGTCCTCTATTTCGCCTGTTTTCGCCGTACAATTACGACGACGAGATGATGTCGAGGTAGACATCACCGTTTGCTCACTGCCAACGTCATAGTTGGAATCGAAGTGGCTGACTTTTTCCTGTTTGAATTCCCGCTTCTCGGTCGACAAGTTCCTCGGAGTCTTATTCTAGGGTTTTCTCGGGAGCAAGACGAGATTATGTGAACATAGCTGGTCAGTGGATTGGTTCAGATTTCTGTGTTGGAGAACATGGGAGATGTCGGGAAAAAAGCCAATGTCGTCGTAGCAAACTGATGTTGACGAAACTCGTTCAAATTTCATGACTTTGTAACTTGATTTTCCCCCTTCCGAACTTTAGGAGAAAAAGGAACTGCTCGCGTAACTAGGCGTGTCGGTGATTAGGAATAGTAGTGCCGAGGACTTTGAAGGACATGCGATGTTTGACATATTGATTGTTAAAGCATACTTCAGCCAGTTTGATCCAAACACTCATCAGCGCACGGTCGTGGAACGTGTGCACCCTCAGAGGCCTTGGGCCATTGAATATTGCTTAATATTGAACCGATCAAACTTAGACCGACCTTGAAAAACAAAGACCATTGGATGAAACGTTGATCGAGATCAATTGAGTAATTCGAGCATAAATCAAGTTCTTAATTTGCTCATTAGGTGTATGTGTCAATTATTACGTTTAATTCGCAGGCCCAATGAATCGAAAAAACGTATCTTGTTATATATTTTGTATCATTTTATGATCGTATGTATCAATAGATCTGAAATAATGATTAACTGTATTTTATATGTCAATTCCGAAATACACACGGTCAAGCAGATTACTTGCTGAGGATTCTTGAATTTTATAGACGTGTACACATTCTACGTCAAAATCAACTTTAGATGATCGAATGAGATCGGAATCGCCAAGTCCTAACCGCGAAAGGTCCACGCAGATTAAAAAAATTGGAAATGGAAAAGAAAACCTACCCCAACTGCCAACTTAAAAAGTCGCTGGGGCCCAAGAGGAGGAAAACGACAGTAGTGCCACGTCACCTCCTGACATCTCCTCCGCTGGTGGGGGGGCATTTCCGTCAAACCGCCATCAAGCCTCGGCCAGCGTGCCGCGCTGACCTGTTGCCACGTCATCTCCCGGGCCCTTCGCCGGGGGGCATTTCCGTCAAACCATGGCGAACGCCCGCCGGCCGGATCCTTCCTCGAAGTGGCCGACGTTCCCTTTTTGCCCCTCCTCAACCGAATCGCGGTTCGCAAACCGCGTACGCCGCCCGCCATACGAGCGGGTACGAATCGTAATTACGAGCCACAAGCCAGGGTAAAGAGGTTACATTTTCGACTATATATACGCAGCTTCATCCCTGCCAAGCCACTCGGTTTCAACTCTCTCTCTCAATCTCTGGAGCTCGTGCGGACATTTCAATGGCGATCGGCGCTATCAATCTTCACATGTTTCAGACTGCTTGCGGCGGAGCCAGCTTCAAGCGCCGCCTCTCATCGCTAAACCCGTCGGCATCTTCGGCCGCCACCGCCGCCAGACCCATCACCTCCACCGAGTCGGCTCGGAAACAGCTCGCCAACCTCGACCGCGTCCTCCAGAAGGAATTCCCGCCGGCCCTGTCGCTCCCGCAAGGGCCGCAAAAGCCAGCTTCCGAGCCGGACTTTGGGGTCGGCCCGTCGTCTTCGTCGTCGGAGAAAAGGGGCAGGGGACTGTTGCAGCGCTTGAACTTGAGTCGAATCTGGCCCGAAATCAAAGCGGCCGCGGAAGAGATGTCCCCGCGCCGCCTCGGCCGCCTCCGGCGGCTCCTGTCGAAGAACCCGGAGTATTCCCCGAGGAACAGCCTCGGAAGCCGGTGGCGGCAGTACCACGGCTGCGACGACTGGGGGGCCTGCTCGATCCGCTCGACGAGAACCTCCGGCGGGAGATGATCCGGTACGGCGAGCTGGTGCAGGCGGCCTACCAGGCGTTCAACTCGAACCCCGCCATGCCGACGGAGGAGGCGCCGATGCCCCACCACGTGGCGCTGCCGGATAAGTCTTATAAGGTGACGAAGAGCCTGTACGCCACTTCGGCGGTCGGGCTCCCCAAGTGGGTGGACGACGTGGCTCCGGACCTCGGCTGGATGACGCAGCGGTCGAGCTGGGTCGGTTACGTTGCGGTGTGCGACGACAGGAGAGAGATACAGCGGATGGGCCGCAGAGACGTCGTGATCGCCCTGCGGGGGACCGCGACGTGCCTCGAGTGGGCGGAGAACTTTCGGACTAAGCTAGCGCCGATATCGAGCACCGACGATCCCAAATCCAAGGTCGGATCTGGGTTCTTGAGCTTGTTCAAGACTCCTGGAGCTCACGTGCCGAGCTTGGCAGAGTCGGTCGTCGAGGAAGTCCAACGGCTCATGGAACTCTACAAGGGCGAGACCCTCAGCATCACGATCACCGGTCACAGCCTCGGCGCAGCGCTAGCATTACTAGTGGCCGACGAGCTAACAACGCGCGTGTCAGAGCTGCCGTCGCTCGCGGTGTTCTCTTTCGGAGGACCTCGGGTCGGGAACAGCGCTTTCGCGGACCGAATCCGTTCGAAGAATGTCAAGGTCTTGAGGATCGTGAACGACCAGGACGTGATCACCAGAGTGCCCGGGATGTTCCTGAGCGACGATTTAGAACGCAAACTGAAAGAGACGATCGACGGCATGCTCGAAAACGGGCAGATGCCGTGGGACTCCTACTCGCACGCAGGGACAGAGCTGCGCCTCGACACGAGGAAGTCGCCATACCTGAAGCCGAACGCCGACGTCGCGTGCTGCCACGACCTGGAGGCGTACCTCCACCTCGTGGACGGGTTCATGGCCTCGAATTGTCCCTTCAGAGCGAACGCGAAGCGTAGTCTAGTGAAGTTGCTAAACGAACAAAGAACTAACGTGAAGAAGCTGTACACAAGCAAGGCCAATGCCTTAACTTTGAATGTAGAAAGGGGGCAAATTAGACCTCCCAGCATGGCTAGCTGCTTGCCTAGCCCATCTTAACAAAGTTGCCTTCTTAAGTTTCAGACATCATTCGTGTTTTCTAAACAAAGAACAACCGCGAAACTTTAACTATGTCCACGACTAATATGCACAGATGATTCACTAATTGATGAGATGATTCTCTGCGCACGAACGTTCTCCTGTTGTATCGAAATCTGCCGTGAAGTTCACTTAGGAAGAATTTGAGACCTCGTCTCGCCTTACGTTTGAGTGTCGTGGTGGGTGTGCTTCTCTTTGGTCAAGCGCCTGAAACAGCAGGGCGACTGACAGCCGGGTCTTGCAAACGCCGACACGCGTGGCAGCGAGGATCGCTTGGCGAACGAGCAGAAGTTCAAATCGATGCGCCGCTGACGATGTCGTGTTGACTTCGACCTTGAAAAGTCGCACAGTTCTGCACCGACTGGGCAAAAGGGTAAGCAGACGGTGAAGTTGGACAAGTTCTTTAAAAGGTTTTTTTTGGGATTCCTAACGGTTGACAAGTTCTCGGTCGTTGAAAGGTATTTACCTCCGACCGTCGGTGTCGCGTGTCCCGCCGCTATTACCATCTGCCTCCGAGGCTCCAGCCAATTTTTCGGAGGGAGTTTCGTATTGTCGTCAATCTACGTTATTTACAGAACCCAACTTTTCGAATTTAATGTCCAGATGTTCAAATGACCAAAACATCATAATCTGTGATCTTAATGTGGAAAAAATGAATAAAATATTATGCATCGACATCTTCGCACGGCTTGCCTAGCAAATCTCCAATTCATATTCATATTCCCCATTGAAAATCGTCACGGATAAAAGCTGATGGAAAGCTAGACGGAGGAAGAAAAGGGTAGAAAAATGTATTACTTTCTCATATCAAAGATGTATGTGTACAACCTTATTTATTGTACAACTGGAGTCGGGTTTGCCTCGAAACCCGGCAGACCCGAATTGGTTTGGTTCAGAAATTGCCAACCCAGTTCAGGAACCGGATTGGGCTCAGTAGCGAGATGTGGGCCTCCTCATGGCCCACTGTTCTCCACGGAAATTCCTTGGGCTGATCTCGATGGATTTGCCTGGCCCTGTGTGGGCTGAACTTGAATGGGAAAACAATTGACGAACGGGCCCGAGAAAATCTGCCCTGAATGGGCCTGAACTGGAGCAGGCCCTGGGAAAGGTTGCCCTTGTCGAGCCTGATTTGGCCGCCCGTGTTGCCCTTCCTCTATCTGGTTCTCTTCGGTCGCGCTGGGTATATCAATGCGTGGATCCGAAGGTGGGTCATTGGGGCTATGTGATGCGCTAAAATTAGGAATGAGCATGGTTCAGTGGGCGATTCTTGAATTTTAGTGTAAGTATGGCCCGGGTGGATGATTCCCGATCTTATGAACTACCCATTGGTCTTATGGATCCACCCCGGAATCGATCAAATTATAGTCTAATTCCCTAATGGATCTAAGAAACTAGTTCTCAATCTCTATAAATTGAATTCATCAATTAATATCATAGTATATCTAGTTTCTATTTATGCTCTTAAAATGAGTCGTTGGCTCTCGATTTCATGCATGACAACAGAGCATTGCAACATTTATGGTAATATACCAATCAATTCTCTTCTTCCTCTTCATTTTGTTTTTTTTTTTTTTTTTTTGCCGAGAAAGCGAGTAAATACATTATCAGAAAAAAAAAAAAAAACAAGCAAGATGTTAATCTCATTACACGTCCAAGAGACAAAATTAATTAATAATATCAAATAACTACGGATATATATGTATTTAGTCGAAAAGCTACAAAATAATTTAGTAATTGAGATATAATTTCTTTTTTTAAATATATATGTGTATCGGTCTGGTTCGGATAGGTCGGTGAGCAATTCCACTTTTAGAATTGGGAATTAGAGCGGTACTTGCTAGTTCCACTAAATTTGAACAAAAAACTAGATCGGTTGCCATGGGAATTGCCGATTCTAGGCCGGTCTAGTCCAATTCTAATTTTGGGCAATTCTGGTTTCGTTGCATACCTCTAGCCAAAATCGATGTCATGATTTTTGGGCATTTTTCCTTGCAAGGTGAAGAATGATGCCCAAAAGCCAGTTTAAAGCAAGAGGCTCTGATACTATAATAAAAACCAACGGAACGCTAGATGAAGGAAGAAAATTGTAGAAAAATGTATTACTTTTTCATATCGAACGTGTACGTGTACTATTCTATTTGTAGTACATGGAGCCTAAATAATCCCGGCAAGAATATATAGAAGAAAAGAAAAAAAAATGATTCCACGATATGTGGTATCAGTCAAGGGAATCATATCAAATCAATCAGTGCCAAAGACATCTTTGTCATATCAACGGGGGTAACAATATCTCCGACAAAAGTCATCAGGATCCATCTCGAATCCGGCAAAGCTCGCAACGCATGTGAAGGAATTAGTTTTGATCTGAGAGTTACGCCCCCTGTCAATGGCAGGCGCTACGTCTATGTAGAGTAACATCTACTTTTGTTGCTTTTGCTTCAATCAATTCACATGCATACATATGAGAACAACCCAAAGAGCATGCAGACTGCTTCTTAAAATTACTATTCCAGTGCATAGGGTATAAAACGCTTGATTTGTTAGGGGCGGTTTACATTTTGTCGTGTTGGTGCAACATCCTCATCAATTGTTTAAGGAGGAAACTGTCCAATCAATCATATATTCATTTTACGGATGTTTTTACAGTCATGAACTTTTAAATTTTTAATTTAGTATTTGGAATTTACGTGAAATTTCAATATAATTATTCCGGCCATCTTATGTTGGGAACTTGCCGACGTGATTATACATCACGTAAGACGGCCGACGATGACTGAACTCCTCGCCGACGATTTGGCCAAAATGGACAAAGACCAAATTATGAAAAACGGTATCATATCAAGGCTTACGGTTAAAAATTACAATGCAAACGTATCAAGATGTAGCATACTTCTTTACACAAAAGACCAAATTACGCGGAAATTACCGTATAAATTCAGCCCGCTGTAAATAAAACGAAATTGAGGTGTTCCATGCGCGTGGAAAATTGAGGAAATTGGTAATAACGTGCCCGCAAAGGTTCCTGGATCGTGGGCCAAGAAAGAACCTGTCTGAAGTAAAAGGCCTGTAGCTCTTACAACGTCATAGTTCTCTCTCTTTCTATTTCTTTTTCCCTTAATACGGTCGAGCTACGCAGCTAGAAGTCCTTTTCAAATTGTTAATGAATTATGTATGATCTTATTAATGAAATAAGAAGTGAATACTGTTGCTTAAGAAGAAATACGCATGAACTTATGTATCAAAATCTGTCAAAATCTGTGTACTATGAAAGTTCCGAGTATTGAGAATTAAGATAGAGTAACGGATTTATCACAAGATCTGTATTAACCAAAAAAATAAAAAGTCTGTACAGACAAGATCTTAATCATTTGAGCTGTCAAAAGAGGTAAATTTTCATAATGTCTGTAATTTTTTATTATTTCACACTTACCAAATCTCTTTGAACGTGGAAATTAATTTTTTTTTTCGATAATCAAGGTAACCATTTTTCGAAGTCATCCAAAAAAAAGAAAAAAAAAATTCGCTCGTCGATTTCCTCGTTCGGCCCATCCAACCGACTTCGAGTTAACAGCGACAGGGCAGTGGAAAAACATCCGACCAATCAGAGAAGCGCTCGCATCCTCCTTACGATGGACCCGCCCGCGGCCGCGCATTCCCCCTGCTAGGGTTTTATAAGAGCCGAGCCTCGTCGCTGGGTTGCCTTCTTCCTCGGCCGCCTTCCTTTAGGGTTTACAGTCGTTCGCTTCCGCTCGCGAGCACCGCATTTCCGCCCCCCGCCATCTCCCTCTTCCTTCCTCCCTCGAGCTTCGGCTCCGGCTTCGGCTTCGGCTTCGGCCCGTCCCTAAGTTAAAGCGAAGCTCCGCCATGGCTCGCGGCGGGCTCTAGGGTTTCGCGGTTGCTGTCTGGTTGCGCCGGCGGTTGAGGTGTCCCCCTTTTTCTTGTCTCGAGAGAGAGGAACGCGAGAGCTCCTTGAGGTAGAGAGAGAGAGAGAGAGAGAGATGGCGACCGCGAACCCTTTCGACATCCTCGGCGACGACGACAATGAGGACCCCAGCCAGCTCCTCGCCGCCGCCGCCGCCGCCAAGCCGGCCGAGAAGCCGAAGAAGGGCACGGCCCAAGCCGCCGCCGCCCCGCCGTCGAAGCCGGCCGCCAAGCTGCCCTCCAAGCCTCTCCCCCCTGCTCAAGCTGGTGAGTGAGCTCTGCCGCGGCTCCGTTTCGGTTTCTGGCGTTGATTTTGTTGCTCTTAGCGGTGTGGAATCTCGATTATTGTCATCCGTCTTTTCACTTGAGGAGTGGAGTGAAAATTTCAATCCCTTTGCTGTAATTATGAGACATTGAAATGAAGAGAGCGTGTATTTAGATAGCGATTCGAGGAGATTGTTGCCGCAAATGAGAAATTTGGGGAAATTTCGGATTGATTCTGTTGTGATTTCTTGGTAAACATGGGTTGACTCTGTGAGCGAGAAAGCCGGAGCGCAAGGTCGTTTCAGGTAAATTTTTGCTGTATTGATTATTGTTTAGCTTCAATGCGCTGGCTTGTAAGTATTGCGCTTTGCGGCCATTCTAGTAATAGGGATTTTCTTGCCTTTTAAGCCATAGTTGCAATTTAGGCACCGCGATTTTCGATGACTTACCTGATGAGTTAGATGTGTGCTGAGTACCTTCAGTTGAAATTGCTGACTGTGGGTGCTAAAGTACGAGCTTCTTGTACTAAAGCGGACCAGTTTTTGACCAGCCGTTTGATGTTGCATTTGGGCGAGATCAACGAACAAAAGTAAAGCTTAGAAAACTTTTGTTTTTTTTTCGCATTTAGTTTCGTGCTTCAAATACCATTTACTTAAGTTAATATTTAATTTTCTGTCTGACTTGGCTTATAGCTGCAATGGTGAAAAGTATCAGAACTTTTGCTTGATTGTTCTGGTGCTTGTAAACCTGTCTTTGCCTTTTTCTTACTTAAGTCGGTGATAGTTTTTCCCGAGAACTATATTTGGAAATTGACGAACTATATGATGATATTCTGTAACAGTGAAGGAAGCAAGGAGCGACACTGGTGGGCGTGGACGTGGTCGTGGAGGTGGGCGTGGTTATGGTCGTGGCCGTGGAGGCGGTCGTGGCTATGACCAAGATTCAGGGAACTACGATGGACCAGCTGGCAATAATGGTTTTTCTGGTGGTTATAGACCCTCGGAGGAAGGAGATTCTGGAAAACCATCTGAAAGGGCTGGTCGTGGCTCTTTCCGCGGAGGTCGCCTTGGTGGTTATAACAATGGAGAAGCTGGTGAGGGGGAGCGTCCAAGGAGAGTGTTTGATCGCCGCAGTGGCACTGGACGAGGGTCGGTATTGTTGACAAGAATGTCACATCTTAGCAATTTTCTCTCTCTCTCTCTCTCTCTCATGCACGCGCACACACACACATGCACACGCACAAGAACGCGCCTTCCAATGCATCCAAGAAGTTAATCACACACTCAATTATGCGCCCTCCCATGTTATGCACACATACATGCAAATGGACAACCCATATACATGCCCAAAGCTGTGCTATTAATGCTGATCCAAAATAATTGCTTCAGAAATGAGACTAAACGAGATGGAGCTGGTCGTGGAAACTGGGGAAGTCCAACTGATGAAATTGCTCCGTATGCACTTTGTTTGCTAACTTTTGATATCTAACTATTATTAATTTTTTTTTTCCTTTGGGCGATTCTTTTGATCAATTGATATTGTTATTTTTGCGATGCTCAGAGAGACTGAAGAATCTGTCACTGAAGTCGAGAAAACTGGGGGTTCTGAGAAGCAGTTGGCTGGTGAGGATGGTGCAGATGCTAGCAAGGAGAAGCCTGTGAATGAACCAGAAGAAAAAGAGCCTGAAGATAAGGTAAATCTATTGTGTGCTCATGGATCATCTTTATGGATCAGTTGTCCTCTTCTGGGCTGCACCCTGTATTCTGTGACAGTATCATGGTCTGACCCTTTTCTTATGATCAAGTAGTTTTCATAAGCCATTCCTACTTTCAAGACCATGCTCAATCTGTGGAGAGAAGCTTGATTTGGCCAAATGCATATTTTATTCATTTGGGGTGGGTTAATTGTTTGACTTTGTTGTTCGGAGTGTTTCTATCTGTATATCGAGAATACTTGAGAATGCATATTAAGCCGAAATTAAATGGCTGAAAAGCTCAAGAGCGGCAATTATTACAGCAATAGTGGAAGGAAAAAGCTGGGCAGTAGTACCACCTGAATAAGGGAAGTACTTCTCTAGGCTTAACTTCCCTTAGTTTCTCTCCATTTCCACCCAGTCAATCAAAGTATTGATCTTAACTGCGGCTACTTTCTAAAGAAGCAGAATTGTTGCAAGTGCTCTGACCACCTCCCTTGCAGCTTGTAATTTTCTTGTTTTATCTGATGCTCATGAAGAAGCAAAAATGTCCGGATGATTCTGGGGATGGATGATCAGGAGCAGTTTATAGTTTTCCACCTTTCTTTTCTTCTGTCCTGAGATGAAATATATATGCCGGCATGCCAAAAGAACTCCTGGCATGCACTTAGAAGAGGAATTCTTCAAGTCACTTGAAGATTGATTGATACTGTTGGGGTATAGGTTATTGAGATGTTTAGAATTGCAATACCCCATAGTGCTTTGGCTGGGGATTGAAGATACTGTTTGCTATTTCTGTAAACAAGTCTATCTACCAATCTACCTGAGGAAAATTGATAAGGTTTCTTTTTTAAGTTGTAGGGAATGTTTGCTTAGCTTGTGGGAAGGAAAATAGGAAGCTGCATTTGTTACTTTGTTGGTCGAAGTAACATTATTGGCCAGACAGACTGAAAAAGATTCTTTATTCAAGTTTTGTTGGAAAAGAGTTTCATCCCAGTCTGTCTGATCAGCCACCCTTTGGATTCATGTTATAAGATTGTTGTTGACACCCTTTAATGTTTTGACCTATTTGACATGTATTTTTCCAACTTATTTAGGAGATGACACTAGAAGAGTATCAGAAGGTCTTTGAAGAGAACAGGAAGGCATTGCTTGCACTGAAGACTGAGGAAAGGAAAGTAGAGCTGGACAAAGATTTGAAGTCCATGCAACAACTTTCTAACAAGAAGAAGGACAACAATGACATCTTTATCAAGCTGGTGAGAATAATTGTTAGTTGTTTTTGTTTTCAGATTTTCATTATTGGTTGCTGAGAAACATCATGCTAACCAAGCTTTTTATTTTTTTTGTTTTTTGGTTGTAGGGATCTGAGAAGGACAAACGCAAAGAGGCTGCTGAGAAAGAAGAGAAAGCCAAGAAGGTTTGCTTTAGAGATCTGAGTTTACTTCATGTTCTTAGATATCTAATTGAAGATGCCTCCTTTTCATGTATTCATGCCTCCACATAAGAATTGAATGTTGTGCGGGCTTTGCTTCATAATTGGTGTCTCCTCACATCCATGCATTATTTCGTCTGTAGTCTGTCAGCATAAATGAGTTTCTGAAGCCTGCTGAAGGGGAGAGATACTACAACCCGGGTGGTCGCGGGAGAGGACGCGGCCGTGGTGCCAGAGGTGGTTATGGTGGTGGTGGTGGCTATGCTAGAAATGTCTCTGCTCCTTCGATCGAGGATCCTGGCCAGTTCCCTTCGCTTGGTGGGAAATAAGGTTTTGCCACTGCATATACTTCAGGTTGAGATGCTTCATGCTTGAAGTTGTTGTGACCTTCCAGGACAGTTGGGTATGAACAGGACTGCTATTCTTCCTGTAATAGAAACCTTGGGATGGATGTTATTCGTCTTTTTGAGTGTAAAAATTTTAGTTACTCCGTGGATTTACTTTGGTTTTCTTTTGACTCGAATCAGTTTTGATTTCGTTAGATGAGAATGAATTTAGCCTCTTACGTGACTCTTGCTTCCTTCAAGTTGAATTTATATTATTGTCCTAAATACATGTGATCTCAAAGGCAATGATATCTGCTCCGTTGCTCCATATCCCTGCTTCATCCTGTTCGGTCACATTAGTGATCTGTGATAGCAGGGATGTGGATGAGCACCACAACTCACAAGTCACAAAGATACCCTTTAGGGTGGATAGTTTTGATGATTTGCTTGAGCACTTCAATTTCCCTAAGGTGACTGTCTTTTCTTACTTGCCAAGATGTCATACAATCTACAGGATTATTCACAAAGAGCGAAGGAGAGGTTGAAGCCACTAATTAAGTTGGTGCTACAAGTGTTGATGAACGTGTTTAAGTCTCTTCTAGATCCGAGCTGTTCTACGGATGAAGGCTCTCTTTCTAAATATTGTGATCTAGCTGAGTTTTAGAGATTTGTTATCTTGTCAAGATCCGTGAAATGGACATGGCTGGTTCCAACATGTGACACCGGCCTTGGCAGCTGATCCTTACCAATGCCATTAGATATTGCGTGTCTAGACAAGACCATATTGAAAATGAACGAGATTGGAGCAACGGTAATGGCCATCTCTGCATCATATCTGCAAGGAGGAGGGATTTGATGTGTCGGGAGCAACACGCCTCGACCTTACACGATCAGCGCATCCGCATGGAGGTGAAATGTATTCCTAAGCGCTTAGATTCTCGAGTTAATGATTACGTGTAGGATAAATGGGACTACAGCTGAGATGCCGTTAATAGCCTCTTGCAAAGGTTACGGAAGCAAAGGAATGACCAGGAGACTCTTTTGGAGGCATTGAAGATGTAATTAAGCCGAAAATTTACATGAGGTGAGAATGACGGCGAGAATGACGGCTTACTTAACGTGTACAAGGTCTCGAGGGGTCGAAGATCTTTCAGACCAAGCTGGTTCCGATCTCAAGTACCGAAGGCCTGAAATCGAAGGTTGAATCTGGGTTCTGGCGGAATCGGTCGTTGAGAAAGTTCAACGGCTCTAGGAGGTAGGAACTCTACGAGGGCGAGACACCGATAGTCACAGTCGCTAGGCATAGCCTTGGCACAGCACTAGCATTATTCGCGGCTGGTGAGCTAAGAATATCTACCATCGCTTTGCGGCATTCTCCTCCGGAGGAGCTCGGGTGAGGAATAGCGCTTTTGCCGACCAAATTCGCTTGAAGAACGTTGAGGTCCTGACTTCAGGAAGTGGTCAGTAGAGTGCCCACAGCGTTCCTAAGCGGAAGATTTAGAACATGAACCCTATGGGCACTCTTCAAAATGGCATAGTGCCGGGAACCGCTGCTTGCATGTGGGGAATGGAATCTTGTCTAGACACAAGGACGTCGTTTGTAGGGATGATTGGTTTACAAGAGAGTGGTTTTCGCCCTGAAATTGGAACCGTCCATTGGTTTCATTTACCTGGGAATTAGATCGCTGATTCGATCCGATTCTCAAGTAGGTTCATGGAACTAGTCGGAATGCTCCCATTTCAAAAGAGGCATGAGACTTGAGAGCAAGTGGCGAGGTTGGAAGTTAGAGGTGACCACAAGAGAGAGTGATAGAGGGAGCAACGGATTGACAAGGCTGGAGACTACCGAGAGTGAGAGGGAGAGAATGAGACGAGATGAGTGAGGCGAGAGACGAAACAATTAGGACTTTGCTCTGAAATGTTAAGACATACAAATCAGTAAAATTATATATAAATATATATTCTTTTGCACACTCTTGGTCTCAAATGAGCAAACGGAGCTGTCGCCGTTGATCTTGTGGGTCCCACGCGCAGCACAAGTCATAGACTCATAGAAGGTTGCGATGGTGGTTTGTTCTCGGTCCATTTCATGGTGGGCGAGCGAGTGGTGGTCGAGAGAAAAGTTGCGGGTCCTTGTGCCCATCATTACCGGCCCCAAAGAAAGCACGGCTCGGATAGGACCGCCACGTCACAGATTCATCTTATTTAGCAAGAAGACGACAGTCCCCCCCGAACACAATGAAAGTGAGAAAAAACCAACATAGATGCTGTCGCATACGTTTGGCAGAGCACGTCAAGGGGACAACAGCATGGACCGAACGAATCATTTTCATTCAGACATTCGAGCTATCAAGAAAACAGCAATATAATTCAAACTGCATATCATGTCTTCCACGAATCTGATCAAATCTCATCCCACATTAGTTCTTTTATTCATTCATGCTCTTTTGTTCCTTTTAGATAAGATTATAATGCGTAAGCCGACGTTAGAGTATATAAGATTCGACTGACATGAAATACATCTTCTCAATTTATGCAAACCCCCAATACAATTGAATATATAAATAAGTCTTGCCGACAAGGAGTTGGATCGGATGGCAAGGGAACTTTCCGGTCCTTGTGATCTTTGGTTTGAGCCTTATCGCAAGTACTCGAGAAGTAAAATCTCTAATGCAGCAAATTGATATGAAGGGACACGCTTTTAAATTTGTCCCGACATATAGATTGATCGAGATGCACGGAAATTTGTGTGGACACCACCCGATCCTGAAACCAAAATATACACATATGGTTATGGACAGTCTTCAGCATGTTCCAGGTCTTAGTCCTTTGAACAACTAATTCCTCGTCGAAATGTAATTATATCCTAAGTGTTTTATTGCAATTTCTATTGAGAGTGTCGTAGCCCCTCTTTTTTTTTTAATGAATAAATCGAGTTTGGGGTATCTCGGTAATTTAAGAGCTACAGTGCAAGAGAGAAGAGGCTTCGGAAAAGTATGCAAGATCGAGCGTCTGCAGATCGCTCGCATCGCCTCGACGAAATCCGGGAGCGAGCTTACGGTGCGCCCGGCCGCACCCGAACGCGCCCCCCGGGGCCCTTTATAAAAGAGGAGGGAGAGGCTTTTTCCGCCTGTGGTTATCTTCTTTTCCTGCCGCATTCGCTAGGGTTTTCAGTCACTCTCTCTCTCTCTACACTCCCGAAGCTCCCCCATTTTCCACCATCGCTTTCTCTCTCTACCGACCTCTCCCTCCTCTCCTCTTCAGGCCGCCGGCGGCAGCTTCGATCCGTCCTCGCATGGCTCGCAGCAGCAGCAGCAGCAGGCTCTAGGGTTTCGGCGGTTGCTTCTCGATAAGCGCGGCGTCTTGTCTCGAGAGGAGGAGAAGGGCGAGAGCAGGAGGGAGGGGAGCGAGAGATGGCGACCATGAACCCTTTCGACATCCTCGGCGACGACGACAATGAGGACCCCACCCAGCTCCTCGCCGCCGCCAAGCTGGTCGAGAAGCCGAAGAAGGCTCCGGCTCCGGCCGCCGCCCCGCCGCCGCCCAAGCCGGCCGCCTCGCTGCCGTCCAAGCCCCTCCCTCCTGCTCAAGCTGGTGAGCTGATCTCTAGCGTCGGGTTTAGTTGTTTTGGTGCTGTGGAATCTTGAAAGTTGGTGTCTTTATGCTCCGCTCGAGGGGAAAAAGGAATTTCGTTGTTTTTGGCGGAAATATGATATCGGGAAATGCGTGGAGCTTGTGTTTAGATAACGATTTTCAGAAATGGAAGAACGCTTTTAAGGTTTTCTGGTAAACATGGTTTATTACTCTTTGAGCGAGAAACCTGGACTGCAAGTTCATTTCAGTTAATTTGGGTGCGGCATGTGTGATTGGTTAGCTGCAATGTATGACTTGCAAGGGTTGGACTTGGTAACTTGTTTGATGATGGCGATTCTCTTGCTTTTTTTTTTGGGCATCAGTTGCAAGTAATAATTTAGCAGCTGGTTTTTTCGTTGATTCACCAGAAGAATGATATGGTAGCTGAATCTGTAGGATTCGTGGTTGTAATCGAGTGTCAAAATCCCAATGACGAGTTGCGACTTTTAAGAAAAGGTTTTCTTGGTTCGAATAAATATGGCTAATGGTATACCGAGTACCTTAAGCTGGACGTTGTCTGTCATAGCCAAAGTAACACCGTTTTGTATTGAGACATATCAGTTTTGACCAGCTGTTGGCTGTTGCACGACACTTGAAATTTTCATTCATTGCAGCCTCTTATTATCCTCTTGTTTTTCCTCGACAGAGAGGCTTCTGAATTGTTCAATTCTCTTGCTCATTGTGCGTTCATGAATTTTGCAAATGATTTATGGTTTTCTTAATTTGATTCTATCTTAGTTACAAGAAAAAGGGGGAGGAGAAAGGTAAGCAACGAAGTGTAATTTCATTCTTGCAGACTTTAGAACTTTTTTTTTTTGGTGGCAAGTATAGAGATTAGTTTCATCTTATTTCGTGGTCATATTGTCAATCGATCCTACCAGGGGCAGTTTTTGTGCCTTAAATGCCATTTACTCGAGCCAATACTTAATTTACTCTTGACGCCTAGCTTTGCCCTTCCCCGGGGTACTAAAGAGTATTGGAATCTTTTGATTCAAACCTTTTGCTTCTTTTAAACCTGTCTTTCCTTTTTCTGTCTTTACACAATGAAAATTATTTTCATTGGAAATTGACTGACTATATGCTATCTTCTATACTAGTGAGGGAAACAAGGAGTGATACTGGGCGTGGCCGTGGCCGTGGAGGCGGTCGTGGTTATGGCCGTGGCCGTGGAGGCGGTCGAGGATATGACCAAGAATTAGGGAACAGCGAGGGAGCAGTGGGTGGCAATGATGGCTTTTCTGGGGGTTATAGAGCCTCAGAGGAAGGAGATTCTGGGAAACCATCTGAAAGGCGTGGTGGGCCTAGGGGTCCTTTCCGTGGAGGTCGCCGTGGCGGTTTTAACAATGGAGAAGCTGGCGAGGGGGAGCGTCCAAGAAGAACCTTTGAACGCCGCAGTGGCACTGGACGAGGGTTGGTATTGTACACCAAGAATGTTGCATTTTAGCTTTGAGTCTCTCTCTCTCTCTCTCTCATGCACGCGCAAGTGCATGTTCTCAACGCTACCATGATCTTAAACTCAATGCTTGCCCTGCCACATTATGTATGCATACATATAAAAGAGAACCACATAGCACTGCCAATGTTTTGCTATTGATGCTGATCCAAATTAATTGCTTCAGAAACGAGTTTAAACGAGATGGAGCTGGTCGTGGAAACTGGGGAACTCCTACTGATGAAATTGCTCCGTAAGATATCTTGCTATTATTGAATTTTCTGTTCACCATTGGGTGATTCTTTTTAATTCATCGATATTTTTGTTTTGCTGTGCTCAGGGAGCCTGAAGAACCTGTTGTGGAAGTTGAGAAAAATGTGGGATCTGAGAAGCAGTTGGTTGATGAGGAGGCTGCAGATGCTAGCAAAGAGAATCCTGTGAATGAACTAGAGGAAAAAGAGCCTGAAGATAAGGTAAATTCACCTTGTGGTCATGGGTATTCTTTATGATCAATAGTCCCCTTCTTGGCTGCACCTTTTATCATGTGACCCCATGAAAATCCAACCGTCCTTATGATGCCTTATCTCAGGCATTTAGGTAAAACTGTTTCTACCTTCTAGAACATACTCAAACAGTTGATCGAAGCTTGATAGTGCCAAATACACATTTTATTCTTTATGATGGATTGAGTGCTTCACTTTGTTGTGTGGGATGTTTCTATCTATATTTCGAGAAAACCTGAGGATGCATAAAAAGCTGAATGTTGCATGGCTAAAAAAGCTTAAGAATCGCAATTACTGGGGCAATAGTGGAAAGACTCTTCGTTATAATCACTTTTTGGAAAAAAGCTAGGGCAATGGTGCTATCTGACAAGGAAATTACTTCTCTAGTTTTAACTTCCATTAGTTCCTCCACTAACTCCTGATCAATTGAAGCATTAATCCAAGCTGCTATTTTTCTAAGTGGCTAATTTGTTGCGGGTTCTCTGGCTACCTACCATGGGGCTTGTTTTTCCCTTTTTTTTTCTCTGATGCCATGGAGCTTGTATTTTCCTTCTTTCCTCTGATGCCAATGATAAGCAAAAACTTCCGCATGATTCTTGGTTATGGATGGTGCTGAACAGTTTATAGTTTTCCATCTTTTTTCCCCTTTGGTTCTTGCATGAGCATTTATGCCGGGCATGCCAAAAAAAACTCCTGCTGTGCACTAAGAGGGGGAGTCCAAGTCCTTTGTGATTCTTTCTGTTGGAAAATAGGTTGTTGAGATGTTTAGAACTGCAAGATTGCCCAGTGCCTTGGAAGGATTGAAGAATGTTTGCTGTTACTTTGAACGAGTCCATTCACCAATTTGCCTGAGGAAAATTAACAAGATTTCTTGAAAACCAATGTTTGCTTAGTTAGTGGGAAGTTGGATAGGAAGTATCTGTGTGGCGAGCGACCTTTTGGACCAGTGTCTCAAGATCGTCATTAACAGGCTTTGATAACGAGATTTCTTGAAAATTGTAGCCAATGTTTGCTTAGCTAGTGGGAAGGTGGATAGGAAGTATCTGTGTGACCAGCCACCTTTTAAACCAGTGTCTCAAGATCGTGATTAACAGGCTTTGATGACAAGATTTCTTGAATATTGTAGCCAATGTTTGG
Organism: Eucalyptus curtisii; assembly: GCA_017140595.1. Classification (NCBI taxonomy): domain Eukaryota; kingdom Viridiplantae; phylum Streptophyta; class Magnoliopsida; order Myrtales; family Myrtaceae; genus Eucalyptus; species Eucalyptus curtisii. The sequence goes on from CM029497.1 coordinate 20,778,676, forward strand.
TTAGCTAGTGTAAAGGTGGATAGGAAGTATCCCTGTGACCAGCTAGGAAGAATCTGTGTGACCAGCCACCTTTTGGACCGGTGTCTCAAGATTGTCATTGACATGCTTTGATGACAAGATTTCTTGAAAATTGTAGCCAATGTTTGCTTAGCTAGTGGAAAGGTTGATAGGACGTGTCTGTGTCCAGCCACCTTTTGGACCAGTGTTTCAAGATAATCATTGACGGGCTTCATGACAAGGTTTCTTGAAATTTGTAGCCAATGTTTGCTTAGCTAGTGGGAAGGTGGGTAGGTATTTTCTGTGACCAGCCACCTTTTGGACCAGTGTTTCATGGTCATCATTGACAGGCTTTGATGTTTTGACCTGTTTGACATGTATCCTTCCAATTTATTGTAGGAGATGACATTAGAAGAGTATGAAAAGGTCCGCGAAGAGAAGAGGAAGGCATTGCTTGCATTGAAGGCTGAGGAAAGGAAAGTGGAGGTGGACAAAGAGTTGAAGTCCATGCAACAACTCTATAGCAAGAAGGAAAACAATGACATCTTTATCAAGCTGGTGAGAATTAAAAATTGCTTGCTGATTCTGTTTTATATTTTCATTATTGCTTGCTGAGAAACGTCAATACTAAGCAAACATTTTTGTAGGGATCCGAGAAGGACAAACGCAAAGAGGCTGCTGAGAAAGAAGAGAGAGCCAAGAAGGTGCTTGTCCGTTTTCCTTTTTTCCTTAAGTTCTGGAGATTTGTGTGAACTTTGTATTCTTAGCTGTCTAATTGATACTTTCTTTTCATGGATACATGTCTCCACTTAAGAATTGAATTTTATGTGTTTGTGCTTCATCATTGGCGTCTCCTCACATGCATGTATTCTTTCGTCTGTAGTCTGTCAGCATAAATGAGTTTCTTAAGCCTGCTGAAGGGGAGAGATACTACAACCCAGGTGGCCGTGGGCGAGGCCGCGGCCGCGGTGCCAGAGGTGGTTATGGTGGTGGTTATGGTGGTGGAGGTGGTGGTGGCTATGCTAGAGATGCAGCTGCTCCTTCGATTGAGGATCCTGGCCAGTTCCCCTCCCTTGGTGGGAAATGAGGTTTTACCACTGCATACTTCAAGCTGAGTTACTTCATGCTTGAAGTTGTTGTGATCTTCCAGGATAATCAGTTATTAACGGGAATGACATTTTTCCTGTAACAGAAACCTTTGATATTATTCAGTCTTTTTTGAGTGTAAATTTTAGTTTCTCCATGGATTTACTTTGCTTTTCTTTTGACTCACATCAGTTTTGATTGTGTTAGAAGAGAATGAATTAAGCCTCTTTCTAAACTTCCTGTTTCTTTCAAGTTATTTTTTTTCTAACTTTATTTTTTTGTCATAATACATGCGATTATGAAGGAAACGATATATGCTCCATCGCTCCATATACCGTTTCATCGTTGATTGCAGATTAGCCTTGTTTTATCGTCATCTGTGGTGCCTGTGGATGAAAGATTCTTTTCAAGTGTTCAATCAGTTAATATCTTATGATATGTCTGTCGTGATTAATCAAGTGGATGCCTTTGAGATGTGTATTTTACTGTCTACTCAAGTTTAATCATGCGGAGTTGGTACTGCTTTATCAAGTATCGTCGTAATCACGTCTTAATAATTTTTCGAACATAATAACTTGGTAGTCGCTCTTTAGGGTTGATGTTTGATGCGTTGCTTGGGCATTTCCACTCCACTCTCCCGTAGTGAGATGGCTGTCTTTTCTCAATTGCCAAGCTGTTCTGTTTCGGAATCTAGGATAACGGAACAGGAAGGGTGACGGAGAGGCTGATTGTTGTTAGCCGCTAATTAATTAGGTGCTGCGCGTAGGATGAACGTGTCAACAGTCGTTCTGATTTTAGGCATTCTCTTGCTTTAAGACCCGTTACTTTAGTGCTGTCATCTTCTGAGCTTTCGGGCCTTGTAATATCTTGTCAAGATCGATCGATGGCTGTTTCCACCACCAGACACCAGCCTGTGTGGCTGGTGCTTGCCACCGCCATCAGAAGGCATCGGCATTGCTGCTACGCTGTTTTCGCACTCAAAAGTGTCTTAGCACCATAGCCGATGATGTTCATCTATTGTAGCTGTCAATAGTATAACCAAGTTAGTCTTCTTCCAAAACCAACCCCAGCTTTTAATTCAATCGAGCATCTTGAAAAGAATTTCTGCAACTCGTATAATCGCTGCTGTCTCCTACGATAGAAGTGCAATTTTTTTTTTTTTTTTTTTTCTCTTTTAACAAGGTTTGGTTTGTCATAACATACGCCGTGCTTATGGTTTGCATCGCTGGACACAAGGCTAGCAGGGCCCGCTTCATTAATGCGTTTTCAATTTTTAACCACATCCAAAAGTCGACTGATGCTAGCATTTATCGCTCCACGAAGAGCATGAAGTCGAAGCACCTTCCAGACGAAGACGACTCCTCATCGCCGCTCTAGAGATCATAGTAGGCATGTCACTGATCACAATGATAATGGATTAAGAAAACTGATAACGACAGATCAACGAGGCAAATACTGCTATTCACCAACATTCCTAATTTGTACAGACGTTTCAGAATCAAATACATGAGAAAGAATGGAAATCGCAACAAAGTACCAGAATAACCATGAAATGCATATCTTAATGAACTGTCTTCACAGCAGAGCATCACTTCAAAGATACTAGGTTTACATGCTATAGCCAAAGAGAACGGATTTTGACGTCACGAGCCCGCCAAGGAAACTTCAACTTCAAGAAGAACAGCACCCGGCCTTTTGGTTGACAGGTTGCCCTCGAATATTCACTGTTGGAGGTCTAGCATTGTTCATTGCAGGCTGGCTTGCCATCCTACAGACATGAAAAATATAAACAGTCAAGAGCTGCAGCAACTCAGAAATTCTAGTTGCATTCAGATTTTCACAACAGTCAAAGAACTTTGGATAGATGAGCTACTACGAAAAAATTAACTAGTTCTATTCACAAGTATGAGAACTACGTAGCCCACCTATTCTTGATTGCAGCAGCCATGGCCATAAAAGCCTGCTCGACATTGGTGGCATCTTTGGCACTTGTCTCCATGAATGGGATCCCAATCTCATCCGCAAATGCCTACACAATCACTTTCAGCTACTAAGTCGACCTAGGTAAGCATGAAGAGAATGCACAACAACTCAACAGTTTTACCTTGGCTGTCTCAGTTGACACGACCTTTTGTGCCGTCAGGTCACATTTGTTTCCAACTAGAAGCTTGTTCACGTTTTCACTAGCATATCGGTCGATTTCACTTAACCACTGCTTGACATTGTTGAAGCTCTCCTGGTCTGTGACATCATATACAACCTGCAACATGTCATTTACATATTAGTAATAAGTCAGCAAAGAGTAACTCAAGCACTCAACACTCCATATTCAATGTAAGAGGAGTTTGAGACTCACAATAATGCCATGGGCACCACGATAGTAGCTGCTGGTGATAGTTCTGAAACGTTCCTGTCCGGCTGTATCCCACTGAATCCAGAGAAAGAATGGCAACAAAAGTCATAACAATAAGAAGCAACTTAAAGAGAGTTATACTATATATAGTTTCCTGTATAAACAAACACAAACCCGCAAGTTATTCTTCACTGAAGGTTATAGAATATCTAATGGCCAATTTAAGTTTTAAAAAATCAGGATATCACGTGGACCTCATGATGTTTATAGCAAATAGCAGACACTACCCACAGGAAAACAAGTTTTCTAGTTCCAATTCTCATTATGGAAATTCTAACTATCATCAAGGGAACCACACCAAAATCAGATTTAAGTAAAAAGGACAAGAGATCAGAAAACAACATACAATCTGTAGTTTAATTGTCTTCCCATCTTGTTCCACCGTGCGGATTTTCTGCATAATCATACAGGTGAAAGAAAAGTTAGGACTGCACACATAAATACCAAACTAAACATAATCAATTGCTAGATATTCAATGACTTACAAAATCGACACCAATGGTACTGATATAGCTCTCCAGATATGAGTCATCCTGGTTGAGATAAGGATGATGTTAAATTCAACCGCAATGAGGCTCTGGAATGACAAGATTAAACCACATACACGAGGAAGAAACTTTTGGTATATCCATGTGATGACATAAGCATGTTATCTAGACTTGATATGATCAACAACCATATTTAGATAATTTGGAGAAGTTCTAAAGCTTAGAGAACAGGGACGAAATTTCTTAGGGGGGAAAAATAAATTATTAGAATTTTATACAAGCTACAGATAATTTCTAGTATGCATGGTAAGATCCTCAAAACGTTGTGCTCAAATGTATATATCCAGACTGCCTATATGCTAGAATCACATGGTCAATTTGATGAACCAGATAAATGCATAAAGAACTTATCAGAAGCTTATAAGATTAATGTCATCTAGACATGATATGATCAACAATCATATTTAGATAATTTGGAAGAGTTCCAAAGCCTAAAGAATGGGGATGAAATTTTTAAGGAAAAGAAAGAATTCATCAGAAGCTACTGATAATTTCTTGTATATATGGTGAGTTCCTCAAAACGTTGTGCTCAAATGAAGATATCCAGACCGCCTATATGCTAGAATCATATGGTCAATTTCGTCAACCAGGCAAAATGCATAAATGTGTCTCAGACAAGTATGATGAACATGAAGAAAGGCAGGAGACAAACAAACAAATAAGGCTAATGAACTTACAGCAAACCTCAGAAGGAGACACGATTTGCCAACACCAGAGTCCCCGATGAGCAAAAGCTTGAAAAGGTAGTCACTGCACATGACATCATGGAGCAGTTACAGCTTTTGCGAGTGGTAGTTTGAGTTTAGGACATTGATTGCACAAGGAAAAGATAATACTCTCATCAGGAGGCACGAAATCAATAAGCTGAACCCAGCACTCTCTCTTAGTTGACTTAAATAAGTCAATTTCAACAAAGCTAACCAGGCCTCTTAGCCATCTCCACCATTGATTAACGAGCAAATCACAAAACGTCAAGTAATTTATTATCAGATAAAATTGATGCGCCCATGACATGAAGTACTTGAGGATACCGACATTAATATCGATAAAATCGGCTTACAATCATGGAAAACAGGGTAGAAAAAATTGAATTAAATTACAAAGTCAAGACATATTAAAGCAAGTATAAAATTGATCTTGATTCCAGATATTCATTTAATCAGCCATTCCATTTGCTTAGTCTCCCACTGGAACCAATTTTAAGTTTATACTAAATATCCAAGTGCTTCAATAGCTTAAAGTTTTAATCACATGTGGCAATCTACATGGCCATCAAGGAACTTGTATGTGAAAAATAACACCACTTCTCCATGACAAGGGTAACAGTCTCATTGGACCAGTTAAATTCCCCTCTCCAGCATTTATTTTTCCAGGGAAATTCATTAAGGCATCCGCATATTCTCCATCAACCAATAGCAACCAATCAAGACCACTCACCTTAATCCAGTTCCTAAACAAAAACTTGACAGACAATCACGAAGCGAAAATATTGCCAGAGAACGGGTAACATATGATCCTACAGCCCATAATTCACGAAAAGCGACACCAAAAAAAAAAAAAAATCAACTTTAAAGTCGACCAGAATTGGCGCACGGATCTGAACCAAGGAACTCGCCCGGATCTCAATCAAAGCCCTCTCGGAACTAAACTCCCCCAAAGCACCCCGCGAAAAGCCATCCGAACAAGCTACGTCCCCAATCACAACCCTAATCACACGCGCGAAACACGACCGCACCGCTCGCGCACGTACGGAGCAGCGAGAATCGAACAGATCCAGCAGAAATCGGGGCCCGGGGCGCGGAATCGGGGCGAGATTCGCGACCTAAGAGGACCAAATCGAGGGTTACGAAGTGAAATCGGGGGGGAGGGCGAACGAGAGCTCACTATTCGGGATTCATGGCGGCGGCTCCGAGACGCTGAGATCAGGGGGAATCGGGCGGGCCGGCGGGGGGCGGGAGGTCGAGACGGCCGGCGAGGTCGTCGTCCGGCGAGCGTTTGACCGGTATCGCCGGAGAGAGAGAGAGGGGAGAGAGAAAGAGCTGTAAACTTCTAATGGAGACGAAAGGTGCAGGAGAGAGAGAGAGGGAGGCGTGATTTTTAAAGGACGCGAATTCTTCGCGACGACGGTGTTTTTTTTTTTTTTTTTTTTTTTTCTTTTTCCTTTTCCTTCCTGGATAAATTATATATTTTTATGTCGGATAATTATTTTTAATGCGGTTCGGGGGAAGGAGCGGGCGTATAGGCGATCGACACGTGTCTCACCGAGTTTACTTTCGACGCGATCGGGCTGACGTGGGTTTTTTGCTGGACTTTGTGGCCTGAGTATTCTTCTGGAATCAGAGGAGTCGGGTCCAGATCCGGATCCGGATCCGGATCCGGATCCGGATCCGCTTGTTCTGAAATTTCCCATCATTTATTTCGATAACGACATTAAGTGTGCTTTTCCGAAACACGTAATAACTTTATTAGAGCACGGCATATGCATTTTTTTCATACGAAATTGCTGTGGGCTATAATTGACGAGGGAACTGAGCATCACAACATAGTTATGAGTACATTATTGTCATTAATTCACTCATTTGAATTTTTGCGATCATGGATTTTAAACATAGCGGTAAAAAGTTTTCTTGATAATTCTGTTGAAAGTAGTCCCAATAAAAATTTTATAAAAATTTGTCGATCGAAAATGTATATCCCATTGGAGAAGTTGGTTTTTTGAGCACCTGAGATTGATTCAAGCATGATCTACGACAAGTTTTTTCTCCTGATTTGTTAACTTCATTTTGGTTTCGACAAAAAACAAACTTCATTTTGCATTTTCTATTAACTAGATTATCCATTTTTCATTGAATACTTGATTTTTATACTGCGCAATCTTTTTTTTTTTTTTTTTGGGTCGAAACCCACTCTAAATCTTAACAAACACAAATATGGGCTTTTAAGAATATTTCAAATCATTAGAGCTTGTGTGCATAAATACTCGAAAATTTTACAATATATAAAATGTTGGCTTGTAAATTCCGAAATAATATTCTCATTCAATAATTGGTTAATCCTGTCAGATGCGATCGATGTCAGGCAAATGATTGAGAAAAGAAGAAGGAAAGGTGTTGGAAAAGGAAAAGCCAGTTGTCGTCGTACATAGCTTCCTCGGTGCTTCGACCCCAAACGTGTCGGCCACCGCATCGGATCGCACACCCCGTCCAAGAAGCACTGGCGCGTCGTCTTCTTCTTCGTCACTTCATGCGCAAGCTGTTGAATAAATAAATTACTCTTAGTCCTAAATTGATTATAATATCAATTCAATATTAAATATTTTAATTTTACAAATTCAAACATAAATCTTTATTTGAAATTTCAACATAACCCTTTTATCTAATTCTCATTGGAATTCGTTGACATGCCAATTCAATCATTGATGGACATTTGACATGGACTATTGTTATGTCAGTGATCTCTAGCGAAAATTAGATGGAAAGACTATTTTGGAATATTGCGTAAAAGTTTAGGATTATATTAGCAAAATTAAAAAGTTTAAGACCAAATTGTCATCCTGTTGGAAGATATGCCGTGATCGCATGCGATGATTGCCCAACACATTTGTTGGAAGTTTTGATTTGATTTGATCATAATTTATATGTATATCGATTAAATATTAGATTTAGATCTAGATTGATACATAGGATCATTTACTTCCTTTCACAGTTTTACATCTTGTATTATATCTAATGAGATTTGTACATTTACAATGATATTGAAGACAATACACAGAAAACTCCCTACGTCTTCATTCTCGATTCCCTCTTTCCTTCCTTTATTTTTGCTTTCTTTCATGGTATCAGAGCCAAGTTGGTCTCTGACTTGCTTCCGCCTTGACTTTCTGCCAAAGGAAACCCTCAACCTACAAAGGAGATAACCATCCGGCATTAGGATCATTCTCAAAGGAAGGATTTTTTTAACTTACCATGGCCTCCCCGCAAGATTCCAACCCAGCCGCTAGCAACGGATCCACTAGAGAAGCTACCCCTCAACCTTCGCAGACCCAGAATTTACCTGCGATTCTTCCAATAGTTGATCAACAATCAGCTTAGGCCCAACCCGTGCAGTGGCAGCTCACGCAGGCTCAGTTTCATTTGGGGCAACCCATGATGAGCCAACCTTACTAGTGGATTTCCTATCCACTATATTTTGGGCCAAGCCCAAGTTCCTCATCGCCCGGTTTGGTGGGCCACCAGAGCTACGTCCAAGCCGATGGGAGCCCTCCAACCACGAATGGGGCAAGCCCAACCACCGGATTGGAGCAGACGAGCAGTGAACTGGGTATGGGAACAAACCCCTACTCGGGATACTTTAATGCGAGTTATCCGATCGGGTCGAACAAATCGGGTCAAGGGACGAATCCCTACCCGAATTTCACTCCCGGGTTTCTGCCGATTCTAGCTGTGGCGTTCATCGAATGACCAGAACCAAGTGACCCATTATATGTCTCCACCGCCGATGGACCAGAATTGTGGCTGATTAGCCAACAACTGACCGGGCCAGAGAACTATTCCAGGTGGTCATAGGAGCTTCGGCGCACACTAGTGACAAAAGACAAAGACGGGTTCCTCGAGTGAACCGTCACAGTCCCTTCCGATGAACGCCTAGCCCGACACCGGAGGAAATGCAATCGACTCGTCCGAACCTGGATCGGAAATTGCATATCCCCAGAAGTCGCGGCTGGGCTTCCACTGACAGAGGATGAGAAAAATATGTGGGAAAATGTGAAAGAAATGTATGGTAAATTGGATCAAGCCAAGATTTTCACCCTTATCGGAACTCAGCGAGCTCAAACAAGGGAACATGACGGTCACGGCTTGCTTCAACAAGCTATCATCATTGTGGAACCAACTCGAAGCAGTTGAAGAAAAACTTGAAGGACCGGAATCTACCCTCAAGCAGTACAAATCCATCAAAGAAAGGGAGAAAGCTACGCACTTCCTATTGATTCTAAACGAATCATACCTTACATTTCGCTCACGAGATCCTTGCGATGGATCTAGTGCCACCAATCGGGCGTATTTTCCAGTTGGCTATACATGAGGAGAGTTAGTGACTCGCGACGCCAGAACACACGAGGAGCAGCGAGAGCATCGCCCTCGCAGCTCGCGGTGAACGGAGAGACGCGGCCACCAGAACCCTAACCCGAGAAAGGGAAAAGAGAAACCCTTTAGGGTTTGGCGAAGGGGATCCGCGGATTCTTAAAAAGGATGGGATGAACGGCCCAAATCACACACGAGGATCGGATGGCTCACGGGGATCCGAGATTATGATGGATCGGACGGTGGATAGGAGCACGCGTTTAAAGGGACGGACGGCCAGATCTTTGCCACGTCATCAAGGAATTTTGCGAAAAATTCAAAAGGAAAGGGTAAATTATTTTGCGAATATTGCAAACGTACTAATCATATGATTGAAAACTAGGAGAAAAGGAGAAAAAAATCTCAACGGCTTATCAAGTTACTGGACCAACTGGTCAAATTATTGAGCAGCCCATTCATATGGTCAGTATCAGCAACTTATGCAAGCATTACATAATTTAGATATTTCTAACAAAGGAAGAAGTTTCTCAGGTATTTCACATTGCTTAATTAATTTTATTTCCAGAAAGGCATGGATTATAGACTCAGGGGCAAGCGATCATATTATATGTGACAAAGGATTTTTCTCAAGTATAGATGAAAGATTGGATTTTTCTGTTTCCATGCAATTATCCAACGGAAATATTACTCATGTCAATGTGACAGGAACAGTTAATCTTAGTCCCCAGATTATTCTTCGGAATGTCTTCTAAATTCCAAAATTCCAATTTAACCTCATTTCTATGTCTAAAGCCTGCAAAGAAAATTCATGCCAAGTACTTTTCGATGCTAACACCTGTTTATTTCAGGCCTTTTCGACTGGCAGACTGATGGGCTTGGATAGTCTTTCTAAAGGACTTTTTTTTGGACGAGTTTTCCAAGTAATTTTGATTTTTCCTGCAATTCCTTGAATAAGCCATCATTGTGTAATTTGACTACCAATGATAAAAATTTCATTATGCATTTGAGATTGGGCCACAACGCCTCTTTTCCATGTCCTATATGTCCTCTTGCAAAACAATCTCGTTTGCCATTTCAAAGACAGCACGCATATTTATTAAACAAACTAGGTGTCTTGGACATCTACAAGCCACCAGTTTGAGGGAGAGTGTTGGAAGATATGCCGTGATTGCATGCGGTGATTGCCCGATACATTTGTTGGAAGTTTTGATATGATTTGATCATAATCTGTATGTATATCAATTAAATATTAGATTTAGATCTAAATTGATACATAGGATCATTTACTTCCTTTCACAGTTTTACATCTTGTATTATATCTAATGAGATCTATACATTTACAATGATATTGAAGACAATACATAGAAAACTCCCTACGTCTTCATTCTCGATTCCCTCTTTCCTTCCTTTATTTTTGCTTTCTTTCACATCCTTATAATGAATTTATGACTAATTAGACAATTTCCCTTAATTTCTTTGATTTAATCCATGAAGAAAAGCTAATGTTATCACAATGATTAACCCACATATTTAATGCAAACCGCGCCATTAAGCTTGCAAAGGAATGGGTTGTTGGGAATCTGGCTTGACTTGTGCAACTGATTCTCGTTTCAGAGAATCGCGGGGACCTTCGCTTGCGCTATAACCTCTTTTGCATGTCGTTTTGTGCCAGGATGATGTGGTATCAACATGTCACATTGATCTGCTCAGTTACTTTTCCATGTCCTCGCCGCGGAGCAGTTGTGTTAAAACAATAATTTAACCTGAGGCTGCTCATGGAGGCGTGAAATTTCAGTTCTTTTCGCATTATAGCTCACATGATTTTGAGTTCGCTAAAATGCCCAGTGCCGACTCGACACCCCAATGGATTGTGTAACAAGACTCATGAATCCATCTGCCTTAAGCCACAAGCTCTCTTTTGCAATAACAACGACATTCTCAATGACAGCTCAAGAATCAGACGGAAGTAGGAAAATTCCTTTGTACATTTGATTTGTCCATGATATGCAGGTACATCAACATGTAAAAAACATACAATGTACTTATATAAGTCGTTCCCCAACAGAATGGGAATGTCCGTGATCACCTTAAAATAGGGTGCGACTCCAAGGATGACTCCTGAAAGCGGCTTCCCCGGCATAGCATGAGCGACTTTTCCCCTTCTATAGACGTTCACAAGCAAAATTTGTGTGTTCTAGCATAGGTCCAATCCTAACCAGCTTCGGTATGACCACATTGTTCCGAACAGAACAAACAACTGGGTTTTCCCACTGCAGAAGCGAGCCGACCAGGTTTGCCCTTATTGTTAAAGGGAAGATACGGGGCCACCTTTCGCTCTCGTATGATTTTAGTGCGCCTTCAACTGATCCATTCCCAGAATTAACTGCATCTGCGAGTTTTTTAGCCAGAATAACTGCATCCTCTAGAGCACAACATGCGCCTTGCCCAAGATTTGGTGTCATTGGGTGCCATGCATCACCTACCAAAACGATGCTGCCAGATGAAGCGGAAGGGCTTACCACAGGCCACAGCCACCGATCAACCAGCGGAGTCCGAATGATTGTGTCATCAGGAGTGCGATCTATGATGTTCAATAGCTCAGAAGGCCAGTTTCGAACTAGTTCTCGTGACTGATTCTTCAATATGGATGGATCAGTGATCCTTGGACCTGTAATAAGACATGCTCATTCATTTCTGATTCTTCCGTTCATTTATCAGTACATAGAGAGAAGCATTCGAGGGGAGCCTACTCTATTATGCTAGCTCTTAAGGATAAGTAGGACTTGTGCCAAACTATACATGGAAATCTTAAAATAAGCGATGGAGCGAACATTTTCATCTCGATTTTTAGATGTCTAGTTGTTTGAGCACAATTAGAAGCAAGATTGACCTGGAGAAGGGCTGTTGAAGCAGACAAACCAGTAAACTTTAGTTGGAGATACTGGGACATATCCAGCACGCAACCCTTTACCGTAGACGTACGTCACCCGTGGTTCATGTGGTTGACCATCAGGATAAAATCCCAGACCACGGAAAGCACAATAGCCAACATACTTAGGCTCGGAGAAGCCCATCCATTTAGCTACTGGAGATCGAACACCATCACAGCCAATCACAATCTGCTGATTGATAGGAAAGTGATTAAGAACGTCATAGGCCTTTTATTGCAACCATGAAAGCTGTAACATGTTAGCAAGAAAAAAATGCAATGCCCTTTATCGAGACTAATATTTTTGTCCCAGACCCTAAAATTTGCATTCCTACGATGTTCAGTTAAGAGCTCAAATGAAAGGGTAAGCTTATTGACCTTTGCAGATACACGAGTCCCATCCACAAGTTCCAACAGAGTTTCTCCATTTTCACTTCTGCCAATCTTTGATAGCTTTGATGAAAATCGGATAGCCTCAGGTGGTAGCTGATCAGCAAAAGTCTCCAAAAGTATTCTCCTCTCCACTGCACGGACCTCTTGGCTGCACCACGTCGAGTCATGGAAAAGTACCTAAAGTTAGTCGATAAAAGACCATAAATGAATTGCAGAAAAAAACATGAAGTCCTTGAATTTATCTCAGCTGTCGCACCTGTCATCCTCATCCTTGAACCCAAATGAGCGGAGCTCCCTCCCATCTTCTGATTTTACTACCATCCTGCACGGCTGGTACAATGAACAAGGTTAGAAAAGAGTAAGAATCATCAGCAGCCATTCCTTCAAGATGAATTCTGAATTTCCAATGATTAACAGCCATTATCTCAAAGTCATTCAGACTTTCAAACATCGACAAACTTGAGAATAAATAGTTTCGGTCATCAACCTTACTAGTTGAACTATATGCTGGGTTTACTGACAAGACTCAATAATGCACGATCCCACTGTCGCCTTCTTGACTTAAGTTCTAGTATCTAATGTAACTTAACCCCAAGTTAATCGCTTTGCTGGAAGAAAAACCATGAATGGTCGGGAAAATTCCCGCCCCGGTGAGCTCGGTACCACGTTCCAACACAAGAACTGTGCACACCAGGCGTGCTGCATAAGAAGGAATTCAAGAAACTGAGTTCCAAGAAATTCCTGCCTCCGGTGAACTGTGTACAGAAAAACATACCCTTGGATTTCAAGAAATTGACTCCGGAGATCGCTCCCGACCCCAATCGCATCCAGCACTCGCCACCCGTTCTTGAACAGAGTGAGCGAGGTCCCGCCAGTCCGGAGCGACTCCGCCTGCTCGAGCACCAGGGACTTGACTCCAAGCCTGCGGGAAGGAATTTTCCAAATTCAGACGTCGAAGTCCAAACTCCATCGACAATGAACTCAAAGCAACTGAGAAGGAAGGACCAGTGATTCGAAAATGACCTGTGAAGCGACGCCGAGGTGGCGAGGCCCGCGATGCCGGCTCCGACGACGACGACGTCCTCCTTCAGGACGCCGGCCTCGGCCCTCACGGAGAGCGCTCGAGGTCGAGACGAGCGCCGGCGGCGGCTCCGCGGGAACGCGCCGGTCCGCGACGGACGGGAAGAAGGAGGAGGAGCGGCCGGCGCGGCGGAGCACGAGCTCCAGCGGAGAGGGCGGCACGGAGGGAGCGAAGCCATGGAGGTTCAGCAGGCGGTTGTGGAGAGCGGGTCCCGATGAGGAAGCAGCAGCGACGACCATGGAGTTTGGCGGTCGTCGAAGGGGGCGCGATCCGCGCGTGTGGACGCAAGCGTGCGAGAGCGATGGCGGCATCGGTGGCGACTCGTCCGCCATGGAAGCCAACGAGTGGTGCGGAGGGGAAGTGCTTGATCCGACGGAGCGTTTTTTTCCCGCCGGGAAGATACGGCGCCCGTAGCAAGGCGGGGGGCCATTTGGGCCTCGACCCAAACGAGGATTGGGCCCGTGCCCGAACCCGGGGCAAGACATTTGATTCTCGATCCGGCCCGGCCCGGTCAATCGTGGCAGAGGGGAAGATGTTAAAGGGATTTTGTGGCAGCAGCTCCCCGAACATCGTGAAATTAGATATTGACCCCATCGGGCTCTGGCGGCGCCGTCGAGCTATGTAAATTGAAGTTTTGCAGCATACTGGGCGAAGACCAAATTCATCGGGAGATTGAAGTGCATTTGGCCCTATTTGGACTATGTCCAATTTAGGGATGATCGAATCCCGAGTTGGTCCGGTCCAACAGAACATATCATTATTTTTTTCATGTTTCCAATCGGATATATTAAGGCATGAAATACAATCATTCTATTCTAGAAATTAATTTCTGATTAGAAATTGATTTTTTTTTTTATTTCTATTCCTCATATAAGTTTCTGAGTAAAAATACATGTGTAATAATCTTATATAATTTTTGTACTCGGAATAGAAATTGTTTTGATAATGACACAAAAATTCTCCCTTCCAAGTGGTAGTGGGAGGCATTCGGCGTCTGTTGGCCGATGGGCAATTGGTGGCAAGCGTCCAGCGACTGGCGAGAGGCAACGGGAGGAGAGCGGGCGGCGTTGGGAGGTGGGCAACCGGTGAGAGGGGGCGGCATCTGGTGATTGGAGGGTGGCAACGGGTGATTGGTGGCTGACGGCCAGCGGATGAGTGACGACTGGTGGCCGGCAGTCAGCGTCTAGCATCCCATGAGCGGTGAGTGGACGGTGACGAAAGTGAACAATGAAAAAAGTCTTCATTTCTCACTTTTATTCTAGAAATAGAAAAGGAAAAAAAATTAACTTCTGATTTTTTGAGTAAAAATTCGTTCCAAAAATAGAAAAATGAAATTGTATTATTAAACGGATTTCTATTCCAAATCTGGTTGAAAGAATAGAAAATAAGAGAAATAGAGAAACATAATAGTTATTATTCACGTATTTATTGTCCAAAGCATGACCGAACAAATTTAGAGCTCGAGACAAATCCTATGCTTTCATCCGGATATTTCATTATTCAATTATAGGCTCATATTTCCTTGAAAACAATAAACGAAACCCACTAATTTTTGAAGAAATAAAAATTATAGAAAAAAGGTATACGTAATCAGTCTGGTCTGGTTCCTTCTTGGAATCGGAAAGCAGTTCCACTTTTAGGAATTAGGAACTGCATGAATACTCTTGGGAATCAGATGAAACCGACTAATTCGATTCGGTTTGGTCCGGCCCGGGCAGTTTGTTTTACACATCCCTAGTCCAATTGGCCTGTCGCCTATG
Organism: Eucalyptus curtisii; assembly: GCA_017140595.1. Lineage (NCBI taxonomy): Eukaryota > Viridiplantae > Streptophyta > Magnoliopsida > Myrtales > Myrtaceae > Eucalyptus > Eucalyptus curtisii. The sequence goes on from CM029497.1 coordinate 20,793,964, forward strand.
CGAATCAAACCAATTGGCCAATCCAACGCCGTCATGCTTGTCCTACCGACCCTTTCCACGACCCTTTTGGTACTTAGTTCTAAAACCCCCCAATTATGTTCTATAGGTGATGATCGACGCAAATGGTCAACCAAATCTAAAGTGGGCGCAGCGGGACCGAAATAAGAAGAGGGGGTCCTCAGCAATAACATTCCTGATGCTGGATAATATAATTTCGTGCATCCGGTGCTGGAAGTCATAAATTGGATCGTGACATTTTTCTGTCCATCGGGTAGCAAATTGCCCCGTCCAGCTCTTCGACACCACAAGGTCAAGCTGCCAACCCTGCGGTGCAATAATCAGCCGGCGAGCAGCATCCTTCTCTCCCCATTCGGAGAAAATCCTACGGATCTCCCCAACTGCCAACCACTATTTCCCAAAGGAAAACGAAGTGGCAATACGGCATTCATTATCTCCAGCAAAGCTTTTCTCCGACCGCACCCGGGACGATATCGGACGCCCCTCTGGCTTATACTAAATTCTACCCACCTCCGATCCGATACGGTCTCAAAAGGGTCTCTGTTTCTCTCGCTTGATTCGGTTGGTTTGTAGGAATTCCAAAGGGCTTAGTTTCGCCTTTCTTTACAGAGCAGGCTCTGGTCGATACTTGCCTTGTGATCTCCTCACATCTTGATCGAGGGCCACGAGTTATTTGGTCCGAAGGGCTTAGTTCGCCTTCTGGGAATTCGATGGACTCGAGAGAATCGAACTGAGGGGCTTTGATGCTTCGATGTGATAATCATGGCTCTGCCTTGATGTTAAGCAAGCCTGACCAACCATTTATCAAACACAGAGCAGGCAAGGAAGGCAGCCTGACGACTACACACTTGGTATATCTTTATTTTGTAATTATGAGGAGAACGCAATGAGAGAGACGTAGTTAATAGTTATACCGGATCCGGCAGGCTCCAATTGGGGGTAGATGCTACAATTGGGAAAAATTCAGTACTGTTCCCAATCCCCATACAAACTTGCTTGGCTAAAATGGGCCACAATCAATACTTATTTTCCCACAAAATTACTCTGCATCTCTACCAATGTCTTAGGCTACTAAGGGCGCACATGGAACATGAATCAATTCCTATTCCCCGGACGAATCTTTGAGTAAAGAAACGTATTTGATAAGGATTTAAAATTTTTGTTTTTGGAATAGAAATTCGTTTGATAACATAATAAAGTTTCTATTTCTAGGGGCGGCGTTCGGCAATGGGCCTTTGACGGCGAGCGTCCAGCAACAAGTGTCTGGCGGTGAGTGTTTGACGGTCGGCGATGGTCGTCGGTGGCGAGTGGTTGATGACCGGTGGCGGGTGGGCAGCAAAGCATCCGCATCCGACGGTAGCATTCAAGAGCCAACAACTAGTGATGGGTGGTTGAAGTCCTGCGTCCGGCAGTGGGTGGCCAATCGGTGATGTTTGGTGTCCGACGTTTAGCGTCCGGTGGCGAGCGTCCGATGGTTAGCAGCCGGCGTCTGGTGATGATTGGCCAACGACCAGCGGCCAGTGGTTGGTGGCCGACGACCAGCGATGGGTGGCCGAAGTTCGGCAGCTGAAGAGGGCAACTGGCGGTGGACGTCCAGCATCCCATGGGTGGTGAGTGGGTGATGGACGATGACAAGAGTGAACGATGAAAAGAGTTTTGATTTCTTATTTTTGTTTTAAAAATTGAAAAATTAAAAATTTTAATTTCTAATTTCTACTTCAAATCTATTTCTTGAATAAAAACCTATTCCAGAAATAGAAAAATAAAATTACGTTATCAAATAAATTTCCTTTCCAAACCTATTATGGAGAATAGAAAAATAAAGAAATAAAAAAATTGAAATTTTATTCTACGCACCCTAAATCTCACATCAAATTTCGGCATGCGATCCACTCCTGTTATATGGTTTCTCATACCGTGTATCGTTGTCGATGACTCATGGTATGTGTCCCTTTTGTGATCCACGGAATGATGATTTAAATTGAAATTACATTTTGAGTTACATCCTGGATTTCAACATCTCATCGAGTGAAGTCAGCGGCGAAGGCTCCAACGACTTTTGACCTCTTGCTTGATTTTCTGTCCTCGGAAAGGACAGCGAGACCGATGTGACAAGGAAAGAGAATGGATTAGCTCCAATTTGACGACCTAATCTTGTACAAAATACTGTTAATTTCCACTCCTAAAGTGTCCCTTTCAGTACTGGTAGGTGCAGCAGCATACCAATCCCCCTCCCCTTCTTCCAAACCATAAAGTAATTGAAACCTGCTCTTTTAAGGCCAATCCTCACTCCACACCTCCGTCAGTGACCATGTCCGTGGACCCATGATTAACAGAGCGCAAGCAATCTCTTTTAATAATTTCGGAATAATTGCTTTCCAAGACACATTTAATAATGCGACTTCCGATTGTGACTATAAATGGACCTGCAGGAACCATCAGAGAGGCACTGTCCCAAGTTACCAAAGATGACGATGGCGAACGGCGCGGCCACCGGACTGCCTTCCAGGGTCCAGTACGAGGCCATCCTCAGTGTCACCGCCTTCAAGGCGACCGAACCGCGCCTGATTCAGCCTGTCTTGGTCGCTGACCCCGCTGGCACCGGCATCTTCCAGAAGTGCTTCAACGTGATCCTGTACTATCGAGCGCTGGTGGAGGGTGAGACCGGCTGGGCCTTCTCAGGGTGGATCAAAGAGTCGATGGGGAGAGCTTTCACTGAGCAGCCGCTCCACTGCGGGCGGCTCCGGCGAGGCGAGGGCGGCAGCGGAGGGGAGCTAGAGATCGTGTCGAACGACAGCGGCGCCAGGCTCATCGAGGCTAGGATCGGGGTGACTCTGGATGAGTTTCTCGGTTCCGAGAGGAGGGCGGATGGGGAAGCTGAGCTAGTGCATTGGAAGGACATCGATGCACAGAATCCTGAGTTCTGTCCACTCTTCTACATCCAGGTAAAATTCAATCTCCTAAACTCATCCTAGACACGATCAGACGGCCATATGGGTCTCGTGTAAGTAACCGATTTCGCCGTCCTGGACATTCAAATCGTTGAAGGAGGACAAGAGAGTTGATTAGAACTATATTAGCAGATGAAGGTTTAGATCTTCCCCCCTCATCTTGTTTGAGGTTTTTCCAGGTGACTAACTTTCAGTGTGGTGGCTATTCAATTGGGATAAGCTGTAGCCTATTACTTGCAGACCCAATCTCTACAATAAATCTCATCAAGAGATGGGCCACCATCCATAATGACCTGAACTTAATTCCTGGAGATAATGCACCCAAGAAACCCATTTTCTATCTCTCCAGCACCAGACGCAGCGACTCACCGCTGACCTCTCTCGCCCCGAGTCCTTGCCCGAAGACTGTCCAGACATTGGTCTTCAAAGTCGACGCCGCCCACGTGAAGGCCGGCAGTGAACTGAGCAAGGCACTCGCGCTGCTGTGCACCGAGGAGGCGGAGAAGAAACTGGAGAACAAGATGGGGTCGAGATTCGCGTTGCTGGTGAAAGAAGGATCGGGGATTGTCACGGCGGAGTGCATTGAGAGAAGTGGAGCTGTTCAGGTCAAGACCGAGATGGCTGCAAGTGAAGTGACTCTGGAGAGGCTGGGCTTGAGCGGCGTGGCTTTCAGGAGAGGAAACGAGCCTGCTCTGATTTCGCATTGGGATCGCGTCCGGCGATGGGTTTGTGATGGTGGCACCGTGTGGGGGTGGCGATGATGGCGTGCCTGGATTTAATGTCTTTGTCACGCTTCCTAGAGAGTGATCACATCTATCATAGGTTGCACCTATTTGCCATTCTAGCTTCTATATTGATTGTCTTTTCCTTCTTGAATTCTATGATTGCCTCTCTCTTTTCTGCTTAAGATCCAATGATCACTTAAATGAATCGAGGCCGTGCAATTTCTGCGTCAAAAGTCGATCTCAAGTGCGAGCTCAACTCACACTTCGAATTAGACACTTGTCTGCTTCACAAACACATCAAAGAACGGACACTTTCGACATATTCAGCATTGGTGATATATAATCAAACGGAATGACTCATCTCGAGCTTGTCGATCATTTGTAGAGCTCGCATATTCATTGAGCCTGAGCAGACACGGTCCACTCCTCCTTTATGTAAACCTTTACACTTTCAAGCAGCTGTTTTCTTGCTCTTCACTCTTCCGTCAACGATTGGGTCCGCAGTTTATCTGGTGAACCAACTGAGTCTCAAAATCTTGTGCCAAGCGCGCCCCAAGACGCAGGGTATGATGGGGCCTAACCCAATCATTCCTTTAAATATAAGCCTCACCTTTAGCCACTTTTCTTTTGAAACGATCCAAGGCGGCCAATTTATTCACGACACACCATGATGCAGCTCGTACTTTCTGGTGAACGAACGGCCAATGAGCAGAGATAGCTTCTTGCATTGCGTTTGGCCAGTACAATGACTACGACTGAGGAGGCTCGTAAGAGCGAAGCTTGCCAGGAAACAAGAAACTATGGATTCCAGCTGCTCTTTATCTTATCTTGTACACGTTAAAGTGACAATTAGCGCCAACCTTAAGTTCATATTTATCGCCAAGAGATCTGCATCTTCTCTGTGTAGACTCCTGTACTTCATGATGAGCACAAAGGAGCACAAAGGGGCACAAAGGGTGCTGTTGGCTGAAGCAACGCGTGCACATATTTGTCAATGGGAAAATGACACTAGGAAAGCCACAGCTTTCATACAACCATTACTTTAAAGTGTCAAATTGGATATAAAGTCCGCTTAAGTGCCTTTGACAAATTCCGCCCAAAGATCCTACGTGGCTTTCTTAATTAGATATTATTGGCCATGTCGATTTTTTATAAAGAAAAAGTCCACGTCTCTACATCTTTGGTTAATCAAGTCTACCCAGACAATAGAAACATAGCATCGTCGTCATCCAAGGCGTCAAACAAGCCATCGTCCATGGGCGCCGTAGCTGCTGCATGACCGATGAGGTGAGTCGTCCTCCCTCTGCATTTGCTATCTGTGGCCGCTGTAGCTGCTCCATGACCATCCTCCCTCAGTCTTCACTGTGGCAGATCAGATCTGGCCGGCCGGACCTAGAGTCATAGTGACAGAGCCAACCGGATTTGGACGAGTTGCTCACACGGAGAAAACAGGTGAAGACTCGACGATTCTTCTTCAAGCAGCCTTTGGCGTGACTGTATCAAAAGTCTTCCCGCTGTGATAGCGCGACGCACAGCTCTAATACCAATTGTTGGACTCAAATGGATATTCTACCTAAAATAAACACTCAATATTGTTATTACAAGTGCACTCAACACCATTCACACGCTCAACGATATTTTATTTTGAGACTCTTTTCCACCAACAACGGGAGCCTCACTCTCTCACGACGCTCACACCAAGTGTTTGCTTCACTCTCGCTCAATGCAAATGGAGGAGGGCCTTGCCTATCTACACTAGAGCTAAGTCGGCGGAGGAAGCCTCCACACTCTTCTACATATCTCTTGAAGTGATCATTACATGGCAACTTGCTTTAGCTGATTTTATCTTAGAGAACTCCAAAGTGGCGTAGAAGTCTTCTTGACAACTTCTTGGTTGATTTTTCTTCGGAAAAATCTGGCCATGGCTACTTCTATAAAAATCTAGTAATGAGAGGAAAGCGATGCTTTCTTCAACACTCCCCCTCACCGACAATTCTCTCTTGATGCGGATCTAGCAATCATGCGTGGTGGTTTTTGGTTAGCTACCTATCATTTTCTTCCTTTAATCCTCTGGCACTCCTCCTTGGGTTTGCCTGCTTCTGGTGCTGATTGAGGAAGTGCAAGATGGGGACCTGATGTAGCACTGAATGCTCCAACTTCTGCTGCCTATGTGATTAAGACTTATGTCTAAACTTTGTGAAGCTTGGATTTGGGCAACGCCTAATTGTCTTGGGCTTTAGTCTCTTTTTCCTTTATCTTTTATCTCGATCTCCATACTCGAATCTCTTGTGAGAGTTCTGAGATTGTAGCTCATGTGGTCAAGCCTCTCGTTTGTGACTTTCATTCCGTGCTATCAATTGATATAGCTCCATCTAAAGCACTTTGATATAGAGAGCCTGGTCCTTCTTCTCTTTGGGCTTCTTCTCCTTACTCTTTCATTTTGCTCCCGAGATGTTTGAGGCCTCTTTAATCGTTGCTTCCAGCGGTTCTTCTTAATCTCTGATTCAATTGACCCTTGCACCTTGAAGATGGCCTCTACTTCTTGGGCTAATATTTCTTCTTCTCCTTCAACATTTTGCAACATCTTCAGCTCATACTGGAGTTTCTCGTGCTCTCTTTCATTGCTCTTGAGCTCCTTGTTCTTCCATCCCAGCATTATGTCCCTCTTCTTCTGCATCTCTTCCATCTTTGTCTTCTCAGCTCTCAGCTTCTTCATCATGTCTTGCATTTCTTGGAGTTTCTTCTCTCGATTGCTTGTTGGTGTCGTAAAACCATGAGAAAGCAACAAAGTCTTGTTTTGTACAGGTTTAATCCTAATACCATTTAATATCTTCGAGTCAGTAATTCTACACATGCGTTGTTAAATACGAAGTAAGGAACATCTGTACTTCTTACGAAAAACAAAACTTGGTTAAAATTGGCTGAGCAATTGTAGGGTTGAGCATATTGGACCAACTAAATTGGAACTATCCGGATTGACCGGTTTGGTTTGGTTCTCGAAAACATTGGTCCAGTTCTCGATTTCATAAAAATGGAACCGGTGATTTTTTACCCAGCTCTGAGGAGAATTAGACCAACTCTTTTCTTTTTTTAAATATTTTTTTGATTTCTTAAAAATAGCAACAAACCATAAAATAGTAACAAATCTAGTATTTTTCAAATTTTTTATTTTTTATTTTTTGATAAGTGATTAGTTCCATTGCACCTGACCGGACTGGACCGGTCTAGTCTTGCTCCCAAAAACTGAGAATCAGTCCACTTAGTCCAGTTCCCAATCCCTAGGAATCGAGAACCGAGAGCTGGATCGGGAACCGACCACCGTGATTAGTTCCATTGGGCTTGGGTTAACCGCACCAAGAGGTTAGCAAAATATGGATTTAAATTCGATGAGAATTTGTTAATTTGAAAAGATATATTGTTTTGGATGATTTTGTGATTATTAAACCTGCAAATTTGTACTTAAATTTGTACTTGACTACTGTTATTATTTTTAAAATATCCAATTTTAAATTCATAGTTCACTAAACGATAGATCGAATAGGATATGAGGATATCCGACTTTAGAAAAAATTCATGAATTTCTTATCCTACCCCATCCATCCAGTCCTATACCGTTTAGAAATTCAGCCGACCAAACGCAGCCTAGTAAGTGAGGCGTAGATGTATGGGCTGGGGTTAGCCTCACAAAGAGGCTGGCAAAATATATGTCTTACTTGGGCTTAAACTCTCTCCCCGGCCGAAACCACCACAAGGGCCCAACCATCGTCTCTGGCTGAGTAGCCGCCATGTCCGCGAGCAGACAACCTCCGTCCTCAGACTGCGAAAGTCCTCGTTTTGACGTTTGGTTAGCACCGGACACCTTAGGTGGGAGCGACACCCTCGTCAAGACCAGCGGAAAGACCCACCTCCATCATCGTCTTCCAAAACCGGCTTATCCCCTCTAATTCGTTCTCTAATCACCGCTCCCGCATCTTCCTTGCTGCTGCTCCGACGCCAAGAAGGAGGACAGCTTCGCGACCCACTTCTCCAGCTCACGGAAAGGAGCGGAAGCGGATTCGAAGAGAGGCGGGGAGAAAGGAAGAAAGGTATATCCATTGTTCTTTTGGCTTCTGAAGAGACGTTAAAGTCGGGGAGCGGCTTGTTGAAGAATGGAGAGCCGCGTCGGCAACGGGGAAAGCATAAGTAGCAGTGGCAGTAGCGTGGCTCTGAGCAATCAGAAGAAGCCCTTTCAGGGGATACGGGTACAGAATCCGTTTACTTTCAAAGTGGGTCAGGTATTCACCGGCTTCGGAATTGGTTGCGGTCTTGGTATCGGTGTTGGTCGCCCCATAAATCTGGGTACGTTCTTTCTCTCTGTCGCTCTAAACCATTTGGATGAATTAGTGAGGAGATGGATTTCAGAAGGATTTTCAAGCCCGATGGTGCCAAGAAGCAATGTACTTTCCTGTGTTATTTAGAGTTTTATTCGTCTGTTTTGAGGTTTTGGGTTGCTAGCTGTGACGTTAGAAAGTGTTGTTTTAAATGGAATTTTTTGAGTACCTTTTATTTGCTTGTTTTGAGTTTTTGGGTTGCTAGCTGTGACGTTAGAAAGTGTTGTGTTGAATGGAATTTCGTGAGTTCCTTACTGTGATATGTTGGGGATGTCCACCAGGTGCAATACCGATGGTAAACCAAGTTATGAGTGCCACCAGTGGAGCAACTTATGCATTATCTGGTGTCACGAGGCACGTCAATGACGGGGTAAGTCGAATTGTAGTTATTCTTCTTCCTCGATGTAACTTGAAGTCTTTGCCAATGTCTCTTCTCTTGTTCGTCGATTTTTCAGCTGAGGAAGCTTGGAGCAAAAAATGTCGAAGCTGGTATTGGGTGCGGAGTAGGCTTTGGCCATGGATTTGGAGTTGGTATGTCATAGTTCGTGATCCTAGAGGGAAAATTAACTCCCATGTGTTCTACGAATCCATTTGTTGAAATTTGAGTTCACTTTGGTTGCATTATGAGATCCATTTGCCTTGGAAAAAGAACAAGTTTTATGTCATCTACGTGACAGTTTCTATTGCAATTGGTAATGCCTCGAGTTGTTGCAAAATGGTAGATGTAACATGTGACATAATTGTTGCAACTTGAAGTCAATGGTATGCAGATGTTTGTGTCAGTGCTATTTCATTGCAAACATCTCGGAGGAGGAATGATTGTGAAAGGCTATTGTAGAGGGATTCTGCAATCTTCAAGTGCCTCTATTGGCATACAGAAAGAAAGCCCTTCCTTTAAATTTGCACAGACGATTAAAAGCTAATAAGGCAACTGTCTATAGGCATTAGGTAAAAGTAGTCCTTCACAGAGTATGTTGCAGTATCTGTTGCGGTAACTGAGTTGACATGAGAGAAATATCATGATGGGATTATATATCATGGATTTTGCTGATCAGCTCACTGTTTCATAAAGCATCACTCAGGTGCTCTTATACTAAGCCAGAATATTGTTGGCAGTAATTGCCTCTAATGGAGATCATGGATGCTTTATCTTTACTTGTAACTACATGAAATTTTATCATATTCAATAAATGCGGATGAGTTGGGGCTTTTCTTAGATAGATGGCTTTTGCAATAAATTGGCAGTCTTTTGATACTCTAGCGATGGATGTTTTGTTTTGTCCTATGATCCAAATACCTCTATTTCTGCTATAGGTTTATCTAGAAACTGACCATCAATATTGTTTCCTCTCTCTCTCTCTCTCTCTCTCTCTCACTGTGTAAGCTCACAGTTTACACTGCCCTGCCCTCCGTATTTGAATACTGAACAATGCATGCTTTCTTCGCAGGACTTGCACTGAAGCCTGGAGTGATAAATCAGATACAATCTAATGTAGTGGTATGTATAATCTTCTTGATATCTTCTGTGTTTTTTGTCATGTTGACTTCAGTCAGTCATCTGAATGCCAACTTTGAATTTGGCAGCAACTCATGACGAAGGTGATGATAAAGTTTGGGATGGCTCCCAATTTATCCATTGGGCAGGGAGCCTTTCCTGCTTCTCTTCAAGGGGGTTTGAACATGATGAACATGCCCTCAAATGCAAACCAAATAGGAAATCCTATGCAGCTCGGTCCCAGGTTAGCTGAGAACATATCACCAAGACTGCCAGGAATGGGAACTATGGGCTTGGGTTCTTCACATGAAAGTATTTCATTCCCAAGCGTTCCAGAACACTCAGACCCATCCACTGCCAGTCGAACAGAGAAGGTTTTAAACGACTTCTTGCAAAATCCTGCTCTGAAGCAAGAGGACAGTGAATTAAAAGATCTGGTAGGTAGTGGGTTTGGAATATCACAACCTTTGTATTCCTTGTCAGAATTTGTCCGGTGATTGTGATTTGAGAGATTTTTATAGTTTTATTTTGCCTTCATTTTATCATCCCGCGTTCTTATCTCCTTTTGCTCTTTTATTTTATTTTAGCTCAGCCATTTTCTAATTGCACAAGTTTGCTTTTCAGAACAAAGTTCCGAGTTATACTGGCAGATATTTCCTGTTTCTTCTGTTGATTTAGTTGATAAGGGGCAATGGCACTCCTTGCTATTGCTAACTGTAATTGCTCCAGTATTTTCTTGGTTGCTGTTTGGCCTTTGTTTTCTTCATATGGGTGGGACTGCTGTCAAGTTCATTTCATCCTAGTAGTTGAATTCAACATGTGGTAACAATGTTTCATCTGTCTGCAATGTGCATGTCAGAGGATAAGATTAATGGGGAACAAACAATCGTTAGAGTAGAATCTTTTTTGCTTTCTTGTTTCTTATAAATAAAACTATCAAGAGTGTAAGGATTAAATATACTGAAGAGACTCATTTTTCTATGCATATTCACTATAACATTTTGGATCTGGAACAGTAGGTGGAAGTGTGCTTGGGAGCCTCGCAACCTTGAAGGACATTATCCTGTAGTTCTTGAGCAACCAAAAACATAGATGAGGATAAGACCACAAGTATCTTCCAGTGATATGTAACTCAATTGCTGCATGCGTTCTAGGAGAGTGCTAATTATAATCTTTATTGAAATAGAAAAAAAGAATCCGGTCCGAGTTCTCAATGCTGAATATTTCACTTGAACTGCAACCATAGCATCATTTCATTCACATTATATACTGGGGTGAGGTATCTACCATATGTCAATGAGGTTTATATGTTCCTTTTTCTTTTGCGTGGATGAAGCTGACTCACTTAGTAGGCAAAACTTTGTTGCTGTTATTGGTGCTTTTATCTTATTCGATTCAATTTTATGTTTGTAGGCAGGACGCTTGCGATCGGAGAATAATGTGCTTCAAATGGTAACATTAAGAACATTTGCATCCTGCGTTCATTTGTGTATGTGGGTGTCTGAGTTTGCACCTGTCCCCGAGAGATCTTAAAGCTTGCTTACTGCATTCTAGAAACCTGGTCATCCTCGAAAACTTCTGGCTCTTTCGTTAAAGTGATCAGGGTTCTTGAAAATACTGTCTTAGAGATAATTAACCTCCGCAGTCTGTACATATTTTCACATCGTATCTGTACCAATTAACTGCTTATCTTTAATGGGGTGCTAGTTAACATGTCTTCTGCTTGGCTGATTGGTGGCCCGTTCATTGAGTTAATGTCCTATTTATTTAGGTATTGAAGCATCAGCAAGTCATCGAGGAGCTCATGGAGGAGAACGAAAAGCTGCGCCAGATACTGGTTGAAGATTTAAAAGTATCTCCAAGCAAGATAAAAGGCACGTACTCTAGTAAAAGTAAATCTCCATGTGACGATTGTTTTGAGTGTCGAAGGAGACAAAGAAGAAAATAATATGAAATACAATCATTTCCTGTGCAATTACCAAAACTACCACATTAAACATCATGCTTGACCTGAGAAGCTGCTGCTTCTTTTCTTATGCTGACTTTACCCAGTTAAGTTGCCTCCGAAACTTGAAAGGAGCATGATCATTGTCGGGGATCTGTTAGAGCAAGAGGCAGCTGACTAAAGTTGAAGTTTCCTGATAATTTTGTTAGGTTGGAGGAGAAACTAACACGGATTTTTGGATGTGCAAAGGCATTCTATCTTGAGCAATAAATGGTATGTTTATTTTCTGACTTGCTTTCTGAGAAAGGAAAAGAAAGATTGATTCGAGCAGGAATGTTCTCGTCTTCGCCGTTTTATGTTGCTCCTTTAGTGAATACATGCTTACTATTTTCATCTCCTGATTGGAGTGCAAGGATGAAAATTAGTATATCTAGAACTCATTAAATAAAAAAACTGCGACTTTCCCAAAACTTGTCCAATGAGTCAGGGGGGATGTTGGCTTTGAGCATTCAACATGGGGAGGTCTAGCAACTTCAACGTTGGGTTATTAACCAGGTCACATTGGCAATCGTAATCTCGCACTTCAAAAAGTGTGAAATCTCAAGAGTAGCGCCTGGGTAATTAAGTATCTTCCTTGATATGGACGCACCACTGTGAAATTATGGACATCTGCTTGTATTTGCCACAGCCATGTGTTTTGGTTTCAATGCGTGCTCTGTAGTTTTGCAATAGTGGCCGCACTAGGTCGAAAAGCCTTCTCGGTGCCCAATTTATATGGCAACAAATAAAAATCAATCAAGCAATAGTCTGCAAACGCCACTGAATAATGGCCAAAAGGTCCCCCCGAGGAAGATGATGTGTATGCATGAAAAAGGCCTTCTTTTTTCTGGGATTTTCTGTGTTGATGTGAGTGCTTTTCTTATCTGATCTACGCAAAATAGTTCACGTCATGTGATGTTTTGTTAAACAAATTATAAGATTCGAATCATAGTGTAAAGAAAGTATTGCTTCCATGTTCTTATATTCGGATTCAATATGCTCCTCTTTCTTCGAGCGTGAGTTGCTTGGTTCATTGAAATGAGTTTAATCAAATATTTCTCCATAAAGTGCTAACATGTACATTGCCTGTGATTGCATCGGTGAAATAATGAACTAAAGAACTCTAGGTAAAGGTTATGGAAAGGCCGCTTTAGTATCATGTTCTTTAGGGAAAGAATGCAAAGTTGAAAGAAAAGGGCATATCCTCACTTATTGTACTTTCTAGATGGAATCCAATGCTCACACTTGGCTTTTTCTGTGAAAACATTAACCCCTTTATCTTCTTCTAAGAATCTGATTTCCTTTCCTTCCAGGGCAAAAGAGATTCCCTATGACTTGGCTTAATTTTCTCAACAGCATGCGAAACTTTTTGGATCACTTCCACTCTTTTGCACTAGATTACCACCACAATCTGCAACTCACTGCACAGTGTTATCCTCTCTAACCTGCAGATCAATGGAGCAGAGTCGACGTGCCCATCGGATCTCAACCTAATAATTGGGCTGAAAAGTGAAAATATGGACAAGAAATGGAATCTGAGAATGATTTGGTTGCATTGGTTGCGTTGTGCTTGCTATGTGACTTAGTGACAATAAAAAGGAATCGGAATTGGGTCCTTTCCAATTTATAGCGCGTAAAATTTCTCTATATGTGTGACTAACTATCGATATCCAATAGTAGCTCTCTATTGTGTTATGAGGTTGTCATGCTCCATGTACGATAATTAAGAGCATCCCTTTCCTTGTAGTACTTACGCAAATGAGGAGAATCATCAACCGACAAGTGAACTTGCCGATGGCCGGCACCATTCGTGAAACGTGTGTACAACTTAGAAAATCTACGCTAACGCCCCAGCTTCCTCCAATCTTTGAAACGCACGCAGAGACAGGTACGAAAATGTGGGGTTGACGCACCATGTGAACATCACTTTCCTACGATCATTGCTCCACTGTCTTAAAGCTACGGCTCAGCCCCACCATCGCAAATTGCCAACCATTCTTGCCCACTAGAACTCAAAAAAAGAAAAAAAAAAAAGAAGAAGAAAAAGGCCCATCCCTTCCACCATATCTCTCCCACAGTCCCATTTCACATTCATCGCCCCCACCCCCCCCCCCCCCCCCCAAAAAAAAAAAAAAAGAAAAAGAACACAACAATAATACACCCTCCACATTTTTCCCATTACCAAAAGGAACTCAAAACCTGACTCTCTTCCTCGTAATTCTGGCCACAACAGGTTGCACCACCTAACTTTATGTTCATTCCCCACCACCACCTTGTCTCTACCTATCATTCCTTCTCCATCTACCCTCCCAAAAAGCCATGTAGGTTTAGGAAAATCCAATTGGGTGTTTTCTCAAGTTGATTCTTCAAACATGTTTTGGTTAATCAAAGAGTATCATTCGGAGTTTTTGCCCAAAAAAAGCAGAGCATGACTGAGAGTACTACAAGCTCCAAAGCTTGGATCCTCCATGATCGATAGCAGAAGATAACCCAAAATATTGCAGAGAGTTTTAGCAATAATTGACATCATACATGAAGCAAGATATGACATACATCAATCCCAGTTTGCTATACCCTAGAAGGCTAATGTAGCTTTTTAAAGATGAGCAAGTTGAGCTTGGACGGCAACAGCTTTTGATAAATGACCCATTTGTCCGTTTTGTGTTGCTAGTTCAGGATAAAAAAAAAAAAAAAAAAAGAAGCTAAAATGGGCCTTACGAGGAGCGGAACACAAACCAGACAACATCCATCTTATTAAGCTACACTGTCATAATGCTACAAAGTGCTGTAACATCTCTCGAGAATCCTCACAAATCTTCACCTATATATAATAGGTAGGTTGCCCAAGAATCAGAGAAGTTAAACAGGGGAAGGAAGAGAAACCGTGACTAAATATAAAAAAAAGAACAGGACAAACAAAGGACAAAAGAATTACGTGAAACGAAATCTTAATCTACACCAAATTCAAACAAATGGACCCTGTGTAATAATTTAGAGCAGTAATGCAGCTGCTGCTGATAGAACCATCAAGGCCAAGCTATTCCCGTGAGCAAAAGCAATGTTGCTCGGTGAGGAGGGTACCGGTGTTGTGGAGGGTGCCATCATCGGACCCATAGGACCCATTGCTGCAGGCGGGGGAGGAGAGGCCGGCATAGGTTCCATCGTGGGCGGAGAAGACATAGGTGTTGGTGGGCTGCTCATGGACGGGCCGGGGCTCATCGTCGGGCTGGAAGTCGGAGGAGACGTCGTCGGCATAGGCGACGAGGCAGGGGTGGTGGTGGGGGGTGGCGCCATGGTGGACGGAGGCGGTGCCGTGGTGGTGGGAGGGCCGGCGATGTAGGAGGGCGGCATTGTCATGGGGGTGGTAGACGGGGAGGGTGAAGGAGATTGAGCAAGTGCTGACGGGGCTAGGAGAGAGAGGAGGACGATTGAGCAAAGCATGACGCTGGGGAGAGCCATGCTTGTGGGACTGAGGCAATGGGAAGTGACCCTGGCTTGGCAAGATGGGAAATAATAGGGGTGAGGTTGCTATATAGAGCCAAGGGCAAGGAATAGCTGGAGGTGCTTTGTGACTTTTTGTTGGTTAACCAAGGAGTGCATGGACATTGCCTGCACGCCCACTAACTAAGCAAAAAAGTGTGATATTTCTTGTTAACGAGTTCCTGTCCAATCAATTCTAAACATATTGTATGGCTACCAGTTCGATCATAAATTTTTTAATTTGGCCATTATAGTCTTAGATCTTTTGCGTGGAATTTTGATATAGCCCTTTCGCCCAATTGCCCCCTGGAAACCGCCACCATGGTGATCCACAAGTTATCTACATTGACGTGTCATGTAGGACTGTAGGCGATAATTATATGCCATATAGGACCACAATTGCATAAAGCTAGGGAACTTAAGGATTTTTTAGTCTTAAATAATTTTACGAGATTTTTATTTGAATTTTTTCTCTTTTTCCTCCATTCTTCTTCCTCCTCTACCAAGTTGTTGGACCTCAGCGATGGCCATCAATCAGCCAAAGACTAGAGCTGGCGATTTTGCCAAGGGCTAGTGAGGCTTCCTCGAGGCCCCACGATTGGCTAGAGAAGAAGAAGAAGAAAAAAGAAAAAAGGAAAAAAAAGACCTATTTCAAAAATTGTTCCTGCGAATAAAAAAATAAGTTTTTTTTTTTTTTGCTTATTGTTTTAGTTTCAAATCAATTTTGTGGCCATTGATTTGTTTTGGAGATAGAAAAATTAGTCAACCTTATTAAACGGATTTCTATTCTTCTTAATTTCGAGTAACAAAAGAATAAAAAAATTGAGGAACAGAAACGTTACTAAATAGAACCTAAAAGTCTCAGAGTTTTATATGTCGTGGCAAAGTGCGGTTCAACCAAGTGGCACGAAACTTCCGTGCATCCCTTATGCGGAGAAGCATTTGATTTCGAGGGGAATAAAAGTATCTGCAATTCAATGTGGAGATGTTCCAAAGAAGTGGTGGAGATTGGATCCATTTGTCCCCGTGACCCTTTCGAATTCAATCTCTCTCAAGTCGTCTTCTTCTTCTTTATTTTTCTTTCTTTCTTTCGCTTTTATCACGAGCATTGACCAATAATGGCCATAAATTGAAAATATGGCTCGTTCACGCCCTTTGTTCCTTTGTCCGACTAGAATGTTTATCAACATGTGAAATTGCGACTTTTTTCCATGAGAATTGCACTGTAAAACACGACAAGCCGAAGGATCAATCTTGGAAAAAAAGCCCCATATTAGTCCCCTTTTTTTTTTGGTAAATGTAGGAATATATTGAGGGAAGCCAACTATACACAAAACCGGCGAAAAAAACTTTCACTCATAATGCGAACAGGCAGAATGAGTGGAAGGGAGCCGGTGTACCCATATTAGTCCTTTTTACCTGTATGTACTCAGTAAATTTCTCCGTAGTCTAGGTCTTCCTGGTTCACTCATAAATCCAGACACTTGGTAAATGAGGACAAGAAAGTTCTAAACATATCGCATCGCATTTGTGTTAATTCATTTCTAAACTTTTCAATTTTGTCAATTTAATTCCTAATTCTCGTTACGATTTGCCAATATAATATATTGATCAATTTTCGTTGGAAATCATTAATGTGGATGTTGGTTGTCTTTTGTGGGATAGTCTATATTGATGCGAACGATTTTGATCATTTTTAATAGTTTTTGATCATTTTTTTCTTTTTTTCCTTTTTTTTTCCATTCTCTTTTCTTTGTTCCTATGGCTAAATTGAAAGGATGAGAGCTAAGAGCGAGTATGATAACCATTCTATTTCTGTTTTAAAATTAATTTTATATTCTAGATTTATTTTTGGAACAAAAATTTGTTTGGTAACGCAATTTCATTTTCCATTTTCTAGAGCAAACTTTTAGTCCATAAATAGGCTCGGAATAGAAATGAGAAAAAAAAATCAATTTTTTTATTTATTTCCATAACAAAAATGATAAATAAAAACTCTTATAATTGCTTATCCTTACTACTAGCCAGCCGTCCACCCACCATTCACCACCGTTCAGAGCTGGTTGCTACTTGTCGTTGGTCGCCACCTGTTGCCGTCCATCACTCATTGCCACAAGTCGCCCTCTGTCCTCAATGCCAGTCGTCGGCCGCTGTTCGTCGCCCTTCCCCCTACAGTCGCTGGCAGCCTTTTGCCACTGCATTTTTGGAAGAGAAAAATTTTATGTCGTTATCAAATAAATTTCTATTTTTGGAACAAAAAATTTGTATTGTTATTAAATGTGTATTTTTCGCTGGCTGCCACAAGCTGCCCTCTATCGTCAATGCCAGTCACCAACCGCTGTTTGTTGCCCTTCCCCTTGCCGCCCCCGGCCACCCTCCGCCACCATCGGGAGGAAGTAATTTTATCAAATGAATTTTCATTTTGGGAACAAACATTTTGTGTCGTTATCAACTGAATTTCTATTTTGGGAACAAAAATTTTGTGTCGTTATCAAGTGTGTATTTCTCTCAAAAACTCATTTTTATTCCAAAAATCAATTTCTCATCAAAATGGTTATTATTCGCGCCATAAATCAACACGAATGAGATTCTAGAGAGCCACTAAATGCTGGCTCTATCGGCTTTTTTTCACTTTTCTCTCTTCTCCTTTTTTGTTGTGTGGCTCCTTCTTGCCCTTTCCATTAAAAAGACGACGAAAAAGGAAAGAGAAATCACACTGATGTGGAGAAATCATACATTTTTTAGCTGTTGTCCACTGTTGTCACCCGCGGGTTGCGTATGGACGAATATGAATCCTCGGTCCTCCACGACCACGGCCACGATCATGGCCACGATCAAGACCACCGCCACACGAAAGGCCGAGTCCCGCGGGGCATAAATTGACAGCTATATTCTCATTAGGGAAGACGGCATGCGGAGGATGCTCGGGTTCATTGAGAAGATTGACACTTTGTTCGTTTCCAGAAGATCGAATCGGTCGTGTGGCTTTTGAGAAATGACCCATGTGTCCGTTTTGTGTTACTAGCTCAGGAGAAAGAGGAAAATGCCAAGATGGGTCTCCCGAGAAGTGAAACACAAACAGACAACATCCATCTTATTAAGCTACACTGTCATAATGCTACAAAGCAAATGGACCCTGTGTAATGATTTAGAGCAGTAATGCAGCTGTTGCTGATAGAACCACCAAGGCCAAACTATTCCTGTGAGCAAAAGCAATGTTGCTCGGCGTGGAGGCTACCGGTGTTGTGGAGTGTGCCGGCATCGTTGCACCCCCAGGGCTCATTGTTGGAGGCGAGTGAGGAGAGGGCGGCATTGAAGGTTCCATCATAGGCAGAGAAGACACAGGTGTTGCAGGGATGCCCATCGAAGGAGACCGGGAGACATCTCCGCCATAGGTGACGAGACATGGGTGGTGGCGGGGAGTGGCGCCGCCGTGGTGGTTGGAGGCGGAGCCGTGGCAATGGGAGGGATGGCAATGGAGGAGGGCGGCATTGTCATGGGGGTGGTTGATGGGGAGGGTGAAAGAGATTTGAGTAGGTGCTGATGGGGCTAGAAGAGAGAGGAAGAAAATTGAGCAAAGCATGACACTGGGGAGAGCCATGCTTGTGCTTTTGGGTGTTAAAGAGTGAGTGGTGTGCATGACTGTTGCAATGGGAAGTGACCCTGATTTTGGCAAGATGGGAAATAATAGGGTTGAGGCTGCTATATAGAGCCAAGGGCAAGGAAGAGCTGGAAGTGCTAGGAAGAGCTAGAAGTGCTCCATGACTTTTTGTAGGTAAACCATGGATTGTATGGACACTGCATGCAATCTGTTGCCCCGCTAACCAAGCAAAAAAGTGTGATATTTCTTGTTAATGAGTGTTAGAAAATTTCCCAATTAATTCTAACCATATCGTACAATTACTAGTTCGATCGTAAATTTTTCAATTTGGCCTTCATAGTCTTAAATCTTTTGTGCAAAAATCGGCCAATTGCTTGCCGAAACTACTATTGTGGTGATCTACAAGTTGTCTACATTGGCGTGTCACGTAGGACAGGCGGTGATAATTAGGGCGCGTTTGGTAAAGTTTCTGTTCCGAGGAATAATTTTTGAACATAAATAGTTTTTTTTTGTTTCTGTTCCCGAGAACAATTTCTGAGTATAAGAACGCGCGTGCAGTAACCGCAAAAAATTTCTATTCCAAGAATAGAAATGTGTTTGGTAAACTTGTATAATTTTTCAATATTTTTATTATATTTTTTCTTTTTTTTTCCTTCTTTCTCTTTTGTGGCTAGTCGCGGCCACGGCGGCGGCGGTCGGCGACTAGCCGGGCGAGGTTTGGCGAGCTCGTCGGAGCCTCGCCAAGCCACCGTGAGACTCAACCTCGCCCGTGTGGCACAAGGCTTGGCCTCGCCCTTCCTCGCCGAGCCGGGCGAGGTCGAGCCTCGTCGGTGGCCTAGCGAGGCTCGCCCGGCCACCGAGGCCATTGGCGAGGCTTGACTTAGCCTAGGTGGCGCGAGGTCGGCCTCGAGCTTGCCCAGATCTGGCGAGGCCGAGCTCGCCAGGGCACCACTGGACGAGGCCAAGCCTCGCCGGTGGCTAGGCGAGATCGGCCTTGCCAAATCTGGGCGAGCTCGAGCTCGCCCGGCCAAGGCGAGGCCGAGTCTCGCCGGGGCCGGCGACCGGCCAAAAGGAAGAAGGAAAGAAAAAGAAGAAAAAAAAGAGAAGAAGAAAAAAGAGAAGAAAAAAGAAAAGAGAGAAAAATTATTTTTCGGAATTGTTTCCGGGAACAAAAATCAACTTTTTTCTACTTCTTGTTTCCGTCTAAATTTGTTCCAGAACAAAAGTTTTACCAAACACATTTACATTTTTTTTTTGTTTCCCAAAACAAAAAAACGTAAATTTTTGTTCTGGGAAACAGAAACACTTTTTAACAACAGGGCCTTAGATGCCACATAGGACCACAATTGCATGAAGCTAGGGAACTTAAAAATAATCCGTAGTTTTTCTGTTTTCGAAAATAATTTATATTCAGAAATAGTTTTTTTATTTCCATTCTCTAGACTAGTTTTTGAGCATTCGAATGCATATGATGAGTATACAAAATTTCTATTTTTCGGAATAGGAAAATAATAAAAATGCATTTGGTACAGTCCTCATTTTTTTTTTTTTTGTGGCATATAACTTTTTGTTTTTTTAATAAGTTTATGAGATTTTTCTTCTTTTTTTTTTTAAATTTTTTCCCCCTTTCTTCCTCTTTTAGCTGGTTGTTGAGCCTCAACAATGGCCAACGACTAGCCAAAGACAAGAGTCGACAACCTTGCTGGCCTCCAATGAGGTCAAACCTCACCCAACCATAACGAGTTTGACCTCACAATGGCCGAGCGAAGCCGACCTCATGGTGGTCAAGCAAGGCCGAGCCTCATCGAGGGTTGATGAGGCTCTCCCAAGGCTCGACTACTGGCTAGAAAATGAAGAAGAGAAAGCGAAAATAAAAAAGAAGAAGAAGAAAATGATCTGTTTTTTAAATTATTTCCAAGAACAAAAAAAGTAAGTTTTATCTACTTTGTTTATATTCCAAATATATTTCTTAGCCATCGATCTATTTTAGGAAATAGAAAAATTAGTTGAAATTACCAAATAGAATTCTGTTATTTTTCTATTTCGAAAATCTAAAGAACAGAAAAATTGAGGGACAAAAAGATTATCAAACAGGGCTTAAGAGTCTTGAGTTATTTGCTGTGATAAAGTGCGGTTCAACCAAGTGGCACGAAACTTCTGTGCACCCCCTTATGCGGAGAGGCATTTAATTTCGAGGGAATAAAAGTATCTCCAATTCAATGCGGAGATGTTCCAAGGGTGTGGTGGAGATTGGCTCCATTTGTCCCCGTGACCCTTTTTATTTCAATCTCTCTCAAATCGTTTCTTTTCTTCTCTCTTTTGCTATCCTCAAATGAGCATTGACCAACAATGGCCATAAGCTCTTGGCAACCCCAAAATTGATAAATCGCTCGTTCACGCCCTTCGTTCCTTCGTCCTGCTAGAATGTTCATTGACATGTGAAATTTCGACTTTTTCCATGAGAATCCCAATGCGAATTGCGGCAAGCTGAAGGCTCAATCTTAGAGAAAAAGCCCCATATTGTGTTTTTTTTACCTGTATGACTTAGTAAATTTTTCGGAGATCTCAATCTTCGCAGTACACTCATAAAACAAGGCATTTGGTAAACAAGGACAACCTCAATTTTGATCCAACTTTAATTTACTTAGCATACATTCATTGTTTGTGTTGGAACATGTAGTCGAAAATAGCCAAATGGGGTCGCGTGATCAGATGTGGACATGATTCACAAAGACACCATTTTTGGCTCTCACTATAATATATTTAAGACTTTCGTGATAATTAACCCTGAGGACAACCTTAAGTTAGATCAAACTTAAGGGTTATTTAGTGTCCATTCATAGTTTGCACCGGAACATGTGATCGATGAAAACGTAAGTCTTCAAGAAAATTAGGCAAATTGGGTCGCGTAGTCAAAAACGGACAAGACTCGCAAAGACGCCATTGCTGGCTCTTCGGATATCTCCATTAGCTTGGCCTTTTCTCTCTTGAAAAATCGCACTGATGTGTGGAGATACCACCAATTTTTAGCTGTTGTCCACTGTTGTCACCCGCGTGTCGCGCGTGGACGAATTTGGCCCTCCACGACCACGACCACAGCCACAATCCCAAGAGGCCGAGTCTCACGGGCATAATTTGACAGCCTGGGTTCGTTGAGAAGATGATATCTTCGTCGTTTCTAAAAATCGAATCGATCGTGTGGTCCTTGAGTAATAATGATTTCTATGTTTGGTCTCTATGCAGAAGAAAAGGGCTCGGACTCAGTCGATCATTTACCGCGCGCCGCGATTCTCTGTGTCGATATTCGACTCGAGAAGTAAACCAAAGATTTAAGTTTGAAGATTTAAGCTTGCCTGCGCGATTTCTAAATGCTCGCTCGTCTTCCTGATGGGCAAAGCATTTGATTGTACTTCCAAAGTCTAAGCTGTCCAGACAATCTGTTTTAACTTGTATGAAAGAGAGGTCATAGTATTTTCATCGAAATCATGGAAAAATTAGTAACTTATCAAGCACCTACTCCTATACGTTGGTGATTAAACTTTAGAGAGGACTTGTGGACGTGAACGGCAGGTGGGCCGCCATACGAGCCCGCCAAGGTCTAATCGCCCCGACAACAAAATGGGCATGCATGGCAAGCGACTCCCTTCTTGGACACATTCCGCTCCCTTTGGTCCGCCTAAACCCCCATCAATTTTATGTAGAGAGAGTTTAATGATGTTCTCGTTATCATGGGCAGGCATGGACATGACATGTCATTGATCCATCCTCACCGAGGAAAGGAACTTTCCCTTCTACGAGAGCCTCCCGGCTAGTTTGTTGATATATATAGATGGCGAACTCCACGGATGTGTTCTTTATTTTTAGATGCTAGTGCCTATACATCTAGCAACCCTAATTCCCCCTCTTTGTCTTCCTCGGGGAGAAGGGATACCCTCTCGAAATTTTACATTCCAGTGATCCCGAGCTCCAAACTAGAATCGAGATGGAGCGTTTTAATGACTTGGTTCGGTCCAATTCATGGTAATATTTTCCCCTTCTTTTCTTAGATCATGCACGTTTCGATTCGGACCATCGTAGAGAGCAGAGTATCTGGGCCCTCTCTGGGCCCAAACACGTAGGCCGACGAAAGGCCCACGAATGGGGGCCATAGGCCCAATTAATCCCCGCACGTGCGAGAGGAACGGGAGGCGCCCCTCCCTCTCTGTGAGAAAACAGAGAAGCAGATAAGGCGTCTTCACTCTGCTCCAACGTCTCGCTTCTATCCTTCCTTCCATCCATGACTTCTCTGTAACTCTCTCTCTCTCTCTCTCGCTCTTCTCTTCCCTGTCGATGGCCGCCAATGTTCTTCCCCAGGTACGCCGTTTCCGTGCGCAGAGAGCTACGTAATGCGTTCGCGTGTGCGTGCGTCTGTGCTCGTGGGTACATGCGTTTCACCTGTTTGATTGATGGGTTCGAGAGCTCGTGGCGGTTGAATTCCATGTAGAGTGGCGAATTACGTCTTCGTTTGGTATTAGTTCGTCCTCGAGTTTGATGGGTCGATTCCGTTTCGTCGGTAATTGCAGGCGTTGGTCGCGATTCCTAGAGGCGCTACTCGCCACTGCGGTCCTCGGAAGCTAGGGTTCTCCGCGCTCGCGTCCGGCTCCGGCGGACCCTCTCGGACCAACCCTAGTCGCGGGTGTTTGCTGTCTAGGGCTTCGTTCGGCTCCGGCGGATTGGGCAGTCCGGTGATCGCGGCCCTTTCGAAGCGGAGTTTTGTGGTTAGAGCTGAACCGGAGCCGGAGCCGGAAGCCGAAGTTGTTGCCGCCGGAGAAAGCGGAGAGGAGAATGCTGAAGCGGCAGCTGCCGACGTCGAGGAAGCTGCTGAAGCGGCGGTAGCCGAGGAGGAAGTCGCGGAAGTGAAGCCTCCAAGTAAGCCGAGGGTTAAGCTTGGCGATATTATGGGGGTAATTCGTCCAATGCCGTCCGTAGCTCAATTGTGAATTTCGCTGCGAACCTTGAAGTGAAATTAGTGTGGCTTCGCTCTCCAGAGCCTGCCTGCTGGTCTAGCTTTCCCATTTAGTACAGGTTTCGGTGATTAGATTGTGTTACTTTTACCTTCTTTGAAAGACCAGTTGATTCGTTTTAGCATGTGTGTTACCTTATGATAGTCTACTGCTAGTTGGCTTTTGAAAACTGTTTTCTATTTGCGAAGTAATGATGCAGTTGTAGTTAAGCGGTTATCTGCTAGATGAGAGGATCATTTGTTGCAGAGTCCATTGACGACGATGATGGAACTTTTTTGTTGCTTCTTTGTTGTTTGTTTTTCTCATGAATGAGAAAATAGGGGAGAAAATCTAAATTTTTCCCGCTACCTTCATAGATATTGAACAAAAGAGCAGTTGAGGCATCTGAGAAAGAACGGCCGGTTCCAGACATCAGGACTGGAGATATAGTGGAAATTAAGCTGGTAAACCTTGATGATTGTTTATCCATTTTGTGAGTCTTATCTGTTTTTTTTTACTGATTCTTGTAAACACTTGTCTGATTTAAATTGCAGGAAGTGCCTGAAAATAGGCGCAGATTGTCTATCTATAAAGGCATAGTCATTTCAAGACAA
This sequence comes from Eucalyptus curtisii, assembly GCA_017140595.1. Taxonomy (NCBI): domain Eukaryota; kingdom Viridiplantae; phylum Streptophyta; class Magnoliopsida; order Myrtales; family Myrtaceae; genus Eucalyptus; species Eucalyptus curtisii. Next base: position 20,818,184 of record CM029497.1, read on the forward strand.
AATGCCGGCATCCACACGACCATTAGAATTCGGAGAATTATTGCTGGCATTGGGGTTGAGATTGTATTCCCGCTGTAAGTGAATCATTTTCCTCCTTGCAGTCAAATTCTTTGCAGCCCTTAGTTGTTGTTGAACTTCTTTTGAGTAGTCCCAGTAATCAGAACCTAAGAGCAGATCATTGTGAATTTGAATAGTTGCATAAAGTATGAAATGTTAGGCTCCTGTAGTATTTGAGTGTTCTTGATATGCTTTGAATAGAGGCCATCGATAAAGATGCATCAGGTTTGCTGGTGCCATGGCAGTTTAGTTGGTTTTACAAATTATGATACGGCTGATGCTAATGCATTCATAGATGGGATAGAACGTAGCGCTACGCATTGGAAGTCATGTGTCAACAGTTGTAAGTGGTGGTAGTGGAGTTTTGCCGATACTTTATTTGATGTATGATAACGGTTCTGTTTCTAGGAACAGTTTCTTTGCAGAAGCACTTTTTTCTATTTCTATTCCCGAGACTAATTTTTGAGTTTTTAAAAGTGTTTGGTAACTGAACAAAATTTATGTTTTCAGAAGAGAAATGCGTTTGGTACAACCCCAAATATTTTTGTAACTTAGAATATATATTTTTTTTAATTTTTTAATAATTTTATTACATTTTTCTTTTTTTCCTTGCTTTTTACATTTTCTTCTTCTTCTTTCTCTAGCCGGTCACCAGCCTTGGCCATGGCCAGTCGGCGACAGGCCAAATGCTCACTGGCCTCGAGGAGCCTTGCTGTGGCTTCGCTAGCATCGGTCTTGGGAAGCCTCGTCGTGGCTTGGCTAGGCGAGGTCGGCGTCGCCTCGGTTGGGCGAGGCTCGACCTTGGCTAGATTTGGCGAGCCTCGGGGGAGCCTCGCCAGTGGTTGGCAAGCTCGAGGCGACCTCGCCAGGGGCCAGCGAGGTCGCCGGGCCTCGTTTGGCTAGTCGTTGGCCATTGCTGAGGCTGGCGACTGGCTAGGGGAAGAAGAGAGGAAGAGAAAGAAAGAAAAAAAAAAAGGAAGAAAAGAAAAGACAAAAAAAGCTTGTTGCTTGTTGTTGTTCCTGGGAACAAAAAAGTTCTTTGTTTTTTTCTTGTTCCAAATCTATTCCTGAGAGCAAATTGTTCTCAGGAACAAAAAAATTAGTAAACGCATTTCTATTCTATTTCTGTTCTAGGAAACAAAAGAACAGAAACGGGTGTTTGTTGGAGCGCTATCAAACAACACCTTAGTGTTAAGATTGGATGATGTTCTTAATTTCTTGATGATTAGTGCTACACATAAGAAGTCATGTAGCAACAGTTGTAAGTGGAGGTTGTGGAGTTTTGCTGATACTTCAACTGATGTTTGTGCAGTGAATGAGTTATAGACTGGATGATGTTCTTAATGTCCTGATGACTTGTGCTGAATAATATGTAAAGTCGGCTCATTTCTCAGCTCGTCTCCTTCAAACTACGCATCGACCTTGTTATTCAAGATTTTCGCTCTTTGGAATTATTACCATTCACTCCCGACAGTGTTTTCGGTTCTTCTCCTCTGACTGATTCAAGTGCTGTCTATTCTGTGTCCGTCATACCATGTGAGGTTTGGTTTGGCTAAGCGCAACGTACTAAGTTTTGCGATTTCCATCGTCCCATATTGTTACAGGTACTCGCCCAACATCAAGGAGATAAAAGTTGTTAAGCACAGGAAGGTCAGGAGGGCTAGGTTGTACTATCTCCGGGACAAGCTTCCCAGGCTCTCCACCTTTAAATGAAGAACTTACAATCCTGTCTCCACTCTTTAGTTCTTCACAATTCAAGGGAGCCTTTCTTTTTTCTTTTTTAGGGGGTACCTGCAAATGGCATTAGAACTGGCCTCCTAATTTTTTTGTTTGTTTGTTCTGATCCTGTATTTCCATTGTTTCGTATCATGCAGAGAAGGACAATTTCGGTGTACTAATGATTAGGAATGTGTAATTTCTACATCTCTTCTTGTGCTGTTCGTTTTGTCGTAAGATGTTCCTGTTTTTCTCATGTGTGATCAGCTAGATTTGTTGGGATGGGCCTCGATAGTAAATTTACCGGTCGGGGACATGGTTTATTCAATGTCGGCGGATAGAATGGAATCAAATTTAGGACCTCTCGTTTTCTGTGGTCGATTATGTGCGCTTTTAATACCCTTTGGAAGGTACAAATTGGTTTGATTGAGCGGCTGGTGTTTTAATCTTTTCAAACTAGTTTATAAGTACGAAGATGATGACACCGGAGGTCCCTAAACTTTTCATGATGCTCTCTTTCGTTGTCTTGCCCTTTTCAATCTAAGGTGCGGCCTCAGGTAGGAGGTCCCGACCATCTAATCTGAGGTTGAGGTTATGATGAGTTCAATCGTGACCGCGACCGCGATAATTATGAGCCATGGTCGCAAATGGTGTTCGAGTCCGACATGTGGACTCCACGTAGGTGCCAGCGTGTAGAGGGCGATGGCGTCATCATTCATGTCAGCTAACACTAATTATTTGTGAGAAGATTCTGAAAAGTTTAAAGACCAAATCGGAAAGAAAAGAAATCAAGGGACTATGTCGAGCATCAAACGAAATCGTAGTACTGTTCAAAAAGACCAAGAACGGAAAAAGCAATGAAAAGATATCCATATCTTTGGTCGATTTAAGAAATAAATTGAAATAAAAAGATACTAAAGATCCACTAAATTGGATAAATGGACATATTAGGGATTAGATTGATCGTTACGATATAATTCGAAGATCATATCTATAACATTTCTTATCGAGATGATAATGGAGCAAGTCTTTCCCACGAGAGAGGATTATCCCAATTTCGTAGCAACAAGTTTTCGGTAGCTCTTTCCCGAGGGACGACCGACCCAAATTTCGTTAGCCAAGAATTTCTTTAAAGCGTCTCCTCCTCCCCTGGGGCATCTCTCCTGTCGCCGATCCGAACCTTCGGTGTCGCTCTCCCTCTCTTTCCCTCTCTCATTACTTGGCAACTAGCCAGCGCACTACTTGTTGCAGAGTCCCAACCAAAACCGCCCTTCTCCTTCCCTCTCCTTCTCTCTCCTTCTCTCTCTCTTTCTCTGGTGGCGCTCTCTTCTTTTAGGGAGGGGATGATTCTGCATCGTTTTCAATGAAAGTAGCCGATATTTCAGGGGAGGCGTAACAACCATTTTTGGACCGAGCATCCACCCATCCCCCTCCCCCCTCTTCAAGCCTTCCCCCAAATCATCCCGCTCCCACCACCGCACACCTCCCTCTCCCTTTCTCTCTCTACATTCTCTCTCTTCCTCCGTGAGTTCTTCTTCTTCTTCTTTCTCTCTCTTTCTGTTTGGGATTGGTGTTTCTGTTATTGTTGTCCAGTTTTGATTCGGGCGAGGTTTCATTTTTGTCTATCCAGCGGGATTTCGCGCGTTTGTTGGCTGGTGGATGGTACCGGATTCGGTTCGCGCGGGGTCGGTTCGGCGAAGGAGGCGGTAGTTTCGTGGCTGTTGCTGTGTCCTCTCTTCTCCATCATGACCGCCGTTGGTCACGCGCTGATCTCCGTTCATCCGGACGAGCTCAAATTCAATTGTATGCTCTCTCTCTCTCTCTCTCTCTCTCTCTCGAGCGAGCGAACGCATGGCGATGTCTAGTGAGGATACGTGTCTGCGATGATTGAAATTTTTCCTCTGTGATTTCACTGTCTCGGCCTTCTTGTGGAGATTGGAATTTTGGACCTTTTTGACATCGATTGATGCGCCCCGCAACCGCAAAAAAAAAAAAAAAAAAAAAAAAAAAAAAAGGACAGAGAGAGAGAGAGAGAGAGAGAGAGAGAGAGAGAGAAAGAGGACACTGATTGATGCCGATGCTGATGCTGATGCGACTGGAATCGCCACGTACGTGTCCCTCACGGCTGACCTCACGTCTTGATGTCGACTTTCGATTTTATAGGCGATAAAAATCGAAACGGAGAGATGACGCACTCTTTCGATACCGTGCGTTTTCTGCGAGTTTGCTGTGGGGGGATGCGTTTTCGGTGGCGATTATTATAATCGGGCACTTTTGGCTCGGATTAGTGCGTCGCTTCTCGGCGGGTCGTCGGTTTCTGATTCCCCATTCAGCTGAACCATCCTTTTGTGGATCAGAAAGGATCGGTTTCTCATTTCATATGGGGCTGAACCATCCTTTGTGGATCAGAAAGGCATGTAGACATGTTCCGGGATTATTCTGGAGTGGATCTGAGGGTTACGGGTAGCTGTGGCTGTATAGCGTGAACAGTTCAAGTATTTGCATTAGGTTTCCATGCCTCCCTGACATTGTTCAAGTAGCGAGCGTTTCAAAAGCACATTTTGCTGTCAAAGTTGTTGTGAATGTCCATGAAATATTGCAAGCCCGAGGTGCTGTGGGATCACACGGGGACAAGTATGGGCATGAGCTGTTAATAGAGAGAGAATAGTGCAGTTTATCTTCTTTTCATTTAGTAGAATGTTGGCACACCCATTTTAAGTCTGTCCTGCTTTGAGGTCTCAACAAGTTAAACTGTTCCTTGACATACTATGTGATTGGGGGTAATATTGCCTTTTCCCCCTTTGTTGATAGTGGTTGGAACTTGGTGCTTGTCTGACATGTGAAGTGTTCTATTTTCATCCTCTGGCTCACCACAAGCAGAAGTCTGAGAATGCTTAGCACCACAAGTCAAATGTGAGACAAGTAAACTTCAGCCTAATCAGATTTTCAAGCCAATTTCATACCTGGCTATCATCAATGCTTTTGGCATTTAAGTCTTTTCAAGTTACAGAGCAAGGTCTTTGTTCCCTTGTTTCAAGAATATATTCTCAGAGATGTGACATATGTTCGAGTGCAGTATTATTGTACTGGTTTTTGTAAAAGGAAAAGGGGAATATTGGCTGTCACTGGTCATTTCTAATGCGCTTTCATCATTCCATATAAACCTGGTTGAATGATGCATCACCATTATTGACTTCTCTGTTTTTGCAAAGTGTTTCAAAATTAATTTAGCTCTTGGCATAAGCTGGAATTTAGGCCTTAGTGGTCTGATCGATTGATTTTTCTATTCAGTTGAGCTGGAAAAACAAAGCTACTGTGATCTTAAAGTCGTAAACAACACAGAACACCATGTCGCTTTTAAGGTACTACCTATTGTGTCAAAACATGTTCAGATTTATGCTGTCTAGACATTTGCTTGCTCACATTAGTTCTTTCCCTTTGATATGCCAGGTTAAAACAACTTCTCCTAAGAAGTATTTTGTACGACCTAACACCAATGTTATACAGCCTTGGGATGCATGTTTCATAAGAGGTAGTCTGCTTCTTCTTCTTCTTGGGATAACCTTTGATGTTGTCAGTTTTACCTTGACATGTCTAAGTGCGTTGGACAACAAATGTTTAAATTATGCTTTTTACGCATCTGGTCATGAGATATGAAATACCTGTATTTCTCCACTTTGTTTGTCTAACTCTGCTTTTGCTTTCTTTTGTTCCTTGCTTGGTCTGAAGTCACTCTCCAAGCTCAACTGGAATATCCCCCTGACATGCAATGCAAAGACAAATTTCTTCTGCAGAGTACAATAGTGCCAGCAAATTCAGATGTTGATGACCTGTCTCCAGATACTGTAAGAATATTATTTACAAAGGACCGTGTTCCTATTTTACTAACTGTTGCACTATAATTTCATTCTATTTCTAGTGCAATCAGGCTTGGTTCTTATTGGTTCTTACACAAATGTGCTATGATTTGTTGTCCAGTTCAATAAGGATGGAGGAAAAACAGTAGAGGAATGCAAGCTAAGAGTTGTATATGTTTCTCCTAAAACAGGTCAAGAAAATTTAGAAGAGAATACACTGAAGAGCTCCAGACAAAGTTTTGATGACTCCACTGTGAGTCTTTCGAATTGATATATGTAGTTTCTCCTTTTTTCTGGAATTTGGTAGATTGCTTGATCTTTTTAATCCTCCCCTCAAACTTGGTGGGAATGGAAATTTTATCCATGATGCGACAGACTTGAGAAGACAGAACACTTGTTAATAGGGGACAAAGGTGAAAGGGGAGAGGAAAAATTGGTATCTCACTGGATGTAAAATTTCCTGATTTCTTCTTCATGCACCGATATTCTTTTAAGATTTCAGTCTATAAGGTAGATTTGTGGAGAATACTGTGATCATGGTGTTGGTTTGCAGAACAGAATATTATGGGTGAGATTGACCTTTGAAAATGGCGAACCGTCTGCAATGTTCACAGTTTAATTCCAAGCAAGACAACAACTAGAACTGCCGATTCAAGCCTTTTCTAATATGTCTCGTAACAGACAGATACGAGAAAACAGGACAGAAGGAGCAGGGAAAGATGGACGAGACTATTATTTTTTCCTTGTGTTTCTTATTTGCTGTGAGATTTGTGGACTGATAGGTTTTAAAGACAAATATACCTTATGACAGAAGTAGTCGTTCCTGGCCACCATAATTGTGTTTCCACAGAAGTTACTTCAAGAAGTAGGAAATACGCATTTCTATATATTAACGTATTTTACTATGTATTATCTTATTGCAATTTTATGCTTATTCTTTGCTATGTCATTGTCCTAGAATCAGTCCGTGCAGCAACTGAAGGATGAGAGAGATGCAGCTGTTCGGCAAACACAGCTCTTGCGGCAGGAATTGGTAAATACCTTCTCTCTTTGATCCTCTTTGATGTCGTCTGCTTGACTGATATTTTAGTAATGCCACGCAACATGTTTAAACGTTTGCATAGATGATAATGATCACTTTGGATATGTGAGAGTTGCGGACATCTAAGGTTTCAAACCTTTTGTTTTACAAGATTCGCTGACCGATCCATGTTAGAAGCCATATTTGACTTACTCCTTCCATAAATGGAGGTATAATTACATACATACTTTCAATGTCGAGGACATGAGGTACCTAAACGAAAAACAGGGGGCAATGATGGGATACAAGTCAGCATCTTGTGAAGTTCTTGATATTAGAAATTACTCCAACTTGTTTCACTTGTCCCTTTTTGTTAAAATCTAGCAAAAGTTACTTGTCAAACATCTTTTACACGAGTTAAGATAATGATAATTTGAAGTCTCTGAACGAATTTTTCTCGTGGCTCTTGTTTTTTTAGCTCTAGATCACGGAATCTGTGGGTGCAAAGATAATGTTAGCTGCATGTGTTTCTCACCTATTCTATGGAGGCGTGTCTTTTTAGCTTTTGTTCATAGGCCTTTCCATCGAACAATACAATATGGAACTCTATTGTCCAAAACAACTATAAAGAAGATTTGGTTCTTCATATTTGCATTGCCTTTACTATAGACCCCCTCAGCAGAAAATTTGCTTTTATCTTCGTGTACTTCAGGAGATGCTGAGGAGACGAAGGCATCGAAAAAGTGATGCTGGCTTCTCCCTCAAATTCGCACTTCTCGTGGCTCTCATTGGAATCATGGTTGGATTCCTTTTAAACCTATCGCTGTCTTCACCATCGGCAGAATAACTTCCCATGAAAGAAAGTATCGATGTCGCTGACTTCCCATGAAAGAAAGTATCGATGTCCTTGTAAAATTTTGCCGGCTCTGTTTGGATGCAAGTTTTCCCCAATGTTTTTCCCTTTGCTTTCCATTTTTGTGCATTCTAGTATTTACACACTCGTGTCTTATAGGCTCGTTTGTCAGCTATGCCCTGGAGAGTATCTGGCATTAGTTTGGGTTTGCACCCATCGAATGATCATCTTTCGAACTTGCCGAACGGTGTGAGAACGGAGCTTATGAATAATTATTTGGTTAAGTTACATTTACCTTGATTCTTCCTTTGTCAAATGTTCACTCTCGAAATTTGCAAGGTGTAATGATCAGAATGATCGTTCGCAGATCCTTTTCTTCAATGTGCATCTTTTCTGAGTCTCATATGCAGGGACCGTTACAATCAGATTCGTCATAGGTGAAGAGGCTTACTCAGATGCAGAGAGCGGACAAGCTGAGCTCTTATTTAATTTAACTTGAATATGTTCAAGTTTTAATTTATTATATTAGTTAAAAACGTCATCGGCGTTGGCATGTGCAAATTGGATTTGATCAGACAAATTGATAGCTTTATAGATAGGAAAAGAAAAGCTGATCAATGTCCAAAAGACTCGACACTCCTAAGTACAGCCCAAAAATATGGAATTGGACAAATGGCTCACATGACATATTTGAACATGCCTTATTAAATTCAGGGGAAATGAAATAAAAGATACCTAAACTTTAACCCAACATGTACTATGATCTCAAAAATTTTAATTTCGATGTTTAAACTTTAGATAATATGCAACACTAAACTTTAGCATAATATGCAACATTGTTCACTTTTAATGTATTTAGTATAGTCCCCGAATTTTTGAAACATTTTCAATTTAGTTTATAAATTATATGAAAATATTCAATATTGCCATTTTATTAATTCAATGTAATTTGGTACGTATGAGCAATTGATAAAAAAAAATGACGTTACACGTGGACTATTTCTATAATATATTCAACTTAAATTGAGGCATAATAATCCATGCCACCAAATAACGTGGATAATATTTTATGTGGATAATCCACATATAACGTAAATTTTTTGTCCACTATTCATACGTATTGAATTGAAAATTAAATTAACAAATTCCGTTAATTTGAATTAATTGAATATCGAAAATGAACATTTTTACATAGTGTTAAGAACTAGATTGAAAATGTATCAAAAATTAAGAGATCACATTTAATAAATTAAAAATTTAGGAATGAAATTACATATTGAACTAAAGTTTTGGAATTTTATTAGGCAAATTAAAGCTTTAAGGATGACATTGTATATAGGCACTATTTACGTAATTATTCCTTAAATTCCAGCGCTCTCGTCAGCTGGACCTACCCATCAGCCGCAAAAACGACAGGCCGTTCGAGCTGCGCTTTAAGGCCGAAATCATTAGGCGGGAGAACGCCGCACGTGCCAATCTCAAACCTCACACGCGCGCCTTTCCCGCTCCCTCCGCTCTCCCTCCCTATCTCTCTCTCTCTCTCTCTCTCTCTCCTTGTAGCTCCTCCCCATTTCGCAGATCTCACGCTCCAAATACGCGCCATCGCCCTCCCGGTTCCCACCCCGAACTCGGCATGTCGACTCACTCCACCGAGTCGCGACTCGCCGCCGCGCCGCCGACCTCCTCCTCCTCCCCGAGCGACTCCGAGAGGGCGTGGCACCTCCTGTCCCTCCTCCTCTCGCTCGGCCGCCCGTCCAGCCCCCTCGAGCTCGCCTCCCGGTGCGAGCTCTTCCCCGCGCCGCCCGATCTCATCCGCCGCCTCTGCGGCGTCCCGGGCTCGCCGATCCAGCTGGCGGACGGCCCCCTCGTCACGCTCTCGCTCGCCGCCCTAGCCTCGCTCGCTCGGTTCCTGACGAGCTCGAATCTGGTCGGCTTCTTCTGCTCGCCTCCGGTCGAGCGGTTGCGCTTCGGGAAGCGGGAGCGGAGCGAGCTAGAGCGCGAGAGTCTGCCGCCGGGGAAGAGGAGAGCGAATTTGGACGGTTACGTGGACGGGAAAGTCTATCCAGACGTTGGAGAGGGTAATGCGCGTGGTTTTTCTCGTTTTTGATTTCCTGATGTCGGCTACTGTTTTGTGTGTTAGTGCACGTTCGTTGATTGAGGTGATGGTTTTGATGCTAGGCAGGAGTTGCGGTCCCTTCTCGTGCTTGCCTAAGGGGAATCAAGACGGTCGTAATAAGGTACCGTTGGCAACTGTTCTTCATGCTGTATACTGTTAAATTTGAGCATCGTGTTATCTAGCTATATAATGTTTTTGATAATTAAGTTTTGGATCTTACTTTCATTGGTTGACGAAGTTCTGGTGTTCACTTATGCCGTTCTCATGTATAATTCTGTTGGCCCATATACTTTGCATGATATTAGGGGCAATATAGATGTGCAGCAGTTGTTTAGGTTGATTTTCTTGCAACAAGAAGAGAAAAAGTTAGTTCTCGAAGTTTTTGGACTGATAAGCAGCTTACTTGGATCTTAATAGAGGTTTGAAACTGTATAGAGGAAAGGCATAAGACTGCGCATTTGGTTGATTAAATGTGTTGTGAAACGAAGCTTGGTTGTTGATGTTCTTGATCTATAGATATGCTTGCTTAAGGTATAATGCACACAAGTCAGTGCACCAGAAGAATGTTGAATTAGCAAAATAAAGGCCACATTATATGCCTCCGTGTCGCTATTCTCTAAAAACAAAGTGCAAGTTTTGGAATCTTATGGACCTGCTTAAACAGTGATGCTTGGCGAAAGTATATAGAGCGCAAACCCACATGCTCTGCTAAAATGACGCGTGCTAGTAAGCCATGAATGTTTTGGCAATTTCCATTTCTCTGATTGATGATAGACATGAATCAGTGCTATTTTTATTGGATTCACTTCATATCTTATCTGAAGTAGGTAGGAACTAGACATCACATCTCATAATTAAACCCGGTGCACTGTTGATTTCTTAGGGTGTGATGTATTCACGCCATCAACTTCATATTCTCATTTGTCTTTGATCCATTGCTTCAGCCACCGCCTTGGTGTACAAACCTAATGAGAATAAATTACCACTGCAGGTTCATTTATGTATTAACAAAGACAAAGTCTGGACAATAAACATAGAGCAAAGCAAAATGCCAGACATGCAAAGTAGTCTGATAACGACTCCTTGGCTGTTTGTCAATGCTACTACAAGACGGTTAGGCTGGTTTCGCAATGACACCGACCATGAAGGTCAAGATGATACATTAATGACCTTTGCAATGGAAAAGGCTCAGAAAGATGGAGTTACCATGAATCACCCAAATAGTTCCTGCAAAGCTGAAGAATTTTTGGACATATCAAAGATTCAGACACCTGGAAATGTGGTCCCTCCTGTATCTTATCTGATGCCAAATGTTTTCCATAGAGTTTTGGAAAATCCTTTCATGTGCAAAGAGACAACTACTGAAAAAATAAATTCCACTGAGAATGTACACTTCCGTCAAGCATTTTGTGAAGGGGTGAATCAAAAAAAAATGTTGCTGAATGAGGCTGAAAATGCAGATCATGCCCTTGAAGGAACAAGTACACCCACTAACAATGAGAGAAACATGGCAGATGGTCAAAAAGAAGTATCAGTGAGTCCTGTCAGACTCACAAGAGACATTAAGGAGACTAACGTGGCATTTGATGCTACTACGTTGGACAGACCATCTGAAACAGAATTTAAGAGGAGGTCTGAGGTAAATTGTCTCAACAAGAGACCTTCTATTGGGGGCAAAGCTTCCTTTCCAGAAGTTGAGCTTTCTGGTATGCAGAATCTTTTGTCAAAACCTTCTGCCAAGATGAAAGCCAATCACAAGCATGCAGGGTCTCCGAGTATGCAAGCTCTCTCGAAATCTTTAGAGCATAGAAAAGCTGTTCAAACTTTGAAGGAACAGGTGAAAAGAGGTCAGAAATTGAGCAATCTGAAGCAGCAAGCAAAGGATGGTCAGAGTGGCATGTGCTATCAGGAGGGGAAGGGAACCTCCACTTCTGTATCTCTTAAAGTGAGCTACAGTTTTTTAGTCATTTGGTATATTGCTGGCTAAAAATTTCGCATTGCAATGCCAGACATGCATTAAGTCATCTGGTTGATAATCAATCATGCCGCATTTTAGGATATGTTTCCTTGATCAACATTTTCTTGCATCATTATAGGACCAATTGGAGACAAAAGTACTGCCTGATTTTGAATCTTATATTGTGGAAGAAGAGGAAGGTTCAGGTATTACTGTAACAGAGATGCTGTCTTTAGCTAATAATGAGAGTTATCTGCTAATGAACTGACAATGAACTGCTCAGACTTCTAACAGCTTTCTTCAAACCTTGATTGCTAGGTGGTTATGGCACTGTTTACAGAGCACGTAGAAAAGATGATGGAAGTACAGTTGCCATTAAATGTAAGTGAAACTCTGTTGCTTAACTTGATTCTGGAATCACACATGCAAGCGATGCAATATCAGACAATTACTGTTTCCTTAATTGGATCTATGTTGCGATGGGTGAATAGACTTCAATTTTGTGGAAAATCAAGTGCTAGTTTATTAGTTACTGAAGATTCCAATATCACAGCATGTGTTTATGGCTCACAGGTCCTCATGCGAACGTAAATCAACACCACATAAATAATGAGCTCAAGATGCTGGAAAAATTCGGGTAATGGTTGTTTGAAATTGTGATTCAGTTTGCTGCATTTTTTTTTTCCGAATATATTACTGATAGTCATGTGATTTTTAGGGGAAAGAACTTTGTAATAAAGTATGAAGGCAGCTTCAAGAATGGAAATTCTGATTGCTTTATTCTGGAGTATGTAGAACATGATAGACCTGAGGTAATTGGGGCTTCGGATCACATATTCTTCTTTTTTCTTGATTTTTCTTCTCTCATGACGTCTTCAACTGATTTTCAGGTGCTCAAGAAAGAAATAGATATTTTCCAGCTACGGTGGTATGGCTATTGCTTGTTTAGAGCACTTGCTGGTCTTCACAAGCAGGTTTGATTTCCCGACACAGAAGTTCTTTCCATAGAAATGTTTTTCCCAAAATAGTGGATTTGAAGAGTTTTCGAAATTTGACAGGGAATTGTTCATAGAGATGTGAAACCAGGCAACTTCCTTTACTCTTCCAATGCTAACAAAGGTTACCTTATTGATTTTAACCTTGCCATGGTCAGTAATGCCTGGTCTTTGTAATTCTGTTGTTTTCCCTCTCCTTCATGGTTTCAATGCACAAGTTTTTATGTTTCAATTTGTTGTGCTTGTCATTTTTTTTTGTAACAGGATCTTCAACAGAAGTATGGAAGCAAAAGTAAGTATCATCATTGGTTGGTCGTTCTAATGTGAAATTGACAGGCTGTCTAATTTGATTGTATTTGGCAAACCTCAGCAGTCTCACAGCCTGCTATCAGGAGTTCTGAGTAACTATTGCAATCTGATTATTATAAATTTTAGGATTGATGGCCAAATCTCTTTCTCAATCTCTTTTTATTGGTTTCTGTCAAGAAAATTGTAGTTTATTAAGTCAAACCTACAAAATAAAGCCGTCGTCCAAATTTCAAGCCGCAATGAAATGCCAATTGATTTCTTTTTGTGATGTTTGTGTTGAAGTAATACACTTGCTTTGTCATTGTCATATGATAAAAATGATGGAGACTCAGTACCCTTCTACGCTGCAGACAAATTGAAGTTGGGGTATACGCACACAGAAGATTTCTACCCTCTTTCATTTCAGAATCCAAAATCTCTTACTCCAACTAAGAATGGGAAGTCCACAAGGGCTAAATCTTTGAGCGCACTCAAGTTGGAGCTGGAGGAGGTAAAGGGTTCAAAGTCAATTGTAGATCCCAGGAAATTGAAAAGAAAGGTTGTAGACCAGAAGAAGTCTTATAATAATTTAGCTAGTCGCAATGCAATAAGGAGCCAAGGTCCAGATGGTTCAGGCATAACTTCTACCAGGGATTTGACTAGTGGTAGTACCCCTTCAGCAAAAAGGCTGCGGGAACCTTTGCCGCGGCAAGGTCGAAAGGAGCTTATAAACCTTTTGCATGATGGGATGCACACGAATCATGAAGCATCTAGCGTTCCAGCTACTCTCAGAAAAAGAGTAGCTGCTCCTCCCAGAAAATCAGAAGGAAAACTATGTATCATCTCACCGATGCCTCTTCATTCAAGAGGTGTTGCAGTTTCTGGTGCTGGCTTGAGAAGGAGTAAGGGTATATAGTTTGCAATAGAGTTCCCATTAGATTACCTTGATCATAAGACCTTGGTGTCGTTGGTCGTTTTATGGTCTTCATTTGATTTTCAGGTGATCATGGTAAAGAAGGGCCTTGTGTAGGGACCAAGGGCTTTAGGGCTCCAGAGGTGAGAATTAAGCCATTAATATTAGTATATAGTATCCTATTATTAAACTAGTTAGGTCACCTTTGGGGGACTTGTCATATTCGAGAAACTCAAGGCATTTTGAAAGACAACCAGTACCTTGATCATCTTATTACATAACTACCACTCCTTATTCATCTTTGAGAAAATAAAAATGGCAGAGCTAAGTTCCCTGGCTATCACTTCTAATTTAGACGCAGTTATTGGACTTTTGTTACCCTTATTGGGTTAACTCTCCCCATAGATGTACCATGAACAACTTTCGCATGTTCATGACTTTCTTTTATGACTGCTGCACTTTCCAATAATCTTCTCTGGAAGAGTAGAGAAGCTCAGTAATTTTACTATGCAGGTCTTGTTGAAATCTCCACATCAAGGGCCAAAGCTTGATGTCTGGTCAGCTGGGGTCACCTTGCTCTATCTGGTGATTGGAACGTCGCCCTTTCTTGGCGATCCAGAGCAGTATGAACTTGTGCTTTTACTTTATCTTCTAAGTCATCAAGAAGATTGTTGTCGTGTCTGAGGGCATCAAACTCCTTGCAGGAATATTAAAGAAATAGCAAAATTGAGGGGCAGTGAAGATCTATGGGAAGTTGCGAAGCTACACGACCGCGAATTCTCATTTCCTGTGGTACTTTTAAATTTCATTCCGATTTAATTATAAATCATGGAAAGTTTCTTGTTGGATAAATGACCAGGAGTTTCTGTTACAGGATCTTTATGACACACAGTCCTTGGCGTCAATGAATCTGCGTGATTGGTGCAGAAAAAACACAAAGAGGCCAAACTTCCTCGAGGTGCTCCCGGAATCACTGTTTGATCTTGTGGACAGATGCTTGACAGTGAACCCAAGAGTGAGGATCAGTGCAGAGGAAGCTCTGAGGCATGAGTTCTTCGCACCATGCCATGAGGAACTGAGAAAGCAGAAGCTACTCAGACTGGGGTTCAACCAAGACTCGGGAATGAGCCCTGGCATTCAAAGAAACGATCATCAACCGCGCAACATCGCCTCACAAGCTAGATAAGTTGGTTAAATGACTTTCCTCTCATGGTCTAACGCTCACTGGAAGCTTTCCCTCAGAATCCAGCATTGTCTCCTAGCTTTTCTTAGAGAAGTCTACATCGTTAGATGTTGTACAAAGATGTAACATTTAAATTTGGCATTCCTTTCCATTCTTTTGTAAATTGTGAGATGCTCAAGCCGTTGTAACTAAACATTATCCAACATCAAAATCCCAGCTGTAGGTTATAACAAACTTCATCAGGATGACTATGTTAGGCTCATCTCATATCCCATTTTCGTGTAACATTAGTCATAGTAACAGTGTTAAAAAGCACTTCTCTGTCGCTTTTTCTTTTTTTTCCTCATTCAGTTTTCCTGGAAATGGAAGATGTGTTTTCTGGAAGCATGATAGATTTGCTGAAGTAAAATGCCAAAATTATCTGTGGTCAATCCTGAGACAATTGATATGTTTTCCTGGACCGAGAGATATGCATATGAGCTCCCAAATTGTCCTTAATGCCCCCATTCACAATCCAGTAAGCGTGAAGGACCAATTTGCCAAGACCCTCATACCAAATACCAAGAAAGGAAACAAGAAGAAAAAAAGCAGCAGATATGATCTAGAATCCTAATCTCGACTCAAACTCAAATCACCCCAGTCTGACTGACGAGGGTCAACATTGCATCTCGTTGCTTATGACTCATGAGTGAATGGAAAGGCACAAACACCAAAGGAAGTATGGAGATAGTTGACTGAATGATACTCTATTTCATTGAATTGAATGAAACTATCAAATATCAAATAACGCACTGGATTAAAAAATAGGGAAAAAACCATTAGAAACCTCAAACTTTGTCCAAAATAACAAATTTACTTAATTTTTTTTTTGTAACATGAAAACCCCGGAGTTTACCGATTGTAACACATTTACTCCAAACTTTTTTTCGTGACACAAAAAATCTCGAACGTCTATCTGTGTGACACATTTATTCTAAACTATAGGGCATTTTGATTTTTTTACTTTTTAATATTTTTTTCTTTTTTTTTTCTTCTTCTTCTCTCTTCCCTCTGCTGTCCATGGCGGAGCCGGCGGAGGGAAGGAAGTTCGGCGAGGGCTACCCTTGCCGGTGTTCGGCGAGGGTCGCCCTCGCTTGGGTTGGCTAGGGTCGCCCTCGCCGGCAAGGGCATCCCTTGCCCAACGTAGGCGAGGCGGCCCTCGTTGGTGTCGGGCACACCCTCGTTGGCATTGGGCGAGGGCACCCCTCACCAGGTCCTCATTGGCATCAAGCGAGGGGTGCCCTCGCTCGATGTAGGTGAGGGCGGCCCTCGTCGGCATTGGGTGAGGGCCTCCTCGCCGGATCTGGTGAGGGCTGCCCTCACCCGACCTAGCCTAGGGCCGCCCTCGCTCGATGCTGGCGAGGGCGGCCCTAGCCAGCCCAGGCGAGGGCGACCCTCACCCGACTCTAGCGATGATAGCTCTCACCGAACGCCGGCTTCCCTCCGCCGACCAAAGTCCCACCCAATTTCTTACAAGAAAATATACAATGGTTAGCAATGGTCAGGTCATCGTCTAACGTGATGTTTGTGAACTTAAGTAACTCCATTGAGAGGTGGACACGTGGCCTTTGACTTGGCTAGAAATAGTCTAAAATTAGAGGCATTCCTTTTCTCTCTCCTCTAGCTGCCGACTGAAAAATGACTAAGTAGAAGCAATAATGCTAAAAAATCTCTTTACTCTTTTCAATTTTCAAGCGATTTTTGTCTTCTCATTGGTTAGAAGATAAAAAGAAGGGCGCGTTTGGTAACGCTTCTGTTCCCGGTAACAATTTCTGATCAGAAATAATTTCTTTTTATTATGTTCTCAAGAATAATTTCTAAGTATTTTAAGCCATTTAGAATCGTCCAAAATTTCAATTTACGGAATAGAATTGCATTTGATACCGTTCTGAAAATTTTTAATCCAAATCATTTTTTATAATTTTTAAATAATTTTATTACTTTTTTCTTCTCTTCTTTTTTTCTTTTCTTTTTGTTCTTCTCCTTCAAGGTCTGTTGATTGCCAACCTTGGGATGAGCGCCGATCGGCTAGACGAAAGTCGGTGACCTCGCCGGCGCTCGACGAGGCCGCCCCTCATTGGCCGAGCCTCGCCGGCAGCCGGGCGAGGCTGAGCTCGCCTAGTCGCCGGTGGGGCTCGACCTTGCCAGATTTGGGCCAGGTTGAGCCTCCGGCGAGCTCGCTGGACCTCGCCCTAGCCTGGCGAGCCTCCGACGAGCTCGCCGGACCTCGCCCAATCGGTTGTCGGTGACTAGCAGCGGCGGGGAACGGCAATGGCAACGACAGCAGTAGTTTAAGAACAAGAAAGAGAGAAGAAGAAAGAAAAACAAAGAGAGAAAATAGGTTGGTTGATTTAGAATTGTTCTCGGGAATAAAGAATCAACTTTTATTTTTATTTTTTAATTCTATTCCAAATCTACTTCCGAAAACAAAAAGACATAAATTTATTTCCGAAAACAAAAATTTTATCAAACGAATTTCTATTCCAAATCTACTATCGAGAACAAAAGAATAGAAATTACTACTATTTGGTAAGAATAGAAATTACTACTATTTGGCAAAGTTACCAAACAGACCCGAAGACACATTCTCTCTCATTCTCCAGTGCGCTCCACCGCCACTGCCACAGCCTCCCCCTAAGCCCTCACTGGTCGCAAGTGCTGTTCAGACCTACTTCTGGCACGTTGCCTCCCAGAGAGCCCCGCTCGGTCGCAGCTGCTAGGTCCCGAGCCTCCTCATCGATGACTATGATTCATAGGCTAACTCTCTCTCTCTCTCTCTCACGCCAGTCTCTTGGGAACCCTAGCGATGTCTATTATGGCTGCGCCATCTCTCTCAGCCTTGGCAACTTCTGGGCGTCCCTCCGACGAGCTCTTGCACTTGCTCTCGCTCTAATTCTCATTGTGGTTGTGAATTCTAGAGTTGCTTCAAGAAGTAGAGCGGCTATTTTAGCCGTTACGTGGAGACAAATGGCGTTTTTATTGGCCGGGGCATGAGTCTGGGGATCAAAGAGCGGGGATTTTGTTGGGTTTGGGGAGGAGGCAAAAATGTGGTTAGTATCTGCTAGTTGTAAAAAAAAAAAACAGTACCCTAAAACGTAGGAACCAAAACTGGAAAAACTGGAAACAAAATAACCACACTTTTACTACTAACTAGAAAATCCAATTCTGATTTTCAACAGTTGCCAAATTACAAACTACATGTGGCAAGAGGCTTTGACTGAGTAAATGAAGTTGAAAAAGGGATTTTGTTGGGTTTGGGGAGGAGGCAAAAATGTGGTTAGTATCTGCTGGTTTGAAAAAAAAAAAAAAAACAGCACCCTAAAACGTAGGAAACAAAAACTGGAAAAACTAGAAACAAAATAGCCACACTTTTACTGCTAACTAAAAAATCCAATTCTGATTTTCAACAGTTGCCAAATTATAAACTACATGTGGCAAGAGGCTTTGACTGAGTAAATGAAGTTGGAAAAGGGTATGCCTTCTCGTAGGTTGAAAACTCAGAATCTTGGTCAAATAGCCACACATGGACGGTGGCAATGAAGGGTTCCTCAATCTCATGGGAAAATATATATCCTCCACGCTTGAAACCGTTATTCATCAGCATCACCATGCATGGTAAATGCATAATTCGACAGTTTGTGAGAAAAGACTGCTTACAGAATCTACCAAATTGCTCAAATGAGAGGAAATATAGAAAGATAAAAGGGGTCTCTCGAGTTAGAAGCAAATATGCCCCCAAATCTTAATCTTGCCCATTCATCATTTTCACATGTCCAAAACCCATGAATTAACCGCATCCTGCCAAGGTTTGACTAACCTTATACGACTGTCAGGCTCTGAAAATGTTGTGCATCTGAACAGAACAATCATATGCATTTCTCACGAGGCCACGCTTCCCATGTATCATTTCCACCTTTGCCAGCGCCATGAGCATCAGCGTCTTTGGTCAATAGATATTTCTTTTCCTGCTCACTGGAACAATTCCAAGGGGTTGCTGGATGAGTCTGGACACAATTATCAAGATGAGAATTACCTGACTTGGTTTGACCACCTGAAGATGTGTGATGCGTTTCCTGTTGATGGCAAGTTGACTTAGGCTGAGATCTTCTGGCCCATGAGAATAATATTTATCTCTGCTGTGCTTCTTGGGCGGAGATCTGGACCTATATCTGCTCCTAGTCCTGGTCCTGTTTCTGCTCCTACCTCTGTTGTACTTCTTGGGTGGTGATCTAGACAAATATCTGCTCCTAGTTCTGCTCCTGCTTCTGCTTCTGACCCCGCTCTTGCTCCTGCTCCTGCTTCTATGACAGTGCAACCGATGACTCCTGTAATCAGACGAGCAATTTCTCCTATCTCTAGATCCATGGGTTTCTTGGTAAGTATCTTTATGGTCCAAATGATCGTCTTTATGATGACTTTCACTGGTACAGCCTTCAGCAGGCCAGGTTTCTGCTTCCTTCAGGTCATCCTTATGCCCCATAGGAGAGCCAGACGTCAATTTCGATGCCGAAGAATGCCAAGATGGGGCCTTTTGGCTCAACTTGAGTTCTTCAATAACCCTACAGATTAACAGGAGGTTTCCCCCCAGCTACAGCTTAACAATGATCTTTGGCCAGTAAATCAATAATAAACACAAATTAAGAGTGCGGAGTAACATTTTAAAGTAAGTGATCCCAATTTGTTATATTATATCCCAGGACTCACAAAATTACAAGAAATAATTAACCTAGAGAATTCAGAAAGCACAAATTACCTTAGTGCCTAGGCAGGGTCCAGCGGCACAATAATCTCTACAAAACTCACACAGAGTTGGTCTAAAATCCACATTTTCTATTATGTGCGCATCTGATTGAAAAGTTGTCCTGTTTCTATAGGGCCAAATGTGGAGAAGTAACAGCTACTTACCATCTGATACAGCCTAAACGGATAGAAACTTCCTTAGCTTGTTCACTATATCCGATTATATCAGTCGAAAACAGTATGCATTACGAACAATTTACAAGTCATTCCAACATAAGGCACACTTTTGGTCATTCATTCTGCAGACACAAGAATATGTAATCCGTGGATGGATAGTGTAGACAGCAGATGTATCATGTTTCTCGGTGATCTTAGTTCCCTGTAAAGTTCTCAGGGATAAATATATGCTGCACAAGGCGGCAGATAATTTAGAGAAGTAAAAACTATCCTCCACGAGCTTTCCTTTTTTCTTTTAAACATGAGTGACCATAAGGAAAAATCTATCAATGTGTGGAGAAACGGCAGTTGTTTGTTAAAAAGAAAAAGAAAAAAAGAAATGAATCTGATTCTTTTTTAGAATATATGACAGCATGATGGAGATGACATTATATTACCTATCAGACTGGATTTCCTTAACTGCCTCCTCCTTGGAAATATCGTTTCCCCCTTTCAAGACGTGGCTTATCCCATTGGCCTGTAGCGCAGCTTGTAAAGCAACTGCTTTGATGCTCACTTCCATGGAAACAGCTTGCTGCTGAGACCACAGCTGCCGACTCAATAGCGATTGTTCAAATTCATATTGCTGCCGAGCTATGGCATGCATGGACTGCAGCACAGGATCTGAAATAGATTGTGTCGCTGCACTTGTTGTCGCAGAAGTCTCGATCACTGATTTATTATCCATGTTCATTGGACAAATTGGTACTTGGAGCCTTTCCCAGAATCAAGTTCCTCAGTCAACCTGCAGTCCCCAAATAGAAATGTACTTAAGAAGCAGACCACATAAAACATCCTAGAACAACAAAGAATTTCCTCTTAGCTAGAAAACTTCGTATCCTTTTCAGGTCAGAAATCTTCAACAGTTAAATATTAAAAAAGGCAACTTATTCAGAAGAAATATATTTTGGATTCTCATCAGCATGCTTATTTGCACCGGCACTCTTCCTCCTTAACTCTATCGGCTGAGCATGAAAGGCTTTACAAAATCTATTTCTAGACTATGAGGCACAGTTATCTCAAGCATCACATGGTGTCTACTGTGGCAATTAATGCAAATTTTGTGTTTTACCAACTTTAATGTATATTGTAAATTTTTTTTCCCATAATCTGTAAATCAGCGTAAAAGAATTGCTCTGTTGAATATTAGATTGGATGCCATGTTGCAGTAATTTGCTATTGATGCCAATTAATTGGTGATACTAGATTTTTAAGTAAAAAATAGTAGGATTGGCAAATCCTAAGAACATGAAGGTTTGGATCAAGCAAAAGTGTAAAGCCCCACTACAAATCAGCTACAGCGTAAAGCAATCGACTTTTCCATGATCTTATATATTTACATGCCAATATCTTGTAATGGATGATACCCCAATGCAAACGACACACTGTTAAAGGGTAGATTTCTTTCGAGCTGCAGGACATGCCACAGCAACAGCAAGTGGGATCATAGGATGAGCTCTCGAAAGAACAAGAACAAACATCATTCTTCCGCCGCTGCCACCAAAAGAGAAAAATATATGATGGCAGAGGGAAGATTACTTTAGTATAATAAGGCGAATGATTTCTATTTCTCATCCCTATCCATTCACAAAGAGAAGATAACAGCTACAGCAGTATATAAGTAGGCGTATGGTATGGAAGGATCAAGCGTGGAAAATCAGTCAAATTCATGTAGACTAGCAAAGACTGGATCCTGAATCGCTCCCAGCCCTTTCTTATTGACACTCAAAATGAGATGCTGCGAATTCTTGGACAAGCATCGAAACAAACCCTTCCTTCCCATCTAAACTGTCATTGTTCATACACGTTCTCTTCGACATTGGAGCAACACCCACGAGCAAGATCATGTTGCGACCTTCATAATGATCTGAACACGGGCATTGATTTGGTGCATTGTGGCGTGAAAAAAAAAGAAAAAAAAAAAAGAGATATCTTTCCACTTGCAGAGTCAAGATAGTGACACATACAATCTCTAATTTTGGAAACCACGTCCGTCCCATGCATTCATTCAAGACTGCATATCAAAAGCCATATCAAAACATGATTTTGGCTCCGACCCTTATCCCAAGCGCCGAAATACCTAAAGAAAAGTTTCTGAAACCTACCCTTAGCATTCTCAACGTAACCCAAAACCGAATTATACATCACAGCCAACTCCTCGCCAAAGAGTTCGACGACGCCAAAGTTCCCTCTTTTCCACATTCCACTTCACGATCGGACGAAGAAGAAGAGAAAAAAACAAACAAAACCCAGAAAAGCCCACGTTTCAAGCCACCACGACGCGGGCTAATGCACGAGTATGCAACCAAAGAGTTCAGCGACACCAAAGCTCCCTCCTTTCCACATTCTACTTCACGATCGGTCGAAGAAGAAGAGAAAAACCCAAACAAAACCCAGAAAAGCCCACGTTCAATCCGCCACGACGCGGGCTAATCCACAGGCATGCAACCAAACCGAGAAAACTCGTGAGTTTTTTCTCGAATCGATCAGGCTTGGATATAAGAGATCACCGCGGCTAAACAAAACAGCGGAAAGGCGCTTCCTTTCCTGCTATTTGCCTCGCCATTCATGGCTTTTTTTATTTTTCCTTCAAACTTCTTCATCGAAAGCAGCGAATGGCGCGGGTCATCAAAGGTATAAGCGAGTCGCGAAAAATGCAGAACCTGAGATACAGCTTGGACGCCGTGAGGCAGCCATCGCCGCAGCTTCACCGTCGCGTCCTCTCTCTCTCTCTCTCTCTCGATCGAGTCTTCTTTCGTCGAGGAAGGAGCTGCAACAGGAGCAAAAATGGCGATGGAGCGTCGATCCTCTACGATGGCATTCACTCGAGGTACGGTACATCTCACAGCGCAGGGGAAGATGACGGAGTTTGTCCACGATTGTTAATTTATAATATCATTTCTTAATTTTTAATTTTATTTAATCTCTAAATTTTTAATATATATTTAAGTTAGTTTTAA
Source organism: Eucalyptus curtisii (assembly GCA_017140595.1). Lineage (NCBI taxonomy): Eukaryota > Viridiplantae > Streptophyta > Magnoliopsida > Myrtales > Myrtaceae > Eucalyptus > Eucalyptus curtisii. The sequence continues at coordinate 20,841,095 of CM029497.1, forward strand.
ATTATATCGATATTGCACATTAAATTAAAATTTAAAGATCTCATTGAATAAATTTAAAATTCATAAATTACATTATAAATTTGAGCGAACATTCAGAAATTAATTGTGTTGTTATCTTGATAGCAAAATACATTCTTGAATAGGACTTTTGCTCATAATTGAATCCAACCCTAATTAGGAATTCAAGTTTGGCCTCCGTCATCTGGGGCTACGGCTGATATCTTCTTTAAGTGGGCCTATTTTCGCAACTATGAAGCGATCAACATGACATTCGAGAGAACAAACAGGACATACGATGCAATCCACTGATAGCTATAAAAGCGACACAATTCCAAAAATATTTAAGGAAAAAACCACTAAAAAATCTCAAATTTCATCTAAAGTAATAAATTTACCTCAATTTTTTTTTTTGACATGAAAAACTTTGAAATTTGCTAACCGTGACACATTTACCTCAATTTTTTTTGTGACACAAAAAATCCCGAACTTTTATTTGTGTGACATATTTACCCTAATTTATAGGGGCATTTTGGTCTTTTTACTTTTAAAAACTTTTTTTTTTGCCTTCTTTTCTTCTTCTTCTTTCTTCCCTCCGCCGGCCATGGCAGAGGGAAGCCGGCATCCGGCGAGGGCCACCCTCGCCTAGGTTGGCCAGGGCAGCCCTCGCCAGGCCCTCGCCCGACGTCGACACAGGCGGCGCCTACGCCCGACCCAGCCGAGGGCCGCCCTTGCCCGACTCCGGCGTCATCGACGAGGGCAACCCTCACCCGACGCCGGCAAGGGCAGCCCTCGCTCAACGCCGGCTTCCCTCCGCTGGCTCCGCCATGGCCAGCAGAAGGAAGAGAGAAGAAGAAAAAAATAAAAAAAAAAAACGAAAAAAAAAACAGAAAGAATAAGACGAAAATGCCCTTAATGGAGTAAATGTGTCGCGGTTTGTAAAATTTGGGGTTTTTATATCACAAAAAAAAAGTTTGAGGTAAATTTATCACTTTGGGCAAAGTTTGGGGTTTTTGGTGGTCTTTTCCCAAATATTTAAGAACATTACATCTTTGTCATAAAAAAATCTTATGAATCAACATTGGATGTCTTAGAAATACTTATTGAATATAATCACGCGAGGAACTTCCGGAGCAAAGTCCGCCTAGATTTTTCAAGTCAATGAATCAATGGAAGCGTCATAAAATGAGCTGTGATTTTAAGAATTATTCCTATCAGATATCAAAATCATAAGAATTGTTTCCAGCCATAAGTTCCCATGTGACATAAGCGTGCCCCTTGACTAGTAAGGGAAAAGCCCTTTACTAATCAAATAGTTAGGGCTTTTTTAGCTTGTTCGTCAAGCTTTCGAGCAGCTCTTTCAACTGCCGCCTAATCTCCCAACATGCTCAAGAACCGAGAGCCGTCTAAGGCCTAGATGGCCGGAGGAAGCTTGCTTATAGAAAGAAGATAGGCCAGTCAAACAAAAATAACACGCAATGCTAAGTAGATGATTAGTATAATAAAGTCCTCGTTTCAAGATTCTCTAGTTCTGCAAAAAGTGAGATGTCCTCTTGTTTCTCACTTAATTTTTAGTCAGTTTCAATAGGTCAGTCGCATGATTCCAAGTTAGTTCTGACTCCATAGATAGACTTATTGCAATTGTAATTTCCCAATGTCACACGAGATAATAATTTGGAAGGAACAAAACCATTTAGGGGCCATTAGTCCACATTGGACATCACCTCTAAACCCGCCTTTCCCCCGACATGCCTATTGAAAAGGTCACAACGAGCCCAATGTGTCGAGCTCCTAAATGACCCTTAAGGTAAGGAAGTATCTGTAATTATATATTTATATAAGTTTTATGATTGATCCTATAATAATTCTTGGCTTTTGACAAGCTTGCAATTACTCATTGAAAAAAATGCAAATCGAGTCTATCCTAAATTTTAATTATGTTAATGCTCCTCGCCGTTGTCTCCTTGAGATCTAAGAAGCCCTTCAAGCAGCGGTGAGTTTAAAGATCTATGACCGTGCGTGAGCCTACAGGTTGAGCATTCCCGATACGAATTCTGCCACGATGTCTGTTGGAACGATGTGCGTGAACCGAGGTAAAGCCACCAAGGTGGCCGCACAGCGGAGAGGCAAAACGAAGAAGAAGATGAACAGAAGAAATGGGGAAGACAAAAGGAAAAAAAGAAAATAAACAAGTGCCCTTAGTCACGACAAGGAAAATGACACCTAAAATGAACATGTATTTATTACACTTTTTCTAATTTAGTCATAAATCTTTTAATTTTTTCAATTGAGCCATGAACTTTTTTTACTTTTTGTTAATTGAGTCAATTCGACCACTTTTGGCCAAAATTTGCTGACATGAATGCCGGCGTTGACGTGAACAAATTTTATTAATTTTTTATTTTTTGAATTATTTTTTATATTTTTGAATTATTTTTTCTTTTTTCTCTATCTTTAATTTCTTTCTCTTTTTTTCCTTTGATCGGTTACCCAGCTTCTGGCGATTAGCTAGAGGCCAAGACGAGCGAGGTACAACCTTGCTAACCTTTGGCAAGGGTGAGCCTTGCTCAAGGACGGTGAGCGAACCTTGCCTGAGGCCCGTGAGGTCGACCCTTCCCGATCGATTGCCGAAGGTTGGGTGACCAAGCTCAGGAAGAAAAGGAAAAAAAAGAAAAAGAGAAGAAAAAGAGAAATTTAAAATATAAAAAATAATTAAAAATTAATTAAAATTTTAAAAATAATTTTTATCTACATTAGCATCGGCCATGCTACGTAGAATAATCATCATTTACGTCAGCAAATTTTGGCTAAGATTGATAAGATAAACTTGATTGATAAAATATTGAAGAGTTTATGATTGTATTGATAAAATTACAATATGTTTGATAGGACTTTTTGAACAATTTTCCTCTTGAAACGAGGAAGTGGAGATTATGTTATTGGATAGGATTCCTAAGGTGGGCCTGTTCCGGACCCATTATCCAACCATCTCCTCATTGAGGAATATATATACACACAAGTTTTAGAGGCTTATTTGAGACAAGATCTCTATCTTATGTGCATTTTAAGAAACGGCTCCATTTTAGAATCCTATTTGAAATTCTTTCAACTTTTTGGACTTAATTGAGCTAATACTATTAAAAATCTCAAGCTAGTCTTGGTTAGCCACGTTTTACCTCTACACTAATTTTCATCACACACAAAAAATTCCAAATTTGGCACTCCACATGGTTATTCTATACTAATTTTTATCTCACAAGAAATCTCAAATAATACATGATGCATTTTACCCCAACTAATTTCTTCTCCCCAGATAATTTCAAAAACTATTACTCTATACTTAAAATTTACCATCCCTTAACATTCGGTCAACATGTGTTGGCGATTGTAGAATGGATTGAACGTGCAGAATGATAGATTCAATGTGGGCAAACCCGTCGACACTCATGGAATTTTGCATGTCGATCATGTCATTATACAATCATGTCCATCATGCAGTAGTTTGCCACATATGTTTTCCTTATTTGGATTAAGGATACGAGTTTAGATGTAAGGCAAAAAATAGTTCGGACAAACATGTCATCCTATATCGGTTTGAGCTTCTTTGTGAGATGAAAATCAATTTAATATGAATGTATTTAAATGGTATTAACCCGAGTTTATTTGGATTAAGGATACGAGTTTAGATGTAAGGCAAAAAATAGTTCGGACAAACATGCCGTCCTATATCGGTTTGAGCTTCTTTGTGAGATGAAAATCAATTTAATATGAATGTATTTAAATGGTATTAACCCGAGTTACTTACATATATATATTTTTCTTTACTTACATTTGCACGACAAATTTTACGACTTATCACCGGACTTTTTCCCTTATTCTTAAGGGTTTTTTTTTTTTGGTGACCCGGGAACCCCCGTACAGCTGGCAGCCGGTGGGGTAAACCCGGGGCGGACTGGGCCACCACCACAGACCCAGCCGCAGGTGAATCGCGCGTTTGCGGTACGCGGGATTCGAACCCCTCCGTCAAGCGAAGACATCATGGGGGCGCTTATCCAGCGCAGCCACCGCGGGCGGTGGTCTTATTCTTAAGGGTTAATACCTTATAAAACCCAAAATTGGTATACCTGTGATAAATTTATCCTAAACTATTTTTTTGACTATCAAAAACCCCAAATTGGTATACCTCTGACAAATTTACTCAAAATTGGTACATTTGTGACAAATTTACCTTATGTTAGTTTTTATTAAATTTTACAGTCAAATTATTAAGTTAAATGACACGTAATAGTTGATTGGTATGCCAATTTGGGATTTTACACTCCGTTTGTCATAGCTTACAATTTTTGTGATTTTTGTGGTTATTAATCCAATTTACAGAGGGTATATTTGTTATAAATTTACTAGTTTGTGGGTTTTTTATAGTCGAATAAATTAGTTTGGGGTAAATTTGTCATAAATGTACCGGTTTAGGGTTTTTTATGGTCAATCGGGGTAAATTTGCCATAGGCATACCGATTTGAGATTTTTCATGGTTAAAAAAATAGGTTTGGGTAAATTTGTTATAAGTGTATCGATTTGAGATTTTTCAGGATATTAACCCTATTCTTAAACCCATCGGAAAAACTGAGCGCCCTCGAGTCGAGCTCGCTCCACTCAGCCATCGATACCGAGTTCAGTTCATCCAAATCACTCTCTCTCTCTCTCTCTCTCTCTCTCTCTCTCTCTCTCTCAACACTCGAGGATCTTCCCACAGTCTTGTCATTATACTTTCATGTCCATCATGCAATAGTCCCATATATGTTGTCCATATTTGGATTAGAAGTACAAGTCTAGATATTTTTGTAAGGCAAAAATTAGTTTGGATAAATATGTCATGTTGTATTGGAGCTTTTTTGTGAGATAAAAAACAATTTAATATAAATGTACTTAAATGGTATTAACCCGACTTACTTTGGACCCGAGCAGGTCCTTAAAAGGCTCCCCGTTTCAATTGGGATCCCCTTCGGGTGAAAAGGGGTATTCCCCCACGGGGGGCCCGCCAAGGGGCCCATACGGGATTCCCTCGCCCCCCGGCCGGATGTTGGGACGCTAACCCCTTAAGTGGGAGGCTAACCCCAACAAATGAAGGTTCCAGGACCTCAGAAGGGTCCAGCGGGCGGCGGCCGTGGGGCCCATACGGATTCCCTCGCCCCCGGCCGGATGTTGGGACGCTAACCCCTTAAGTGGGAGGCTAACCCCAGCAAACGGGGAGCCTTTTAAGGACCTGCTCGGGTCCGTGTCTTACGTCCATGTGGACAACCACTATATTTTTTGACCGGGGTGCAAAAGCGGGTAGATGCGGCTCCCACGCCTCGAAAAATATAGTGGCTGTCCACATGGACGTTTTGTCGCCCTTAGGCGGGAACCGTGGTGCAAAAGCGGGTAGAGGCAGCTCCCACGCCTCGAAAAATATAGTGGCTGTCCACATGGACGTAAGACTTCGAGCTGAGCAGCTCGTTAAACTACTCCACTGGAAATGACGGGCAAGCCCTAAGGGAGGGCTTGCGCGGCGATCCAGCAGGTCGCGGGGTTAGCGTCCCAACATCCGGCCGGGGGGCGAGGGAATCCCGTAAGGGCCCCTTGGCGGCCCCCCCCCCTTTTCTACCCCAAGGGGATCCCATTTGAAACGGGAGCCTTTTTGGGGACCGCTCGGGTCCACCTGGTCTTACGTCTGTGGATGCCACTATATTTTTCGAGGCGTGGGAGCTGCTCTACCCGCTTTTTGCACTGCGGTTCTCGCCTAAGGGCGGGGGTGAGGCACCAACCCGTGCCCAAGATCTTACGTCCATGTGGACAGCCACTATATTTTTCGAGGCGTGGGAGTTGCCTCTACCCGCTTTTGCACTGCAGTTCCCGCCTAAGGGCGGGGGTGAGGCATCAACCCGTGCCCAGGATCTTACGTCCATGTGGACAGCCACTATATTTTTCGAGGCGTTGGAGCTGCCTCTACTCGCTTTTGCACCGCGGTTCCGCCTAAGGGCGGGGGTGAGGCAGTCGAGGACCTAAAAGATACGTCCATGTGGACAGCCACTATAAAAATTACATATTATTCTTTTCTTTACTTGCATTTGCACGACAAATTTTATGACTTTATCACCGGACTTTTTTCCTTATTCTTAAACCCACCAGAAAAACTGAGCTCCCTCGAGTCGAGCTCTCTCAACTCAGCCACCGGTACCGAGTTCAGTTCATCCAGATCACTCTCTCTCTCTCGCCGTCTCCGATACTGCAGAAAGTCGCCGCCGGAGAAGCGAACCGGAAGATGGTCTCTCTCTAGGAGCAGAAGGCGTCTTCCGTCGCTAAACCTAGGTTCGTTTGCTCCCGTCAACTACACCAATCTCCGTGCTCGTATTTCTTCAATTGATTGAGCTAGGGCTTCGGATCACATCGTCTGCTGTAATTTCGTTATGTGACGATTCGATCGCCGTAATGTTTGCTCGATTCTGTCCTGTAGGCGCTTAATCCGATGACTATAATCGATCGTCCCCCAGTAATTTTTTTATTTTTTTCCGGATCTATTTGCGAAGTGGTTGTCGCGGATTGATAAATTTTGATCTCCGGGCGGAGTTCAGTTCTAACGTCGAGTGTTGAGAATCGACCAAATTTTGGGTCGCCCTCAAAGTGCTTTTTTTGCTTGTGTGGTAGCTCGTCACACGTTGAGCTGACTTTGAAAATGCAAGCAAATCGAGGGCGCTTTGATTGTTCGAGGCGTTTCAGTTGCTTCTGCAGCTAAATTTTTCTCTTTCTCCCGCGTGTAGTCTGAGGGGTGTAAATATACTCTCTCTCTCTCGGAAAGCTGAGATCCCAAAGTCTGTTCAGTCATTTTGAGTTTGTGCTGTAACCCATTCAAGGGATGTTGGGAGATATTTCTTTTAAGTAATTTGTATGCATCTATGTGTGCACCTGTCTGTATGAATAGAAGGGCTAAGTTTAGCTGCTGCTCATTGGCGTTGCCCTGATGGTGTTGGCCGTGGCAGACGACGTTGAACCCGTGGCGGACAAGGAGGAGTTGAGGTTGTCCACTGTGGATGAAAGGATTTTTTTATTTTTATTTATTTTTTTGTTGTGGGGGGGAGAGGGTTGAAGGGGATGCCGTCTTACAATGATAACGGGTCACAGGTACTCGGTACTCGTGATGGTTTATCAATGGCGGCAAGCGAGCCATGATGTGGCTGACTCGGGGAGGTGGCACCCAATGGAGTGAGAGGAGAGAGATATTGAGGTTTTAGGCTTAAAGTTGGGTTTTTTTCTTTGTTGTGAAAAATTATATCATGTGATGGGGTGCACATGTCCTCATTCAGGAGCACCAATTAATGGATGTCACCAAGCAGGCAGCTGCTAATTTGAGCCCTAAATAGAAATTATTTGCAATGGATGTGAGCTTTGACACACAGCATGTGTTATATACCAATGGTTAGTTGATTGTATCGATGTAGGTTTCTTTGCATGTTAATTGTGAGTTGGTATGGATAAGCTATTGGAGTTTGGAAGGAAGGCTCTATTTTATGTGAGGGTCCTCTCTGGATATGAAGAACGGAGGATAAGATCTTTCAGACTGCAGGTCGAGAAGCGCCTTCAACAGGTTGTTTGCCTCTTGTTTTCTATTCATTATCTGCATTATTTTCCAGAAAATAAAATTTGAAGAATATCTCTTATAGGGTTTTTTACTTGTATTGGAGAAAGACATCGGCTGTTCCAATCATTAATGAAGACCAATACTTGCATATATATCAATGGATATTTCATTCATTTGTAGAATGGAACTATTGTTCACTATTGAAAAGATTTTGTATTCTAGTTTCAGTATCGTTACAACTCAAGAACCATGGTTGTGAAACGAATTTTTCTCCTCTTCAGTCTCTCTAAAAGCTTATCCTTTCAGTTTCAGCTTTTGTCTATGCTCAGTACTGGAGTGCATTCCAACAAATTCTTGTCGGTGATATCTATCATCATCATCATCATCATCATAGTCAAACTTGGTATTTATTTGGGGAGTGCAAGCTACTTCCTTTCTTTTGACTCTGCAGTTTGCTCTTGCGTGTATTCACAGGACAAACGCGGTGGTTAGAATTCACCCTTTGCGCTTTAATACTGAGTTTTTAAGTATCCAGAGTAGAATTTAGTTGATCAATCACCTGACTCAAGGCTCAAGAGCTTATAAACCTTTGTTTGTGGTAGCACGTGTAGATGTTGCATTTCTTCTTCTATTTAGTTCTCTTACCTCTCTGTTGTCCTTTTAAAGTTTGAATAGAATTATCATCTCCACCCTCATAAAGTCAACTGTCTTCCTCTTTAGGAATTGTTTTTTACTGAGGGTAACTCCCTAAAATGGAGGAGTTATGTTTTGGAGCTGTGCCTCCCAAAACAAGAGCTGAAAAAGTATTTCATATTTCTTTCTTTGCCAGTGGTCTGATTTTCTCTTCATTCTCTGAATATATCTAGGCCCCACAATGCCGGATTTTGGGAAACCCTTGGACTGCACTGGAATACATCAGTCTATGAAAAACAACCTTAAAAACTGAAAATTTTATTTTAAAAATGATTAAAGGTAGATTTTCGGGAAGCAAATGACATTATCAATTTTATTTGCATCCAAAAAAAAGTTGACTAATTTTCTCCTTATGGACTGCTGAATTTCTCCATAGTCCTTTTTTGGTTCTTCTTTTCTTTTCTTTTTGAGCTCTCTCGGGGGGTGAGGGGATGGTGCTGTCTCATACCATGTTGCCTGTAACTTGCATATTTTGTCTTAGTGGAGAGGATTGTCTTTAGTATGACAAAAATGATAGTTTACCTTATGATGAGCAAAATTACATCCGAAATGTATAGCCTTTATACCACATTCTTTAACATTTCTTCACAATTGAAATTCTGTTAGGATCCTGTCAAGGAATTTCGGTGCCAATGCATCCATTTGTCATTATACTATCTGAATTTTGTTGGATGTTATCCTCTGCAGGCTCAAGAAAGGAAGGCAACCTTAAGGAAGGTCCCTGAGCAAGTTATTTTGTCTGAGGTTCGTCGAATGGTTGAAGAGATGCAAGCTTTAAATAAAAGGCTGGAAGAAACCGTAAGTTTTATCTTCTTTTTTCTGGAAGAATATACTTGATTATTCAGAACTTGACTACACAGTTTTTATTTTTTAATCATATACAGGCACTTTCTTGTTTTTCTGGGTCATTAATATATGCCACATTGAAGCTCTAAGGATTGTCGGAATTGAGTTGGTTACTTAAAAGTGAATATTAGTCTTTCCCCATTCAATTTCCTCGGGGGTATAACTTTCCCACTTAATGGGACAAAGGGTTCTTGTGATGTATAATGTAAGGATCATGTTCACTAACAGATATTGCTGGAAGGTTTGGCTTCTGCCATGCTGTGTACATGAATTTTACTTCTGCATGTCCTCTTTTGGCATCATATCAAATCGGTGTTCTTGGTACTAGCTTGTGCGTTTAAATTTCTTTATCTTGTTGGGTTGTCTATGAAATGAAGTAAATCTCTGTGTCCTGGTTAAATGTCTCGATATCCAATCATTTGTTAGTGTATCTCAAGTTTACATAATGACCTATGCAGGAGTCTGCCATTGAAGATTACTTCAAGCCAATTGACAAGCAGGCTGAGGCAATCATGAAAATGCAGCTTGAGGGTGAGGAGAGGACAATGAAGGAGATGGTAAAGATCATGCAGAGACAAGCCTTGCTTGAGAGAGAGGACTTGGACAAATTGGCAAACACAAAATGTGCTGATGTAGATCAACATAAGCAGATTCCAAGAAAAGAGGAGGAAACGAGAACGTGAACAGGTAATGGCATGTAGCAATTATTGGCGGAGTAATCACTATTCAAAGATTGAGGAAATTTTGTGGAGCTCAAGCGATTATTTCTAGGCTTCTAGTTGGTTATTATATAAAACAAATTCATGCTTCTGGCGAACACTTTGTATAACTATTAAACAGCTTTTGTTGTAATAATTGTACGAAGGGTACATCCTAAGTCCAAATTCCGGCAGCAGCTGCTGAATTCAGGGTGTCGTTTCTTCTCATGGTATAGTTACTTGATTTCCAAGGATTCTTTTTAGTTGATACTTTTCCATTACATCATTATTCATCCCTTGCTACTCAGGATGTGCCGCACACGAGGCAAACGAACATGATCTGTGCACCCGAGTATGCCAAGTTCAAGAAGATGCGTTAATGGACTCCAGAAAAGGTCGATACTTTCTAATAGTCACATGCTTGTCTTTTGAATGCACGCTTTAAAATGACTCCAAAGGGACCGTCTTTACCTTCCAGCATCGAGATTCTTTCCTACTAGTCATGTCTTTCGTTATTTAAGAATGATGCTAAGCACTTAATGTGGGCACTTTACACGAATCATTTGCCGAAAGGAGAGTCGAATCATATCAAGTGTTTCTGCAATTTTCTCTTCTTCTGTTTGGCAATCTGCAATCTCTCAATAAAAATAAAATGTAGTTAACAAAAAGGATCCCATTAATCATCCGTGTAACCCGTTCTTGGGCTAGCTCCATCCTCATATCACATGAACATGCGCCGGAAACCTAACCTGGACCACCCGTTCTGAACTTGGCGATTCAATCTTATTGTGCTAACCACGTATTGGAGAAAAAAAGATAAAAGGGGATCTTTCACGTCTATCTTCACCTTTAACTAAAAGCCACCGTTCCCGAAAGAAATTTCTCATTCTTTTCCATCATAAATTCCACAAGGAGGCAATGCCGCTTTTCTTTCTCCAGCAAAGTACATTCATTTAAGGAACAGTCCAAAAACCCCACGTCCCCTGTTGCTAGTTTAAGCATGTAAAGTAGGAAATCCTCTTTAAGAAAAATGGTAACCCCTAACTTGTTCTTTTCGGCCCCATAGGACAGGTGTCTCCTCACATTGCTATCCCGATCAGAGCCCACCACTTTTCTCTTTTAGATCTATCCTGAAGATCATGAATCTTTCCATCCCATATACGCACGCACCAGATACGTTTGGTCTCTATTGTTTATCTGACTCGGTAACACTCATTAGGTTTAATGGGTGGTTAGACCCTGTATTGTCTCTTTAAGCTTCTTTGCTCTACCTGAAAGTGTGCAGAAAAAGATGTGCTTTTTGACCTAAAGATGGGACGTGAATGGTTTGTGAAACTCACGGATCAGTATTTGCACTTTGTGGGAAACGTAGTGAACTTCAAATCGTGTGGAAAAAGACTTGCACAAGTCATGTGTAGCGTGCTGATTTTAGATATTCTCCATTTCAATCAAAATCGAAGATGGAAGTCCTATATCACATGCACGGAGTGGTTCGATCTACACGTCGATCGGACTCTGTTGAACTGTCGAATTAGGCGAGACTTATGTCAGCCTATCAATTTTCTTTTCTTTGCCCATTTTCCTGTAACCCGAATTAAGGGAACAGAAAAGGAAGGACTTGATTTAGAATCGAACACACTATGGTCAGCAATATAAATCAATATGGAGGAGAAACAGCAATTTCCAGCATCAGTTCGCTGAACTCAACATTTTCTTCCTAATGTGTTCAGTGGGTAGAAAGCACTTTTCTTAAAAGTCAATAAGTACTCGAATTGAGCAAAAACCCTGTGTTACCGACGGGTAATTTTTGCCTAGACTAAATCGCAAGATCACAAATGACGCGATGCTCATACGACTCCTTACAAAAGAACGCAAATCTTACGCAATTTTTACATTGTGATGAAAATTAGTCCGCCACACCATTAAAAGATTGAAATTTTTGGCTGGAGTTTTCCACCGGCCACGCTTGAGACTAAAACACAGAGAAAAGACATATCTTCCAAAGAATAAGATCAACTTTGGAGACTATTAGATAAGGATTTTTTTTTTTTTTGAGATTAAAATAGAAGATATTAAAATATCATGCATTGGTCCCACCCTAGGGACAGTGATAAGATATACAAATGGTTAACATCTAAGCAGCTCTATTTAATTAGAGTAATTGGGCTGAGTGATCATTTTCTAGCCAAATTGAGAATGTGTCAGATTGGTCCAGAGAAGGGAAAAACATTAACTATGGGAGGATTTGTAATTATGCATGAAATACACATTAATTATTTTTGTAATTCAACAAGAAGTAGCATAATGGATGGGTTGGGGGGCTAGCTGTTGCTATTGCACATTATTTTATAGCTGAGAGTGGAAATAAATGTAGGTGGAAAAGAGACGTCAAAAAGTTGAATTTTCAACTATTTTTGTTCCCTTTGAGATGTCACGTTCGGGGCTGCCAATAAAAATTTTCCGCCTAATGACTATGACCTTTTCTCTCAGTTACCATTATACTTAAAATAAAAAATTTATTCGGGCCATTAAACCTATTATACCCTTTCGATTCTAGACCTTGATTCGGATCACTAGATTTGCATTCCGTCTTCACACTATCTTAGAAGCGTTAGACTATATGTGCGCTCGTACTGCGTACAGTAAATACTAATCGAGTGCTACTCTGTTGTCGCAAACACTTTCCTTTTTCATTTTCTATGGCTTTCTCTTCATCTTTAGCATTGGGAGAGGCCCTCATGTTGTGCTGCACTACAAGGAATTATCGCTTAAATTAAGTGAAATCCCTGCCAAATGTCGAAAGAGCATTAGGAGCTTTTGATTAGTTTACGATTGGTACAACACCAATTCCTGTTTCTCTTGTCATCCACAGCTGACAAAACCCACGGCCTCATGTTTCCCAAAGTCGGTTGTTTAATTTAATCTCCACCAGTGTAGATTAACACCAATCAATCAGTGTTTCCTCGTCCTACCGATTAGAGAGAGAGAGAGAGTGGTGTTTCTGCGTCAATCGTTACACACTCGATGGGTAGGTCTGGCCCGGCACGAACCGTGATGCAAACGAGAGAGCTTTTTTCTCCAGTGGGTCTCTTCTGTTGGTGGCTTCTAGACTTCTAGTGGGTCAGCATCTCTCTCTAAATCCTCCACTCGTCATTTTCTTTCTGGTTTTGCATCCATATTCTCTATCTCTCGGATCGCTTGGGAATTTTTAAGCACACGATTAATTCGAAAAAACTGTCCAAAAAATTCTAAACTTATTGTATGGTGACCAATTCGATCATGATAATTTTAGTTTGGTCAATTTAATTGTAGAACTATTGAAGATTTTCCGATTTAATCATTTTGACTAATTTTGGCCAGAAATCGATGACATGGATGTTGGTTGTCTTATATGGCATGACCAACGTTAATGTGAATAGTTTTTATAATTTTCTTTTTTTACAGCTCTTCTTTCTCAAAGGGCCAAGAGGGGAGTGAAAATTGTCCACGGGGTTCGCAACATCAAATTTTCGACTAATTTCTGCCAAAATGACTAAACAAATCATCAAAAAGTTTAGATTAATTTGACCAAATTGAAAAATTCATGACTAAATTGACAGTCATATAATATGTTTAAAACGTTTTGGACAATTATCCCCAACTAATTTAGCTATGTGTCACTGTATCTTGTATGATGTGCATCAAGTAACTACTGGTACATGAGTAATAGGGGTGATTGGTTCCTCGTTCCCAAAAACTTGGAATAGAGGATCGGTTCAGTTCGGTTTTAGTCTAATGGAATCGATCACTTATTTTTTCTCACTACTTTTTTTCCATTACCTTTTTTCCCAGTACTTGAAATTGGATTGAGATAGTATTTAGTTCATATTTTACTAATTTTTTAAAAACTAATAAAATAAAAAAAGTATATTTAGTCGGTTCGGTTTGATCTGGATCCAATTTCTCCTTGGAACTAAGAATTAGACCGCTTGGACATCGATTCCACTTTTAGGAATCAAGAATTGGACCAACACTCTTGAAAACCGGACCAAACCGGTCTGGTTTGATCCGATTCGGATGGTTCCCAGTTTGGGCAGTCCATTTTTTTACAATCCTAACGAGTAAGGTGATTCGAGCTCAAACACCAAATTTTAGAATGTGAACATAATTATGGCTCAACTTTGGACTTCTCTCAAATGTAGACGTTCACATTCATCAAAATCAATTGTTGCATGAAAAGTGTCTACATATATAATACTGAACTTGAGCCAATCAACCTGTGTAAATGGGAATTTCGTACTCTTGAAGCACCAAATAAATCCAAGAAATTGTACATTTACCGTACTTAATTTTATATACCTAGAGAAAAGATGTTGGAGACAACCCACGTTGAGAAATAGGACCACTCGGATTGCCGGATGCATCTAGCCACCTAATCTTCTGGACCTTGTTGTTTGATTAACTTAAATCAAAGCATTATAAAGATCTCACCAACTGATCCCTACCGTTGATTTTGTGATGTTGCCTTTATCATATGTGACTTGGGAACCACTAGGGCAGTTGTTTCTTTTTCAATTTTTGCGGATTTTGATTTTGATTTTTTTTTTTTATGATATATAAAGTATGGAGAAAAACTTTCACTTGAAAAAGATGGTTATTCCTAAAACGTGCAATTCAGTTAAAATAGAAAAAAACGTGATGAATCACAAATTTAAATAGAAAAAAACATCACGCTCTCTGTATTTAAATAAAGTATGAAATCGATGCTTCAACAAAATTATTGTAATGGCCATTCGTATTCGAAATTTGTTGAGTGTGGAATCATCCTAGATTCTGCAATTTGTACAGCATTTGTGAATTCCTGAGTAGAATTGCATCTCCATTTAAAAAGAAAAATGAAATGATAAACATATATTATCAATAGGAATGAGCGGACTTACTATTCATCATGAATGTGCAAACCCAATTTTAGTAGATTAAATGGATTAGCTCTCAATCAAGTTTAAAACTTAATGCTTACCTCTCAATTATATATTTTCCCTTGATCCAAGATCTCTCCAAATAAGCTTTCATTGTTGAGAGTAAATGGACAAAGTCCATCTTGGCTGGTGACCTGATTAGGTCTAACTTCATTGTCCCGTTTTCCGAGAACAATATACAAAAATGGTATATATGTATACCAAACAATCGTAATAAAGTAATTACTAGATTGGGGAAACGGGTGTTAGAAATATTCATTTTTTTGTCACAATACTCAAACAAGAAGAGAATAGTATCTCTCTCCATGCGACATGATGAAGAACATCGTGCCTATCCATTGCATTAAAATAAGGTGAAATTCGTGGGTGGTCATGGCTGGCATCGCAGATTAGGTTCTTGTTCCTTCTCAAGACATGTTCTCTTTTGTCTCTACTCATTAATATACTTTATATGAAGCTTCATACAATTTAACCCAAGGAATCAATCATACTCTCTCTCTCTCTCTCTCTCTCTCTCTCCTAAGTGGTGCACGTGTCACCTAATTTGCACAGAAATTTGGTGGTGCAGGCGAGTGAAATTAATAGTGAAATATGAACATTCATGGAAAAAAAATAATACAATTATCTTATTGTCATTGCAAAATATAGAGAGAACTTGTAGAAAGAATATGCAAAGCTCAAAAGAAGACCGCAAATCACCAAAATTGTCACTTTCGATTGTTACCAAGACTTTACCGTGGTATGTTATCTATTTCATCCATCTATCGATTTACTTATCATCGTCATTACCATCAAAGAAACTAGAGATGGATGTCTACCATGTGATAGTCCTTTTCGGATCATCACTATCTCTTCCCTCGCTTATAGGCAATGACAATATTTTGATGATTTTTATTATTGACGTTTCAAATTGAAAAGCTAAAAGACAAATAAAAAGTCGACAATGACAAAACACCAGATTATTCAAACACCAATGCTTCACATTGCATCACAATATCAAAATGTATAGAGCATTAGTTCTCTTTTTTTTTTTTTTCTTGCGACGTATCTTTGAGTAATAAATTTAAATTGATAAAAGGTAATAAAAAAATAAATTAAGGAAAGAGTTGAAATTAAGCCATAAGCATTAGAAAATATTCGAGAAGACACATAACCTCTTGTCTTAAAACTCATTTTGTGTGAGATACACTCGCTTTCTTTTTACTTTTTTATTTCCAATCGGAGGTATATGAAAATCATCCAACAGGCCACATGACTCTTTTATTAGTCCCACACAGTTATCGAATATTATAAGCGACATCTATATAAATCTACGCATATCTAAACTATACACAATGATATATAATCAATAACTGAAAAGTACTGTCTTTTCTAGTTAAAGTCCATATTAATTATTTTGATTAAAAATTATATTGCTGTAAAGCAATTAAAAGAATTATGCAATTAAGAAGTGGATCACATGAACACATGTAACTTACTTGAATCGTTCTACACTTGAAAAAAATAGATACACTCAATTGATCAATTTTTCCCTCTAAAATATTTTTAAAAAAATTTCATTAGTGCCTGAGGATCCGATTATTTAAATATACATATACTCATTATATTGCATTATATGTGATTATGAATGTTTATATAAGTCGGCATATTAATTCTATGGTGGATATTTTCAATGACTGTGAGCATCAATGAGAGCTAAAAAATAAAACTCCATTTTAAAGTTTCCCAAAAAAAGTGCACCTATTCTTCATTAGTTAGAGCGACCGCAATATTCTTTGTGAGATAGTTTCTTTTCTATCATGCGAGACAATGTTGATTAAAGAAAATCACTCGACATGTTAAAATTAGATGCTACATATTTTTATATTCATCATATTTGGCTAAATTAAATCAATTCTAAGATGTCAAAAACATACTTAGTGCATTATGACTCGAGATTCAAGAGTGCCAACCACTCATCATTTACAAGTTTATTTAAACAGCAAATCATTACTTCCAACATTTGGTGTTTTGGGTGCCGTGAAATTCACTATTCAAGCATTTTTCTTGAATGGTCAATCAAACTTTTGACTTTAGCTTTGAAATTGAAATAAAAAAGAACAGTAGTTAAATTTTATTTTTCGCGATTGATCCGGGTGTTTGAATGAAATATAAAATCACCTACCATCTCTAATACCACAAAGAAAAGATTAAAATAATAAAAATAATTCACCCTATCAAATCTATTCTAAAATGAGAACATAAGAAACAAAAAGAAAAAAAAATATTATATAAATAAAATTATAATTTTCATATTTATAAAATATAGATAAAACATACGAAGGATAAATAATCAAGAAGTCTATTACTTCAAGTAAAGTCAATATTAGTTATTCTCACTCAATATCATATCATTCTTAAGTGATTAAAAATTGGACCAAAAGAAAGCTATTAAAGATGGAATTGTTTGGGTCACATTAACAAATCTAACTTACTTATATCATTTCATGTTTGAAAGAATTAGATTTACTAAATTGATGGAATTTTCCTTGTAAGATCCATAAGTAATTTAGGGCTGTTTGAGGATCCAACAAATATATACCAATAATATATCATACTCATATATGAGTCAAGTTATCAAAAGATAGTCCAAATATCTCATTAAATAAGATTGGAAATGTCTAGAAAAATCGGCACTTAAATTTTTATAGTGAATGCTTTCAGTGATTATGAGCTTCATTAAAAATATTGTATTTAAAAAGGTTGAAAATAAAGTTCAATAATCAATCAATCACTAATTAGGCTGACCACATCAATATTGTAAGAGTGAGTTTCTTTTCTATTGAGCAAGTAAATGATTTATCAACCGCTTTATTTTATTTCAGACTTGCTAGCAGAAAATTCAACTTTCTCACCTGAAAAATTCTTCTAAATGACAATTAGTTTATCGATTCATAATTAGATGTTACATGTACATGTCACGTTTACTTAAATTAAATTGATGATAAGATGATACGCATACTTCACCGGACTCGGAGTTGAAAGCCAAATGAAAATCATTCTCAAGTTTATTTGCAAAGGCAAATCTTTACTTTCAACTCTTGGTTTTGGAGAATTTTAGTTGAAATCATCAAATGCAGAATTAAACTTTCAATGGCGAAATTTAATTTTGTAATTCGATAATGATATCTGAAAACAAAAAAGTTTTAAACACAGCTTCACTGATGATAACCATTTTGTTTACTAGTTTTTCTATTTTTTTTATTTCTAAGAACACGTTTGGAATAAAAATTCATTTGGTAATGCAATTTTATTTTTGGATTTTGTTGGCATAATAGTCTTTGGGATACTATGAGAAAAACAATTTGTTATGAGTCATAAATTCTTGAAAAAATGAGTTCCATGACAATTTATAATTATCTATAATTTTTTTTAATTTAGAATAGACTTAGATTAAAAACTATCATGCAATCATTTTTCTATTTCCAAAATAAATTTTTAGTTTGAAAATAGATTTGGAATAGAAATGAAAAGTATAAATTTTATACTTTTCTATTTTTGGAATATATTAAGAAATAAAAACTCTTTTTATTGCTCGCATTTGCGTTGGTTGACCACTTACTTGCCGCCGCCGCCCATCACCAGCCAGCTAGCCACCTGTTAGGGAGATTTTAAAGAATGTTTATTAAATGAATTTTTGTTCTGAGAACAAAAATTTGATGTTATTATTAAACACGTATTTTTTCTTTGAAACTTGTTTAGAGAATAGAAATGGAAAAATCTAATTCTAACTAGAAATAGGGCCTGAGTGAAATGGTTATTATTTGCACCCAGTTAACCACAATACAGAGATGGCAATAAAAAAATCTAATACACAAAAAAGAAAAAAAGGAAAAATGAGTGAGCGTTATAATATTGACCAAGTAAAAAACGTGTTCAAATAAAATATTATCACTCTTGGCCGCCCCTAAGTTACCAACTCCCATATTCATAATTAAAATAAAATGAAATTTGTGAAAATTCCTCAAAGTGACCACCTCATCCAAATTTCATAAAATAATAAATGCTCTGTTCGATTGCATGACGTTCAGAGCAATTTACTTGGAAAAATATGTAATTTCACATTGCTATTAATCCAATAAATCGAGGAAAATACAATAAATTAAGGTACTTTATTTTTGTTAACTTAGGTATATGATTATAGGTTACGTGGATGACATATTTAATCATGAAATGTTATGGGCTCTATGCCCTAATCTTCACTTACTCACGGAGCTGATTTTTACGAAGAAGTCTCCCAGCATATATACCTTCCCAAGTTAAAAAAAGACACAAAATAAAAAAGAGAAAAGGAACGCAGCAAGGACCAGCGATTACGAATACAAATGGGGCCCAACTGTTCTTCAATTATATTCTATAATTGAGGGTAATGTATAATATGCTACTTACTAAAAATGTCAAAGAAAAATCTTTAAAAATCTTTAAAAATCTTTTCATGCGAAGGCAAATAGATACGACTAGACCAATATGAATCGTTCGTAAAATATTTAGTATTCGAATGATCTTTGCCCCTTTTGAATTCGAAATTGACACAAATTGCACAAGAAAAAAGTCAAAAGACATAAATTGGATTAGACAATAGGCATTTAATCAATCAACATAAGCGACCCAAAACCACTCCATTTTGTACGTCTCTATTATATTTTTTTTTTCGTTAATGTGTATAGTAGTATTTCGGATGATCTTTGCCCCCTTTGAATCCGAAACTTACACAAATTGCATGAGGAAGAAGTCAACGGACAGTAATTGAATTAGATAATAGGCGTTCAATCAATCAACAGAAGAGATCCAAAACCACTCCATTTTGTACGTTTCTTTCATTGTTTTTTGCGAGTGTGTATAGAAGTGATTTGGTATTGGGTTTCGTTTAATAAACTAAAGCCCCCCCATGTTCCTTAGCATGACTTTTGGGATTAAACGAAAGAGAGAGATCAATCCTCCCTTTTGGCGACGGTTCCGTAGCCGTCCAAACTCTCTTTAACGTGCTTTCATCAACATCTGAGCTGGGTATTCTCAATTGAGTTTTCTCCTTTCTTTTTTTCCTTTTTTTTTTTTTTTTTTTTTGGGGGGGGGGTAAGGAGGGTCAATGATCATCTGGTGAAACGAGGAAAGGAAAACCCTAATGTGTTGAAATCGAAAGAAATGGGTCGGGAATTGAAACGTTACCCCCCCGGTGTTGACCTCCCCCCAGTGTAAGGAAAAAAAAAAAAAAAAAGGAAGGAAAAAGAAAAGTTCCAAGGCTCGGACCAATCACGGAATTCCACAAGCCCCAAAAGAGGAGGTGGGCAGCGTCGAGAGGACGACACGTGTCCCCGGATAAGAGTCAAAGTCAAGAGGGTGCCTGCCCGCCCACTACATGGTTTCGTGACGACATCCGATTTCATCGCATTGGAAAATCCGAGAAAAAAGATGGGAAATTCCCATCTAGGCAGAGGAGCTACGATGAGGTCCCGGCCCCACGGCAAATTTCCCCTAAAATCACACCCCCTCCCGTCGACCACTCTTCGTTTCGTTTGTCCTAAATCCCATCTTTGACTTTCTCGAAATTTTGTTCGGTCGATTCTTGAAATCACGGCCGGCGAGGGGACCCGTCCTGGATCGGGCCGTGCGACCGGAGAGGGGGGGCGGGCGTGGGATCGTGGATGGCGACATTGGGCTCGGCTCTTTCGAGGCCAGCCATGGTGAATTCATAGGGCAGACATCGTGTCATCACATTCGCCACCGCATAGGAAACTGTAAGGGAGCTTAGTTGGACAAAGGAATTTGGAATTCTCATTAAGAAAAGGAAGGGAAAAAGGAAAGAAAATTTGGGTGGGGGGAATTATAAGGAAGAATCCAAACGGGGCTGTCTTTGTTTCTTGCTCCTTTTCTCTGCCCCGTTGCTTTCCTTGCTCCTCCTATCTCTCCCTAATAAGTGGTTTTTTTTTTTTTTTTTTTTTTTGCCCCTCTTCAAGAAATCCAAGAACAGGGAGAAAATAAAATAAAATAAAATAAAAAAAAAAGGAGATAAAAATCAAATGCATCCCTCATATTTGTGAAATAAGAAAAGTCTATAGTCAACAATGGTATGTGCAGTTATATTGTCCTTTCCCCGACCCCCATTGCGGGTTCGATTAAATACTAAAAAATCTGTAATTTATTATGTTTTTTTTTTTAATTTTTTCCGTAGAATAAAAGAAGCTAAAATTCTATTCAGTGACATCAAAAAAGGGAGAAGAAAAAGATTAAATTAAAAAACAGAGGGAAGCTGCACACTTCCTCCTTTTTTTTTTCTCTTTTTTTGCTTCTCTTCTCTCTTTTGCTTCATATGCAACGCCACAACAAAGAGGTCACATTCATATGCACAGGAGAAAAACACTTCCTCTTCCTCTCCTCCTCCTTCCTTCATTTCAACCTTCCCCTTTTTTTTTCCCTCAAGGCCCATTTATTAGATACCTCTTAATGGTGTTCTCTCTCTTCCATTGGATTGTACAGATTCACAGCTAAATTACCCATCTCAATCTCTTTCCAGTTCTTGTTCTTGATTTTCTCCTCTTTTTATTTTCTCTTGGCTAATCTTCTGATTTTGATTGGACTAAAAGACATAAAAACTCTTCTGGGCTCGTGAGTTCTGCTCCCTTCCGCAGAAGTTTTTTTCTGGGTTTTTTTTTTTTTTTTTCTCTTCTTGCAGCGACGCTTGCTGTGCCCAGTTGCATCTCTGCCACCAAAGGCTTGAACAAAATCACTTGTATATATGTTTTTTGCACAAATTTGGAACTTTTTGGACCTTTTCTGAATAAATTTTGCGTTCCCACCTTTGTTTCCTCTCTCTCAATTTGGGTTGAACCGTTTTTTTTTTTGGCACTTGTGGGAAAAGAAAAAAAAGAACATGGGCAAGCAAGGGCCTTGCTACCATTGTGGAGTTACCAGTGAGTTTTTGTTTCTCCAATAATTCTTTGAGTTTTGTGCTTATAATTCCAGAAATGATTGAGTGGGTTCTTGTTCCTTTTCCTTTTGCTTCCTTCAGTAAATACTGAAACTTTTGCTGACCATGGATTAGATTTATAATTCTAACATAATTCCATCCAAGAGAGGAAGAGATAGATTACATGAAAATTGCAAAAACGAACTGCTATAGTATGTATTATGGGGTCTGTATCTGGCTTGAGAATCCGAGGTGGATTTTCGATTCTGAACTGGGTTGAGTTGGAAATTCCCAATGAATTGAATGACCTTCTTTGGTCTTCTCATTCATTCCTTGAATCTTGCAGTTCCCTTTGTGCTGTGACTGACTGGAGCGTGCCTTTTGACTCTGGCATGTTGCTAATGTCATCACTGCAAATTGAGTCTGGAGTCTTGTTGAGGGATGGGCTGTTGCATCGTTCTTGTTGATTTGTAGCTTCCCCAATCCTGTGAATTTTTGCTGAATCCGTGCAGTTGACAATGTCAACTGACCTCAACGATTCAATTGGGAAAAAATGTGCTAAAGGGGCAACTTTGTTTCACAGCTTCCGCTTTGTGTTTGGTAACACTTTGCAAAACTTCTGTATAATGGGCCACATTCTCCAATTAATGGTCACCGAGTCATACTGTTCCAAAACTAGACTGCAAACGTCCTGCAACCAAATTACCCTTGGTGATTTCAAATTGCTTCAGATGCTGCACTGATGGGGCAGGATTTTGGCTCTCTCAATCTGCAGTTTGATTGTGTGAAATGCTCTGACCATCGAGAACCAGTTCATGCTACCTCCTTAACGCTCATTCAAACCTTACTATTTCATCTGTATTCAGGCATTTGAATACTTCCTTTGCATATTGAACTGATCACTAAAGTTAGAAATCACCTGGTCTGCAATCCATTTTTCTGCTCTCAGTAGCAATGGCAAGCATGCAAAGACCTGTGTCTATCTCAATCCTATGTGTCTCTCGGAGGCACTTCAAAATTCTGACCATGATGAGATTTCAGGAGCTGCTTTTCACTGTCGAACCTTCAAACTTAGCCTTTTCTGCGGAGTCCTCAGGAGCTATGTCATTCATTTTATGTCTGTTGCACACTCTGCTTTGACCCAAAAGTCATTTGATACATGATGATAATTATGCCATAAGAAATTAGTTTGACATGAAACCACATGTTTCATCTGGATTATCAATGCAGTGTGTGGTTTCTCTTGTACTTGTCATGCTGTCTTGCATGCTGATATTATCAGCTATAGTTACTTGACTACTGGTGCTAAACAAGACACATGAATGAAGAATTTGATGCTAATTGAGACAATGCCATGTGAAATTTAATTCTTTCTTTTTGACAGTAAGCTTGAAATTAGCATTTTGTCTCTTTGGAGCTTTCACTAACCCAACATCGAGCACATGAAAATACTGCTCGGCTTATGACAACTGAAGTTACCACTCGAAGCTCCTTTTTTTTCTCTCTGTTCTCTGCTACGATTGATTTAGCTGTAACTTGCATGTGTATATCTTTTGCTTGTGTTTGCTAATTCTTGAACATTGCATCAGGCACCCCTCTTTGGCGCAATGGCCCTCCTGAGAAGCCAGTGCTGTGTAATGCATGCGGGTCTCGATGGAGGACAAAGGGCACACTGGCTAACTATACCCCTTTGCATGCACGGGCAGAACCTGGCGATTATGAGGATCATAGATTTGGCAGAGGGAAAAACATATCCATAAACATAAACAAGAACAAGGAAGTAAAAGTTCCCAAGAGAAAGCAGAACACAGACGATTTGGTTTTTGGAGGGATTGTGTCTGATTATAATCAAGGCTTCCAAAAGTTTATAGATGATGATACAAGTAATAGGTCCAGTTCTGGCTCAGCTATATCCAACTCTGATGCACAGTTTGGCAGTGCAGATGCTAGTGATTTGACAGGTTGGACATCGATTTCCTATTTATTGAAGTACGTTTTTCTAGTACTTCAAAACAAGAGAACTTGTTCTTCATTCTTCTGAAGAATCAAGCAGACATGGACAAGATAACACTTATAGTTATTACGTGTGGTCCAAATGAGTCATTGGCAGGGGAGTCTCGTAGTCCTCTACTCAGGAGGAAGAGTAAAGAAATGTTGCCCAATACTATAAGTGAGAAATATCAAATGCTACTCTTTCACATTGGAAAGATTCAAGATAGATAATGAAGAGGGAAAATGAAAACAGATGGACTTGTGTACCTAAATCTATTTGTACATTTGATTTTCGATAATTTAAAAAATTTCTTGAGTGCTTACACAAATCAGAATCGTTATTCTTTGCAAGAAGGGTGGGTTTATTCTCTACTACAATATCACAGACTACATGGTTTGTCATGAGTGCAATTTCTTTTTATCAGTGACAATTCTTATGGAAGAACTGCCTTCATTTTGGTAGAGAATATGTGGGTAGCTCCCTGCTGCTAATTTTATATGGTAATGTTGCTCCTTTGTTGCTGATTCTCTCCTCTCCCTTTGCTGCTCTGACAGGTCCGGCTCAATCGGTTGTGTGGGATTCAATGGTGCCTTCCCGGAAGAGGACGTGTGTGAATCGTCCGAAACCTTCTCCAGTTGAGAAACTTACGAGAGACTTGCACACTATATTACATGAACAACAATCTTCATGCTTATCTGGTTCCTCAGAAGAAGATTTACTTTTGGAGAGTGAAATGCCAATGGGTTCTGTTGAGATAGGCCATGGAACTGTTCTCATCAGACATCCAAGTGCAATAGCTCGAGATGAGGAATCTGAAGCAAGCTCTCTCTCAGTTGATCGCAAGCATTATAAGAGAAGCGAGGCCTATTCTCGTCCTGCATCTATCCTTCTATATAACAATGCAAGAATGGTGAGTTCTCCAAGTGCGAAACCTGGAATGGAGAGGAGTAAAAACTCTAGTGGACAAGGAATGAGAGTCGAACATCTTAGAAGGTAACTCTTCTTATTACTAGTGAAATTGACCAAATATTGTAAAATAACAACTGCGTGATATCTCAATTAAAGATCTGAATATTGAGGCTACAGGCATCCCCAGTTAGAGAGTGGCCTAAGGATAGTTCAACGGCATGCTCAAATGGAACCATTTTGTGATCAGTGCTTCTTTTCTGCAAAGAATGTACATTTTATTAAAAGATGGCTTGTATCTATCGGTGGAAAAAAAAAGCTGCTGCTGTTTGCAGTAGAACTTTGCTCTCCTAGTGCAAGACAGATGGTCAATATGGCTCTTCTCTAATATCTCACTTATTGGTAATTACAGGGACATATCGCAGCACGAAAAACTGCAGGGTCTAGGAAATCATAATTCGCCACTATGTTACATAGATTTGAAAGTAAGTTGACTTATTTCCTTTAATCTTTTCATAGAAGTGAAGCTTGAACAAATTGATATTGCTTAAGTACCTGTGTGATTATAGCGATGAGCATCCTAAGTTTAAGATTTTCTTCATGTTGATTGATGATTGTTCATTCACATTTTTCATATGCATTCCAAATTCGTGCATTTACTCATTTAGTGTATTTTTGCAAATAGAGCAACTTAGAAGATGTAAATTTGATATGACTGGGGAACTTCACGGATACAACCGAGTTTCTTTTTCTACCTCTAAATGCTTTTTGATTCAATGATTCACGTCAACTATATACACGAACTACAAGATTTAGTCTTAGCTCAAGTTGTTCCTGATTCCTAGACACTTGTTTTTCCCCCATCCAGCATTGGTCTGCTCAATATGGTGATAGCCCCTCATTTTTTATTTCTCACAATTTGTGTAGGAAGTGCTAAACTTTGAGGAGTTCGCAAGACTCTTGAATGATGATGAGCGACGACAACTTCTAAAGTACCTACCTCCTGTTGATACCAGCCAACTTCCTGACAGGTTATTCTCCTTGTCACCCATATCTTCATGTGGTTTGATGGCAGACTTGGGAAAACATATTTCTCATGAGATGCTGGTAAAAATGTATTAGATTAGTTGCGCTGTCTGAGGCAGGCAGTCACTATGGTGTATGACATCTGCTTGCTTTTATGCTTCCCTGTGCAAATGCCTGGATAAATTGTTTTCATTAGGTTTGATACTCTTAATGCCTTGACATAGAAGTTTCTTTGGTGCAGCCTCGAGTACTTGTTTGATAGTCCTATCTTCAAGGAGAACTTATCTTCCTTCCAGAAGCTTCTCTCTGAAGGAGTCTTTGATCGCTCCTTTTTGGGGGTGAAAGCCGAAGATTATAAGACTCTGAGAAGGCTTGCACTTTCTAGTTCGATGAAATGCAAATGGGTGGAGTGCCTCCAGCAGCTCCAGGTACGTGAAAAGATTAGCATGTATCTTTTACCTATGAGTATTGACAATCCACTGCTTCTTTGCTTAGAATCAAATCATTGGATGCAGGACAGTAAAAATACCTCTGAAGAGTCCACTGTTGGCAGACCTCATGCCAATCTCGCTAGAAACTTAATAAACGGCAAGAGAGTACGTGACATCCAAAGTCAAAACTTCCCAGGTGAATCCTGATGTGTTTTTTCATGGATTGTGGAAAGAAATTGATCTCCTGTTAACTTTCACTGTGGGTCAGAGCACACTAAATGCTGAATCATTCAATGTCTATGGATTTTAGGATGTAAACAAGACAAACCAAATAAGAGCTTTTAAAAGTCAAAGAAGTATCCTAATTATCATAACATGCGATCTTACTTTTGCTGTCCTAACACATGATACCAAAAGTTTTTGATGGCATAAATTGCTAATTGCTCATCCTAGCTAACTCTCGCTTTCAGGTTTTCCTCCTCTCTTTCATTGAAAGGTAGTAGGAGGGATTATGTCTGATAATTGGACTACTTTTAAACATATTCATGGTTGGAAAAAAAAAAAAAAATCCTGTTATGGCGAAATTGAACTTTGTCCATGCTCTAAGAATGTCAAACAAACATGTTGTATGGAACCTTTTGACAATCTTTTGGTCTTGAAATTAATAATCTCATGCTTTGTATCTTTCAGAAGCAAAGATGATGATGAAAAGTCCAAAAGGGGGGGCTTGGAAGGGTAGCTGTGAAAACAAGGACCTCTTGGACAATGATGGCTCTTGCTTCAGTCCAAGAAGCCTCTTTGCCTTGCCTCCTGATAATAGCACTCTAATGCTGGATTCTTTCCCAGTCATAGATGAAAGTAATGATCAGGATCTTCTGGTCGATGTGCCATCTAATGGCTCCTTTGCTCAAGCAGAGCTCCTTCACCCAGCACTGAGTTTTGGCTCCCAACAGGCAAGTACTAGTAGTAGTTCAGGATACCCGAATGCTCTTCATCCCTGATAATCATTTTGTCAGGTGTTAGGCTTTAGTCTCTAGGGTTTATTTGGGCGTGCCATTGTGCCAAAGCGACGACAGGTCACTTGCATGGCTAACTAAGGAAAGTTTGTGAATGGGGTTTATGGATGCTCTTCTTAGCTTCAGCTTTTGAACTTGGAATCTTCTTGACATGAGTATAGGTGGGTTGTCTTTTTCTTTTTCTTTTTCAATTTGTATAGGATGACGCACAGGATGTAATATAGCTCTCGATGCAGAAGAGATGGTCACTCACAGGGTTCTGTTGCGACTATTTTGTTTTTTGTCACCCCTGGTGCATCAATTCTGCTTTTCAGTATAGCAAATTATGCCAATCGATGAAAAGAAGAGGAAGGCAATGAAGATGATGCTAGTGAGTTAACTTGAAATGAAAAGTCTGTTTTTTTAGTGGTATAAACACATGTTCCTCACTCAAATAACCTGTTTTAAGATCTCGTCAAAACAAGATATCGACATGATGAAACGTAACAAGGATAAGTAGAAAGTAGTGCCTGATGCGTATGGATGTGCGTTGAGCCTAAAGACGATCCTGATGATTTTCTTGTGAGCCAATTCTGCTTCCTAGACTCTTTCCTGTCCACTGCCAAGGGCCAAGATTTGTAAATCACAGCAAAACTGATATAAGCGCTTGACGGCGCACTTCGAGGTCCAAGAAATGTGTAAAGGCTAGCTTGTCTCCAGGATGATACATTCACTTCTTGCGTTTGGTTAAGACCGGGCACATTATTTCCATGACTGTTAAACACCTAGTACATAATCATTGGAATCTCACGTGACTTCATGACTAGTTAACCATTCAGAAATGTATAGGTTACATACGCAGCATATAAGAATGTATTCCGAATCGGAGAATGTCCTGGTCGTAGATATACCGCTATAGCTAACACCAAATACACATATTCCTATAGTCACACCTGCCCTTACTTTGTCTTCACTTCTTTGGCCTTCACCATGTAATAACCGGCATAGAGCAGATCCCCTTTAGAGGTTAGTCTTCCCTGGTGAAATAGATGAAGAGCCTCATCAAGCTGAAACTCTCATATAAAACCATTTGGAATTGACCCCATCAACGCCTCCCCAACATGGGTATAAAGGTTAATCCTCAGCAGCTCCTCTAGTATCTGCACAGGCACAAGGACTCTAGTGTCAACTCATTAGCATTACCAATGATTTTTGTACAGCTTGCAAATTTTTGACCCGAGGGAAGTCGTAAATCAGAGGTATGATAAGAAATGGATGCACTCCGCTTCAAAATCTTAAGAATAGACCAACTGCTGGAGTCTTAAATTTTCAAGAATTAAAATTCATTGGAGGATGAGAAACCTGGTGGCCAAATGCAAGATGGTGTGGCCTTCATCATCCCTTCCGATTAAAAGTTCCTCCTCGATTTGCTTGATACTATTTTTCACAAGGGAAAGCTCCGCATTTTATCACTTATGAAACCATTCGAAGCAATCGTGCGAATCAACATCTCCCTATCATGCAACTTTGCGGTATCAAGAATGTTGATCATCATGAGAAGCCTTTCCTTTTTTTGAGGGTCGAAGGGCAATATAATTAGCTTCCACAGTATCAAAAGGCAATATAATCAAGCAACAATTTGGAAGCCTCAACCTTGTTATGCTTAAGCGTCAAGTTGAGCGCAGTATCCTTTAAGGCCGTGGTTTTTGCCATAGATTGCAGACAGTGCTCGAGCAGATAACATGGGTATCCCAGAATGGCAGTGCAATAGAGCGGCATTCTCTTTGCTGGGCCCTTTAGAAGGCTGAGCTTTGCATTGATTGCTAATAGGGATGAGCATGGTTCAAGGTAGGCCGATCCACTCCCTAACCCAAAGACCAACCTACATAGTATTGGTTTGCAATTTTTGAGACCGATGACTGATCCTATTGAGCCTGTGACCGAGGACCGGACCCCTAATGGGTGCGGTCCAATTCCAAAGTCACCTTGGGACCAACCAATGATTTTTTTATTTCATTTTTGTACTCCCTAAAATGACAAACCTACAATTTCAAATTATATCCATCGACAATGTAGCGTTATGTAACCAAACTATAAATACCAATACATATTCAACAAACTTAAAATAAGGCAATCATAGAAATTTCACACTTGCTAAAAGCACGAAACCATAAAAGCGACTAAGACCGCTTATAGAGATATGAGACAAGATGAAGAGTTCTTGTAATCATCTATCAATAATACTCATAACATCATATGCAAAATCGTTATAAATATATAAAATATATTTTAGATATATTATATATAATGTATACAGTTTAGGGTTGATTCGGGTTGGATTGACTTAAAACTCTTAAGACTAAGGACCGATCCACACAGTGCTAATCCAAGATTCTCAGGATCAAGGACTGACCTAGTCCCCTTAGGATTCGAATTAGGGCCGGCGGGGTTGGGCCGGTCTAGGGTCGGTTTAGGGTTGACCCTAGACTGATGCTCACCCCTAATTGCTAAGAAGTCCTTCATGATCTCTGCCTGACCATTTGTAGGAGGCTGGTGGATATGACCGCCATTCTTGATTAAGTAAATGTAAAGAAAGATGGCTGCAAAGTCGCCGCTTCCCCTGCGAACGAACCAACTTGGCCTGCTGATATGGCGACATGTAAAGGAGTTTGGAGGAGATCTGCTTGATTTTCTGCAGCGAACTGTTTGGTGCAGCAGAGGCTAGAACAAATATGTCGGACTTGGATGCCTGGACTACAGAGAGTGAACGAGTTGCATCTATCAATAAGAAGAGACCCACCGCAAATTACCGATTCTTGGTTACAGTTTTTCTAGGTGAGACGAGTGTAATTTTAGGTTGAGCCATTGTGTGTAGAATCATTGAACCTCTAGGATCGTGACCACTTCAAAACATCTCGTTCAAGTATTTGGTTTGGTAATACTTAGCATCTAGTAAAAAATTAGCCATCTGCGTGATGCTTACGGAAGATACATAAGTTCATTTGGACAATTAAAGTTATTAAAAAAAAATTGTTCAAAAAGTTCTAAATTTATTGCATTTTTACTAATTCAGTTATAAATATTTTAATTTTATCAATTGAGTCATCGACATTTTCATATTTTGCCGATTGAGTCCATTCAATCAATTTTGGGTAAAAATCGGACGTGGATGCCAATTGTCTTACATGTTATGACCGATATTGACGTAGACAATTTTTAATGATACATCAATATTTTTTATTTTTTTAATTGAATTTTTATTCAAGGGCACAAAGCCCTCGCCGGACTTTGGGCAAGGCCATCACAGTCACCATGGCCGCAAACCTAGAGCTCGAGAACCCATAGCTTGAGCTCGAGCTCTAGGTTCGTGGCCAAGGGTGAGGTAGCCTTACTTGTGGCAGCGAGGTAGGGTGAGGGCATTGCGACCATCACCGGCCACAAGTAAACAAAAAAGAAAAGAAAAGAGGAAGGCAGCTGCAAACTTGAGATTTGGCGGCCACAGCTCAACTGCTTGAGCTTAGATGACCATGGCCACGAAACTAGAGCTTGTGGCAACTACAAACTCGAGCTTAAACAAAAAAAGAAAAGAAAATAGGAAGGCAGCTGCAAACTTGAGATTTGGCGGCCCCAGCTCAACTGCTTGAGATTTCATGACCATGGCCACGAAACCAAAGCTCGAGTCGAGCTCTGGTTTCGTGGCCATGGCTGCTCGAACTCAGGCTCTAGGTTCGTGACCATGGTGGCAGTGATGGCCTTGTATAGACCTGGGCGAGACTGAAGAGAGAGAGAGAGAGAGTTAGTAAAATTTTTTAAATATTACTAAAAATTGTTCATCACAAAATTGAAAAAAATAAAATCAAATTGGTAAAAGTGTAATAAATTTAAGATTTTTTGCTTAATTTTCTCCTCATGACTTGAGAGTTTGGTCCTCTGTATCACTCTTTGAGAGCATATTCTTGCCTTGAGCCAGATAAAGCGAAAAAGCAAAGCGAGTCCAGCAGGTGGAATGTTCAGAAAAGAAAACAATAAAAAGTACAAGTTTTATATTTCCAATGAGCTGAGGTTCGAACCATTGTTTCATTCGAGTGCCTCATTTTCGTTACATTTCGCATCTCAAGCGTAAAGTAAAGATGCTGAACTTTCCATTTACGCGCAAACTTGCTCACTTAAGTTGCGAATCTATATGGTTGATCTTCCTTGTCCATCAATTAGAGATTAAAACACAAATGGACAAGAAGTTTCAAGAGGCAATATTGAACGATGACGTTGATGCGCTGCATACCTTACTCGTCCAAAATCCGATACTTTTGGACCGCGCAACCAAGGAGCCGTTCCCTAATACTCCTTTGCATGTAGCTGCGGCCGCTGGCAAAACCCAAGTCGCTGTGGAGCTGGCCACTTTAAGGCCCTCATTTGCTCGAAGGCTGAACCCAGAGGGGTTCAGTCCGATGCACCTGGCTTTGCAGCATGAGCATTTTCAGACCGCGAGAGCTCTAGTGACCATTGACCCGGAGTTGATCCGCGTGAAAGGGAGAGAGAGGATCACTCCTTTGCATTACATTGCCGGAAGGGAAGGAGACGCTGAGCTGGAGCTCCTGGCAGACTTCCTTTGTGCTTGCAAGCGGTCCATCGAGGACATAACGAGCCGGTGCCAGACCGTGGTTCACATTGCTGTGAAGAGCTGCAATATCAAAGCATTCAAAGTTCTCCTTGGATGGATGAAGCGAGTGTATCTGACAGAGGTCTTGGACTGGAAGGATGAGGATGGCAACACGGTCTTGCATATTGCAGTGTCCACAAATCAGCTTCAGGTTTGCTTTCATAGTTTTTGGTAAAACCACTTAGGTATCGGATTGAAACAAATCAGCAAAATATCCAGAAACCGACCCATCCAGAGTCTAGGGTATTACGTTTTTCTTTATATTTGACAACAACAGATGGATTTCTTCTTCACATGTTACAGTTTTTCAGTATGTTCTCTTCGTACGCCTTGTAGGTCGTCAAGTTGCTTACCGAGGACCGTCCATTCCTTCTTAGAAACCGTCCCTTCTTGGGTTGCATGTACAAGGACCGCCTTGTGAAGGTGAATGCCAAGAACTTCCATGGCAAGTCAGCCCTGGACATCTCGCGGGAGGGCCACTGCGACAAAGAAATCCAGGACATGTTAGGAACTGCTGGGACTTCGCTCACCCTATCGCAGTTTTTGAGCGGGAAATTAACTCTCTTTGAGAAGTGCAGTAGGTACTTTGGAATCCGGGACGAACAGACTCGCAACATGATCCTTGTGGTGGCCACTTTAATTGCAACAGGCACTTACCAGGCTGCGCTTAGTCCTCCTGGAGGTTATTGGCAAGACGACTCTGATCCTGTCACCAATTCCACAAGCATTGCCCAGAAACCACATATGGCTGGAAACATGATCTTGGGTGGCTCTAAGGTCTACTTCTTCACGGTTCTCAACAGTTTAGCCTTTTACACCTCCATCAGCACTATCTGGGCCACGGCGATTGGGTTACTGCCCGACACCTTCATTGTTTACTTGTCCGTGCTCATTCTCGGCTTGACTTTCTTCGTCTCCATCATAGTTGAATTCCCGAAGGCCAACAGGTTTGCAGGGACACTGATTTGGGCATTTTACGAGATCTTGTTGCTTGCGGTGCTGTTGCTCCCGATCCTGGTTTGGTTCAGCCACAAGGCAATTCAGAACAGGATGGATGCGACAAAGAGACGGGTCGGCAACTTCCTGGAATCGGAGCCTCGAAGACGCTGAGCATATATAATAGAATTTACCCATCTGTCTATTGTTGAAAAATCACTGTTGTACTTCTCTTGCTGGTCCACATGAGTTTGTCTATACTTCTATTCTCTTGTTAAGCATGTCGGGAATCGCTTCTGAAGGCGATGCTTTCGCATGTAATGATCTTCACCCTGACAAACTTACACAAAATCAACTTGCTTGAACTAGACTTGAGGTTTCCCCGGAAGAACGGTTTGTAACAATTGGGTCAAAACAATAAAAAGGATAAAGGTCAAGCCCAAATTTCCCATTTAAGCCCATCTAATTGCATTGAAGTGTCACAAGATTAGCTCCTCATTTGTCACGTGTTTTTCCTCCAATACGTAATTATATCCAACATCAAATCCAGCCTGATCAGTATGAAGAGATGCATCTCAAATGGCAAAATCTTAGGAAAATCTGTCAGAGAGAAGCAATGCTCCTGTGATTTACTTTCAGTCCATCTTACATTGAAATGCTTGGTCAAGATGTTATCTTGGAGGAAGTACATGCATAGATGTGCTTCCCTCACTGCAACTTATGCATTGGCGATTCTCTTCATAGTTTAGCACCCATATGTACGGAAGGACAAGAGTAAGAGCAAATCAAACCTGCGAAGTTCTAGGGTCCCATCCGCTAACAATCTGGAATAATTCCGTATTGACAAAATTTCATATTTGCTGCTAACTTCCCAATTTTGTTGCTGAGAAGAGATGACCAGTAACTTGCGTGTCAGGCAAATCGGTAAATTCAAATAATACCGGTAATACTACCACAAATTTACCAGTACTGATTCAGGTGACCATGCAGGTTATATGTCGCTACAAGACATAATATCAAAATATATTGTCTCCTACTTAGACTAATAAATCCAAGAGAAATTGATATATCCTCTATTCAAAGGGGAGAAATGAGTTTAGATATTTTGATTATTCAAAAGGATTTAACTCTTACAGAATTAATGAAAAATGATATATTAATTATCGAACCAATTCGTTTGTCTATAAAAAATGATGGACAATTGATTATGTATCAAAGTCTAAATATTTCATTGTTTCATAAGAGTAAGCCCAAAATTAATCAAATTTACCGAGAAAAAAGCTATGTTGCTAAGATTAATTTGGATAAATCCATTGCAAGATATCAAAAAATTGCTGAAAATAGATACAAAAATGATTAGGATTTGTTGTTTGTTCCCAAAAAAGTTTTATCCACTAAAAGACGTAGAGAATTAAGAATTCTAATTTGTTTCAATTCGAGGAAGAGAAATGGTATTCATAGAAATCCAGTATTTTGCAACAACGTAGAAAACTGGGGTAAATTTTGGATAAAAGAAAACATTTTGTTAAAATTAAACTAATTAAATTAAAGTTGTCCCACTCATTAATACATATAGACCAATAAGCATATCTTGGGTTGGTACGGAAATGGGATCCCCAATAGCTGGAGACAAGAGATTCATATGAGAAAACATAAGTAAATGAGCCTCCGCTTGAGCCTCCAAAGATAAAGGTACATGAACAGCCATTTGATCCCCATCAAAGTCTGCATTGAATCCCTTGCGATCTAATGGATGTAAACAAATAGCACGTCCTTCCACTAAAATGGGTTGAAATGCCTGTATGCCTAATCTATGCAGAGTAGGCGCTCTATTTAGCAATACGGGATGCCCTTGCGTAACTTCTATTTTTGATTGTTACCTTAAAAAATGAGGGAGAATTATCAAAAAAGTCCTAAACCTATTACAATTGTACCAATTTAGTCCTAAACTTTTTTTTGTCAATTTAGTCCTAAATCTTTTACAATTGTGCCAGTTTAGTCCATTCGGCCAAAATTGGCCGGTTGGCGCCGATGTGGATGTCGGCCATCCGACGAGAGCCGACATGTCAATTTTTTAAATAATTTTTTAAAAATTTTTAAATATTTTTGAATATTTGAATTCTTTTTTTTTTCCTACCTTCTCATTCCTCCGTCGGCGAGATCGGCCTCACCAGTCCGGCAAGGCCTTGCCGGCCGGTGGCGAGGCTCGTCCCGCCGGCCACTAAGGCGAGGCTCGGCCTCGCCTAGCCATGGTGAGGTCGAGCCTCGTCGTCGCTAGGCGAGGCTCCACCGGACCGGCGAGGCTCGACCTCGCCTATCCAAGGCAACGGTCGACCTCGCCGGTGGCCGACGAGGTCGCCGTCACCGGATCGGCAAGGCTCGGCCTCGCCGAGCCATGGCGAGGTCGAGCCTCACCGTCCCGGGCGAGGAGCCTTGTCGGCCAAGGCGAGAGTTTGGGCGAGGTCGACCCTCGCCTTGGATTTGGCAAGGGTCGACCTCACTAATGCCGGCGAGCTCGGCCCTCGCTAGATCTCGCGGGGGCCTCGCCTAGTGACGGCAAGGCCGGCCTCACCTAGTGACGCCGGATCGGCGGGGCCTCGCCGGCCCTTGCCTCTCGCCGACCGGCCGGAGGAAGGAGAACGTAGAAAAAAAAGAAAAAAAGAATTAAAGAATTAAAAAATTATTTAAAAATTATTTAAAAATTTGAAAAAAAATATTATTAAAAAATTGCCATGTTAGCTTTTGCCGAACGGCCAGCATTCACGTCAACGCCGACCGGCCAATTTTGGCCGGATGAACTAAATTGGCACAATTGTAAAAGGTTTAGGACTAAATTGGCAAAAAAAGTTTAGGATTGAATTGACACAATTGCAATAAGTTTATGATTTTTTTGGTAATTCTTCCTGAAAAATGATGTAGCAAAAGATAACGAGGAAAACTTATGTGATAGAATGTCATTGATTGTGGTTTGAGTCATGCAATCTCCTAACGCAAAGATGAAGATTGAACGGTGCAAATTAACGTGTGGTTCTTGAATATCAATTGATATTTACTAGCTTTACTCATCTGCATGTTATATAGGATTTGATTAGAGGTGAATAGGCGACTTAAGATTCTTGTTGAGCGTTAGTAATACAACAATCTGATAGTTCAAACACATTAAAGTACGTAAAGTGCAATATAATTCCATGCGAAGTTGGAATATAGAGAATGTACCTTCTTCACATTTTCTTATCACGTAAAATTAGCTCGATTGGCACCTCAAAGAATTGCCGTCAACATTTCACTATTGGCTGGTATCCATCCCAATGGTTACATAGTCCTCTCAGATCACATTTCGATATGTTCAAGCTCATCATTTATGATATATGTGATCTTAGGCAACACATTAGGCCCATCCCAGCTCAGCTCAAACCCGCCCAATGATCACCTCTAATAACCACATATCTATAATTTGTAGAGATGACATAGGCACAGCTATTTGTCGAAGGTCACGATTAACTTAGTGATTCCGTATGCTGATAAAAGTAAGGAAGACATCAAAACCGTCGAACCATATACAATCGAAATACTTTGATTAGGTTCAGGGTTGTTCCCATCAAGTTTGATTCGTAACTTTCAATTGGGGAGTTAATTGCATATAATCAAGACTTCGAATTTTTTTTTTCCTGAGGCTTTGGAATTGTATGGCGATTACTATGGCATTGCAATGATACCCTGTGTTACTTCGTAGCTGCAACTTTTCCTGAATACAATATGTCATTCGATCTACCATCGACTTCAGATGGTGATGCAACTCGATAAGTTTTGCTTCTGTATGTGGTAATTGTAGTTTTATTCAATCTTCTGTCGATAAAAAGTTCATTGTATAAACTCTCTTTGAGGGTTCGGATACAAATGGATGAATTGGAGACGCGAAAAAGCAACTTTTTGAACTCTTTCGTCTTTGGAGATGGGGGCTTAGGACAATCATTAAGCTCGGGAATCTGTTCTATTTAGAGCTTACTGCAATCTCACCTTCACACCAAAGCTTGGTTGAACTCCTAGTAAGATTGAAAATCTGTCAACAGAAGCAATGTTCCCGGTGAATTAGTTTTGATCCATGTCACGTTGCAATGCCTGGCTTCCTGCAACTTACGGACTGATGATTCTCTTCATAGTTTAGCACCATATTCAGAAGGACAAAACTACGAGCAGATCAAATGCTAGCGGCGGATGAATTTGGTCAATGTTACATATGGTTTCCAGAAAATATGCTGGAGTACACCAAGTGCTGGTTGGTGTATAAATTCTAAACGAAACTGTCCACACTCTAATTGGTCCAGTACAGGTCAAGAGTCAAATTGTTGGGCCAATTGAATTCCCAAGTGTATATATGGTGACTTCTATCATATTGCCGGAAAGAAAGAGAATCCAATGGATTTGGAACCTTTTGCTAACCTTCTCAACATGTTTATTAATTAATGCTTTTTATGATCCCAAGAATGATATCCTTTTTACAGGGGTATATTATATGTCAAAGCATTGCCGGATTTGCACATTTGGAGGCTCCTTGTTTAACATGCATTGGGATTGGTTTCGGTCAAATCGAAGATAGTGATGTTCTCTATCAGCCTTCTCATTTTGTCGATCTTGAAATTTTGTATATCCGTATCCTCTTCTGGTGCATCAAATCCACCTAAATTACTGAATTGCATCAATACTTTCTATGAGAAACATATAAACCCATTTATGTTCTTGCACATATTGAGATCATCTCATTGCATCTGATCGATGCTCCTTTCCTGAGAATTCCCACCAAAATGGTGAATACTAATCTCTCTCTCTCTCTCTCTCTCTGAATTTTTCTATGACACGAACTGTTCTTTTTTTTTTTTTTTTTTTCTTCAACTTTTGTTTGCAATTTCAGGCATCATGCTGCAAAGAGAAAGCAGTACTGATCTCGGTGTATGTGGAGAAGCCACAAAGGAGGAAGCTCAGTTCACCAAATCCGAGTCACCGCCCTCATCATCACCGCCATCACTGCCACCACCACCATCACCACCGCTGCCGCCACCACCACCTCCACCTCCACCTTCATCACCCCAGTGGAGAAAGGCAAATTCAGAGCCAAGGTACTTTTTCTGGCAAAGGATACAATAGAAGGACCGAACTTCTTCATTACTCCAAGCACCTCCGGGAATCTGCTCAACCAGCCGCTGAATCCACATCCCTACTCCCAGCACCTATCTCTACAAACAACCACCGAATTTCAGACAAAGTAGGGAATCCTGTCATTATCTTGATTCAAAAGTCGTTCCTGTTATTGGGAAAATTTTTATGGAAGATGCTTAATAACATTACGTATATGCTGAGTCCAGTTTGTGATCATGAAATTTGACTAAATCACGAGTTTGAGAAACCCTTACCACGCACAAAAGAGGAAAACAATTGTAGACACTTTTAGTATCAACCTATCGATTGTTAGCTTTGCAATTATGCGAATGCACCTGAAGATGTGCATATCAGCAACAGCTGTGTACAGTATACTTGTCATTGTTTCCTGATCAGCTACTTTCTTAGACAGTCACTGTCCAGAGAAAAAGAAAAGTGGAGATGGCTCCGTCTTGTCTTGGAAACTACAAAACCTCGATCAAAAGGTTCTTACAATCTTTGACAAGTTTCCAAGCGAAGAAAGACAGCAAGAAAAGAAAAAAGAACAGTAGGGGATCAACGGGCAATAAAGGGCAATCAGTTACGAAAAGCCTGGAGGTAAAGTCAGCATGCTTTCTTGTGTCTTCTGTTAGAGGATATCACAATGGGGTAAGAGAAAAGGTTCTAATGCTCTGCTTCTCTCAGGTGCCAAAAAAATGGGTTTTTGGGCAAATATGTTATCTGCGCTTCGGAAGCAGAGGTGAATCTCCATGGTGAGGAGGCTTTAATTGTGGAAACAAGAGTACTGAATTGAAAGAACAGTAAAATTCATCTCGGACATGAAGTTATGAGAGCATGTAATTTCAGATATTCGACATAGAACAGAAATTCTTTCTTGTGACTAATATTTTGTATGCCTGGTTCATTGAGAAATGCCGGTTTTTACTGTTTTTCCTGTTGGGGAGAACTCGGGTACAACAATTCACCACAGCCAAATATAATCCAGGATCAATTTCTCCCCCGATACTAAATCATCTTAAAATCTCTTAACCCCCAGCAACAACCAGCAATGTATAGCCTCAAAAAATGCAAATATAATGCTGAAATGATAAGTAGACAAAGCAAATAACGACACCAAGGATTTAACGTGGAAAACCCAATCGGGAAAAACCACGGACCGCCCAAAAATCTTCCACTAATCACAAAGAATAGCAGGATACACCAATTATACTTCTCTAGTCACACACTAGAGGATCAACATCAACATTACAACCATCTTCTTCTCACCACATAGGTAGATAAACAAGTTTGGAAAGAATAAAACCTTAACCGCAACTAGAGAATTTGGAGACGGTTCTCGACGAACAAAAACCATCAACTCGTAGCCCTCGGTCTCATGAACAACATACTGAAATTTGAGCCGATTCCGTCAATGTTTAGCTTTCGAATCAAAGCCGCAAAGTTGCAGCCCTCTTCTTTTCTTCTCTTCTCCCTTGCTGCATTTTCTTTTTCTTGTTTTCTCTCTCCCTTTTTCGGACGCACCCCACGCGCGACTCCACTTCTTTTTATTTTGGTTTGTTTTCCTTTTTTTTAATTTTATTTAATGCTGGCTGGGCCCCACATGGAGGTGGACCCAGCCAACATTTCCAAAGTTTCAGCAAGAATATTTAGCTTACTGTCAATAGTTGTGAAGAAAGCTCTTCACCATGCAAACCTGATTGATGCAAACATCTGTCTGCAAAAATACATGGTGTGTTTCTCATGCTGTGCTCTTGATAGCTTTCAGTTTCATCATCAATGATTTTGTATTAGCATTAATTGAGAAGCTAGAGATTCCTTGATCCGCCTAGCTTGAAAAAGAAAAACTTCTTGCCAATTCAACACATTTTTTCACAGCTCTCAATGCAGTCAAATGATCTAGATATGCTCATCATCATAGACAGTAACTTAACCACATTGATGACATTCATAAGACAACAAAGAAAATGGAAGTAATGCAGCTCTGGTTCAAACAACAGTCTGGATTGTTGCTCAGATTGCATATGCAAGTTTTGGGTCAACCAAGATGCGACCGGGAACAAGTTAAATGCGTTTTTATCTTTCACCCGGCAAAACTTATAGGAGAAGTGCCTCTTTGGAATGCAAAAGGAACACCATTTTTGTTAGTCTCTTCTCTATCTAGTTTCTCTCATTCATGCCCAGGCGCATGCGGGTGATGAAAGGTGAAGAAGTTCTGAACACGTGCAGCATTCTGAATTATACCACATTGGGAAATTCATTCTAACAATTAGCAGGATTAGAAAAATTTTGGAATGAAAGAGTTTTATAGGATTGTATGACAATTATTTTAAAAATCTCAAATTATGATATACATTGTCATATCAGGACTTGAGATATTTGATAATATCTTATTTCATAGAATTTCCTGATAGAATGTCCTTATTTTCCGCCTACTCTTTTCCTTATTTTCCGCCTTCTCTTTATAGCGCTTCGCATCTATTTGTTAGTCCAATAAATCTTCATGGAAAGAGCAAAGGGAAATGCAGAATAAAATAAAAAATCAAAAAATAGAGCCTTCATGCTAGAGAAAATATGAAGCGCCTCTCATGTGCCACCTGACAAAAAGAAGCTTTTAAGAGCGCAACACGTGTCATATATGGGCAAATTGTCAGGGCATCGAAAGCTCTTCTCTCTCCTCTCTCTCCTCTCGCTCTGTTCTCCCTGTTGCGGTGCACGCTCTCTGTCTCAACTGTTTTGAAGCAGAGGCGGAGGCCGCGCGGTGGTTCACCG
Organism: Eucalyptus curtisii; assembly: GCA_017140595.1. Taxonomy (NCBI): domain Eukaryota; kingdom Viridiplantae; phylum Streptophyta; class Magnoliopsida; order Myrtales; family Myrtaceae; genus Eucalyptus; species Eucalyptus curtisii. The sequence goes on from CM029497.1 coordinate 20,881,715, forward strand.
CGCCCTCACCCGACCGACGAACCATGCGGTGACGGCGGAGGGTACCTTTCGAGGCGGAGGCGGAGGCGGAGCCGGGTGGTGAGAGCGAGAGAATTGGGTGAGACAGAGCGTAAGAGGAGAGAGGAGGGAGAGCGTGAAGAGGAGACAGAAGAGAGAAAAGCGTGCAGAGAGGAGAGAGAAAAAAGTGAACTGCAAGGGAGAGAGGGGAGAAAAGAGAGAGCGCGTCCAGAGAGAGGAGAGAGAGGAGAGAGAGGAGGTTTCAATGTCGTGATAATTGGGACCCACACGTGAGACGTGTCGTGCTCTTAAAAGCGTTCTTATTTAGCATGCTGAGCTACGTAATATTTTCTCTTCGTGGTGCTGATGAATCGATTGCCATTTGAGAAACTTGCCCCTGGGAATTCCTGACGTAGATCCTGGTCCACTCAACAGGGTTGGCCTCCACTGTTGATTTTCCGGGTCCCACCAGGCTCCACGCGTGGGACCCACCAGATCAACCACTGGCATGTATCCAGTGGAGTAGACATGGGTTCAGACAAGTGCCGCCTCTTGCCCCTGAGCAATTCATGTTCGCCGGTCTAAACTATAGCTTCCAACGTGGAAGCCATTTGTCTTCAGAACCAGACAACGTACGCAGAAGGCACTGAAAAAGGCGAGAGGAAACACTGTGAATTGCCAAGGAACTGGAAAAGTCCGAAACTTTGCGACTCCCACTCGCAGTTTCGACCTCAATCTCGCGCTCGTGCTCAGGATGAAGCGTCCCTTTGCTTGTTCAGGATCGCCACGGCCTCTGGAAATCCTCTTCGTCACACTCAGTGAGTGCCCTCTCCAGAGGCTGTCTCTCTATTCGACCTCCCCTGCTTTCTGTCCGTTTGTTTGTGGAGGAATCGTGGGGAAATCACCAAGAGCTGTGCGAGTGCATCTGCTTGACGGAGCTTGATTCTGTGTTCAAGTTTTGATTTTTCTTACTGGGCAAAGGGATTTATTTTGTGGGTCGAAATCGTTCAGGTCTGTTCAGAGTTGCCGCGAGTGGAGATGGGTTTTGCGCTGCGCCTTCAATCATCAAAGAAACTCCGGGCTCGGAGTCGAGGCCCTTGTACTGGAAAGCCACGAATCCTACGCTGTCCCCTTCTCACCTTCAAGGTTCGGAAGCTATTTACAATTAGTAGATTTTGTCAATCTTGGAAATGGCAGATTCTGATTAATCGTGCTCCTTGCGACTGCAAAAGGCTTACTCATAATGCTTCCAAATCAATTTGTCTTTCAAGTTAAGCTTTTCTATTCTTTTTCTGTTAATCCATTTCGGAAGTTGAGATGATCTTTTCATTGGGTGAAGCAGTATAGTTTTTCGTTTCTTTTGAATTGTACCTTGACTTAAATCTCCACACTGTATACTTTTCGATCGGATTTATTAAGATCAAACTCATGGTCTTTTTTATTTAAATGAACAGAGGGGATTCATAGAGGCTGGTTGTGTTGCTTTAGGACTATGACATGATTCGTGGAAACAAGAAACATTTGAATCAGCATGTGTTTTCTCTTAATAGACTCACGAAATGGTTGAGTTTAGATTGTGAAATTTTTTCTCTCTCAGCAAAGTGAATGATTTAAATCTCAGGAGAAGCAGTTCGATCCACGGGGGTTAGTGGTTCTCTTGACCTTAATTCAATAGTATACCAATCCCACTCAAGGTGGATATCTATCAGACTCAATGTCCGCAAAATTTTCAGCTGCAAAACAAGTTGTAAAGATTCTCAAGCTATGGTTTGGCTGTTTGAGTTCCCATAACTGCCACAGTTTTGGTTGTTTGGGGCCTTGAATTGGTCCTAGACAATGTGAAGAGATTTTCTGAGGAAAACCTCGACTTTTTTTTTTTCTTTTGCTATCTTTGTTGATGATAAAATCGAAAGTTTACCAAGGCAAATGGTGTGTTCCTTCCCTTTTTCGGTTTCCACTGATAGATCTTCCCCCCCTTCTCAGATTTGCCGGGATTCACCAGAAGTGTTTACAGAACAGACCATTCTCTAATAACGCCAGAAAGTCAAGTATTCAGCCCTCTACCCAATTGGTAATTGTTAGATCTTATGCTTATGTGGGCAGGAATTGTCTTGTTGCTGAAGTTCTTTAAATACCTTTCTCAGGACTAACACATTGGCAGCATATTTAATAACGCCAGCAATGGGTTCACATTTTGTCATGTATCTAGCGAAAATGCAAGGTTTGCCTGCTTCTTTGGTATCAGCAGCTGCATGAAGCTCATGGTGTATGCATGGAATGTTATTGCTACCATTCACTGCACCTCCTATGCATTTTATACTAATCCGTCGAGTACACCCCAAGAAAAGGAAGAGAAAACCCTTAAGATCGAAGCAATCAAGAATCAATCAAACCGAGGGGGTCCTGATATTTGACAAGCTACCATCTATATCGAAAGACTACTGAAAGCTTCGTGGATAGTGGAGACCATAAAAGACACTCAAAACAATGGTGATCAAGAATCAGTTCCTATGTCTCTCTTATCTGAGACAAATTCCAAAGCTGCATCTCTTTGTGGTTGTTTACTACATCTTGTCTCTGCTATCTGGGCAGCTGGTCTGGTTGATACCATGGTTTGATGTCTTTAATTTCTCTATCTTAACCTGTTCTATAGGGATTTTGCATCAGATTGAATTAGTGGTCTCTAAGTTAAGCATAAAATGGTGTATGTAGCTGCCACTTAAATGAACAATACACAGCCCATTTGGGAAGTTACTACCTAACTTGGCATTAATGCCGCGGGGGTATGTCTTGGTTATGAATGTGAAACGATTCTCATTAATTATATAGCTCTAAGAATTGCTCAAATTTCACTCAAGTTGTGTCCCGTTCATGATCATATGGTATCACTTACGTGTTATGACTATGCTTTGTGCAGAAAATTCAAGATCAGGACTTCCTCCTAGTGACATAGAAAGGTCCATATGCTGTTCTTAGTATTTTCATTATTATTCTCGGTTTAACTGCCCCAAGAAATATCTTTTCTGCTAGAGATTTGCAAAATTGAAATCTATTTTTATTTAAAAAAATTGGTCAGTGAGAACTCAAGAGCTCAATTTTTGTTTAGGTTCCTATTTGTGGTGCAGGGTACGGTCTCTCTCACTATGACCAGCAACAGCCAATGGCTGATGGTATGATAATCTGAGCTTATATCTGTCAATTGATAACATGTAATTTGTCGGACTAAGACTATGTCATTGTGTCTTTGGAACTGAATTAATTGGTCATAGCTATTGTCAACTCTTTCCTAAGCTGCACATGTGGTGGTGTTGGAGTATGGAAACTCTCACTCATTTATTTTATGCTTGAGTTCGTGCAGGTGAAGCTAAAAGAAAGTTTTAAATCTTTGATATTAACATACCAACTGACACACCTAATGGGAAGCCACCAGGAAGTGTCAGTGTAAACTATTATTGTAGATTTGCTGCATGATAATGTTGTCGTATGAGTTATGAATGACCATCAAGTTATCAAGATACTTCAGCGCCATTCCTTTGAAGACCTTTGTGTTGAGGCCTGGATAGCAATCTTTTTTTAATAAAAAAATTAAGCAAATAGAGGGAGAAGATAGCTATCGACTGTTGAACCCAAAAACTCTTGAGTCTAGGTAATGGTTTACCACTTCTTACCTTCCTACCGACAATGTCAAACATTGACTAAGTTAATTATGCATGTTAAGATATCTACTTTTATGGTGTCTAATTACATTAACGATTTTGCATGCATGAGAAGCACTATTTTATTGAAGCTGGGAGGAGTAGCTAAACTGCTTTTTTTGTGAGTAGTAATAATGTATATAATATGGTCCTCAGTTCCAATGTTGATAACTATTCTCTTTTCTATCTGTTGATGTTGGTCTTTCAAGAGTCTTATCATGTGTTCTATCTTTAGGTTGATTCATATGCTTATCTCCCTCCAAATGTTGAACATTCTCTCAGTTCTGATGCCCCTGCTACTCTGGTGGTCTTTGAAAGAAGGTTTGTTCCAGCCTCCACTAGATCTAGTAATCAACTATGAGCTTTTTCTTTAGAGAGAGATGATTCCCTCGCATATGTAGTGCACCTTCAGTCATATATGAGGTCTGGTTCAGTTATTGATGTTTAGTATGGTTAAATGGCAAACAACAAATGCAGGTGTCTTAAATCTTGCTGATAGTCAGGTCTGTCTCTTTGTTCCTAAAAAGTACTAACAGAAATTGTTTTTCCTATTAGATTTGCCTCTCTGGACAGTCATGTTGCTGAGGTGATTGTTGGCTCGACAGACAAGCAGCCACTTCTGGAAACTCCAGGAGAGGTTAGTCGGGAACAATATTCAGATATCATCTCTTCACAGCCCCTTATATTTTCCCAGAATTTTTGGAAGGAATGGTTTTGACTAACTTTGACTGCCAGATGTTAGCAATTTCTTGTACAATTTGCTTGTTGTACTCATGGTGGATATTATCATTTTCAACAAAGCTGCATCTCTTCCTTTCTTCTGGTGCCTCCAGGTTTTCGAACTTAGGAAGCTTCTTCCTACCTCCATTGCTTATGACTTCAACATTCACGTAAGCCATGATAGTCTTTCTAAACTACTTTGTTGGCATTGCAGTCCTATCATTCTGTCAGCTTTGCATTCCTATCATTCTGGCAGTACTTACTCTTAGTAATGCCTCTAATAGCCAGCTGAAAAAATGTGATTTGACAAGGCAATTTCCAAGTGGTGGGGATGCATTTCTATCGAATTATTTTTTGAAATATAGAGTGTAGCATACTTATCCCACGTTTCACACTTGGCCTAGAGCCTTGCTGGGGTGGCTTAGACCTGTTATTTCCCCCCTTAAAGTGTATCTTTTGGATTTTTGCTTGAGCTGTTGTTTTTATTCATTCAAATATAATTAGGTGAACAATTGCCATCATCTACTTTTACTTTTTTTTTTTTTTGGTAAAAATCATCTACTTTTACTTGTTGCTACTCAAAAGAACTCAAAACAAAATTTGTTATCACTTTACATTTCAAAATTTTTCTTAGGTAATCCTGATGTTGTCGCATTTATTTTATTAAGAAGCTAAAAAGCACAAGCCAAAAGCTGGGGAAGCAGCTGCTGCCTCTGGCTTCTTTTTCTAGCTTTTGCAAATTGGCTTTAAACTGACTTTTGCTTGCAAACACATTAACAAAAATTGGAGGTCAGTGCTGAAGGCTACCCTCCACCTTGGCCACCCAAAATTTAGAGGTCATAAGCATTTGGCATTTTCACATAAGTTAAATATTTTAGAGATGATCTAACACTCATTTGCTCTGACCCGATGATTTATTCTTGAAAACAGATCATGGATTTTCAACCTGGCGAATTCCTTAATGTCAAGGTATTTTTCCTTTTGGAAATTAAATTTGGTTGAGTACTAGAACATGATCTGTGCAATGCACGGGATGTAAAATCTGCTTGAAAATTTTTGTCTTTCAAAACAAAATATCATCACATTAAAGTTTGGCGGTGTGATAATTTGTTCTAGAAGTTTAAACGATGAAAAGATGAAATTGTTTACATTTGCATGTCAAAAAAATTCTCTTGATGTGAAGTTTAGTTTGATGATGAAGGCTTTGAGTGTGTGAACTACTACCTGTGAGTAAAAGAATAGTTGATTGCTCTTGGGATAACTCATAGATGGATGAAGAGCAGTGAGAGGAATCAAACTTGAGATCCAACTCTGATACCAACTTAATTGACTGTGGAGATAATTTGTTCTAAAAGTTCAAACTGTCAGAGAACAGCGTGTTTCTATTTTATCTCTTAGCTTCATTCTTTACGTTATCACATCTTATTAAGTTAAGCCAACTATTGGATTAGAGTAAATTGCAATTTGGAAAAGTTAGACAATTTTTCTAAAAAGTGCATGACCAAGTTCACATCATAATTGTCCAAATTTAGATTAGGATGATATCAAAATGTTGCAAAACCCGTGATTACCTGTGCAAACAAATGGTTTATAATAGATGTATGTGGATAATACTCATGCTTAAAAGAGAAGCTTACAGTTAATGTAACAATTTTCCAATTTTAATTTGAGATCATACCTTAAACTAAGGAAAAGGCTCGACTTTCCACAAAAAAATCAATAAGGAAGTTAGGCCAATTATGTGATTCAAGTTTCAAAATTCAGAAAAAACTACTGGGAAAAAAAAAAAAAAACCCAAAGAGAGGGATTGAATTTCCAAAAGTATAATGCTGAAAACATATGTAGTTTGTGAATTGTAAGAGTGAGAAAAAGTGAATTATCCTATCTTAAAATACATTAGACACAAGGATGTCTCAACCATGTAATGATGGGCAACTGCCCTGATCAACAGTAGGAAAAGAAAAACAATGAAGGAAAAAGTGGTATTAAGTATCCTCTACCAACTCTATAGCCTAGAGAGTTTTTTGTCCTTTTTTTTTTTTTTTTTTTTTTTTTTTTTTGGGGGGGGGGTGGGTGGTGGAGGGGAGAGAATATAAGAAAACCATGTAAAACCTTCAGCTTGGTCATGTCGAAGTTCCTGTAGATAGTTAGCTTGTCTTAATAAATATCGAATAATTGACTATAAAACGCACAAGTAGGAAAATCATCACTACTGACAATTAGTTATGGAATCTGTGTGAAATAATGCTATTAGTGCACCTTTTCAAGTCAGTAATTGTTGACATACCCTGTTGGTTGACTTTAACTCTGTTGAACAGCAAGCTTTCCGCATGGGATTCGCTGAACAGCCTCTTAGATTAATTGGATGTTCTAGCTATTCTGGTGCGCAGCTTACTAAGCACTGTAAGATTTCTTATTGCAGGAGGTCCACTACAATCAACATGGTTTGCTGCTTTTGGAGGGACAGGGCATTTATCGTTTAGGCGATAGCTGGTAAGACATTCACCCTGAAATTACTGCTGCGTGGTTAGAGATTTCTACTGAAGTCTTTTGAATAACCGAATAGTAGGATCTTTTTTCCTTGCTATCGTTCTCCTTACTCGTGAAACATAGTACTAATCTTAACCTGATTGATTCCTGATAGGTACCCAGTTCAAGCAGGCGATGTCATTTGGATGGCACCGTTTGTGCCTCAATGGTACGAATAGAAGGAGCAATTAATACTGTTCTTCTACCATCCGTGGATTAGTTAGTTGACTCTTATTGTACTTTGTGTGAGCTTTGTTTCTCAGAGAAATTAACTCCTTTGGTTTTTATATGACAGGTATGCTGCGCTTGGTAAAACCAGGAGTCGGTATCTTCTGTATAAAGATGTGAACAGAAATCCTCTCTAGGTGCATCATTATCGTGGCATTGAATTCTCGCGTGTGCGAGACTAGAGATGTGCTATTTATGAAGCAATGGATTAGTCCATCAGTATGCTATTCTTGTGGTGGTACAGCACTAATCAATTGTATGTTATGTATCTTTATGTGCAAATCAAGTTCTGTTGGCATGGTCCTTGCACGGTAGCAGTCAGCATATCAGAAGTCTTATGGATCCAATGGAAGTGGGTAAGTTGCAAAAATATTTCTTAATGTTATGTTGAATTAATTGTCAGATTATCAATGACTCTGAAGAATGGTCTTCTCAAGTGTAATGCAAGGCTAGTCAGACCGAGCAAGGCTACTGCCGAGTTTCACTACTGATGACATATCTCAACTGTGAAATGATCCCATAAGGGAAAACATATTCCCGTTGCTGGCTGACTAATGTAAACACAGGGCGTAGACGTAGACATTAAGGCACATCTGCCTGTGCTGACAATATTACCATGCTCAATCTTTCTCCAAGCAACTTACCAGGCTGCTAATGATTGTCTGGAAATAACCTAGTGGATCATAATATTTTAAATACTGCGCTTTCCACAAAATTCTGTTCTTACTGAATTACAAAAGCTAAAAACTAGAGTTTTTTACCAAGCATTCCCTGAATAGTGCTTCAGCCAAAATATGCATTGCTGAATGCATTCGGAAGTACTCAGGCACTGTGTGAAACTAAGAGCATGCGATCGAGTGTGATCTGCTACTTTTCGGGCGTGAACTTTCGGCTTGCGGGGGTGGTCCTCACCTGATTTTAAGGGAAAGATTCTTGCACAACTGAGGGTTCAGTGGTTTCATGAATCTTCTAATGAAGCAGCTGGGGGAATTTCTGAGTATCTTTTCAGTGAAAGTTGATTATCTCCATGACAACCAATGCTCAGCTTTCCCATTGCCAAAATCCTAGCATCCCACCGTCATTTTGTGGATTATCATAACTTATGGTTTAAAAACCTCCACGTGAAGCTTGAAACCCACCTTTAAAATTGAATCAAATGGAGACCCCACGATGAGAGAGAGAGAGAGAGAGAGTATCACTTCCCACCACTACCTCCACTGACTCTTTTCCTATCACCACTCTTTTTCCCGCAATTTCCCCCCCTCATTCTCTGGTCAGATGATGCCTCATGCCCCTCCATATCACGCACAACCTTGCCTAAATGGGAATATTATGTATCATAAACATTTTTCTTAGGTCTGCTTTTCTCTTGCAAAGTTTGCTTTCTTTTCATTCCTGGAGACACTAACTTTTTCTAAAGTGATCATTAGTGGCACATTGAAGATTTCCCTGGAAAAAATTTCTCTCCTCTGGAGGCTTTCTTCTTTAGTCATGACAAATTCCCTTCTTATTGGGGTTCCTCTTGATTAGCTCTACGACTAATGTTGAAACACATTAATGCTTGGGAAGCAATATTCTTGCAAACTTATTATTGTTTTTGCGTTAAAGACAAGCACCTGGTACTCTAATTGACCATATCTCATTCTGTACGGCTCTCACTTTTCCTAGAAAGAGTGTTTCTTCATTGGAAGTATTTCCTTTTGATCAGGTCATCCGTTTTTCCTAGAGAGAGTGTTTCTTCATTATCCTGTTGTTATTGCTCCCAGAATTAGTATTATCTTTGTCCTAAGATTTTGCCTCAAAGTTATAATGTTCTCATTTCAAAGGATTTTAATTACTATTTTTGACATGATAAATAGGGAAAAAAAATCCTAAATATGGATCAAACCTTTTGTTTTAGACATGAGAGTTGCACGTACATGCTTTGCTAGTTGGCTAACTTCTGTAATAACACAGCTTACTACTGATTAATTAGGTCTGACTTCATCTGCAGTGGATGGATTTGCATATTTTTAAACAAAGTGGTGTCGCATTCGCAAGCTCAGAAAGTTAGTGTAAAGGGCGCAAGATCTAATCGCCTTGTTTTTTGCCCTGCTCATTAGCAAGGTCTTTTTTGTTAAAAAGCTTCTGAAGCTAGCAGATGGTTGGTTCATCTGGAGTATGCAAAGCACAAACCAATGCTTTTCACGCTAGATGTAGCTTTCTTTGTCCTAACAGTGTCCTAATAACGCACGGATAGGTAATTTTTCGTGGGTGCTACAATACATGCAAGGTGTGAATCAGTAGATCTCGCCATCCATAGTGTCGCATGGCAAATCCAACCATAAGTCAAAGGCTATCTTTTCCTTGATGGCAGACCATCTTAGATAATATATATTTGTTCCATGGAAACTTCACCGCGTGGTTTTGGAAAAGCGCCTCGGTGGATGAGAGAGCATTTTTCGAAGTTCTCTTTTTGTCTCAAGTGTTTTCATGCCTTGAATTTGTCATGGAACTACTTGTGCTTATCACTTGTCTTCATATGGTCGCATTATATTAATGGTTTTCCTACTGTAACTACCCTTCATTTTTTTCATTCAACATTCATTGGTTTATTATCTTTTCTTTGTTTTAGTGGGTGCATTTGATCTCAATGAAGGAGTGGCGGATTCATTTTGCAAGAAAACAGAAGCTAAGATTATATATAGCACTCTAATTTTCTTCTGTTTTTGATGCCAAAGTCCATTAGCATTCTGAGAGTTCAGGAATTCAAAATGCATAAAGATTGGCATCTAAAATAGCTAAAGAGGAATTTCTTTCTAAGTGCTTGAATAAGCGGCTCCGTCAATTTAAAGTAAATAATCATGTAGCCCCTTCAAAGATGGAGAATTCCGAATGCAGTCACTATAAGATCCAAAAATAAAGGAAAATACAATTTGAATGCATCATCTTGTTAGTAATTAAGCCGGATTCATAAATGTCCTATATACATGCATCGTGACTGTTCATGTTTTTACGTATAGTTTAATGTTTTGTAAATTCTTAAGAATCTATCTCCTTAGAATACTAGACATATTTATGAGTCATTTAAGACTAAGAGTCATGTAACAAGCTTATATAAAGGCACGTCTTGTGGTTATTTATGATAAAGGGATATGAAAAGAAAAGAAAAGAGAAAGCCTATTTGTCTTATTCTCTTCCTTGAGTTGTGAGCATTTTCATCTCAAATTATCCTATTACATCTGTACATTTATATAGACAAACAATTTATTACTGACTAATTTCAAGCCATCATATTCATGGTGATTGCTATCACCACAAAAAACAAAGCCAAAAAGCCCGTTACATAGCATTTGGAATGTGAACATGGAGCACTTAACAATCTAACTTTCTGCTCCTTTCGCACCATAAAATTAGGCTTTTGCATATAATAACGGCATGAGCAATGAGGCTGGGATCGATGCTCCATAAGTGCTGCCATTCTCGTAATCACACAATGATCAAAAAATTGAGGCACATGCGATGAGTCACCCACATGATTAATCAGCAAATGCATAATCTGTTTGGTTTGATGCCTGTATGGCCCCTGAAACATGAGTCACTTTCCCTTGAAAGCCTAGTCTAACGGCTAAAAAGGGACCTGTTCAGGGCTAATGAATAGAAAATTCATGATTTTGAAAATCGATAAAGTAGTAAGAACAAGATTGGCTATCACAGTTCAAGATATGCATCATTTCTTGCAGGCTTTGAAGAAAGCTTCTAAGATGGATCATTGTTGGATCTTGCACTTAACATAAAAAGGTTTGGATGCTGCCAAATAATAAATTGTGTAAGTTCTTATATGTTGATACACTGTTGAATGCATTTCGAAAGCCTAATCTTGATGATTATCATGGATCAACTGAAGGGTTTCACTAATTTAACTCCATGCTCCATTTCTATCACACTAGCGAATCTTTACATCGAGCATAAACTATATTTCTATGTAATTATACTGATGCAAGGAGAAAGGAAAAACCATGATTTGGCTTAATATAAATAATTTAAGGCTTTTGTCCAAATATAGACTATGACCCACTCAATCCAAGGAATTTGTGTAATGCGGAATAAGTTTGTAAATAAAGATTAGCTGGCGTGAATTCCACCCCCGCTTCTCTCTCCACCCAAGAAAGAAAAGGAAAAGGGGCACTTTGTTCCATCAGAGATGACTTTGCTTGTATTCTTTACTTCACCATTTTAATCAGCAAAATCGTCTCTTCTGATAACAAAACAAAACACTTTTTAGTATGACCTCTAATGCAAAACAGATATTGTGGCAACAACTAGCAAGAGGGAGAGGTGAGGGATGAGGTCAATGAAAAGTTCAAATGACCCACTATAAAGAAAAGGGGCAAAAAAAAAAAAAAAATTGGCTCCCACTGCTTACTTCCAACTACACCTGTGAGTGCAAACTTAACCACCAATTGAATAGAGAAAGAAGGAAAGAAATTCCACTCTTGTTTTTATGTTCATGTGTATGCGATCTCGCTAAGGCGTGAGATATGATTAAAAACCCCAATCCAAATGGGGACAAACACACATAGCCCCATTGTCAATAGGATATTGAGTTGTCTTTGTTGGTTACCCTAGAAAAGCAATGCTGTATTTAACTCAAGTCCAGTGGGTTAATTAGTGTTTTTGGACTTTTTGAAGATCAGGATACGCATGGACCAACCGACATTTTTATTTGACCAATAGGCAAGAGGGAAGAAAAATCGCCAAAAATCAAGGCAAGTTGAAGAAGCACTTAAGTGTCGCTAAGTCGGCCAGTCCTTTCATTTTATGTGCTTTGTTTGGATAGGGATAAGAAAAGACATCCGACAAGGAGATGTTAACTTCCACGGTTTTATATTATTTTGAGGTCCTAATTCTTACACCTATTTATGCTCTCTCGAACCAGGTTTTTCCTGGGAATGATGTCACATATCACCAAAATATCCACTTAAATTATGTAAATGGATCACATGTATTGCTGAATCTTACTTTACCTCTAACCAGAAATATGAATGAATGTGGAGAAAAGCTATCTGTAGAGAATGCAATGAACCTTGTGAACAAATTATCTCTTAAATTTCCCCTTTACATTTTCTTTCCAAAATTGCTTCCAGAAAGACAACTGGAAGCTGTCATTAGAGATGAAAGCACATAATTATAGGTATAAAAAAAGTATGAGATTTGATTGGTTCTAAATTCCGTGCTCCGATGTTTATCTTGAATAATTAATATTCATTAGATGCCACGATTTCACTAGGAACCATCATGACATTCATTTGTTACACTCAATCAAGCATGACCGTCACAATCAAGAAAGCTCCTCGAGTGGTTATCATTGATAGCACACCCTCAGGCCTCCACTGTATGTCAAAAATAGAAACTAACAAAGTAAGGATTATTTATGCATGAATTGATGTGAAAAATATTATCATCGAACAACCCAATGCATATGAAATTCTTGATGAACAATAGGATGAAGTGATTATTTTCCCACTTTTGTGCATATATCATCCCAAAATCATGGTATTTATCCTGAAACGGTCTGTGGATGAATTAAACTGAAAGATGTTAAGAAAAGGAAAGAATAAGAGAATCCAAGAGATGTTGACAAATAATGTTCCCCAAACATTACAAATTATTAGAGCGTCCAATCATGTGATACGAAAGATATAAAGAAAGAATCATGGACCACTCAATCCGAACCCAATATACTCGAATGATGGATTCTCTATTACAAGTCATATGGGTGAGAAAAGGAGATTTTGGGAACCTATAATTAAGGGCTGACAAAGGAGGGTGGATGATGGTGTAATCATGATTCAAGGTTGATTGGAGAATTAATTAAGCATGCAAGGAACTATTAAGAAGCTTCCCTATAAGCTATAAGCTAGCTACCTAGCTTCTGCCCTCTTTGCCAATCGCTTAGGGTTTGAGATTTGGTTTGGTTTGATCTCAAGAAAAGAGTGGAGTTTGACTTTGTTTAGACACTTGGGGTTGAGGAAAAAGAGGGTTTCATCGGATGAAGTTCTATTGGTTGAGATGATGGTGTTCATTGCCCACTTGCTCCACTTGTCTAAATTTGTTATTTAATGGTTCATCTTCTATTCACTCAAGCTGAGATATCCACTTTTACAATACGATAGAGTAATTGAAGCCCTCGTCCTTAGGTTATGATTATTTCAATGTCTTCGTTCTCAGCCAGTTAAAAAGAAAAGAAATGTGTGAATTAGATTCGTCCATATCAAGGAGTGGTGACACTTTAGACTTGTAACCCGATCATTACACACAAGTTGCGATCAATCATGCTAATGAGGATACTTGTTTATAGCCAATTAGGAGTATCGAATCAAGTTAGATCACGTGTAATAATAATATAACTGATAACATGTGACGAGATATTAGACTCAATATGTGATTCATTTTATCGTTATTAATAGTGAAAACAAATCAGAAGTATACTAGAATTTTTAATTTTATATGATGCGTATAACATGTCTAATTAATGGTTTTTCTCTCAAAAGCTTCAGTCAATATAAACAATACTAAATCCAGCTTCACTGGTTACTCATGCTACTTGAAGTCGAGACTTAGTGGAATACTCAAATAACGGAGGACCTCGACTGAAAGCAAACCCTAAGGGGATAGTGGGAGAGTGAATTTTGCTTTATGCTTGCACATCCACAAATAAGGGGAAACTACTGGAGTATATACCCTAAGGAGCTATGAGTTTCGCTAGACAGAAAAAGGGTACATTCTAGTAGGAGATTGCAAGCCAAATCTTTATGACTTTGACACCTAGGAAGACGATCCATATTTAATTACATTTGAATTCTGAAAGCCGAAGAAATAATTACTCAAGAGCATCGCGGCAGCTTTCGATATGATTCTGGATAGAATTTTCTATGGACACACATTCCACTTTACCAATCTAGGAAACTAAAATAACAAGAGAATCGCAAACTTTTCATACCAGAGGTGAACTTTAGTAACCCACTGCCTTGAACTGTCGTAGGTTCAATGCATAGAAAACACAAGCTATAGTTCTATTATTATTATTATTATTTTCGTTTTTGTCATATGGTCAACAATTCCCCTTAATTAGGTTGGGCCATCTCACGCGATATAAAGATGCGCATGCTTTATTCATAATAGATTAATGAATCTTTTTACAATCAATTGAGCTCTACCATTCTTTAGTACGTGTCCACCTTCTATAAATTATGAATCAAGAACCCTCCAAGCATGGTTAAAGACCAGCAAAATTGTAAGCTCTCATCAATGGATGCCACAAGCAATGACCGTCGTACAGAAAATATTCCATTTATTTACAGAATAAAAGAAAGAATAACATATCTATATATATTATAATTAGCAAAATTGCTTGATCAGATCATGAGTAACCCCGGTCTCCTAGGGCAAAAGAATCTATTACTGTATTAAAGAAAAGATCACCACCGGCCTTACAGAATTGACATTATTCTTAGCATTACCATTTCTTAACTAGTTCTTTATACCACTAGAGTTTAGCAAAAAGCCTCAAGCTAGGTTTCTAGGAATAAAGGACACAAAAAGAAAAAGAAAAAAAAGAGTAGACCTTTTTAATAGGATATAGTTTTGAGATTTACTAGGAGCAATCTAAGGGGATCCTTAAATTATTGTGATTTCTTGAATACGTGTCTATACAAGATAGAACCCTCGCGGTCTCATATGAATAGTACAAGCTTGACCTATCATTTGAAAGCAAAATGATGTATAGGAAAAAAAAGAAAAAAGAGGGTATGAAGAACTTACTTTATCTTCTATTAAATTCATTAGATGTCTTGAGATTAGTGTGTGATCCTCGGACTTATTATCTAACCGAGTTGAGGAGATCCTTGGAGATCACACTAGAAATTCATTGTCCAAATCATTACTTCTGCTATCGACTCGGGAATCTTTCATGCTTCGTCTAACCTTTGCGAATGTAGCTAGTAGCTCTAACACTTTCATTTTGTATGGTTCCCTTGTCTAGCCAAAAGGAAGTTCTTCAACCTTCTAACCAGCAAATAGAGCTTTTTCCTTTTCCCTGTTTTATGTTCATTTCAAGTTCTAAAGATAGCCAAATTACACATGTTCTAGTCATTTATCATTCTGCAAAAAGTTTCCGGTGTTGTTGTATTAATCTTTTCTTGATCAGTATGTCCATCTAATCTATGTATTTAAATTAATTTTAGGAACACCAATATGGAATAATTAAGCTTTTTTATATAATTGATATAACAACTAATGGTTTCTAAGTAATGTGAAGGGAAGTGGAAGGAAATGGAATCTTGTGAGGATGCGGCTCAACTACAAGATTCCATTCAACCCTTGGAAATGGAGCTAAGCCTTTTTTTCTCCTCATTTGTTTCCATAGAACTACAAATCATATGCTCCTCTCAAATGATGTTTCGATATGATGGAACTGTCTGTTTTGTGATGAAATGAATATTTATGTACTACCATAAGGAATCGAGTCCAACTATTCTTGTGACCCAAGTTGCTTTAACAAAAGGTGTTAGATGCTTGCCACATCTTTTTAAACTTTCATATTAGGAAATTCCAAAGAGTAGGTCAAAGTTCCTCCCCTCTTCCTTGTTTTGTGATTTCTCTTACAGGTTTTTATTTCAAAATGGTTTCACCTTTTCCAACCTTTTCTTGCATGCTTCCACAGGAGAGATTTCTTTTAAGAGTCTCGGGGCTCTCAAAAGCCGAGGGCAAGAGGAAAGATAGAGCCAGGGGCATTTTGAACATCTCACTCATCCGTGGACTACTTACAATTTCGTTCTTCCATTAATTAAGCCAAGTGGGAAAAAAATATATACTATCCAAAGTTTCTTTGCTTAGATAAGTCGTTATACAAAATCGCTACATATGAGTCTTGTACATATAAACTATCAACAATAAAAATAGAAAAAGGGGTTGGAGAGACTATCATCCTTTCAATATTTTATTGGGACATGATACAATTTATTGTACGCTTTATAATATATGAAATTCCATGTAAATTTTCGCTCTTTTAACATAAGGATATGAAAGTTTTTTCACATTGCTCATTAATTTATATTTTTGCATCCATCGTCAGCCACATAGATATAAAATGACGAGGGAATTATACTTACTATTTGAGTTTACCACGTTGTCATGGTGTGTAAATGAAATTATAAGCCCTAAGAACATGACTTTTTATATCAAAAAGTGGTGAGAATATGTGTCAGATTATATGATATCCTCACTCCTATTGTCTTCCCAAAATGCATATTTAAGGACCTTCACCTCAAGCCCTCACGACAGCCAAAGAGCCAATCTCAATCAAAACACTCCCCCAACACCACACCACACACCCGCCGCCCGCGCGCGCCCCCACCCCCCCCCCCCCCCCCCCCCCCCAAAAAAAAAAAATGACCACCACCCAAACTTTACCCACCAAAAACACCTCGTCCTCCTTCGCTCACTACCTTCACTCTCTCTCACAAACACCTCACAGGCTAAGGAAGAGAATGCTAGCAACATGGACACCAGACCAGGAGCTCAACCATGTGAGGCTGCGTTCCGGTGCCGACATGAAGAGGAAGCTCCAATGGTATGACTTAATAGCTCTTGGAGTTGGAGGAATGCTTGGTGTCGGTGTGTTTGTCACTACCGGTCGGGTGGCTCACTCCATGGCCGGGCCTTCAGTTTTCATATCGTATATTATAGCTGGGGTATCAGCACTCCTTTCTTCCTTGTGCTACACTGAGTTCTCAGTCCAGATTCCGGTTGCTGGAGGCGCCTTCAGCTATCTGAGAGTGACCTTCGGTACATTATTTCCTATATGTCAAGATTTTTCATTGAATCTTTACGCTAATGAAAAGTTTAGTTTTCATAAACTGTGTACAGACGAAAATCGTGTTACAGTGTTTCGGAAATCAAGATTCTTCATTAGCAAAGCCAATGAAAACCTATAATGCTTATGCATACAATAGAAAATCCCGCATCTTTTCTCACTTCGATTTATCTTTTGGGATTTAAATCTTCCTAGGTGAGTTTGTGGGTTATTTTGCGGGGGCGAATATATTAATGGAGTATGTGTTGTCGAATGCTGCGGTTGCGAGAAACTTCACGGACTATCTGTGTCGCGCTTTGGGAGAAAATGATCTGACCTGTTGGAGGATCGAAGTGGAAGGACTAATGAAGGGATACAACATGCTTGATTTTCCAGCAGTTGCTCTTGTGCTTCTTCTCACCCTTTGTCTTTGCCGTAGGTTGGATCTCCCTCTCTCTCTCTCTCTCTCTTTCTCTCTCTCTCTCTTTCTCTCTCTCTCTCCCCCCCCCTTCCTTTCAATTTCAAGGATCTTGGTTTTTTTTCTATTAAAATCCATGCTAAGTACAGAAGATTATTATTAACTAGAGATTTCTTGATCTTCCGGCAACATTGACCAGTGTGAAAATGCGCTTTTCCTTGTTTCTAAAGACATTGGTGTGCGAGAACGCATTAAACTAATGCGCCAATTCATGGTTTTTCTTGTGGGAGTGGAGAGTGGCCACTTTCGTGGGATCTATGTGTGATAGATGGAACATATTTTGAAGTTGTCACCAAGTGTAAACATCTGATAGCGTTTATTCTTTTCTTTATTATTGTCATGTGGACAAAGCAGCTCCATTGCTCATTATGGGATGTATTTTTTTATTAACTATAATTGGACCCATTTAGCCATAGTGATTGATACACGTCTCTTTTGTTTGTACACGATTTAATTTGCAGCACCAAGGAGAGCTCAATATTGAACCTTATAATGACAGTCTTCCATGTATTCTTCTTTGGGTTCATCATAATTGCGGGGTTCTACAATGGGAATGGCAAGAACTTGGTGAGGCCAAAAGGATTAGCACCATTTGGGGTCAAAGGTGTGCTCAATGGAGCAGCCAGAGTGTATTTCAGCTATATTGGGTATGACTCAGTCTCAACCTTGGCTGAGGAGATCCAAAACCCTTCCAAGAGCCTCCCTATCGGGATTGTTGGTTCCATGGTCATTGTGTCTTTGCTCTATTGCCTCATGGCATTGTCCTTGTGCATCATGGTTCCATACAATGAGGTCAGTCTTCTACCGAGAGATCAATCAATCTAAAAGTTGGATGGTCTTTCGATTTTGTATATAGCTCTAGTGAAGGAAGGGATAAAGCTGTCTAGACACTTCTTGAAATTGGGTATTCTTTGCAAAGTAGCCCCTCTAGTCTATGTTCTGTTCACATCTTACGTAGCCCATCTGTCCGAATTCGACTAGGGTTTTTGGAGAAACCATTTTATGTGAAAATTTCAAGGATATAAAATCACTCAAATCACTGTCATTATTCTACGTTAGTTGGGTAGAGAAAACTTAAAAGGTGCAGGAACTAATAATGCAAAAACGATGATAAGTGCAAAAAATCATCATATAAAACTTTTACTCAGAGAAATTAGTTTTCATAAGATGAGGTTATATATACAAGCCTTGGAAATGAAATTTGTGAAACACGGCATATTGATCCTTAAATCTACATGCATATGCCTACCATGTCATTGGAACTTTCAATTAGACAACGATAGCACGACTTGCCGACACACAACTAGTTAGAACCAACAGTTACACTAACGAAAGTCTCGATTGGAAAGCAACTAGGAAAAGCATGGCAGATAACCAATGAGCCCTAGTTTGGAGAACCCCCATTTCATATAGTTAACCATCATATTGGACATTCCTTTTTCTCAATGTCGGTTGGCGATGATTGATTGACATTGATATGTGCAGATATCAGAGGATGCATCGTTTTCAGTTGCCTTTGAGAAGATAGGGTGGGGATGGGCGAGCAATCTAGTGGGGGCAGGCGCAAGCTTGGGGATTGTGGCGTCACTGGTGGTGGCTATGCTTGGTCAAGCTCGCTATCTTTGTGTCATCGGGAGGTCCCATCTGGTTCCTTCATGGCTGGCCAAGGTTCATCCTTCCACTGGCACACCATTGAACGCCACACTTTTCTTGGGTGAGTGAGCCTTTCCTTTCTGTTGCCTTTTACTTCAACAAAAGATGTCCCCTTCTTTATAAGTAGAGATAATCGTCTGGAAGTCTAATACATGTTTGAGTATATATCCAAAGAAGATATACGAAGTCCTCATGAATTAGATGAAATCTCGACGAATCCATGATTTACTTTTTCTTGAACAGCTGATTGTTTCATTCACGGGCTTTTTTTCCTCCTTTGGGTTGCTTTTGAATGGCTGGGCATGGGAGGCTCTTCATACGATTACCAAGAAAAAATCTTCTTGTCCTTCATTGATAGCAAATTGACTGGTTATTTCTGATATGCAAAAGAATGGTTTCAGATACTGCTAAACAATGCATGTGATGCATAAAGCTTCACGTCCTCTTCTATGTTATTGAGCACGCATTTCTCTGTCTTTCTTTTGTAATGATCGGCTTCCGTCCATTACTATGCGTATGGTAGGGAACATCTGTTGATCATTTTAGGAGCTTTCTTTTGAGTTTGTCTTGGCATTTTGCTAACCCTCTGTCCATGATGTCTTTCTCTCTGTCTACTTTGTCATTTTCTCACCATAAAGGAAAACCTACGTGAAAGGCATGAATGGGGAACCACCTGACAATGAGCAAATTGTGGTTTGGATTTTTTTTTTCTTGGCTAAAACAAAATTTATATGGTTTTCAGTTGTCGGAATATCACAAAATAGTAATATGATTTTTATTGCATAAAGAACTTTGCGCGTTCATTTGCTAAAAAGTTGCCAATTTAATTACTCTCTATGCTATTTATTAGTCTAATGACGAGGTATTCAAGTAGCTTATCTCTTTCCTATTTGTTCTCGTTAATACTGAAAATGAACTGCATATGAATCTCCTCTCTTTCATTCTTATGTAGGGATTTGCACAGCATTAATAGCACTATTCACCGATCTAGAGATAGTCTTCGAAATGATCTCCCTAGGAACTCTCATGGTGTTCTACCTGGTGGCCAACGCCCTCATCTACCGCCGCCACGTCATCACCAGCCGCCACCCACCGCTCCACACCATCCTCTTCCTCTTCCTCCTCTCCTCCGCCTCCCTCGGCTTCTCCGTCTCCTGGAAGCTTGAAAAGTGGTGGGGCTTGGCCCTGTTCAGCAGCCTTGCGGCCATCGCCACTGCGTCATTCCACCACATGGTCCCCTTCCGTGGGGGCGGGGACTTGCAGTGGTCGGTACCACTCATGCCGTGGCCGGCTTCAGCCTCGATCTTTCTGAACATTTTCCTAATGACGAGGCTGAAAGCAATCTCGTTCCGAAGGTTCGGGATATGGGCGTGTGTGATCAGCTTGTTCTATGTGTTGTATGGAGTCCACTCAACTTATGAAGCTGAAGAGACGGAGAAGGAGGCGGGATCGGATGGGATCGTCAACACAATAAGCTCGTCGTCTATACAACAAGTCGTTTTTGCTAAAAATAAGCTAGATGTTCAAGTGCTTTAACCCTAAATTGGGTTGGTCTTCTGTTCGACCGTGGTCCTTCTTGAGACCAACGTCTTACAGTTTTTGGGTTTTGTTGGTATTGCTCGTGGATCCTATGGAGTTCCCATTAAGGAAAGACGAATTCCCACTCAGCAAAATAGCCAAATATCGACAACAACATACGACAATTTGTCATTTGTCAAGAGGACGGGAAAGAAATGAGGGATTTGAGGTGGAAAGAGGCATGAGAGAGTTATTTCAAACCAAAGAATCTTTGAAAAAAGTGGACCTTGTAAAATGCCAACGTGATCGGTGGAGGGAAATGGATCAAACCACAATGGCCATAAGAAGTTCATGCACTTTTGTCAAGCTCAGCTTTTTTAAGATACTAACAACTTGAATGAGCATAACTCATCAATCATCACCAACTTTAGCTGGGTAAGTCACACAAATAAAAATCGTCAAATTCATACGATAGTCGATAAGTTTAAGGTGCTTTAAGCAAGTTAAATAAAAGTTGGTCAATAGAAAAATCTAAGTTAATTAATTAAAGGAACAAAAAAAGTATTGGTAAATAATTCAAATGAGAGTTGGTAATCTAAAATTAATTGGTATTTTAATTATAAAAACTTGGCAAGTCATTTAAATAAAAATCATTGAGTACATATAAAAGTCGATAAAATTTAATGTGTTGCTAAGAAAGGCAAATAAAAATTGGCGAAACATAAGAACATGAGATGAAAATTCATAAAAACTCTATAAAAATACCATTAAGTTCTTGACAATTTATCGAGCAGGTGACTGATTTTTATTTTTTATTTTTTATTTTTTTACCAATAATTTTGCAGTTACTAACTTTTTTTAGAAATTTACCAGCACGAAGTTTATTTATTTATTTATTTTAAAAAAGAATAGTAGAATCATTCCTATAGTTGCAATAGCAAAAGCATATTTAACCTCCTTTTTGAAGAGAACCTAGCTAGCATTGCTTTCTTGATATATTACTCATATGTATATCACATCATGAAAGCGTTCCACAATTGATTGTTTGTTTCGTTCAACTTCAATACGCACATCACAATTTCGAAGCACGTATAATCAAACACTCGGACACTCCACCAATCTTGCACCACAGCCATGAAGTGATTCCAATTCGCCCTTCAAAAGGGAAACCAACTTAGCAAGACTATGCTGAAGTTTACGCCATATGAGCCCGAGATTTCTATGAAATCAGTACTAGATGCAACTTCATTTCGACATCGTCACACGAAAGTAATTCTTTCAAAAGTCCTTTGTCCTTAGCTAGAGCATCCAGGAGTCAAAAATCTGCTGTACAGCTTTGGGGTTGAAAGTCTTACTGTGACTTTAAGCAGACCAAAGAGGACAGTGGAGGTTAGTCCTGTCCTTCTTCTTTCAACCAGATATCCACTTAGAGGCTGGTCCTGTTCAAACAGTGGTTAGCTTCAGATTCGATCCCCTCGGTTACGAGAAAGTGACGGGAAGGGGGTGTAACTAAGATGAACTTTCTAATGATTATTGCAAACTTAGTGGTGGGTCAGGCCTGCCCTACAATGCCGATCGAGCACCGATGGTTGACCCCCCACTCAAATGCCCTTTCCACTAAAGAAGAAGAAGAAAAAGAAAAAGGGAACCTCCTCCGCCCCTCAAGCCAAGTGCTCTCTGTACTGTCAGTCGAGGCTAATGCTTCGGTCAGCAGAAATTGTACTCATCGCCCCGTGGACTACACGAAAGGGTGAGGATGGTCGGAGTGTGGAGATGCTTCAATTTCTAGTGTGCTCCCGGATTTCAATTTGATTTTGCTTACCACATTTGGTAAAATAATAAAAAGTTAGATTTCCCCGTGTCATCTCCAACTTTGGTGGGACGGTGGTTGCGGGGAGCCAGTAGATTTCGAAGAGAGAAGGTGCCATTAGTCAAGCCTGTCGTTCGAGTACTGCGGTCGGTCGGTCGGCACGGGGGAAAGCAAAAGTTCTTCATTCTGACCAAATTGCAGTTGTTACCATCAATGAGCTCTAACATTGTAAGGAGAAGATTATCATCAATTTATTCTATACGCATTGCACGATGCGTACCTCAAGTAAAAGTCCGAGAGCACGAAACAGGAAAATGATAAAAAGAAAACCAACTTGTGGCTCTTTGAAGCAGTCTAGGCAGATGAAAATGGAGATGAATGCATGCTTCCGCGTCGTTTCTCAACCACCCCAAGAGGGCAGGTTCCTTAAGGTGGAGAGAGATCAAGGAGGAATTTTGAGAAACTGGGTATCTGTCGTCGTGAAGGATTTGAGAAGAAAAATTGAAAAAAGAGAGAGAGAAGGAAGAGAAGCAGAAAAATATTAAAAAGGGGATGATCCGCTGGGAGTAGCTGGATTTTCCGGGGGTTTGAACCCGACGTGAATCGAACACGCAACCTTCTGATCTGGAGTCAGACGCGCTACCATTGCGCCACGGATCCCACGGTGTCATTGGGGCCATGTGATATTTATTTATTAGAAGATAAATTCCTAAACGAAAGTTCTTCGATCGTGCTCGAAGAATTTCTTTCATTTCCGGCCGAAAGCCATACGGCTGATGATCCGGAACCCCTCGGAAGGAGACGATGACAGATTTCGAGTGTCTTTTTGGTAAGGTTTTTGTGATCGACCAGCACGATTGAATTCAATTTTTTCCAAACGACCTCGAACCCTTCTTGTCCTTGGTCTCGCTTATCGCCAGAACAAAAGGTTGCTCTGCAGCGTTGAAGACAAAGATGGAAATATGATTATTAGTTAAAATGTGCGAGAATTTCCAACGCAGGGGTTCTATGGTGTAGTGGTTAGCACTCTGGACTTTGAATCCAGCGACCTGGGTTCGACTCCCGGTAGGACCTTTTTCTTCATTTACACCTTCGTTTTTTCCTTTTTTGGGCTGCTTATCCCACTTTCCAATTCTAATAGTGCTCCTTCTTTTGGCAAAAACTCACCATTTGATTTAAGAAAATAGGGCATCCTGAAAAAATAAATTAAACAGTTTACTTTTCGATAAAAGTCAATATATCTCGAAAGTCAAAATACTCTAATGTATAATCTTGAAACACGTTTATTTTTTAATTTATTCATTCTAATAGTGCTCCTCTTCACAAATACTCGCCACTCGATTTATTTAATAGTGCATCCTAAAAAAGTAAATCAAACAACATCTCTTATTCGATAAAGGTGAATATATTTTAATTCGAGAGTCGAAATACTCTAGCGCACAATATTGAACTCAAACAGGAATCCTCTATTACTTGGAGAATCTTGGATCTTGGCTTGTCCCTCCTGAAAGGCTTGTCTGATCATGCTTTCATGGAAAATATAGACCTCAAATGGAGATATCGAACGCATCATGTTACCATCATTTTCAGGAGAATAGGAAAAGTAAATGGTATCCAGAACTTCTTTCTAGCCGAATCTATTCCGAAGAGCAAGAAACGCGAGGAAGAAAGGAAGGGAACTCACTTCCGCATTTGAAATGGTGGGGGACCCTCCGCCCGCAGCTCTGGAAGAGCTTGATGGCCTTGTTCACGGTGATGAGATTGGCCACGCGGGGGGTGAATATCGGGCACACGCACTGGTAGTGGCTCAGCCTCACGCGCTCGCAGCACCCCGGCGACGGGGGCTGCCCGAACACTATCGGTTTGCACGTGTTGACGGCAAGCCGCCTCTCCTCCTTGCACTGATTCGGGCTCAGCCGGGCGGCCCCGTGCACCGCCCTAACCTCGCTCAGTGCCACAAGGGCTAGACCCAGAACCATCACCAATGTCCACACACCCTCACTTCTTAGGCCTTTCATGTTCCTCACTTCTCTATTATGGGTACTTTGGTGTATGCTTCAAAGTCCCTTGCGTAGTGCAGAATTTATAGGAACGTGAACTGATGCAATTGCCACTACAAGTCAACTGATGCAGGGCAGACTGATATATTCTCTTCCTCATCCATCAGCTTGCTAGCTTTGACATTGCGCACCCAGCACATGCGAATGAATGATGAACGCGCTTTGTGTTATCCTGGGGAGTTCACGTCCCGACTCCCAAGTCGTCTGCTCTTGTCCTTGTACTCTTGACTGGGTAGACTTTGAAATTCGCCTAAAAAACTCTACTACCTCTGTCAACTATTGCTGCTCGAAAGGGCCTTTTTTTAATTGCCTATGGCTCAATTTTAGGCGACTCTTTCTTGGTTTTGGTTCGTTCTCCTTAATCATTTACAATGGGTACGGAAAAGCTGTAGATCTTTGTGGGCGTAGTGAGATAGTTGCCTACAGATATCCAGTATGCACATGTAAAGATTTGAACCAGCAAGTCAAGCCAATGACAAAACCACTTCAAATTTCAGCGCGAGTGCACTGATTAAAGTATGTATCAAGTTATAGAACATGATTTGTAACATAGCCAGCATTGTGAGTGTACAATCTGTACCAAACAATAGGCCTTCAAAGACCTTGGAGAAATTTATCCCAGTAGAACTGTTTTTTTTTTGGTAGATCTCTGTTATTATATTGCCGCTACAAAGTCGCCGCTATTATCGACTTCAGAATCCAAGTCAGCATCTTCATCGGGGTCTGAAGGACCAGCCACACCTTGACCAACTTTAGATCCCTCCCCAGGAGTCCTGGCCTCTTGAATAATCCGCATCACTTCTTCGACGCTCTGAAGAGGCTGGTCCCGTTCGGTCTCGTAGTTGGTTTTCTCGCCTTCAATGAGTTCTTTTGGCAAGTTCTTCAGAAACCACGGGTGCTTCTTTATCTCTGGGATAGTGATCCTCTTTTGAACGAAAAATGCAAAAGCATAAAAATGATGACTTTACTTTCATAACAGCATAGAAGGTTGTTGATACTCCACATAGATATTTCATTTCAGTCAAGTTTCATTTGTTCATGGACACTATATGAAAAGGTACTGTGTACTACCATCATGATTCAGAAATTTCTTGACTTCATTCACGTTGCCATAAGTATGAATATCACTTCAGCATTTTATAGAGAGAGAAATCCCAATTTATAAGGGCGAGACTATGATTCAAATGGCAGGTGAAATGCTATGAAGATTATAGTGCCAAATCATAGAGAAAATGGTAATAGAGAGGCACAAAATTACCTTAGCAGGATTTGCGACAAATATACGAGAAAGGAGATGCCTGCAATCTGCAGACACGCGAATGTAGTCTGGTATTGAGTATTGAACACTCATAATCCTCTGTCACAAACAAGAACCCAAGTTCTCATCCCATAGACCATATGATGCACAAAAGGAAGAATCTATGCATGCGGAAAGGGGGATGGAACCAAAAAAAAAAACATTTTTCTCATGTTCACTTTCCCGCCTTTTTTTTTATTTTTTTATCCTCGTTACACAGTCAAACTTACCCCAATGGTCTTGCGGAAATCTCTAGGATCGTGAGGGTCCTCAAACGGGTATCCTCCAACTAACATCACATACAGTGTTACACCACATGACCACACATCTGCAATCTGCAAGCCAAGAATGAAGATTACTCATTGCAAATTCGTCCAACAAGCACGTGCAATGTGAAGGAAATCTACTTCCATGAATAAGCTAGGACCAGTGGCAGAGTAAGAGCAGAACTTCCAGCATTAGCTTTGGAGCTACAAGGAAGAGTCAACGATTGTGTTGGGAGCACTGTAAATGAGCTATTGTAGAGACATGAATACCTTTCCATCATACTCCTTCCGAGACAGCACCTCTGGAGCAATATAGGCTGGTGTTCCAACTGTTGACTTTGGTTGTGAATGCAACAAAGCTGACTGCAATTACAAAATCAAGCTGAATGAACATTTGAAGCCCAACTTGACAACAGATGCTAATAAGATGAGAACTATAATCGACTGATGAATTCTCAAGCCTAAACCTCGGGCCCACTGGAATATCACTGACCTTGGAGTAACCAAAGTCGCATATTTTAAGACGCGGAGTTGGACTTCCATCCAAAAGAGTATTTTCCAGCTTCAGATCTCTGTGACAAATTTGCTGAAACAAGAAAGAAGGATGATTTGACGAGGAAATCTGTTGCCAATTAAGATGTGAAACTTATCAATTTAAAACCTCACCATGGAGTGGCAGTAGCTGACTCCTGATATAAGCTGCTGAACGAAAAACCTAGCCTGTTGCAAAGGGATGCCGATTTAGGAAATGAAATAAGAATAACCCAAAAGTGTAGCCCATTCCAACGACGATGTGATGCAAGGAGATGAATGTCGAATTAATTCTGTAGAAAGCACAAAACACGAACCTCGTCTTCACTAAATCGACCAGCACTGCATATTTTCTCAAAAAGCTCACCTCCAGCTGCATATTCCATGACTATTGCAAGGTGTGTCGGGGTCAACAGAACCTGCAGTGCGGCCACAAGAGTGAGGAGGTGTACCTGCTTTAGACAGCTCAACAGGGGCAGCACAAAATTCACTACGTCACATTGAATTTCTTATCCTATGGAAGGTGGTAATGTTTCCCCAACCACACAATGTGATGAGTTTTGCAATTCCAAAGACCTCATAACACCTTAGGTTGGGATTCCATGGGACTAAGGTTTTACAATGCACAATGCAGTTTGCATCTATTGTGCTATTCACATTCCACTAAAACTATAGCAGGTTTATGTTAAAGTTGAGTTGATTGCTCAGTATGCCAGACGTGCAAAGACAACTAGTATTTAGAGACTTCAATAAAGCTAATCCATGACCACATAACAGGCATGATATACGACTACCTAAATTTTTTCCATTCAACTATTTGAAACAGATAACTGAAATAGATTTACAAACTATAGATTCAGTGGAGACTAGCATGACATGCTTTTACATTTCAAGTTCCACAAAATCTTCATCTAATCTGTCCATCATATGGTGAAAGACGTGAAACTAGTCCCATTACCTCCTTGAACCTAACAATATTTGGGTGCCTCAGTGATCTGTGGTTAATAATTTCCCTCTGAACATTCTCGTCAATCTGAAACAAGATTGCACAGCATCAGAATGAGGCAAAACACATGCACAACGACGAAAATGACAAAAGTAACTATCCCAAGACAATGACAAGGCTAAAACTATATCAAAGCACAAAGCTATATGACACTAAAAGGAAACTTGAGGACGGATGGATTCCAAATGCAGTTCCTTTTACGTGGAAAAAGTGGCCAAAAATCCCTGAAAAAATTCCAAAACAATTTCAAGATACACATTCACAGCTCAGAAGCTAGCTTTCCTGCCTTTCATCCAATAGATAGAACGTAATATCCTTCCTATATAAAATTCTAAAGCATCAAATCCTTCAAGAGACATTACTAGCTAAAGATATTAAAAGAGCTAACCACAATGACACCACTAGGATGTGTAAAAACAACAGATACAGTGACTTGCAATACTGAAGCAATTCGGAGGCTACACAACACATAAACAAATAAAGCTTCTGTTGTGGTTTTAATCATAGCGACCGAAAGTTCTGTTGATGTTTGGCCATCATCTCCAAAAATCAGCATAGGGATGGACAACCATGGTCTGAGAAAAACGAGGCGCTTCTAAAATTCACACATTCACACTTTAGCTGATATCCTGACCTTCTACCACAGTACAGATCAGTCAAACATATTGATACTGCTGTTCTCAGTGCATCTTAAGTCCTGAGCAAACTGGGATGAAAGAAAAACTGACCCAAAAAAAACAAAGGCAAACAATTACCTTTTTTCCTCTTTCGATGTATTTGACAGCAACAAGCTCCTTAGTCTTCTTATCTCTCACCAACCTGGCGACCCCGAAATTCCCAGAACCCAACTCCTTCAATGGTTCGTACCTCTCCTCCATTATCAAAAACCAAACCCAAACATCAAACGAAGCCTCAAAGCGCAAACCAAGAAGCACAAACTCCCTCAGGAACACCCAAATTCTCACCCCTCCAGCAGGAGAAAACAGAGCATTCAGCACCCAATTGAACTGAACCCGCGATACTTCCAACGGAGATCAAAATGCGCTGCCAACTGTCTCGACAGGGGTGGGTTTTTAACACATCACAGTCGCATTCAGTTCGAGGGAGAATTGAGATGGGACCGGATACACGTACGCGAACTAAAGGGTCGGTCCAAAAACGGAGGCCTTTCTGTAAAAGAGACTGACACCGACCGGACAGGAATCTTAGCCCGGATTTCCTTTCCACTTTCTGACACGCGTGAGCCTTCCGTGGACGTTTCAGCAGACGGGTCCGCTGTATTGTCTGAATTGGGCAAAGTTAAGCAAAGCTTCCGATGGAAAACCGCGGACTAGGGGGGCAGTGCGCGCGCGCGGGTCCCGTGGCAAGAATGACCAGTAGCTTTAGTTGGTTAAAGACAGCTACCGTTGTTAATGTCGCGATGGGGGGAATGTCAGCGAATGGTTTGGTGACATGAATACCTTCTTTCCCTCCCCTACGTTTAATCACAACAGTCGCCATGACTTTGGTTTTCCTCATCTCCGTGTAGGGATGAACATGAATCCAATATAGTGTCGGAACCTGAGAACCAAATCGGTGACAACTGATTCTAAATTATGGGATATGTAGGGAAAGTTTCAAGTGAAATCGAGAATTGAACTTGAAACAAATTTTTGTGTTTTTCTTATCTTATGTTTTTAAGCGTTTATGCAGCATTTTATAACATCCAATAATTAGTCTATAATCTGAAATCGCTAGTGATTAAGACTTTTATTTATTAATAATTCATAATTTTTATATATCTAAATATGAGTTGAGATCGATGATGCCAGTAATTCATTGCATTCAATTAAAAGTACGAATGAAAGCTCCATAGACTTTGAGACCGACTTTTAAAATATATAACGAGATGGATTTCAAATTTCAAAAATTATAATATTTGTTCCACCGGGTAAGTTGTAGGTGGAATCATGTATCTAGAGAGCTATCTAATCACAAAACGTCCCTCCATCCAGATTGCTAGACTTTTCTCAAGAGGGACGCGTGCAATATTCCAAACGGATGGCCTTATTACGATGGTACGATTTTCCCTAACTTGTCGCCATTCGTGTGCTGCGTACCCATTTTTTGACCGGTCACATAAGATGCGTCCCTTTACTGGTTCTTGGCCAAATACGGCCTGACGACGCGGACTCCGCATTAAGCAAAGCAAAATTGCCTGGGCAACAAGCTCTATCTTGATCCCGACGACTCTTGACCGATTGAGAAAGTAATTAGATCAGCTTTAACGACCACTGGGTCCTACCTGCACTTGATTTTTAATCCAGGAATCGCCGAAAGGGAATGAACAGGCCATGAGAGCGAACGCTGGGAAGATTTGTTAATTCAATGAGAAAATGTTTCTAAGGAGACAAGTAATTATTCCATTTTTTAGGTCGGTTGATGCGGAGGATGAAGGTGGTTCGAGTTTTGTCATTTCTTTTATTAGGTTTAAATTGGAGTTCGATCGAGCATCGTCGTCATGATCTGATGAAATAGCAAAGGTTTGGGGATAAGCTTGGAGTCTTGATGCAGCACGCAAGAGAGAAATGATGCTGATGATGACAGGCTTAATTCACCCGAGACATGCATGAATTGAACTCGAAAATATCGTATAAATTATATATGCACGGCACGAATACGACCGTATTTTGGTCAAACATACCCTCGCAAAGCATGGGCCACGTAACTATTTATAAGTTATGGCCTTGTCACCGAAATGGTAAGTTCTGTCTTGAGTCAATTTTATCAATTTGGCAATGCTCTCGTAGAAGGAGTTTTGGAAATTTCGAATTTGTTGAGACCCTCTTTCCAAAGTGAGAAAATTGCGGCAAGGAAACGGAAGAAACGACAAATAAAAAGAAAAAAAATATATATCAAGTTGGATATGGTAGGTAAAGATGTTAATTTAAGAAAAAAATCTGATTAGTAGAGACAATCAATGGTCGGTGGACGCAGCAGAAGATGAAAAGTCATTTGTTATTTAAATTTCATTTTGGTCCAATGTCATATTGATGTGATCGATAGTTTGGATGCGATAGAGTTCGACGCATGTGGTATCTAATTGCACTGCTATGGACCAAAAATATGAAACAAAGCAACGTGAACTTCCACACGTTTTCTTTATTTTTTTTTTAATTTATTTGCGGATGTTAAGGAAATTGTTTCTTTTTATATTCAATTAGTGCATAAAAAGGGATAAAGTATATAAAAAAAATCTTAAACATATTATATCAATATCAATTCAATCCTAAACTTTTCAACTAAATCAATTTAGTTCTAAATCTTTTCACATTTTGATCAATTGAGTCAATCCGGCCAATTTATGTTAGAAATTATTAACATGGACACCGGTCATTCTACATAGTAGGATTAACGCCGACGTTAACATTTTTATATTATATTATATTATATTAGTTTTTCAATTTTTTTTGAATTTTTGTATTTTTTTTTCCTCTTCCTTTTTCTTTTTCTTATTTTCCTTATCTTTTCTTTCTTTTCTTTTTTTTGTTTCCTCCTTATTTTCCTCCGCCAGCCTCCATGATGGTTGACAGAGGTCGCCAGCGACCAACGAGGGTAAGGACCAAGACACTATCACTGGCCATCAACGAGACCGGCCCTCTTCGGCCTAGATGAGGCCTCTTGGGTGAGGAGACATTGCGACAAGGTTAGTCTCGCCCGGATGGTGAAAGGCCTCATCTAGGCAAGGTCAACCCTCACCGGCCTCTAGTGTTGGCGTGATGGGGGAATGTTGTTAATGACATCTACAGTTGTTAATGGCGCGATGGGGGAATGTTATTAATGACATCTACAGTTGTTAATGGCGCGATGGGGGTATGTTGGCGAATCATTTGCTGCCATGAATACCTTCTTTCCCTCCCCTAAGTTTGATTACGATAGTCGCAATGACTCTAATTTTCCTCACCACTATTAAAGGATAAGCATGGTTCTAGCATAGTACCGTAACTTGTGAACCAAACCAATGAGAATGAGTCCAGCTCTAGATTTTAAAATATGCATGGTAGGTTTCAGATTCCAAAACCAACGAATAGGTTCTAGAATCAAGAACTGAAGCCTAAAATAAGTATGTGTTTTTCTTGTTCAATATTTTCAAGTAATCATGCTGTATTTTATATCAGTCAATGACGAGTGTGTAATATGAAATAACTAGTTTGATTTTCCATTTTTAACTATATTCATGAATTAGACTTTTATTTTTTGTGTAAATATGAGTTATAATTAATGAATTGTAACAAATGGTAACCATTAAAGGTGATGATAAATCATTGCAATCGTTCAATTAATAGTACAAATAGAAGTTGGGTAGAACTTGGGACCAACCCTAAAACCTTGAGGTAGATTTCAAATTTCAAAAATTGGAAAATTTGCTCCAATCAATAAGTTCGGTCTAAGTTCCATTTGAAACCTAAAACCGCTCACCCCTGCCTTTTTGTACAATAAAATATGTTTAGTTGATTTTTGTAAACATATATAGAGAGCTATCTAATCCAAAAACATCCCTCGATTTGGATTCCTAAACTTTTCTAGAGAGACCCGTGCTAGATTTTGAACGAATGGCCTTATTACAAAGGCAAGATCTTCCCTAACTTGTCGCCCTTCATGTGCGACATACCCGTTTTTTTTTTACCCGTCACGTAAAGGTACGTCCCTTTACTGGGTCTTGGCTAAATACGGCCCGACGACGTGGACTCCGCATTAAGCAACCAAAATTGCCCAGGCAACAAGTTCTTATCTTGATTCGGACGGCTCTTGACCGATTGAGAAAGTGATTAGATCAGCTTTAACAACCACTCGGTCCTACCCACTTGATTTTCAATCCAAGAATCGCCGAAAGGGAATGAATGGGAACATGAGAACGAACGCTGGGAACATTTGTTAATTCGACGAGAAATGTTTCTAAGGAGACAATTAATTATTCTATCTCTTAGGTCGGTGGATGCAGGGGATGAATGTGATTCGAGTTTTGTCGTTTCTTTTATTAGATTTAAATTGGAGTTCCATCAAGTATCGTCGTCATGATCTGATGAAATAGCAAAGATTTGGGGATAGGGTTGGAGTCTTGATGCAGCACGCAAGAGAGGAATGATGCTGATAATGACAGGCTTAATTCTCCCGATACATGCATAAGTTGAATGCGAAAATATCATACATAGGCACGGCACGGATACTACCGTATTTTGGCCAAAGATGCCCTCGCAAAGCATGGGCCACGTAACTATTTATAATTTATGCCCTTGTCAACAAAATGATTAGCTCTATTCCGACTTGATTTTCTCAATTTGACAATATTTTTCAAAAGAGTTTCGTGAAATTTCGAATTTGTTGAGACCCCCTTTATAAAGTGAGAAAACCGTGGCAAGGAAATGAAAGGAAAGTCAAATAAAAAGATAAAACAGATGAGTAATCAAGTTGGAAATGGTAGGTAGAGATGCTAATATAAGAAGAATTCCAATTAGTGGAGACAAATGATGGTCGGTGGACGCAGCGGAAGATTATAAGTCATTTTGATATTAAACCTTATTTTGGTCGAGCAATGTCGTATTGATGTCATCAATAGTTTGGATGCGATGGTGTTCGATTCATAAGGTACCAAAACATGAAACAAGGCAACATGAACTTCCACACATTTTCTTTATTTTATTTTTTGGCGAATGTTAAGGAAATTATTATTATTTTTATATTCAATCGGCGCAAAATAAAAACACGAGTAACAAGCGTAGCGTAATTGAAACGGCGCTATGTTATATATGAGCATCGCTTCATGCAGGAATGAAAGCCAAGACAGGAAATTACGTGTAGATAGGTTAGGCTTTCAATACTCTTAATAATTCATGTTAAGGATTAGGGCAGCTAGATAGTGATATGACCACCGTGCAATTTGGGAAAGCTTTAACAAAGAGAATGTCTGAATCAATTATCTTTATCTCCAACGGAACAAGTTCACACCAGGACCACAAGGTGGAGAAAACCTACACGTATCCTTTTGTGTCGCAAGTGAATTTAGGGGAAAAGTATCAAAAAAATTCTAAATATCTTGTGCCGGTTCCAATTCAGCAAGATTTTTCAAGTCGCGATCAATGCAAAATGAAAATTATTAACGTGGACGCTAACCATTATACGTGGCATGGTCAGTGCTAATTTAAGCACGGTCCATGCCACATAAGATAGCCGGCGCTCACCTAAGTATTTTCGGCATAAATTGACTGAATTGGCTCAATTAGTAGCACATGTGAAAATGCTTAAACTTAAATTCGCACTAATGCAATTGGTTTAAGACATTTTTGGAACTTTTCTCTAGCTTTGGGCAATAAGTTAAGACTTAATCTCAACTATTGAATGAGAACGATGAAAGTTTGCAAAGTGTGCTTTCAATGAGTCGTGGAATTATATTACATGAATGGCACGTTGCTTAGGGACTATGACATGCGGGTCATATTAATCAACTATGGTAAATATCTTTCAACGAAAAAAAATATAGTAAATATCTTTTATTCGAAATTTGGTATATATGATTTGTCTGATAAATCCACACTTTCAAATCAACAATGTCTCTTAATATAAGGACCAGTGTCGAATTTTGAATAAGAAACTTTAGCATATGGTGGAATGATTTTTCAAAGTCAAGACCGTCTTATGTATTTGGAATTTAGTTATGAGGAACCTCGCTACGGTGGATTTGACAGCCATGCCCATAATTCTTGCACCAACTTTAAATTTAAGTTCAAATTTATTTATTTATTTTCAATTTTTTTTTCTCAGATACGTGAGTGCTTCTTTTGCAGCGTATACATAAAAAAAGGATGAATTAAAAATACCGTCGAACATCTGTGCATTATACCGCTCTGCAGCCTACACTTTTAAAAAATTAAAAACAATAGTCACTAATTTGCACTTTGAATTTAATTATTCCAATTCCAGTTAGACATGACATCAATCAGTTATTAAATTTTATTTGTCAAATTGTTAGTTAATAAAATCATTTAAGTTGCGTACTAAGAGAGAGCCCCAAGCCCAACATATTTAGTGGGATCCTTGTGAACTTAAAAGTTTTAATCAATGAATAAATTATTACCCAACTATGATATATTAATTACTCTTTAATGTAGGGCTTTTCTATCACAATTCATATATACATCCAAATAATCTCTCTCTCACGTCACATCCATGTGTCATATCTACTTCCCTTAATTCAGATATCATTTTGCATCAACATGTCTCAATTTGAATCTCACTTTGTTGCCTTTTGAGAACCGCAACAACAACAATAATGTGCACTTTCATCCCTCGTTTTTTTCTTCAGAATGAATCATGAAGATTGCCATCCGGACCACATCACTATACCACTCACTCTCATATCAATCTTGTAATTTTGTCTTTTAGTATACAAGTAGGCACTTTTCCGAAAGGCCATCCTTTTTTACTTTCATCTGAGCGTGCTAAACATTGGAACTCTAGTGTTAAATGTTTATCACGTCTCCAATTTCACACACACATATATTCCTAAAACACTCCATCTACGTTTGGTGTCTAATTTTGCTCATTCATGCTCTCTTCATCATTCTAAAAACATGTCTGCATTCGCTCCTTATTTAATCCTCTTATCCTTGCGATCACTCGCCGCCCTCGTCCGATCGTTATAGCGCATAGTCACCCTACCAATCTTCGGTGCAGTGAAGTAGCTTTGTCTTTTATGCTATATACATGGCTATTCATCGTAAAAGATAAGCCCATTGTAAGACTCAAAACCGTTGCCGGATAAAATGCATGCAGGCCTTCGTGTCTCCTGAAAAAGGTGCACGTTCGCCATTCGTCTATGAAATCTGGTGACAGTCACACCATGCACGATTACATTAGATTAACGTTGCATGTCGAGTTACACATAGAAACCACACATATTGACTTATTATTCATGAAATGAAAAAAGAGTTTTGCAGCCAAGACATGGATAAAAAAGAGTACCCAGGTTTTCGCTTTTTATTCCTAAATGATAGAACGCATGCTCGCCATTCGTCCGTCGAATTCTTCCACGTTTGCATCATGCAGAGGTGCTATAGTGCCTGCCCGGATATCAGATTGAAACAAGCTTTTATCATTTTGCTCTACGCGCGATGTCTGTTGTGGCTGAGATCATCTAAAGAGACTCACGTTATAAGAAATAAAGGACAAAATTCATCGAAATCCTAAACTATACCTACTATGACACATTTATCTTAGATCATTTTTTTGTGACACCAAAAAATTTAAATTTGTTACTACGTGACATATTTACCCTTCGTCAAGGTTCTATCAATGAGGACAATTGTAAAACTGCCTACATTGATATCAGAAACCAAACACTATAAACATGGCACTGACTTAATTCAAGTGAAATTGACATTATTTTGGCTGAAAAATTATCTAATAAAACATTGATAGAGGGTAAATATATCGCATAGGTACAAATTTGAGGTTTTTATGTCACTATAAAAGATTTATGGTAAATGTGTCACTGTGGTATAGTTTATGATTTTTGATGTTATAAAATAAAAAACAAAAAACATATCACGATGGTATAGTTTGCGACTTTTTTTTTTGTGGCTTTTTCCATTTGACAAAGGCATGCCCATCCAATTTTTAAATGCCGAATCTTAAATATTGTGACATACCCTATTTGTAGGTCCAATTCAATCGATAGAACTTACTTTTGGAAAGGAAATATACAGTCTTAATCAAAGAGATAAAGCTCCTTTACATGGTTAAAACCAACGAGGCAAGGAGATTAGGGGAGTTCCGCTAATCAGGATTGTTCGTTGGATAATATTATCGAGCAATGTCGGGTATACTCATACGGATATGTAGAGTATACAAATTAAATGATGTGACAGGCTATAAGTGGTCAATTAAATCATTGGACCATATTTGACGGTCAACAACAGTCTGATCACATCATTTCGTATATAAAAAAGATGTCCATCAAACTTTCCCCAATTTATAAATAGAAGTGGCCTTGTCCATACGGGGGCACCGAATGTGAAGACTATCACCATGCCACTGAAAATGAGTCTTCTGCAACTGTTATTCATAGTTTGCAGTACTTCTTTGTGTGAGATGTCAAATGTTGCAGGAGATGATGATGATGATCCAGAGCTGGAAAGACTAATCAGAGCCATGAACAAGAGACCGAACCGGACATTTATGGTAACAAGGATATTCAAATCCATCCACAATCTTCTCATTATTCGAACTTTCAAGGGATTTTGTTATTATTGCAACTTATTTATGAAATTTCAAATAGACTTATCTTTGACGAGCAATTGCTATTTGATGTGTATCTACACAGACTAAAGAAGGAGATACCATTGATTGTGTTGATATCGACAAGCAGCCGTCATTGGATCATCCTCTATTGAAAAATCACAAAATTCAAGTAAATATTCACATGATTTTGCCTCAATTATCTTTTGTATCCTTCAATCGATTCTTATGCTTTACAGGAGAATCCAAATTTATGTTCCACTAGAATTCATACGAATACTTCTTCAAATGTGAAATCTGTACAATTTGGTTTGAGGAAACCTTGCCCAATTGGAACAGTACCCATTATTTGAGTAACAAAAGAAGATTTGCGAAGCGCGAGTTCTATGCCCAAGATTTCATCTGTACAAGCTGAGAGTCCATACAACGGTCTTACAAGTCAACATGTACTCTCCCAGTCTCTCTCTCGTGGCAAGATTATGAAAAAGAAGCAACAAAAATTACAAAAATTATCTATGTCAATGTCAGCCTGACTAGACATCCACCTAAGTTTAGAATTAAATTAACCACCCTATATTTAATTTATAAATTTTTTAATAATTATTTCCAGGCTCATAATTAAGCCTAATTTGGCAAAGCAAGCTCGCCCTCTATAGTAGAAATTTATGTGTGTGTTGGGGGGCGGGGGCAGAGGTGTGCGACTTTGTTTATCCAAGACATATATTATTATTTTTTATGGTGAAGAAAGTCCATCTATAGACAAACATTATATCAATAAATTATTTCACTAATCTCATAGGCCTAGAAGACATGGACGGCAGACCTAAGCTTGGGTCGGCGGACCTAACCCATGTGTGTGCATAATTCAAGTACAAAAAAAGATACTTATTCAAACTAAATTGTCTTTTCGAGACTCATGAGCAATCTAGCCAATTATCAGTGTATCACCTATATTTATAGGCTGCTATGTAAGATTTTCAAGCTTCACTAGTGTCAACATCAAAAACCAAAAATAATCTCAAGTGAACATTGGATTGACCATAGCCTTCTGCCCCTCTAATAATAAAAAAAAATCTCTCTTTATTGCAGCTCGTTTTTTTATTAGTTGATAATATAGCAAATATTAAATACGGAGGTGTCGAGAGATTGTCCGTCTTCAATGTTACCATTGCCGGTGACCAATGCAATACCCATCATATGATGATTGAAACCAGCCCACCGGACTATGTTAGCGCCATTGCAGCCGGTTGGACGGTAAGTGAAATTGTGTTTATAAATAAATTATGTTTTCTTCTTTTTCCTTATATGAAATTGTACAAACAATTTAACATGCGGACTTTTATTGCTAGGTTTGTCCCCTATTATACAGCGACATTGTGGCAAGATTATTCACATACTGAACGGTCAGTTTTTTGAAATAATTAATTAGCTCTTTACTTCACACTTAGAATTCTAAGTTGGGCTATTGTTGACTAGAGGATAGCTTCTTGTAGGGCAATGGTCGTGATGGATGCTACAACCAACTATGTTGGAGCTTTATCCAGGTAGATAGACAAGTAACTACTAATTATCCAATGTCCCGGACTTCCGTTTATGGCGGACCGATATACGAGCTGCCAATCCAAATTCAACAGATTTTTTCGATTCGCAGCTTTCGGTTTTGAGAAAATATTTATTTAAATAATGATTTCAATGTGCAAAAATGATAAAATTTATTCCACATCTAACCGACAAGTCCAAAATGCATGTATATCGATAAATTGCAAAGGTCAATTGGACTTTTTCGTAACAAGCTTTGCTTCTGACCAGGACCAAGTTCGAGCCTCGAGGGAACTGGTGGTTAAGTGCGTCCGGTCCGCCAATGATCAGTGTGGGCTACCGGCCCAAGGAATTGTTCTTGAATTTACGAAACGGCTCGCTACATGTGGCTTGGGGAGGGGACGGCTTCGCCGGAAGCAACGGTGTTTGTCCTCCGGTGGGGAGCGGGTACAAGCCCAACGGCGGCTACAGCGATTTCACGCACTCGACGTACTTCGGACGGCTCAATTGGGTCCGAGCAGACGGGTCTGTCCTGCCTCCTTCGAGGAAATCTAATGTGTACGCTCTAAGGAATCATCAATGTTTGGGGGGGAATCATGGCTATACGATAAGTTTTGGAGGGCCGGGAAGTAATTGTAGGGCATAAAAGAGCAAGTATGCTAATGATGTAAACAGTTTATCTCCACGTAGCAATGAGCCCATTTGAGGGCTAATTGGGCTCTACTATGTTAATCCTATAGGCTACGTTTGGTCGTCCGGATTTCTAATCGGAATAGGACTGGATATGATAAGATATGTAATCTTGGGATTTTTTTTATATCTCATCCATTGTTTGGTGAATCGCAGTATTTAAGTCGGATATGTTCACATCATGTACATTTTTTTTTTTTTTTAATATAAACGGCATATCATTATAAATGAACCTAAATGTTCGTAAATGGAGATGGTGAAAATCTCTCATAACACTATTCCTTAATTTATTTTTATTTTTATTTATTTTATTTTTCCTCTTTTTATATTATTTTCATTATTATTTTTCCCCTTTCATCATTCTTTAATAAAATTTTATCAAATAGTAAACTGTACTAACATACCTAAAATACAAAAATACCTAAAATATATAATAAATATAAATATTTAATTTATAGATTGAATGTTTATTATAAGATAGAATTAAAGTTGAATATATAAATTAAAATAAGATTAATTAAAAATAAATTTTTATGTTTTTATTTTTAATTTCTTAAACTAGAATTCAAATATCATTTATATTGAAATATAATTTCAATTTTTTAATTAAATAAGTTTGTTATTCAAGAAAAATAACTTTCTTATTATGGACATTAGAAATCCTATCCAACTTTATCCCACCTCCCATATGGGATAATTTTATCATGTCTATATCCTCCTTATATCCAACTTTATCCTGTCCTGAGCGAGCACCAAACGTAGGATAGAATAAATCATATCCTATCTTGAATTTTATCCCGACTGCCAAACGCAGCCATATAAGGCTATTCCAATTTCCTAAAACCTTTCCGATTATATAATAGACGGAATTAATCTCTCTCTCTCTCTCTATATTGTTTGTTTCAAGGTTTGGTCGACCCCTCTTAAACCCAACACATAAACATGTCTCGCGGCTAGAGGTTGTCGTTGTGCAAGCCAAGGCCAAGACGAGCCAAGCCGAGCTCATGATCGGACCTAATTTTCGCTACATGAATTGATTCTGTGAAATGCCACGCGTCAATTTCTGAATAATAAGCCAACCTCATGCCAAGCTAGAGGTGATCATTCATGTGCATATTAGTTATGTTTATGTAAAGCGTATATATCCCGCTAGCAATTGGATTTCCCAATGCCTAACCCTTAACCTAAGCATAGATATACGACAGAATATGGAAACGATGAGATCAACATTGCCATCAAATGTTCATACCACTCTCTAATATAATCAAGGTAAGCAAAAATAATAACATCAAACTCAAATTGTGGCAAGAAGAAAATTTCGCGAATATCCATAATTATACTGAAATACTAGTAGATGATTATTTATTTCTATATGAAGGACAAAATCAAGATTTAAGATTGGGAAGGTAATTGATAAGAAGAAAAGTACCAAAAAAGTCCTAAACCTATTGCATTGGTACCAATTCAGTCCTAAACTTTTCAATTGGATCAATTTAGTCCTAAACCTTTTGCTATTAGTACCAATTCAGTCCATCCGGCTAATTTTGGCCGGCCGACGCTGACGTGGACGTCAGCCGATGGCCGGATGCGCGTGGAATTTTTTATGATTTTTTAATTTTTTTTTTGAATTTTTTAATTTTTTTAAATATTTTTTAATAATTTTTTTCTTTTTTCTTTTCTTTTTCCTTTTTTTTTTGGCCTTCTTCCTAGTGTGGCCGGCGAGCCTCCGGTGAGGCTCGCCGGCCATTGGGCGGGGCCGTGAAGCCCTCGCCTCGCTGCCGGCGAGGGTCGCGCCCTCGCCCGGCCTCTCCGGCGGGCCGCCGCACGGATCCGGGCGAGGCGGCCTTTGCCCGGATCCGGGCGAGGCCAACCTCGGCCGCGGCCACAGGAGAGGCCGAGCGAGGGCCGTGACCCTCGCCGGTGGGCGGCGAGGGCCGCTCGGCCTCCCGGGGCCGCGGCCGAGGCTGGCCTCGCCCAGATCCTGGCGAAGCCGCCTCGCCGGCGGCCTTGGGAGAGGCCGGGCGAGGGCCGCGACCCTCGCCGGCGCGAGGGCCTCTCGGCCTCGCCGACGTGGCGCCGAGCCTGAGGACCACTCGGCCACGCGCTAGGAAGAAGGCCAAAAAAAAAAGGAAAAAGAAAAGAAAAAAGAAAAAAATTATTTAAAAAATTCGAAAAAAAAATTAAAAAATCATAAAAAATTCACGTCGCATCCGACCACCGGCCGACATCCACGTCAGCGTCGGCCAGCCAAAATTGGCCGGATGGACTGAATTGGTACCAATAACAAAAGGTTTAGGATCTGAATTGATCCAATTGAAAAGTTTAGGATTGAATTTGGTCAATGATAGGTTTAGGACTTTTTTTGGTACTTTTCCCAATTGATAAGGGCTTGCTTTATTTACAGACAATGGATGATTTTGAAAACATTTTTTTGGAAATAATTGATTGTTTCGTTTGTAATAATTAGTTGATAAAAATTATTTTCATAATAATTTATATCTAAATATTTTCGTGAATGAGTCAATAATTTTTCATCTATACATTTTTATAAGCAATATAGGCAATTATTTAAATAAAAAAAAAGTTATCCGAATCATTTATTTTCAGAGAAATAAATGTAACATTAATATGTAACTCTCACAGTTCGAATTTGCATCGAAACTTGATGGACTTTTGGAAGAACGGAGGGTGCACTCGTATTTCACGACAGTCATAACAAAAGTCAAACTTTTTATTATGTAGAGTACTGGATTTTGTTTTGGGTTTTATGTAAAGGGAACTTATATGAAATAAAATAGGTTATATAGGTACTTTCTCCATTTTTTTTTTTTGGTCGAAGTACTTTCTCCAATTTTAAATGAACAAAAATTCTACATATATAGAATATAGGCCATTGATTGGGTGTCCATAGTTATTTTTTCTTTCAAAATGAGCTTATCCAAACCGATATGTAGGTTTCACACATAATTTTTTCACAATATACTTAAAAACAAATAGTATTTGAATTTTGACAAAAAGAAAAAATTGGTAATTTGTCAAATATGTTAGTAATTTTATATTAATAAATCCGATTATTTATTAATAACCTTATATATGTTAATAAGTCTTGAGTCATCCATACGTGTGACATAAAATAAACAAAAGACTTAGACAACTGCCCCATACGATGCCCGTCATGCATTAGACACATAAGAAAGTCCAATGATCTTGATTTTGCAAAAAAATCGAATGATTAATCTAAAAATTAGCAAATTCATCTCATGCTTTTTACATTTATTTTCACCAAAATAGATTGTAGACAATCAAACATAAGAAAGTCCAATGATCTTAATTTTGTATAAATGTCATTCAAGTAATATTTATCATAAAATGAGTTATATGATCGTAAAAAATGAACAAATAATATGAGATAGGTACAATATGTATTTCTTATTGTGCGGAATGAAGAGCAATATGCACAATAAAGAAGAGAAATGGTAAGGGTACAATTACATCAATTAGAAAGTGCGATATGAGAAAGTAATCGAAACTTTATCAAATCCCCGATAGAGAAGTAAAATAACCCTTAGTATTATTCAAATTAATCTAATATATAAATTTTCTTTAAATGAATAGCAAAGCTTGGAAAGTAACACTTCTAACGAAGAATATAAGTAAAGTGCGAATTAGAATAATAAAGCTTGAAACAATTAGAAAATTTCTCAAAATGCCATATCACTTATTCACTATTTAAATCCACTCTACATAATAACGTTTTTAATAATTCCCAAAAAAAAAAAAAAGTTAATCGAGTTCGGCGAAAAATAGTAGAGCGTGGAATTTAAATAATAAAAAGTAAAAAAATCACTTCAAATTTCTCAAAAAGCCACGTCACCAATTTAGTATTCGCGCCCCAATCAAGGAAAATGTCGCCATATGTCCGTCGCAACTCCGTAAATGAGAACATCCGACCCCACCACGCTCCCATCACGCTTCTTGCCATAAAGAAACGCCACGTGTCAGTCCAGGAAGACACCCCACGCGTCAAAAAACCGAATCGCCTACGCCCGTCCTCCACCGTCCGATCGAGTTACCCTCCCCGCGGGCCATCGATGCTGTCCTCTCCCCGCCCATGGAAGCTTCGTTCGTTCGCTCGTTTCCCTCTCTCTCCGCGTCTCTCGCCGGTCGCCGATCAATAAAGACAGAGGCGCCCGTGCAAGCTTCAGCTTCAGCTTCTCTCTCTACAAATCTCTCTCTAAAATCGTCTTGCGGTTTCGGTCGCGACCAGGCATTATCCGGCCGACCATCTTGTCGGTACGTGCGGTTTCGGTTTTCTGCGTTGCCATTGACGATGCTCTGTTCTAAGGATTCGGTTTCCGGGTTCACGTACCATGTTCTTGTCCTCTCTTTCGTGAGATTGGTTTCTTAGATGACGCGTCCGTCTTTTCATGTTCTGCATGTTCGAGTTAAAACGTGTAGTCCGTTTTGATCGACGGCGAGAGGATGAGCGAAGTTTGAGGAACCCGAACCCGGCGTTTGAGTTTTTTGTTTCGTTGGTGCTTGGATGGATGACGCGAGGGAGAGTTTTTGAAGCTAAATTGTGACAGTATGCCTGAGCCCTGAATTTGATCATAAGGCTGTCTGGTAAAAGAAATGG
Source organism: Eucalyptus curtisii (assembly GCA_017140595.1). Classification (NCBI taxonomy): domain Eukaryota; kingdom Viridiplantae; phylum Streptophyta; class Magnoliopsida; order Myrtales; family Myrtaceae; genus Eucalyptus; species Eucalyptus curtisii. The sequence goes on from CM029497.1 coordinate 20,925,476, forward strand.
TTTTTAATGATCTGTCGATTGAAACTTCATAATCATTTGATAAATAATCACCAGCAGCAGCAGCAGATAGTTTCGTCCTTTTTCTCAAGAATGTGGTCTTAAGAGGTTGAGGCAAGATTCCAAATGAAATTTATAGCTTGGCGAATCTGAAAGTTTGAATTTTTTTCACTTGTCATAATTTTTTTATTCTGCATTGTTTTTCTCGTTGTGTTTTTCCTTTTTCTTTTTTTCCTTAGAATGAGAAGAACTTGGTTATTATTGTTTCACGTGGTGATCTTCAATTTGGTTTGCGCTTTTCAAGGTTAAGATGGTTTTGATAATATGTTGTAGAAGCTCATCAAGTGGCTAGTAGTTCGCTGCTTCCTCTCTCTTCTTCGGTAAATGGGCTGTTTACCGTCGTCCCAGAGAAAACAATGCCCTGGTTACCAGGACCCTGTGGCCCTCGCTTCGCAAACAGCTTGTAAGTCCTCACATCAGCGGCAAATCCTTTATGTTACAAAGCAATAACCTTTACCATTTGCATGCTAGTAGTTAGCAGTTCAAGGCAATACAGCTTTGTCTGGATAGGTTCTGCTTGAGATTCTGGTTTAGTTACCTGTGGGATAACTTTCTAGGCTATGATAAGAATAGTTTTTGCATGACAAGAAGGCCGCCCGAAGATTTTCATTTTTATTTTTTAAGCTTAAGATGTGGCTAGGGTGAAAACCTTGAAGCTATTGCAGTAATGTCCAATACCAGCTCCCATATATCATTAAATCAATGGGTCTTCATAAGCTGTTGTTCAATTTGAAATTCGATAATTGGTAATTGATTTAGGTTGGCCCTGCTTAACTACTGAAGATGATAAATCAGGTGAAGGGAAGAAGTGCATAGTTTACAGCAATGGGACACTTCCTAACACTGTATATAGTTTTTATTAACTATGTCGAAAGTCCAAATTATAGAAAAGTCGAATTCCTCAAGTTACCGCATATGGACGATATGCAACTCTGATATGCTAATAATGTTGATTAGAAAATTGGAAAATAAAATTCTGTCTTACAGTTCATGTCTGAGTCCTGGTGCTACTTAGTGCAACATCTCTGTCTCTGTCTCTTTCTCGTGCACTAATCTCCACAGTTGATTTAATCCACTCATGTCATGCTGTGGTTTGGCCAGTTAGTGTCAGCGAAGTTGAGGCACTGTTTGAGCTGTACAAGAGTATCAGCGGATCTGTGGTTGATGATGGGCTAATAAATAAGGTAATGCACACATATTCTTCTGACAACCTGCTGTTATTCAAACTTCATTTTATGTAGGGTGTTTCAGTTTCATAACTCTGGTCCAATCCATATTCTTTTCTATACTTGCGTGTGATCTTGGAAGATTCTTCATTTCCTTGAAGATGTATTTCCACAAAGAAAAGATCCTTGCTTGCCTAATTCATTTAGTATTGCGGTGTCCTTGAAATAAACTGGGGAATTGCGGCAATGTCTCCCATGCTTTCTCAGCAGCATGATTTTCTTCTATAACCGGCATCATTTTGTTTTTCCTTTATAAGCAGCCTCTTTTGCAGCAGTAACACTTCCTACAAGTTTATCTTTACCCAAAAGATGGCCCTTAATCATCACAAAAGATTGTATATGTAGATGGAAGCCTTACCCAACAGAAATATCTAGGAGAGCTTTCTTTAATAGTGTCCATGTGAGAAGATTCTCTCTCGCAATATTCTTGTTAACTTGCGTGTTGTGGAGAATTGATCTTGTTTATTATAGTTGTTAAAGTATATTCTTCATACTTTTCTTAGATTTTCCTTGTTGTGTATGTGGGCTTAAAGTAGATGCTGTATGCTTGATATGTTCACTTTCTCGTTTTTGACTTTTGATATTATAGAGAACTTGAATTCTTCTGTTGTTTATGCAGGAAGAGTTTCAATTGGCTTTATTCAAGAACAAAAGGAAGGAGAATCTCTTTGCTAACCGGGTAACCAATGTTTGCCCATTTCGGTTTCATGTAGTTATGGCACCCTTTTATTTTCAAACCAAGAGACCTTTTGACGATATTTGCATGCGATGTGCTGCCACAATAACTTTTCTTAGAAGCTCCCTTCCCTGAGGCTCATAGCTTCTATGTAGTTAGCGCATCTTGCACTTCTGTCTCAATTGATTTTGCTGCCCACTTCATGTTATGAATTTCTATAAAAATAACAGGTATTCTTAGATTGAAGTTTTCTGAATCGCAGATTTTTGATCTTTTTGACATTACACACAAGGGCTTTATTGACTTCGGTGACTTTGTTAGAGCTCTCAATATTTTCCATCCTAATGTCCCTCAAGAAGACAAGATTAACTGTAAGTTATTGGCTGCAAGAAGGACCTTCAAAATTTACAGTTGCAAACACCTGCTAAGCATTCATGATTTTGTAATTCGTACTTCTGTATGATTATATGGATCTGACTCATTGCAGTTTCGTTTAAGCTTTATGATTTGGATGGCACAGGATTCATTGAGCGGCATGAGGTAAGCTGATTAATTGATTAATCATCAACTTTTCTTTTCTTTTTTTGCTTAAGTGAGAATAATGTGATACTAACTTTCTATCCTTTGCATTCTTCCTTTGCTTGCTTTTCTTTCGTTGGTATCTTAGTTCATCAAACTAGGCACGTAACTTGGCTTCCTAGGAACTCACATAACTCGACGTTTGCAACACACGTAGCAATAGACTTCTATTCTAAAAATTTGTCTTCCAAGTCTCCCCGCAATTTTTTTTTTCTCTATCAGTTGGTTTTGGAGGGGAGAACTTGGGTACAGATATGCTTGTTAGTTTCTCCAAATTTGTCATTTTTGAGAGAGTTGTAGTAAAAGTCCTGGGTTTATGAGCTTTCATTGGTTGATGGTGGAGATGAGACTTGGGCAAATATACGCTTCACTTTTTTCCTTGTCCCTCCCCCTCATCTAGCCACAAGGGGAAAAACTCAAACGAGATGCACATGATAGCATCTGTCCGGAGTTCTTGAAGCACAATAGAATTGCAGAGTTACAGACATTTATTGAAAATTCTTTCTTGTCTGGATATGTGGATTGGAACTTGATGGTATATACTGGCAAGCGTTCGTGTACTCTAAGTTTACTCATGAAGGCATCCATCTGATGTTGGCAGGTCAAGCAAATGTTGATAGCTCTTCTATGTGAATCAGAAATGAAATTAGCTGACGAAACGATTGAGATAATTCTTGACAAGGTGAGCTGTTGTTGCAGAGGTTCTGGTAGGATTAAGTTGACATAACTGTTTTCTCGTGCTGATTCACTTATGGTACTTCTGTTGTGGCAGACTTTTCTCGAAGCTGATGTAAACGAGGATGGGAAGATAGATAAGAGCGAATGGCAGAATTTTGTTTCAAGAAATCCATCCTTGCTCAAGATTATGACCCTCCCCTATTTGAGGTCAGCCAAATTGTGGTTACATCCAGGTTGTAACTATAATGTAGCCAAACTTGAAATTCATTCTTTGGAGTACATTTTTTTCTTGCAGGGATATAACAACGACGTTTCCTAGTTTTGTGTTCAATTCTGTAGTCGAGGAGATTGTTACCTAAGGAGGTTGTATACGAGAACTGCGACAATTAAGAATGATGCTTGCTTTGTTGAGAGAATGTGAGATACTTCATTAGAGGCCAAAGTATCTGCATTACTTCGAGAATGGAACATTTCCTACTGTAGAGATGATAAGTATCTGCATTACTTCGAGAATGGAACATTGCCTACTGTAGAGATGATTGTGCAATAGGGTGAAGTTTTGTCAATCTTTTTAAGCATTTGATAGTGCTACATCCTGGTTGAGGATCACTACTTCTGCAATCCTTACTGAGTAAAGTTGCTTGTGACATTCATGGTTTGGGTTAGGTTTAGTTTAGAGTTGGAGATTAATCAAATCTATTGAATTGGGGAAAAAATCCAACTAGATCTTGATTCATACAATAAGACTAACATTTTCCCCCTATCTAAGATCTTAGCTGAAATTTCTTTTGTTTGATTCTGGTTCTTGAAAAATGTTGTAACAATAGTCAAATTTCTATTGCTAAAAGTAGGCCTCTCGGCCCGCCCTCTCTCCTTTAAGGTTAAGTGGGCCTCTTCGCTCACTGAAGTGATTTAATGAAAAATTTTGACACTAAAATTGGCATCATATAAAAGTTTTGGATTAAAGTAATCGTCTATGTAATGCTTGTCACGGGCCAATCGATTGGGATTGTGACCGCGCGGCGACTCAGGCTATTTTGATTCACCCAAGCCAAGCCTTGCTTGATCAACTCGCACACTCGCTCGTGTACCCGGATCGTAGAGAGAGAAAGCTTATGGAGAGAGGAGCTTTGGAAAGAAATGAGTTTTTATAAACTAAAAGGATTGGATGGATGTAAATGAGGGGGAGGGCACCCCTTTTTATACTTGAAGCGCTCAGATTACATCCGTTGATTTAGATTTGATCTGGCGAACGAGATCACACCGCCTCAACTACCGACACTAATAGCGGCTACTAACCACCGACATAAATGAGAGCTATCAACTACTGACATTAAATAAAGAGAGACTAATGACGGTATCGCCCGCCCTTGGAAACTTCTGGAAGGAGGCTCATTGGAAATCCGAGCGAGCACAGGAAGTCCTCCATAGATGAGTCACGGCCGTCCTTGAGGAACCTCTTGGATCGGTCCTCTTTCGGGCCGTGACATTCTCCCCCACTCAATCGAGCGACACCCTCGTCGCTCACAGCTCGACGGGCAGCCTTCCTCGCACGAGCACGGGCTCTCTTCTTTTGGTTTTGCTTGGTGCGGACGCTCACATACGATGGACCACACCCTTCCATTTTCAGCTCAGAAATGGCACATAGCTCCATCTTCGGTTTGGGCATGGCGCACGGCGAGTACACAACCTCGGGGAAAAGCGCTTGGATTGGCATGTCGCGAGTTGGCGTAGGATCCAACTCTACCCTCGGCTTCTCCACGGATGGCTCGTTCATGCGCTTCACAGCCTTCAAACTCTTGTTGAGACGCCGGATCGTCGCAATGGTCTTGGTGTCGACCACTCCTTTGATCATGGGAATCATCGACGGGCATTTTGGGTCGAGGATCATAATGCACTTGGTCCTCATGTCGATCATGGCTCTCACGCTATTGAAGAATTGCATACCAAGAATGAGATCATAATCATCAAGAGGGATTACCTCGAATGCCATCTTGCCCTTCCATCCGCCGATCTTGACATCCACATCCGAAGTTGATCCTACACCATGGACGCCCTCCGAGTTGATAGGTTTGAAGGAATTCCCGGTTGGCTCCACGCGAAGTTTCAAGGCCTTCGCCACTTCAGTCGACATGAACATGTTCGACGCACCCATGTCGACCAAGGCGTATAGCGTTCAGCCGCACACGTCGACTTCCACGAAGAACATTTCCAAGTCCGACACAGCTTCTTTTTCTTTGGTTGGCGATCGAGCTTGGACGGAGTTGATCATCTTCACAGCTCCAAGACGAATTTGCCGCTTGTCTTCTTTGGGCTCCTCCTCTTCTTCGATGGCAAGGAGGGCGTTGATTCTACCCTTCTTCGGGCACTTTTGGGTCAAGTGTGGACCTTTGCAAATAAAGCAAGGAGAAGGTGGGGGTTGGTCGAACTTACTCGTCGGGCAGTCCGTTGGTCGATTCCTTTGGAAGGCCGGCTTAGAAGTGCCTTCACCCCATGTTTTGACTCGGCCGCTTTGATCATGCGGGCCTCGGGGAGTACTCCTTCCAGCTTCATCCTCGGATCGATCCAATCTCCAATCCCTTGCTCTATTCCTTGATTCGGTTTTGGTGAGGTCAACGAGCAACTCGGCCACGCTTAGCGCTCTCGCAAGACTCGTCACATCCCGTCGCTTGAGCTCGAGAAGTGCCCATGGCTTCAATCCATCCATGAATGCTCCGAGAGCCTCCTCTTTGCTTAGGTTGTGAATTTGGAGCTTGAGTTCCGTGAACTCCTTCACGTATTCTCGGATCGCACCTCTTTGTTTGAGGCGATGGAGCTTACTATGGGCTTCTTGTTGAGCAAACTCGGGGAAGAAATAGTCCCGGAACTCCCTTACGAAGTCATCCCGTTCGTAATCCCCGTCTCCACGGGATTGGCACCGCACCTAGTCTCGTCGCACCTATTGCGCCACCACAGCATCGCGGTATCAGACAGGAACATTGAAGCAGTTCGTACCTTGATCGACTCGTCGTGGATGTTGACAGCGCCAAAGTACTGCTCCATGCTCCAGACGAAGTTGTCCACCTCCTTGGCGGATCGGTCGCCTTTGAACTCCTTAGGTTTCGGCACCTCAAGTTTGGGCACCGCTTGTGTGGGCATCGCTCCATTGGTGATGCTCTCAGTTTGCATAGGGCGAGCTCGGTCTTGAGCTCTTGGATCTCTGCCTTCATGGCTTCGACCTCGTCCCTACAAGGCTTACCTCCTTGATCACTTGGACGCGCACCTTCAATCCATCGATTGATGCTTCAAGTGCTTCGTCCTTGTCGTGCAATGGGGCTGTAGCTTCGTTGAGGCCGGTCATGAAGTCTTCACGGAGCGAGGTCTCAACCTCCATGATCCGGTCTCTCACATCGTCAAGACCTTCCATGAGTTCGAGCACGGCACTCTGGACCTTCCCGATCTTCTCATCGAACACAGCTACGGCATCCACCGAGGCATCTCTTTTCTTTGCTTTGCCGCGAGGCTCCTTGACTTGCACGGCCTCTCCATCCATGATAGCATCTTGGCTCGACATTCTCTCGAACAGTTGGCGCTCCTCAACTCTGGAAACGGATCTCACATTCTCTCGAACAGTTGGCGCTCCTCAACTCTGGAAACGGATCTCTCCTTTGCTCTGATACCACTTGGCACGGGCCGATCGATTGCTCTGATACCACTTGGCACGGGCCGATCGATTGGGATCGTGATCGCGCGGCCACTCAAGCTATTTTGATTCACCCAAGCCAAGCCTTACTCGATCAACTTGCACACTTGCTCGTATACCCGGATCGTAGAGAGAGAAAGCTTCTAGAGAGAGGAGCTATGGAAAGAAATGAGTTTTTATAAACGGAAAGGATTGGATGGATGCAAAAATGAGGATGGCAGCGCCCTTCTTATACTCGAAGCTCTCAGATTACATCCGTTGATTTAAATCTGATCTGGCGGACGAGATCGCACCGCCTCAACTACCAACATTAATAAGCAACTACTAACCACCGACATAAATGAGAGCTATCAACTACTGACATTAAATAAAGAGAGACTAATGACAGTATCGCCCGCCCTTGGAAACTTTTGGAAGGAGGCTCGTTGGAAATCCGAGCGAGCACAGGAAGTCCTCCACAAATGAGTCATGGCCGTCCTTGAGGAACCTCTTGGATAGGTCCTCTTTCGGGCCGTGACATAATGCTCTCGCTTGAGCTCATCTACTCTCCATTTGGGCTAAGTAGGCCTCCTAGTCTCGATGACTTAACAATGTAATTTGGTCACAATCAAGTTGACCCATCTTAATATTGTGGCTTGACTAGACTCTACTGAATTTAATCATGCAAAGCTTGATGTTGCGCTCAGGAAGCAGTCAACCTTCTCGACTCAATTCGATGGTAAATCATAGTTTAAGTGAGAGAAAGGATACCCATAAGTGCCTAAGAATTTAGATTGAGTTGACCCGTTTTAACATTTTAGCTCGACTCAACTTTACCCGACTCAATTTAATTTTGCAAAGCTCGGTAAGCAGCAATGTTAGTTTAAGCTAGAGGAAGAATGCCTTTAATGAAATTAGACCGTTTGATAATGCGTGGAGCTGTATTCGTATCTTGTTGCGGAGGGTCGAAGCATTTGATCGAGTAAATACGTCCAACGCGTGGATAACCTGGCTCCGTTTCCGAGGCTGCCCGCCATTCCCATGGAAACCCCATGTCCAACAGGCACGCTTCCGAAACACCCTCATCGTTATTTTTTTTTTCCATCTACTCCTTTTCAGCCTTCAATTCGTGTAAATCGAATGAGATCATCCAAAAGGGTGCTGAGAAAAGTACGGTTGAGGGTGAGCTTGGCATTTTCCGAACATGCACATGTGCTGTTCGACGTAATGCCCAAGTCGTATTGCAACTTCGTGGTGATCAACTACGCGCTTCTCGGGGGTGCTTCGAACGTCTCGACGTTCCCGAGACCATACTGTATAGCAATCGAGATGTGTTCATCTAGAAACTTTAAATGCCGCTTTACTGCTATTATTTATTCATTAGCGCGAGTTTACTGTCCACGTTCTTTCTCATATTTATGCATGACAGAAGATAAGATTTTTGGAAGATAATTAATGGTGATATATGGGGTATAGGTTAATGTTCTTTGTTCCTTTTCTTTGGCAATATCCTATTGTTAGTGATTGCATTTCAAAGCTTTCTTTAATGAGTGCTTGCGTTATTAAAGCTTGTCTTTTCCCTTGTAATATACAGGTTTTTGTAGGGTCAAGTAGTTCAATTGCTGGGATCAAAAGATGCTTCTTGGTGACCTTGAAGCTTTTTGGTCTGCATAGATTGGCTATGAAATGCAAAGGCAGGTCTTTTACTCAAAGGACTTGATGCTTGATTGAATTCCTCAAATTGGTGAAACCGGGTGTCGGCTCATCGAAAGCCTGACCATTAGCCCAGTAACCCTGGTTGTCAAGCAGGGTTGATGAAGGGGGCATCTCATTTGAGCTTAGTAATACAGTCATCTGTGATAGCTAATAATGCGAGATGAAGATTTTGTGCTGAAACTATATGTGAGCTTGTGCAAGTGTTGGGTTATACTGACTTGTACATAAATGGCTTTAATGAAGCAAGGAGAAATTATCGTGCGTCATTGCTCTGGAAAGAGCCATCTCTTGAGATTATTTTTTCCTCACTTCAGTCAGAAGAGAGCTTTATCATGGAGGCAAAATAGAGAGCTCGTATTCTGCAAAAACACCAAAATAGCACCAAATTCAAGTCAAGCACTTCTGCTGGAGAAAGTTGGAGTTGCACTTAAAGATCACAAAATAGAAGAAGCCTGGTATATATTTAAGGATTATAGAAAGTCATATGATATTCCAGATTGTTCTCTCATCAATAGATTGCTCACTGGACTTTCGTACTCACCTGACCCACAATGGCTACGCAGAGCTTGTGATTTAGTTTTCAAGCACTGGAAGAGAAAATCGCACCTTTTTCATGTCGGAGTTCTAGCTAAGTTGGCTCTCTCAGTAGCGAGAGCTAAAATGCCTGTTCCTGCCTCGATGATCCTCAGATTGCTGCTGGGGAAGAAGTACCTACCACCCTTTGACGTGTTGAATTTAGTATTACTGCATATGGTTAAGACAGAGATTGGGACATCTCTTGCATCCAATCTACTGTTTCAGATGTCTGATTGTTACCAACATATAACCATATGCGGGAGCAATCTTCGAAACAAGATGAAGTCTGACACGATAATCTTTAATTTAGTGCTTGATGCTTGTGTGAGGTTTGGATCAGCATTAAAAGGCCAAGACATAATCGAGTTTATGGCACGGTCAGGAGTAGTTGCGGATGCACACTCGATTAATATCATTGTGCAGATTTATGAGATGAATGGCCAGAGAGATGAGATTAAGAACTATAAGGGTCATGTTGATCGCATTCCAGTTGCACTTGTTCCTCATTATCAGTCTTTCTATAATAGTTTGTTGAGCTTGCACTTCAAGTTTACTGATATCAGTGCTGCTGCTGAACTTGTCTTGGATTTGGATAGATATCGCGAGGCTCTTCCTCTGAACGTTGAACAGAGGCCTCACCTTGTCTCAGTTGGATCTCCCAATCTCAAAAGTGGACTGAAGATGAGAATTCTGCCCGAGCAATTGGATATTGATTGCACCTTTGAAGCAGAAAGGAAAGAAGATCTTGTTGCAGTTAGGAATGGAAAGTTCAACCTCACCAGCAAAGCTCTTGCCAAGTTCATATATGGATACAGAAGAATTGGGAGTATCAGTGGGCTTTCGAGGCTGTTGTTAAGTATCCAGAAGGAGAAGGCGTCATCGGGCGGAAATAATCTGTTTCTGTGTGTGATTAATGCATGCATAGGTGTAGGATGGCTGGAGACTGCTCACGATCTCTTGGATGACTTTGAATTTGCTGGGGCTGCTATTGACTCTTCTTCACATATCGCACTTCTGGAAGCTTATTATGAACGAGGCATGCTTAAGGAAGCAAATGGACTGGTAAAACAGATGAAGAAGAGTGGTGTGCTCAGTAGTTGTTTTGATGAGACAACCATCTTCACTAATGTTCTGGAGAAAGTAGCCACAAGTGAACCCAGTTCTAAAATGCCATCTGCTGTTGAATATTCTGATCTGACCAAAATGCTGGTTCAAATTATCGAAGAGGAGGAAAAGTCCACTCCGTGTGTGCTTTACGAGCTGAATACCTCAATTTACTTTTTCTGCAAGGCCGAAATGATGGAGGATGCTTTGAAAACCTATAGAAGAATGCAAGAAATGGAAATCCAGCCCAATGAGCAAACCTTTGCAATTTTGGTGCGCGGGTATTCATCTTTGCAAATGTACCGTAATATAACCTTCTTGTGGGGGGACGTGAAAAGGAGTATGACACGGGATAATTTAGTGATAAGCAGGGATCTTTGTGAATCCCTGGTGCTGAGCTTTATTCGAGGTGGTTACTTTGAGAGAGTAATGGAGGTAATTAGCTTTATGATGGATCATAAACTGTTTGCTGATAAGTGGATGTACAGAAAGGAGTTCCTAAAGCTCCATAAGAATCTTTACCGGAATTTAAGTGCATCGGAGGCTAGAACAGAAGCTCAAAGAAAGAGGCTTGAGCATGTTCGCGAGTTCAGAAAATGGGCTAGGATCGACTAGTTTCCACTTTCCGACGGACAAAAGATGGGCTTCATACTCAGCGATGCGCTAGTTATGGGAAGTCAAAGCAAAACGTCAAACTTGCATACCCTATAGTTTTCTGGAGATTGGAGTCATTGATTTCTTCACGCCCAGTAACCAGAGTAATCTTCTGTCTGGTTTTTCTGTCATCTCTAAGTTAATGCCAGTGGAAATTACTCATCCTTTCTAACATCATGCATATCAATTGAACTGTAAATTATCTACTTTGTAAAGCTCTTTTTTCTCATTTAGTGAGGTACATGTTCCATCATTCATGTTTAGGAATTGGCTGTGGCCAAACACTGGGGTCAGAAATGGTCGGTACTTATCTTTAATGCTTGCCTTGTCATTTTTCTTGACGTCTAATTTTCACCACCAGTTGAAGTATGAGCTTGAAAGCAAGGCAAGATGACGGAACAGCAAGTCTAACTAGACATTTAAAGTCGAGTCACAGCTCGGTAACCCTTCTGTCGTACTTGGCTGTTTTGTGAGTTCATTCATCCCTCTCGTATGATCCAGTAAGTGTTTGTATCAGGTGTTTGGAGCGACGCAAAATTCAAATAAATATGGATATAACACGGATAAAAATATCTCACCTAGTCCGGGTAAAACTTTCCTACCTAAGGATAGAGTGCACCCGAAAATCTGTATTGCACCATTGACACCCCCTCTCCCTCACAGCCACGAATGCCGTCTTCTTCCGCACCGCCCATATTGCCTACGCTCCCTTTTTCACCCGCATGCTCGTGAGAAGAAAAGTCGCCAGGATCGCCGACCTAGTCGCACGGCTCGCGATGTACTCAGAGAGGCGCAAGGGCCTCGTCAAGAAGCCCTTCCAGCTCTTCCACTTCTGTAGCGCTCTTGCCATCTTCGGTGTTTTCTAGGTGAGCATCGGTCTAGAGTCAACCCTACACTAATCCTAAACCGGTCCAACCCTATCAGTCTTGATCCAGTTTCCAAAGGGACTAAATCAGTCCTTAGTTTTGAGATCCTTGTGTAGGTTGGTCCTTAGTATTGGGAGTTAGGGTCGGTTCAAGAAAATCCTAAATCAAACGGCGAATTAAACGGAGTCCAAGTAATTTTATACTGTTCTTTAATAACTTAGACTTTTAATATCTTTTACGGCATCAATAACCATAATTTACAAAGAAAAAATCTCTATAAGAGTCTTCACGGCGTCCAAAATGGCATAAATAGTTCATCACTGCATCCTCCTTCAATACTCGTTCTCTTTTATCTTTTTGGTCCTCTTACTCTTCAATTTGCCAAAATTGAAAGAAACAACTTTTCCATTCACCGCTCAACACTCGCTCCACTAGCCTCTAGTTGCTCATGCCGCTCGAGGCTTGATGCTTGTCGCTCGCGCTGCTCGCCTCTCTTCGTTGACTTCACTCATCAACGAACCCATTGAGTAAATCTGGTCTCCAATCGCCTTTTTAGGGAGTACAAAAAATGAAACAAAGAAATTATCAGTTGGTCCTGAATTGACTTGAAACCAGATTGGGTTAATCCGGTCCTCAGTCCCAAACTCAATAGGGTCAGTTATTGGTTTCAAAAATTGAGGACCAACACTGTATGGGTTGATCCTAGGGTTAGAGGAAAGGTTAATCCAACTCGGACCATACTCACCTATAGTGTCTTCTCCCTCGCCAACCAGCCTTGGATGTGGGCTAGCAAATGGACTGAGTTGAGACAAAGTAGGATTCTTGCATTACGGAGGTGAACGTCGAGCCCCAAATCATTAAGTACAAGACTATTCGTGATCGTATGCACAAGAAAATTGAATGACTTGGAGAACAAGGTAGGTGCTAGTCGTCATTTTGGAGTTAAGGTCGGTCAAGATATTAAAATTCTAAGTGATGGGGAGATTGATTTTGATATTTTAAAAGTTTTAAAGCTTGTTGTCACGCACTTTTGGCGCTCCTCTAATTTGGCGTCTCTTATGGTTGCATGCCCCGAGAGAATGTCAATTTGATTTGGGATATCAATATCCATGTCAGATTTGGACATTTACCAAATAATATGTAGGACATTACATATCCCATCGTGGCTTTATTATATCCGGCATTTTCTATCCAGTAAAAACATTTAAGACGACAATGCCGTAGCCTCTGATTTTGACTTCATGATATGTTTGCAACCAATCAAAATTTAGTAGAAGTGATATTTTCTTATTCAGCTGGAAAAAGTTGCTACCTTAAGACTGATACATCGAGACTGTGTGTTTTTTTTTTTTTTGGCATTGGAGTCTGATGACCCATGAAAATAAGCTTTCGGAATGAAAGCATCAACCTAACCGGTCCGGTCCGGATAAATCCGAACCGGGAACAGTCTCCGCCGAACCGGTTCATCCGAGTTGCGGACCGAGTCGCCTCAGTCATTCGACTCACTCTCCAAGCCGCGTTACAGAGAATGCGTATATAACCATCTCTGCTCCCCATCGTCACTAAAACCTCGCCCCAATGGATTTCTCCGAGCAGGACGTCGACGTCTTCGGCGAAGACTACGGCGACGGCGGCGCCGCCGCCGCCGGCGGCGGAGGGCGCCGGAGCGCGAGCCGCCAATCGTCCTCCGGATCGTCGTCGCCGTCGTCCTCGTCGTCGTCCTCCTCCTCCTCCGCGGCGTCGTCCTCCTCCTCGTCCGGATCTTCGTCCGACGGGGGGACAGCAGCAGCGACGGCGGGAGCCCCCGCAGTGGCGGGAGGGAGGAGGACGAGAACGGGGAGGATTTGGAGAACGTCAGCGGCGTGACGAGCAGTCACCGCAGTGAGTTCGAAGAGAAGGAGACCGATCTGTTCGGGTCCGATAACGAGGAGTACTGCAAAACTCCGGCTACTAGTCGATTTTCGATTCCCGGTGCGATACTCTTGTTCGCGATTCTCCAGCTTTCGTCTACTTGTCGCCGGATTTTTTGTCTGGTCGCTTGATAGCGTATGATTGGAGCTCTGAGTGCACGCGTTTTCCTGTATTTCGGTTGATTCGAGGGAAAGTTACAGTTTAGTTTCGCCAGACTTTGGAGTAGTATTCATGAGGATCACTGAACATAGGCTTCGCACGCGGGCGAAACTCCGCGATTTTCATCTTTAATGAACAAATAGCCAGCGTACTTGAACAAATAGGACCTTTCCGACTGTAACTTCGCAGAATCTCTAAGAAGTAATGTTGGTACTTTGTGTCCGTGTCATCATTTTGCATCCTTGTGCCTGATCAGTGTATCTCTCTTGGCAGTACTGCCCCCTATTCGTACCAATAACAGTCAGGGCAGAGGGACTTTTGGTCGAGGTCGGTGGCAGGGTGGGCATCCAAATGGTAGGGGAGCAGGTATCCTTCCCCGCCCTGGACCTTATCCGCCGAGGCAAAACTATGGTTTTGGACCAAAGTTTTCCAACGGTCCTCGCGATGAGCGTTTTGTTTCCGAACTTAAGCTTTCCAAGAGCGAAGAAACGTTATCGAGGAGATGCATTGCATTTCAGGAGGTATTTGATAGCTTTTGATTAGATTTTTGCTGCATCGGTTTTAGTCATGTGATTGTCACTTCATACGTCACGTACATAACTCAGAGCATGCACCACAAAGCGATGACCATTTCTATTGGTATTTTTATTATTTAGATGTTATTTGCACAGATTTCATGACTGAGAACACTATGCCTTTTATATGGCAATGTGGAATGACCAGTATAACGAATATTGGAACAGAATCATTGTGGTTGTTTTCCTGCTGATATCCAGTTTTATTGTTTTTGGAGAAGACATTAGTAGTGGTCTTTTCGGAATGTACACTAACTTCTATTGGCCATTGATTCCTTCTTTAATGAGATGCTGGGGGTAAATTATATTATCGGATTAGGAAGACCTAAAATGGTGTGCATTATGATTATGTGCGCTGATTTGTTTAACAGCCATGTGAACTTGCTTGCTATAGCCGTGCAGAAGGTGGAGATGTCTACTTCGACGATCGCACCTTGGTGAGCTCTGGGTGCTACTTTCTCTGGTTCATTTCCTGCTTCAAGTCAGCAAGTTTTTCCAATTCAGGCTGTACCTCACCCGAGGCTTTATTTTCTGATTGTAGAGGCTCTTTAAACGTTTCATAACAGAAGATGTGGGAGCTGATCTCAATGAAGGTTTTGACACTTTTATTGAGAAAAAAGGTGTGCTTGCTGTTTTCATGAAATATGAATTGTTGCAAAGACTAATCCTTGACGAGAGTGACATTAGAAATATTAAAAATGGGCATAGGATGCTCACATGTGCCTCTCTCTCTCTCTCTCTCTCTCTCTCTCTCTCTCTCTCTCTGTGACAGACTTGGGTTCCGAGGGTTTTGGCGACCTTCTCGCTTGCATAAGGGACAAAAATATCCCGCTGCAGAACATCCATTTTGTGGTATGGGACATGCTGCATTTGACTTGCATCTACTTGAATTTTGCTTAAGTTCTAGGTTTAATTTCTTTCCCTTTGGGTTTCTGTGACTGCAGTCATTCCGGAACAACCTCAATAAGGTAATATATTTTCCTCTTTATGAATTTATAGGTATGGAAATTTTTTATCAATTCATAAGAAACATTGTGGTGCCAGCCCATTTACGAAATTGAATACTGGAAAGGCATAATAAGATTTCTACTCGTCTTTGAGTGTCGAGCCATTTCTTTGTCTTGTCATGTAATTATTGCCTTTCCTTCATCAAGTACTATTATTAATTGCTCTTATATATAATGCATGTCAATCCTATTTTGAGGAACTGAAAGTACATGTGACGTTCAATCTGGAGCCTTCACATCGGTGTCTTATGCTATGTGTGCTATTCTTGTTTTGCAGATATTGGCTACAGCTTATATTAGGAATGAGCCTTGGGAGATGGGGGTGCATAAAAGGAATGGGGTTGTCTACCTTGATGTTCACAAACTTCCAGAAAGGCCTCAAAGTGACTTAGACCGCAGAAGGTACCATTACACGTGAACTCGAGGGTGTACATGATTATTGCTTGACCTATTTACTCAGATATGGATATGAAAAATCTTTTTTGTACTTTCATGATTTCCTTCTCTTTCAGTAAACTAGGTTCCTCACGTTGAAATGTAGGCTAGATTAGCTTATGAGTGGCTTTGATCTTATTGGTAGTTTTCTCTGCGTGAGAACAAGGACATGAATTTATAGCGAGTTTCTGCTGGAAGCTGCATGTCAGATGGATAAAACCAATCTTAATAGTTGAAACTTGTGATATGTCTTTGGAAATTCCCTTTTTTTTGCTTCTTTTTTGGGGAAGAGAAAATAAGGGGTGGGGGTGTTCAAGTTTAGTGACTACCCAGGGGATGACATTTGAAGCAAACGGATCATTTTCAGTCTTCGCTTAAATGAATATATGTTCAATACTCAACAATGTTACATGTTTTATAGTCATTTCATGTTAAATAGGCAAACCAACATAGGTGTGGAATTAGATTGCAATCTCTATGAAGCCTTCTGAAGTAGGTGTTTTGTGGGAGTGTCGCTCCTCGATTTTGTACTTGTAGTACTTCTTGTGGGCATTTGACTTATGGGGAACCATTTTGGCAGGTACTAGTCTTTCTTTACTATTATGGTTTTTAACATGACACTTAAATCAAGGATAGGCGCATTTCTTTTGAAGGACTATTGATGTCAAGAGCATCTTAATAGAATTTGAAATTGGATCTCATTGCACTCGTTTGCTTATGTATTTAGATCTTACTGGGGATATTGCTTTGAGAACCTTGCAACTGAAGACCCCCAAAGAGCTGTGGGAGAAGGGATACATCATGTTGATGCCAATGTTGAATACTGTTCTGTGATAAAAACTAAATTGGGGGCTCATCGAATATTGATGGGGGCTGAAATGGATTGTTGTGATGCAGCTGATGATGGAAGGAGATTTTATATTGAGCTGAAGACCAGCCGTGAGGTCAGTGAGATTGTTTGTTTCTTGTGTCCTTTCTGCTACAATTTATCTTCTTTTTTTAGCGTCAAACAATTAGTGGCCTTCTTTTTATTTTCTCCCCTTGACATATTTACCTACTCTGCAGTTAGAATATCACACTGAAGAAAGATTTGAGCGAGAGAAGCTCCTTAAGTTCTGGGTAAGCTTAGCTTCCCATTTTCAATGTCATGGTTAAATTTATGTTCTTTCTTCCTTCATCCATTTTTCTGTAGCTGTTGATATGTACTGGTGAAAATTCCTTTAGATGGTCCTCTATATGTAATTTGATGATTGTATAGACATAATTTAAGTGGACATTTTACCTTCCTAATTTCGGATTGATAGTCTCTCTGTGTGGATTACCTTACTATTTCATGTATCTTGTGCATATCCCACTTAATTACTGCCAGATCACTGACAAAGCACTTATCTTTTGTCGCAGATTCAAACCTTCCTGGCCGGTGTTCCTTGTATAGTTATTGGATTCAGGTAGATCTCATGTCTTGTCTTCTTATGACATTTCTGTTTCCGCATCTGTACTCAAACTCTGAGTATTACATGGTGGTTAGTTCGGAATAGGTTGGAAGACCCTATTTTCCTTCTTAGCTCTCCTAAAGGACATCCAATGCAGAGAACTTCTTCACTCCTCTGTTGCGTTGCCTTATTGTATTATAGTTTCTGCATTATATGTAGGTCTATCTTGCTACATTGAACATTTTAGCCCTGAAAACAATTGATGGGCGATGCTGTCATTGTAGGGATGATGCTGGCCGGCTTGTCCGGACAGAGAGATTAAGGACCAAAGACATAACTCAGAGAGTAAAAATGAAGAACTATTGGCAGGTGAGTCATGCTTGTGGCAATTCTTTGTCAGATGGCACTGACAGTTTTGCTTGCTCTTTTCCAACCAATGCACATTTGAGCCATCTTGAGATTGAACCAATTACATCCTTGCATGGCATGAACTATCCGATCCATGTCAACCATGCTCTGTATGATTATCATGGTTCCTTTTCTCTAAGACTAAGTTGGTGTTATGTATTGCTGCTGGATTAAGGCTGAGGTTATTAAATCCGCAATGCAAGAACTTGAGCAAGAGAAGCAGTTCAATTTCGTTTTCTTATTCAATGAGAATTGGTTTTACTTTTTTATTTCCATGAGCGCAAGCATCCTCATGGGGTAGGAGGAATACAAGTTGCACTTCAGCTGTCCAAAGTGAATTTTTTGGGAGCATTCTTTTTTGCTTCCCTTTGCGTGAATTGAAAATGAAGTTGGTTGGCAGGGAGGAGTGTGCCTGGCATTTGCTGATGAAGTCCTCTGCTGGCTGTATGGAACAGTCAAAGAAAGTGAGATTCACTGTCTATATCTTATTACCTTTGTAAGATGATTGCGTAGTTTTGTGGTGGCTCCTCATTTGTGAGATTGTCATTGTAACACTTACGATCTATAGTGATGTGATGACCTCTTGATTTGGTTGTGCATTTTCAGATGAAGACTACATACTGCAGTTTGGTCCACCATTTAATCGTTTGGAGCTTCTGCAAGCTAACTCTTGCCCCAATGCGATTACTAACCATGTCGCGCAATTGTGACATTTTCGGAGGTTTGCCCTGAAGATCAACATACGCAAAAGGGTATGTTTCTATGATCAACACTTTTTCCCCCATTCTCTGTTCTGCCTCGAGTACCATATGAAATGAAGCCAACTCTCTATCTCTAATACTGAATTTGGCAGCGCCCAATTTTCATCTCCCCAGAAGCTTCAGACCTTGTAAATTGGGCGAAGTGGTAACTGAAGATATCAGGTTGCTAACTCAGGCATCGTCAGAGCTCAGGCCATCTTAAATGCAGGCATAAGCGGGGATCACCATTCATGGATGTGTAATAGAAGTTTGCTTAGAACTTCTAGCACGAGAGACGTTTTCGGTTTCCCAGCTTTGTCTGTGCATCTGATTAAATCATTTTTCCGAATCTGCTGCTATAATTATCTGTGCCCTTGGCACTAGAAATCCGGTGGCCATTTGCGACGACGTCACCCTCAAGATGATGGCATATGCTCGCGGTTAGCAGTTGTCTAGGGAATGTTCGACGGTTCTCATAAAGCTGGGGTTTGATTCTACCGTCGGAGGGTATTTCGTATTACAGGCCTGTTGTCAAGTAGGGGCTAAGCTTAGTGACAGACGATTTAGACGAATCAGAATCCATCATGTTATGTAGTCATCTCGGCATGCTTTTCTTAGCATCGTCCCCCATGAAAATGGTTTTGCGTTGACAATTCCCAAGTTCCTTTTAAGGTCCGATTTATTCTGGTGGCGAGGTGGGCATATTCCGCCCACGTCCTCTGGTCTACCCCGGATGTTCCTTTTCTTTCTGATCGTCTCTCAAAAAATGGAGTTGATTCTCTGATTTTTTAAAAAAAAATTTCCGTACTCGTGGAAAAGCAAGCACTCGATTTTGATGGGTTGGGGTGGGCATTTCAAACGTGGACGCCATTGAGAACTCGGACGGGGGGGCCCCTTCTTTCGGTCAAGTCTTGGGTGGAGAATCCTGAGGGAAAATCTAAGTCGACCAAGCTCGCTGCTCTAGAGAAAACCGAAAGCGATCGAAATTCGTTTGAAAGAAAAGGCAAAAGAGAGAAACTGCTTATTTGGCTGCTTGTGAGGTGCGGTATTTGCTGCGCTGTGCATTGAGCGAGACTCGAGATAGAGACGAGAGGGAGAGGGAGAGATTTAAGTCAAGTGGCGAGAGGCACGGGATCGTTGTCCCGTGACGTGGCGGGCGGATGTCGACACACATTCCCACAGCTCTTCCGTGGGGCCCTCCACACCGTCTCTGGGGTCTTTTTTTTTTTTTTTTTAATCATTCTTTCTTTCGAATTTCGAATTTCGAATTACCCTTCTTCTTTTTTTTTTTTTTTTTTTTCAACGCACCCTATATTGTCCTTTGTTTTTTTCCCCCTTCGGAATTTGCTGAAAAGAGGGCTTACAGTGGTCCGGAGAACGGCCCGAAAATATCCCCCACAGCCACACCTCCCTCTCGCCACCCCGTGTCGCGTATGCCTACCTTCCCCCGTTCACGAATAGACGTGATGTCGACGCGCGGCCAAGCATGTGATCGCGGTCCCCCTTCGGACGGGCTTTATTTTGTTTTATCATCGGAAGAAGCCTATGAAAAAATAAAAATCCCGATGGTCGGTCGCCACCTTGCCAAATTCATTTCCCTGCCGGGTCAATCTGACGAGACCCAACCCCTTCCATAAATCACCTGTTTGATAGGCGAGACGAATCTACAGGAGCCTAGACATTAATCATCGCGAGAAAATCTCTCCATGAATATTTTCCGTCACATCTCTATCGTCACGTGTAGTGTAGTGATTTGTTGTTCAATGCCATCTTAATTTTGGATAGAGCTAGTGTCTTTTTGTGTGAAATGAGTATTGATTAGATTGTTAGTTCCCTATTGTTTATGTAGTTGCCAAAACTACTGATTTGAAAATAATAGAGGGATTAGCGATTTAATGACCTATTCCGTAGAAGGTCAAGCAAAGAAACTCCGTGGGAAGTCTTACATAGAGTAAGTCGTCATCATTACATTCCAGTAGAAAAAGCCGTGACAAGCAAAAACAATAAATGCATTTAAGTAATGGTCTTAAGGCCTCCGAGACGTAACTTAAAATTGCATGGAATCACCGCTCATATTCCTTTCATAAAAATATGCCTCGATTAAGAAACACATCAATTTCATCCATATCGTTACAAACACGCTGTTTAGACATAATTAAAATATGCATGGACTGTGATAATAAAGTCTACGACACATTACATAAAACTCAAAAAGAACGCGTGACGTCATCATTAACGCATCTCTTTCACATATTCACGTATTACTAATTTTATACATGATGATCGAACAGGATAAATTTCAGCCGGCTACCCCGATCATGATGCATGCAGGGGAAAACCAGTTTAGAGCTACATCGATCGGGAACCAATTACACTCCCATCACAAATAGTTCCTGCCCCCCACAAATCAAACATAGAAATAGAAAAAGGAAAAAAACCAAGCAGCAAAACGAAAAAACACTAATAATAATATAATAATAAATAAATAACAATAATGGTGTTTTATTCCCACGATGCAACGCCCAAAGATTCCTCATTGGCCAAAGCTAAAATGCTCAAAGCTGTCCCCCGCCGATTTATCGGCACCTACACAATTCACGCCCTCCTCCTCCTCCCTCCTCCTCTCTCTCTCTCTCTCTCCTCACTGATTCCTCCAAAGCCATCGAAAATCTAATCCCCCCAATACGCCCCCGCCACTCTCGAAAACTTCACACAGATCGTCGACTCCACCTGCAGAAATGAGCTCCCTTCCCCCGTCGCCGGAACCCTAGCCGATCTCCGGCGAACCTAGGGTTTATCTCGCTCCTTTTCTCCCGGCCTCGCTCTCCCTCTCCCGTATGCCGGCCTCCTGGTAAAGGGGGAATCTCGGCGGAGGAAAGTTGGGGTTTTTTTTGGAGGAGCGGGAGGAGGAGGAGAGGGGAATATGTATAAGGAGAGAGGAGGCGGAGGAGGCGGCGGCGTGTCGTCCAAGTCCGAGGTGGTGGTCGGCGTCGGCGGTGGCGCGGATCGGAAGCAGAGGATCAACATCAACGAGGTGCTGGACAAGCACCTCCTCGAGCGGTCCTCCCCGTCCACGTCCCGCGTCGTCAACGGCAAGGACAAGTCCTCCCCCCACGCGGTCATCCTCGGCAAGGCCCCCTCCGATCACCGCGATTCCGCTCGCTTCAAGGCCAACTCCGATGGTCCGTCTCTCTCTCTCTCTCTCTCTCTCTCTCTCGTGATGTGTCGTGTGGGTTCCTTCTCGGGCGGGTCATTTCGGATTCGGTCTAGTTCTCGAAAGGAAAGAAAAAGGGATTCGGCTTGTTCTCCTGCGCGTCTGTGCTTGTTTAGAAGTGTTGGTTGTTTTAGCACGGCGCATACCCATCGATACGTATATCTGTCCGTATGAGTTTGGATTTGCTCTGGTATTTCTACGATTCAAGCTCTTCAGCTCTTGATGTATTAAGCATGTTCATAAATTGCGGTGTAGTTTTTTCTATTGTTAGTTTAGGGGAAGAGTTAATTGTGTCCCCTGCCGAATCTTGGTATTACGGTGGAGGTTTTGATACTTGAGTTGCCAAAATGAAGTGTGATTTTCGGATATCAACTATTCATTATGGCATTTATTATAGCGTTAGCACGGGAGAGCATGTAGTGGATTCTTATGGGTGTATTTAATTGGTTCCCCATTTTAAGATGATCTCTCTGTCTCTCGCTTTCGCTTTGAAGCAATTATTCGTATGAGCTTGTACCTTTTCTATGTCATTGGCAAGTCAATGCGCTGCGGAATTTGCAGTTCTTGAGGATTCTGTAGAAGCTATTGGAAATGAGGAGTACATTCTCTCGTCCCTCTTAAGTTTGGGAGCATCTTTGCTATCCCCTGGAAAATAAGTTTTGCAAAAATAAATGAGCCTTGATGATAAGCCGACCTAAATGGATTAGAGTGTTTCTTCCACCCTCGGGCAAATTCTTGCACGTCTTTAAAAATTGTAGACTTCAAATATGTGCTTCAAAAGAAGTGATCAGTATTTTAGGAGATATGACTGGTTGTAATCAAGTTTTCTTTGGAATGCATATTCATAAATGACTTCTGTGAATGAGGTCTTGATGTATTTGTAGGACAGAACAGGTGGTTGCCAGTCGACTCCTAGAAATCCAATTGCCCATTCGAATTTTCAATTTTAATTTGTCCCAGGCTATTCCCACCAATGGTCATTGACTAGTTTTTGGTGTATTAATTGAAGCGTGTCATCGGCAGAATGGACTTACATAGTGGAAGAGTACTTATGTAGATTGGATTGGTTATACTAGTTACAACAAGTCGTCGCTTCTTGACTGCAATTCTTGTTTGCTTAGGAAGTTGTGAATTGTTCTAGTAATAAGACATTTCAATATTTATCTATAAGTCTGATTATAAATTGTGCATGGGTGTTCTTTTTGAAACTTAGCTTCTTTCTAATCACATATTTAGGATGGTGATTACTTTATCAGCACATGATTTGAGGAGGTATGCTTGTTGGTGTTACAACTCGAATGACTGTTCTCCTTACAAGTTGCTTCTTGGTTAAGTGAGAGCATTGTCTCAAGTCCATGCTAGAGGATGGCCAGCAGAAAATGTCCATACTTAATTTAGAGTAAAAATTAGTTAGTTTTTTTTTTTTTTTTTTTTTTTTTTAGCACAAGAGGTCACTCGTTTCTTGCAGTATCCAACATAACAAATACATGAGCTGAGACAATGCAACGCAGTGTACCCTCTTCCCACAAGATTTGCAACACCACCAACCAGAAGCCTTTGGGCAGAGAGTTTCACTGTATCTCCCTTCCTCATAAGTAGACATGCATCGCACAGAAGTCAGTGTAGGCGGCATGGAGTCGCCAGCCCTCCCTAGGTCTCTCTGCTCTGACTTACAAGCACGCTGGGTTAGAGTTGGAGGTGCCATTGGAGCAGCAGCAGCAGCTGGAGATATTTAATGACTAGCCAAAAATCCAAATTCATGCTATCAAACAGTTGTTAAAGAAAGAGAATAACAGGAGAATTGCAATGTAGTCTGTTTTTGCAGAATCTTTTTTTTTTTTGGCTCCACCACCACCACCAGCAGCATCATCATCTCTCTCTCTCTCTCTCTCTCCATTTTTTGTACTCTCTTTTCATGTATACACATAGAAACTAAATCCCCCATCTTAAGATCAATGAATATAGAAAACCTATGCCATCCTTCAAAATGCCAGAAAACCCTGTATCAGAATCAATACAGCACTGCTTGTTAAGTATACACTGGTTTTTGTAAAATAAATGCCAAATGTGATATTCCAATTCTATTCGTCACTGCCCAGCTCATCTTCATTTTGATCTGGCTCAGACAAGATTTCCTATGGAACTCTTAAGGCCAAGTTAGGTTGATATCCTCCATAGGATAACTTGCTGCATATGGTTGGAACCCTATCTTTCCACCATTATCTGGCCCAGGCGAGAGCTTGCCTTCCTCTGTGGATTCTTGTTAGGATCTGTGTTTACCTTTAAAGGTGAACTCGAGCTCTTAATATTAATTTCATTATCGGAGTTTTGATCAACAACCTCTTTCAGGCTTGGGCTGCTACTGGTATTATCATTATTCCACTGTGAAGGGTCATCTTGCATTATTTAACTACGGACGCTAGGTTCTATGTTTCAGCTACATGCATGAACCCTCAGCTTCTATCTTTGAATATTTTTTCTAATGCCACAAATATTAGGGTTTGTGAGTGGGGCTGTAGC
The DNA here is from genome assembly GCA_017140595.1 of Eucalyptus curtisii. Lineage (NCBI taxonomy): Eukaryota > Viridiplantae > Streptophyta > Magnoliopsida > Myrtales > Myrtaceae > Eucalyptus > Eucalyptus curtisii. The sequence continues at coordinate 20,949,671 of CM029497.1, forward strand.
ATCAGACTGACAGTTCACGTTTATAATCAGACCGACATTACATGTAGAATGTGAAGCTGACGTAAAGGAACCTTTCCAGAAGCTCAATTCATTAGTGGGGGAATGGTTGACATGTATGAGACCCAGATAAACTCATAATCAAGTGATAAGATATAACTTTAACAGTGTTGTCTCTATCTGGAGGCAGTTTATTATAGGTCCATAGGTCAGACTTGAAGGAAACCTCCGCTCATAGAATGAATCCTCTTTTAAGTTGGAGTTCTGCCAGTTGGCTCCGTGCTTCGTTTTGTGAGACATCATTTCATATGAAATCTCTGACCTTTAAACCAAAACTGACACCCCTTCTATGAAAAATGTGTATAACTGTATTCCAGTTCAGTCCGGTATGGAAAGAACATAAAAGCATGAAATCATCACAGGAATCTTTTGACAACACAGTACCTTTTCTAGCACATGCTGGAGAGTCAGTTATAGGATTGTAGTTTACTAAATGCTTCGTATTCTGGCAGAAACAAATTTTATCTGTGTATGTTGCGGTTTGTCGGAGTGTCCAGTCATTCCTCAGTTACATCATGGCACCTAATGTAGTTTCATTTTCTAGACCTTGCTGTCATCTCTGATTGCCTCCAGCTTTTGCGTGATGTAGATCTTATAGAACTGGAGTATCACTTTGTTTAGGGCAACATGTGGATTTTTCCTTATAAATCAAATATAGCCTTCTACTACTTAATGCAGCTAACTGTTAATTTGGAGCTTTCTAATTTGTCCTCATGGGTGTTAATTGTAGAGGAATCTGAAACAGATAGCGAAGAATCAGACGTGAGCGGTTCTGATGCAGATGACTCGTCTTGGATCTCATGGTTTTGCAATCTTCGAGGAAATGAATTCTTTTGTGAAGTTGATGATGATTACATACAAGATGATTTCAACCTGTGCGGTTTAAGCAGTCAAGTTCCTTACTATGATTATGCACTTGATCTGATTTTGGATGTCGAGTCTTCTCATGGTAAGCAAGAGCACTACTATAATGCTGGAACAGTGATGAGAGCTGTACCGCATATTGCACATGTTTTGTAAACCTGGGTAACATACATGCTTGTCCATTCATGGTCGGTTTTGTTTCAATTGTTTAATGTGCATGGGTTATAAAGATTCTCCTATAGTAAGCTTGGAACTAGAAATCGTGATGTGGCATGTGTAAGGATTGGCTGCTCTTGTATTTCATCTGGAGTTTTAACATGTTAGTGCTTGTGATGCATTTTGTTGGTATGGGTAGGTGACATGTTCACTGAGGAGCAGAATGAATTAGTTGAATCAGCTGCAGAGATGCTTTATGGCCTAATTCACTCCCGCTATATACTGACTAGCAAAGGAATGGCAGCTATGGTGAGATTGCGCTCATGAGCACCTGCTTAGTAACTAATCAGAACTTTACTTAAATAGGTGACAGATGTGTTATCTTGTTTAATATCAGCTGGAGAAGTACAAGAACATTGACTTTGGTAGATGCCCAAGGGTTTATTGTTGCGGACAGCCATGCCTCCCTGTTGGGCAATCAGATGTTCCTCGTTCAAGCACCGTAAAAATATACTGCCCAAGATGTGAGGATATATATTATCCTCGATCCAAGTACCAAGGCAGTATCCTTAATTATACCATATTTCTTTTCTGATTATATTACAGCTAATATTCAGCTAGCATGCATTGCATCTTAGAATGTGATGAGAAATGGTTGGTAAGTTAGGTTATCCTTTGTAGATCTGTGATATTTTAATTTCTTAGAAGCAGCATGCTTCAATTTTTTTATATACTGAGACAAACATGTGCCTTTCAGCATTTATACTTTTCTTCCTGCAAACATGTGTTATTATGAGCTGGGGAAAAAAACGACCCACCTAGACACATAACTTATTTTTTAGCTTGTTTTAACTCAGATATGAAAATAGAAGGTATGACTGATACCAAATGAGCTCCATTAGATCGGGATGATCATCAAAGACAAGTATTTGATTGTTGTAAAGTTGGTGCATGCTTTTCTTCAGTTTCTGGTTTGAGAATCATCAGTGCAATAGGTCCAACCATTGTTTTTTTTTTTTATAGATCCAGCAAGTGATTTATGATGTGGAAGTGTGTGCATTGCCCTCAAGTTTGAAAGCATCCTTAACTCTACCTAGACATTGATGGTGCATACTTTGGAACTACATTTCCTCACCTATTTCTGATGACATATGGCCATCTGAAGCCACAGAGTGCATCGCAGAGTTACGTTCCTAGAGTTTTTGGGTTCAAGATCCACAAGACATGATGAGTTGCTCATACAGGGGATCATGAGTACGGATTTTGCTCGGAACAAATGCTTTCTCATGGTCCGTGTAAAGTGGATATTCAACGAGAGATCATGTCAGGGTTCGTCAATATCTTATCAACGAACTATTCACATGCATAAGGAGGAAGTAACTGTCATCGGCCTGGGCTGGCAACGTGACTGCATTTCGCTGCATCAGAGGAAGAATCAAGGAAGAATCACTTCAAGCTCCTTGAGATGGCTTCCTCTGTGCTTTTTTTTTTTTCGCTTTTAGCTGCTATCTAGTTGCAGTCTTCTGGTACTCTTGTGTGTATCATTCCGTAATTCTTTAATTACCGACAAATGAAGCTGAAATTTTTCAGGACATAAGTTGTTGAGATCGAAATTATATGATTCTATGGCCATGCACGCACTCTTAGTCATGTAAAGGCGTTGCTAGTTTTCATAAGGTAACCTTAGAAAAAGAAGCCTGAGAACTTTATGTTGAGTTGAAGGCTGGATGGATATGGTTTTTCACTGTCAATCCTTCTTGAGTCTCACTTGCACATCCTGCATCCGCCCTCAGGATGATTCTGCTTTCTTTTCTCCCCTTGGTTTTGGACCAAGAAGTGAAAAACCTGGTGGTTGATTATTTTCCTCGTTGAAAGGCATCCTTTTACATGCGCCATGCTCTCTCTCCCTCTCACGAAAGAACGAAATTTCCGCACTCTTTAATGGCTTCCCGTTACTTCTCAATATGACTTTGGATGATATTTTAGTACCTAACTTGAGTTGATTGGCGTAAGTTTTACGTTTTCATAATCGACGAGGGATGAGGGAAAGGTCGACATTCGCCTGAATTGCGGCGATGTACAATCACAATGTCCCCATCATAGAAAAATAGGGATTGGACATCAGAGACATTATTGCACAAATTGACTCCCCACATCATCTAGAAATATAGATAAATGGACGGCTTGGACTTGATGAATATGGACATTGCGGTCATGCTTTCATATATATAAAACCCCAACTCTTCCTCAAAGGGAGTGTTCATCTAACGTGGCGTGTCCATTTTTTTCTCCAATGATAATAACATAAAACATATAATCTCAGACACATGTTTAATCATCAGATGAATTCATATGGGACATATCAGTTTTTCTCGTTTTCGTTTTATATTATATAACGTGGTATTTTGGACGCGCTTATGATAATGAGAGGATGAAACGGGTAGTCTATGTCTTGATGTGCTATCAAACATCAACAGGACGAGGTGCTTTGTTGCGTTGTTGGAGAATTTATTCTGGTGTTCTTATTTTTCGAGATCTCATTTCAATACCTCTATTTGTCTCTTGATTTGTCCTTTCATCTTCTCGTTCCTAGTCAAGGTTCACAACATATGTACGATATGCAAAACTCAAAGCTAGCATTAGCAACACTTAGCGGAGGACCTGTCCATTTCATGTATCCTTTCCCAATCTCTTGATGGATACGATCAAGTAAATAGAACACGAAAAATATGTGAAAGATATGGCTACACTGTCCTACCAAGCGATTCAGGGAACATGGGCGAGATGAAGACAAAGGGTTGTGGCTAATGCAAGGCCATGAAAATGAGATGCATGATGCATAAGATGGATAAGAACAGACCGGAAGCCACCCACTCCAATCTCTTTGAGTCAGAGATGTGGAGGATTCAGCCCTTTCCCCACTAAAATCATAGGATATATATTTAAATATATGATGATTAAAAAGATTTTCGGTTGCTTCAGACAAGCACTGACCACCGCATAGATTTGACTCAGCTTTTATTGTTATCCAAAATGGTATGTCGCTCATTCGGATGCACTCTTTTGAAGCTTATTGCGGAAAATCCGTTGATATTCGATAATAATGATAATAAGATAAACAATTCTTATCTTCTGACATTCTTGTTCAAAGCTGTCCACCACAGGGACAAGGACAAGTTGACCCACGTAGGTTGGATTGAAAGTTAAATGTGCCGTAAGTTGTTTATCTAGAGATGGCCATAATTGCATATTACTATCTTTCACGTAGAATTAAATCCTAATCCAAGGCCAGCTAATGAATTTGCTGATCTAATGCAGTGTACCATGAAATTGGGAAGGAATCGGCTAGTATTACAATCATGCAAAAAGCTAATTGAAAGTTATGTTAGGTCATATTAATAAATGCTCCGTCATATTTAATGAATAGACTTCATATGTTTCGTAAAAAAATAAGCGATTCTAATTATTTTTTAAATTATGGCTTATATAGCCTGAAATGATAACAATATATATACACATTTTTATGGAAGATGAAAATATTTTGGTTCATTTATTTTTATAAGAAATACAAATGATCAATTTTAAAAGTATTTTTAAAATAATTTATTTTCCGCCAAATAAACGTGTCCTCACGGAAAAAAAAAGAACAATCTATTCAAAGTTACCATTTTCATTTTTCATATTTAGTTGCTGAACGGGCGACGCTATTTTTGCCATTCAAATGGCTGCATGCACAACCATTTTTAATAAGAAACTTTCTAGGACTTAAATGCCCTTATTTTAAAGCAAGCTGACGCAATCTGTATTATCCAATTTGGTTCCCTGAAAAGAAAATTTTAGATGTAGATGTTGCAACTTAAACAACTTATCTCGTCCATTTCTTCTTTTGCTTTTTCAGTCAGAAATGAAAAATAAGAACAAATCCACAAGAGAATAGTGGATATTCTCGGGGCCTAATTCGCACTACCAACTTGAAAAGAAAAGGAACTTCTAATAAAATCACTTTGATAACTACATTCATTACCCATCATCTTGTATAGACTAATCTATTTGATAATTACTCCTCTTGCGAGCTGAGAATTAAACTTAAAATCTTTAACTCGAAAAAGGAGCAAATTATTCAAATTTTTATTTGCAAGTTCAGACATAAGGTTCGGGTTTGTTTAACTTTTTGGTACACATTCAAATTTTCTTAGTATCTTAGACGTGGGTGTCTCTCGAAATAAAAAGAGGAGATGTGAGAGGAGAGAGAGAGAGAATTGCAAGGCCCTTCATTCATCGATTAATTAGACTTGCCTTCTTGTAGAGGATAATAGTCAATTATCATAATAGACCGAATTCCCAAAAAAAAAAAAAAAATCCAACTTCAAATCCATTTGAAATTTTTCTTAAATTTTTTGGTCTAAACTCTAGGTTTAGTTCTAAATTTGCCTCAAACTTTCTTTTTTGTCTAAAACAAAGTCACAAACTTTCTTTTTTGTCTAAAACAAAGTCACAAACTTCAAGTTTACTCCAAAATTTACCCCCTAAACCTTCCGTCCAAAAAACATTGTTAGTTGTCCCTAATTTTCTTAATTTTCTATACTAAAGAGCACTATCGTTTTGGAAATAATTTCTCACATCATCTTGCTAATGTGGATTTATTATTGATGTGGGAATACCATGTCAAACAATTAATGGCAATTTTTTTTAGACGGGGGGTTAATGGGAGAAAATTCGATACAAGATTAAAAGTTTATAATTTTTTTAGAGGCGAAAAATTTCCCTAATTTTCATACCAAAAGATCATTTTCCACGTTACCTTGTTGATATTGATCTAATACCATTGTGGAAATGCCACATCAAATATCTAATGACAATTTTTGAACAGAGGGTTGACAAGCTAGATTAGAGACTCGATTAAAAATGTGTGATTTTTTTTTTAGATAAAAAAATTTTTGGGGCGAATCTTAGATTGGATATAAAGTTTGAAGTATTTCAAGTCGAGTATAATAATATCTCGCTTTGCTGCGCGTGCAGCCATCTGAGGTATGTAAATAGACCCGTCCTAATATTACTCTTTTTAACAAAATTCTATATATTAAATCCATAGCATCCCCTTGGAGAACGAAACATGGCCAAGAACCCATTTCCCTGAAATCCAAGGGCCGAAACCGAACCAATCGAAATCTCTGAGCACTCAAGTTGACTATTTGCTTATGAACTTTCACACTGTTGGACAGGAACCCGCCACCAAATGAGCCTATGAAACAAAGCCCTTGGTCAACCTATCCCGTCACCAAAACCCACCCACAAAAGTAATAGTTCCTCTAATTTTTAAATTCTCGAGGGCATGCCTCTGCTGCAAATAATTATAAGATATATTTACTAATCAATCTTGTCATTACCACATTATCAAGTGTCCTATCTGCTAATCCCACATGATGCCTGTCAAATCTAGTGTTGTCGTCTGAATTTTTCTCTTTTTTGACTTTTAGGGTAAAATCGCGAACTGACCCAAAATATGCAGATCCATTGAAACCAGTGGCACGTACGTAATTTGCGAGAGAAAAGGGGGCACTTTTGAATTACTTTTTTGCTTTTTTATCTTGAAAAGGTGAAGGTAGGAGGGGGGTGTAGGGACCTGCCGGCAAAAAGGGCGAGGAGAAAAGCGCTGGAGTAAGCCGCAAATTGGTCAACTGGCGGACCGCCACGTGGACAAAAGCGAGAGGGTTCACCGGCGACCGGAGCTTCCGGTTACCCGGGGGGGCCTCCCCTCGTTTTCCTTCGTCCCCCACACGAGAGAGAGATGGTTTCATGAGAAGAGGCGAAGCGACCGCTTGGTGGCAGCTACTTCCGGGATCCACCTTGTGAATTGGCGCTTTTGCCCTTCACGTGACTAGGGATTTGCAGTTGTGCCACCTTTCTCGTTGTTGGCAACACTCTTTCTTCGTTAGTGAATCGATGGTTACGAAAGCCGGAGTTCTTTTTAAATTCGAGCATACATATATATATATATATATATATTTATGATATTTTTATATGGTTATGATATTTTTATATGCTTTTATATGGTTCATTGTTATAAACTCAAAGATGGATGAAATCTAACTTGTACATTTCTTCTTCGAAAGAGCGAAAGTGAACGACGCAGTATTATAATATTTTGTGAGGTGTAAAGCCTAGTCAACTATACATCCATTCTCATGTGCACCAATATCATGTTTTTAGGAGTCGTCTAACTGCAGTTCAAAAGGTAAAAATAAGCTGCGCAAATAACACTCAAAAGCCTATTTATCATTAAGAAATGCATCCTTTTATTCTTCTTTCTTGTATTTTTCATTTATTCATCTCCAACCCTTGATCATTTTATATCGTCATCTATAGATACCGAACCTAAATAGTTTCTAGATAGAATAGTGAAGCAATGTTGGGGGAGGAGTTAATGAACACGACGCTATAGAGAAATTATGCCATTAAGTGATTGACAAATGAATATTGAGGAAACTCGATCATCTTCGACTTAAAGGCCTGCTGTAAACAACTGTGTAAAAAATTAACACTACAACTCTCAATGAGAATAAGTTGGTTTGATACCTTTGAATAAAATCAACTCAAATGATTCAATCAATTCACTTAATTTGATAAGTGAAAGATGAGTTACCTAGTTAATTCAATAAAAAAATAATTGCTAGGAATCTCAATAAAACACACCAATAAGAATGATCTTCTAGGTTTGATGGGAAATTTATACTATTTCGCTATCAATTTCCAATTATCATTACGCAATTTTTTATTTCTATTGGAGGTTATTAATAGCATCAGTACTTAAATTTAAGCACTCGAAGTCTCCGGCACTTAATTTTCAACTTACCAAACAATTCATTTAGGGCTTGAAAATTTGCAGCAAACCTTAATGGAGTCATTTTTGCAAAGGTGGACTTCTCCATTTAGGTTTTATGCACATGAGAGAGAGAAATGAATAAAAAAAAAAAGATCGCATCTGTATTTTCCGTCGATCAAATTGGACTGAGTCGAGTAAAAACTCATTCGGCACCATTTTTATAAGTTGCATGGCTCGGTCGACGACAAATTTCAGGACTCCCGGCACGATCATCCTCTAGGAAAACGAGAGTGCCCATCTCTGTATATTCACGCGAGGCGAAGGGGCGTTCGCGTCAAAGCATGTCCGGATGACTCGTCACCCAATCCCAAACGAGATCCCCCACCCACCTGTTCCTGTTCTACAAAGAAGCACACCCCTCATTCAACACCCGAAACCAGAACCAAAACCACAACCTTAAGAACATCAAAAACCGCCCCCACCCACACAAACTCGATTCACACATGTTCACTCGCCTTGTCCGAAACACCACCACCCCTCCCACCAGATATAAAAAAACCAAAGATCGATCCTTGATCCTTCAATCACCCCCCACCAAAACACCACCGCAAAAGCAATAGAACAGAGCACGGAGTCGATTGCAGAGCGGGAGAGAGAGAGAGAGGGAGAGAGAGAGAGAGAGAATTGTCGACATACGCGCGCTGACCACCTTCGGTTGATTAATGCATCACAAGGAATCCGAGCTCCTGATCGGGAAAGACAGCGCCGGCCTCTCTTCCGATTCCGGCACCGCCCACCAGCAGAGCTCGGGTCCCCACCAGCAAGAAATCGCCGGCCTCGCTTCGGACCATCATCATCATCATCATCATCATCATCTCTCCATCCAGATCCCGCCCGCATCCGAAACCCACCTCGACGATGAAGGCGCGCGCTGCAACAGCCCCTCCACGAGCCAAAAGACCAACCTTTCGACCCCCCACAAGCGACCCATCATGATCCAGTCGCCCCTCGCGTTCTATCGCTCCAGCTCGCACTCGCCCGTCGCCGGCCGCCACCCGCACCAGGGTCTTTTCGGGTCGGGTTCCGGGTCGACCCGGTTTTCTTGCTTCGGGTCGCTCGCGGTCCCGTTCGGCACCAGAAGGTTCGCGTCTTGCAAGTTCTGCCACCAGCTGTGCCGCGTGCGTTTGCTCGGCGTGCATCTGCGGTTCCTCGTTCTCCTACTGGTGCCGGTGCTCTTCTTCTTCGCGTCCAGTCCCAACCGTTCTGTCTTGCTCGAGCTCATCTCCGTGGTTTCCTTCTCCGCGGCGCTGTTGATATCGCTCAATTTAGCCATCCCGAGATTTCCCTCGATTCGGTTGCTGTTTTCGCGGTCGTTTCCTTCGAAGATCGCTCCGTTTTCGGCTTCGAAACCGGCTCGGCCTGTTGTTTGGTCGATCGGGCCGAAACCGAAGGCCGAGAAGAGGGCGACTTCGGGTTCGTGGGTTCAAGTTTATAGCAATAAGGATGTTTACGAGGGCGAATTCCACGGAGGGAAGTGTTCAGGTAGCGGGGTTTATTACTATTACAGGAGTGGGAGGTACGAGGGGGACTGGGTTGACGGGAAGTATGATGGTTATGGCGTCGAGACGTGGGCCAAAGGGAGCCGGTATAGAGGACAGTACAGGCAGGGTTTGAGGCATGGAGTTGGGGTGTACAGGTTTTACACAGGGGATGTTTATGCTGGGGAGTGGTGTAATGGGCAGTGTCATGGTTGTGGAGAGCATACTTGTGAGGATGGGAGCAAGTATGCTGGAGAGTTCAAATGGGGTGTCAAGCACGGGCTCGGTCGTTACCATTTCAGGTAAATTATCATAAGAATGTAATTGATTTGTAAGTGCACTGAGTTGGCATTCCTATAATTGATGCTGATGGTGCATGTCTTTTTCATGGATATTCCTCACTTATAGTTCACAAGGAGAAGGCACTTCATTTGCTGATTTGTCCTTCTGTGAGAATCTTGAAAATGCATTTGTTGTTGCCACTGTCAAGTTTGTGTGATAGAACTTGTTGCGTAATGGGTCTGCAATCAATTTATTGCCTGAGTCCTTGGTATTTTCTAGAGGATGCAGTGGCTTTTGGACAACATACACAAGCTGTTGTCAATAAGACCAGCAATTGTTTCTTCACTATAGTCAATGATATGTGACAAGCGAAAGAAGAACTGAAGCCTACTGATTACTCTGTTTCAATGCCAATCATTGATAACTTTCTGAGTTTCTATTAGTCATCACATCGAATGCAGACTTCCTTCATGATAGTGATGACTTTCTTGTCTAATGAAAAGGGCAGAGAGTGCAAAAGTTCATGCATGACCTGAGTCTTGGTTCTTTAAGTTTCATTGTCAAATTTGTCGCATAAAACAAGGAGCATGGCGCCTTATGTGCAAGACAGAGTATAATGGTCATGTCTGCCTGAGTGCTTTGTCCTAAAGTTCCATTATTAAATGCTGGGACCTGTTTGTTGGAGTACTACTCTAAAGCATTCTTACTTTTCTCGGAAAGCTGTTATTACCATGCAGTTGCTACTAGGCCATAAGTACGTCAAATTTGATCCTCACAAAATTATCAAGTCATGGTAACTTAGAACTCATCAAGGAATTTTCTTTATAAACTGCAGAAACGGGGATACATACTCGGGGGAATATTTTGCAGACAAGATGCATGGCTTTGGAGTGTATCTGTTTGGAAATGGTCATCGTTATGAGGGAGCTTGGCATGAAGGAAGAAGGCAGGGGTTTGGCATGTATAGTTTCCGAAGTGGGGAGACTCAATGCGGTCACTGGCACAAGGGGGTTCTTGATCCCCTCGGCTCACCAAGCTTTGCTGGGGGACCAAACTCATCATCCAACATGCACTCGAAAGTCCTCAATGCGGTACAGGTAATAATTTCCTCTTTGGATGTGTTACTGTTTGCAACTCTGGCTTAATTTACCACCATACATGGGGGACTATTTTCATCTTACATGCACGGTTGGGAATGAGGGCGAGTCATCACTGGCACTCTGCCTTTACTATCTATTGCAGAATAGAAAAGTGATGGGCACTCTTTAATTTTCTGTTGCTTATGCCTGCTTCTAAGGATTTTCAGTTGCAAAGGCATTTCCTATGCTTGTTTCTAGGAATTAACTCGTTCATTGTGGGAGTGATTGTGTCATGGCAATATCTTTAGGAGACCAACTTTATTCCAATAACCAACAAACAGGAAATGGGTTTCTCAGTGATTGCCTTTGCCCTCAGGAAGCACGACGAGCAGCTGAGAGAGCACATGAAGTCGGGAAGGTGGACGAGCGGGTGAATAGAGCTATAGCATTCGCTAATAAGTCGGCCAATGCAGCGAGGGTAGCTGCAGTGAAAGCAGTTCAAAACCAGGTGTATCAGGACCATACCCCTGGTGATCGGGCATTGCCGATTCTCGTATCTTAAGCAACTACTCCAATTGCATTGGACAGATGCCAGCAACATAGGTAGTAGTCGGAGACACTTTCTTCTCCTTTTGTTTTTCCGATTTCCCCTCAGTTTTGGCGACTTGCGTTATTGCATGCTCATCAGTCGCGTGTAATCCTTTTAAAAGCGGTGTTCGTTTCTGCGGTGCCCTCCTGGAACCACATACAGCCATCAAAAAGCTAAAATGGCTGATTGAGGAGCAGGATGAGGTCTCTATATGTACTGTAATAAACTTCTTGGCTTTCATGTGAATAGACGTGTTGTAGCTTTTCGCGAGAGAACTGTATATGAGGGGCAAGTCAATGCCTTGGCCCGTTTAAAAACAGCTCTTTTGTGTATTAATTCTACATTGCCGGCTGAGCTGAGAGCTTCCGCAGTTGAAAAACAGAGCTCGAACGTCAGCAATTTTACTGAGCCTGCATTTGTCAAAGTCATCTTCAAATCCAGCGTTTCGGAGTGCGGTGGGATCGGAAAACAGCTAAAGGATAGCTCTCTACAATGTCCTTAAAAGGCATGTCGTGTAGCTCGAAGCAAATAGCTCTCGCCGTCTTTGAGAGGTCAAGAATCCGTGTGCCCTAAATACGTGACACGGATGCGTACCTGCGTAGCAAAAGGGACTCTTGCCGGTTCCACAACCGTTCTGATCACAAGATCACGACTTAAAAGGACACCAGGGCTTCATTAAGTTCACTATTGAGTTCATAGAAATAGACAGAAGAGTTAACATCCTCAACCGGATTGCCACCGAGGAGCTGAAATAATTCCAATTGGCATTGGCATGTATGGTATCACCTAAGACGCAAGTATGAGCATACTAGGGTGCGGTGAGTAACCTTTCTACTTTCGAGAATAATTTTTATTCAAAAATGATTATTTTCATGTCTGTCCCGAAGAACCAAAAAGTAGATTTTGTTTTTACTTTTTATTTCTATCATTTCTCTACTCCGAGAAATAAAAAAAAATTAACTGACATCACCAAACGGATTTCAATTTTTTTCCGTTCCGGTGAACATGTTATAAAATGGGCCCTTATTCTTCGAAATGGGCCGTACTAGAGTTGGCCGTCTGGGCTCGGCCCGTCCCCGCCAGGCCCATATTCCAATCCACGGCCGGTCGACTCCAGGCCCGCAACGCCGAGGTGCCCCCGCGTTTCGAAGAGGCGCGTGAGCGGGAGGGGAAGGAAGGAAGACGTTTGGTCTCGTGGAGGAGGTAGCGGTGGGCCCCGCCCGAAACCGCTCGAGAGAACTCCGCATTATGCGCGGCTTTTAAACGCCTCACGATGTTGGCTTTCCCTGTAATATAACCTCCCCCTCTGACACTATTTTCCCTTTTCAAAAAATCAATATTTATTAAACAAAATTTCTTTCCAAAAATTTTCTCCCTTTCCCTGTTAAACAAAAAAAAAAAAAATTCCGAAATTAAAATTGGCTGTAAATTTACGAGAGATCCCTCCACCACCACCACCTCGTACCTCCATAGTTTTATACCACCGCATCGCTCTCGATCCGATCGCAGCACCATCCGTTCCATCCTTCGACGACGACGACGACGACGACCGCCGCCGTCCGGCGATCCTCCTCCGCCTCCTCCGACTCTCTCCGGCGCCGCATTCCCCGGCTTTGAGGCGCGCGCGCGATTCGTCCGCCGGGCGATGGTCTGTCCGCGACGCGGGAGCCGCCGCGTTTCTCGAGCTCGCGGTGTCCGCCGGTGGCCGCGCTGCTGATCGGCGTCTCTTCTTTCTCCGCGCGGTATACCGTTTCTCGAGGTCCTGACGAGTGTTGCTCTTCGTCGCGAGATTCGGCGTCGGGATTTTGGAATATCGTCAGCGCTCGCCTTCGGGGTTTCCTCTCGGCGTCCTCGAGAATGGACGACTTATCGGCGATCAGCGAGGAGCTCGCGGAGCTCGACGGGCAGATCTCCGACATCCTCCGAGCTCTAGCGTAAGATTCGGTTTTTTTGGCTGTCTCCGCGGTTTTGATGCGCCGCGGCTGCGTGTTTTGGAGTCGATCTTGTCCCCATGGATCGGCATTGTGTTCGCCGTGGCTGATCTTTTCGTCGCATGCTTGGTGAAACCAGATTCGTAGCGAGACTGCTGTGTGAATGTGAACGCGATCCGGAGTAGCCTGTACGCATTTCGGACCGCGTTTGTCGTTTTAGCTCTAATTAAGCTCATTGTTTTCCTGGTATCCCTTCATTATATCTCATGGATCAAGGCAGTTGACTTGAAATTGGAGAACTGATCACGGGCATTGTTGTTCAAGCGCTAGCACGATATGCTTTTTGATCTGTGTAAACTGCTTCATGGCGTGTGTTCGAAGTCAATTTACCCTCCAGGCTCTGTCATTGTGATGGCCTGATTCTTTCAAATGCTTTGATTGCGGATTTACGGTGACGCCATACAATTGTAATTCCGAGTCGCATTCTCCAGCTAGCTCTAGCTTAAGCTCAGCTTTAGTTTACTGTTCTCTGTCTGTTAGATTTCATAGACCGCAGCATTTGTGGTTGCTCTTGTGCACAAATGGATTGAGAAAATTATTGCGGGTAAATGTGCTTCCTGGTGTCATTTCTTTTATAAGCTATGACATATAATTTAATGGTCGATGCTATCTCATTGCTGTCCTAGGTAGTTAATATAAACACTTTGCTCACATTTAGTAGTTTTATTCCAGTTTAATCTCTGTGCTGAGCTTTCTGGTGTCTGTTCATTACATTTCAGAGGCTAAACGTAGTTTCTTTTTTATTTTCTCAGAAATGGATTCCAGAAACTGGATAAGATCAAGGATGCCAACCGGCAGAGTAGACAATTGGAAGAGCTTACCGATAAAATGCGCGAGTGTAAGAGGTGAGTGCACGACTGATTATGTTCTCTCTCATTAATGCTCGTGCGAAGAGCTTTTACTGAAGATATGAATCTCGAGTGGATCTTGCTTGTTTACCTAACTAGTGATTGCTGCGACGCTGGCAGCCTTAATATGGTTGTCTGAATCTTCTAGTCCATGTTGATGAAGAGGTGCCACCCGATTCTAGATGGATTAACTGCAGAACAATAGTTTGCAATGTGAATCCCTAATTTCAGTTAGCATTGAATTATAAAGATTGCTCCGGCGTTAATTTGAACATGGACAGAAGGACCCAGGCCAGATGCTTAAAGTTTAAGTCTCTGCTTTATCATCAGACAATTCACTTTCTAAACCCACCAGCCAGAATGAAACATGGTCTGTCATGTCTGCTAAAGACATGCTTGGACGTCCCCCCTTTTAGTTAACTTGGAACTGTAATGTGGTGATTGGACATGTCCTATAAATGATTTTGCTGCATTGATTCTCCTTCTCCTAGTACTCTATATAATGTTGCTTAATGATATCATTTCAGGCTCATTAAGGAGTTTGACAGAGAAATAAAGGATCTTGAGGGTAGAAATGATGCAGAAACCAGCAGAATGCTGAATGAGAAAAAGCAGTCAATGGTTGGCTTTTTATTAGGACATGTCATTGATGATGTTGCTGAGCTTCATGTTTTGCAATGAACAGAATTAACCGTGCTGTTCAATGGGTATTTTTGCAGATAAAAGAACTTAATTCATTCGTAGCCCAAAAAAAGAGGTACGCTTATGTGTCTTAATTCTGCTTCTGCAAGCGACTTCAGGAATAATCTTTCTTAGTTGAACCTTCCATAAAGATCACTCATTCTCTTTTATTCATTGCATACCTGCTTAGCAATTACCTTCACTACATGTACATGTCAACTTTAATTGATTTTATCTGTGTTGTCCAAATGATTGAACTTCATACTACTATAGTAAAAGTGGCGGATGCTTCGAAACCTTTTATTGAACTTGTTCACTTATATTTTAATGCTGTTGCAGATACACAACAAATCTAGAAAACAAACGAGTTGATCTCTTTGATGGGCCCAGTGAAGGAATTGGTGAAGATAATGGTTTGCTCGCTTCATGTAAGTGTATCAAAATTATTATAAAGCGGTCACCCATCATACTTAACGCAATTGGAATAAGGTTTCATTTCCCTAGTTCCAATTTTATTGTTGACCTCAAAATTACCCTTTAGGGGCTATAATATAAAGGTTTTGCAGTAAGTTAACAACAAATGATGCTCTTTCCACAAATTTGGCAATTGGAATAAGGTTTCAGTTCCCTAGTTCCGTTTTATTGTTTACTAGGAAATGCTTGTTCAATGCATGGATAGCGAATAGCAACCTCATTGCTCTGAATCCAAAATCTGTATGTCTTGAAAGTAGGCAATCGAGCGAGGATTGAATTTGTTAAATGTAACTTTAAACTTCTTCAGAACGCGTTGAGCACAGAGAAGAAATTCATGAGAATAATTCTCTTGTGGCGGTAAAACAAATCAAATTTTGAGAGTGTGATGAATTAAACTCTCTTATTTACTCCACTATGTACATTGTGAATATTGTAAACATAGGTCCATACGATAGGCTTGTCTAAGGCCAACTGTGGGTGGTGTCAGCTTTTATTGTCTTGGTTCTCCGTGTTCCAAAAAATAATTTTTCTCACTAAAGCATCGCTTAATTCACATACGAGCTATTTTATGGTATATTGTTCCGGAGGGATATTGAATATGTTGCTAATGCATCTTCTCACGGCCCTGCAAGTACACTCTTTACGTACCCATTTCTTACCAACTAATTCTACGATTGCGTGCAAACAGCCTCAAAATTTTGAAGAGCTTGTTGAGATTCCCCTTTTGACTTAATAAAAACTGAAGTTACTGGTAAATAAGGGTGGTTTTCCAATAATTTTTTGATGTTAGAGAAGTTCAATTGATCTTCTTTTTAACTGGTAACTCATTTTGGTGTATTTTTATATTTCATTGGCAAGAAGTTTACTGGGTTTTATGCTGCATATCTTATTTTCTGTATTATTCAATGATAAGAGGTTTCTTGAGTTTTATCCACATCTTGTCTCAGCCATGACAAATCAACAGCTAGTGGACCATGGAAACCAGATGATGGATGAGACAGATCAAGCCATTGAGAGGTCCAAGAAGGTTTGTTACTGCACCGTGACTTGAAACTTTTTAAGTTGTGATGTCAATCTCATCAGTATCTCATCCCTTTTTTTTTTTTTTTTGGGCTATTACTATTTAGGTGAGGACTTCTGTCACCTGTTTAGGCTTCTTCCAAATGTTAGACTGAGTTCCATCTTCTTGATATGTCTAACCTTCCTAGATCTCCCCAACAATTCTCCCTCTTTTATTTTTTATTTTATCTAATTTTTTTTTTCCGTTTTTCGTTTTGTTTCATTTTGTAACCCCTTTTCCTTCTATTACATATAAAGATATATAGCACAAATTGGATTGGGAAAATAGCAAAGTCGTACATGCTGTTAGTATTTTGATTGATAAATTTCATCTGTGATGAAGAAGAGCATTAAGTTTTTCTCTTCATTCCGATAGACTGTCCAAGATACCGTCAATGTTGGAACAGACACTGCAGCAGCTCTCAAGGCTCAGGTTTGTTACAGCAAATTGACATTTCAGCAAAGTTGTTTTGGTACAGACATTAGTTTTTCTCTGATCGAACAAACTGTTCCTGTTTCCAGACTGAGCAAATGAGCAGGATTGTAAATGAACTGGATTCAATTCATTTTTCAATCAAGAAAGCATCTCAGCTGGTCAAGGAAATTGGTAGGCAGGTCAAATTTCTCCACACATCTTTCTTTCATTGACCAAAAATTGCTATTATTCCACTTAGCTGTGAGAGCTCGATTTTCCTCTGATCTTTTCTCTTTGGGCTTTAGGTTGCAACTGACAGGTGTATTATGGCGTTCCTTGTCCTCATAGTCATTGGCGTTATAGCCATCATAATTGTGAAAGTAAGTGCTCTGCTCTTTCCATGATAGCAAAGATGAACATATTATACTCTTCTTTTTACGTGAGGTTGCCTTTGCATGAGGTGAGGGCAGTGTAGATCCTTCTATTGATGTAATCCACGCAAGTGACTTAGGTCCACCTTTTTAACTTCATTCATGTTCAAAATACGATTGCGCCACCAGTAAATCAACTGTTGTGCAATGTTTCACTCCTCAGGCATTGCATCTGTGGATCGAACCCTATTTCTTCCTAGACAAGCTTGCGCACTTTTCCAATTTCTGTTCTTTTACTTTCAACCTGTACATGTGGAAATTAATTGCCATCGGTTGTATGGTGGCTTCCTGTTCTTTTTGCAGATTGTACACCCAAATAACAAGGACATCCGTGATATTCCGGGGTTGGCACCTCCTGCTCCTACTCGGAAACTACTTTGGGACCTAAACAAAGATAGATGGTGACCGTCATGCGGTAGATCTCGTCATCCACCCAGTCGTTTGATGGCTGCGGCGCTGCAGGCTTCCCTTCCCCGTCCCGCCTGCTGAATTCACGAGCAATTTCTCTGGAGTATTTCACTTGGATTCTCTCGGCTTTTCAGGCTATATTCTTTTCATTAGTTTTGCTCCCCAAAAAGAATTGAGAGATCTACTCAGGTGATGGATATCTGTGCTCGTAATTTTTCAGATCCTCCTCACCTCAGGATAGGAGTCGCTGGGTTGCATTCATCTTTCTTTGTGATGTGTATTTGAAGGACATGGTCCAGAGAGTTTGCTGCTTGCTTTCCTGTCTTTCTTCCCCGTATATTAATTATCATGATGTAACTATGCGTTCGTGTTTCCGAAACGGCCAATTTACAATTAGATCACATTATTTCCCCGATGTACTTTGGGACTGCTCTCTCCATTGATGAATTTCATCAAAAGAATAACAAAAACCCCTGAAGCATCAGTTTCGTTGGGCATATCGTTCTTCTGCTGGCGCAGACAATTGGCGAATGAATGCAATTTTTACAGCTCCCATGTTTAAATCTCCGAGAGATTTGATAGTGCATTTGTTTGGAGGCATAATAAAAGAAAACGTTTTTAGAGTTTTCAAGAAAATCGATAAACTTTCATTCGTTTGATGATATAAGATTGATTTTTTTTTTTTTCAATTTTATAACTCTATCTTGAGAAAATCAAATTTTTACATAATTTTTTTTAATTTTATTCTTTCCTTTTCTTTCTTTTTCCTTTCTATTTTGTTTATTTATTTTCCTCTTTTCCTTCTCCCTCTCACCCGCCTCTCCACCTCACCCACCGCTCCTTTCCCCTATCCACCATTGCCGCTGCTGCCATCTCCGACGACCTCGCCTCCCTTTCCCACGACTCCATCCACCGAAGCTTGCCTAATCTTGAAGCACAGTCAATCTCGAAGCTTGAAGCTCGTCCAGTCTTGAGCCAAAAGCTCGGCCAAGCTCTAAGTGCAAGCACAGGCAGACGAGGCTTGACCTCGAGCGAGAGCAACGGGCTTGAGCTTGACCTTGCCGGCCTCAATTGAGTTCGACCTCATTGGAATATGGTGAGGTCGGGCCTCGCCACCCCGTGCTTGTGTCCAATCACCGAGTTCCAACGACCGGCCAAGGGAGAAATAGAAATAAAAAGCAAAAAAAGGACAAAAAGAAAAAGGAAAAAAATTAAAGAGTTCCAGAGAAGAATTTCGGAAAATTCCGACCTTTTTAGATTTAAAAATTCACTATTATAAATTTATACACGAATATTTTCGTTGATCAAAAAGTGTTCTTAGCTGATTAGTTATCCTCTTTCCAGGGTCAGAAAGGCAACACTAGAATTTTCCCTTTAATAGGAAGCAATCTTGGCCTGAGGACCATCTGAATTGAAACTGAAAAAAAAAATACCTCCTTGGGGAGTTTCACATTGTCAAAACTGCATGTACGCGTCGACAAATGTACACAGTTATGGTACAGCTGTTATGGTACAGGTAAGATGGAAAGTCAGAAGAAAAGGAGGCACCCTGCTCATAAAATTAGGGCAGCCATTTCTGTTTGTTATAATGAAGTGATGCTCCTACCTATTATCTGAATTGACCAAGAAAGTGTCACCGGACGAACCAATATGTGCTCTCCCAGTCAAGCTATATGGTCTGCGATTTGCTGGCAAGCCCGTTGTAACAAAACCAGACGACCTTCCAATTTTCTCGACGACTAATGGCCTTCCAGTAAATATAGAGCTCATCATGAATGCAATTGAACCGCTGGTTCGTCGCGAACCCGCACAGGCTTCCAGTCAGAATCCTCCTTGGTTTGTCTCAATGCCATGAAGTGGAGAGCGTCACTTTTGATTTGATAAATGTGACATGCCCACGGATATGACTCTGGCTCAGTCCATATCTTTTGCTCTTCGAATTCCGTCTGCTCAGCAAGTGATTCTGCCACACAATAGACTAAGTCTGGTTGCGGTTCTGTGAAATTGGGTATGGCAACACATCCAAGAGAAACAAATCCCTCTGGTGCTCGAGGATGCCAAATTGAGATGGGGGTCGTGTAGTCATCTAAGCAGTTTCTCCACACCTGGACAGTCGATCACAGTGGTATCATAATATTTTGTCAGACCCAAGAATTGAAGCACTATAAAGAATAAGGCACCCACAAACATGAGCAACGCATTGAACTGCATCGATTAAGTGGGCATGTGGTTTCCACTTTCATCAACCTAAACGCATGGAAGTCCAGGAGCGGAGCACATTGTTCCAGGTGTTTTTAGGAATACGTAAATTTTAATATACTTTTGCCCATGTACGTCTCTCTCCACATGTATGTACAATATTTTTCATAACCAACACCCTTTCCTTGTTAATACTTGACTCGTAAGGATTTAGATGACCCAACTTGTAAGAGTCTGAGACAGCTGTGACTTGACCAGAAAGGCAGGATACTCCATAAGGTACAGAAATTAGCCTCTTAAGATCTTTTTTTTAAGGTCATGTAGCCTCTTTAGATTTGAAAACACCCTAATTTTCCTCTCAAATTCATGTTGTGATTGGTTCCTGGGTGCCAAGAAAAAGTTCCATTTCATGTATGCTCAAAAGAGTGCCAGTTTAGGTCTCCTTACCAGGTCATAACCTATTGGAAGGGCAAAAAGTCTGTCGCTGTTACTATAAACAGCAGCACAATTTGGTGGATGTTCACCAACTCGAGCTATATCTCCAACAGAAACATACCTACAAGAGAGAAGCGACAGGTCAAAAATCTATTAAGATATCAGAAGCCAACAATCATCACCTGAAACGGAAACATGTTAATAACTGCAGCTACAATATTGTACATCATCTGGCCAAAAGAAAAGGAGAAAGATATATATCATAAGGCCTAGAATTACCTCACTCACTCCCCCTCTCCCCGGCTCCCCATATGGACTGGAAAGCATGAATTCTCTTACTAAGTACTCTCTGAACTGCTAGCAATCTCTATCCATTCCTGAACTAAACCACTCTGTCTGTGTCTCTGTCCCTCCTCGTCCCTTCCCCCCATCCCACTTGGGGGAAAGAAAAGGACAGCATGATCTGCCTAATGGCTTCCAGGACCTCCTTAGCAGCAACTAACTACAGTTTATGCACTCTAAACCAATATGAAGATCCCAATAGTACATAAACAGAAAAATTCAACTCTATTGAAATAAAATTCATCAAGAGCATCAACAACTTTATAGATCCACAGTGAAAACCATAATAACATGAGCTGCATGAAACCTGTGTGACCTCTCTAGTCCATAAACCTCTCTCCCAATGACTATCACAGTCTCAAATCGTCTTACCATCTTTTTATCCAACAAACCATCAATAGGTACCCAACTCGCCTATCAGAAGTCCCCATTTGGATGTGAAGAGAGATACAAATAACATAGTCGAATTTCATTCCCAACAGGGATTGGATTTCTCTTCTTTTTTTTTTTTTCTTTTTTTCTTTTTTTTTTTTTTTTTTTTTTTTTTTTTTTCATTTCGCATTTCTCGTCAAAGAAATAGAAGAATTTTCATTCCATCAATCAGTATTGATTAATGGGAGAGATGATCAGCCATTCAGTCACTTATCATGGTCACCACCCAGCAATGTTTTCTAATTCATGAGTCATCTCTAGTGAATCTAACACATCATTATTACAGCTGTCTAGTTCTAGATGCTAAGGGTTGGTTTGATAGAATGGGAAACTAAATGCTGAGAATTTTAGTACCAGATTTTAATTGCTGGAAATCTTGAGTACTGTAAATAAAAGTAAAAAATTGCTCGATGATAACTGAAAATTGATTACCAAATGCTATGAGTTTCTCACCAAAAAACGAATGATAATCATCATTGGTAAAATTGGTAAGATCCTAATTCACTGTCATTGCCTTTTCAATTGAATGAACTGATTAACCACTTAATTAACATATTAAGCAGACCTTTTACAAAATTGAACCTGTCAAATCAATGATAATTAGGATTATCAATGTGCTTTGCTAAATTGCTGAGTTTTCAATTTTCATCACTTAATTGGGCTATCAAACTGGCCCCAAGTGAACAATGGTTCCCCTTCTAAACCCCAAACTTGTTAGAGCACAAGCACAAGGAACTCCGCACCCATCAAAATATTTCTTAAATCACCATAACTGCAACATACCACAAGGACCGTGTATGCTGGCTATGTGATAAAAAGACTAGGTGAAAGGAATTTCCTTCATAACTGCCAAAAAAAATCAAGCAGAATATCTGATATCGCGTCAAACTTGAAACTTACCCATTTGGACAAATGGGTCTCCAAATGCTACAGATTCCAGAATGGTCTGAACTCTGATAAAAGAAAAAATTGAAATTTCAGTAACAACCAAACTCAACAAATTCTCAAGAGATACCCCAGTAAAAGAGAATCCAGTAGATAGAACACTGCAGACTGAAATAATTGAAGAAGCACCTGCTTTCTGCACAGATTGCAACGACCCTTTGTTTCTCGTTCGCTGCTCCAAATCTTTGTGAAGTTGATGCTATGTTTAACAAATTTCCTACCATCTGGCACAGAGTTGGAAGAGGAGAACTCTCTCGATCTTACAATGGCCTTGTTCAGGTTAAGTGTCTCCCTCCCATCAGCCTCACTCCAAGCAAAATATACATGTCTCTGGCTTGAAGGAACCTATGAGCAGAAAACTCACTCAGAATCACAAGAATAAGCAATCATTAAAACAATCTTATCCCACAAACAAACCTTCAGAACAAGGCATTTCATGTCAGACTGATATGCTTTCCACATTTTCCGCACAACTGAACAGACCGTGACTGCTTGAGGTACTGTTCCCTCAGTTTCCACCTCAGTAATGCATTTAATAACTCTCACAAAATTTTCAGATCTTCTAAAACTTTTAAGATGAAGGATTAAGTGGGAGGGCTGGTTACATCCTGCTTTTGCCAACTCCAGCGCCATCAACTCTTGCCAAGACACATCCCACATGATCTTGCAAGGTCTCTTATCCATGTTATTGAGATCCAGGCACTACATATGAACACACAATTAATAGTATCACAATTTTTGCATTTTTATATTTAATACATATTTTAAGATTCCTTTATTAACCTGAAGCAGCATGACCCTCTTGCTGGTCACCAAAACAATCCTTTGGTAGGGCACAACAAAATGTTCTTCATAATAATCTGACCAGGCAAATTTAGATGGTTCCTTAAAAATTTCAGTGCATCCAAATCGCCTGCTAGCTTCTGCAAGGTAGAGTATCATCTGGAAACATAATGTGAACAAATAGGTTAATCATTTTTCATCACTCCGTAAAGAAGATAATCATCATGCTTTCTTCTTAGACAGTAACACATAATTAATTGTGTTAAAAAAGATAAAAGGAGAATGTATGCAGAGATAACTACTAAATTTTAAGCAGGCACTGAAGTTTTAGACAGGTGGAATGTCTACATAGCAAAGCCCCAGACAATGGGGAGAACACTTTCTGGCCTATTGATGCATGTACACCATCGACATTTCACAACTAGCACACAATATGCAATGTTCAATCTAATGAGATCTTTGAGACTATTCATTAGAAAATGCCTCCCAATAATTTTTACCCATCGCAAGAATGGGACAAGTGTTTCATTTCATTTCAAGTAGATCATAACTTGTTTGAGAAGTCTGTTTTTCAGGACTACACTTGTGAAAAACTACTTTTGTGTATGTATATTATTATGAAGGGACGTATAAAATAGTAGGATCTAAAACCACTTACTAAGCCAAAAAAAGTGCTTTGAAAAAGGATAGCAACTAGAGTGTGTGCAACTTCATTTACTGGTGTTAATATACTGCGACCAAAGCTGGCTTTAATAGTGACAGAGTTGCACATGAGACGTGACATAGGCAATATGTCTACGTCGAAATATTAAAAATTATCCTCAGCTCATAATTGTTTCAATCCATTTTGACAAAAAAACTGATGAAAATCTTAAATTCTGGGATGTTCTTGCCAAAAAGATAAATTGTATTCTTCTATGAGAAACAAAGATAAATGAAGAACTAGAATTAAGATTGAACTTATTGGCTTTATTGTTCTGGTTCTGGCATATTCGATCAGGGTCACAAAGCTAAAACCTCTCGTTGATGTTGAAAAGTTTTCTGACAAACTGTCTAACATACACTAAACAATATCACAGAAATATTCTAGCATCTTTCTCAACACTTCACCAATAGTATAAGCAAGACCTTATATGTGAAAGATGACATGTGGACAGAAGTGCACAACACAAACAACAGCAGATTTGACCACAAGAACAGTAAATGAGAGAAAATGACAACATGGGGAAACATTGGAATTTGAACCTTTGACCATGCTTTGATATTAGACAGCCATTTGCCTAAAAAGGTTATAAGTGTAGGTATAGCCTATTCTTCGCCATTTCTAATCAAGACAGATGACATGGATAAAAGATGGCATTAATTTTTTACCTGACCAAGTGCCTCTCTCTCACAATAATCTCTCAGAATGCAATCAGTGCGGATAGCTCGAGGATTTCGGATTCTGTGAAAGCTAGTCTTGCTATTTAAAACTTCCAAGCATTTGGTACAGCTCGCCCCTATTCCATCAACAGTCATTGAGAAAAAGTCCAATGCTCCACTGAGTGGTTGAACGACAATCCCAAGGAAAGCACGTCCAACCCCATGAGCAAGTCCTAGAGGACCACTCTGCTTCGCACTCTCCACAGGCTTTGTCACCACACCAGACACCCCAAAAGCAAAACCTTGTGCTAGGGCTTCTGTCCCCTGAAGAATTCCATCACCCACCCCAGTGATTCTCCTTGATCGTACCTAATCCAACATACAGTGATGAGCTCAGTTTAGGAAAGTAACTGATATAAATCCTCAGTGAGAAGTAATTACCTGCTTTGAACGTAATTGCAGAAACTGACCATCACTTGATAGCTCAGCAAACCCTCTACTAAGAGAGGCCAATGTTGAACTCGCCATCCCAAGTACATCTACTGAAAACAACAGATGTAAAGGATTATGTATCAAGTCCCTCATAATACGATTTCCAATAGCAGGAAGGATAGAGCTTTTGCGCATGAATCTGTCTTTGCGCATAACTCTCCTCAGATGCAGCTGGAAAAAAAAAAAAAAAAAAAAAAAAAAGAACGAGATTAGGATTGGTTCAGTGTCACGACAAGAATGGAGCTTTAAAACTGATCGATCTCATAATCTTAGTCCCATGGACACTCCACCATGACCAACAACCGTTGGTACTTCATCGACATTTAACTGTCTAAGAACCGACATGTGGAAGTATTAACATGACATGCAAAAAGCTGGATATTTCATAGGCCAAAGTGCTACTAAAAAGACCAACGATCTAGCATCACCTCATGAGAAAGCACAGGAAATACAATAATAAGGATCAATTATTATTGGGAATCAAGCTCACCTGTATTTTAAATGCATTTCCAATAGCAGACAGGACGGGGCTCCAGACCCCCAGAACACCATGAGGTCTCTGAGCAGGTGCTGTCTCTAGTGATACCTTCAGTCTGACCTCCGAAATATCTATTGAACTGGTAGAAGAGACAGACTATGATTACGCATCTCTTTTGAATAGTCTTCATTATAAGTAAAAGTAATATTTGAATAATCGGATCCTCTTTCTCAAGATAAAAATTATGCATCTCACTTAGTTGAATGTTAGTAAAAGAAAATGCCTATCATGTAGAGAAGGGAGGTCTACTGGAATAGTAAGCAAATTGGAGAAGTTCTGAGCTTCATTATGAGGTTGCGACAGGCCCAATAGTTGGGTATTATGCTAGAAATCTTCAGATCAACCAATAAAGGATTTGTCATGGGGTAGGGGATATGCAACTCTGCATGAGAAAATGAAGATGCCACCATAAAAGATACTATTCTTCATGACTAATGCTACTGTAGCTAAAATAATGGAATCAGTTTTTAAAATATACTATAACATTGACCAATTGGTATTCAGCAAAAAGGTTTGGATCTACCAATAATAATTTTCATGGGACAGGAAATCAGACTGCCTGAAATTACAGAGATGTACAGTGGAAAGTCCTTGCATCTCAATGATACAGAGATGGACCATATTGATAACAACAGGAAGTCAGTGATCTGGCCACATCCCAATTCGTATGATGCATGGACTGATCGTGGCCTTTAACTGATGATGAGATTTTTACTATAAAAATGTCATACTTGATCCACGGGGATGGAAAGAAGCAAGCAGAAATTTAAGGGCTGCCATTTTGAAGGAAACTCAATGACTCATGGCTCCAGAGGGCTTTCTTAGCTAATACCATTGGTGATTTGAAACCTGAGTGATGATATTTGATTCCTGAAGATATTCTTTTTGCATACTACAAAGGACAGAGAAACCAGTATACACTTGAGTCCCTATTATCATAGTTTCAGATCACTAAAATCTGCCTTCGTGTCTCAAATGAGACAGCCAGGAGGCTTTGCTAATTCCTTTTAATAATGATTGCCAACGGGTAAGTCAGCACAGTAGTAGTTGTAAATCCCCTGACAGATAGATGCATATGACACTTCAGGTGCATAGCTATAAGTATTCTCTACCAAAGACAAAATTAGATTCTTGCGTGCCCTTCTATTTCCAATATTGCATTCATCACAGTCATCCTTCCAAGTTTGATACGGAACTGAAGAATCCATATCAACATAGCAACCTAGTTTGATCAAGGTAGTGTCCTAACCAGGATGTCGACGTTAACAAAATTCGGTATGCTATGCCCACAAAAGGACCCAGCAAGTATCACCTCTTCATCAATGAGAAAGACAAGCAAAAATGGAGAACATGCATTTTGATGTCATGTATGATTATGCAATGTTGTAGGAGACGATTCCAAATCAGATTTAGAAAATTAGGTGGCATTCAACTGTGCATCTAGAGTTATCCTTTTCCTAACTGTATGAGACATCCATATTACTAGCTACACAAGAGAATCATACTTGACTTGTATCTCTGGATCAACTTGTGTGACACTAGAAGTTTGGGGCAAACGGTCCATCTGGATGTTACTGTACAGATCCACCAAAGCCCAAATAATAGGTTCATGGATATCGAGCCTCCACCACTTATCCGTCACCTGTCATGTCAATTTAGACTGGCATCAGATTGACAATATCTGCTTCAATGTTGTCTTACCACATAGGCATTCAACATTACCCGTATGTGTACACATGGATAGACCACAATGCCATCAGGGTTCTCATTGCAAATTGTAACAGTCATTTTGAATACTGGATGATGCAAGTCAGTGGCCTGCTCCGGAGCTAACAACACAGGCATAAGAGTTAGAGGGAGCTGGTTGTCAATCTGCAAGTATCCCAGAATGAGCTTGAATCTGGAAAACAAACCCCAAATAAGGACCTTCTTCGCCCAAAGCTAAGATTTTGGCAATTGTTCAAAGCAGAATAATATATAACAATTAAGATTCACTCATATTATCCTCCTCACGAATAAGATATGCTAATTAAGTTTTCTGAAGTCGAAGGTATACTTAAATATTCAGAAAGGCTGCTGGAAGCAAGCATCAGATGAATATGTCCTTTTAACTCTTTCTTTTCTTCTGCTAAAAGAAAAATCAGCATCATCCATCTTCAATAGATTGCATTTACAATACCATACTAAAAAATGTTTCTTCCTTGAAATTCACTACTTCCAGACAGTGGTTGCAACATGCATTAGCATTATGGTCATCCACAAATTCATATTCACTTGCATGTATCAACGTGCTTAACTTCACCACCACCCCCCCCCCCCCCCCAAAAAAAAAAAAAAAAAAAAAAAAAAAAAAAAAAAAAAGAATAAATAACAGTTTGAAATATGCCATTAGGCATTGCTCTTTAAATTTGCAACAAAAAGCCGCTGACCATGAGTTACACTTTTATCTTGGAAGTTTGATAAGACGTTATCTGCAATTAGTAACAAAAGAAATGGCATATCACTGCACAAAGAATTAAAGATTTCTCATTTACTTATCATTAGGTAGTGTAATCTTCAGGCTGAAGCACCGGTTTCGAAAAGGGGCATGACATGCCTAAATCCTACAACTATGAAACAACCAACATACAGCTATTTTAGATACAAATATTCTCTAACCTGGTTGCTGTCCCCCCATCATAGCTGGTTGAATAAGATATGAAGACCCTCTCCAAGTACATGTATGACAACTCTTTTGGCCTATGGTCTATAAGAGAAACTCCTAGAGCTCCCAATTCCACTATAAGCTCCAGAGGAGTCACTTCATTCTGCTTTTTTGCTGGCAATTGAGTACTTCCTTGATTTCCTGTAGATGTGACAAGCATATTTTCATCTAGATTTGATGTTCTGTCATCTATAAACCTCCCAACCTTGACATCAACCATCTCAAAAACATGAAATTTCATCTTCAGCTCCCCCTGCTCTACCAAGTGAGGTCCAGACTCCTCCAAATCAAATTTCCAAATTCCACTGCTACCTTCATCCACTTTAGCTTCAATAAATTTCTGGCCATACGGATCTTCCCAAGAGAAATTTGTTGTGGAGAAAGGTTCCATCTGAATCCAATAATTCTCATCAAATCCAGCTTGGCGGATGCTGATTTTTTTATCTCCTGTCCTGTTCTCCATCCTATTCAAGCCAAGAATAGCTTTCATAGGTCAACTACAACACAGTGCAACCAAAAGAGACTGACAGCATTTCCCAAAAGCTACATGGTTAGAAATCCATAACATATAGAATGTCTTCATATACAAGTTAGTTCGCTAAATTAGTTCAATAGTGAAAAGCCACCTGATTGGACCGAATGCTGACCCGAGACGGAACACAACAATAAACCGCGATCCCTCCTCATAGCCGCGTATCTCTGTTTTCACAAACTTCCGAATGCCAGCTTGTGTCCTCAGAACCAATGAAATGGTATCTTCTTTTGTGATTTGAATTGGATATGACCACTCAGTATCTCCTAATCGAACCTAGAAATATAGAAATACTAAATTGATCAATTTCTCAAGGAATTATACGTTTCACGCACAAAGGGAGACTATGAATCAGTAAAAGCAAAAATTTTTCATACATGGGCACATGGACTTTTCTTAAAAGATTGAACTCTAGGCCCTTTCATCATCACTATATCTAAAATACCATCAGTTTTTCCATTTTATTTCACCAAGTTACCAAAAAAAAAAAAAAAGGCTTCATTTATCATGACATGTTGATGGTTTTCAATGCTCTCCATCTGCAGCAAATTCCTCCTTCTAGACTGCAATAAGTAGACTTTGCATGCAGGCAGGTAGAGCTGAACATGCATCAAAATGCTTTCATCAGGCACAAACTGATAAGCAGTACTATTGCTCACTCTTTTGAATTCAATTTACTAGCAACTCCAGAAGTAAGACAAGCCACATCATAATACTAAATCAAAGGGGAGGGGGAAATGCAATCAGTACTTTGTGTCATTGTGGCGAGAAAGCTGCACCGTAAGGGAATGTCAAAGGTCAGCACCCTCTTCAGGACAAAATCTACCAGAGCTACACAGTAATAAGGGCTGGAAGCGGAGACTAACCTGGAGTTTATTAGGTCCATTGTCATCGTGATAAGGGAAGGAGACTCGAAAATCACATGCACGAAGAACCTTTGCGTCATCTCTGCAGCTTAACTTAAGCAGGATATCCTGACCCAGTCTGTTTGTGAAAGTAATAAATGGTCGGATGCAGATGACCTGCAAAAAAAAAAAAAAGAATGCAGATATAGTAAAAGATCTCATTCGACATTATGTTTCTCACTCCTTTCACTTGCAAAATGGGTAAAAAACGAAAACAACATATGAAATACACCAAAGAATTAAGGAAAAGATGCCTGCCTTTGTTGGAATGGACTGGTAGGGGCATGGTTTTGTAGATACAAAAAGCTTCACACACTTCCCATCAGCATCATAGGCGTCAATATCCAGTGATCCATCCTGAGGACCAAGAGAAAAAGTAAGCGAGAAGACGATCTTCAAAAAGCACAAAAAGGGTTTCTATGCACGTCAGATATACCATGTCCCCGAGCAAAGAAAGATCTTTCACAGGTCCAAAGTGCCCTTCACCAGAAGAAGACACTGATAGGCCCAACATGTTGAAATTCAAAGCAGAGGCAATAGTGTGACCATCATATATTTCGCCTTCTGCTATTTCCTCGAAAACTTTTCCATTGCTCTTTTTAGAATGAAAAGGAAGAGCAAATTTCCTGGTAGATTTCTTCCCCCCCATATCAATAAATCGCAATGTCAAAGGCGGACATCTGGCGATTTCAAACCAGTAAGGAGCATACACTCTAATCACTTTTGACAGCATGGGTTGTTCTCTTTCATAATTTTGCTCGAGAATAATTTGCACTATCCTGCAGAAAACAGTATCATGATGCATGAGGCTACCTAGAAAAAGGTGGTTCCATCAAAAAAGCATTACATAACAAAAAGGTTGAAATTTGCTGTCTCTGACCTGCCACTAGTAGCACTTTTTAAGCTCATTGTTTTTGCTGGCACTCCACGTGGATGAGAAAGAAGAATAGCTTCCTGTAAAGGCAGTGTCAGAACTTGATGGAGTAAGAGGTCATCATATCCTAAGAAAATCATGCATACATATTCTCAGAGAAATAGAGAATAAAGATATTACATATATGTGTAGAGGCTAAGGTGATGTCTTACATGCACTGGTAACCATCCTCTTTGCGGCAGCAATGAAAGGAACAATTGGTTTCTTATGTCTGCATTGTACACATTTACAGGTGCAGCAGGACAAAGCATCCCTCTTGCACAGGCAGCTAACTGATCACCTGCTTGCATTTCAAGAACAGTGAACTCCACAGCAAGAGGAAGAAAATTAGTTAGAGACAATGGAGCTTTGATCACAATGTTCCAATCCTGAATTGGATCCAAATGAATGTCTTTGGCAAGCTCTGTTGCTTGTATGCTTACACAGAACCATAGTTTTGGGATCCATTTGAAGAAGTTCCGTTTAGTGTGGTGCAGTACAACAGTTCATCAGATTCAGCCAGTGCTGAAATACGTATTTCGGAAATTCCTTTTGGTTCACCAGAATCCTCTATTTTATTCACCACAGAACTCCAGGAATATTCATTAGAATCATGTATTCTGGAAGGCCTTAATTGCAGTACATAGTATTCTGACTGAATTAATCCCGAGAGAGGGAGAGGGACAGCGTCTCCAGGACTCAATTGTCCAAGAGAGATCTCCAGTTTCTGATGACCTGATACTTTCTTTCTGTTTCTGACCCATTTTCTTTGCCTAGCATAATTGACAGATTTAAGAGAATCACATGACTCTGGCCACTTCAGACTTTCAACATCAGGGGCATAAACCCAACCATCAGCAGTAGTTACTGACGTCATACCCAAATGCCAGTCGTCGATCCAATTCCAACCTGGTGGTGACTCGGACATTAAATTCTCCTGCATTAATTTGTAGATGATCATCAATTGGGACAAGATGACATAAAGACCAAGGATGAAATTATAAAACCATAATCAGAAGTAGAAGTAAATTGTGTGAACAGCTGGAACATGCGAAAAGTGATCGTTGGAATGTACCTTGATTTTATGGCCAAAAAGATATACCGAGGTTTTGTGTTCAACAATAGAATTAATTTTTTTTTTTTTGGCATAATCTATGCCCATAAAGTTTATGCTACAGAATTTAACATGAACATTATCAGATTATCAGATACTAGCAGAATTATGGAGTGATACACTGTTGATAATACTTCTGTTTAAAATTGTGATTTGGAATACATACAAAACTATCAAAAATAAATAAATATTGTACCTTTATGATTTTTATTAAAATGAAGAAATATTTTTCAATTAGATAATGGGATTAAGAATAAAGTAAAAGTAAAACTTTTCAATGGGCCGATTTACTTCTATTAATAAGTTATATCAAAGTACACCCAAATTAATAATCTATATAAATTAATGCAGAGGTACATACTACGTAATTAAGCCCTTTCTTTGTTTTTTTTGGTCTAGTTAATTTAAAAATTTAGTGAGAATGGAGCACTGTGGTGATGTGGCTCCCTTCTGAGATTCTTTTTAAACTGCCACAATAACAATTCGACCGGTTCAACCCACATTACGGTCAGCTACAAAAAAAAATGACAGAGCGCTGTCATTACATTCTCCTGCCTATTTCAGTGACTCACTATTGAAGTTCCCGTTGTAGAATACAGAAGATCAAATCAAGCCAAAATTTATAAGAGACTGGATTTATTAGAGACAGATGTTACTTGAAATTGAATTGGATGGACATGTAATAATGAATGACTATACCTGTGGAAATGAGGAGCTAACCCAGCCAGAGCTTGGTTTGTACTCCTCTGTTTCAAAGAACTCGTGCTTTTCAGTTTTATCGTCCTCAAATTGCTGCACTTCAATCCTACTAGCATCATCAAGTGTTCTATCATCTAAAGCTTTGGACTTAAGGCATAAATCAAGTGTGATATCTGTATTGTTCCGCACAGTGACAAGTGACCTTATATCTACATATCTGTCACCATCCTTAACAGTTACTTCACTTGCAATTACATCATTGCCTAATCGCCAACAAGCAGCAGGTGCTGCATAATTTAGCCTGACGGTAGTCCATGGACCTTCCCTTGAAGGACTGATTTGGATATATCCAGATTTTTTGCCAGACATACAGGAATTCTCCCGAGTCTCCACCTCATATCCTGGAGACAATAGTATGCCACACCTTATTCTCCCACACAATTTCTGACCTTTTGTTTCTTCAACTGAGTTCTGCATTAAGAATGGGGAATAACGAAATTTAGAAGCTCCTTCCCAACAGCACCTGTGTCACTGTCCACTTACATACACGTAAAAACCTTACTGGATAGAGACCTGGAACAAATCCTATCAAAGCATGTGAGTAGAAAATTACCACTGATTGTGCAGAGAACAAATCCATCCAGGATAATTTATTCAAATAAGCTGATGGGCTTAAGCTGTCAGGGATATTTTCTGCCACCTGCTTTAAAGGAGATGAAGAGAACCCAACAGGATTACCTGTGACATGAAGAAACAAGTTACAAGCGACTCTCTCACACATGCTAAACCTTCAAGGGCCCACAAGATTACAATAATTAGTCCAGACTACAATACAAACTTACTGAAATTCAGTAATCTTTTTTATCAGCTACTAAAAATCATGCTAGTTTAAATTGTTATATATGCAAGTACTTTCTATTTGATACAAAACATTCTGTTTTGTACAGCTAAAATTTTGATGTTACAAGGTCGGCAGAAATATGTAAGTACTTTCTATTTGATACAAAACAGAATGTTTTGTACCGCTAAAATTTTGATGTTACAAGGTTGGTAGAAACACGATAAGCTGTTACACGGAGACAGTACATATGAGTTGACAAATACAACAAGCAACTTACAAATCCTACAGTTCTATCTCTCTTCTCTATTATTTGAAAGTTTATATAAATCAGAGTAGTACCGTTTCCGGTGTCAATGACAGTTAGTTCCACCTTGTAGATGTCCTGCACCAAAATGAAAGTATGAGTTGCCATCAAAAGAACCATGTAGTCTTGAAGCAAACATATCTAGAAAAGGACTGACATCCCCCAAGTCTATAGTAGAATTTAGCAAGCCATTCTAATGGTCTGATGATGTCAAAAAGTCAGGAAAAGTAAAGATATAGGTTCAATCCTAACACTCCCATTTGACAAATAATAATCAACATATGTTTTGATGGCAAAAGCACTTAGCTGTAAAGGCAAGCCATGGAGAGGGAGTATTATCTATGTCTGCTTCACCTCTCCAGTTATGTTTAACACTTCTTACTAGACCATCTACAGGTCAATATTAACATACCTGAACACCTGTACTAATATTCCCTAGGTCTTATCCTCCACCATCCTTATACTCAAACCTCCACTTTAGTCATCCAAAACCAAAAATGTGCCTCCTTTTGGAGCCAAGCCATCTGCTTCATTTATCCAAGTAGGCTACACTTTATTTGCCCACATCCTGTTATCAGGCTACCCAGCATTCAATTTCAATAAGAATAACCCGACTCAGCTTTAGTGTCATTCTCCAATGACACAATTCCAATGCGTCTCACATTCTGGAAGATATTGACACAAATCTGAAATCCTTCGTGCCAAATGCACTCACATTACCAAAGTCGTCCTTTTATGTTTCGTCTTAATCTCAAACAGATTCTTCATTTGCAGACCTCAGCATAAATAACAAAAAATTCTCACTCGACCTAATCAAAATGACAATTCAAGATCCTACAACTTTGCGTTCACATTTGGAATTCACATCTGCTTCTACCTATTCTGTTCAAAACAATGACGTCATCTGCAACGCAGAAGTCATATATCAGCTTTTCTACTACTAGTGCAGATGGAGAGGTCTCAAAGCTACAATCAGGCAGACTATTGCTAAGAAGTTCTCAATCTTTGCAGAGAAGGAGAATTTGCCCAGAGTAGCTAGAGATATAAGATCAAGCCTCTGTCCAAGAAAACCTCGGCCTCAATCCACACACTAGTTCCAAGAATCTCTTCAGAGAAGGTAACCATTTTTACTGTTGCCCACTCCAGTTTCCATGTGAAATTCCCACAACCAGCTTGGCCAATCACAGCTGAAATTTATAGTGCCATATCTCTGGATGAGGAGTCAACATTTCACAAAATCTCCATAATCTCTGCATCAAATCCTCAAATAACTGGTAGCATCATTTGATCTACATGCATAACATCAAACTCCTCAAAATTGATCTTTTAAAGCTCAACTTATAGTAATTATACAAGGGACCCTTTCAAGTCCTTCACATCAGATCCCTTAAACAGGACTGCACTAAGTGCACCATAATATGAATCTTTTAAGGGGAGATACAGATTTCTATAGTATCACGGGAATACATATCCTCTAGATGAGACACTGCTCATAACTATAGTAAAGTACTAGATTCTAAATCTAGCTGCTGATTCACTAAGCCATGGTGGAAGCAGACTAAAAAAGTTAACTCAAGAAGGGAACTAAGATAAACAGCACAAGTGATCAGTGTGACGCAACTGACAACTTTATAGAGAAGATCAGGCCAGTATCCAGTGTTCAGGCAAATAAGAGAGATGCTTCCTAGTTTTCTACTGATTTAACCATATACGTCCACTGCTTTAGCAAACACATGTATAATGTGAGAAATTCCTAGCCATGCAACTATGAGATTGACTTTCTTGAGAAGCTCATTCTACTATAAGCTTTTTTTTTTTTTAAAGAAGAAAAAAGAAGAGGAATTATGGACATCAACCTAGCTAAAGCTTTACAAAAAGGGATGTTATACATACAGGGGAATCGACTTTGAAAAAGAACATTTCACCCCAATTGACCAGCTCCTGATCAGAAGATGAGGAGTGTTCTGAGCCAATTCCGCGTGTGCGCGCACTTTGCTGCTTGAGCAACGATTCACTAGAGATGCTTTGGTCTTGTATAAGGCGAATTGTCACTGCATACTGTTTGGAAGTTGATCCTTCTACTCTTAAGATCTGCAGAATAGCAACAGAATCAGCATACACATATGGAATAACTGACAAAACCTTGAAACAAAAGAAATAAATGAGAAGGTATAAACACTCTTTGTGTTAAAGCCGTGGAGAACAGACAACATGTTTCTAGACAGATAAATTCAATGAAGGTAAACCGAGGATTACACTCATGGACTAGCTAAAAAGCCCATGCATTCACAGGAATCTGCACATCAGACAAACCCTCTTTTCCAAAACTACAAAACAAGTTTTATTAAAAAAACAGAGCCT
The DNA here is from genome assembly GCA_017140595.1 of Eucalyptus curtisii. NCBI lineage: Eukaryota > Viridiplantae > Streptophyta > Magnoliopsida > Myrtales > Myrtaceae > Eucalyptus > Eucalyptus curtisii. The sequence continues at coordinate 20,985,267 of CM029497.1, forward strand.
TTGTAAATAGAATAAATCTAGAATACAATCAGTAAACATCAGCTACACACCACAAGATTGCACAACAAAAGCAGCCAATTTGGCTTCTCTGAATTAATTACAGATTGGAGAAACTTAGTCCCCAATAATTGCAAGTTAGGCTCAATTATGGAAATTGTTTATTTAAGCATTCCAAGTACATCTAGTTGCTAAAAGAAGTCTTTAATCGAATCCCCCCGCCCCCAAAAAAAAAAAAAAAAAAAAAGTCTTCTTAGATGTGAGATTGGACTTTTTTTTGACAAAACACCTGTATCTTATTTGCAGATCATATTTTGTAAAGATCAAGATTTAACAACAGATTTTACATAACTTTCTTGTACATGCAAGGATAAAACAAGAACTGTTGGTCCATTAACGAAAAACCATCTGATCAGCAACCTTAGTAAATATGTGCACGGAAATATTCGTTTTAGTTAGGTAATCTGGTTCTTCTTATATCAGAATACCACATGATCTCTTAAGTACAGAGAATTTCTCAAAGAATTTCAGTCATTTTGAGAAGATTCATTAAGAATCTGATATCTACTCACGGTGCACCTCAATATTGTGCTTTATAGATACTGTAGGCACTGCTCATGTTTTCTAGACATCCAGACTCAACTGTAATCAGATAGAATTATCAGGTAGGTCATTTCACAAACATGGGTGTCTCAACAAGGAGCAAGCACCCAGGACTTATGTTACGAATAAATGCTGCTGACAATTACAACACAGAATGAAAGAGCGCATCTAGAGTAAATACATGTTACAAGCAATGAAAATGAAGAACATTCGAAAAATTAAGCTTGTCTCCAGAAGCAAAAAGGCAATACAGAGTAGCATCAGCGGTACGATTGAGGCACTCTATTCGTGTTTTCCATGTCTCAAGGCAATCACCGTGCAAGTACCAAAATTTCACAGATCACACAAGTGAACATCTGCTCATATGGAAGGAATACTTTTCCTTGACCACTGTGTGATCAGTAACAACTATATATTCGATGTCATAAATTCCTAATGGTGCAAGTTCCCCCGGTAGATTGATAGACATCATATCTGGTCCAGAAGCCAACTCTTTTTTTCTCATTGATGGGAAATACTTATTTTAAACTCAAGGTTAAATCAACCCATGCCATACAGATGGTAGAAGACATTAACCTGCGCATCTGCTATAAGTACAGTCACCATGGCTCTGACGTTCCCTCCAAGTTTTCCCTTCATATGAGAATCTAACATATTCTTCAATACAGGAACTTTTAGTGGCTTCATATCCCCAGATGGCATCCTAATAATATTTGGAAGTCCCCTGATTTCCGTAGCGCGGATAAAAATATCTTGCCCAAGTTTATTCCGCGGGATGATGAAGTAATCTCTCTTGTGATGAACACCTATAATAGATCCTCCCCCATAAGTTGAAGAACCTGCTTCTTCTTTCTGCTGCTTCTTTTACGAAAAAGAAAACACAGCATCTGGTCAGGAGGTTCATCAGTGAAGCAAACATTAACTACGTAAAAAAGAATAAAGAAGATAAGTTAATGAAGAGGAATACTATTTCTTTATCGGATTTATGAGCATGGCTTAGATTGCTCCAGCTTGCGTAGGCTTGAATGATCATATTGGCATTGGATACAGAGACATTTAGATTTAAATCTCTTTTAGAAGCAATACGCAATTGAGAAGCTGCACCAGGGGCATTCAGGTCGTATTGGTATCTACAGCAGACCATGAAGCAGCATTAGTTTGAAGGAAAATACTGAAGATCATATTGCTAATGAGTGTGACAGCATTCCAATAACAACATTGTGGCAAAGAGGACCGAGAACTGTCAAACCAAAACTGAACCAGTTTCCCCCCCAAAAGGGGAAAAAACCAATTTAGATTAAGATGTTCTTCGGGGGCCAGGACACAAATGAAGAATTTAAGTCCTATAAGATGTTCAATGATTCAGAAGAGGACCAACTTAGATTAAGTCCTCATCCCTTTCCTCCAGTTATGACTGGTTCTGATCTCAAAAGGAATAAGGTTATGAACCTAACTGAAGGCCAGGCCAGTCTTGGTCGAACAGGTTAAACCGGCTGGTCCCAACTGGCATTTAAAACAGTGACTGACATGTGATTACATGCAGTACAAGATGGCTAACCTTAGCAACCCGTCAACAGGCTCAACCAGTGGCTCCCACGCTTCATATTTATCATTATACGATCTAACATTCAAGGAGAAGCTGGCAGTGGAATTTATACACTCTCCTCTTCCATGTAAAGTGAATCCTAATCCACTTAGAGATACGTTAAACAGGGGAACCATCTGCAAAAGTTCAGCAATACATAAATTAGCAAACTAGGACTGGACGAAAAGATAGTTTAATCCATACAAGAGAAACAAATTCACATTTTAAATTGATGAGAAAGTGCATCCAAACTGAAACCAAATACAAATAGCACCAACAATATTTCATGCAGCAATGTCATTGTGGAGGCACACACCGACAAAGCAGGAGGGTTTTTCAGACAGGGGACAGGGAGAGAGGAGAAGCCGGGGGGGGGGGGGGGAGTGGATGGGGAAGGAGGGAGGGAGGAGGGGGAGGGGGAAAAGAAGGCCTTTAATTGTGTGCAAGAAATGATGTCAGTTTCTCTTCCCTCCCATCTTTAGAAGCTTTAATGGGCTGTCAAAATCACCTAAAGAACAAGTCTCGAAATAAGGCTAGTAGGCTTCCCTTCAAACTTTTTGAAATCATTGGTATGCATGTCTTTCAAATTTTCATTAGGTTTATCTAACAATCTAACTAATTTAGCTCATTGAACTTCAAGCCAAGGAGCTCCTGGTGATTGACGCTTTGCAAGAGCCCCAACTCTGTAAATATCGACCCTTGGTATATAAAAAATCTCCTATCAGGACTCACATGCCAGTGCTTCCATTGCAATTAGGTTAAGTAAGCAGTCTTAAAGATAGTTGGGATAAGAAATCTGACCAGACCACCATAATCATCAAAAATTGCTGCAGAAAAAGTACTGATTTCCGCATCAATGACAGTATCATCTAAACCGTTTGTCAAATCTGCCAGCTTTAAGGCAAATCTTCGTGGAGGCTTCTTGAAGCCACTACGTACAATAAAGGTTCCCGAGTCATTTCCAACTGCCCAAATGCTGAATGGTTCCGTATTAGTTTTGGTACCGGAAGTATCCCACAAACTTTCTTCCGAAAATTGATCTCCACTGACCATATCACTGCGAATGCATCTCAGAGCACTGAAATCATATTGCTTTGGCATGCTCTTGCAGGCGACACAACCTAAGGAAACATAGCCTGGAGGAGCTTGAGGCATCCAAAAGGAGATACTCTCCACACCTCTTTGTTTCTTAATCTGACCAACCACAAGAAAATCTAAAGGGGTTCTGAAAAGCTCTTCGCCTCCAGTATCATAGAGAACAGTGCAGGTGCTTGGAGGCTCATATCTGTTGCAAATTATGAATAGCACTATAATCATTGAAAGAACATTGATATCTTAAAAATTCAGGATGAGGTATGCCGTACCCTTGCACAGCAATGTCTCCAAAGTAGACCATTCCCTGTGGAACAACGGGACGCCATATTGATAGTCTCCTTCCTGAATTTGAGCCCCGATTCGACCATACCAACTCAAAAGCAGTAATTACCTCAAATCGGCGGCAAGAGCCTGCACCTATTGATCTTTGTGGTTGTGGGGTGTCAATATGGCCAGAAGAAGCTTGGGTATTAGGGCTTTTATAGGCCCTGGGTGAATCAATAATGGGAAACATTAAATGACGCAATTCATATGCTACATTCAAGAGGCCAGTAGTAGGATCCGCCGGCAAGAAGGTACCAGCCGAGTTGCGAACACGCCAGAATGCTAAAGTAGATGAGCATCTGCAATCAATATATGAAGCAGACTTCAAATCAAGGTCAACGATTGATTCTCCAGTCAGATCAAATCAAATAATGTTAGAAATTCCAACCCAAAAGCTTAAGCTAATAGATGGAGAGAGATCACATGAATATAGAGAGCATTTAAGACTCGTTGTCAAGCAATCTAGGACAATACTTCCAACACACCCTCTCACGTGCAAGCCAGATAACGAGCAGCACGTGGAATTTTGACTACACGCGGGAATTTTGACCATGCACATTCACAAAAGGGATAGCGAAGGCTCTAATACCATGTTAGAAATTCCAACCCAAAAGCTTAAGCTAATAGTGGAGGGAGAACACATGAATATAAAGAGCATTTAGGACCCGTTGTCAAGCGATGTGGGACAACACTTCCATAAATATGACTTGTAAACATTCTAGGATCTTAAGAGAGAGGGACAGAGAAAATACCCAAAGGCTATTACTTAATTGAAAGAGTACATGCAAGAAACTATTTGTAGAGCGAGAGGCACCCAAAACTTACTTAAGACTCACTTACTTACTAATTCCTAATAACACTAAATATATTTCAACATGATTAAACAGTGAATCCTTAAAACAGGACGGTGCAGTATCAAATAAGCAAACTGACTTCTAATTCTTAGCAGCAGGAATTGACTTTAGCAAAAAGAGTAATAGTAAATCTATATGCTTGTGGTGACGAGCTGAATGAATATATCCACTTACAGATTGTCAGATCTTATAGTAATGCAATCCCTCAATGGACAAGGAGTGACTAAAGAAGTCAGGATGCAAGAGACAGAAGATAGTGGAGGCTCTTTCCTTCCTTGTGAAACCACACAGCCAAGGGCAACATAACCTTTAGGGGCTTCAGGAAACCAGACACAACAGCTTGCATCTCTCTCATCAACAATACTCCTCACTGATCCCTCATTACCGTTTGACCATTGTTCAGAACTGATTCCAGCACTCAAAGTTGGCCAAACAAGTCTGAAAGAAAGAGGATTTTTTACTCGTGCAAAGTTGGTATTGACAGCTATAACTCCTTTGGTAGGTGGCTTTTCCCTGTCAAGTGAGGTGTAATAAGCCCCATATTCGAGAAAGAGGAAATGCTTCTCAGAAGACAGAGAAGTATTCTCACTTACGTTGGCGTCAGATAGTCCCCAAGAACAGCAAAACCGGGTGGTGCACGTGGCCTCCAGAACACGTACACTTGGCCATTCTGAGGATCTGCAAGGCAAAGCAAGTTAGATTAGAATTACTGGCTGTAAGCCAAAAATTGCTTGGAAGCACATATTGAGATGCAAGAATAACGTTTATTTCCCTATCAACCAAAGAACAGAGACTAGAAGATAGGGGTTGAGATTTGTTCTATCTCCTTTACTATCTTTTAGTGCCAATATAATAAGTCATCCACAATACACCAAGGGAGCCAATTGCTCAATTAACTGCATCTTCAGGACAAATTACATTAAGTCCCTTTACTCAAAGCTGCCTTCCAATATAGTGACTGTACTTTTAATGGTGACAAAATAAGGCCTCAGAACTATCTTGGAGCTGTAATGACATCTGCCAAATTTCCATGGAAATTAGACATTTTACATTGACTTTCCGGCTTTAGGTGAGAGGCCAGAATTCAGCTATCTATTCTAGCCACCCGCTTATACTACAAGCACAGTGGACTATGTTGTCATCATATCAAGCTGGCAGAAACTTTACATGATGTAGTTGAAGGAAGAACAAAATTGAAAAACCAAGAGAAGAGTTTGTCACCAAGGTTCCATGGCTTCCATTGAGCTGTTTTCTCTGAGAACCAGTACAAACTCTTAACTTGATGGCCGGTATATGTTGAAATTAATCTAGCCATTACCTAAAGCCTGTCAAACCAGCTATTGCTAGATTGATAGGAAGGCGGAGAACTTTCCTGAACATCGGAGGTAGTACACATTTGCCCCTGAACTTTCAACAGTTACACATTTTTCCCCCGAACTTTCACTTTTCATCTCGTTTTTTAATAAGAATCTGTCTTTTACCCTCGATTTCTGTTAAAAAACGAAAAAAAAAAAAAAAAAGAGAAAAATAATGTAACTAGAATATTATATCATAAAAATAAACATCACTAACCATATTAAAGAATAAGAAATTTTACAAAATTATGAAATGTTAATGGAACTAATAAAATATTTAAAAAAAAAAAAAAAAAAAAAAAACTAAAGGAAAATTGCCTCAATAATAAAATAGTCAAATAACATAATTTTGATACTCATCATGTAACTTTAACAATTTATACTTTTTAATGCTATCACTTATTTACTTTTTCTGATACTAAATTTTTTTATTAATATGTTTATCTCCATTTCCTTTATTTCTTTTATTTGTTACAGAATTCAAGGGTTCATAAAAAAAGATGAGATGAAATTACACACTTCTTAAAAGTGCATTTCCCATGCCAATGGATAATATAACAGAGGGTTAACAGCTGTCGCAAATTAAAAGTTTAGGAAGGTAATGTGTAACGGTTGAAAGTTTAGGGGCACACGTATACTATCCACAAAGTTCTGGGGGTTTTAAATAATTTCCCCCAAAATCTTGTGCAGAAATTTTGCAAAGCAGCATTTAGTATTAAGAAATAAAAGAATGACAGTTTCAAATATAAATGACATACTTCTTATAGTTCCAACTTTGTCAAACTGAGAGCAGACAACAGTTATTTTCCTCGACGTCATTCTTAGAAAGGCCAATATGTCCTCTTCAACAGCTAAGAAGAGCTTCAAGATACTGAAGGAAAAATTCATAAATATATCGGAAACAGATAACTGAATGTTAGTCTTCCCAGAAGCATTTGAATAATTTAAAGTGGTATCAAATGGCTCCAATATTCTGATCCCATTGCTCTCCATAGTTAAACCTAGTGCATTTGCACTCATTTCAGTGGTCTCATTCTTCATAACAAGCCTGCATCATATATCACATTAATTGCAAGTGAAATTAGTGCAATCAGCACAATCAAGAACCATGAAGAAAGTGCACATGATGAATTCGCCAATAGTAAAAACAATCTGAAACAATGCAAAATGATGAAAAGTCTGCACAAGAGAAGAAACCTGCAAAGTACATCCAATTGGGCATGCAGAAGCTTAGACAATATCAGTGATCGTGACTCAGCCACTTCCTTTGAAGCACTGTAGAAGGTAAGCTCTGGACCAATAGCCTGCAACAAGTACAACTGTCAATCTAACAGAGTTTGTGGCAAAAGGTAGACGGAGATGACCAAGGAACTACAACTGTCAATCTAACAGAGTTTGTGGAAAAAGGTAGACGGAGATGACCAAGGAACTGGATCATCTTACACATCAGAATACAGGTGAGCTAGAACTGCGGTGAATGAATGAGTTTACTGTACTTCGTGAGCCTGTTGTTTGAATTGGCTAGCATATCGCTACTTTTGTCTTTCAGACATTATCAATGCACAGTTGGTTCTCTCCTAAGTAAACTGCAGACCAGTTTGATCTTTCAGACCTAAAAATACTTCTGCCCATTTCTAAAGGCAAAATCTGACGTGCCATTCTGGCCTCCTTGTCAATTTACAGACGGCCTTCTATTGAGCCACAAGGTTCAATCAATTCATCCAAAATGAATCAGCATAAATGGAATGGGTGAGAGGATAAAAAACCTGCCAATAAAATGCCTAGCTAGAATAACTTATATTGCTCCAGATGCCACTGATGTAGGACGATGAATCCCACAATAAAGAACAAATCTATAGACTTCATACCCATTTTATTAAATATAATGCTTTTTAATAAAAATCCTTCTTATTCTTCATCATGCTTCATTTTATTAAACATAACGTTTTAACAATAAGTAACCATTTATGAGCTCTTTACATGTCACATTGGTGTGAACTGATCAAGGCCATTTGTACAAAAGACTAGAACAAATGGAATTTGGACACGTGGCACAACCATTGATACTATTTCATTCAGCTCTCTAACAATATATGGATAAGCCTGTCTAGTTAAGCATCTCCCTTCTCTTAGGAAAACACTTGATGCGGGCCACAAGATTGATACCTGTTCAAATATTGCCGTTGGTATGAAACCTTAGTGAAGATGGACCTATGCATCAATTCACAACCCAACGAAGAGTCCCGAAAGGATTCTTATCCTACTTGAAATAGTAGCCATATCAATCAGGATATGAATCCTGATAGCATTTCTTAATCTGCTTTTCCTTATTCTAAGAAGGATATCATATTTCCTTTCTTACAGATTAGAAGTTTGATTATTTCTTTTGTTTTGAGACATTACAACATTAAATATCGAAATAAACCATCACCTAACCGCCTAAGTTTTTAAAACAATTGCAGTGGTCTCGCAAAAGCTCTCATGTATTAGAGCAAAGGGTCCTGAGTTCAATCTTTCTAGGCCCCTTATTTGCTTACCCAATTATATATTTTCAGGCTTCCATCTTAGACAGAAGCTAACCTATTAAAACATTTATATATTAGACTGCACCATTGTCTAACAACTTAAGCTTTTAGAACAATTAGTAATGGTCGTACAAAATTTTACAAAAGATTTTTTATTTATACTAGGAGTAGGAATATTTCAAAGAGTATAAATTTATGATAAAAAAAATTATTTTTAATGCGCAATTCTTTTATTAAGTACAGTCATCGAGAAAACCCAAGTGTAATGCTTAGGAAGCTTCACGTACAATGCCATTTGAGCTATTTTTTTTTTAAATTCTATTCACGCTCTCTACTAAGTTGAGGTTACTGCTTTGGGACATATTCTCCTACATCAATCCTTCTAGACAACTGCCCCTGGTATATTTAACGAACATTTTCACGGTTCTCTAGAACTCCACATGTCTCTTCACTAGGATTTTTAGTCAAATAACGAGGACAAAATCTTAAAATAAAATAAAAGATAAAGGTCAGTAAAGCTTAAACTGAATAAATACTTAACCTGCAACTCAATGGTGAACTCCGTGGATCTTACAACAGCATTATTTGGAGGGAGTTCTTGATTAAGATCGCCCTTTAAATATGGTCCACAAGAAGCCTCATCAATTTCTTCTAAGCAAACGTGATCATCCTTTAAAGCTGTGTAACTACTGTTGGTACCTAGCAAAACGCAAGAATCCAAGTACCTTCCGTCCTGTGGAAACATATGATACTTATTATTCTTGATAGACAGTTACAAATTGCAAAGACCGAGATTAATTAAGAAAGATGGCGAAAATTACCTTGATAATGACATTTTTGAATTGAAGTTTTTTCCCATTTGCCACATATATCATTGTCTCCTTGCTAGGAGCAGAGAGATTTTTACCCCATCTATCTTTGAGATATAACGTTCCACCTTGACCATCATAAATGAAATGATTGTATCTCTCATCATCAACAATTAAAGGCCTTTGAGGGGAGAGTGCCATTTCAGCAGAGGGTTGCCTGTACACCGACTGATCCAAAGTAACTGCATCCACTATATTTAAAGCTAGTGATTTTTCACCGTCTTCATGAGACAAAACATCACCAATAGATGGAATGAAGAATTCAACCACAGCAAGCAAAAAATCAAGGGCAACAAGCAGTTGTGGTCTCTGAACACAAAGGGACATAAACGATGATGACTGACTAAATTTTGCATCAAGAATGAGCATTGTAGGAACTATTTTGACATCATCGTCATTCGTGGCATCAACGTAATCTCTACTCCAGTTCTTGTAATCGATTGCTGCATTTATTGGACTATTGCTAATGTCCTCCGGCTTTCCAACCGCCAATCTTAGCCCCTCCTCAGTACCAACACGATCATCCATCACAGTGAAACCATCAAGCGATGCTGACAGGAAGCCATCTCCTGCTTTGTTAGATTTGTATAAAAGCCACATACCATTGACCTGAAAAACATGATGTAAATGTATGAAGTTTCAGCTGGAAATATTCAAGAATAGATATCCAACAACAATGACATGGTTCAGTAGCATCTAACAACACAGAGTAGTAGCCCGTGCATATTGAAGAGGTTCATGTCGCATGCCAAATAGAAAGCTCTCATTCTGAGCAATCCGGATGGAATGACATTCTTCATATGATGAGCAATTTCAAGGAACTTATAGTTAAGGAACATTATCAGGATAAAAACTTACTCCGACAGTAGCCAGGGATGTATCTCCCCCAATCCCAGTTCGTAGGCACAATACGACCAAATCAATAGCCACAGAAACTTTAGTCATTATCCAGGATTCACCATCCTGGGTGTCATATTCAACATCAGAGACTTGAGGTACAAGAGCATCTGCCTCAGTTGAAGATATCCTAGAATCAATCAAAGAAGGCGCAAGATTAGGTGTTTCAGAAAAATTAGCCTGTGCACATTCAGTGATTATCTGGTACTCCCTATTTGATAAAGCAGCTTTGATTTCCTCAATCTGCAGAGAATTAAGACAAGAAACAATTAGTGAATGAGGAACAAACAATATGTTCTCTTTGATTGAGAACCCAGCCCCAACATGAATATGCATTACCTTGATGGCCACTTCAGAACCAGGAACTTGATGCTTTAGGTCTCGCAGTGACCTCCTGATGACAACAGAAACCCCCTTAACATCTTGAATTATGGATTCCCCCAACTCAGTACCAACGCCAACATTCAAGTTGATGTCCTCAATCTACATTACGTGAAAAAAAAAAAAAACACAAAAAGTTACAAAAAGAAAAAGAAACGATGCAAAAGCATAACAGCAACCAGAGAAAATAAATGCTCTTGAAAGACAAAAGAAAGCGGCCCTTGATTTAGAAGCGTATAATTTTGTTATTTGCATCTCGGATGCAACCATCCAATAACCTACAGAGTCGTGATTTTTATTTTTGGAAAACAACTTGCTTGATGATCAGAAGAACATAGATCTATTACCGAAATTGTCAATATGTCCAGATGGACAGCACTTATCTCCCTTTCACTGCCAAAAAGCCACTGAAAACTGTTCTGGACAGTAATATGGACGATGTCCAGCTTCAAATAACTGTAAAAAATATTTGAAATCATCAACTCTTGCTCAGCTATAGAGAGTAAAAGGCCATGAGAAACATAACAACTGACAAAAAGAATGCAAACAAATGTATCAAGTTTGAAAAAAGAAACAACTCACTCAATGCTATCTGTTCGCCGAGGCATCCATATTATAGGTTTTCTAAGTGAAAGATCCAACTTCACAGCAGGTGACCCCTCCAACTTCACAGCAGGTGACCCCTCAATTTCACTTGTTGTAAACCACTTCTCAGAGTCTGTTACCTGATCCTTTACCTTCATATTCTTTGAATTGCCCGGAGCAAGACCCGTAAAATAACTAACAACCTGCATAATAACTCTAATGGCTTATAAAAGAACTTAATTTGTGGACATATATTCGAGTATTTTTTAACACAAGTTACCTCTTGGATGAAGCGATTAAGATACACTACACGAACTTCTGAGAGCTCACCCTCAAGGGAAAAATCATAACCTTCATAGTCATCATCATTGGCACTGAACGAACTAAAAAGCAACTGCCAAATCACAGAATATGAAGATTTCCAGTTAGCATTAAGGGAAGAAATCACAATAAAAAATAAAACAAGGAATATGAAGGAAAATACATACATCCACAAGGGAGTATATTAATGAAGAGAACTTTCTCCTACTCTAAGGAAATGAAGAAAATTACATACATCGACAAATGAACTGCCTCCAGGATTTCTCATATCACAAATCCAGAAATACAAATGGTTGCTGGGGAGGCTGTCGTCACTGATCCGTAAGTTCCCCAGAGCTGCCTTTATGCGGAAGGAGGAAGGGAACACCTTTAACATAAAATAAAAATTTGATCAGCCAAGAAAGTAAGACTAAACCCCGAGGCCAAACAGAATTAGAAGTAACAAAGGACACATAGCTGTCCTGACAAGATAAAAGAACCAACCTACCTTAATGTCCGCAAGTAAATTATCTTGCAATAAAGTAGCAAACTTAGCTTCATTTTCATTCATCAAAAAAATCTGAGCACGAGACATCTTCAATGTCAAACTAAAAATGATCCTTGACTTCCCCTTTCCTAATAGGCCTCTGACAACAGACCCCTCAACTGCCTCTGAGTGCTGATCATTTCCCACGTCCTCTCCATGGGTATCATTCTTGATTATAGCTACCGAAGAACTCTCGCTTAAAGATCCACATTTCTCATCCTCAGTGTTAATTGCATCAACAAATTCCATGATAGCAAGAATGGTTGGCCTCCGGCAGAAAAAAGACAGGGTCGCAAGAGTCACTATGACCTGAAATAAAAGATCAGGAGAAGATTTAATATGTTAAATAGAGAAAGTGAATGTACTTTTGGACCCAAGAAATTTCTCACCTGCTTATCAATGTTATGATACAAAGCAGAGTTGTGATCAAGGACTATGATTTGGGCTTTGACAAAACTATTAAGTGTATCCTTTAATTCAGAATCTACCCCCTTAGTCTGATGGGTGTCAAAAGGGAGGAGACCAGGAGTGCGAATGAAACTCGGGGGTTTCAAGGACGAAGTTTGAGAAATCGATGCGAGATCTGCTCTATGGTTATCAGATACATTCATAGATGACTGCACAGGCAACTCAACAGAATCAGCCAAACTCTCAGGTGCCTCATAAAACTTATCGTCTCCTTCACTTGCTAATCCGTCATCACCATTAAAGCTCTGACTTTTAACACCCTCAAAGGGACAAAATACATCAGCACTTCCAATGAAAGACCTTGCTAGATAACGATGCTTGGAGATGCCGTTGCTAGAGACTAAGTCCTCAATTTCCAATGATTTCAAGACAGTACCAATTAGCATTTCACTCGCTCTAACTGACAGCTCGACCTGTTCAGAAAATTCACATCCCTTCAGAGGAGAAGTCAATTGAACAGTAATCAGGCAAATCGTGCATAACATAAGCTTACCTGCCCACCAATAGCTCGAACTTCAAATGAACGATTTTCCTCCGCAATCAGCACTCTCATAAAGCCCTGTGCACGCTACAGAGAACAGCAAGTCTGCCTGATATCCAAGTGTTCGCTAACAGTTTGCCTCGATGAAAAATGGAAGTGTAGGCTTACCTGGTTATTATAATAGAAGCAGATTTTTAGTTCATCTAGAATACCAGTAATGAACACTTTCTCCACAACCGTATCTTGGCTGGTGTAATCTTCCTTCTCAGAGTCCTCAAGCTCTGACGAACTTTCAGATAGTCCTACAATTGGTGCAGACCCCTGCAAGGTTTGTGTGAGAAAGCTGTAATGCTAAGGCCCAAAAGGCAAGTTAGTTTTGATGATGCATTGCAAAGACCTAGAATAATATCTATTTCAACTCAAACTGTCGCCACCCCCGAAGACAGGGTTATAATTGGGGTCTATGCTTTCATGATGCAGGTACCTATAAAGGCAAGAAACAGAGATTTAAGAACTGTCAAAAAGATTAGTCTGAAGAGTTATCACTATCTGCCAGTAGTCCAATTCTTTGGTAATCATCTCCCTTTTCCCTTCTCTTTACTTTAGCTGTTGCGCAAGTTCTTTAATATAACAACATTAAATCTCTTCGTGGCAAGCATGATCCAATATATTTACCAGGAAAGGAAATAACATCACATAAAAATGCCTAGGTCCGGGTATCTACATTAAAGGATGAGAAAGAAATCACTCTAAACTCAATAATAAGTTCAATAACATCAAATGCGGCCCAAATTACCGAAGCACGATAAATAGCTCCTTGCAATCTTCTTTGCCAGACTTTCGTCAACTCATCAGTATCGCATCTCATGATTAAGGCATTTGCATCTTCCACGACCTATACAATGAGATAAAACATATTAGACATCCCAGACCTGAATCAAGCTAAGATCCAGAAATTAGTCTTGTTCTCTAGTATGATTTTTCTTGGTTATCCAGCAAAACCTTGCTACTAGATCGTGCAGCTTCAGAAATAGCCAGCACATTGTCCATATCACCAATAACTTCTGAAGGAACTTGGAATACTTGTTTTCCTCGCAAGCTGCCACATATGATAAAAGAGTGACTCAAAATTCACAAAACCACATGCAGAAATTAGCATGAGTCAACATGTCTCTTTGAGACATCTGAAATTGGCAATATATTTTCCGTACTATCTGGAGAACGGTGACCAGTCAATGACAAATGAAAAACTCCTGAAGTGCAAGATACTTGAGATAATTTACACGATTACTCAGGATCTGACTAGCTGCCTAAGAAAATTTTTCAGATTTATACGATCAATAAGCAGCTCCACTAGCTTTACAATGGATCACCCCATACATAAACAAAAATGGACACACCATGGATATTTAGCCCATGCACTCATCATATTGAATGAGTATGCTGCACTTCGGGAGCCAAAGAAAGTTATTGGACATGGTATGAAGAATAGTCTGGTGGGAAGGCAACAACTAATGAACAAGCAGCAAGCTCTTCAAATGAAGTTATTGGCCAAGGTATTTTAGTCTGGTGAGAAGGCAACAACTAATAAACAAGCAGCAAGCTCTTCAAATGAAGTCAGCCAATTTCACCAATCCAGAGCTATGACAAACTGTTTTTGGTTAGAGGAAAAATAATCACATTCCTCTCACTTTCATCTGCTCAGCTTTGTTTTCCTTGATAGTTTATCGAGTCAAAAAAATGACACGGATGTCATATTCAAGTGTCAACGATATTTAAATATGGAGCCACACCTTCATCAAGCAGCAAGCTTATCCATTAGATAAGTTAGCCGTGTTCCAAACATTTCTACATTATGTCAAAGCAGGTCCTGTTCATGAATCTCCCCAAACCAAGCATTTATGAATCAACTTTCAAGCTTGAGCCTTAAACCAAATCCCAATGTGGAGAGTGTCAGACTACTTACCATTTAAACGTGCATTTGTTAATTAGATAAGCATTAACTTAGTCCATTATAAAGTATAAATACTAACAAACACAACTATACAGAGCAGAAGGACAACTAAGCTAATGAAACACTGATCCCCAACGGTGGAAAACCCAAATAGCACCCCATGTTTTATACAACAAGGAATTGGCATCAGACCTGATGTATTGCTTGTAAGATCTAGACGCAGGCCTGTCAAGGACATAAAGAAAAGGCCCAACCAAGCAAAGGAATCTTCTTTGCCAAACAGCTTCTCTATTTCCCATACCCTGAAGAAGAAGTTATCAAATCCAATGGTAGTAAAATGTCAAAGACATGTAAGTTCCTTAAAGTGAGATTCTTGACAAACCTTCCGCACAAGGAGAGATAACCATCCTTCCAAATCAGCTTGGCTCCAGGGGCGTATGGAATCTGAACTATCACTATCTTCACCCTGAAAGATCTTTAAAACCTGCATCAATCGATGATATCGAGCTGGAGAAAAATGGAACCCCAATGATGGCAACCGCACAGCAATTCTTGTTGAAGGGTAGGATGGATCCTCTAAACGATTCTGACATGTCAAAAATTGCCTTCATCAGTAAATTCGCAATAATAACTGGACAGAAAGATGTAGTTAACTCATGACTGCCGCACAAGCAAGAAACTTTCTCTAGAGAAATAACAATTGCTACCTGTTCCAGCACCAACATTACGCCACATCTATCGATGATTGGCAAGAAAGTGTTACCACCTAAGTAAGAAGGTCCTGCCGATCTACATGTGGTTTGGCTCCAAAAGTAGTCGCCATCAACAAGAAAAGCTGATACATCACTTAGTACCACTTTAAACTGCAAATACATAAGTGTCTCTTCGGTTGACTCCTGGGCATTATCATCCTGCATTTGTATGAATCCCCAAGTAAGATTTGGCTCTGTAGCGTGCATCTTCAAAGTAAATGATCACTTTTCTTAGACCAACCCCTGTACGTATAATTAAGTTTCCCAGATCAAGAAGAAGCTTTGTTGGATGAATGTCATCTGGCCTAAATTCGGTAGGGATTGTGATCTTAGGAGCAGCAATATCCAAGTCCAGCAAGAACCTGCCATGATATTAAGATGTCAGTCCCACAACATATCTACAATCACAATGATCGTCACCTGAGACCTTTTATCTCATGAACCCAAATTTAGCTTAAGCCTTATTTTTTAGCACCAATTTTTTCCAAAAGTTTTAACTGCCAGAAAACATGCCTGCAATGAACATCAAGTATATGCCTTTAACATTTTTCCTTATATTCCAACAAAATTGCCAATTGGAATAACGGAAAGCAGCTCATAAATTCCATCAGAAGGCATAAATATGATGTTTTTACAAGAAGTATGCCTGTAAACTGTCCCGGCATTTTTAATAATTCGTTAAAATTTACAAACCTTGAATGATCCTTGAGTGCTCTGTTCATTTGCAGCTGGGCAGTTCGCTTCACTTCATCAATTGTCATCTGAGAATATAGAGAAACGATATAAAACCGATATTTGAAAGCAAAATCCTGGTCAGACCACATGTATAGAATACAATATCGAATTCATATGTTAATTTGCAATCTCTATCAACTAAGCAAATATGCAAATAAAGCTGCTTGGGCAAACCAAAGAACACTCAAGGCAGGCAACTGAACAAATGAGATTAATAAATGGAATGACACCTATAAAAAACTTCAATTATATACGCTAGAGGTATGAAAGGGTAAAGTGGTCTTTAGGGCTTTAGGCCGTATTTTATCAATGATTATATATACACTCTTATTGAATAATACAATACAATTTTCCCTTTATATAGTATCAAAGCCAATAGAAAAACTCTAGTTGCCAAAGCAGCTGCTCCCTCCGTTGACTAGTCGCCTAACAATCACCAGCCACCACCGAAGTAGACAGATTTCATCGGAATCCCCTCGTCACGCTTGATCTATCTTTGCAAATCTAGATCCGACACCGGTGACTGTTGTCCGACTGAGATCTGGTGTCGGTCCAGCGTTGACCATGCAAGATCTGTCATCGATCGAGCTCCTCGGTCCTCTAGGAAAACTTTAGGACAGCAAAGGATGTTGTCCAACCAAGATACAGCGTCGGTCCAGTGTTGACTAGGTAGGATCTGTCGTCAATCGAGATCCTCGGCCCTCTTAGAAAACTTTGGGACAGCAAAGGATGGTGTCCCGTACTCTTTTCCTATGTCCGGACCATCAGTTCAATTGGTTGCTAGTACTATGACAAGCTTGTTAGGCTATTAGTATGAAGGTTTAATTCATCTAATTTTTTCAATTGTGTTTGATTATTAAATTGTTGAGGTTGAGTTGCTTGAAGGAAAATATTGTGGTAGTTTTCTTATTATTATTGGAGAATGGATGATCATGAGCAAAGTACTACTGTGATAACTGAAGTGATTTCCTCTTCTTCTAATCGCATTAAAGATAAGAAGCTTGAGGGTAGTGCTTTTCAACAATGGAAGAAAATTGTGAAGCTAACTTTGACAAGCAAAAATCAGCGCACACTTAACAAGCCTAAACCCAAGGATGATGCGACTTGGGATGTTGTTGATGCACGTATTCTTGGTCAGATGCTGAACTCCATGGAGAGTAATATAATTGATCTAGTAACATTGACATAGTCAAAGAACTATTGAGAGTATCTAGTTGTATTGTATTCGAGCCAAAATAACCTTTCAAGGATTTATGAGCTATCGCAAGAGTTTTACCAATCAGAGGGGAAAAATAATTTTAAGATTTGAAGATGTATGAGAAGTTGAATGCTCTTCTTCCTATTTTAGATAATGTCTAGCAAATGCAACTGCAGAGAGAACTGACTGTAATGGGATTCCTAGAGGGTCTTGGTCCAAACTATGAAACTAGAGGAGAGACTATTGCATGACTCACAGATACATTTCCTCGAGTTCTTCGGGTGTCTCATGAATCTTCTCAAGACACCACATCCATGGTAGATGAGCTCTAGTGTACCAGTCTCAAAGTGGTGGTGGTGGTAGGAGTGATGGAGAAAACTGTGGAGGAAATAATGGCCGTGGTGGCCGTGCTGGTAATCGAGGCACAAGAACAGGGAGAGGCCAAGGACATCAGCAGCTTTATGGAATCCCACAATTTTACTGATAGCTCAGGGGCTGTTTATACTGGTCAATACTGCTGCAAACCTAGCTCATATTGAAAAATTTTGCTACAAGTTACATGGGAGATCATAGCAGCAGCAACAGTTTGCAAATGCTGCATCTGGCATTGACTGTTCTTCTCTGCCATGGTCTTTTAAAGGCAAGGTAGTGATTATGTCCAATGAGGAATTTGCCCAGTACAACTAGTTTCAAATTTCATGGTCTACTTCTTCCAATGCAACCCTGATACAAATAGCTAATGCTACTACATGCCTTTCAATTCTTTTTTGCTCTTGGATCATTGATTTAGGGGCCTCCAATCATATGCAAGGTCTTTTAGGTATATTTTCCTCTCTTACTCTATCATCATCCATTGTTACCCTAGCCAATGGTTCATCTACACAAGTTAAAGAAGTTGGTACAGTTCATCCAACTCTTCCATCGCCACAATCCTCGATGCTTTATCTCCTATAATTTTTACTTAACCTCGTATCTATTAGTAAATTAATAAAAAATTCCGATATTGAGGGACATCCTACCCTGATTCTTGTATTTTCCAAGATTTGGCCATGAAGAGAACATTGGTAGAGGACGTGGGGCAGGAAGCTGTATGTGCCTGAAGATGTTCCATTGAATGCTTTGGTGTTGCTTCCCTACATCATATCCATTGTCGTCTTGGTCATCCTTCGCTCCACAGTCTTTAGAATTTGATTCTAGTTTTTAGTCTCTTTCTAGTTCAGAGTGAATCAAGTCAACTTGGCAAATTGCATCGTGTCAATTACCCGCCTTGAGTCATTAAATGAGCAGTGTATCCTTTTCGTTAGTTCATCCGAATATTTGGGGTCCTTGTCATGTGGTCTCCAATTTGGGTTTTAGATACTTTGTTACTCTTGTCGATTACTATTCCAAAGTCACTTGGCTTTATCTAATGAAAAGTCATTCAGAATTGTTTCCTATATTTTGTGCTTTTATTTCTAAAATTCATACTCAGTTTGGTGCACATCTTAAAGTTCTGCAATCTGATAACGCTATGATCCATGAATCTTTCTAATACACCCCGCAACAAAATGGTGTAGCTGAAAGGAAGAAGAGGCATTTATTGGAATTCACGAAGTCCATGTTTGGGATAAAGGTCCCCAAAACATTTTAGCCTAATGCTGTCCTAAATGCATGTCATCTCATTAACTGTATGCTTCTTCCATTTTGCGAGGTGATATTCCATTTTTTACTTTATTTCCCAATCAATCATAGTTTGTCTTATCACCCCATAATTTAGTTGTCTGTTTTGTTCAAGCTCATCGACCTAGAGTATCAAAACTTGATCCCAAGGCCATCAAGTGTATGTTTCTGGGTTATTCTCATACTCGAAAGGGATACCGCTATTATTCAGCATCATTGATGAAGTATTTTTTTAACTACTAATGTTTCATTCTTTGCATCTACTCCTTATCATGATGTTCCAATCACTGTTTCTAAGATTGATGACTTACATGTAATCACCATTTGGTCAACTACTCCAGCTGTTATAGGAACCACCTCCTCTCTCAAGGTCTATACTCAACATGCTCGAGTAGCTACTACCCCCCTCCGGGTGCCCCCCCGCTCCTACCACTTCTAACCTCATCTTCCGCTCCAGATCCGCCATTAGCTAACCCTCTTCTTGTGTCTGATTTTGATCCTCCTATTGCTCATTGCAAAAGTAGACGTGCTTGCACTCAACATTCCATTGCAAACTTTATTTTATACTCTTTCGTGTCTCCTTCCTTTTGGTCCTTTTTGTCCACTATTTAACCAATATCCTCCCCCAAGTCTATAGCCAAGGCATTACAAAGCCCTGGCTTGAGGACGGCTATGGAAGAAGAATTGAAGGCCTTATAGGTTGGGACTTGATACCTCTTCCTCCGGGCAAAACTACTATTGGTTGTCACTAGGTATACAATGTATAAGTCAATCTCGATGGTTCTCTTGCTCACTTAAAAGCAAGACTTGTTGTAAAAGGGTATGCTCAAGTGTATGGGAATGGGTATTTAGACACTTTTTCTCCTGTTGCCAAGCTTACTTCTGTTTGTATTTTGATCTTTCTTACTGCCATATATAACTGGCCCTTGCTTCAACTTAATGTCAAGAATGCTTTATTGCATAGTACTCTTCACAAGGATGTGATTATGGAGTAACCTTTGGGATTTGTTGCTCAAGGGGAGTCTAGGAGACTGGTTTGCAAGTTAAAAGGGTCCTTGGTCTGAAGTAGTCCCCATGGACGTGGTTTGGAAAAATTTTCTGAGGTTGTGCCCTCTTTTGGACTGTTTAGATGTGGAAATGATCACTAGTCAGGGGGAGGCAAGCTGTTCTTGATTGTGTACATTGATGATATTATCATCACAAGAGATGACTTGATCGGTATATCTAAACTAAGGCTCTATCTTTGGCAATAGTTTCAGACTAAAGACTTAGGGAAGTTTAAGTATTTCCTATGAATTGGGTGGCACATTCACAAAAGAGGTACTATTGTGTCAAAGCGAAAGTATGTCCTGGACTTGATCATTGAGACAAGCATGTTGGGATCAGAGCCTCTTGATTCACCTATAGAATAATGAGTTACACGGTTGCTAAGGGAGAAAAGATTCTTGATAATCTCGAGAGATATACAAGACCGGTGAGTAAACCGAATTATCTCACAATTACTCGACTAGACAATGCCATACCAGAAAGCGTGGTAAGCTAGTTTCTCATTGGGACGCACTTATTTGGATTTTGATGTACTAGAAGAGGCTCCAGAGAAAGGAATTGTTCACTAAAACCATGGTCATAGCAGAGTTGGAGGATTCTCTAATGCTGATTGGGCAAGGTCTCCAGATGATAGGTAATCAACCACAGGCTACTGTACCTTGGTTGGAGGAATTCTAGTGTCATGGAAGAGTATGAAACAAAGCATTGTTGCCCACTCTAGTGCTGAGTCAGAATATAGAGCCATGGCACATGTGACATGTGAATTCAACAGCTATTGACTTACACTTAAAGCTTCAGTTCTTATGTCTTTATGGTGTGATAATAAGGCAGCAGTACATATAGCTTCCAACCTGTGCTTCATGAGAGGACAAAACACGTTGAAGTTGACTGTCATTTTATTTGAGAGAAGCTGCTTAGTGAAGTGATCCTTCCCAGTCATATTAGGTCCGATGAACAATTTGCAGACATCTTTACTCAACCTTTAGGTAATGGGAGGAAAGAATATATTTGAAACAAGCTGGGAATGATTAATATACTTAAGCTTGAGGGGAGTGTTAGAGGTATCAAAGGGTAAAGTGGTCTGTTACAAGTATAAAAGGGGAAAGTGATATTTAAGGCCTTAGGGCTTATTTTATTGGTGATTACTTAATGTATATTTAGACTTTTATTGCATAATACAATACAGTTTTCCTTTTATAGTATATAAGCAATCATGCTATCATTTTCTCAATCTATCAATGCCAACGCATAGGGTGCAATTTCACAGAGAAGCATCTTTAGAAAGTTATTCCACTAATCTCAAAGCTTCCTAGGAGATCCAATAGTCCCGGTATCAACTTTGGTATTGTTTACGAAGGCTTCTTAAAAAGGGACTACAGCCATCTATCAAAATCAGATGATCGCCCCCTCAGGAATGCATACTTGACTACTACTAAGGAGCACACAACCATATTCCAAGACTAACAAACCTGCACAGCAGCTGCAGTTTCCAGAGCTATCTTCTGACTGACACCAGAATTGCTTTCAAAAAATTTGATGACTTGGTCGATAGAATCCTTCAGGTACTGGCGAAAAACACTGAATGATCAGAAAAGAGTATATAGAGAAGATTTAACAAAACTGGATGTCCATAACTAAACGTACAGTTACATAACATGGAGAAGCTTTGGCAACCATGCTCCAGTCCACTTTAGCATCAAAGGGCTTATAACAGAAGTTACCAACTAAAGAGTCGCTAGAAGTTGCACTCTGCATGAAAGAAGAGAGGATGAAGAATGCTTATATTTGAAGAACTCATTAAAGGGTTCTCAAATTTATCTTGAGATTGATTCATCATGATGCAAAAGAATCTTACTTCAGCCAATAGACCTTTTGGTGATGATAATTGGTATGAGCCCAGTTTTATATCAAATATTTTAGTCTCTGGATAAAGTTTGATTGAGCAATTAAGGTTTTCACAAGACAATGCAGCAAACTCCAAATGTTCATCAATAAGCTTCGATGCGTTATGCTTCATATGAATTTCCACAAGAGTGTGAAGGGAATCTTTCTTTTCATCAACGATCACAGACTGGCCAGCATCTTCTTCCTTATACCCTATGATCCTATTCAATTGATCCCAGTCTTCCTCACTGAAATGAACGGATTCACTTTCATCCTTGAGAGATGACCTGCTCCTGCATAAGCAAATATTAAACTAAATGAATCATCATCATCATCTATGCAAATTTTCAAAGAAGAAAAAGACATCATTATTCTAGTAACAGATATTTACCTTCCAAATGACCACCATGACTTCTTTTCCTTCTGCTTCCTCGAGTAAAGATCCGTTTCAGCCGACTGCTCTACAAATTTATGAGCTAACATCCTACAGAAGTAGCCAGAATTGTTTAGAAGTTTCGAAACATCAGACACCACAAGGTATATGATTCTGGGGATACTCAGAAGGTCCATTAGTCATATTAACTAAACATAAGTGGGTTATGCATTAGCTAGCAATACCACTATATTTACTACTATCATGATCGCAGTTGTCTTTCATCATTCACATCCAAAGGTGGGTCATCCGTGCACGTTACTGTGCCACATGGCATGACCGTATGAGACCATTACTCCTCGGGTTCTTTTTCATTAGTCACCCTTCCACTAAACCATTTAGTTCTCTATCCAGTTAGAGTAATGATTATAATATTCTCTACCAACACAAATTAATTTTCTGTGTACAAAAAATACATGCATTGATCGATTATTACACAGATATTAAGAAAAGGGTAAGGTTATTTTTTTCTGAATTTATGCTCTAGTAAATATGATTAAAAAAGCAAGGATGCCTGCAACTTTTGATGTGTGGTGACAAGAACAAACAATAACCACGGTCCTTAACTACTGCAATTAGACTTTACCCTCCATTTCTTCAACAAAATTAGAATCTCATGCCCAACCTCAGATAAAAAATAAGATCGATTGTGCATAATAATGGTGAAAACATCTATCTAAGCCCGTTTCATGCAGAGGTCAGATAGCATTGCCTACCCCTCAGAAAGCTAAGCTTCATTTTAGAGATAAAGGAAAAAGATTTTAAGGGTGGTAATTTTAATGGTGATAAGTAATGGAGTCAAGAAAGCCAAAGTAATTCCTTCCATAATGCTTCACTTGAATGAGAGGCAAATGTTGCTTACACAATAAATGTACATGAAAACTCTCTTTTTCTTTCTCTTTCTTTATTAGACAAACATACTGAATGATACTAGTCATACAATTAAATTGCAGTACACTACAGTAATGGTTAATGTATGTTAATTTCAGCAAACACATAGCAATGAATGTCATGAAAGTAAAATCAGACTAACTGCACAACTACAGAAACCAAAAGGTAAATAAATTAGAAGATGCAACATTAGAGGGAGAATTCCAGACACTAGTACTCCGGTAGGAGAAGAATCAAACCAGATCTCAACCTGTTAGGGAACAGCTGCTTCTAATTAATGCATTTCATATATGATAAGAGGACGAGAAGAAAGTTGAGGAGAGCCCTTGTACCTCCATTGAAGAATCACTTCGAGGTCAAGTTCACGATCTAACTCTTCAATTTCCTTATTATCATCAGCTATTGCTCGACTTGGATCAGATTTTAGTAATTGCGCATAAAGAGAGATATACTTTTTTCTTAATTTTGCATACTTCAGAACCTGCTCCCATGACATTCTGCCACTGCAACAAAGATCAATGCTTTCTCAGTATTTACAATATGAATTTAATTGACAAAGCTTACGAAATTTCCAAATAAACAGACTACACTAAGCTCCATTAACATTTGAGAAAAGGAATACCCAAACACAAAAAAGCAACCAGAAGGTCCACAACATCAGGAGCATCTTTTGAAGGTATTTAACAGCACCGATAGAGACTGTGTAAGCTGAACCAAACTGCCCAAGAATATCCCCAGGGGGCTCTCCAAACAACACATGAGAAGGATGGCCAACTTTTGGAAAACAAATCTCACAGGGTCAGAATGCTTCCCCTCCATTTCAGAAAATTCCAGTAGTTTATTTTCCACCTCAATGGAAGCTAAGCTTCTGTTTTCGAGGATTGACACTATTAAGCTGAACCAAACTCCCCAAGAATATCCACAGGGATCCAGACATGCTCCATAACACAAAAAAGAGAAGGAATTCCAACTTTTGGAAGACAAATCTTAGGGAGCCAAAACGCTTCCGGTCCATCTCAGTAAAACCCAATATATCATTGCCATACCCAATGGCAGCTACAATCTTGTCTTTGAAGATTAAACACTGTTGGCAGGCTACATAAAGACAACTAACCTGTCTAGCATACAGCCTAGACATCACATTCCTAACTACCATCCACGTGTTGTGCCCTCAGGCATGACTTCCCTAAGAGTTACGCAGCTTAATAATTTATTTCGAAGCAATTCATGGAATCCGGCACTTGGAGGACTCTTCTCACCAATTAAAAAATACCAAATTGTCGTCATCTTCACATTATTCCAGGTAAGAAAATGCATAAAAGAAACAAGGAAATTTATTGGTTGCACAGGTCATGACAATGCCGAAAACATCATAAATGGTCCACAACAGTTATACTATCAAAAGACGAACATACAAAGAAAATAAAATAAAACCCCAAAGGTTAGTTAAAGGCTTCCAGATCTCAAGAAAATTCTGTGCCCCCAAATGAACACAATAAAAAATTTGACAGCACAGACTTTTATATAAGAGGTATTTATAGGCCAGTGGTTGGTATCTGCAAAAACTCAAATCAATTTTCTGGACATTTGAGAATGCAAATACAATAGTCCAAATTCAGAGTTGAACTATATTTACGAGGTTATACAAAGAGCCCCAACAATTAGTCTGCAATATAAGACTCTTTAAATTGACCCTTTAGGGTTAACGTGATACTTGAATCATGAGTTGAACCGCAGCAATCATGGCCGAATGTTTACCAGAGAGAATCGGATCAAAATTCCCATCATTCTCTCATGTCCTCTCAATGTTGTTACACCTTGAGTACGGAAGCTGCTATAACCACCACATGCCATTACCCTATTATTTTCCCAGCACTATGATATTATATGTAAAAATATCAATCTTGAGTCTCCAAGCGACGTTCCAAAGCAGGACTGATACGTGTGCACTTCTCAGTCCGATAGACTGTAAACCCAACAAAAATGAAACTTTGCAGACAGCCAAATTCAGTCATGCACAAGAATTTAAAGAGGATATTGCAGATGAATTTAAAGAAACTGTAGATGTGAAGAGGCTTGACAGGAAAGGCTATTGTTAAAGCAATCTAGCCTTCTGAGGAAGCTCAATCAAAACATATTTGATCAATGTGACTCCTGTTATATTTTTGATAGAATGGTCATCCTTGATGTTATTTTTAGTCTCAGTGAATGGAATTGAAGATGCGATGTGGCAATGAAAAAAGATTCTGTGTTGGGATTCAAATGACAAGACATTCCTCCAATGAATTGCAACATTCAATTAAGTGAACCATAATATTTTGCTATTCTTGGTGGTCTCTAGTTTCTACCCTACAAGCCACAGTCTCCATTCTTCCAGCATGTATTTATAGGTGCTTATAAACAATCTCTGAAAGCATTACATAAACAGACATTTCAGAATTTTGGTACCTGGCCTTTTTCAACTGGTCAGAAACTGCTCTGTAAGCATACTTCCACCAAGAACTTGGACTAGACATTACAGAAGCAAGTGGACGAAAATGTGCATACTTCAGCCGTTGGTTGAAGAAAGCAAAATTGTCGGCTAATTTTAGCATATCCTTGTATCCATCCTGCAAAAGTGATGATGAGTTAAACAGATAGTCTTACCAATTTATAAAGTCATTAGTAAGAACAAAACATGATCAAGAAGAACCTTTGAAAGACACAAAGTAACATCGTCCAAGTTCACTGCTGCTTTCTGCAAAGGTTGCTGGCTATTGTGTTCATTTGGCCGCGATTTTACATATTTTGCATTTCCAGTAACAGGTTGTAGGATATACGTGTGCTTCTTTGTGAGCCTGTTGGCTGGCTTCCCCTTGTCAGTGCCAAATCTGAAAACCTACACCTCGCAGAGAACCATAAAAAAAAATCAGTTGTCCCATTAGTTTTGATGAGCATTCAGACGATAAGATGAAGTAACTGTCTACCTGGACCCACTCTGCAGGAAGCAAATTCCCCCATGGCTTGTCCAACTGCCAGGGAGAAATACCAGAATCCAGATAAAGCGCTATTTGCTCAAGCTCAACTGACTGAAATGTATACAAGGAGGAAATCAGAAACACCAACAAATTTTAGTCAAAGAACCAAGAAATGCATTATGGCTCTGCTCCCTCAACAGATAAAACGAGCCACTCCCCATTTGCATTTTCTACAAAAATTCTAGGACTTGAAAATCTCTGAGTCATTCAGCAAGCTCTGTAGGCAATCGACATCTAGCAATTCAAATATCCACAACAAAAGCTTATAGTATTCTGAGTCCATCGAAACGAAATAATTTCAACAATAGAACATTACAAGTGCAGCGACAAAAGAAGATGGTGACCTTTTGAATGCAATCCAGTGAACCCCCAGTAATAAATGTCTCCTTTCCATTATCATCAATAGTCACAGCTACCAATTTCTCCAAGGTTAAGCCCATTGCAAATGGGTGGCCAGGATTGCTGGAAACAGAAGGGTTGGACACCAGTTCTAACCAATGACTGACAATTATCAAATGAAGAAAAAAGTTCTTACCTTTCCAGATCTTCATATCTGATGTGTATATTAGATATAGAAAGCTTCAAGTTCCCAATTATCGTGCTTATCAACGAGCCCAGCCAGGATGTGTTCTTGAAAAGAAAAAAAAAAGCTCGACAACATTGAATGTAAACAATAAAGACACATCATGACTTTGCCAAAATAAAGATACATATAGCACTGTCATTATATTACTAGAGTCATGTCCCAGGAGAGATCATTAAAAAAAAAAAAAAAATTACTTGGCAATGGACGCCTAGCAATGGCTAAAACTACAAAGGCTGACAGAATGTAGCTAAGACAGCTAGAGACTAAAGCCACAGAACTTAAGGCTCTGAGCTATATACCATGACCAATCTCTGTCAGATCATATTTATATCAGCTGTGAGGGAACTCATTGCATGAGCAAGGATGGTTCTCTTAGTTACCATCTCACAGAGGATGAGGATTGACAGCAGAGGGCAATCATTTCAAATCAGAGAACATCTGATTCGGGAGAACCACTCCTACAATTCCTTCCACCTCATCACGCTGAAACTAAACATTGAAGTTCCAGTCTAGGCTCAGGAGAATGCTAGACCTCTCTCTAGAAGGTTTTACAAGATTTGACTGAGTGCATTACTCATCCAAGAGATTCTCTTGATAGAAAGAAGGATAAACAAAAGTTTTTCCTGGGACTTACGGCCACTATCCACTGCCCACTGAGGAAGTCCTCTAGGTACGGAGAAAACTTAATTGTCTTGTGCACAATCATCAACAACAGTCTTGATTAGTTGCACTGTAGTTTATCATCCATCAATCAGACATGCTTTTTCACAATTTAAGTGCCCAACTCTTGTCATAGTATCTCTTCCTAATTAACTTCAAATCCAAGAAAAATAAATCCAATACATGGGGCCTCGTGTAATCCATTAAACAACGTGATTCATATGTCTACAAATAACAGCTTTAAGGTGCCAACTTTGCCAATTGAGTATGTACTGAAGTTCAATAGAATATGAGCAATGAGAGTTTTCCATTACTGTTGATTACTATAATATCTCGTGAAGTCCAGGACTAGGCATGTGATGCCATGATGCATCAGAGGAGCTGGGCTGCCTTCCTTTTATCTACTCTTTCTGCTTCCTTTCTTCAGGAGTGTAGTAATAAAGAACTTTACAGACACAGTTTTTACTGTCAATCACTTCATGAAATGGTTTGCACATGTCTTACCACTTCTGATTTCAGTTGTTGAGCCCTTTCCAACAGCTTCATCTCCATTTCCTGGAACAGTGAGAAAAGGAGTTAACTTGTCTGTACTTCCGACAAGTAACTTATCTTCATTGTGCATAAAAACCAACGAGATGAGAGGATTAATTCCATTACAAGCCTACATACATCTTAAGAACAGCAAGAGCACTCACGCACTCAGTTTGGCACCAAAAAGTCCTCCATTTTTCACACAAACTCCTATCAGCAGCAGACAAACTAGTTCATCTTAGTTCTAATCCAAAAGAGAACATTTCTAGTGAACCTTTCCTCCTGAGGTGTCTCCTGAGGAGTAATGACATTATGAAAAGCTTCATTTCTTTCCACATGAGGAGTTAACTTATCAACTATAACAATTTCACTTAACAGAGACATCTAATAAATTACGGCTCACTGTGTCTTACCCGCACTATGCTTTTCTTAGCTTCTTGTACCGAATCCTCACTAGAACCTTCAACTCGTGTTGAAGGTTCAGCTAATAAAAAGATGCGATCCAGGGAAACCAATACTGGCTCTTGGCCAAGCCTGCTCCAAGGAACCTATAATGTGGAATACATCAACCAGGTCTTGCATAGATATTTAGCTCCAGAAATTAGCAAGAGTAAAGCACAAATAACACCTGAAGAAAGAAAGGAAACAATGCACAAAACACCGAAAACATAAGTTTGAGGCATATATACAAGTTGAAATCAGCCTAGGAGAACGTGCTAAAAGAGAATCACTGCAAAATCCATGTTCATTACATACTACTCCAGCCCGGATGACAATGTTGAAGAAATGGGCAATAATAAAGGCCAACACTGTCAAAGGCATCCAAAATCATGGTCTACAGAGCATAAACAGAGCCATCTAACCTAAGCAAGAAGTTAGGTAGCATTATCCTAAAGAGAGATTCACCTACCTTCTTCTTTCACTGGGGTTGCGTGCTGGTCATCATTTATGCTTTTGTTTTACATTTTATTAATTTTCTACACATCATTACAAGACATCCTAAACCAGTTAAAGTAGAAGCAGATAGTCGAAACAGATTCTGCTGCTTGTTTATACCAAAAGACACTACTTTCAAGACACTTTGCCTCTGCAAGTCATTAGTTGTTATCATAACCCCAAGCAGTTTCTTCGTGAGAAAAAATGGCACCTTTTCTCGGTGCCCCTCTACCTCTGCGCTGATATAGTAGAAAAATCATGTAGTACTGCTTTGACACAATGTAGAGTAGACAATCCAAGGATTTTACTGTGAACTAGCCACAAAACCGTGTCCCATGATGCACAGGAAATATTTTCTACTATAATGTTGCAAAACTTCTCATGCAATGCAATAGATGTGGATAAAGATAATATTATTGAAAGAAAATTAGAAGCAACAGTTGACCAACTATAAATCACAAAAATTAGGATAATATTGATCCGCTGACTTTTCTTATATAATTTCATTCAAAGAAATTGTTCAAGTACATCAGGAAAGTACAAAGAAAGAACAAAAAGATAATATTGATTTACTGTTACGATTTTGTCTGCCCAATAACCAACTTGATCCCCAAGGTAAGAATAAGATGAAATTATTGACTTTACCCAGAGCAGCTATCATTTGGCTTAAAGATTTTGAACGTGCTGGACTCTGTATAGACTATAAGCTCAATCACATGAGCAATTAAAGTTTAAATCTTTCTTTTGTTGAAGTGAAGTTGATGGCTCCTACGAGCTACTACATTATTTCTAACCTTTTCTTCTTCAGTAGGATTTCTCCAAGATGCAAGATGCAGAAATATTGAGGATGCATTTATAATAATACCAAAGTTTACATACAAAAGAATGAGGTACAAAGTGTGTCTCCATATCAGAGATGATACATCAGATACTGTATCTTTATCTGTTGACTATGATTCTACAGCCAAAATTAGCCACAAACCTTAAGTTTTACGGAACCAAGAAATCCTGCCTTCACCTTTACAGGCAACTTTAAGGCATTGAGTGCCTCTGGCTTCAGCTGCATGTTTGTTAGCTCCACATTACCTATTCAGTCACAAGTTTGTCAGTTAAATGTCCAAACTTGTATTGAAAATTAAACTGAATATAGTAAAATTATCTCAACACTATGCATACCATCACCGCCTCAAACAAATTTTAAGTTCACAAGTTCTACCCCAAACATGTACCTCGCCGAAAAAGCTTTAAGAGGAAGTGTGTAATACCCTTGGACAGTCAAAATGCCAGGAACTGGCTCACTTGCAAAGTATATACTGTGGGACGATATGCTACTAGAAAAAAGTGAATAAGGTAATACGTTCGCTGGCCAAAGCATTCATCAGCAAATGCTTAACTGTTTTATCTGTTGTTGGAATAATCACCTACTAAGCAGCCAAGAATAAGATGGATTTGTCATCAAGGATCTGTGGAATTACCAAGCATTTCAAACTTGTTCTCTCTTTTCAAGAGATGTGAAGTCTCTAAATGCTCTCTAACAACCTAAGGGATAAGTTTTGTTGAAAGAAGCCATCCATAGACATATATATATTTGCGATCTAGCTCATCTATTAATTTGAAAGCTGCAACCATTTTTTCTCTCACTATAGAAGTAAGTAATATTCATGCAACACATCTCAAAAAGCACTTCCAAACAACAGCCTGCATAAGCCATGAATAAATGAAGAAGCATGCATCAGCAAAGCATCATGAAGCTCAAAAGTTCACACCCATAGAAGAACAGACAGTAATTCCATCCTGGAGACTGGAAAAGACTGGACTAAACCAGGCCAACCAGGCTAGTCATTGAGCCAGTCCAGTTGTTTGGGCCTGAGATGCTCAGGCTTGAATTTGCCCAGACCAGCCTAAAATATTTAATGTATCTTCATAACTAGAAGAATTAAAATTGAAAATTTAAAGTTGAATCATTTGTTATTAATCAAACTTAATAAAGCCATAAAAAATTATAAAATTAGTCATCAAACATCAAATGGGCCACAAACAGTTATTACCCAGTATAGCTGAGATACATAGATCGTTTAATTTAACAAACTTTATGAATTTTAAGTAAATTGACGTCATTTACTTGATAATTGTATGTTAGAGTTTTGAAATTTGATAATGCATGATATTCTTCAAATGAATTAGAAAAGGGAGAGAAGAATTTGTGCTAAAGCCCAAAACAACCCGGCTTATCTGACTAATCTCTGACCGGGCCTTTATTCCTTCTTAGGGCCAGCCCCATAGACTGAGCCCAGAAAACTTGGGGCCAATCAGTTCAGGCCAGGCCATTTATCCGTTTAGACCCAGCACATTGGCACCCCTTCTAAGAAAAATCCTATAAAGCAATTCATGAGTGTTCGAAAGTCTACTTTACAAGCTTAAACCATTATGTGGAAGCAAACCAGATGTATACAAGGCCCATGTAAACCATCAACAAATGAGAGTATATCTCAACACCCCCTTTCAGGTGCAATGCAGACTAAAACAGCAGTGGAATCGATGAGCAGGGACCCAAACACACGAAACAATAATTGGGACAAAACCTGACCTGGTACCAAGCTAGAAAGTCCAACCTAAAAAGGTTAAGGACCTACCTGAATTGACTTGTACTTTTTATTCTTTGATTGATCTGATTATCCTATCTCATGCACTTGGACCTTCGTTAAAATCCAAAATTCTTGAAACTTTCACAACACTCAATGTTGATACGTACATCCACATATAACCTTCCCATAATTTTCTGAAAACAAAAAACCATCTAAAATTTGTCGGAAAAGTGAAAAGGTACTTTCTGCTTATTGAGAAATATACTAGACCCTAAGCCATCAGGCAGAAGTAGAGCTACAAAAGGTCCATACAAATCTCGTAGACAAAATTGTGGGATACTTTAACAATAGGTAAGATCCACACCCAAAAGCTCACCGCCTTGTGTGGAAATGTGGAGTAATTGTAGGCCAAGAGAGCTCAAAGTGCTGCTCCCGGAAGGCTTTCAGGAGGTGCCAAAGGCAGAAATGGATTGAATCACACATCGAATAGGGAGAGTATCGTTACGCAATACGAGCCAACACTAAAGAGGACACAATTTCTTAAGTGGGAGAGTCTGAAGAATTGCAAGATTCTTACATCTGAAAGAGAGGCTATGTTAAGTGATTCATAAGATCCCCCTTGAATGGTCACCACCTTTTGTGGTTTTTGCTCCTTTGGACTTGGCCCACATGGATGAAGTCGAATCAATACACCAGTACAACACAAAGTACTAAAAAAAAAGAGTCAAGAAAATGCTAAATATATATTGAGCACCCGTTTTCAAGTAATAAATGGTTACATGCTATTGAAACCAAAAGGTCCAAAGTTCGACTCTCTATACTCTCCTTAAACCAATTACTTAGGTCGTACAATAAAGCCCGAGAATTCTTTCATCCACATATATCAAGTTCACACATTTAAGGCCTTCATCATTCCACTGGCCTTTGTGGAAGGGTAGTGTTAAATTACAAATTATAAGCCATCTTTTTCTCTAACAGCTTAATTCATCGGCAAAAAGTTCCAAATGTATATCCACATTTATTTTGGCTTTAGGGGGAAATGCTAATTCATATGGAATCAGAGTAATACCTTGACACTCTTACTAGAATTTTGTTAGTTTCATGCTATTGTGTTCTATCTCTGGTCATCCAACCAATGTGGTGTTTATGTAGAGTTGGACTCACACACAACGGGAGAGAATAAAAATAATATGCCACATACATCACAGGGTTGTTTCATGACATTTTAAACCTTTAGGGATGACACGTATGCTTTACGAGCAGAGAAACCTCAAAATAAGTCAGGCGAAAGTGAAGCTGAGTGAGCAAAATATATTGAATATGTCCTAATGCAGCTGCAAAGTTCCCCCACTTTAAGAATGTGTTAAGCCAGCACTACTCTAGCCAAAGGCAACCTTACAAGGGTTACAGCAAGCGGTGGACTCAATGCTATCATTCTAAATCACATCAAAGAATCAACTCCAGAAGCCATCTCCAGAAATCAAACGTCAATCAAATCCAATAATAGGATAAGCCAAAATACAGCAACTCGAGACACAAACTGACAGTACACGAGCAGAACCATCACGACTCAAAACCTGGACGTATAAGCGCCACCCGTTTCGACTTCGATAACTCGTCCAACGCGCACAGCACCCGCCACTCCCAATCTCACGCCCCAAACACGCTTCGCAAATCAGACGATCGAGAATCGACGATTCCAGGGCATCGATACTGGAAAACTCGTCCAACAAGCACAGCACCCGCCATTCCCAATCTCACGCCCCAAACACGCTTCGCAAAGTCAGACGATCGCAGAATCGACGATTCCAGCCCATCGAAGAATTCGCCGTCTTCCCCGAGCGCACGCACCGCCCAGCCGACACCGATCACTACCAGCACTCGAAATACAGAAACGGCAAGCGGAGCACGCGGAGAGACGTGAAGAGAGGATCGTCACCTTTCCAGACGCTGATCTTGAGAGCCTCCTTGTTGAGCCCTCTCACGTAGTTCCCCAGGTACCTCTGCAGGAGGTTCGCCACCTGATCCTCCAACATCTTCCCGTCCTCCTCCTACCTCCCCTCTCCTGCTCTCAAGCTCAATCCAGCCCGCGTCTCGCCGGGCCGCGACGGTCGCCGATCGAATCGAGAGCTAAATCGCGAGGAACGCGGGGAGCGGACATAGATGAGAGGCGCGCAGATTCGCCGGCGGCAGTGGCGGTCTCCAAAGGCGGTGGAGCTTCTGGAGAAACGGAGAGAAGTTGAGAGAGCGCGAGCGCGAGAGCGAGATATATTCGTGTCTTGATGGCCACGTCTGCACTGGGCCTCGCTAGGTGGACTGGAAGGTGAGAGCCCGTGGAGCGATCGGCTGCGACGCGCCCCTCGGGAGCTCGCCACGTGGGCGTCAGGCGAGGAGCCGTGTGGAGCGAGGGGGATGACATTGGGCAGCGGAGGTCGGCTGTTGATGCGATCGGCTCACCGTGTCTGCCGACGTGGAATGGGGCCGATCCCCGTCGGAAATGAACGCTATCCGGAGGCGGTGGGCGGGGGGTGAATCGTGGCGCCAACTTAGGAGAGAAGGAAAATATTCTCGATATTATATTTATTCTTTTTGGGTAAGAAATATTCTCAGTATAAAGGCTTCTTCTCCTGTTGAGATTTTAGTAAACGGCTTTCCATATGCATCTACGCACGCCCCGAATGTTGAGTTTCGTTATTTCATGAAAAATATTATATTTTTAAAAAATAATTATATTTTTCAAAAAATTATTTTTCAAGGCAATGATTATATTTTTCAATATTCGAGTGAAATCTAAAAATAAAATAAAAATATTTCTTACTATTCAATATCTGATTTGATTTAAAAAAATTACCAAAAAATCAAATTTTATGTTTTTAATCGACCAAAAATTTTGTAACTTTAATTTTTATATATTTTTAAAAATTTGAATTTTTAATCATTTTTATTTTTAAAAAATCAAACTTTTATTATATTAAATTTCCCTTTTTCTTTTGTTTTATTTTTGCTTTTTTCTTTCTTTTTTTATTTTTTCCCATTTTCTTTTCCTTCCTTTTTCCTTTTATTTCTTCACTTCTTCCTCCTTCTTCCTCCATTGCCGCATGCCTCGGCGATGGCCAACTACCCGATGACCATCTAAGACGTGAATCGATGAGCTCAAGATTTCACCGATCCAAGCAAGCCCAAGCTTCATTGAACGAGGTGAGCTCGAGCTTCATCGAGGCCGGCGAGCTCAAGGCTTACGATCTCTTTGTCGACCTATGGCAAGGCTTAAGTTGGCCTATGGCTGGTCGCCAGCCGCCGCTTTGGTTAGTGATGACCAAAAAGTAAAAGGAAAGGGAAAAAAAGAAAAAGAAAATTAAAAATTCAATTCAAAAAAGAAAAAAAAAACATAAAAATAAGGCTTCATTTGTTTCACGGAAAGTAATTTCCGAGAAAACATTTTCTAGATTTTCCGGTGTTCATTTCACAGAAAATAAACTATTAAAAAAAAACGTTTTACGCTATTAGCAAAACATCTTCAAAAATGAGAAAAATGTTATCCATTGTTTAGAAATAAAAAACAATTTTCAAAATTGCTTCCACCTCACCTTCTTTCACCAAACATTTTCCATTTATATTCACATCGACCCAAAATCAAATTACATCTTTTTATCTTTTTTTTTTTTTTGCAAAATTTTCCAAATTACCCTTCGTTTCTTTCCTCCTCCCTTTCTTTCTTTCTTCCTATCATTAGATTTTCCTGAATCATCCTTGCTTTTTGCTATCTTTGACTGACTATTATACGTTAGTGCTTCATTTTTTATTCTAGGCATTAGTTACCTAATCATGCGCATGAGAGCGTGCTGCGTGCCTTGAACCTAAATTATATATTTCAAGCCAAAAGAGACATTTGTTTGAATTTTATTTTCCAAAGCTACCCTCCACTAATAAATGACGCTCACTTATCAAGTAATTGCTCATTTTCTTCCTTCATATAATTTTTATCGTAATTCATCGTTAATTGCACAAAAAATGAGAAAAAAAAATTACTCTGGCATGCAGAACTAAAGACAAGCAAAAGGAGCTGGCTAGTTTTGGGCGATTCTTTAAGAAATCGATCTGATTTCTGATTCCAAAAAAGTTGAATTTATGTTCCACATGAAACCACCCGTCCGGATCGGATGATAATCTTTATTTTTGGGACCTGAGTATCTTCTCTTGGACGAGCTGGAGGCAAATCCAAAAGTATCGTATTCTCTCTCTCTCTCTCTGCGCGAGGCCTCACGCATTTTGTCACTTGACATGACATGCGAGTCGCAACTGTTCTCCCACCGTTCACGTTCGGTCACCGTTCTCTCTGTCTCTCTCATGCACTCCGAACCCGTCGCCACGTCCCCTCTCATTTAAAAACTGGACCTATCTTTTAACCAAGTGGCGTGCAGCAGGAACTCTCTCTAGTCTCTCTCTGTCGGTGGAGTGGAGCCATCTTTTGCAAGGATCAAAGCTGAAAGACTTGTGGCTGGAAGCTGAGCTTAAAATGTAAGCGGACGTGGCTGTCGTTGGCTAAAAGTCAAGGGGCTGCCCTAGCAAGTTTTGGCAAAGGGGAAAAGATTCTTTGCTGAAAAAATTGCAGGGAGCAGATGGGTAAAAAGTGAAGATGCGGAGGAAAGTGAAAGGGGGAATGGAGTGAGATATCAGGCAAAAGGGAGAGAGACCTTGAAGGGTCTTCCTGAGGTGGGGCGGGGGAGGACCCAAAAGGATCGGGAGCTTGCTGAGGGAGAGGGAGCTCGACTGTAATCACGAAGTGAGGTGAGGCCATTTTGTGTGAAGTTTCTCGAGCTCTTCTGGCCGTTTCTACTGGGGGTGTCGGAACCGAACCGAACCGAACCGATTCGGTTTTTTCGATTCGGTTCGGTTCTCATTAAAAATCAATATTTTTTTATCGGTTCGAACCGAACTGAACCACAAACCCATAAAATCCACAAACCGTTTTTATCTCTCCCGACTCCCGTCTCCTCCTCTCCTCTCGTGTCTCGTCTTGGTCGGCGATGGCAAATGCGACTGCGAATGCGACGGCGACCGATTGAGGGATTCTTGGCGGCCGATCATAATTCGCTTCGGAGCCCAGCCGATTGCTCCTTCCGCTTCTGCGTGCTTTTCGTTTCGGTTGATTATCGAAGCGAAACCTGGTATCGTCCTTGCATCGCGAACCCTTAATGCCCATTTGGTCGGCATCGAAATGCGGATGTCTTGTTGTGCAATTTTGCGAGAAAGTTTTCTTTTTTCTTTCTTTCCCTCTCTCTTTCCAACGATTGCGAATGATTGATTGGGGTTGGCTTGGCTTTTTGGTTCTTAATTGTCTTCCCTGGGGGGCGTGATCTCGGAGGCGAGGCTGTCCTAGAAATGGGTTTACTCTTTTTTAGCTCGTGGATGATGAGCGAGTGAGGCTGCGCATGACAAAATTTCTGAAACAGAAATTGATTTCTGGCCAAAAATCAATTTCTCAATTTCTATTCCTGAGACAAGTTTCGAAAGAAAAACCCGTTTGATAACGACTCAAAATTTCTATTTTCGAAAGCAATGTTTGATAACGAGAATAAAATTTCTATTTATAGGAATATAAATTGATTAGATAACAACATAGGAAATCCTAAAATACAAAATAATAGTCGAAATAATACTAATACATTACAAAAGTTGAAAATATAATTTCATGGAATTTCCGGCATATTATTATCCCTTGCCATTTTATTGACAATGGTTCTCCTAAGCGTATTTATTTGGTTTCCTCATCGATTAATGTATCGTTTGCAAGCTCATCCTACGTAGATTCGACAATCTTGCGGAAGCATGAATATGGGTGCCATCAATGGCGCCTATATAGCCCTTTCATTTTATCAA
Organism: Eucalyptus curtisii; assembly: GCA_017140595.1. Lineage (NCBI taxonomy): Eukaryota > Viridiplantae > Streptophyta > Magnoliopsida > Myrtales > Myrtaceae > Eucalyptus > Eucalyptus curtisii. The sequence continues at coordinate 21,022,881 of CM029497.1, forward strand.
AGACTAGTATTATACAAGATTATCAATAAAATAAAATTGATGGTGTAAAGGAATATATGAGAATTCTACCTTGAAGTAACGTTTATGGTTAGGAACCAATCGGGGAAGGTCGGTTTATTTTGATTCTCGAATTGAATCGTCTAGTTGCTCATCTCTAATTTCTTTATCGTTGCTCAATGAACCTTTAATGGCCCTTGCATAGCAAAAGAGAGATTCTCTTGAATCTCTTGCCTTCGAATTAAAATTCAAGATTGTGTAACAATCTAATTATTTTGATTTTGCAAGAATTTTGAATCCGTAAAGAAACAAGGTTAAATTTCTAGGCACGTTTTTTATTCATCTATTACGTAAAAACTTTTTCTTCAATTGGCCATGCGCGTACCCTTTTCTAGGAGGAAATAGCCTCATTGTTTTTAAGTAAGCATTTAAGAACTTTGGTCGTTTTTTAAAATTGGGGACCCATTCGATTGCCTTTCATCCTAAAGAGGTAGTTATCAAAAAACAAATTGAAAAAAAAAACGAGCAAAATAAGAAAAAGAAAATTAACAATAATTTGTGAAGTTGTGGTTATGAGTGAATTAAGTTAGCAAGAAAGCACAAGGTTCTTTTATATGGTTTGATTTCAACTTCGATTTCTATTTTAGAAGGCGAGAAGTTAAAAATTTCAAATTTTTCGATTTCTTCAATTTCTCTATTTTCGGAATAGAAATATGTTTCAGAAATAGAGAAATCAAATTGCGTTACATGCAAACGGATTGTTCCAAACCGTTCCTAATGTTAGAAACAGAAAGAAATCGAGAAATAGAAATTTTGTCATGCGCGCCCTGAGCTTGCCCAAGTTTGTCTCGGTGTAAATCGTGGAACTTTTTCTGTGGGAGGAATGCTTCAGACTAAGTATAGTCTTAGCCAATATGTGGTTACGAACATTGTGGTTGGGGGTTCATCGGGCAATATTTTGCGGCTGCTCGAATGGGTTCTGAATTTCCAATGATCTGGTGTGGAGGTCTTAGACTCTTGACTGAGGATTTGAACTCGTCGAGGACTGCCGAGTATTGCAGAGTCTAGCAAGAAAGTCTATGTTAAGTAGTTCGTGTGCTTGTGCTTCTTTTAATGATCGAATGGGATAACAGCTTACACGAAGTTGTTGGTGGGTGGAACATCGGGTTAGTTATGACCATTTTAATTCTTGTTTTCTGGATGACAGTGGTCGCTAATCAGGACATGCACCAGCTCCGACTTTGTTTGCAATTTTTGGATGACAAAGTGAATTTATATATTTGTTTTTTGGAAATGATGATATATGCATTTTTAATGGAAAGGGGAAACTCTTGGAAGATTTGGTTCTAGCAGCACAAGAAGGTGTCTTTGTCAATGTTGACAGCGAATTTGACTTGGAGAACATAGTTGCAGCTGCAAGAATAGCAGGCAAGAAGGTTAATGTCCTACTTTGTATTAATCCAGACGTGGATACTCAAGTAGTTTTGATTCTTCCACTCATAAGACCTTTACATTTCATACATTACATATTATTCTCCGTCAAGCTCATTTTTTTACAGTATTTGTTGTGTGCATTTCATACGAATTATGGCTGGTGTGTCACTGGTTCCTTCCTTCTCCAGAAAGTCTCAGACTAATAGGTCCATCCATATGTTGCCACCGGAACCAAGAACTCTAAGTTTGGAATTAGGAATGAGAAGCTGCAGTGGTTTCTTGATGCTGTAAAATCACATCCAAACCAAAAAAAAAAAAATCGAAAACCAAAAGCTGAAAACCGAAAAACCGAGTCAAACCGAACTGAAATTTCGGTTCTTATTCAGTTCGGGTCTTATTTGGTTCGGTTCGGAAGATTTTTCTAACGATTCAATTCGGTTCGGTTCGGTTCGGTTTTTCAAAAAAACCGAACCGTTGACACCCCTAGTTTCTACAGCAGTTCTCTTCTCTTGGCGGAGAAAGTATAGAAAGTAAATGGGAGAGTGAGGACCAGAGCTTGGCCGAGAGATGTTGGGTTGGACTGGACTGAAACTCAGCTTGCTAAGAGTGTCAAGGATTGAGGTCAAGAGAGAATTGGGAGTGTCTTTCATGGTTATAGGCCGAGAATCAAACCACCTGAAAACCCGATTGCGAACGGGAATTACTATTGGCAATTTTATATAATATGGGTTTACATTAATTAATTAATTTTCTAATTTAAATAATCGGATTAATTGATATTCTTATATTTGTTAAACTCTAGAGTAATCTTATTGAATTTGGTAATTGGCATCTATTAATAACATGCTCAGTTGAGAAGTAGAGTGTAAACAATTGTGTTTAAATGAAGCCGGTAATAGGAATGGCTCCGTTGACACGCTATTGATTAGGGTTTGTTAGGTCTCCTTTCTAATCTATAAAAGAGTAAGCTATACATATTAGTTGTTTTAATCCCATTGAAAATTGTTATACTGAAATAGGTCATAAAGAGGAAGACATGTCATTCCAATAGATATCTGATTATTAGAGTAATTTATTTTTCTTCAAGTGAAACAATGGCTCAAATATGTACGCTTTAATTCCGCTGGGTTCATCGATCTAGGTGTTTTACAATCATATATGGATCCGATTCTTCTTAATTGATTAGTTGCTTATGTGAATAATTTTCTATGTGATATCAGAGTATATCATATATGATTGTAGAACCAAAAAAAAAAGATTTATGACATATTTGAATTTTTTTTTCTTTTTGAGTCGAATATGGACGTTATTTTTTCGTGTGGATGTTTTGCTCAGTTGATCCTGAAACCATAGGGCTTTTGTTTTAATGTTGAGATCTTTCCAACCATATATAATTTGTATAATTTCGTTGAGAATTGAGTGAGAATTTTGAATTTGAAATTCTAGGGTTTATACATGAAAAAGTTCTAGAATTTTCAAATTACTTGCAATTGATTGATGTTCGTTGTAAATCGTTGCATGGATATTGTTATATATATGTTTTAGCATCATTTTGTTGCATTAAGGTAAGTTTTTAGTGCTTAAATTTAAGAAAACCAAATTTTCGGCCATGGAAGGCTTGGATCCGAAATTTTGAAGTTTATATGTGGAGATTTACTGGTTTTTTCTTCGTTTAATTCATTCTAGTAAATTATATTGATGGTATATGCAAGATCCATGGAGAAATTTCATCAAAATCAATTATTCTATGTTTTTTGGAGCTTCGGGTCGAAACCGGGTCTTGTGACCTGGTTCGCAGGTAATTCGGGACCCGGCTGGAGGTAGGGGTGAGCACGGTTCCCGGGTAGAACCGGGAACCGGAGAACCGAACCGGAGGGTCCGGTCCGGTTCCCGATTCTTAAGGGACCGGTTCCGGTTCCCAGTTCCTTTTTTCGGGAACCGGAGTTTCGGTTCCGGTTCCGGTTCCAATCGAACCGGAACCGAAACCGGAACCGGAACCGTCGAAAGGGAGAAAACCTGCAGGAAAAACAATAAAAGAAAAGGGGAGGTCAGCAAAAAGAAGACAGCTGCAGGAAGTGACATGAGAGAGAGACGTGAGAGAGAGGGAAAAAAAGGAAAAAGCATAAAAGCGAGAGAAGCGAGAGAGAAGGCGCTCATTTCGTCGTGCTCTGCCCCGTAGCCACTAGAGGGCTCTGCTACGCCGGCCGCCGCACGGCGTCGCGCTCGTCCGCAAGCACCGCGCCGCGTCTCCGTGCCAAGCTTCACCGCCGGCAGCCTAGCCGCCGGCCACCACCGCCGCGGGTCTATTGCTTCCCTCGCCGGACCTCCTCACGAGCACCCTTCCACGACGCGGATCGGTCGCCGAGCTACCGCGCTCCTCCGCCTCTCGCCGACGCCCGGCCCGGCCCTCGCTCGCGCGTTGCTCTGTCCGAAGTTCCGCCCCATCTCCGCGTAGCCCCCGCGACGCCGCTCCACCAAAGCAACCTGCGCTTTGCCCGACACCATAGCAACTTGCCTCTATCGCCGGCGCCCTGTCGCAAAGACACCTCGCACACCGAATGCCGCGTCGTTGCCACACACCAAAGACCACGGCTCGACGACCCAACGCCCCTTTTCCGCCCGAGCGTCTCACCGTCTCGCCGCACCGGCCTCACTGTGTTGCCCTCCCTTTTTGTGTTTGTTTTTCCACAGTTCGAAGAAAAAATAAGGTACCAGCTAGTTTTCATATTCTCTCCCTAAATGTTTTGCCATGTGATTTTAATGTTAGCGGCAGTAGAGATTTCAAGACCATTCTTTTATGGGCAATTTAATTTTTTGATGGGTCATGACCAATTTCTTTGCTAGTGCTAGCTATTACTCGTAAAATGCTTGGATTTGCATTTTCATTCTATTGTGCGCTTTTTTGTATGTGGACAATGTCATTTAGAATCCTAGATACAAATACCGTAGAATTTGTTTGGGTACATTTGGGTGATGTCAACGTCATCCTCTAGGTTAATGGACAATGTTAAAGATTTTGCAACTTTACCGATCTTGATTGGTGGTATGTAGAAATTAGTCCAAATATTCTTTTTGTTTTGAAATTTTTAATTATATTATATTATTGTTGTATAGTTCAAATCTGAAAATGAAAATGGAAAAAAAAAAAAAAAGAACTGTTAACCCGGAACCCGTGACGGGGTAGGTTCCGGGTTCTTGGTTTCGACGGGTAGGTTAGGGTTCGAAAAATAAGGAACCCGTACTGAGGGTAGGTTCGGGTTCCAGACGGAACCGAACCGAACCCAGGCGCTCACCCCTACTGGAGGTTGAAGAAGACCTCCTCCCGGGCTGGGCCTAAATATGGGCTTTCACCCATATTTTCTTTAAATTTTTTGGGCCATTTAAAACAACCCATTTCGTTAGCTATTCTCAATTAAAAGGAAGATGGGCTCATGCACACATGGGCCATTTTTTTTCAGCAATCTTTTGGCCCACAATTTACAAGACCAATATTGTTTGGTGTGGGCTGTGTGAGGGTTTGGGCCTCGCGGGTCTGGGCCGCGGTCCGATTTGGGCTGCTCGTGGGTCCTGGGCTCGCGGGAGTCCGAAATATTAAAATAATATTAAATTTAAAAAAATTAAAAATATATATTTAAAAAAATTGTGGCAAAAATTGTTGTTTGATAAATGCAATATGATATTGGGAAGCACATGTTGTAAAGTGTTTCATATTTTTTGATGAATTTTAGAAATAAATTTTTGGAGTTTCCTATTGATAAAAATTATGATGAATTTTAGAAATAAATTTTTGGAGTTTCCTATTGATAAAAATTAATATATACAATTACTTGTGTATATTAATTTGGAAAATAGCATGAAGATTAATTCCCAAATTTAAAAGATGGAGATATATAATTGAAAAATATTTATCTGCCCAAAGGGGATAAATGTTTTGGGATAAATGTTTTGAAAATTATATGTAATTCCCATCTATATTGATATTATGGAGATGTATAATTTAAAGGATTTGTCTGCCCAAAGGGAATGGATCCTTGACAATTATATGTAATTCTCATTGTTGTTACTTTATAAACTTCATGAAGTGGAAAATAATGGTACATTATACACTCTGCTCAAAGGGGATTTTACTAATTATTTTTGTTGAATTGCTTTTTGCCCATAATTGATCTTATTGTTTTATGTGTGATAAACAGTTACATTTGTTGTAAATAACAACAATGCCATGGTTGAAATGTTAACTGGATCAAATTTCAAGGGATGAAAGCAAGATATAGAGTTTGTTTTGGGCATTGTAGATATGAACTTGGCTCTACGTGAGGATGAACCTTCTAGGCCCAATGATCAAAGTACATCAGATCAAAAGGCTCATTATGCTAGATGGGAAAAATCTCTAAACCTCATTGTTATGAAGAGGTCCATTACTTAGCATCTCATTAGTGGTTTGCCAGAAAATACGAATGCCGGACAGTTCCTTAAAGCAGTGGGAGAAAGATATAAAGTCTCAGATAAGACTGAAGCGGAAACTTTGAGTGAGTTAACGAACATGAGGTATGATGTTTGCTATGGGTGTTAGAGAATTTATACTGAAGATAGTCCACATTCAGTCCAAACTTAAGGTCCATGAAATTGTCCTTTGTGAAAATTATATTGTGCATCATGCCTTAAATGTTCTCGCTCACTCCGCCCCTCCTCTTTTTTTCCCTTTCATGATTAGCTAGTAATCATTAGCTCGCATGCAAAAGCCATTTGGATAACCCTTCACGCCACTTGTCATTCTTCATGTAAGATGGTGGGCCTTATATCAGCCTGGGAAGCATACCTAGATTTGTTGGACATTTTGAGATACTTGAAAGGATAGGGGATGTAGCTTATCGATTAGCTTTACCTCCTAAGCTAGAAGAACTTGCATGACGTATTCCATGTATCGATGCTCAGGAAGTACCAGCCGGATCCTGGTTACATACTCGATCATGAAGCCATCAAAGTGGATGAGAAAGTGAGGTACATAGAAGAGCCAGTGCAAGTGCTAGATCAAAAAGAACAAGTCCTACGGACGAAGAAAATACCATTGGTTAAGATATTATGGCGACATCATGATGTGGAGGAAGCCACATGGGAAAGCGAAAATGAAATGAGGGAAAGGCATTCTCACTTGTTTAAAGAGATATATGTAATGTCTAATTTCGAGGATGAAATTCTCTAAGGAGGGGAGAATTGTGGCATCCTAAAAATTACATAACAACCCCTGGATACCCCATGACCCATGAATAAGTGATGGAAGCGCCATCGGACTATATTATAGTCATTAGACCGATGGATTTAAATTAAACAAGGCCGAGCATTGAATGGACTGGTGTTTTGATTGGGAATATAGCATATGCTCATGAATGATCTAGGATTGTGCTAAAAGATGAATTGATGAGAAAAATTTCTATTCATGGCCATGTACTCTATAAGTTGGATTACTATTATTGCAGAATTTTATGGCCATGTGAATATTTGTAATTAAGTAAATATAAGTGAGGAATTAAGATTTATTATTAGGAGAAGGTGTGGGCTGATTTCTTAAGGCTGAACCAGCCCACCATTCCCATCGTTTCCCCCATTTGGTCGACCAAGGCTGACCCAAGCCCAGCCGAATGAGGCCCACCATCTTGCATGAAGAATGACAAGTGGCGTGAAGAGTTTTCCAAATGGCTCTTGCATGTAAGCTAATGATTACTAGCTAATCATGAAGGGGAAAGAAAAGAGAAGGGGCGGAGTGAGCGAGGGGGTTGTCGCGCGAGAGGGAGAGAGAGAAAGCCGAGAGAAAGAGAGAAAGCCGAGAGAGAAAGAGAGTTGTTCATGAGGGTGCTTTGGCGAGGAAGAAGAAGAAGACTTGCCCTACCATGCGTGCGCTTAGCTTCGCCGTTGATCGTGCTTTGTTTGAAGTCCTCTAATTGCCGTGTGCTTGTTGTGATTTCGTTGGATTTAAGGCAAGTAAAGTCCATTAGCCTACATTTTGCTTGCTATGGTTGTGTGTGAAGTGTAATGGGTGTTGGAGATGCTTGAGTTGTGATGTTGGATGCTGAAATTCGAGTGAATGGTGGTAGTCTTCCTAGAACGAGCAAGCTGTTGCATGTGAGGACAGTCGAACCCCTTGTGATTCCGTGAATTTTATAAAATTACCCAGTCGAAATTTGACTTCGTGTTCTTGATGAAAGCTGTAGAGGACTTCTTGGAGAGTAACATATCAAAATTTGAGAGGAAACAAACAAGTATTTGTTGGTGAAACCATTTTTCTTCAAAGATACTAGATCTGGAAACTGTTATGTTGACCTATTGTGATTCTGTGAATTTTGTGCTAATATTCGGTCGAAATTTGATTTCATGTCCTGAATAAGAGTTGTGGAAGACATCTTGAGGAGTAACATACTAAAATTTGAGAAGGAACGGACAAGTATTGGTCGGTGAAATGATTTTTCTTTGAAAGTGTTAAATCTGGAAATCGTTACCGAGGGTTAGGGGGAGTTTCAGTGAATGTAGCTCATGATCTATAATGAATCTGACTTCGAGTTCTTCACGAAACTTTTACCTCTAGGTTTTTTCTATAACATATCAAAATTTCAGAATTTTCTGAATTGATTTAGGGTTTATAGCGAATTTGTGAATAAAACTGTGCAACGGTGATGTTTTGAAACTTTAAGGCTGTGATGCATGGACCGTAGCGACCCTTACGAAAGCTCTTTTGACATGGTATTTTTCATGAAATATTTTCCTCTAGATCTCCTTTATAACATGTTAAATTTTCAGAATTTATTAAGATCATTTGCTAATTTTTCTAGAATTTTAACTAAAGGAGTGCATTATGTTTTATCCGGAAATTGTTTTATTTCAAGAACAAATGAATTGCTTTATGAGATGTCATATCTTGAATGGTTATTTGTACTGCATATGTGGTGACATTTAGCATGTCATATCACATCAAAAAGTTGGTTTAGACCTTTGACATTATTGCATCAAATGGCATTATTTTTCCAAAGTGAGATACATCCATGTGAAATGGTAGATGATACCGTCGAACGGCTAAGTTGACGATGCCCCGGGAGTGTCGGGATGCCCGGAGGTGTGTGCCGGAGGTTCCTCGTTATGTCAGTTGAGAATGCGATCATGAAGGCTTGAATGGATCTCATGGGGATATATACATGATTGTATGGATGATATGAATCATGCGTATGTATGTGCATATGGCATGGAACATAAATTGCCTTAATGAAGGAATTTCATGGAAATACAAGCATGACTACATGGTGATATATGCACGATTGCATGGAGATACATGCACGACTGCATGGTGATATATGCACGAATACATGGATGATTGCTTTATTCATGATACCTTGATTGTCTTGTCTGATGCACTGTGTAGTTTGATGGATCTTTACTGCGAGTGGTTATACTCATCCCTTTGGGGACTGACATTTCAGATTAAGAGATGCCTCTGTCACCGGTCATGCGTGGTACTTTCTATGGCTTACCATATGATGTAGAGGTTGAGTGCTCGGAGCATTCCAGTGTTGGTGTTCATGGACTGGTGTTTATCCGAGTTCGAGTTTTAGTTATGTATGATGTGGGTCTAGCTGATGGCCCTGTAGTCCAGGAGTTCATGTCCATGCATGTTCGACGCGACGGGGTGATGATAGGGATGTTGTCGCCGCCACCGGCCGATGCACTGGGTTGGGTGTAATTGCGCGTGACTGGTAGATGATGACACTTTTTGGATAACTGACACTGGATGATGGATTAATGTACATGTCTGATGTAGGGTCGGGTACTTTTGGGTTATAGCCGAGCTTAGCCAAAGCCTTGGCCTTTTGTTGTACTGACTCGAGATGTCTATCATAGTTATGTAAATAAAAGTAGCTCGGCTCTATCTTTTATATGATGCGTAGTTGGTGTGCATTGCATTATTTTGTTGGAGTATGGGATAGGGAAATTTGATTTTTCTTCCGTTATATGAACTGCGATGGGACCAATTCGAATAATTTAACCCCCAGGACTTATGGACCCGCTATAATTAAATGGTATCAAGTGATATGTTAATAGGACAAGCGAAAGGCAAGTAGACTATGGCGACCCTAGCGGATCGGGGGCCGTTCGGGGGTGCCACAGCGGTTGGTATCAGTGGCACCCCTCGACGGCCCCCGATCCGTTGGAGTCGCCACAATTCGCTTACCTTTCTCTTACTTGACCTGAAGGTCTATCAATCCTGGGGTTTATATTTTTTAGATCGGTCCATGCACAATTTATATGGTAGAAGCGTATCCAACAACTCCCTTCCTTATATTCAGAAAAGATACACACCAACTAAACACATTTATAGATAAAAGCCAAACACTTTTATTTACTTAAACCAGATGAACATCATTCGTCGGTACATCAAAATGCCGTAGTCTTCTATACTCGGCTATACTTCAAAAGATGACCGACATCTTTTCCAACGATCGTATACTTAAAGTCCATCGATCGGTGTCGGCGTCCAAAAGTTCCTTCCTCTCGCTGTCCTCCTCCTCATGGCCATGTCCAACCACTAGGTCCATCTGTGGTGGCGGTGTGGCGAGAGGTATCTTGTCTAGTCTCAAATGTTAGTCCCCAAAAGGGGTGAGTACAACCACTCGTAGTAAAAGATTCATCAAGCTATATCAAGCAATACCATCAATATCTAGACTCATGCGGGATAGACAAAAAACAGTAGTCGAGGATAAGTATGCATCAAAATCATGAAATCCTTTAATGCAATGGCCAAACGTGATTTCAAAAGAATCAAAATGCATCATGTCCAGTTACACCAGTCCCGATCATAGGGTCAAAACTGTAATGACATGTCCCATTCCATGCCATACAATTTAATTCCATAACCAGACCACACTCACACTTAATATAATCATCAGTTTTAATCATTCAAACGATTTTATCCCCCCAGAGGATCAATGTTTGCGTCCTTCTGAGATTTCGCACCCAACCTGGCATCGCGAGAGCCTCTGGGCATGTATTCAAAATACAACCGGGCATTTAGAGCGTGTTGCGTTACACCCCTAGGCATCTCGCACCTAACCTGGCATCACGAGGAATTGTCGGGCTTGCCATGAAAATGGTCACCCCTACCCTTTGGGCATACATCATAATACAACCCCTCACCCTCCGGGCATCTCGAAACTCCCGAGGACATCCGGCACACACCTCCGGGCATCCCGACACTCCCGGGGCATCGTCAACTTAGCCGTTCGACAGTATCATCATTATCATTTCACATGGATGTATCTCACTTTGAAAAAATAATGCCATTTAATGCAATAATGTCAAAGGTCTAAATCAGCTTTTTTGTGATATGACATGCTAAATGTCACCACATATGCAGTACAAATAACCATCCAAGATATCACATCTCATAGAGCAATTCATTTGTTCTTGAAATAAAACAATTTCCGGATAAAACATAATGCACTCCTTTAGTTAAAATTCTAGAAAAATTAGCAAATGATCTTAATAAATTCTGAAAATTTAACATGTTATAAAGGAGATCTAGAGGAAAATATTTCATGAAAAACACCATGTCAAAAGAGCTTCGTACGAGTCGCTACGGTCCATGCATCACAGCCTTAAAGTTTCAAAACATCACCGTTGCACAGTTTTATTCACAAATTCGGTATAAACCTTAAATCAATTCAGAAAATTCTGAAATTTTGATATGTTATACAAAACCTAGAGGTAGAAGTTTCGTGAAGAACTCGAAGTCATATTCGTTATAGATAATGAGCTACATTCACTGAAACTCCCCCTAACCCTCGGTAACGATTTCCAGATTTAACACTTTAAAAAAAAAAATCATTTCACCGACCAATACTTGTCCATTCCTTCTCAAATTTTAGTATGTTACTCCTCAAGATGTCTTCCACAACTCTTATCAAGGACACGAGATCAAATTCGGACCGAATATTAGCACAAAATTCACAGAATCACAATAGGTCAACATAACAGTTTCCAGATCTAGTATCTTTGAAGAAAAATGGTTTCACCAACAAATACTTGTTCGTGAAGGTGCTTCGGCGAGGGAAGAAGAAGACCTGCCCTGCCGTGCGTGCGCCTAGCTTCGCTGTTGTTTAGCCATATTAAGACTGCTTATAGTACTTAGAATGAGACGTGGAGCGTTAATACCTTGATTACCAAGTGCGTGACTGAGGAAGGGAAGTTAAAGAAGGAAAAGTATGAGTCCGCCCACTTAAGTGTCAATGCCAAGTTGAGTTCATCTAGAGGCAAATGGAAGCCTAAAGGGTCAAATGCTCATGGTCCAAGAAAAGGGCAAGACTTCAAGAAAAATGGGAACTATGGGAGAAATGGAGATAAAGATTTCAAGTGTTTTCACTGCAAGAAGTGGGGTCATAAGAGAACCAATTGCTACAAGTTTCAAGCTTGGCTAAAAGCAAAAAAAGAAAGTCACCAATGTAAGTTGTTGGTTTGTTTTGATCAAATTCGGTTGATGTTCCTTAGGATTCTTGATAGCTTGATTCCGGTGCTACTGTTCATGTGACTACTACCTTACAAGGTCTCACAAGTCTAAGGAATCCAAGTTTGAGGGAGTCAAAGCTTAAAGTTGGAAACGATACTGGAGTTGATGTGGAGCGCATAGGGACAATTGTTTTGAATTTAGAGTTTGGTTTTCAACTTATCTTGAACAATGATTTTTATGTTCCTCATTTTAGGAGAAACTTAGTATCTCTTTCTTCACTTGACAAAGCTAGATATTGTCTTTATTTTGTGAATAAAAGAGTAGATTTGAGTTATGATTCCAGAATTATTAGGAATTGTGTTTTGTATAATGGATTATATCGATTATCCTTATCTCCCGATAGACCATATTGCTCTTTTAATGTCGAGAATAATGTTGCTAAGAGATCTTTAATCAAAGAAAAATCTTCATTGCTATGGCATAAGCAATTAAGGCATATCTCCAAAGAAATGGTAAAGCGACTGATTAAGACTAATATTCTGTCTCATCTTGACTCAGATGATACCGATACTTGTATTGATTGTGTAAGGGGAAAATTGACTAAAATTAAGAAGAAATGCACTACTCGCAATCAAAATCTATTAGAGATAATTCATACGGATATTAGTGGGCCATACTCAACTACCTTGTGTGGAAATAAATATTTCATCACATTCATTGATAATATCTCCGTTATTGTTATGTTCATCTAATTAAGGGAAGACTTATGCTCTTGAAATATTCAAAGTGTTTCGTACTGAAGTTGAGAAACAATTGGGAAAAATTATCAAGATTGTCAAATCCGATCGAAGTGGTGAGTACTATAGGCGATATACTGAGACTAGACAACAAATGAGATCGTTTGCAAAATATTTGCAGGACTATGGAATTGTCGCTCAGTAGACAATGCATGGTAGTCCTGAACAGAGTTGTGTAGCTGAACAGGCAATCGCACACTCATGGAGACGAAACAAAGTATGATGGGCAGTTTTAATTTGCCTAAATACTTATGGGGTGATGCAATTAAAACAATAACTTATATATTGAATCGTGTACCTAGTAAATTAGTATCGAAAACACCTTTTGAATTGTGGACGGGGAGAAAACCAAGCTTAAATCACTTTTGAGTTTGGGGTTGTCCTACAGAGGTGAAAATTTATGATCCTTTTCAAAAGAAGACCGAACGCATGACTATTAAATGTTATTTTATTGGATACCCTGATTATTCCAAAGGGTAATTATCCCACTCGTGGCACTGGAATCATTAAATTCTCAAACTGTCAAATTCCTAGAATTAGATGTTGCTGAAAAGAGTTCTTCTCAATCTTTCGAAAGGGAAGAACCAAACAAAATGGTCTCTATTCCATTACCTATCTTGCATGATGATTTTATGTGAGAGCCTCGCAAAGTAAAAATTCAGCAAGAAACAGATATTGGAGATATGATGGTAGATCCTCCTACCACAAATGAAATTCCCCAAACAAATGATGCAGCTCCAGAAATGCTTGTGTGAAGATCACAGCGACAAAGAAGACCAACGCTTCTAAATGATTATCATGTCTATCTTGGAGAAGCTGATTTTGACATTGGAAATATAGTTGATCCGACGTCCTTCAAAGAAGCTCTTAATAGTGATTAGACAGATGAATGGTAGGAGTGACGAATGACGAGATAATTTCCATGTCAACTAATCAAGTATGGAAACTTGTTGATTTACCTGAAGGGTTTAAAGAAGCCGGAAATGAACATATGGTGTGCAAATTTCAAAGGTCCATCTATGGTCTTAAACAAGCATAACGTCAGTGGTACTTGAAATTTCACAAGGTTGTGAGATCATTTGTCTTTGAAGAGAACAAGTTTGATCAATGCATCTACATGAAAGTAAGTGGGAGTAAATATATTTTCTTAGTACTTTATGTAGATGATATTTTACTTGCTAGTGGTGATGTTTATCTGTTAAATGACACAAAAAGTTTTCTATCTACAAAGTTTGATATGAAAGATCTTAGGGAAGCCTCTTTTGTTCTAGGCATTGAGATTCATCGTGATAGATCTAAGAATGTTCTGGGGTTATCTCAAAAAAATTATATAGATTGTGTTTTGAAAAGATTCAATATGCAAACTTGCAAGTCAGGTAAAGCTTTTATTGTGAAAGGAGATAAATTGAACATAGAAAGATGCCCCAAGAATGATGTTGAAAAAGAAGTCATGAAGAATGTTCCATATGCTAGTGCAATTGACAATCTTATGTATGCACAAGTATGTACCGGACCTAATATTGTTTTTGCTGTGAACACTCTTGGAAGATATCTGTTGAATCCAAGTCATGAACATTGGGTTGCAGCAAAAAAGATGATGATATATCTACAACGAAAAAAAAGACTTCATGCTCATGTATAGCAGAGTTGAGGACCTAAAGGTGATTGGATATTCATATGCTGATTTTGTTAGTTGTTTAGATAATAGAAAATCAACTTCCGGATATATTTTTATGATGGCCGGAGGTGCTATTTCTTGGAAGAGTACAAAGCAAACCTTGATTACGAACTCTACAATGTATGCTGAGTTTATAGCATGCTATGGCGCGTCGATTCAAGCAGTTTGTCAAAAATTTGATCTCAGAATTGCGAGCTGTGGACTCTATTGCTAAACCTATGGTGATCTACTGTGACAACACTACAGCTGTGTTTTATTCCAAGCATGACAAGATTAACAATGTGTCCAAACACATGGAGATCAAATATTATACTGTTAAGGACTTGGTCAAAAAGGGAGACATTGTAATTGAAAATATCATAACTAAGTCAATGTTGGCGGATCCTCTAACAAAAGGCTGACGACCCATTTTGTTTAAACAACATGTAAATAATACAGGTGTTTTAGATTCTTTTGATTTGTTTTGTTAGTGGGAGCTATATAATTTGTATTTCTAGATATTATAGTTATATACAGATTGATAATGTTTTTATGATGTCTATTAAAGCATTTATTTTCAATGATTGTTATTATTGATTCTATTGTTATCATTTCTCTTGTTGACTAAGAAATAGAAGTATAAAACAGTATCTTTAAACAAATTTTAGTTTAAAGATGACTGGATGTCACTGATTATCAGATCTCATGTGGGATTGTGACATAGTCATGCAATTTCATGTTGTTTAGAAATTGTGCTAATGCAGTTTTATGTTGTTGAGAAATTGCATTGAGGACCGATAAGAAATAGTGTATATTTCATGTTAGTACTATTTCTTACTACACTACTAGGCCCATGATCCATGAAAATATAATGCTTATTATATGTGATTATAGAAAGTTGTGTAGTGGTATTTTCTTAACACATTGATCCCTATAGTCCTATACTAAGGTTATTTAGGATTTGATTGGTTTTGAGATGATTTGATTGGTTTTGAGATGCACGTTATTCATATCTAATATATATATTTTAAAACAAAACAAAATTTTCAATTATTAACCTGATAGTGTCGTTTTCAATATAAAATCTTTTTCAAAATTAAAATAAGTTAATTAATGTAGCTTAAGTGGGAGAATGTTGGAAATTTTCTATAATATGGGCTTACATTAATTAATTAATTTTCTATTTTAAATAATCGGGTATTGGCATCTATTAATAACAGGCCTAGTTGACCAGCAAAGTGTAGGCAATTGTATTTAACTAAAGTCCGTAATGGGAATAGCAAAGTTAACACGCTATTAATTACGGTTTGCTAGGTCTCCTCTCTAGCCTATAAAAGTGTAAGTTATACCTATCAGTTGTTTTAATCACATTAAAAGTTGCTATACTGAAATAGGTCATAAAGAGGAAGATCAATCATTCCAATAGATCTATTATTATCAGAGTGGTCTATTTTTCTTCAAGTAAAGCAATGGCTCAAACAGGTACGCTTTAATTCCACTGTATTCATTGATCTTGGTGTTTTACAATATATATGGATCCGATTCTTCTTGATTGATTAGTTACTTATGTGAATAATTTTCTATAATTACCACATATCTTAAGTCAAAACACTCGATTAATTCACTTTTTGTTTCTCCCAAAATCACCTTTTGTAAAAGAATAAAGACATATTGGCAAATGAATATTATCCACAACTCGAGTATACTTAAGACGCGTTTGGCAACTTGCTAAATAGTAATTTTTTTTTATTTTTCTATTCCCGGGAATAGATTTGGAACGAAAATCCATTTGGTAAATTTTTTTGTTTCGGAAATAGATTTGGAATAGAATCAATGAGTAAAAATTGTTGTTTTTTTCTCTTCGGAATAATTCTAGAATCAAGCCAACGCAAACTTCTTTTTTTCCTCTTTCCTCTTCTTCTTCTCTGCTTGTTTTTCTTACTTCTCTTTTCTTCTTCCACCGCCGCAATCGTCGACAACTGCCGCCGCCGACCATTTGCAATCGGTTAGGCAAGGTCCGACAAAACTCACCTGCTTGGGGGGGCTTGACCTTGCCAGATTTGAGGCTTCTCGCCCAACTAAGGCTCAGCCTAAGCCTCGCTTAGTTGCCCGCAACGCTCTGATGAGGTCACTGGCCCTTGTCTAGCCAATCGCCGGTCATCCCGAGGCCAACGAGCAACCAAAGCTTTGGCTTGAAAAAGAAGAGAAAGAACAGAAATAAAGAAAAGATGAAAAAAGTAATAAAGTTATGAAAAAAATCAAAAGAAAATGACTTGAATTAAAAATTTTGAGAATTATGCTAAACACAATTCTATTCGCTCCAACCTTTAAAACGATTGCATTTTTTCCATTATTTTTGTAGTCGTCCCTAACTGACCTCTTTACATATTACTGTTGATCATAAGCATTCCTTCCAACTCTTGCCTCTATTATGTTGTATCATAAAACTCGAGGCATCTCAGAGTATTCTGCTCATTTTACTAATGTCTTCCTATGTTTTCCATTGCCATTACTTTAAGATGCTTGCATATATTCTTACTTGTTGTGCTAGCATGTTATCAAGGTCTTTACTTATACAGCCATTCTGATATTGTTATTGCAGGTGATATAAATACACAATTTTATGCCAAACACAATTCTACACCCCTGTTTGTAGCTTTTGGCCAACATTCCATATCCAATTTTACCGACTGAGCTGCACTACAAATTTGAGAATTTAGACAAGCAAAACAACGACCATAACGGCCCACCAGATAAAAGCTGCAATGGTAAAAGTCCATCTTTCCATCTCGTTTCTCTCATCTCTTATTCATCAATATTATCGGTAGTAAGAAAGTAACAACTGAGAGTGTCAATGCAATCCACATCAAGATCATCACCAAGTTGGTTGATACGCGACTCTTTGACACTATACTAGTCATTGAAAGTACGATTATGGAAAAAGACAAAACATAACACCCTATGTTACAACCATTAAAAGAGACAAATACTGATTCGTGCCTATCAGAAAGTATAGATTTTCCCGCCATCTTAGATGCCTCTGAAAAAGTACCTCCTAGCGGGTTTACTGAAATCTAAGAGGCCGTCGTCACGAGTAATATCGCGACGACTATAATGACCTGTCGCATCCTGTTATCCCAAAGTCTTTTCTCCTCTTCCCCGTTGACTAGCTAAAAGTGCGAGGTGGACGCTGGTCCCTATCAACACCTGCCCTAGCCATGATGATGAGTAATGAAATAGAGCATGTATGTGGCAGAATGTTTCTGCATAAACAGAATGAAATTATACATGGCCCGAGACTTGTAAATGCTAATGATAGCCAAATGTTGAGAAATCCACATCATAAAGTAAACAATATGCACTTGCCTTGACTGATTATGATACTCATCTTAGCACCATGAAGGGAAATAAAGAAATAGAATGTCAAGATCAAATTTGATGTAACAAGTGCTATTTTAGAAACAAAAGCCTTATATGTGCTATTCTCTTTTTTGATGTTTCACTATGCATATAACCATATAAGGCTTTTGTTGCCGAAATAGCACATGTTACATCAAATTTGATCTTGACATTCTGTTTTTTTATTTCCCTTCACGGTGCTAAGATGAGTATCATAATCAGTCAAGGCAAGTGCATATTGTTTACTTTATGATGCGGATTTCCCAACATTTGGCTATCATTACGATTTACAAGTCTCGAGCCATGTATAATTTCATTCTGTTTATGCAGAAACATTTTGCCACATACAAGCTCTATTTCATTACTCATTATCATAACCAGGGCAGGTGTTGATAGGGACCAGCGTCCACCTCGCGCTTTTCAGCCAATCAACGAGGAAGAGGAGAAAAGACTTTGGGATGACAGGATGTGATAGGTCATTATAGTCATCGCGATATTACTCGTGACGATGGCCTCTCAGATTTCAGTAAATCCACCAGGAGGTACTTTCTCAGAGGCATCTAAGATGGCGGGAAAATCTATACTTTCTGATAGGCACGAATCAGTATTTGACTTTTTTAATGGTTGTAACATAGGGTGTTATGTTTTGTCTTTTTTCCGTAATCATACTTTCAATAACTGGTATGGCGTCAAAGAGTCGCACATGGACCAACTTGGTGATGATCTTGATGTGGATTGCATTAACACTCTCAGTTGTTACTTTCTTACTGCCGATGATATTGATGAATAAGGGAGGAGAGAAACCAGATGGAAAGATTGACTTTTACCATGTAAAAGCTTCGCAGCTTTTACCTGGTGGGCCGTTATGGTCGTTGTTTTGGTTGACCAAATTCTCAAATTTGTAGTGCAGCTCCGTCGGTAAAATTGGACATGGAATGTTGGCCAAAAGCTACAGCCAGGAGTGTAGAATTGGGCAAAAGTACACCCAAATGTACACTTAAGTGCCAAAATTCGGAGCAAGATGGATAACTTAAGTGCCACTCCGACAAAAATCCGGCCAAATTGCTAATGTGGCAATTTTCCGGCGAGGTGAGTGCAAAACAACGTAATTTTGCACACTGACGTGGCGAGAAAATGCAAAAACGATGTCGTTTTGTCTCTAATGTGGTAAATAGTTAATATTAAAATTAATTAAATTAAATTTAAAACTAAATTTATTTAAAATATTCTAAAAAATAAAAAAATTAAAATTTAAAAATTTTAAAAAAATGGGGGTCGAAGGGAGGCGGGCGAGGGCTAAGCCCTCGCCGTCGTCGCCTCCCCCGCCGCCGCCGCCGAGAGAAGGGTCGGCGACGGAGGGGGGATGGTCGGCCGGGGTCACGGCCCGGCCGTCAGCGAGGGCTCGCGAGCCTCGCCTAGACATCGGCCCCGGGCGACTGCGCGAGGGCCCACGAGCCCTCACCTCATTTGGGGCGAGGGTTGGCGGCGCCTTGCCGGTCGGGCCAAGGGCCGCCGAGGGGCGACTCGAGCAAGGGCTTGCGAGCCTTGTCCAACCCTCGCCCTAGATCCGGACAAGGGCCTGCAAGTCCTCGCCTAGATCCGACATCGATCGGCCAAGGGCCGGCGACCCCGGCCCGACCCTCCCCCTCCGTCGCTAGCCCTTCCGGCGATGGCGGTTAGGCTCAACCCTCGCCCGCCTCCCTTCGGCCCCCTTTTTTTTTTAATTTTTTTTTTTAATTTTAAGTTTTTTTATTTTTTAGAATATTTGAAATAAATTTAGTTTTAAATTAAATTAAATAATATTCATATTGATTATTTACCACATCAGAGACAAAATGACGTCGTTTTTGCATTTTCTCGCCAGGTCAGCGTGCAAAACGACGCCGTTTTACACTCACCTCGCCAAAAAATTGCCACATCAGCAATTTGGCCGGAGTGACACTTAAGTTATCCATTTTGCTCCGATTTTACCACTTAAATGTCCCTCCGTGCCAAGTTTTGGCACTCAAAGTGTCATTTCCTCTATAGAATTGTGTTTGGCATAAAATTGTGTATTTCTATCACCTGCAATAACAATATCAGAATGGTTGTATAAGTAAGGACCTCGATAACATGCTAGCACAACAAGTAAGAATATATGCAAGCATCTTAAAGCAATGGCAATGGAAAACATAGAAAGACATAAGTAAAATGAGCAGAATACTCTGAGATGCCTCAATTTTATGATATAGCAAAATAGAGGCAAGAGTTGGAATAAATGCTTATGATCAACAGTAATATGTAAAGAGGTCAATTAGGGAAAACAACAAAAATAATGGCAAAAGATGCAACCGCTTTACACTTCCATGTAAAAGGATATAAATATCCATGCACCAAGTTATATATTGATCACACATTTATATACAATTCTAAATGGGTAGCAACTACCAATGTGATGAATAAACATATGCACAATGATGTATTAACTACAAACACAATCCATGTCCAAGTACGACCTCCACCGGAAAAATCGTCAGAAATGAGGATTACAGGAGACATGCACGGGATCCGAGACTACCAGAGGAAGCTTCTCTACATACATAACCAGTCTCTTCATGTTCTCTCTGGCGACGGAATTCAGGTCGATGATCTCGACGCCAGTCATATATATCCGCAGGTCACCAGAGTCGACTCTCTTGAGACTGTCTCGGCAGAATGGGTAAGACTGAGACCTGGCACGCCTGAAGCACCCAAGCAGATGAAACATACATCAACGGAATTAGATATTCAGTTTAAATCAAGCAAATAACATGACCCATCAAGCACTACCAGCATGACTCAACATTTTTATGTCCAACTTATAATAACAGTCTTCAAGATTATGGAGTAATCAGACCTCAATTTAAAAATTGATCTTACACATTGACACGGCAAAGAAAACCTTGCATGACTGTTCTAGTGTTGGAGAGAACTAGTGCTGAATACATGTGGCTAAATGTCTTTCTAATTTCGGTGAGTGGTTGTTCTCTAATACAGGGGATGTGCACATTTGAGCATACATTTTCTGAGCAGGTCTAAATCGCACAGACTCCAAACTGTCGTTAGTGTCCATGCAACAGGATGTAGCAGCGCACAGATAATTCTCTTTAACATGAAATGACTTACCAATTACGATAACACTACATGCACATATAATGACTACAATGCGGCAGTACGATCTTGCTGCTCATCTCCATGCAAATACTACATTCCTCCTCTCTCAATATCAATTTCAAATAGCTTTCCCTTGTCAAGTTCATCTTTTCTTTTGTACTTGGCGGCACGCACTTCTTTTTGTGTCCTCTCTTCCACGTCATTATTCCTCCGTGAAGTTGCATAAGCGAGGGAAATATCACACCCACTCATGAAAAGCGAAGGTTGATGTAGGATTCAGGCAAAATCTTCTTTGAGATAGTATTTTATGAAATTCCGATAGGACTTAGAAGTGGTATCAAGAGTGAAGGCAAGAGCCAGAACTTCGTTCCACTAACCATAGAACTCTTTAATGCTAGCTTTTCTTTCATGAATAGACACGGTCGTCTTGCCATCTACATAAGCCTGCGATAATTCCCATCACGTCAGCACATGAATAGAAGAAATGCTTGCTTTAAGTCCATTCCACAAGATAGCCACTATTTCATTAAAGAACAAAAGAAACCAAGAAGGTGCAATCTACCTTGTAAATGAGAATCCTAAGTAAATCTAACTTGTAAATGAGAATCCTAAGCAATCCTAAGGTACCGTCGAGGTGGCAATCAGTCCACTGAACAAGAAATAGCAAAGGGCCAGCAGCTGGGCTGTAGGATAATCTCATTTGAAGTCAGGCACTATCGTATTCCCGAGGGTAATATGAAGCTTTGAGGTTCAAACAAAAAGTATACAGAACCTTGTGGTGGGAAGATGATTTCACACATCAAGTAACATTTACTAGCTTGCCAATGTTCTAAAGCTATGAAACCATATAACCTACTTCATTTCCAAAATTCTCTGGGAGGCTGTGCTAGTAGATTAATCCAATCAAGCAAGCACACTACTTCTGTCTCAAAAGAATATATGGTTCATGCGCTACTAACCCTGATGGTCTTATGATAGCAATTGGATGGAACGAGACTCAGGAGACGTTCGGCCTCCTCACGGCTCACCTGGTCACCCCGTTGTCATCCCTCCACCACATCGACTACACCAACCCGATCTTCCCCAACATGACCCGACCCAAGGCCCTAAGACACCTATAAAACGAGGATCAAGACCACTAGACAACATCAGAAGCAAGAAGTCTGAGCATACAATCACTTCCTAAGTAGCCCCAACTTTGTCAGAGGTACCGATTGGCATGCTTCATGAGCATGGGCAAATATATATAGCAAATGTCCACTTTCCAATTTTTAATCAGTAAAGGAGCATTTTCATCCTATTTTCCAATTTTCGAAGGCAATATAGCAACCTCCTTCCTTACATGTTCAAGCATCATTCACTCTCACTAATCTCGTGAAAGCCAAATTTGACTTCACCAATGATGTGGTAGTATATACAAGAATAGTCCTATGTGTAAACTGTGTAGTTTGTGAACCTACTGAACCAAAAAAATAAAAAAATTAAGACTCGCCGCTAGAATAGAAGGCTCCGGCCAATCAAATTTTGTCAACTTCCCTTTGCTTTAACTCTATATTTGTCATCTATTCCTCGGGGTTTACCTAGGTTCAATCAAACTTTGGTGACAAAGATTGCAAGTTGAGATAATGGAGAGAATTCCTCATAGTAAATGTTCGATTCGATTGTTCAAAAACTGAAAAGAAGAGCCCAACACCAGAGGACACCGACCATGCCCATGGAAAACCTTCATCCTATTGGACATAGTGACAAAGACGAGAAGAAAAGAAAGCCCCAAACGCACCTCAAATGGAGTTCAGCCAGTCGACGACCTCCCCTTGGGACTTAAGTCTCGAGAGCAGCGCGTAATCACCGAGCCCAATCACCGACCGGCTCCGCAGCGTGCAATGGTAGGACATGTGCCTCAAGCTCCACTCCCGCCCCGCCATAGCCAGATCTCTGCCCCCCATCCCTCCACCTCAAGAAGAAATGGCCCTCCCTCGGCCTTAATGTGCTTCGTCGGTGACAACAGGGGAACGACCGCTTGACGAACGCCGGAGCAGCAACAAGCGTGGAGAGAAAAGCGAGCAAGTGAGCGCTGGAGCAAGGGTGGCCATAATGTGGTTCGTCGGCGTCGGCAAGGGTACGGCTGCTTGAGGCACGGCTGAGTAGCAACGAGCACGGAGAGAAAGAAATGGAGAGGAACCAACGTCTGCTTCTCTTTCTTCAGAAGGAAGGAGAAAAAGTTTCCCATAATAAATACATTGAAGAGCGGAGAGAGGGTACAGGCTAGGAGGAGAGAGAGGGCGTGCGGGAGAGAGTGCGCTTCGCGCTTCTCTTTTTCAAATTTGACCGAGTGAATGGTGGGTCAGGAGAGAGAAACGAATATATCAATTTTCCGAAGTCGGCTCTAATTCCAGCGTGGCACCGGGCAACACGTGTTGCCCGGTGAGTGGCTTCTAACTAGTACATGCTAGAATTAGAGCTGCACCTAATATTTTCTTAGGCGGCGGAGATCGGTTGTTGATGCGATCGGCTCACCGTGTCTGCCGACGTGGAATGGCGCTAACGTCATATTAACCCCCAAAAAAAAAAAAAAAAAAACCCCCCCAAAACCTCTTTTTTCCCCGGAAATGAACGCGATTCGGAGGCGGTGGGGACGGGGTGTGAATATTCTCTGTTTTTTTTTTTTTTGCCTTTTTCTGGGTAAAAAATATTTCTCGCGCCTTCCGAGTCTTATATTTATATTCGCATCTTTCCAAAATCAAAATACATCTTTTTATCTCATTTTCTTCCGAGATTTTCCAAATTAACCTTCATTTCTTTTTTCCAGGCCTGCCCATTTCTTGAATAACCACCCGCTTTATTTCTTTCTTCCTATTATTAGATTTTCCCAAATCATCCTTACTTTTCGCTATGTTAAACCCGACTATCGTACATTAATGCTTCATTTTGTTTCTATGCATTAGTTACCTGATCATGCAGACGGGAGCGTACCACGGGTCTTAACCGTAGATCATATATTTCAAAGCAAAAGAGTCGTTTGTTGGAATTTTATTTTCCAAATTTACCATCCAATAATATATGATGCTCACTCATCAACTCACCGCTCATTTTGTTTCTTTGTATAATTTTTATTGTAATCCATTACGATGTTGAACAAAAATGAAAAAAAATACTCTAGCACGTAGAACTAAGGATAAGCAAAAGGAGCTATCCGGATCGGATTGAACTAACCAATTTTGGGTAATTCACAGAGGCACCGATCTGGTTCCTAATTTCAATAAGGTGGAATCAGTGATTTTCAGTTTAGTTCCACGTCAAATCATCCATTAGGATCACTCGGACCAGACCATTGAATTTTTTTAATTTTTTTTTTTTTTTTTTGGGTCCTAAGGAGCTTCCCTTGGAGGAGTTGGAGCCAGGCCCAAAAGTATCGTATTCTCTCTCGCTCTCTGCGCGAAGCCTCTCGCGTTTTGTCACTTGACATGCAAATCACAACTGTTCGCTCAACGTTCTCTCTCTCTCTCTCTCTCTCTCTCTATCTCATTTAAAAACCGGACCTATCTCTTTCTCGATCAAGCAAACCCGAAAGCAAAAGGGACGGAACAAAAGAGAGACCAAATCAAGTGTCGTGCAGCAGCAATTCTCTCTCTCTCTCTCTCTCGGCGGAGTGCAGCCATCTTTTGTAAGGGTCAAAGCTGGAGAGTTGTGGCTGAAAGTTGAGCTTAAATTGTAAGCGGACGTGGCCGTCGTTGGCTAAAAGTAAGGGGATGCCGTAGCAAGTTTTAGCAAAGAGGAAAAGACTAAAGTCTTTGGTGAAAAAATGGCAGGGAGCAGAGGGTAAAAAGTGAAAGGGGGAATGGAGTGAGATATCAGGCAAAAGGGAGAGAGACCTTGAAGGGTCTTCTTGAGGTGGGGTGGGGGAGGAACCAAGAAAAATCGTGAGTTTCTCGAGGGAGAGGGACCTCGACTGTGAACACGAAGTTTTGTGTGAAGTTTCTGGAGCTCTTCTAGCCGTTTCCTTCGGCAGTTCTCTTCTCTTGGATGAGAAAGCACAGAAAAGTAAACGTGAGAGCGAAAGCTGAGCCGAGAATGTCGGGGTGCAAGGTCCAGTCCGGTTCCGAGTTCCATGGAACGGGGAGTCATTTGTCGGTTCTCGGTGCTAGTCACTTTTATGTACAACTTGCATGGGAATTGCCATATATATTAAGTCAAAACACTCGATTAATTCACTTTTTATTCCTTTCAAAATCACATTTTCTAAAAACATAAAATAATATTGGTAAGTGAATTCTATCCACAATCTAAACACTAATCCGTCACTTAAATGAATGGTTACCCTCACTCATTTCATCTCTTCAAAAAGTGATCATTATTTTCGTTTTTTTGGAATCTATTATTTTCTTTTTTAGATTTTAATTCGACTGTACACATCGCGTGCCACGTGCTCAATCCTAATTTTCTATGACCATGACATAAAATGCGTGTGTTTTTAGGCTAAAAACATATTGTATCTTATCAAGCCGTGCACGCATCTTTAAAATTCATCTACCTCACCAGTCATATTATAATCATGAATACTTACATGAATTAGGAACTTTTACCGTCCCTCAAGGAAGAATTCGCTCTCCTAAAAAGCCGCGCCCCATTAGTATTCTCCTACACAAAATATAATACCTCACAAGGAATTGTGAACAACCCAGCTTCGATTCTCTTTCAAATCCTATGATCATTATTCGGCAAGGATCAGATCTTCCGTATTTGTAGAAGTTAGGCATTTGCTATCATAATCTTTTTTTACTAACACAACGTCGAGAAGATACTAATCATTAATAGGTCAAAACTTACCTTTTTTTTATTTTATAAAAATCACAGATTACATGACAAGATTATTGACAAAGTTAGTAGAAAGTTCAATAATAATCGTGGTAGGCTTTGATGATGTATTTATTTCGTGAAAGATTAACTTTGAAAATATTTCCTTGAAAGAAATAGCTAGCGCTCTCTTGCAAAATTAGTTGACGAACACCGATCGAGTCCAAACATTTCCACCGATAAGAAAAATACATTTTCGTTTGGGAGAATTCATACATACTTTCAGGTGAATTCCAAGAAAATCACAACACAATTCAAAAAGTCAAAAATTAGTTGACTGCTTTGTTCTATTTTGCTTACGTGGTTTCGTGATGAAACAAAAGGCCAAGCTGAACATGGGCCTCGTGCGGCATCGGCCTACTATGTCCCCACTCAATCTCTGCTCATTAGCTGTTCGGTAGCCCAAACACGAAACAACCAAATTAAAAGAAAAAATGAAAATTACAGAAAAATGTACATATAATTTTCTAAACATTTATTTGCTTTCACACATATTTATTATACAAAATATCAAACATTTAGCACTTAAATAAAATCAAAATATTAAAAATTGCAAAATATTAAACCCGCTCCTACAGAGGAGCGACTGCCACCCAAAAGGCTGAGATCATCCTTCTTCGAAACGTCATTCTATAGCCGAGGTCCACCTAATGAGGTGATTATGACCGATTTCCATTAACGCTGTTCAGACACCATAATGTCTTTTCTACTCCTCTCTCTTCCCCTCTCTCCCTCCGCCATGGAAGTCGAGAAACAGAAGCTTCGATACCCAAAACAGGGGGCCAAAAACGATGAAACGCCATTTCGATCGACAGAGCAGGGACCCGCTGTTCGCAGGCAGTGGACTCCCCACCACCTGTGTTTGATTCAATAATTCAAATCTTTGACTCCCAGTGAACTGAACTGAAAGCTAAAAGCTGGAGCCTCTTCATTTCTCTTGTAAAGTAGGGCCAAAATTACACAAGAACCGGAAAAGAACAAAAAAAAAAAATCGAAAAAAGCCAAAACCAAGAGCCATCTCATTGAGCACATTCCCAGAACACAACCACAACCTCAACCTCTCTGTATATCACATCCACCCCCTTAGAATTATACACCCGCAATCGAGAAAAACAAAAACATCAAAATGGGTCCTTTTTCTCTCTTCTCGTCTCTCTCCGATTTCCTTCTTTGTGCTGCTTTGTTGGGTCGTCGTCGTCGTCGTCGTCCATCTCCTCCGCCTGCTAATACTCTCCTTGGCCCTTCTGCTCCGTCAGCCACGTCCCAGAACCAAAGATCCTCGTCTTTGTTCCACATGGGTTGGTTTATGTGAAATAGTTTTGTGTTCTTATCTATATACTTATGTGATAATTAAGCGAGCCAAAAAAGTGCCGCCTCGATTTCTAAGCGGCTGCGACGGTGCCCGCATGGAAAGAGTAGTCCTGAGCTTTGGTGGGAGAGGTCGATTTCCTCTGCTCCTTCTTCTTCCTCAGAGCTTTCATGGAGGAAGAGAGGTTCCAGTTCTTCTCCTTGGCCTCGTCCATCTCTATTTGCTCGTGCCTGCAGTCTACACTGCAAAATGGTGTGTCCCCTCTGCAAAGAAACACCACGTGACACACTCATATCAGACACACCATCTCATCCAACATCAAACATGATTTTCAACGTGAAGACTCTGGGACGCGTAGTAAATTTTGGTGTTTTATTTTCCCGGAATAAATCTCTGCTCTTACACAGGAACAAAGTCTTTGTTTTTCCGGTCTGGTTAAGAAAATTTAAGAAATAAATCAGCCCGGAACAAGACGACGGAAGCCGTGGAAATAGATCCAGTTTTTGCTAGTGAAGTCGAACAATTAAGTGACGCAAAAAAAAAAAAAAAATCGCCAGATTTCTCTGGGACTTTCTCCTCCAGCACTAACAGTACTGGCAGGAAACTTTTCACGGTCAAATCACCAATCACTTCACCTCGACAAACCGGGAGACATAGAAAAGACCCACAAGAAAAAAGGGCGAACAAAAAGGTGGCCAGAAAAATCCAACGGACCTGTACATGAAGATGTCCCTGTTGCTCCCGAGCGGTTTCTTGCAGAGAAAACAGGAATCCAAGAAATGGGGCTGGTGGTCCTCGGATCTGGCGTCGTAAAACCTCGAGGACGACCTGGGGGACGACACGTTCCGGCGCCCGCCCCAGGCGGAGAAGAGGGGCCGCCGGGACACGAACGCGTGGCACTGCTTCCCGGACACCCCGGCCTCCATGTCGGCCAGGGAGGCCAGCCCGTCGTCCTCCTCGATGAAACAGGGTCGCCTGGCGGCCGCGGAGTCCATGGGTGCTCGTCTTAGTAGAGCCAGTTCGTTCGAGCAAAAATTGCAGTTGCAGTAGCAGCCTAGAGAGAGGTACAGAGAGAGAGAGAGAGAGAGAGATGGAGGAGAGCTGGCGAAGCAGGAGATGCTTATAAAGAGTAGGTGCGGAGGGGTTTGGGAAGGGTGGAAAACAACGGCAGGTTTCGAGGGACGCAAGCAGGGCGAATCGATTGGCTGAAATGTACCTGCATCTAGACGTGGGGCTGCAAAATAATTCAGCCCTGGTCTGCAATGACGGAGACCGCCTCTCGACTTGGCCCGAATTGCGAGAATGCCACTCGAGAGGGACGGCACGAACGTCGACCGAGAATTTTCGTGCAAGCAAAAAAAAACCGTATTTAAGGAAAGATTGTCCCGGTGGTTGAGCATTTGACTTGAATGGGACAAAAATTTGATGAAAGTAATTTTAAGAATCTAAGCCTATCAGTTTTTGAACGGAGTCTCATGCAATGCTTTTAGACGGGATGACATTTATAGATGGGTGAGACGAAAAGAGTTTAATATGCATGTCGTGAAAAGATGAATAAAATCGAGAGTTACTTGCACTTTGAAATGAGGATATTTTCGGATTTTATATTTCTGAATGAATTGAGATGTTTGACAAGACTTATACAGCTACTTAAGAATTGAGAAGGAAAAGGATTGTATTGCATTATATGCATTGCAATTCGTAACATTGAAAGGGAAATAATTGTTATTATAACATCAACCGTCTGTCTATTAAGTTTTCAATATAGATGAAGATATTATAATAATTTATGTGGCACTTTCAAGAACTAAAATAGAGACTATAGAAATAAGGAGACCATATACATCGTTTTGATAATGGAATTATGATTGTATATTATAGTATGTATTGTTAGTATTCTCACCGCAACAACGATGGTAATCGCCATTTTCACCATCCATACCATCTCCCTTTTAGTACGTAGGCAAAATTTTCAGCTTTTTCCTAGTTAGAACAAGGAAAAACCAAAAGTGTATGAAATATGATTTGTTTCGTACCATCATTAATTCACAAGCTTAAAAGTAATGTACTAGATGTATGTAGATAAAAGCAATACACAAATCGTGTAAAATAACACATTCCTTTCACAATAAATCAATCAAAGCACCGATGTCCAACAAAGAGATTCTTACAGAAATACTACAAATTAAGGGAATAGAGCATACATAGTTAGTGTAAAGGAAATACAATACGAATGATCTCATTACGTCTTCAATTTGAGAATTATAGATACCTCTCTTTCAAATCAAACATGTACAATGCCATTTATGAACGGTGATTGAAGATTGCAACATTGATTTTTTGTATTAATACAGCAACATTTTTTCTTAACATAACGTGATCGGGATATTATCTTATTACAAGAATGGCCATCTTATCATAAAATTTTCTCAATGCATGCGGTAATTACTCATTGATTAGTGAACCCTTATTGATTTTCCTCGATCCGTAGAGTTGGGAGTAGTCACGATCCATCGATAGCTCTCTCTCATTTCCTTTTCCCTGTCGACATTTTCTCGTCTGAACCCAAAAACGGTCCGTCCACGACACTCCGCTGCGGGAGAAATATCGGGAGTGGCAGGCAATTCCGTAGTTCGACGGTCGAGCCGGGGGGCAAAACGGAGAAGAATCGGATGCTCTCGCTTCGCCCTCGCAAACGGACGTCCCAGATCTGTCCATCAGCGAGGAAGGTCCCCCCCACCCTCGCCCTCGAAACCTACCCCACCACCCTTCGCGGGTCCCACCGCTCCGAGTCTCCGCTTGCTACTCCGGTCCAACTCAAATGACTCGAGCTGGTCCCACGCTCGCACAATGCGCGTCGCCGTCACGATCGCACACCTCCCTCGGACTGTACTAATTTTGCTCTGGCGTCCAAAAATGGCGGTATTGTCACCGGGGTCCCGGCCGACGCTTATTAATTATGTTTTTTTATATGAAATTTCTATATTTAATGAAAAAATAATTTTAAGAATGTCGATAGCATGTAATATGATGAAATTACGCATAAATGAATTTTAAATAAAGCGTTAACACATGTTCAGAGAAGTTTTTAAGCAAGGTCCATACACATGTGAAAAGAAAACTCATAAAGTGCCGAGTCAACTGGTGCCAAAGCCTCCTGACCAAAATAAATGTGGTCCTAAAGTCACTAAATTTAATTACCCCTTTTTCTTCTCTCTCTCTCTCTCTTTTTCTTTTTTCTCAATTTGGACGTCTTCATGTTATTATTGCTCGAGGCTTTGGCCCATATTTCTCCGTGATTTTCAATAACGTGTGATCTCGAAACATTCATTTATCAAACTTAATATATTTCCATTTTCGATAGATTATTTATGTGCGACACGTGAGAGACGATACATCAAGAATCACGAACTTCCTTGTTTAGTCGTTTAATAAATGCCTACAGCGTAATCGACAAAGAAAAGGGGGGGGGGGCATTATTTGATCAATTTTTTGGGTGGGTTCAGATGACCTTATTTAAATTTAATAAGCTTTGAAGTCAAAGAACCCATTCCACGTGAAGGGAGGACGGGATGCCGAGTGTTTCTTCTGGTCATCGAGCGTTTTCATCAGCTGTGCTTTTGCCTGTTTGGCTTTGGAACTCTCTAGCACCTCCACCTCTTTTCCCACGATAAATTCTCACTTAAACAGCCCAAAAAAAAGGAAAAAATAAGAAATTACTAACTCATACTGAATATTCAAATTTAAGCTAGATTCGACTCGATTGGACTAAATTACATCTCTAGTTTTACATAATAATTAAAAATAGACTTTGTTAGCAGTCAATGACTTATTATTAAAATAATAGCATGTTATCGGCCTTGACGAAATGGACCCTATAATATAGGTTATTATGCTCACACAAACAATTTCATAGACATTTCTATTGAAAATCGTAAAGGGGGGGCTCACTATTTAAATATCATAAATCAGAGGCGATATTTCCAGGGAGGTGAGGCGCACGCGCGGTCCGCCTCGCCCACGACGCCAGCGCCCGGCTTTCGTACGTCGACCAACGATGATGTCCACAATTTCCCAAAACCCACGGTTTGGGCAATCTCACTCTCGCTCCAAGACAAAATAGAAAAAGGGAAATAAAAAGAATAATTTAAAAAAATCATGAAAACAAGAAAACAAACTCCCCCTTCACGTCACCCCCGCCCCACAACCTTCACTTTTACTCCCGGATTCCTTTGTCGTTTTCCTCCCCCTTTCTCTCTCCTCAACTTGTCGCCGGGCCCCACTGGCAATCAAACCCATCGACTACCGGGCCCCACCGGGAGGGGGAGGGGGAGGGCGTGGCCCCCACCCGGTTGATGATGGTTGGCGTGGGCTGCCATCATTGGAAGTCCTCCTCTTGGCGGAGAGCTCTCTCTCTCTTCTTTTCACGCTCTCTTGCCAAAAATCGTTTTAACTATTTCTGAAGAAAATTCCAAGTTTTCTTCTGAGCGATCGGCCGGCCACGGTCCGCGACGAGCTCCGCACGAAATCACGAAAACGGTCGATCAGTCCTCAAGGGCGTAAATTCTTCCTTATAACCTCTCTCTGGCTATTGGGAATCTTTTCGCGTCGTGATGGTGGATGTTCAAAATGTAATAATTTGAGGTTTTTTATTGTCAAAATATTAATTTATTATATGAATTTAGAATTTTTCGTTATCAAAAATTAATATACGACAAATTCGTCATATACGTCTTAATGTGGGAATTTTTTTTTTTTATTAAAAATCACTTTAAAATAAACTTGGCGCATTTATGATTTTTCGTCACAGTAACAGTAAATACGTACGGATTCTTCTCCCTGTTTACATTGATAGCGCAATTTTATAATTCGGGGGGGGGGGGGGGGAACCGGACAAAAAGCCCAGTGCCATGCACAAGACGCAAAAGGGAGCCTCACGAACCGTACTGTGTTCCTCCCCCCCCCCTGCAGCGCTTTAGCTCTGCGCGCAGGACACGACCTCGAAGTGCGGGCAGCGTGGCAGCAGGCGGGGCAGGCAGTGGCAGAGCAGGAGCTGCTGACCCCCGCTGCCCGTACATGCGCGGGCGGGATGGCGTCCACGTGTGGCCTGGGAACTCGCGCCTCCCCTCGTCCCACCTCGGGCTCGTCGTTTCGCGCCACGTCTCCTGTAATCGGGACAGGCGTCGCTGCCTCCTTCCCTGAGCCGGAAGGCGAAATCTTGCGACGACGCGACGCTCGATGACGCCTGTTCCCCTGCTTCGCCGTCACGGTGGGATCGCTGTCCTTCCCCCACGGATCGACCCCTCGTTTTCGGACCTCGCAAAATTACCCTTGTTTGAAGGAATAATGACACGAGTGAGATGATGGGCGTCAACTTTCAATTTGTTTAATCTATTCATTTAACTAAAAAATATAAACATTATACTATACATAAAGTGAAAATTTAGAGATCATTTATATCGTTCTTTTTATTATCTAAATTACGTCAAAAAATAAAAGCAACGTTTGCAATTTTTTTAGAAACTCAAGAAATTAGTAAATAACCCCACGTGTCACTATATATGTATTTTCGATAAAGGCTTTATCGGACGTTTTATAATGGAACGCGAGGTAAGGCGTTCGATAGGAATGAGGTCTTCCCCTAGTTTAGTGAGGAAACCACGGCTTAACCGGGGTTAACGTCAAAGGCTGTTGGTCCTTTTAATACACGAGGTTAAATAGCGACAGCGAGAGAAATAAAAAACAACAAAGTCACGACGATTGCGACACCAAGGGCCCTAATTAGGTCTACTACTATATTATATACTATTCGAAACAATGTCGAGGCCTCAGTTGTCTCCACGGAACGCGAATCATTTGTTAAATATATTCTTAAAAAATCGCTTAAAATAATTAATTGATAAAAATTATTTTAATTATTGATGATAATTTATGTATTATTATTTTTGTAGACAATCAAAAAAGATTGTTGATTTATTTCTACAAACGATATAAGCATTGCGAAACAAACAAAACCTTAGTGTGATTTAATATTAGGAAATGTTCCTATTATTCAATTGACTTGACAATCCGCTTATTTAGCTTGAGCTTAATCTTTTTGAAAGTAGCATGAGTGAAGTATTCTCGTGTCATCTTGAAAATATCTATATAGATCGTAAGAACGTTTAGCAATTTAGAACACGCTTATTTCGCGAAAAGTTGACGATTCGAAAAATATTTTATTAAAGATGATAGTTTAGATCGCCCCACTTAGTTAATGAAAATGTTTTCGTTCTCGATAATAATACATATTTAAATATTTTTATAGATTTTGGATTTTTATTTATTTATTTTTCGTCAAAATGCATGTACCGTAAATTTCTTTATGAGTCTATTTATGCGAATTCATTTGGTGAGTGCATAGGCCATGCGCAAAAATCAACTCGGGACATCACCCGCTACCATAACAATGTCGTACAACCGAGAATTGGTACGATTCGTTCATTTGACCCCATCTAATGTACGAATCCAACAATAATTGTTTGGCCTGATCACGCATGTTTACAAAAATGGTAAGCAATCAGCATATACCAACTTTGGTTTTTCCATCTAAACATGGACGATCCAATGTACCAATGCACCTGGTTTTGGAAGGAAAACTAGGGCTTCCGCCATGATTGATTCTTCCACGGCATCTTCCATTTCTTTTCATCATATGGGGTCGTTAGGTGGAATTTTAGAGCAAATTAAGCTGACTTTCTTGCTAATTGGAAGGGAACCAAAATTAAAATATACACAACATATGTTTTTAATATATCTCAAACTCCGTCTAGACATCCCTTTCTGCTATTCAAGCGGAGCAGGAACGACCACAGGTTTTAGTTTCAATTTATTCTTGATGCGGGCAGTTTCCCATAATTTACGTGAAACTTGCATTATTCTTTTGTAGTGGTGCTTTGTGAGTATCGCTCACTAATTAATGATTTTCCAAAGAACCACTATCGAAAATATTAAATATTAGAGGAATTAGTATGTCACGAGTTTGAGTTGGTGACCTTTGCGCCGAGGTTTCCTAATTAGAATAGGTCGAGTGACCGGAAGACAAGAGAAGCTTCGTGATTAATGTTGTATTTCTTCACTTAACGATGCTGATTTCCCGCTAATGACACCGTGCAAATCTCGGGATTGGTAATTTTCTGTCCTTTTGGCCTTTGAAAAAAGGGTACGAGTCAGTCCAAACCACTCGATTATCTAACGGGAAATTGCGGGGTCAAACATGGGGAGTAATAGTATCAAAGAATGAGGAAAAAAGTAAGAAGAAAAAGAAAAAGAACTAGCTAGCTAGAGCCTCCTTTTTGGGGGAATTGGGTACAAACTTGAAGTATAGGGTTTGGAATTGAAAGTCTTCAAAATGGAAAAAAGCTAGAAATGTTTTAAAAGAGATGCGAAAGATCTTGTAAATATTTTCCAGAAATTTTTAAGATTGAAATATCATTGTTCTCGTTTTAAAAATCTTGGAGATAAAAGCAATAAAATACGTTCTTAATTATACCCAACTATACAACATACTTAGATTTTATCCCTCATTGTAGGGTTTCCCCATCTCGAAAGGGTATTTAAGTTTATTATCAAAAGGCAGTGTTTATATCAAAATAGTGTTTTAATAGCTTCACCTTTTGAGTTCTCCTCCCATTTGCATAACTTATTTTCTCCCTTGAGATTTTTATTTTCAAAAAAAGAGAGAGACTAATATATCACCTCAAAACCTTTTGCTTACTAGTCATGAGCTATAGAAACAAGCATGCCCCGGCTTTGGAAACCCCTTTCGCGCAAATGATAATATCGAAATGAAAATACCGAAAATAACAATTTAAAATCTCTTACAAACTATGAAACGATAGAGAAATATTATATGCTTGCACGTGTCCAATCTTTCATATCGTAGCGTAAGCAATGAACTCATTAATCACTAGAATTAAGTTGTCCAATTGAGATTTCGAACAATGAATCACAAGAAAATACATAGAACGTTCCATAGTGGGAATCAATTATCAAAAGCACAAGCTATATAAACTCAATGTTCTGTCCATAAATTAATCTCCACTTTGAAAAAAAAAAGTTGATACCCATTAGAATGTATGACCTCACGTTAAAGTTACATTGTTTGAACTTTGAATAAATCGCATGGACTGAGATTGAAATGATGAATTGCCGGATACTTGCGAATGTGAATCAATTAAATATTTAAGACCACACAAAGGCACTGGGGCATCATAGCAACGTGTTCAAACCATGATGGTTTAGAACCAAGCCAAGGACCACTTTGTTATGCTAAAGTACAATAATATCATTCGATACCTAGGCTAATCCTACCCGCGCACATGCTAATGTTTAATTATCTCTGTCTTCATATTATTATTATTTTAATTTTTCTTTCTAGGGTATTTTAATATTCTTTTTTTTTAATTATTTATTGTCATCGAGAGAGAAGCGCCCGAAGTGGCTCCACATGTATGTCTCTCGCCGCCCGGCATGCCCTTGATTTCCGAAACCCTTTTTTCGGGGGTCGTCGTGGTTGATTCTCCTTCTTTTCCTTTTCTTCCCTTTAAATTTGTTCCATTTTTTACTTTAATTCGGTTACCCTTTTTTTTTCCTCCACTTTTTCGTATTTTACTCAAATTCCTTTCTTCACTTTGCAGGCTTGTAGCTGGTCGAGGTGGCAAGGTGGCACCTTCTCAGGCGCCTCGCTTTTGTCTCCTTTTTTTTTTTTTTTTTTTTTTTTTTGTCTCCTTCCTATTTTGATGGTTCAATATTTAAGTAGGAAGTGAATCTTTTCTTTTTTGGCCCTTTTGACAAACAAGGCTCTGCAGAAGATTAATAATTTAAGGGATATTTTATTTTTAAAATTAGTGGTTCATATGACTTGAAAATAAATTAAAAATTATTTTATTATCGATAATAATTTATATTTAAATATGTTTATGGATGATAAAAGTAATTTTCATTTATTTATTATATAAACGATACAAGCGATAATTTTTAGTAAAATATTTTTTAAATTACTCATCTCTTGCGAAGTAAATGGCTCCAAAATATGGGAAAGGAAATTGATTATGCATTTCGCGCCTCTCATTTGTTTAACAAAGCAAGGAATTAACTATTAGATTTGGCCGCGGTTCAGAAGATCCGTACCGCCGGCATCAGATTCCGCGGGAGGGCCACGTGGGGAGCGGAGGCCGTACACGTGTGCGGAGCATGGCCGGGGGTGACGTCGTGGAGGAACCAAATGAGTCATAATACTGAACAAAATCTTTTAGGTAAATATTCTTTTCACATATTTTTTTCCCCGAAATATTCTCCCCTTCTCTCTCTCTGTTTAATTTGATTAGAATACGAATATAAAGTACGAAAAAGAAGACAAGGTCATGCGCAGGCTCCGTTCCTTCGAGAAGCAGCAAAAATGTAATTCTCTTTCGAAAGTTCAGAGCATGATTGAGAAGAGCATATGGGGCGATGCCTTGAAGACCAAATCTCGTGGTAAATATGCACCCTCGTGAACTTATTTAATTAACTTGATTTTTCGTGGCTTGCTTTACTAGCGATTTCTTGATGTGCCCACCACCAGGCATTTCCCATGGAAAAATTCACATAGGTTGTGCCATGCTGCCATAGGGCTTGATGGAGGCATGCTCACCTGATCGCCTAATGTGACCATCTCTCGTTTGTTTTATTGATCTAGATCATAATGATTCGAATTCGACTTCATATCGCATGAAGGGTGAATTAGACTTCGTATTGCGTCTACCATTTAACAAAAAAATATAACTTTTCGGGCATATATGATTGAAAGTGTGCACTGCGTCCGGTTCAAGGCCGGTTGTTGATAGAATTGGTTTAGTTTCAGTTTCCACTATTCTAGAATCGGCTTAAGATAGATTTGGTTCCCAATTTCTAGGCTAGAAACTGTCGATTTCCAGGTTGAATCCGTTCTAAACTGATTTTGAAACCTTTTTTAGAACTAAAATAATACTTTTGCACCCTTTGAGAATCAAAATTTGGTCTTCATGATCAAGAAATGATTACAATATGTTTTTGTCGTGAAATGGTGCATTTTTATATTTTATTATAAGAATCGTTTTTTTTAATACAAAACAAAATGTGGATTGTTTCTCAAATGCGATAGAGAACTAGATCAAAACTACCAGTTCAATTCTTGGTTGAAAACATTTGAAACCGGAAAGTCATGAAATCAATTCACGGCTGTGGGGTTTAGATTGAAACCTAAAACCGACCAACCTAAATATCCACCAACCTATGTATGATTGATTTCCCCCACCGCAACAGGAGAGGAAAAATATGTTATTTCGTGAGAGTTCATCAAAGCCAATGACTTAGGCTGAATATTGAGAAATTTTGAGAAGTAGTTTTGAATTTCTAGGTCAACTGGCTGAAAGTTTTAATGTTGGGCAAAAATTGTCCCAAAACTCTTGAGGGTGTCTTTTTCATAATCCAAATTTCAAAGCAACCATCTGCTTGTAGATGAGAAAGATACAATGCCGAAATTTAATCGATGAAGAAGATCTAAAAACTACAACTAGAAACGCATGTTGAAATATAATCGACGATGAGATATCTGAAATCAAGACCAAAGTACGAGAATTGGAAGATTATTGAAAGGTCCAATTCAGATTTGTTGTCAATTGATGAGGGGCTCACAAAGAGTACGATATGATCATGGGCCAGCTACGGATTGCTCGTGGATTGACTCAACGACATTGTCGCTCGGCCATGCGTCGGTTAGCTCTCATCATGCGTTAGGCCATGAGCTCGGCCCTGTGCCAGCCATGAGCCGGCCTTATGCCCGATTAGCTTGGCCTTGCGCCTGGCCAGTCCTGGCCATGCGCTGGACTGGCCAGGCGCTGGCTAAGATAGGTCATCGACCTAGCCACATTGGTTAGGCTTGGTTATGTTTAGCCTTGTCCGATCGTGAATCGGTCACAAATCTTAGCCCAAATGGTGTAGTCAACCGTGGATGAGCATCAAAAACTCTCACCCAATAATGTTGGCACTTCCATCGGTTTTCTTCTCATGTTTGGAAGATGTTCTTTGGAAGTTAGTCAATAAATAAAGAGAATGACTCATAAACTTAGGTAGCAAGGAACTTAAGTGGCAAGGAGGAGGATTTGGTCACGATTACATCTGACAACTTAAGTAGCAAGCTATTTTAGTAATAAGAAACATGTGACCAAATCTAACAGCCACGATGACCAAATCTTAGGCATTTAATGAGGGCATGATTCAACAACTTAGGTAGCAAAGAACTTAGGTGAAAAGGAACTTAGGTGGCAAGGAGGTGATTAGTAATGATCGCTAGAAGATTTGGCTTGGAGAATAAGATAGGCCAAGTCATGATTAAGGGGTGACTCGTGAGCTTAAGTTGACCAATAAAAGGGCGCAAAGGTCATAATTCCTCTAGGGATTTAGGGTGCCACTTCATCAAGCTAGTCGTGCCACCAAAAGAG
Organism: Eucalyptus curtisii; assembly: GCA_017140595.1. Classification (NCBI taxonomy): domain Eukaryota; kingdom Viridiplantae; phylum Streptophyta; class Magnoliopsida; order Myrtales; family Myrtaceae; genus Eucalyptus; species Eucalyptus curtisii. The sequence goes on from CM029497.1 coordinate 21,061,447, forward strand.
AATTTATTGGGTCACTTGTTAAGGCCATTAAATGAAGAAGAGCCTACAAATAGAGTACCACCCTTCCATTCTCACCACCTTTAGCTCATCTCTTCCCTTCCTTTCCTCTTGTGTTCCCTCTTTTCTCTCGAACTTAGTTGTCACTCACTCTCACCACTTCGCCACTCTTGGCTAACTGCCATTACTTCACCGACTGTAAGTAGAATCCTTAACTCTTAGTTAGGACCTTGGATGTGTGCTCACTTGTGCTTAGTTATGTACACGATGACAAGTTTTTTGTATGGTTTGCTCATAGTTTTGCATGCACGAGTTACAATCACACTCTGGGTCATAAATGGGTCTCGCATGGCTTTGGCATTGAAGCGTGTCGGTTTAAGCCGTGAGTGGCTTGGTCGTGTTCTCATTCGGGCATAGTTGTGTAAATATTGATGATTGTTTGTCTGATTTGTTCATGTATTTGCATGTGTAAGTATGATCACGCCCAAAGTCATGGACGAATCTTGCTCAGTTTTAGATCAACGTTAAGGCATGACGGTCCGGGCCTCATTTGGTCTTGAATCAGCATTAAAGCGTGTCGATTTGAGTCTCACTTGATTTCGGGTTAGTGTCTAGGCATGTCGATTCAAGCCAGGAGTTTCATGTCGTGCTTGGCATATTGATATAGTTATGATGTTATAAGTCATTACATACACAAACTTGCATGAGCATACCCTTAGACCTTGTTTGCATTGGCTAAGATAAAAGATAATGAACTGGCTTATGTGATGCACGACGTGTGGTCACATAAATGAAAGATGAAAGTAGTTGATGCATCATGGTAGTAGTTTCCAACATGCTAAGGACAAATCATTAAGAGGGATGGTCCAGGAGTACGTCTCGAAGAGGACAAAATTGGTGTGGGACGAAGGATGGTCCAAGAGCCCGCGTCTACCCCAAATGATGCATGATGTTGCCTCATGAGAACGAAATACCTTGGTTGAGTAAGGAAGCCCCTGAAAGTATGGGATGCCTAATTTGATGGCCGAATGCTTTAGGTGATGCCAGGAAACCTTTGAAGTATGGGATGTCTAGCTTCATGGCTAGATGTAGGCTGGAAGCCCCAGAAAATATAGGAAAGACCGTTTGATAACGATTAATGAACTTTTTATGCATATTGATATGTGTTGTTTGATGAGCTTGTTGGTAAGTAAAGGTAGATTGTGTTTTGATAGATGTATGTTGTTTGGTATGCTTATTGATAAGTTGAAAAAAGATCATGCATTGATGGTAAGTCAAAATGATTTGCATGCATTTAGTTGAGCAATAGTATTGCTATTTATCTGCCATTGATGAGTGATGTTCGCATGCTAGGTTTGATGACAAGACGTCCTCCCATTTGAAAATTAGTGATTTTAATTATTGGATCTTTGACTTACCCCATTATTTTTCTTTAGATTTGTAGTTATGGAAGTATCAATCCATTGGAGCCGAGGCCATACTAGAGGAGATATGAATCCCTTGGCTTACAACTGATAGAAGATTAAGTTGGAGCCGAGGCCATACTAGAAGAGATATGAATCCCTTGGCTTACAACTGATAGAAGATTAATGTAAATAAGAAAGTACCGATATAAAAAGGGTCTGTAAATATACTGATATTGAATAGAAGTAACGTGTTTCGTGCTATGTTTTCCTGGCTGCTTGATTGTTGTGTTGTTTGGGAGATAGCTTTGGTACATGCTTCCACATTCTCATAAGAACCAAGATAAAATCGAAGAAACATGAGTTAGCAACGCGCCTGGGACGTCATAATAATAACCCTTATAAGGTCATTATAGAAATTAAGCACGAGCGTCATGCAAACCTCAGTTGATTTGCGCAAGCCGTGATGACCCTTGATTCTCTGGATCCCTCTAGATCTGGCCTCATTGAGCTGCGACTATTGTTCCTTGGCGACCTTGTTAAGGGACAGGCGATGAGCAAAGGAGAGAGATGAACAATGCCAATTTCGGGGATAAAAGAGAAATACAACATTTTTATTTTGCGTCGCTAGGGATACAACAAGCTGATAAGGGCGAAATTGGAATAAAAATATTATTAATCATGAGTTGCAACATTCCAAAAAATCCCTAATGCCCAATGCTGGTGAGTAGTGGACTTGAGTCAAAGGCCTTCGGAGGACTTTAAAAATGGGATTACTCCATTGGCCTCTCAAAATTATTTACCGAACAGCTTGGCATTAACCAAGGATTTCGGGAATGCGTCCCATCAGTTTCAGTGCGGGTCGTAGGGTCCTACTCCACCAGCCCATCTTCTAAAAAGGTAATCGAAAATCATGCAAAAAGTTCACATCAAGCGTAAAAGTAAAATAAAATATCAATATCTATCTATTTCACCCGGTGTAAGTGGCGAAATAATTGAATTAAAGTCACACCCGTATAAAGAAAGCTACGAGCGCATGCAAAGTGTCCTACCACGACACGATCGTGCATCATCGAAACAGACCCCCCACCCCCGAAATGGTTGACAGTTCATTAGATAGCGACGGTCTGGGATCGCCATTACGATGTGTCCCGATAATATTTTCTTAATCGAAGCAGAAAAGAAAAGATCCACATCTTTCTGTCGATCGACCGTGGATGTCGTCATCGACGCGAGACCGGGGACAACACGCCTGAGTTGATGGGGAAGCGTTCGATGCGATTTGGCCCGAGAGACACGTCGCGTTGTTGGGGGAGGAAAACAATCATCTGCCATTTTTACTTTCGTTGAGGAGCCTCTCTGACAGGGGCGTCAAGATGGCCATGATGGGGTCTTAGGCCTTGCCTGTGCCAGATGGATTTCGCTCTTGACTTCGTACTTTTCTCTTCAAGGGGCTCTATTTGGCGAATTGCAATGATTCGCGATCGCTTCTGACGAGTTTAAGACGTCCGTCCCGTGATGAGAGGAGTGGGAAATTTTGGAGTGAGGTGTTTTGAGGGATGGAACGAGGTATGGAGAGAGACGAACGTTGTAAAGTCCACGACGGGTCGTCATCACCGGGGAGTGGAGAAGAACATGATATTTCCTTGGGATATTTGAGGGAAAAAAAGGATAGTTACGAAGAACGTTCTTCTTGCACCCAATATCAAATGCCGTCTCCACTCTTACGATTCAGATTGTGAGTTTTACGTTTTTAATACTGATTTTGCATCATCACAATTCTACTTATTTATAGAATTTAGATTTGGGGGGCCTCGGAGGAGACGTCGGGCAACAACGGGGGCGTCGACAAGGGCTGGAGAGAGAGAGAGAGAGAGAGACTGCCTTGTTTGTGTGTGTCAGAAAGAGCAGAAAGAGCAGGGACACGGTCCGGGGGTAGATGTGTTTGTTCAATTTGGAGGAGATGCAAATAGAAGGTTTTTAAAAAGGACTATGTGCACTTCATAAAAACTTGTTATGAATATACAATTGAGTTATAAAATTTTAAAAAAAGTATAATTAAATTTAAAAACTTGTCAAGTTGATATAATCGAGTCTTCTATTAACTTTGTCCATTTAAACTAACCGAAATACTGACGTAGCTCTTTTTAATATTTTCTCTCTCCTACATAGTGATGATGTGACTAAAACATGAAACACTAGATTAAAACGATATCGTTTTGGATTTAATTCTTATTTTTTAACCATAAGCTTAATTAAATAAGGTTAAAAAATATTTTTTTAAAAACAAAAAAGTAACCATCGGAAAGGGTCGGTGGGGGTCAGCGACCCTCGCCGACTGTAGGCGAGGGCCCAATAGGCCTCCATCCACATCTGGGCGAGGGTCGCCAGCCCTTGCAGAGCTGTGGTGATCCTCGCCAAGGGTCGTCGACTCTTTTAACCCAAAAGCAAGTCTAACCTTGAATAATTGTAGGGTTACATATTCTTTTTTTTTAGTATTCATATAGGGAATGCATTGTTGAAAATTGAATTACAACTACATTCTTTACGTTGTTTAATATTGAAGAAAGCATATGATGTCATGGATATATCACGTGACAATGATGACGCGATATAGCCGATCAAACACCATCGCTAATATGGTATGGATCTTGTATTGCTTGGCACCCTATACGTCGTGCTCTTGCTTCCGATCAGCTTATCACATCACGTGTCATTGTCTTGGTAACTTTGTTTAAGTGTTGGGTGTGCAATTCTAACGTTTTCTGTTTAACGCATTTTTCCGGTTGGGGAAAGGATAGGAAGAGAAGGAATGCGAGGACCAGCCCATGGCTCGATCCATTCCCTCTATACAGTGGAACAAAACGTGCGACGGCCCAAAACTTATGTACCACGATGGGCCATTACTAGGTTTCCTAATTATTAAATATGATGGGCTTTCTATTAGTATTGGGCTTCGGCCCGTATCTCTTGCCGCTGAGCACAGAGCGGTCACTTTAAAGCCCACAGTCTAGCTAAACGCTCCATAAAATCCTTTTCCCCCTCACCTTTTTTATGCTGAAAAGGAAGTGCATTGCTATTGAAAAGACTTCAAATTAGACCTGTCAAAATGGTCATTAACCCATTCTTTTAACCCATATGGATGTTAAATGAGTTATGATAAGTTAGATATATTGAGTAAATAGGTCATAAATGAGTTCAACCACAACATGATTGTTTTTTTTTTATTAGCACAATATGATTGTTAAATGAGTCATAAATAGATTTATAACTTGATTAGATCCAATTCATATCTATGACTTTTTCTTTAGTTTCTTTCAGCTTCATTTGATCTTGGACTCATTCACTCCACAGTCTCACCTTAGTTTGACTATAAGTTTTTGTAGATTGAGTTAAATACGAAAGTACTTTAGTAATATGGATCAAGTTGTGAATGTATTGGATTCGAGTTGAGTTAGATATGAGTTAATGGATTTATATTGCATGGAAATGAGTTAAAAATGGGTTAAATGGGTTTATTTGTATCAAATCATTTATGACTTCACCTGACCCACTAGTGTGATGGATCTACTTCAAATAGAGACAAAGTTCAAAACAAGAGATAAAATCCAATCGACACAAGATTTGAAGGAATTGGTGATTCTTGCATTCTCATTCTTCATTTTGGCATTTAAATATGGGGGCCGCGCATGTTTTATTAGTTTTAAGTCAACATCACTTAACAATTGATGGTCTACAGCAAAAATCCACTAATTAGGTGATGATTAACAACGCATAGTGGGGGTAAAAATGGATTGATTCACCAGAAGTACTCAATGATTTTTGGAAGCAAGTAAAAAAGACTGAGTCGATGGTTGGTCATAGTCTTATGCTCGGAAATCATTCATTTGAAACCCACATAGCTTCCCACAATCTCATCAGTCGCAAGTCCAACAACCCCAACCAAGAGGAAAAAAACTGAAAAATTATAAGAGGGGGAAAAAAAATCGGTCCCTTTTTAAAAAAAATTATATTTGGGTGAAAGAAGACTTCGAAATTCAAGACAGGATCTTTTTCTTCTTCATTTTCACATACATTCTTCTGGAAAATGATAAATTCAAGCTTTCTGTGTTACAGCTGAATACGCATTGTCAATGGAAGGGCCCGTTTGGTGCTGCTACAGGATTTCTAGCAGGAGAAAATTGCAAATCACTGGCATAAATCAAGTTAGCATCTTGCTTATTGTTGGCAATCTTGTTAGCTTTTTTCCAAGATGGTTTATTTGGGTCGTCAGCTCGCTATTTTAGCACATGCACTCGTGAAAGGTCTCCATCCAGCGGAAGAGCCAGAAAGCAGCCAGTCGGGGAAGGACGTCTTTCTCTCAGCTTCATTATTTTGTTGCATTGTCGATGATAAAAACAAAATCTCATTCAATCTAGTACTGCTGGAAAAGAAAGAAAGAAAGAAAAAATGAATAAGAAAAAATGGGGACGACCCGAGGCAAATCAAACAAACCATGTCGAATCAAGAGTTATTATATCGTCCGACTGTCGGTGGAGTCAAAATTCCACCGCCAATTAAATAAGTTAGGCGGTTCAAGCTAATTGATTAAGTTGCCATCTAGACATGTTTTATTGTGATCAATGTTCATCAACGTGCACAGTATTTTCCCTCAGTACAACCACTTTGATAAGACATTTCTTTTTTCATTTCTTTTTGTAGGACTAGCGATTTTCTAATGCATTTTTCTGTACTGACCATTTTTTTGGAGAAAAATCTCTCCTAATAATTAATATTGTAGCAAAAATATCCCGTTTACCATTTGCTCTGGAAAAAAAGTTTAGCATTTTTTCCGAATCGTATTTATACATATGCTTTTTACAGAGACCGTGCATGTTTAATATATTTTTAGTCCACCATCTTACTTACACGAATAATTAATAAAGATCCACATACATCCTTTAGAGAAGAATTGCTCTTTCATATAAACCGGTTTGTGTCAAACATTCCAAGATTTATGGATGCTATTAGAGAACACCCCCCATTCTCTCTGTGATAACAAATTAGAAGCTTTTTAATCTCAAAGACACTCGATCAAACAATTACAGTCTGAATTCATAAATTTTAGTGCTTTTGTATTCGTTTTTTCCTACAGATTTATTTATTTATTCTTAATGTAAGTTGTAATAATATAGTCCTTTGGCCTATAAATTGTAAATTTGCATGCACATTGATACCCCAACTCTCTGAAATTATGGGAAAAAAAAACCTTTGGCAATTCGAGGGTTTTCTTATAAGGTGTTACAGATTATTGTTACATTGGGAAAAAAGGAAATAACATCTAGATATTTAAATAGGAGTCTCATTACTGTTGTTATATGTAGCATTTTAAGCAACACTGATGTGGGGAATCAATTACTCAATTTTGTTTTAGCCAAAAAGACTAAAAACATTCGAATTCATTTAGAGAAATAGAAAAATGGGTATTTCTCTTATCTTCACCAAAAAAAAAAAAAAAAAAATAGAAAAATGGGTATTGCACAAGTAAAGATAAAGATGAAAAAAAGAGAGTTCTTTTAAAAGGAAACGAAATACTCAAATTTATTCTATCGATGGTGGAATCTGGACTGCATCTTTAGCACGCGATATAACAACTCTTTCTAATTTCCCAGAATCGAAACTCTATCAACGGAAAAGAATCGAATCCCGCACGCCCCAATTTCTTCCTTTGCCACCACCATATTTTCCAAAACATCGCAAGAGATCGATCTTCAGATGTCCCTCAGGCTCAGCTTTCTAGTCTTGCCTCTTCGTGCCAAGACTCGGGACCTGGCCAGGACATTGCTTGGCTAAAAAGAAAGCTGAGAGAACCTGAAGAAGAGCCCCTTGCAACATTGCAAAATTCATCACTGTTGACGACAGAATCCAACTTTGCTAGGCAGAGAGGGTCCTTTTATCTGCAAAATCCCAGACTATTTCCAAAAAGGTGTATAAAAAATTAAATAATCTTTTCTTTAGAAGAAGGAAAAAATTTGCTCACGTGGGAAATCTGAGCACAAAAATATATTTCACCACCGCACCTAATTTGAGGTGGGGGAAAAAAAACATCTTTGGCAGGCCCGAACCCAATGCTTGAATTCATCATGGTGTCAGTCCAGGGTGGTGGCCAGCCTCTCTCTGACTCGAGCCTCTCCCTGTTCATGAAATCTGCTGCACATTGTACCCCAGTTGGAGGAGGTGGAACCCATGATTTTCTTCTTATTCATCAAGATTTTATACATATATTAATGTGTATATATATTTATAATTTGAAATCGAATCGAAATGACTCGACTAGGGTTTTTCCTTGATGGTGTTCCAACTTTTTGGATGATCACCCTTCTTCTAATTCGTTAACAAGCACATGAAAAAGAAAAAGAAAAAGTGAACTCTCTCTCTTTATCTCTCGTCCTTTTGGGGATGTATTCTGGATCCCCAAGGCAAGAAATTCCTCTGATTGCGAAATGCCATATGCCCACAAAGATGATGGCGTCTCAAGATCAAATGACATGTCCATGGCTCTGCGTGGTTGTCACAGTACTTTGTCAGCTAATAAAGTCAAAAAACATAAAAGAAACCATAGGGAAATAAAAAAAAAATCGCAAAAGAGAAGAAAACGAGAGAGAGAAAGCCAAAGCATTGCGCTAAAGATCCTGCCTTTATCGCGCGTCAGATTTGACCCTTCATTTCTCCATTGTACCATCAGGACCAGCTCCCTCCAGTGCACTGTCAAAAGAATCCTTCATTTTCTCATAGATGCTGTTGTCAATGGCAATCTTCAGGACGCTCGGGCTGGAGTCCATGTTTGGATTCTAATGAGATCTTCCTCATGTATGCCATACAACAGACTGCGTTTTCATGCAACTGAATGCGAAACAAACCAAAAGCAAAGTGATGTAAAATCAGAAAAGTTACGCGATATGAGCACAAACCATGCCAAACACTTTCGATATGTTGGGATCGAATCCTAGCAAGCGAGCGAAAGTATTTCGCCGGGCGGCCTCAGGGTAGGGAGTGGAAAGATTGTCATTAGAGATGCAGATAAGAACGTAAGGGGTAGATAATGCTGTTGCGCTCCACCCAAACCCTAACCTCGTTTCAGCTCAGCCTAACCTATCACTCCAACCAACTTTTATCACCCATATTATTGTCATCTTCACTCCAATAACATACCAAAACCGACACCGACCCATTAAGCCAAATCATTGTCATAAACAGTATAGAAGAAACAAAAAAAAAATAAAAATTCCCCTACTATTTGCTTTTGCACACATTAACTTTTCAGTCGAGTGGTTTCATGTACTTCTCACGAAAGGCAGGTGGACCGAGGTGACACTGTTTTGTGCAATTATAAGAAGCGGACACGGCAACATGTGTCCATCGACATGTGCCCATGATATCCATTCACCAGTGTCTGCTCCACCGATGATTCGTCTGAGAAGGAAGAAACCCAAGAAAAACACCGCAAGAAAAGGAGAGGGAGGGAGAGAGTGAGAGAGAGAGAGAGAGAGAGAGAGCAGCAAAAATTTACAAGTGCTCTTCTTGCTTTTTCGACAGGTGAAATCGTGATCGTCGGTGAGGCGATCACTGTGGGGCTTGTAAGTCCTTGTCCATTTGCCAGAACTTCCCAAAGTTAGATGGCGATTCTGTTCGATCGAGTCACTTAGTCATCGATCACTACTGACGCTTTAGCTTTCGGTCCCATGATCAAGAATCTTGTGACATATTCTATATGGGGCTATTTACATGCCACCTTAGTCTACAGATATCTAGTGCATTATAAATGTCATTCGGTGGTTCACTATGCCAAAGTCCAACCGAACCTATTCCCCCCACCTGCCTTTTTTCTTCGTTGAGAATTGAGCATTATTGTTGATTGTAGGACTACTTTTTTAGTAAGGTAAATGCCATCACTACCATCTTTGAAATAATTCAAGAAGGTCGTATTATTTTTAAATATATAGATGAAAGCGCCCCTAGCTTTATGAAGGCCCCAGAAATTTGACTTTGGAGCAAAAGACCTTTCAGCCGATCTTCTAGTCTATTTACCCAGTCTAATCTCACCCCTTTTCAACACACGATCAAAGGGGGCAGGCATTTGATTCTAGCATGTTCATATATGAAATTGTAGTATGTGGTGCGTGGTAGGGTTTCGTGATAGTTATAGGCGAGTAGTTCAATTATCACGCTTAATTAGTTGAGCAAAAGAAAAAGTAAGAACCGTGGATACTTGTTACATCGTTGGTGACGATAAGGATTATTCACTTATAGTAGTATCGGTCGGCTGTTGCTTTATTTGTTGTCTCGTTTAAGCTTAGTCTTATCAACTCAAAATTCTCATCCTACGCAAATGAAGTTACTTATCACTTGGTGCTCTTTATATTTTCTGAAAATAGCAGAGCGAGGGCTACCTCTGATAAAAAGCTAATTTGCAACATCAAATGGAGTTGACATAGAAATCGAGCCACGATTAAAGATCACCAACCAATAGCAAAGAGAGAACCCATGATGATGAAGATGGTGTACCTTTTGACATAATAACTTTATTTCAGTCTTCCATATCAAAGTGTTCTCGGGGGCATGTCTGAATATATGTTTATTTTTATCTTTTACTTAATCTAAAAGTTTACCACGAATAATTTGTTAACTTCTGGTCCTTGTTGTTTTGTGAAAAATAAACGATTTGAAAAATTCTACAAATAATCACTTATATTTTTTGAAATAATTAGTTGATAAAAATATTTTTATTATTGACTATAATTTAAGTCTAAACATTTCGTAGATGATGGAAATGTTTTTCGTCCATTTGTGTTTGTAAACGATTCAAAGGATTTTTCTTAAGAAAATATTTTCTAAATTATGCATTTCTTACAAAGCAATCTGCCTTTATAAATGTTGACATGTAAATTCATATTAACATATTTCATAATTTCTTGATACTTGAAATTTTTTTTTGATGTTTGGTGGAAAAGTAAAAAAATCGCATTTTCACTTCTTAAAAAACACAAACAAACGGTACCAATATTTTAGACTAACTTGTTTTGAATATTTGTGACATTCACAATATTTTTCTCTTTCTTCTCAATAGGTACCAATATTTTAGACTAACTTGTTTTGAATATTTGGGACATGCACAATATTTTCCTCTTTCTTTTCAATAGAGTATTGAGATGAGATGTGGTGGTTGATGGGGAGGTTCATCGGCGGTTGCCGCGCTAATGTTAGATGGAGAAACCGACTGATTCAGCAAGGTGATGTTGGGAGTCGGGGGCCGGTGAGGGCTAATGCTATCAATAAGCGGCGGTGATGGTTGGTTTGGTTGGTTTGGTTGTAGGAAAAATTTCCTTTTCCTTTTCTTTTTCCTAGTCGCGTTTGCTAAGTTGGAATTGGTAAGCTATGCAAGCACACTTCCGAAAGGAAAACTAAAAACAGACCCTTTGTTTTCAAAAGAGGTGGTGGCAGCGGTCCATGATCGTTGCTTCCTTCTAATTCCAATAAACGCCAGAAAAATGCGGGAAATTTGATTTTGAAAAGCCATTTTGCCATAGGAGCAAGACCAGTAAGAACTGAAATTATTGGGATAATGTAATTTTTTGTGGGAGGACAAAGCATGGTCTAAGTAATCATAAATTTCGTGGCACGAGATCGAAATACCTGGCATGATATAAATGACATTTTTGAGTGTCATAAGTCACCACTAGTTCCACTCATCAAGATCATCCCCTTCAATCGTACGATTCCTAATTTTTTTATAAAAAAAATACCTTAAATTTCCACAAACTTCGAGAACTTCTAGGAGAAACAACTAAAAAAAAGATTTAAAAAAAAAACCCTCTCCTAAGACTTTCTTGAAAGGGAAAATAATATAAATGGAATTTGAATTTTAACCAAATATCCAATTTAATCCCTAAATCTTTAATTTACTCAATGTGGTCTTTGAATTTTAATCCAATGTGTAATACCTTTCCTAAGCTTTCAATTTGTTTGATATGGCATTTAGATTTTTCGTGCATGTTCAATGGAATCCTCGCATTAAATGAAATTATTAAATGTTGTCATTGAAATATGTACTAAATTCAATGGGCTATATTGAACAAAAATTCATAAACCACGTTGTACATTGAATTAAAATTTGAATATCACATTGTACATTTGGTTATTGAGTATTTATGTCATTATCCCTAAAAACATAATAAAGGTCCCTAAGTAGATTCAATAGAAAAAGGAAACACTCAATCCTGGGTACAACTAAGAAGACATGATATGACCACGCATTGGAACTGCACGAATTAGCAGAGAGAGATCAATACAAGGATGCAACATGCAATGTGACCCTCAACATCGACCATCATGTCCATGTCCCCACGCACGACACGTTGCCATTGCAAAATTGCACTCAAGCTATAATGACAAAAGGAACTGTTCATAGAATAAAAGAATTTATGTAATTTCAATTTTTTCCCAAAAAAGGAAGAGGGGCGCAAAAGAAGAAGAAAAATAAGAAAATGCCACGCAACTCCGTGGCCCCCATGTACAGAAAAAAGGCTCGGGAACACATATTTCGCTCCAAATGGGAGTCCCCTCCAAATTAAAAATAAAAAAATAAAAAAATAAAAAAAAGAGGGAGAATTTATATTTTCGAACGGGAGGCCGAGGTTGATAGTCTGGAATTTTTATTATTTGCCATAATAATATTTCTCTTTCTTTCATTTTCTTTTTCCGCTCTATTTTGGGGGCGCTCTGACCTTGTCTCGATGGGCCTGGGCCTCCCGCATTGGGCTCGGGTCTCGGGTTCGGGCCTCAGGAAAGGTAAACCTCCACGCTCGAATTCCTCGCCGCGAAGCACACCGGGCAAGCCTGGACCACCGTGTCGCACCCCGTGCACACGCACAAGTGCCGGCACGGCAGCAGCACCACCGACGCCGCCCGGCTCCTGCACGCCTTGCAGCTCGGCCCCGACGCCACGACCCGGTCGGGGTCGACGTAAGCCGACTCCGCGTCCTCCGCCACCTGGCCCTCCGCGGCGGACCCCGGCTCGCCCCCGTCGTCGGCCGCCGCCGCCCCGGCCCTCCGGTCCTGCCCGCTTATCACGAGCTGCTGCAGCTGGGCCTGCATCGATGCCGCGGCGGCCTCCTGGGCCCGGGCCTTGGCCTGCCAGACCTGGGCCTCCACGCTGAGCTGGGCCGCGCGTGCCTCGAGCTCGGCGTACCGGCGCGTGGCCTTCTCCATCTCGGCGTCCTTCTCGCGCAGCTTCCGCGCCACCGACTCTTCCGCAATGCCCAGCAGCGCAAGGTAGTGCCTCTGCCTCTTCTCCGCTAATGTGCGCCGCAACTGCTCTCCCTGCCAAAACGACGAATATGGCACCCTAAGAAAAGAGCTCGCTATGAAAAATCGATGGAGGGAAAAAAAAAAAAAACCGAAACGCTAATTTCCTATTCCTCACATTCGAAAAAAAAATGGTGGGCAAAAAAGGAAGGAAAAAGAAAAGAAAAGAAAAAGAAAATGGTTACCTGGGCATGGAGGAATTGGTCTATGTCATCCCTCTGTTGCTTGAATTGAGCGGCAAAATCTTCAGACAACAGGGACAAGCTGGCGGATGAATTCGAAACGATATGATTTTGGTGTTGTTGCTGCTGCTGCTGTTGATGATGATGATGATTATGATGATGGTGTTCGCCGAACGATAAATGGAGACCGGTGGAGACGAGGTTGGATTGGTGGTGGTGGTGGTGGTGGTTGTTGTTGTTGCCATGGTTGTGGAGCTGAGTGAGGTCGATGAGCTGCGGAGGCTGAGGCTGCAACGAATACAGATGGCTGTTGGCGTTCATGGGTGCGAAATTACTGGACGCCACTTCCGATCTTCCCCTCTTCCTCTGGTTAGCGCTCGTCGCTGCAACAACGTTTCGCCCACAAAAATTACGATGAGAATCTCCGTAAATCAAGAACCGATATTTGTTCACGACGACCCGGAAAGTCACCTCCTTTCTGGGATGAGCTTTGCGGGGGAACTCACCTCCGGCGGCGAATAACATGTGGGATTGGTCTAGGAATCCTCCGCCTGGCTGAGGCTGCAAGGAGCAATCGTTCACCTCCGGCGCGTTCCTGTTCATCATCACCAAAAAAACAGAGAGGAACTGTGGATGGTCAGGACAATAGATGAAGAAGATGAGACGAGATTCCACAGAGAGAGAGAGAGAGAGAGAGAGAGAGAGAGAGAGAGAGAGAGAGAGAGAGAGAGAGAGAGAGAGAGAGAGAGGCGGAGGGGATTGGTGAGGAAGAAGTAATAGGGAGATGGGGTGGATGACGAACCTGTTGAGGAGGAGGATATTAGAAGGGTATTGAGCTTGAACGGCCATGGCAGAGTCTCTCAGAGGGGAAATGGATGGGTCTTTGGGGGGGGGGGGGGCAGAGAGATTGGGGAGTGGGCTCGATTTGATTTGGTGGGTGGCGTTTGTAATTTGTATGAGAGGCAGAGAGAGAGAGAGAGAGAGAGAGAGAGAGAGAGAAGGGCCAATAAGGAGAGGCAAAAGATGAGGGGGGTGCGGCAAACAATGTGAAGCAATAAAGGCTAAGGCATAAGAAGCATGAATAGGAGGAGGAGGAGGAAGAAGAGGAGGAAGGATGCAGATGGGAGGAGAAAGAAAAGATGCCCCCTAATGCTATGCGTGCCGGGAGGCGGACTCTTCAATGAAATATTTTTTTAGTTCCGAGGGAGACGAAAAGATGAACATAAATCACCACCCAATTCACGCTCTCACGTATGCCCGTACAGAAAGCTCGAGAGAGAGGTAGAGAGAGAGAGAGAGAGAGAGAGAGAGGAGTAGATTGTTCTCCCTTCTGGTTTTATGCTTCGACGTCAAAAGGAAAACCCCCCCTCAATAACTTTGATTTCACCTACTTTCATTTCTTTTCCTTTTCTTTTTTCCACCACCTCCTTGCCTTGTTTGCTATGATTTGTTGTCTGTCGCCAAGAGAGAGAGAGAGAGAGAGAAGCAGGCGCCCTATATGTGGTCTGACGTTTCGATGTACATCTATCTGTTCTTGGGCTGCTGACCTGTGCCCGAGCCTCTTATTGAGGAGGGGAGTCTTGCCAACTTACAGCAATCGAATCTTTTGTGTTGATTCGCCAAATTCTCGGGTTTCACTTTCACCCTCTCCCCCCTGCTTCGTTTCCCTCCTCCGTCTCTCTCCCTTCCTTCTTTCTCTCTCTTGGAATGGAGGAAAGAAGGGGCAGGTAAAGAAGTCTGAGCAGTTAAAAAAACAATAAAATGACAATGTGGAATGGGAAATATCGAGTTTTTAATGAGAACGAATGGGATATAATGAGATGGTATAAAAAAGGTGGGGAGGTGCTGTTGAGGTTTGCACAGTGAGGGGGGCGGGGGGTGGTGGGGTTTTTGCTTTTGCCGCTCCCGCTGCCGCTGTTTTTTTTTTTTCCGCCTTTTTTCCTTGTTTTGGAACATTTGACATTCTTGCTTTCCACTTGTCTTTTTTATTTTCTCCTCCCTAATCCCGCGTCGTCCTAAAACTTTTTTTTTTTTTTAAATTTTCTCTTCATGACTAAGTAAATTCATAATTCTCGACTTGTAGATTACTCCCGCATGGGTCGATAAATTGGAGCCGTGATTTGGGGGCAGGTACCTGCTATCTTGCTTGAGTCGAACATCCCGTGTCGAATGATTGTAGATTGGAGCGAGTTAGCATAGGAAATTTCGAAAAATCTTAGGTTTAAAGTACCGCAAATTTTGTGATTTTTGAAACTATACTAGAGTTATAGAAGATTGTAGGGGTTTTGGAACTCTTTTTAAATAGGAGCGTGCGAGCATTTGAAATCGAGAGGGATAGAAAAATAACCATTGAGAGGGAAAATGTGATGAATAATGATACTTGGTAGGTCATTATATATGCAAACTACCATTCCTACACGTAGTTCTTAGAAATAATACAAAGATGTAAGAATCTCACATTTTTTCTATATGTTTTTATGTTGGTACGACTTTTTGCTTAATTTGTGAAAGATGGAAAAGAAAGGATATTTTTTTCTCATTTTTTTTTACGAATTTGGCTAATTAGGGTTAATGCAAACCATTGGCACATTGCTAACAAGATATAGGAAATGAGTTGGAGCCCTATTAGGTTTCGGTAAGGGATTTATATCAGGAATTCAATTGGACGATAGATTATTATAACCTAATTGGTCAACTAATATTTCACATACCGAACTACTTTCTCAGGACTATATGCCCTACCTTATAAGGTTATGCCACGAAAAAGAATTCAAGCTAATATTGTAGCTTTGTCTTGGAGCGTTTAGACAAATGAAATTCCTCAAAGATGTAGTCATGAATGATGGAAACTTGTGGTAATTTCGGAAATTTTCCGAGATTTTTACAATTATTTAAGGGAAAAAAAAAAAGAATCCATGTTAGCTGGCTGGTTTCTGCTTTTCCTTTTTCCTTCCTCCCTATTTTGATCATGCTTTGGTGTGTTTGAATTTTACTTGGTTTTGAAGATTCAAACTTCTCTCCCCCAACAGCTATGCTTCCTCTCAATTCCTTCCTTATCTTAGAAAATGGAGAAGGTGTGTGCGTGCGTGTCTGTGTTGTATCAATCCCTCTGACCTAATTTCATGGGTTGTTAGTTGAGTCCTCTCTTTTCCATCTCCCCAAAGTTAAATGTCTGATCAAGATTTCTCCTATGACCTTGTCAGATGACTGAAACCTAACAATAACCTTAGCCCCCTTCAAAAGCCCCTAATTTAGGGTTTCAGACTTTTGAACAAAGCAAAGCACGAGAAAAAGCGAACGGTGCATTCCCTAATTTCTCATTTATTATCCGCAAACCAAACCGATCTTGACTAGGTGGGATTGGGTGTTCTTTAATCCCCAGCCATTGGTAATATAAGTGGGTGGCAATCAAGGTTTTTGCCAGGTAATAACTGATGAGAGAAGTTGTGGGGGGCTCCTCCTTTTTGTTGCTTTTATTGAGGTGGACCTCCATTGAAGCAAAATACAGGGGGGGAATGACATTATCAATCAGGTTATCCACCCTAGAAAATTGCAGAACAATATTTGGTCTAGCGTTCTGTTTTTTGCATTGGTGCACAGCGAGAAGGCACCTGTCTCTACCCCCAAGTTGCGTATATTGACATTTTCTGGAAAAAGGCTGTGAATAGCATCAGGGAATATTATTTTGTTTTTTTGTCACTTGATTCCGTTAGAAGGAAATATATTCTCAACAATGGAAATGCTTGCTGGAGCCCCTTGATTTAGGGTAACGTGAAAAAGAATAACATAAAAAATATCGGTGAACATCTACATTCGAGAAATATTAGTTGTCTACTTAGACCTAGATAATTCATTATTTGAAAAGTCAAATTGACAGTCAATGATAGAATGAAGAAAACTTCGAGAGGTGAAAATACGTATGGAATATCAGGAATTTGAGAAGTGGCTGCTGAGTTCGTCGAGATGTTGCCCATTTTAGGATGAGCATTCCATCACAAGATACATATTTTTTTTTTCCTTTTCTTATCTTCCCAATAACTGGAAAGTAAACGATTCGATAGAAGTTATAAATCATAACACAACATATGCTAACTAGAGAGTAGCGCTTATATTTCTGTGAAGGACGATTTCTAAGTATATTAGAAGGGTTTCCCTAATGAAAATTTGACAATACTTGTTAAGCATTGGAAATTGTAATAGTTTATGCTTTCTATGGATTCAAGAATAAGTGACGTCTATCAATTTTACATATCGAAAGATATTGAAATATGGAAATGTTTCTTTTATGCAATATTCTTCAAAGGACCTTAACTAATAAGGAAATTCGTGAGATACTCGTCCGTCAATACATAAACTTTATCTGTCTTTCCCCTCCTCTAATTTTACAAAAAGAAGAAGAATGACCCGTGATTTTAAACGATAAATCAGTCGAAAAGAAGAAAGAAGATAATCTAGAGACAAATTGCGTCAATGGGTGCATTTTGGTCACCAAAAGAATCACCACGAAGTTGCCTAGAAAACTCTGAAAAAGAGCGTAGCCCGAACCCGAAGGGTGTTGCAAACAAAATTTAAAGGAAAGAGAGTGAGTCTCACGAGAAAAGTTAAGTTGGTATTGGTGATTGATTTCCCCGAAACCAAGAAGCGACTTTTCTTTTATTTTCTTTTAATTTCCCTTTTAAACTTTGGTATAAGTGAATGTGACAGAGAAAGGAGAAGCACCCAAAATAGGGCAAGAAAAGAAGAAAAATGTGAAAGAGAGTGCTTGGAATGGCATCATGCAATTTGTCTTTTTTTAAGGACCCACCAATACAAAAAAAAAAAGAAAAAAAGAAAAAAAAGAAAAAGAAAGATGGGGTCGGCTTGCTCTTCTCCCCAAAAAAATCAAACTATCTCTTAACCTGTATCCTTCAACAATATTCTTTGATATAAGAGATAAATAAAAGTCCTGCACGGCTTTTCGTTTCTCCAACTCACAAGCCCTTGTTTTCTTCTCCTAGTCAGGACACATGCTTTCCTTTTCCCTTTCCCTCTTTCTTCCTAATTTCGTCTCATCAATAATTTTCTCCAGTTCTAGGCAATTGCTTTCACACCATGCCCGTGCCCATATGATGCTTTTCAAGCGGCAATCACCTCGTTTTGCTTTGTTTGTACTTGGTTTGGTTAATTGCATGCGCGAGATAGATGCTTAGAACGCCCACATAATTGAAAACTTCATTTTCACATATGTCATTCATTCAATGAGCATTCAAGAGAAAGAGAGAAAGAGAAAGAGAGAGAGGGAGGGAGAAGCATTCAAGATGAGGGTTTTCGAGGTCCAAAGGCCGACCTCTGAAGGAGTTGAACGTTGATTAATGCGATGGAGCTTTGCCAATGGATCTCTCTCTTAAGATCTGTATTATCTCCTTTAATTTTTTATTAAAGTGATAAAGTAGAACACGTTGGTTGACCTTTGCACTATTGCGTCTTTGGCTAATATTATGAGAATAAATCACTACCGGGATTTCGAGGGCGCAATTATTGTTGAGAGTGCAGAAAGGGTTTGATTAAACAAAGCAAGGCACATATAAACTTAACCTCAAAGGGATTGGCCGAATCAGTAAAACTGCTAAAAGCGTGTGTTCCATCAAGAAGCGTGAAGTCTTAGGTTTAACTAATGCAATCTCCCAATATAAAAGTGTCTACAATCCAGCAATTTTCAGTGAATCCTTCAATCTCGGTGGGGGTAGCACGTTCTTGATTACATAAAGGGTCGAGATAGGACGACTTCATTGGTGGTGTTACTTGAGCTAACACGCAAAGAAAGACATAAAATGAATTCCACGTGCTTATGTATGTGCATAGGGTGAGTTTGAAACAAGATTGACTCTATCTTCTAATCACTTATTTACGCGATGATTTTCTACATACCATTTGACTGGACTTTTTTTTTTTTCTTTTTGTGACTTTAAACACCTTAATTACGGCACGATATAGAAATCCTTCCCCAGAATTAATTTTTGACCTAGCAGAACATTATTTCCCGTTCATGATTTCTCGTTGTGCCACAAAAATATTCTAAATTTCCATTTCCCCGTAGAAAAAGAACATGGATTTTCACATCCTGATGAAGGGACACGAAGAAATATCACATCTTAAAACGACAATGAAATTGTCTGTAATTGCATGTGTATCGATTCAACGGGTTCAAGCAACGTCTTCTGGAATTCATGCATAATAGTCAAGTCAAAACCAGCGTTACTGATGCGTTTGAAATTAATCTTCAGTTAACAAAAAAAATTATAATATAATAATTTGCAATATGATTCTTTTAACCCATATACAAGTTCCTCTGAATAATCTAGCTGTCCCCTCGGGGGGCTTAGGGCACAAAACATAATCACGAATTTTCTGAATGATTTAGAACATTTATATATGTGTTTGGAGATCGTAAATTTCAGAAATTATTTGTCGGCCCACATGGTATGTTCTCTTCGATAAAGATGCCTTTTGCAAATTTAATTAACGAATTTCTCGGTGTAATTAATCTTTTTTTTTAATACTATAGATTGGGTCAAAGCATTACTGGAGTGGCAGCAATTCTGAGCTTTCTCGATTATAATAACCCTATTTCGATTTTGGGAAATGTTGACCGGAGTGTTTCCCTTGATGACCTCGTTGTAGTAATTTGCACGAGTTGAGAAAAATCGCTTTGCTCTTATCAAGGGCCCTTTTTTTGTCTAAATCATACTTATCACGGCATTCTTTGAATCATCATCAAGGCAGTTAACTACCACCACCTTATTTCCAATCTTTGTCCATTAAGAATATCTCGCTTTGCTTAATTCCGGGCGGACTTGTAAATGCGATTATGTGCATGTATGAAATTGACATTTAAAGTAACAAGAAAAAAGCGCCTTAGTAGAAATATTTAGTGGGAAAAATAGTTTTGATACAAATGTCCGATACAAAGGAATCATGTAAATATATGTGAAAAGAGAAAGATATCCTAGGATTTGAATACTTTTTAAAAGATTATTGAAGGACAAAAAAGATTTAAATTTTGTTAATTAATGTTGAAATGGGTAAGAGATAGTAAAAGGAGTTATTAGCATTTTCCATGGATAAACCATCTGTATAATAAATAATCCGGAAAAACGAAAAAAAAAAAAAGAGAAAAAAAAAAGAGAGAAGATCCCTTAGAAGTAGGATATCCTCTCTATTTTGTGTAACAATATATTCACACCATTCTCAACTTCTCATGAAATCGATATTTTTGTGTGTGGCATAATTAATCTTATTCTAAGACTCTGATTACAAAATCGATGCACTAAAGGATATCACTAAATACAAGTTTCAGATAGACTTTATACGCATGTCTCTCGACAGAGATGGTAAGTTTAGACCATTCTCAACTTCTCATGAAATCGATATTTTTGTGTGTGGCATAATTAATCTTATTCTAAGACTCTGATTACAAAATCGATGCACTAAAGGATATCACTAAATACAGGTTTCAGATAGACTTTATACGCATGTCTCTCGACAGAGATGGTAAGTTTAGACAACTGGTTTGACTGCTCCCGATAACTCATGGGTATCAATCATGCCATCTTTTACTTACGATTAGATTGCCATATTATGCTGGTTTAGTATTCTAATCGAATATGCAGTTCGGATTCCATTCCCACGACACCATCTGAGCACACAACTAAACATAAATTACTAAGGCCAGCCAGCATAGTCAACTACAAGCAACGGCGTCGGATGTCATCCCTCCCCAAGTCACTTTCGAAGATCGATTTGTTTGATGGAAAGCCTCTTGATTTTAAAAAGAAATACGAAAAAGGTTAATCAAACAACCCAAGTTATGTCATTGCAAACGAGGAGATCATCCAAAGTACTGTCTCAAACCCTTTGGACACCGGATGAATCTGGGGACCAAGGAAGATGCCATGAGATGAGATGTAGCTAGAGATTTCTGCACGCCACTCAAAAAAAGAAAAGAAAAGAAGAAGCTAATTTCCCCCTTAATCTTTGCTTAAGCCCTTGCTTAATTACTAATTAAGGGCACCTGTCACCTTTAGGTGATCTAAGATTTGATGTGTTCAGTCATCATGGAGTGCAATTGCATTATAAGCTGTGTGAAACCTGGGGCCAAAAAAGGGAAAAGATAATCTCATGAGTCCCAAGTCGAAGAATTCAACATACGAATCATGTTGAGAACCCTCTATTTTTCCTCCGAGAAAGTTTTCGAATATGGCACAATTCGGAGGCATATGAAATGGATGTAACTTGTGCGGTTCCAATTTACTCACGCAAGCATCCTATGTAGGAATACAAACGAGCAATCTCGATTTATTTGCTACATAGGATATAATTTGTTTGGACCATTGAGGGAAGGGATAACGATCGGCGTGAAGTGGTACAATTCTGATAATGAAATCGTAAGTTTCGGGGGATTAATACTCGATGTATATCGCGAGTTCATGATTTTGATATGCAAGGACCTATTAGAAACATATGGATTTCGGATCCGCATATTCCATGTTGCATCATTTGGTCTGAAGATTAATGAATTTTATGCCTACGGAGTTAGCCGAGTGGATACGACAACCGGAAATTTCTATATATTAAGAAACGTGAGATTTTAAATGCAATTCATAATAGGTGCAGGCTTCTTGAAATTAAAATGCAAAGAAGCGATTTTGTGGAAATCCTTGGCTATGGCATTGATTGCTCACTTACATTAGAGTAGACTACACAAGTAAATCTTATACGGCGACTGTTCATTATATTGTAACGCAATAACACATAAAGATGCCTCGTGGAAATATTGCCATTTTAAAAGCAATAGATCTAATTCAAGAGATGTATTAGATAATTAGCCGAAGTGTCATTTCTAAACATTAGAATTTTTTTTGGCACAGTTGGAGACTACAATATTCCTTTTCTTTTATGATAGTCTAATCTGAACATTAGAAGTCACACCCTTTGCGAATAAGACTTGTAATTGAAGGTGGGCCGTCTGAACATCCGATTCAAATTGAAGAATATATAATGTGAGCTGCCAACTACTTAGATGCAATGTTCATACATCAAGTCACTCAAGCATTTGCTTTTAATGAGATTAACCTTTGACTTGTAGATGGGAGTCATCATTTTCAAGAACCATCATGAAATCAGGCGCATTTCCTAGGGTTGAAGGCACGAATTAGCTTCTTTTTCTTCATTTTCTCTCTCTCTCTCTCTCTCTCTCTGATATATATATATATTGATAAGGAATTGATATTCCTTTAGTCCTAATCAAACCATTTCCCACAACCACTTCACATTTTCCTACATATAATTTCTCTCTTTATTAATTCATGTTTCCCTTTTCTCATCCCACAAACTCTGTCCAACACCTTTTGATTTTTTTCCTTTCTTGGACTTCGTTTCTATTTACGATGCCACCACCCTCAATTCCACAGCTTCCCCACCTCTCCAACAGTCTCTCCACTATCTATGCCTTTTGTTCCACACACATTAAGCAATTGTAACCAAATCCCAACACTTCATACCCCAAAAAGAACTATATATATATATATCTAAATAAAAAATTAAATAGTTCAGTGCATATAGGTGATGTTTAGGCGCCCCAAAAATATTTAGGAGAGATTCCCTGCGTTAGATTCTTTAATAAGACAGCTTAGGAGACAAGATCCTTTATTGGCTAGCACCAAAAGATGATGGGAGTTGAGGGATCTGCAAGACAGTGTTTGAATAATTGTGCAAGATGGACAGCATTAGGCACAGGCTTTTGTTTAAATGTCTCACATACCTTTTGGTAGAGAGAATGGGTGAGATGATCAATGTTATGTCCTTTGGAAAAGGGCAAATACGAAAAAAGAAAAAAAAAAGAAAAAGAACAAAGTCTTAAGTATTGACCGAAAGTAAATGAAGAAACTAGAAGGACTAGAATATATTCAAATATCTTCCATTCTGAATCTTTCTTGTGCAAAGGAGCCTTCTTATAACTTGTGTGCTTTCGAGGATATAAAGCGTGTATGACACACGAGTTTGATTAATAGCTCATATGGTGCACAAGTTATTCCATTTAAGTAAAGGCGCAGCCATAATTGGGTGGTGGGGGTAGATATATCTAATGGATACAATTAATGGTGGAGGCTTCTTTTATTTTCCCAAACAGATCCTATACATATTGGGGAATTGTTGAAATAGCAATATGCGCCTTAAATATTTTTTTTTTTCGATATAGCAATCTCTGATCCTTGATACATCGGTGAATAATAGAAATATATTATTCATGCTCTGAAGGTTAATTTTGATGGAATATGTAAATGCGGCGATTTAAATTAGAATTTAAGCGAGAAAAGTTAATAATTTGTTCGAGGTACAGTGGATTCTAGCTATGGAAAACCAATTTTGGTGTTGGTTCCAATGCTTGTAGAGTGTGCCGGTATTATGATTGGTTTCTTTTAGGCTAAAGAGTACATTTCCATGGATGGATCTTGACCAAATATAGTGGTTGAGTTGATGGGAACAAAACCTAGAAAAACTAAGCTAAGACATAGGGCAGCGAGCTCCAGTGCTGTCCTAAATCTGATTACTAAATTTCACTTTTAAAGTATACATATTAGTTCTCCAACCGGAAAAAAAAGGGTAATTGCGTGGACGTTAATTTCATCCTTTTGCTGTCTAAATAAGTCAAATGCCACAATAGGAATAAAAAGTTACAAATAGTTTCTCTTTCCATTTGATAACCAAATCACTATTCTCAGAATTCAGCCTTTGTTAGCAAACTCATGCGAATACACATTGCAAACAAAAATCAACAATTTGGATTTCAAAAGGAAGGAAGAAAGAGAAGTAAAAAATCAAGAAGCTATCACGAGAGAGAGAGAGAGAGAGAGAGAGAGAGAGAGAGAGAGGACATGCATGTAGAGATTGCTTGAATACTTATTGAGATGTCAGAAGAAGAAGATAGGTTGGTGGTGGTGTTGATAATTTATGAGAGCATTGTGACTTGTGAGTGAGTTGAGTGAGGAGTACTTTGGCATCTGTGTAGTATGTGCCTGTCTCCGTGTCTGTGTCTGTGTGTGGGTCACAATAATGCCAGTCACAAGAAACAGCAGAAAGGGGAAGAAACTTAATTTAATACAGAGAAAGAGAAGAAGGTACAGTTCATAAGGTGCTAAGGAAGCAACATCAGAGTGTGTGTATCGTCTGTGGGTCTCCAATGTATAATTTCTGCTGCCAAAGAATCAAAGCTACCACTGCAGGAACTCACCTCCTTATTCATTGTGGGCACGCCTTTGGAGCCTTTCTTGGGTCCATTCCAAGTCCTCGCTTCGCTCTTCGGGTTGATTCTTCTTGTTCTTTTCTCTCTCTCTCTACTTTTTTTTTCTTGTTGAAATCTTTTGAAAGTTTAATGCCAATGACAAGAAATCATTTAGTTTATTCTATTACAGTGTTAATAGGGCATAAATACAAGAGATTAGTTGAGTCACTAAAGTAATTAAAGTTGTATGCTTTTTAGAAACATGGGATCAGAAGCACCAGGGCAGAGACCAAGAGTAATTAAGGGAGTATTGGACTTGGATGGTCTCTGTCTTTCATTTGGTTTAACTTTAGGCAGTAATCGAAATTGGACATACCTCCGGACCTTGAAACATGAAAAGGGTGTTAATCAAGCATCATTAATTAGATTGGCATCTATCTCTAGATAGTTTCTTTTTCAACAAGGTCTATATCTATATCCATGTGTTGATATAGTTGCTAAAATTGAGCTCATCATGGACCTTTGCCACTTGAACTTATAGCATCTAGTTTGATGTCTTTTAACAAGTGAAGCTATTTTCTCGATTGCCATATGAATTATCTGTACGGGGTGTAACTATCCACCTAACTTTGCTGGAGGCATGTTCCGAAACTCCAATCATGATCTTGTAATTCGAAAATAGGATACTTAAACCTAAAGAGACTGGCCACATCTTAATTTTGTGCTTGAAAAGATTTTATCATTTTACTGTGATTTGCATAGCATATAATAAGCCTAACATGAACATAAGTTACTTGTGATGTGAAATCAATTTTTGCAAGCTCCATCTATCTTACGCATATATTTAGGGGGAAGTTACATAAAACTCTCATGAATGGGGTTAGTATGCATTTGCCCACAAGCTTTCAACTGATACACATTACCTTCCATGAACATTCATTTTGCTATAATCGTTAATCTCCCGTTGTATTTTTCATTATTATGTGCAATACACATGACTTGTATGGGGTAAATGTGTATTTCATCTTGTTCTTTTATAAAAATGAAAAAATGGAGAAAAATAAATTCACTTAAATATTCATAACAAATAAATGTCAATAATTACATTAAAAATAAATATTGCTTAAAAATTGACGCAAATAGTAATAGAACTAAAATTGTATATTAAGAAAAAGAAACACAATTAAGTAAAAAGAACAAATACCTTAATAGCAAAATGGTCAAATGTCAAATTTTTATTGATATTTATTTTTTTAGTTAATTTATTTTTCTCTCTTTTCTCTATGATTTCATTTTAAACAGAAATCATAAGTAAAATATAGATTTCCATAAAATAAAAAAAAAAGGAGGTGAAAAATGTACACTTACCCATTGAAGTCAATTACATTGCACATGTTAATAGAAAATATAATGGAGGCTTAACTGCTCTCATTGGGTAGTGGATATCAGTTGAAAGTTGGAAATTTGTGCTGCCTCCATAGTCCGAGAGGATTTTGTGTAAATTTCCCCATGTTTAGTTAATCTAGAGAGTGCTACACAGGGCTTCAACCAATCAATTATTTTTGTTTAATTTGAAGCAACCGCCCTATTATTCATCATATATCTACTTGTAGTTACGAATGAAATCAGATTTGCAAAGTAGAACTCATTAGAGAACACCTAGGGGAAGTTAGATACATTCTTTCCTCCTCCCAATAAAAAAGAATCCAATTCAACATGTTATGGTCCTCATCATCGGGCATAACCCTAGCCGGCGATCTCCCAAAACCCATCACCTCTCTCCTTTTTGCTAACTCGGAGAGAGAAAAGAAAAGGACAAGAAACTATTCCTCTGCAGAATGTGGGTTAGCATAGCATCTGAGCTTAAGAACAAAATGCAATAAATACACCCATAAGTGGTCCCCTAATCACAAGTGATTTACAACGCAAAGCGATCCGAATAATGACTGTTGGGTGCTGTGTGCACCTCTCGACATCAGCATAACTGTATTATCAAACTGTACACGCCATAAATTTCCACATGCACAAAAAGCTAACAAAATACTAGCATTTTCTTCCTTCTTTTTCTTTTTCCCCCTTTTTTATCTGTTTTTTTTTTTTTTTTTTTTTTTGGGGGGGGGGAGTGGGGCGGAATCTGACAAAGAACCCTAATCAAGGGGTTCGATTTGGGGCCATCCATGAGGAATAATGCCTCCTCCTGTCACGCAAAATGATTTTCATTTGGCCCATTCGAGCCACGATTCGAGGGATCTTTTGTCTCCTTATGGAAAAATATATATAGTACAAGGGCACGGCAGACCACATTTTATTGCCCGATTAGGTCTACGGTCTCATCTTTTGTTTTCTATTTTGTTTGGCGGAGATTAAGGGTTAACGGTTGGCTCTTGAGTCCTGAGTATCTGTTCTGATGCAAAGTAATGGAAGTCAGTATCAACCCAGGACATGTAGAGGATAGACGTTTGGTTCGCCTTAACTTTAAGGCGAAACAGAAAGTCATTTTGACTTTGCTAATAAAAACCACGGAAAAAGATAAAAAAAAGAGAGTAGTTAAACACGAATTTTTGTATATGATTACAAGAACTTAATACGTTTCTGGATATTTAAGGTGTTGAATATTAGATGAAAGTCTTATTTCAATCCTTAAAATTCGAAAGCAAAACAACACCATACAACAACGACCATAATTTCAAAAAGAGTATCCAAAAACATGGAGCCCTCTTGCTGGACCTAATGAAATTTCCTTCCCATAGGACTAACACTCAAACCCTAATATTTGGTATAAGGTAGGTGTGCAAAGTAGATAATTCAAGCATAAATTTGGAAACAAATACATAATATAGTTTGCAAAACATAACACGGTTCATTTTCCATCTTACTTTTATTAAGGTGCCAGTAATGAAGCCCATGAAATACTTCACATCATCCTATTGATGCAGTTCCTATGGTTTAAGTTAAGGCACGTAAACCCTAGAAATTGCATGAATTGAAATGACGGCGTGGAATTGATCACAAAATTGCATTTATGCCTCGCAATCATTCACACAAATTCTATTGGAGATGTGTAAGCTACTAATCAATCGATATTATTAATTCTTATTTTTCAAATTGTGGTCTTAACTAGATATTCTTTTCCGATGCCTAAGCACCCCGATGTGGGTCATGTACAGATATACATACGCATCTTGTACACGTCGAGAGAAAGCGATCTCTCGGAATATAATCCCTGAAAGATAATGAGAGCTAGCGATTTGCGATGGCGATGCAAAGCCAACCATCCGAGCTCACGATGGTTGAAACCGCTTTCTAAATTTCTGACCACTATACATTCCACGAGGCACGACCAATTCAATAATCCCTTTCGACACGTAAAAAGGAACCGATATTCCATTAATACAGGACTCTCTCTCTCTCTCTCTCTCTCTAATTTGTCAAGACACAGGGGGACCGACAGTAGCAGGAGGGGCGAACCTTTTGTGTACTCGGATGGTGGAAATGATGAATGAGAATATTAGTTTTGTGAATAGACATTAACTATCTTTTGTCTTATTCACATTTGAAAAGAAAGAAAGAGTAAGTGAACCTAACTCCGCTTATTTCATAAAAAATAAATAATTTGTAAAATATATATTTTTAAAAATGATCGCTTATGTTGCTTAAAATAATTATTTAATAGAAAATATTTTTATTATTGATGATAATTTATAGCTAGATATTAAAATTATTTATTCATCTAGTTTTATAGGTGATATAAGAGATCATTTTTAGGAAAATATTTTTCAAATTATTCATTTTATGTGAAATGAATGCACCACAAGTTCCTTTCCTCGTATTTAAGATCATTTCCATTATCTAATCCATACGTGCCTATATATGTGAGACTCCCCTATACACTTCAAGAAATATTACTTCTCTCAATGAGAGAGAAATGCCCAACTTCGTTTAGTCGAATAAAGTTGAATAGTCTTCTTTTTCATACTTGAGACGGCAAAAAAGATTATTGCCATAACTTATAAGTAGCATTTAAACACTAACATGTGTATATTTTTCATTTTAAGTAAACCCAAGTCATTTCATGCGAAAGAATATTTAAATATTATATCACATATCTATCTAACAGCTTTAACTTTTCGAATAGCTCAAAGATATTCTATAAAAATCTCACACGGTATTAGAGTAAGAGGTATTGAGTTCAGATCTTTTCAGGTTCATCCATGTCTCCTCAACACATTCATCTAACAGTTTAAAATTTTAAAATAATTGACAATGGTCTCATAAAAATTTCAAAACCATCAATAAGTGAATATTTTCTTTACAAGACTACATGTATCCAAAAAATATTTTTACCATAATTATTTTGATCAATTATTATTGATTAATTTTTGCTGTCAGGTTTAAAATGCTTCCATTTCCAATACTATCAAACTATGAGAACATATGTACATATATGTATGTATGTACGGATATATGAAATGTATGAGTGCACGCAATTTGTTGGTGTGTGGATCCTAGTTTCTTTATTTATTTAGTTTTCGGGCTAAATCATCCTAATGCACTTACTAATAATTTGGATCAACAAAGAGCATGAAACTTCCAAGTTTTCAGTTTCCCTCCATGCACTCCTTCAAGGCAAACTACCTTTTTCATCTTGTTTGTTTATCTATTTAATTTTTTTTTTTTATATTCATGCACGATTTGAAGGAAATGTATGCACCGGTTTGAGAGAAAGACTGTCACGTGAAAAGCAGAACAAGGAGAAAGGGTCAACGGAAAAGCATCTGAACATTGAATAATTAATAATTATTTCTCAATAATCAAGATTTCCTAAAAAAATTTCTACTGGCGGAAAAGAATTAGAAAGAAGGTACGTTCATCCCCTAATTCAAATGTTCTTGACACCGTCATATTGTAGAATATATATTGAGATGGACGGTCCTAATTCATTAGGAGGTTTGGTCTGATAGTGATTTATATGCGGTAGGCCTTGTCTTTGTGACTTGTGAGTTCTAGATTCTACTAAAATTTACCTCCGGGTATTTTCGCTTATTTTCCTAAAAATTAAACTGTTAAAAAAAAAGCTAACTTTATACATACATTTATACATCCCCAATAAATCTAATATGTGTTTGAATTTAATATATGGTGTTGAAAAGTTACAAGTCAATGCCAAATGAACTAGAAGTCAAATATAAAATGGTACTGCTAATTGTATAAAAAAGAACAGAAGTATGTCAAGCACTCCCTAATATGCGGCTAGCGAATTAAGCGCAACGTGGTATCCTAAAAATGAGAGCTCTTGGTCCCACAGCATGAAGGTTAATTAAAAATATTCCTCAAACTTAAAATTTTATAGGTGATTAGGCTAGTGCAATTATCTCAATGTGTTTTTAATTATGTAGTCAAGTAAGAAGAGAGAGATATCACCTCCTATGGTCATGATGCTTGAACGTATAGATGACAATTTAATTAATATGAAACCCGAATACAAACAAATTGAAGAAAATATCTTTGAATGATCGGCTCATGGATATTCCATCTAATATGTTATCTCTATGCTAATTTATAGAAGATCATGTATCGTAACCATGCTGAATTTTTTGCTCATTAATTTCTTAGTTTAATAGGAAGATCTCCACAACTCGTTTATGTGCTATTTGATGGCGCAAATGGAATGCAAATTCCAATCATAAACTCATTTAGCTCTAGATTTGAAAATCAACGGGTTTATAAAGAACCAATTTGTCCAAAATTTGATTTTTCCATTAGTTTTTGGGTAGCCGACCCTTTCCACTCGTGCTACTGAATCGGCTAAGCAATTTGGTTAATTTACAATCAAGTTTGTCCGGATAACTCTCTCTCTTTCTACTTTGGACGTTCCCGTATAGTCCCATTGAATCGTGTAGTCTTGTCATTCCATCGCATTGCAACCGAGTAATATGCCAACAGGAGACCCCTGAAAAAGTAAAAGAAAGTTCACCTTCACTAGGAGTTGGGTCCACGACCATACTTCCTTAAGCGCATCGTCCTGTTGATACTTAACCAACTTGACACGACGTCCTCTCTCTCTCCGATCGCCACAACGGGCAGTTTCTAACCTATGGTCTAGGGCAGGAGAAAAGAAGAAGTCATGTACATCGGCCCTAGGAAATCGAGAGAGGCATTCATAGGTAAAAGTTCACGCGTCGGACAAGAACACATGCAAGAAAACAAAAAGAACACAAATTAAAAAGCAGGCTACACTCAGTCTTTCTCACGAGTCGTTCTTTTCCTGCGTAAGAATCCATCAAACCTCGCACAACACATCAACCGAAACGATTCAATGTCTTTTCCCATAGCTACATCAAAATCTCTGCATCTCCTTTTTCATTTTTCTTCATATTTCCCCACTTTTTTCACCCTATCAGTTGTCCATTTTTGGGAACTTTGCATGTGAAAAAGTGAAAAACGAAAAACGAAATAAAATATCTCTACTTTCGCATATCTTGAGGCATCTCTCTCCATTCATGTCATGTGGGGCTCTCCCATCATGTCCGAAAACCTGACCATAGTTTTTTGTCAACATCGTCTTGTGAAAAACGAAAGAATAGTTAGACCCAACTTCCATGTCTGTCTTTGGAGAAGAAAGTCTGCAAAGCTTTACAATTCGCATCTCTCTTTCATCTCTCGCTCTGTTGGCATGAGTTGACGATGACGGTTGAAACCCCCTCAAGTGGGCATCGTTCAGTTAAACTTGGGCTATAACTATTTCTTTGTTTGATACATTAGAGAATAAAAAGAGCCAAGAAGGCTTGCTATGCTTGCAATGCATGTAAAGTTACCATCTCGTTCTTGGCAAACCATCTTGTTTTGAAAATGCTTTATTTCTGTTTAACTAATATTGTTTGCTCTTTTCTTTTTTCTTTTATTTTTTTATTTTTCATAATCGAGGGGTACCGGAGCAAAGACTCGGCTGCCTGAAAATACATGAATTATAGTGCGAGCCACATAAACCGCTATAGAAGAAGTCCAGACTTTTGGACGGCAAAAGTTGCTGATGGCCTTGTTACAGAAAAGTTTGCACATAGTTGGTTAAATTTAAACATGTATGTTTTGGTTGCTAAGCTGAAAACCATTGACGCCTCTACCAACTGCATTAATGTGTATAACACGACCAATGCTTTGTTTGTTTTGCTTTAAAAAATATTTAGTAAAAATTATTGCTTCTATTGTTAGAAATAATTAATCAATAAAAAATATTGTTATTATGAATAATAATTTATGTCTAAACATTTTGATGAGCGATGAAAATATTTTTTCTATTCATTTTGTAAGTGATACAAGTGATCTTTTTTAGAAAAATATTTTCCAAATCACTCACTTTTCGCGAAACAAACACACCTTAAGTGAAAAAAAGAATTTTATTGATACAAAACAATGTTAGTCCCTTTTTTATCATCCTTTTAATTACTTTCTATATTTTCTTTAAAATTTGAAAATGAAAGTTAGAAAATATAAAATTTGGAAAATAAAACCCCAAACAACTCTAATTATCAATATTTGAATCTTTTGACAAATTTTAAATGTTATACATTATACAAAATATCACACTTCAGTTGTTATAAGGGCGAAAATAAAATTTTAAAAAACCTAATTTGTTGACTTATCCGTAGAACTTTTTCTTTTTCATATGATCATAAACGATCTTTAAATGTCTTATATATTGATTTTTAAATATGCACAGTGTTCACTATTTTATTGAGTAAAAACCAAATCTTGAATACTTGAAAAAAAGAGAGGAAAATGTCAATTCAAACACGTCATGTTAACTTGTTACCTCTGTCATTTCCCTAGTCAAAGCCTGTGGAAAATAGTACAAGAAGAAGAAGAAGGGGAGAGTAGTCATGGCGAGGATTGGGTCAATCAAAAATCACCCTCTTCTTCCACACGTATTTAAATTCATCCCCACCTCAACCCCATTATGAATTGTGCCATCAAAGTCATCTCTTCTTCTTTGTCTTTTTTTTGCTTTTTCTTAGTTTTTGTGGGCTTGGATTGCTCTTATATATATCAAAGTCACTCTCTGTGCAACTTCCTACCCCACGCAACACTACCATCTTCAGATTCAAACCAAAATGGTGTCAGAATCTTCCTTTGCTTTGCCTCCACGTTGTGTCATACATACAATGCCTATTCCCTGCCCTCTTTCTTGGTGTTGACATTTATCTTCTCTCCTTCCTCATCTCCCTCTCTCCTTAATTAATTTGGCACATATCCCTATCTCCTTCTTCCTACCCACCTAACTTAGTAAAATAATTGATGTATGTGGGTGAAAAAGAAGGAAGATGGGGGAAATTGCCCTTATCCCACCTAGCCCTTTTTATGTCCTTGGCAATCTTCTTCTTTTCATGAGAATTTATTAATTGGGTTATTTTTGCTTTTTTGGGTTTCCAATCACATGCATCCCCCTTTAATCAAACATACATGATTAGTGCTAAAAGAGTGATACTACATATGGGCAAAAGGTTCCCCTCAAGCGATGAAGGGACTAGAGCCTCTAAATAGCTTTGAAGGATGGTTAAATGAATTGAATCGCACATCAAATAAAAGGAGTATGACCGAGCGATTAATGGGAATTGATGCTCACAAGGGACCTTAGTCTCTATCGATAACTCATATGTTTTCTTACAACAAAATATCTGCTAAAATTAAATTGTGGAACAACAACGACGAATTGATAGAACTTCTAGGTTGTTACTTTGTACTTAGGGTTCAACCCATGATATACACTTAAAAGGGCGAGGAAGTTTAGTAAAGAGCATCAAATAAATCAGTAATGAATTTTTAGTATTAAAGTTGCTTCATGTGTGTTCCATAGCTCATGTGCGGGGAAAAAAGGTAGTACATATGTGTTTTCAATTAATACTTATCGTAAGTCGATCGATTGATACTATTTTACTGATTAGTATAATTTCGTGTATGCTCTAATGCTCATGTCTACTATACCGCAGAAAAAAATTAGGGTACGGCATGATTATATAATGGGGTACATCTCATGCAGCTTGCTTAGCTCCTACAATTTGCTATTCTCTCAATCATGCTCTCGTTGAAAATGAAAACGTTGCTTTGGACTCTTCACTTATCGTCTCGCGTGCATCTTGATCTCTTCAAAATGTTCATGTCGTTGTCCAGCAACCAAAAACCCTTTTCCCCTACAGTTGTTTTGAAGTGGAAATTGCCCCTACATAATAAATTTTTATCGTAACAGTGCATGTCATTATATATAGCAAATCTAATAAGATCCTGTCCAAGGCTGGTCTCCTCATCAATCGTGGACCCCAAGCTAAAAAAAAGGTCCATATCATACAATTGCCACAACAAAGGACTAAAATCGAAATGTCCTGTTCCTGTCCTTCCCAACCATCCCTTGTGCCCTTTGATATTGATACATGCTTTGTGAGCTAGATGCCCACTACCAGGCTTACAATCTAAAATTCAAAGGTATGTGATGTTATGTGAACCCAAAACTAATCTTATTTCCATATATAATAATTTCAAATTTTCGAAACTTTTCAAGTAATTTCCAAAGGCCCACATTCAGAAAAAAATCCTAATAAAATTCCCGCGTTCAAGTAATCATATATCTCTATCTCTTTTTTCCCCTTTTATTTATAGAATCTATCACGATCTCGTGCAATGAAGATGTTATTATCCCATGTAGAGAGAAATTGGATTGACTTTGCATTTAGCTTCTTCAATTTGGAATTATGATAAAAGTCTGACAATCAAAGGATAGAAGAAGAAGAAGATGTGATTCAGATGAGATTACCTTGCATGTAGGTAACCCTTTCTTAGAGTCATGATTCTTCATGGAGAGCATATGTGAAAGTAGCTAAAAGAAGACTGGAAAGGCAAAATTGACCTTTCACAAAAAATGAAAAAAAATGAAAAAAAAAATGAAAAAAAGAGGTAAGGCGTGGTTGGGCCCACCCCAATTGCACCTGGGCTGAAGCTTATATTGTACTATGGCAGGTACATCAGTACCCGACCCAATTTGACACGCCAAAATTAATAAATTGGCCATCTAATTTGTCTCCATTGCATTTGAGAAGAGGGGCCCTATTTCCTCATCTAGCTTCCATCTCTATTATGAATTGAGAGATTTTTCATTTTTATTTTTCCTTACACAAACTTTGATTTGGTACCCTCTTCATCACCACTTAATTTGTTTTTGTTGCAACATATATTGCCGATTTTATTTTATTCTTTTTGACTATGGGGAAATATGGAAAAGATTGAAACCTAAGCACACAATTAGACAAGAGGTGATATGCAAGATGAGGCCTACCAGGTTTTATTTTTACCCATGTGATTATTTCGAGGTGAAAGCATGCCATGCTTTTGTGCACGTGAGACATGAAGTATCTAATGGCGGCATGTCTTGCACCGCATCTTGTTCTCTTCCTCTGAATTTTCTTACTTTAATTTCTCTGTCCATTAATGTAAGATTCAAGATATGAGGATTTTTCATTATCCTTTTGGCATCTCTTTTGTAGCTTCTGACTCAAGGCATTGAAAATAACAAGAGAATAATAGGATTAGCACAAAATGGAGATGATACGAGACAATGATAATTATGATTAATGTTGTGGCGTGCTACATGTGATCAATCTTGTTGATAAGGTTGGGTGTTTTCATTTCTTATTTTAATTTGGTCTTAAACCAGAAGAGTAGCTTCTGTGAAATCAGTGGGGGCAGATGGCCAGATAGGCTCTGCCGAACGCCAAGTGCTTGTAACATTGGCCGTGTAATAAAAAATTTGTATTGCCTCGACCTAATTAGGAAGAAGCCAAGGAGATTAAGGGGTGGCTTATCTCATGGCTAAACAACAAATGATGCGTCTTCAAAAGCGTGGCTGACATTGCCGCGCCTGTGCTAGCAAAGTTTACCTGCATGAACTTTGGTCGGTTGATCATGCTTTCTTTTTTCTAATCTCGTTGCTTCTTTTTTCTGTCCTTAATGGTGTCTCGTCATGAATGTGATTGAATGGCCAAGAGAAAAGAAGAAGAGAAAAGCACATATCAGTCCAACAGCTCAATCTTTTGAATTGTAGGCTCGTAGGGGCGTTTTTCTTTTCTTTATACAATTTATACTTTTGGCGAGAGTTTATAGCTACCTTGTTTGAATCATAGCATTATTGTGTTGGCCAGATTAGAAAAAAAAAAAAAAACAGAATCATAGCATCATTGCATATTTAGATAGATATGTTAATGACATCTGCTATTGACTTCATCCCTTGTTTTTTTCTATGTTATTTCTTTCTTTGTGTGCATATTATAAAGTTTTTCTTGTCTATATCCTCTTCTCAATTCTTTTCAGACGTGTTCGGACTAACTTGCCACCTATTAATGCCAAATTTATTAAATTTTGACTTAAATGTTTGTCAAGCGTAATTCACATGGATAATTTTTCTTCATAATCTAGGGGCATAGACGTGGAGATCTGACTATCTGAAGCCCATGAAACACATTCCAAACCCCATGAATTGATTAAGCCCCAACTTTCGATGGCTCTAGCTTAGAGTAATTTGCAAACGGTTAGTAGGATTCGAATCAACAAATTCCAATTCTTGAGCTGGAAATACACCAATTCAACTGCACTAAACTGGAGTTTGCATATGCAATAGGGATTTTCCTTTGGACGAACAATCTCTTCGAGGTGTGTCTTCTTTTTGCCTTCCGTGTTGCTTCCCTCCTTTCCTCTTATCATCCACAGTTGTGATCAGATTTTGATGACCACCCACTTCCTGTTGTTGGGTCAAAATGATCATCCTTTGCATCACCAACTTCAGGTAAAATAAAGAGGGTTGTTTGTTTTTCTCACTTGGTCATGAGCTCTTCAAGCGATTCATGGAACATAACGTTTCTCAGATGCTGTCCAATATAATAAAGAACCCTTTTGGACAATTGCTTAGCCACAGAAGCAAAGATTGGACAATTTTCTCTTTACATCTTTCTTGCGTTTGGTCAAAGTTTGTAATCTAAGGAAAAGCCCTCTATTGCCATCTTTATCTGATGCCCTCTATACATAAACCGATTTTACAATCCAGAACCCAATAGCTCTGCACTAATTAAAAGTTAAAAACTATGCATGAATTGACAAAAAAGAAAAGGAATCGGTAAACAAGTCTGAAGAGTACCTCCATGACATGAGCTTGACGTGACCGATAAGATTATTATCATACTAGTCTCCGCTATTTTCGTTTTGGTCCCATTTATCTTATCGTTATTCGGAAGGTTATCTTATGTCGATCTAATATATATATTTAACCACGAATTATATTAGTGCTTTTAACATTACTATATGCTGATCTAATGTGTGAATCGAATGACTAGTCACATGAATTTGGATGTAACCTCTGAGAGAAAACCTAAGGGATGTTTGGAATCTTGTTTGGGTGTCTTCTCAGAACCATCAAAGGAACAAATCACTAGCGTCCCGCCTGCTTATATTGACCCCGTCTCAGAAAATTCAATTATCAATGAAGCACTCAAACTTAAGTAACCCTTCTTGATTCAACCGCTTTCATCATCACAAACGTTATTTTATTTATTTATTATTATTATTTTTGTATCGGTGAGATGGAAGGACAAATTGCAGCTGTTGAAGGCCTTTAGCCTCAAGTATGGGACCATGTGAGGCAATATTTAATAACAAAAAGAAATTATCTGCTTACATATGGAATAGCATCCAAAGTTGCCCAACTAATCCGAAAGAGTCATGTTTTTCCTATCGCTACCCTCCATGACAGTAGACCATTATATGCCGGTGCTCGTGACTTGACATCCTTAGAAAAGTTTCGGGCTGAAATGGTTTAACTTCATTAACTACTAAGCTGGAAAAAGATCTATCTGAATGGCCATATCGATGATGATCAAATGGCAGATGGTAGACATTGAAACACCCTTAATTTGTTTTTTCCTCAGAAGTGAATTGAACATATCCAAACTTTTTTTTCAATGAAAACGAGGAGATGATTCAGACCATCCATCTTGAAGTGCCTTAAAACTCGGGGAGATTGATTTGGTCAACTTATGGAAAAAAGAAGATTGCTTTGGCTTTCGTTTTCATTGATTGATCAGCATTTGTGCAAGGAAGGCAGGCTAAACTTTTTGTCTAATTCCCACTGATCTTATTGACATTTGACAATAAGGATGGATGGGAGGTCACGAGATGCACCTAAACTTGTCCCACCAAAATGAGGAAAGCTCTTGGAAACTTACACGACTTCACTGAAAAGAGCAACAGAGTTAAATACATAAATTGATTAAAAAAAAAGGTACTCAATAATACTCATAACTGGTGCAGTGAACATGAATCTTTTTGGGGTTAAACGATAAAGATGTCAAATAACTCGATCTGATCTCTCTAGGGTTGGTGACAAATCACAAAGGAAAAAAAGGGGGAGGTGGGATGCAACTTTGAGAATCAAATCTCTATCCACAATTCAAAGGTCTTTGAATTTTTTATGTGATGATATGCGACATGATTCTAGAGAGGTGAACATAGAGAGACAAAAATAGAGTTGCTAATCTTGCCAAGGTGAATATGTACAATGAAGTTAATTCTTAATCAGACGATCAAGATGATAAAAAATGACTCTTATCATTTAAATATTTTAAAAAGAAAGGAAGCCAAATATTATGGTTGGTCTCATCTCACCTTGTACCAAATTGGATGATAGATATAAAAGATATTTATATTGGAGTTGACAGACCATGATAGATATCTTGCAAATAACTTCAATGACATATGAATACAGTCTATCCAATAGTCACTAACGAAGAAGACATTGGAATCACGGAAGGATGATGCATCCTTTGCCCAATTTCAGCTCTCTTGATAGCCATCAGCTTTTATTATTTTCATTTTTAATTTTTTTTAAAAACAATTTTTTTTTTTTTTTTTTTTTTTTTTTTTTTTTATATATCCAAGCACATTATTAGAGGAGCCCGGAAATCACCAAGGGCCATGTGATGTTCTCTTTGGCGTTGCTTTTTACCCATAGTTATTGCCATCACCTGCAACGCTTTTGGTCAGACTTCAACTTTGTGTAACATCTGATGGACTCATTGAATAGGGGGTGTGATGAGGACCGAGGACCAAGGAGGGTGTACATCATTATTCATCTAATAATAATAATGGTACCATCTCACATGGTTGAATTGCTACGTTGGAATAGTCTCCTGCGCTATTTTGGGGGGGCAATACCTGCATTGTGACCCATCTATTCTTTTCCTGGGTGTCTCCAAACAAAGTTCCATCATGCGTTTGAGAGGACTCTCTCTCTCTCTCTCTCTCTCTCTCTTTCTCTCTCTTTGTTACGCTTGTTAAGCGAAATAAAGTGGTAGCAAAAGCAAAATATGTATCTACATCTCGAGGTCTAAAGTGGGGGGCTTGAGTGTTGCTTTAGACATCGACTTGGAATTGCCACCAAGATAGATGTGGAATCTTTTCCTATGATCTCATTGAGATCTTGCGTAACTTTAGTGGATTCAATTATCTGTGGCTAACAGTGCAGAGCATGAGGAACCAAAATTCCCCTAATAACTAGTCTGAAATCTGAGGTTGAAATGAGCGGCTGAGTAATGGGGTTTGATGTAAAGGTTTAGAAAAAAGCTGTTTGAGGGAGAAAGAAAAGGTCAAGTGGAGAACTTGAGATGGGCAGGGCCATTGAAACTGAAAGCATTTGATAGCCTCGTTTTGAGGGGTTTGGGTGATAGAAACAGAGAAAAGAGAAATCCACCAAGAAAGGTGGTGTTGGGTTGAGAAGCATATATAAGAGAATAAAGCAAAGAAAAGCACCATCCCATTAAAAACCTCCAATGCTAAAATGGTTGAAAGTAGCTTTGAGAGAGCAAGAGAGAGAGAATTCCCAACAATGGAATGTTTATTCGTCATTATGTTATTTTGCCTTTAGAGCCCATTTTGGAATCTTTCCAACAAAGCACGAGGAATTCAAGCTTGAGTTGATTTCACTTTGAACTGAAGACGTGTGTTACAAAGGACTAGGCTCGGCCATCTCATGATTTGGCTTTCCATCTTTTTTTTCTTATTCTATCTTTATTTTTTTTTTCCCTTCCTCTGGTGGCAGTTGAAATGCCTATTGTGGTGCGTCTACCTGCGCTCCAGACTTCAATAAAAGGCTATTGAAAATTGAGCAGGCATACAATGATCACACTACCAATTTTCTTCCTCCAATTTCATTTTCCGTTTGGTAGGACATAATGCTCCCTAGGAAATGTACGTGATAGGCATTAGGCAACCACGTGTTCATATAATTGAGGAAGACTTTTCATTTTCGGACTTTGGAAGAGAATTAAAAAAAAAAAAAAACTATTTGGTACTAATTCAACCCACTTACACCAAGTTCGGCAACCCAACCCACACAAGATTCTATGTTGCCTGCACATCACCCATTGAGAATGCTAATTGAAGTTTCTTGAGCCCATCAGACAATCCCGGACCAGCTCATTCGTATCAATTTTCACTTCATGGACAGTCCACCATAGATTCAAAGCACACAGCACAAAGTATAGGAATGGCAAGTTTGGTGTAGAATGAACAATCTGTGGCCTGCCGCAAAGTGTGAGCAATTCCCCACATATGCATCCAAACCTATCATATGCAAGCTAAATAGACCTAATGTATGCAGAAAGAGTTTGCGACACTACATTACATCGGCGCCAATAACCCTCAAAACATAGTTATCTGCAGCATAAAGAACAGGGAGGAGAATCCAAAAGGGCGCTTGGACATGAAACTACCTAACAGAACCGATTCCAGTACAACAAATAACAATGCCACGTTACTCCATCCTCAAATTCAGCCTTTGGCCAGTGTCCTACCTCTGAATCATGTTACAGTTTTTCTATCTGCTCAAGAGAAGAAAAGTGAGCACCGATGATGTGGAGAGTTTGTTGATCAATCTCAGCAGTACTTACAGACTTTGGTAAAGAAAAAGCAGATCCAGACCCCATTTTCTTATCATCTCCAGCAGAATGTGCAGGCAGGGATGGCTTGGTGTTTTCTGCTACTGTTTCCCCCAACCCCACGTGCTGACTAATTAACTGGGCTTGCATATCCAAGCAAGATTTTAAATCCTCCTCATTCCGTGCTTTGTTCAGCTTCTCGTTTAGATCACGGATAATCAAAGCTCTTTCAACCTGGAAACCTTTTATTTTGGGTCTATTATTCAGTTCACCTTGGGCAACTGAGTCATTTGCCCGACTATTCAACTCGAGTTTCTGAAGTTTCCTCAACCCTTGATCAATGACACCATGAATCCTCTTTCTCAAATTTTCCTTCCTAACTGGGTTTGCTTTTAGCTTCAGTTTCATCTCTGAGAACACAATGCTCTTCTCCTCCCCACAAGTGGGGCTAGATATTGATGTGGAGGACTCATCTTGGCCAGAACCTTTGGCCAATAACTCCAAAGCAAATACCTCTTCTAGTAGGCCAACATTCTGCATATATCGGTCAAAAGATTCGTTCTCTACCTCGATATGCCGATCCTTGAACTCCTTTAACTTGGCAAATCTCCATTCATTTATAGCCGCAGCATCCTGAAAAAGCTCTCGCAATGAAGAACATGTATTGTGGAACCATTGAAACACATCTAACAAAGATTCAACACTTAGAGAGCTTCAATCATGCAAACCTTTCTGGTTAGTGGCTTCTTAGAACGCAATGGCATTTGCACATTGTTGAATTGGGCAAAATTGTTGGATAGTTGCCGAAGAGATGCAACTCTCAGTGAACTCCTGAAAGAAAGTCACAAAGAAGTAATTCTAATCACGTTTCATTTATCCTCAGACGACGTACTTATGCCATAAGCAAGTCAGTGAATTGAAAAGTTATGCAAAATAGGTTAATCAAGCAGCTATAAAAGGTACAAAACATTTCAAGTTTTTACAAATATAGTGACAATGGAAAAACTTTGGACAAGCAAAGAAGAAGAAGCAAAGAAACAATTCGTGGGAACTAAGTGAATACTCCCAACAGTTTAGTCCACATAAGAAGTTACATTTCAGTTTCAACTTCTTAAATATAGTCAAATAACACAGCCAAGATCCTCTGATTCTAACAACCATGTCATTTGGTGAAAAAGTGCGACAACTTACTACTTAAAACTTTGCTGCTTTCATTTAAAGCAGTGAATAGATTGCTTTACGATGTCGACAAATAACAAGCTTGAAAGATAGCATGCCCAGTAAGCTGATGGACTCTATCCTTGTCCATGCCTGTTTATTTGAGCTACAGTAAAAGCAAATTGTACTACTTTGTTTTCCCGCCAAAATTGAAAATATTGCACAAATTTCAAAGAGTTATGGAAATATTATAAGCCAATCAACGTGTCTACATTTGCATTTTGTGAAGTTTCGAATGTTTTGAGTTTTAAAAAAATCATATTGTGTGTGCCAGGAAATTTTGATTAAGCAAAAAATTGAAAATAAAAGTGATCCAAGAAGGCACGTCTAAACCTTGACCAAGAATACCTAAGTCATCATACATAATGATGGGCATCAAATATCACATTCTACTATTTCTTTATCTGCAGTAAACATGCCCTGACAGACTAAAGTCTGACATGGAGATTGAAAATTCCAGTTTTTTACTACGAAAGTGACAAGCTTACGTGCCTTGTTTGATGGATCATTTTCAAGACCACGATTTTTCCTCAGACATTAACTGTGTAAAACTGCCAATCCTACAACATTATATTACGTCATAACCAACCCCGTCCAATATAAATTTCACGTTTCAATAATAAAAAAAAAGTTATCTCTAAGAACATGATTGAAACGAAATCACACCGAGTAAAGCCACATTGTGATGATAATGTCAAACCACTGAGTGAAGCAGCATCTCCTTTAAATCTGAATATAACTTCGCACTTAGATGTTCATCTATAGTGCATCCACCAAGAAATTTACTTTATGATCAACTAAACATGGGAAAATGGGCAGATTTTTTAATCACATTGAACTAAAAAGGGCCGAACTAAATATCTAACCAATGTAAGTATCTCTATTGGATGAATATGAAAAATAAGAACCACAGCAAACAAGTCACTTTTACTATGATCAATTAGAGCCGAAACTTCAACAAAGCAGGTGATGTGCATCCATTGGTGATAAACACTGACAACTTACCCTGAAGAAGATGGTTCAGTTGCCTGCTGACTAAATATAGGAGAGCTTGAAGGTGGGGTCTTCTCTGGAAAAGTTGCATTGGCTTTCAAAACTGCATGAGTGGCAAGTAAGTACTAAAGACAATGCAATAGATCATGAGAAACAGAGAATCTCTAACGTCTAATTAGGGAGAATGGCAACATCAGGAATAAATGGCCATGACAAAAGAAAATACCATCGTAAGCTTTTGCAAACAAATTCACAAATCTCAAATGCATAGCAAGTTCACACAGCTTTGGCATTTACTCGGCCAAAGTGTCATACATGATGAAGCATATGTCTACTGAAGCAAACATGCGAACCATTTCTTCTACCTACTTCTCCTTTCCCATAAACAAATATCATCAAATAAGATCAAAGCTGAATTGACAATTTTGATAGTGCCAAATCCCTGCTCATGATAAACGTCAGAGGATATACAGATTTATGATTAATAAACTGCATCTTTCACATGTAAAAGTTTTCTTCAGTCCACTTTTGACATTTGCTTCTGATAGATTGATGCAGAATGCACCACATCAATTACTGCGACAATGACTAATCACTTACGGTAGTTACAATACCAGCAGTCTAAACAACATAAAGTGGGATATGAAGTACGAACTTCTCAGTTTTCATCATGTCAAACTCAGTGGGCTCTGTCATATCTATTTAAAATCTCAAATAGAAGATTGTCATTGCTACATAGAAACATGTATTTAATTCCCAAAATTAGAGACATAGACTAGCGTGACCATGGAAAGAGAAAAAAAAAAAAAAAAAAACTCTGTAGGACATGCTAGATTTATTTTTGTTATGATTTATAGACAGTCCAATAAATTCTCTACTTTACAAATTACAATATAAAGGGCATCTCCATATTTTAAATATTCTGACATGAAAATACATAGAAAAAGCATTATCTTTGCATCGTAGAGTCAATTTCCAATGTACACCTTCCTAATCATAAATGTTATCTTCTGTCCCGTCGAAAAATGTTGCGATATCCAGCATACCATTTTAATATTTAGAACCCAACTGCCCATGCAAACATTGTTACATTAAAAACTCAAAAGCGCAGAGAAGGATGTATTGTTTCAGGATACTATCAAGCAACATCATCCAAGCAGCATTAGCATCCTAAATCCTTAAAAACATCACTACTCTTGAATGGCAACAATACCTTAAATAGAATCTAAATATTTGAAAAGTAGCATACCATGAATATGACAGGGATTTTGAGCTTTGGAGCAGCAACTTTTGCATGACTGGTAAGGACACCTACACGATAACCTCAACAGATCAAAATGGAGATTAAGGGGAGATAGATGTTGTCTCAAAATCTCGAAAGAATCGCCACATTCTCAAAATCAAAGCACAATAATTCCCTTTGTGTCACTGTTGACAGAATGGTGCGCAGATTTCCTTGCCAACACTACCCGCTAGCTATATCAAGGCATGATCAGATAACTCATTGGTGTGATATACGTTTGAACTACATCGGTATTTTACGGTTCGGTCGGTCAACATGATAGCACTTCCAGACATTTAATACGCTCTCAAAATAGGCAAACATCACAACCTCAGATATTACAATAAATACCCACTCCTCTTTTCCAAAATATATTAAATGCGGTATCAAGTGCGTTTGTGATCTCTCTCGATGAGGACTCCAGCCACTCATACATATTTTCATTATAATTATCTCAACATAGAAAGTGGAACAATGTCAATATAAAGCAATTTGCAAATGTTCAAGCTCAAGTTTGAGAAACAAGATTTAGGCTTGGCGTAATTTAATGTCCCCAAAACTTCACAATCCATGCTGTGGCGTATGGCAATGAGATTTGACATATTTAATTTAACGGCATAAGGAGACACAATTATTTCACTTTAAATGATTGTATTGCCCATATGAAGGGTAAATTATGCAAATTACATATTGTATAATCTTGACATGAAACACACATGATTGGTAATAATTAAATGATTTTGCTTTGGATATCATCAGTCCTCCCAACAAGGATAACTTTAAGGATCTATGTAGAACTTGTTTATACTTGAGTCTTGAAAGCAAAAGGAAAGTACAATATGAGAAAGTTACAAACTACCGAGGGGTTACCCCTGTTATACAAAAGTTACAAACAGCTAGAACCTACAATGTCTAACAAACTATACAACTCTCGAGAGCAATGTACACCTTATCGTATAGAAATTGAATCACTAAAGGCATGATCATATCAATCCCATAACTCAATCAATTAGAATTACATCACATAAAGGTTAAAAAACCTTGATCAAATGCATATAATTCCTTGGGTATCAGATTGATGAATTGTTATCACACAAGATTTTGAGCAAGACTTAAACAGTAAATCTACACTTTGGTCCTCCATGTAAAATCATTTGTGTGATTCGATTTAATTTCTTTTTGCTTTTCAATTGAATCTTTTAACTTCCTCAATACGGAATTAAGTCCTCCCTTTGTTTACCATTACCAAAACCATCAAATTGCAGTGTCTTACATAACCCATCTCGCTAGCGATATGTCCATGCTCACAAATGATCAATTAATATCAGGCAAATGATC
This sequence comes from Eucalyptus curtisii, assembly GCA_017140595.1. NCBI lineage: Eukaryota > Viridiplantae > Streptophyta > Magnoliopsida > Myrtales > Myrtaceae > Eucalyptus > Eucalyptus curtisii. The sequence continues at coordinate 21,106,428 of CM029497.1, forward strand.
AATTAATATTGGGCAAGTGTACGAGATTATACGCATCAATAAATAAAAGCTCATGAAAGAGCTCTCTGCTTAAAACACCTGCTCCTACATTGCCCTTGACGCAGAATCGTGATAATTGCCAACTGGAAGAGCCCTAACTTCTTACCAAGCGAAAATAAGTAAGCTAGATAGGTTATCTACGAACTACGTAAATCAAAATTTGAATTTTAGTCAATTCTGCTCTCCACTTCCAGACATGAACGTGGCCCTTCTGGCCAAATTACAAGCAAGAACCTCGGTCGGAGGGAATCCTTAGGTAAGCTTATCAAATCACGATCCATTTAGCGAGCTCGATGCCTCCTATTTCTCTACCCTAATTACTAACATGAGCAAGCATCCAACAGCCATATACGCAAAAGAGCTGCCTGCAGATTCAGCTCAATCCCAAGGGACCCGCCAATTTCGGCCGACTTCGGGCATCATCAGCGACTAATCTGTCCACCAAATCGAACTCGCATCCTCCTATACACACGGCCTGGAACGATACATCCGCTCACGAGAGCGGGCGGTCACCCCTGGCCATCAGAATCCGGAGCCAGCCTCCTTCAACCTAAAGCACTCGCGGGAAAAGCCGTCGCCGCGCCTCCAAACAAACTCACTCAAGACAAAAGAAGAACAAAAACGAAACCGCAGCAACACGAGCGCTGGAGCAACACAGCAAAAAACGGCGCGACTAGAGGAAAAAGGCGACGCCTTTCGAGACTAGCGACCGGGGGAATCGAGGCAGGGAGGTGGGGGGAGGGATCGAATCGGTTACCGGGAGCGAGCGACGTTGCCGCACTGAATGCACTTGGGCTTGTTGAGGCCGCGGAGGGTCTTCGGCGCCGGCGTCTCCGTGCGGTGCCCCCCCGCGGCGGCGGCGGCGGCCGGCGGGGCAGGCGGCGCGGCGGCGTTCTGGGCCGCCGACGGGGCCGCCATGTTGGGGAGGAGGATGGCTTCGTTACGTCGCAATGTTCGGTTGGCGCGATACCTGATCGACGGGAGTCCTTTTAATTTCGGGGGCGATCGGCGGAGGAGAGAAGGCGGAGGCCGTTTTAAACGAACCGGCGGGTCAAGAAGCGGCCGAGTCGGGTCGGGTAGGAGGGAATCGGGTCAATGGGTCGGTCGTCCTCGGGTTCACGGGCCTGGCCCGGTACTTGTTAGGTACAAGATATGATAATCCTTTGTTTAATTGTCGTAACGGGATTAACTAATCAATTCACCACATCACTCGACATATCGACCATTATAAGCCATTTTTATAGTTCCGGGCACTATGCCCACATAATATTTTCCTTTTATTACACATCAATTAGATATCATTATACTTACGATAATTTAAAACTTTTCGATTTTAGTTAGATTTATCCCGCCTTGCCAAGTAATTCAATTGTGAATGTTACATCTAAGAAGATATGCAAATTGTGGGGTGGGGTGGGGGGTAGCGATGCAGTTCCATCATTGTGTGGCTCGCTTTTTTTATTAAATTAAAGAAACCCTCAAAAAAGAAAGAGAAGGGGCTGGTGCGAAGAAGATGCAAGGAAACTGGGATTGAGAGAGAGGAAACCATCGATAGATTTGTTAGAATTCTAGGGTTCATGTACATAGCATCTGGGAAAAAATAAAGAAAAATGAGAGGAAAAGAAGGAAAAAAAAAATTGATTGGAGGACTGGACCAGGATTATTAATTAGCAATTTTTATAGGGCTTCTTTGATTTTAAATTGTTCTAGTGATTTTTTTTTTAAACTGAGATTTTTGTCTGGGGGAGATGCGATAATTTTTTTAAAAAAATTTCGCTACCCATTTCATTGATATATTACTATATGTATTTTAAATTGGATTTGCACTTTTGAAGAGGAAGAGTTCTTATAAGTCCTATCGGATCTGACAATCCGGATTAAATGTAAGGTGTCTTTTTTTTTTTTTTTGGGCCAAAGTGTCACGTTTCAATTAAACAGTATTCTTCTACCAAAAAAATAAAATACATTAAAGAGTATACGTTGAATTAATTCTCTAAATTTTTTTATTGTTGTTCAAAATGATCCGTCAATGAAAAATCATTTATAGTAAGAAACTATCTGTCTAAAAATAAAGAAAATGAATTTTCCCCAAAACAGCTTAAAATCTCAAAATATGTCTACCTCATAAAACAAAGCATGGGAAAAACTGCTAGTGAAGGGAGATTACAAACAAGTGCATTCAAGTTGGATAGTATGTGGTTATACTTGGGGTTGGTTTTTGATAAATTATCGAGACAAGGCCTACTTAGGTAAAGCTAACTAGTCCTCGTCATGTGATCACACGTTAATTTTTTTCCTATGCAATTCTGTTTTAGTTTGTTTAAGGCCTTTTCCTTCGGTGGGAGATGATGAACAAAGATGTGAAAACCGATTCTAACTTAGAATTTAATAGAATATATGCTATGTCTCATGAAATTCCTTGTACAAAGAGTCCAGTGTATATATATTTTCCATTTCTGTGTAATATATGAATAATCGATATTTCTTAATTACCAATATATTGATGGAGAAAAATATAACCAAATTACGTTGTGTTTGTTAGGGCACCGTTAGAGAAGTGAACAAGTGAGGCTAACATTTACAACATTTAATGAGAAGTATGCTTAAACTTTGTTAACATCTAAATTTTGCCAAACCATCTAGAGATAATTGTATAGAAAATCAGAGATTGAGGAATAATTTTTATTAAATTGCATACAGTCATTAGAAGTATATTTCATTCAAATGCATATTTGTTGGACTAGTGGTGGATGGACTTAGGTTGAAGGTTCCGAATTTAATTAATAAATTGGACCGAGCCCATTAGAGAATGTAATTTTGGTGAAGCCCGTAGAGTATCTGTGCGGCGGAAATTTGCATTGAATTATTAATTTATTAGATAAGGTACTTTGAAGATAATTCATACTATTCTATGAATATTCAACTAGAGGAAACAAATCAGAAAATTGCCTAAGTTGAATATCATAATTTGGAAGTACGACATTTTGCTCTTGGAAGAAAAGCCCCAGAGCGGAGCCTATAAAAAGCAAGCCTTGCGTTCACGTCGCTGCGCCCTGAGTCCAGTAGATTTTTCTGCCTTTTGCAGATTCCACCGTGCCCATGTCGTTGCAGGCCATCCTCATCGCGTAAGGGGACGCCGCAGCAATACGATCGTGTCCGAACCATCCACGGCGTCCCCGAATCCCTCGCCTGCAAGTCGTTGCTGTTGTTTGTTTGCGTCCAGATCATTCCTCGCCCGCTCCGCAGCTTTCCGGTGTCTCATCCGGCGCCTGAGCCGTGGAGCCCCGATGACGACCTGCTGACCCATGGCCGAGAGGTCCCTGCACCGCGAGTCCCTGCATCAACGACGAAGTAAGTAGCCCCGCCTAGCACGAAGCCGCTGCGCTACTGCAATAACCCTGGTAGCGATAACTCCAGCAACGGCAAGTCTTTCGTTAGACGTTCATTGAATTTTGTTGCAGGTTATTCGAGAAGAGACGGGTGGAACATTTTAGTGCGCGGTTTAGAAGTTCGAAAATTAGAGGGATTGTCACAACACTGGTGGATTTGTCTTGAAGACGTTGCAGCCCCCGGGTCACCGATTCCCACTAGTCCAGCAGCTCAACCTCGATGTCCCATCTTCTGACCAACAAGTTCCACGACAACGATTATTGTTGCCGCTGTTTTTGACTTGGTTCGTCGCCCACCAAGCGACACCCCTTGGCCGAGCATCACCTTGATTTGACCGAGAGCCAAGCTCCACGAGCCACCATCCGTGCACCATGAGTTGGCGCCGGTCGCTGCTGCTGCCCCCGCCTGCCGTGCTGAGCTGCTGCACCGAGGCATCCCATTCCAGCCCGGCGAGCCTGCTGTTCCTGAGACGCGTCCTGCTGTCTTAGCCCGTGAGCTGCCCACCGCTGTCGAGTCATGTCCGTTGGGACCCGTGATCCCACGCCCTAGCCCATAAGTTGATCTTCGAATTAGGTAATTTTCTTATCTTTAATTGATTTAAATATTTACCTAGCTATTTTGATTGATTGTTATTTTTGTTAAATATTCAAGCAAATATGCATATCCACAAGATCCAAAACATCACGCAAGTTTCCTAACTTGGGCAATCCGATCACTAATTATGAGATACTATACCCAGTGGCATTAAAAATCTTTCATTTACCTATAACTATACGATTGTTGATTTACCATTTTTTAAAAATTTAAACGGAAAATCGATATCTTTAATTACTTGGATATGATTGCTGGTTTATTCTCTTTCCAAATTTAAATGGATAAGATAAGTGGATTGCATTATTTTGTTGAATAGTTATCATGTTGTTTGATTATTTCCATAAAAATTTCAAGAAAAGATTAGATAGAATTTAATTTGATCTTTGTTAATAACATTACCTGTCTTAGATTATATTGCATGTTTATATTAGGTAATTTGTTTATTCCGAATTTTTGAAATAAAAAATGCAATAGAGTTTCTTTTTCTTAATTTAAATGGCATGTATAGATATTGGGTATTTTAATTAGTAATTTTAATTAAAAAATACAAAAAAATCGTGCACATGACACGTAAAATTGGTTCATCTATTGCACGTCATTTAATAATTCCATCCTTACATATTAGGATAGTTACACTATTTATTACCTATCATTAAAGTTAGGTCATTTAATTAAAATTGTGTGACATATAATTTGCATGTTAGGTCGCATGACGCGTGTCATTTTAGTATATACATATCTTTGTACGTAATTACATTTATAACAGTTGCATTACATTGCACATTGTTTAGATTTCATTTAAATAAGTGAAAATCCAAAAAAAATATCGAGTGAATTCCATGTTAATTAAAAATCATATTTAGGGCACTAATGTGATTTGTAACCTAATGTCACCGTGGATGCTTTCATTATTCTGAGTTAAGTTCCGCAATTTATTTATTGCTTTATTGGGTGTTACGATGGCCGGTGGCGTCTTCTTGTGGTAGGGTTAGGATCTAACGACCATCGTCTCTAAATTAGGACACATCCACCTCAAGCTTTCTGTCAGTTGAGAACTAGTATCAACATCTGTTGCATAGGATATGAAGTCTCAGATACTTGACATTCAGCATTGGAGGAAGCATTTTATTTCTGATTTCTTCAAGAAGAATCAATGCCTATGTTTATAAAAAGAAAAATAGTAGGATTTCAATGCTCAATTCACATTAGCATACAAATACTTGATACAAGATAGTCCCCCTAGCATTGATATATTAAGCAAATATAGCCCCCTCTCACTTCAATCCCTCTCTCGTTCACTTCAACTCCTTTATTTACTCCTTTCGCTTTAGCTTCCTCTCTCCCTCAATTCACTCCAGCTCCCTCTTTCTCACTTTTGCACCCTCACCGAACGGACGAAACGGTGAGTTTTTCTAATCACAAGATAAATTGCTTTACCGGTTTCTCCTTATTTAGTCATGCATTGCCTGCCATATGTAAACAAACAGAAAGGGAAGCTTAACTTTAAAAAAATAGGAAAATAATGAAAAAGTCGGTAGTGATCCTACAAAATCTTACAAGATGATCCCGTAGATGAAGCTAGACGAGATTTCTTCATCGAGATTTCTTCATCAAGAACGCATCTCTTGGAGCAGCAGTTCCCGACGTCATTTTTTAGCCCACCTTTCTCATAGTCGCTCGTGAGTACTTGTCTCGTGGGGTACGGAATCGATGGCCGGTGCCGTCTTCTTGTGGTAGGGTTATGGATCTAACGACCAAAGTCTCTAAATTAGGACACATCCACCTCAAGTTTTCTGTCAGTTGAGAACTGGTATCAACATCTCCCAGAGTGTTGCCCAAGATTTGAAGTCTCAGATGCTTGACATTCCGCATTGGATGAAGCATTTCACTTCTGATTTCTTCTAGAACCAATGCCTATGTATATAGCAAGATTCCAATGCTCAATTCACATTAGCATACAAATACTCGATACAAGATAGTCCCCCTAGCATTGATATATTCAGCAAACATAGCCCCCATCTTGCTTCAATTCCTCTCTCATTCACTCCAACACTTTCTTTATTTACTCCATTCGCTTTAGCTCCCTCTCTCCCTCAACTCACTTTCTTTATTTACTCCATTCGCTTTAGCTCCCTCTCTCCCTCAATTCACTCCAGCTCCCTCTCTCTCACTCTTGCACTTTCACCGAATGGACGGAACGGTGAGTTTTTCTAATCACAAGATAAATTTCTTTACCGGTTTTTCCTTGCTTAGTCATGCATTGCCTGCCATACGCAAACAAAAAGAAAATGAAGCTTAACATTAAAAAATAGTAAAATAATGAAAAATTCGGTAGTGATCCTACAAAATCTTACAAGATGATCTTGTAGACGAAGCTAGACGAGCTTTCTTTGTCGAGAACGCATCTCTCATAGCAGCAGCTGCCGCCGCCGTTTCTGAGCCCACCTTTTTCCTAGTCGCTCGTGAGTACTTGTCTATGTGGGGTTTGAAATTGATGGCAAGTGGCGTCTTCTTGTGATGAGGTTAGAAACTAATGACCAACGTTTCTAAATTAGGACACATCCACCTTAAGTTTTCTGTCGTTGAGTTCTTGGTATCAACATCTCCCGGAGTGTTGCACAAGATTTGAATTCTCAAATGCTTGACATTCTGCATTGGAGGAAACATTTCACTTCTGATTTCTTCCAGGAGAACCAATGCCTATGTATATAAAAAGAAGAATGGCAAGATTTCAATGCTTAGTTCACATTAGCATACAAATACTCGATACAAGATAGTCCCCCTAGCATTGATATATTAAGCAAACTTAGCCCCGCTCTTGCTTCAATCCCTCTCTCGTTCACTCTAATTCATTATTTATTTACTCCCTTCACTTCAGCTCCCTCTCTCCCTCAATTCACTCCAGCTCTCTCTCTCTCTCTCTCCCTCACTCTTTCACCCTCATCGAATGGGCGGAATGGTGAATTTTCTAATCACAAGAAAATTGATTTACCGGTTTCTCCTTGCTTAGTCATGCATTGCCTGCCATATGCAAACAAAAAGAAAGGGAAGCTTAACATTAAAAAAAAAAGAGAGAAAATAATGAAAAGGTCGGTAGTGATCCTACAAAATCTTACAAGATGATCCTATAGACAAAGCTAGATGAGCTTTCTTCGATCGAGAACGCATCTCTCATAGGAGCAGCTGCCGCTGTCATTTCTAAGCCCACCTTTTTCCTAGTCACTCGTGAGTACTTGTCTCATGGGGTTGGGAATCGATGGCCGGTGGCGTCTTCTTGTGGTAGGGTTAGGATCTAATGACCAGCGTCTCTAAATTAGGACACATCCACCTCAAGTTATCTTTAAGTTGAGAACCAGTATCAACATCTCTCGAAGTGTTGCACAGGATCTGAAGTCTCAGATGCTTGACATTTCGCATTGGAGGAAGCATTTCACTTCCGATTTCTTCAAGAAGAACCAATGCCTATGTATATAAAAAGAAGAATAGCAAGATTTCAATGCTCAGTTCCCATTAGCATACAAATACTCGATACAAGATAGTCTCCCTAGCATTGATATATTCAGCAAACATAGTCCCCATCTTGTTTTAATCTCTCTTGTTCACTTCAACTCCTTTATTTACTCCCTTCGCTTCAGCTCCCTCTCTTCTTCAATTCACTCCAGCTCCCCTCTCTCTCACTCTTGCACCCTCATCGGATGGATGAAACAATGAGTTTTTCTAATCACAAGATAAATTTCTTTACCGGTTTCTCCTTGCTTAGTCATGCATTTCCTTCCTTGCTTAGTCATGCATTGCCTGCCATATGCAACCAAAAAGAAAGGGAAGCTTAACTTTAAAAAAATAGGAAAATAATGAAAAAGTCGGTAGTGATCATACAAAATCTTACAAGATGATCCTATAGACGAAGCTAGACGAGATTTCTTCATCGAGAACGCATCTCTCGTAGCAGCAGTTGTCGCAGAAATTTCTAAGCCCACCTTTCTTGTAGTCCCTCGTGAGTACTTGTCTCTATGGGGTTTGGAACTGATAGTTGGCGGCATCTTCTTATAGTAGGGTTAGGATCTAACGACCAGCGTCTCTAAATTAAGACACATCCACCTCAAGTTTTCTGTCAGTTGAGAATTGGTATCAACATCTCCCAGAGTGTTGCACAGGATCTGAAGTCTCAGATGCTTGACATTCCACATTGGATGAAGCATTTCACTTCTGATTTCTTCTAGAAGAACCAATGCTTATGTATATAAAAAGAAGAATAGCAAGATTCCAATGCTCAGTTCACATTAGCATATAAATACTTGATACAAGATAGTCCCCCTAGCATTGATATATTCAACAAATATAGCCCCCCTCTTGCTTCAATCCCTCTCTCATTCACTCCAACTCCTTTATTTACTCCCTTCGCTTCAGCTCCTCTCTCTCTCTCTCTTGCACCCTCACCGAACGAACGGAACGGTGAGTTTTTCGAATTACAAGATAAATTGCTTTACCGGTTTCTCCTTGCTTAGTCATGCATTGCCTGCCATATGCAAACAAAAAGAAATGGAAGCTTAACATTAAAAAAATAGTAAACTAATGAAAAAGTCGAGTAGTGATCCTAAAAAATCTTACAAGATGATCCTGTAGACAAAGCTAGATGAGCTTTCTTCGTCGAGAACGCATCTCTCGTAGCAGCAACTGTCGCCGTCGCCGTTTTTGAGCTCGCCTTTTTCCTAGTTGCTCGTGAGTACTTGTCTCTGTAGGGTTCGAAATCGATGGCTGGCAGCGTCTTCCTGTGGTAGGGTTAGGATCTAACGACTAGCGTCTCTAAATTAGGACACATTCGCCTAAAGTTTTCTATTAATTGAGAACTAGTATCAACATCTCCCAGAGTGTTGCACAGGTTTTGAAGTCTCAGATGCTTGACATTCTACATTGGAGGAAGCATTTCACTTTCGATTTCTTCTTAGAAAAATCAATGCCTATGTATATAAAAAGAAGAATAGCAAGATTTCATTGCTCTATTCACATTAGCATAAAAATACTCGATACAAGATAGTCCCCCTAGTATTGATATATTTAGCAAACATAGCCCCCCTCTTGCTTCAATCCCTCTCTCGTTCACTCCAACTCCTTCTTTATTTACTGCCTTCGCTTCAACTCCCTCTCTTCCTCAATTCACTCCAGCTCCCTCTCGCTCACTCTTGCACCCACACCGAACGGACATAACGATGAGTTTTTCTAATCACAAGATAAATTGCTTTATCGGTTTCTCCTTACTTAGTCATGCATTGCCTACCATATGCAAACAAAAAGAAATGGAAGCTTAACATTAAAAAAAAAATAGGAAAATAATGAAAAAGTCGGTAGTGATCCTATAAAATTTTACAAGATGTATGTAGACGAAGCTATTCTTCGTCGAGAACTCATCTCTTGTAGCAGTGGCGGCCGCCGCCGTTTCTGAGCCCACATTTTTCCTAGTCGCTCGTGAGTACTTGTCTTGGTGGGATTCGGAATCAATGGCTGGCGACGTCTTCTTATGGTAGGGTTAGGATCAAACGACCAACATCTCTAAATTAGGACACATTTACCTCAAGCGTTTTGTCAGTTGAGAATTGGTATCAACATCTTCCGGAGTGTTGCATAGGATTTGAAGTCTCAAATGCTTGACATTTCACATTGAAGGAAGCATTTCACTTTCGATTTCTTCAAGAACCACCACTGCCTATGTATATAAAAAAAGAATAGCAAGATTTCAATGCTCAGTTCACATTAGTATACAAATACTCGATACAAGATAGTCCCTCTAGCATTGATATATTCAGCAAACATAGCCCCCTCTCGCTTCAATCCCTTTCTCGTTCACTCCAACTCCCTCTTTATTTACTCCATTCACTTCAGCTCCCTCTCTCCCTCAATTCACTCCAGCTCCCTCTCTCTCACTCTTGCACCCCCACCGAACAGACAGAAGGGTGAGTTTTTCTAATCACAAGATAAATTGCTTTATCGGTTTCTCCTTACTTAGTCATGCATTGCCTGCCATATGCAAACAAAAGGAAATGGAAGCTTAACATTAAAAAAATAGGAAACTAATGAAAAAGTCGATAGTGATCCTATAAAATCTTACAAGATGATCCTGTAGACGAAGCTAGACGAAGCTATTCTTCGTCGAGAATGCTTCTCTCGTAGCAGTAGCGGCCGCCGCCGTTTTTTAGCCCACCTTTTTCCTAGTCACTCATGAGTACTTGTCTTTGTGGGGTTTGGAATTAATGGCTGGCGACATCTTCTTGTGGTAGGGTTAGGATCAAACGACAAGCATCTCTAAATTAGGACACATCCACCTCAAGTGTTCTGTCAGTTGAGAACTGGTATCAACATCTTCCGGAGTGTTGCACAGGATCTGAAGTCTCAAATACTTGACATTCCGCATTAGAGGAAGCATTTTACTTCTGATTTCTTCCAGAAGAACCAATGCCTATGTATATAAAAAGAAGAATAGCAAGATTTCAATGCTCAGTTCACATTAGCATACAAATACTCGATACAAGATAGTCCCCCTAGCATTGATATTTTCAGCAAACTTAGCCCTGCTCTTGCTTCAATCCCTCTCTCATTCACTCCAATTCATTCTTTATTTACTCCTTTCGCTTCAGCTCCCTCTCTCCCTCAATTCACTCCAACTCCCTCTCTCTCACTCTTGCACCCTCATTGAATGGACGGAACGATGAGTTTTTCTAATCACAAGATAAATTGCTTTACCAATTTCTCCTTGCTTAGTCATGCATTGCCTGCCATATGCAAACAAAAAGAAAGGGAAGCTTAACATTAAAAAAAAAAAGGAAAATAATGAAAAAGTCGGTAGTGATTCTACAAGATCTTGCAAGATGATCTTGTAGACGAAGCTAGATGAGTTTTCTTCATCGAGAATGCATCTCTCGTAGCAATAGCCGTCGCCGCCGTTTCTGAGCCTACCTTTTTCCTAGTCGCTCGTGAGTATTTGTCTCTATGGGGTTTGGAATTGATGGCTGGGGAGGTCTTCTTGTAGTAGGGTTAGGATCTAACGACCATCGTTTCTAAATTAGGACACATCCACCTCAAGCTTTCTATCAGTTGAGAACTGGTATCAACAACTTCCGGAGTGTCTGAAGTCTAGATCTTGATATTCCGTATTGGAGGAAGCATTTCACTTCCGATTTCTTCTAGAAGAACCAATGCCTATGTATATAAAAAGAAGAATAGCAAGATTTCAATGCTCAATTCACATTAGCATACAAATACTCGATACAAGATAGTCCCCCTAGCATTGATATATTCAGCAAACATAGTCCCCCTCTCGCTTCAATCTCTCTTTTGTTCACTTCAACTCCTCCTTTATTTACTCCCTTCGCTTCAGCTCCCTCTTTCCCTCAATTCACTCCAGCTCCCTCTTTCTCACTCTTGCACCCTCACCGAACGGACGGAACAGTGAGTTTTTCTAATCACAAGATAAATTGCTTTACCGGTTTCTCCTTACTTAGTCATGCATTGTCTGCCATATGCAAACAAAAAGAAAGAGAAGCTTAACATTAAAAAAATAGGAAAATAATGAAAAAGTCGGTAGTGATCTACAAAATCTTGCAAGATGATCTTATAGATGAAGCTAGACGAGTTTTCTTCGTTGAGAATGCATCTCTCATAGCAACAGGCGCTGCCGCCCTTTCTGAGCCTACCTTTTTCCTAGTCGCTCGTGAGTATTTGTCTCTATGGGGTTGAAAATTGATGGCCGACGGTGTCTTTTTGTGGTAGGGTTAGGATCTAATGACCAGCGTCTCTAAATTAGGACACATCCATCTCAAGCTTTTTGTGAGTTGAGAATTGGTATCAACATCTCCTGGAGTGTTGCACAGGATCTAAAGTCTCAGATGCTTGACATTCTACATTGGAGAAAGCATTTCACTTTCAATTTCTTCTAGAAGAACCAATGCCCGTGTATATAAAAAGAAGAATAACAAGATTTCAATGCTCAGTTTACATTAGCATACAAATACTCGATACAAAATACTGATTTGGAAAAAAATTTCTTACCTTGACTTCGTTACAGACTAGTGTTAATGAGTCGCTACGGCTGAAATATCTCAAGAACTTGACTGCCTTGAGATAGCTTCTCTTCTTGTTGCGGACTCCAAAATCCACCTCCGGTCTCGCATTGGTCGATCTTGTCGAAACTCATGGACCGATGACCAGGATGTTGGGGTCATCGTATTGGAACGACACCCTATTAGGAGTTTGGGTCTTTACTCTTATCAGGGACTTGAATCCACTCAAGGCGAGGTGCTTGAGATTCTTGTGAGTTATCATGATGTGCTTGGTGGACTAGCTCCCCTTGAGAATCAAGGTCTGCAGGAGATGAAGCTGAGAGATGGCTTCTCTGATCGTCCTGATTTCGACCACACACAGATCCAAGGCAAGCTCCCTCAGGTTTCAAGCGCCATGTACTTGGAGAGCCGACAACTGCTTATCCGGGGAGGCCATGGTGAACATTGATGTGTAGCTGAAGGATACGAGGTTCGGGGCTAAAATTGAAATAAAAAAGCTTTCATTGTGAAGCATGGCCAAAGCCTCAAAAGTCTCGAGATTCGATCCGCAGATGAGGAGGTTCTTGGAGTGGAAGCATTCAATTAGCTCCACGTGTCAGAGTATGGGGCAACTCAACATCGGCTCATTCAAGATGTCGTCGCTCTTTTTGACACAACATAGGACCAGTTCTTCCAAACGAGGCAGCCTCGTCTTGATGCCCTGCATTGAGAGATGGCTCACGTGGAGGACAGAGACGTGTATGAAGACCAAGTCGGGGCATTTTTGCTTATACGATCTTCTGTCAAGATAGTCAATGATGTTGAAATAATAGTTGTTTTTTTTCTGCATGTTTTGTTGATTTGGTTTTTCAGTTATTGGAGTTAGCGGAGTCACGTTTAGCTAATTTGTGTGTTAGTTGTCCTAGTTTTTAGGTGTTAGTGGAGTAAATGCTTTTGCAAAACATGGGTAGTTATGGGTCCTATTTTAGTGGTGTTTTTATGTTATGTATTTGTCTTTTGTAAAAGACTTGGTTGTTCTAAAAGAGAGGAAGTTTTAGCCTCATCTCTCCTCCCCTTTAGCTTTTCTACGGTGGTATCAGAGCCTTGAGAAGAGTGAGAGAGTTTTTTTTTTAAAAAAAAAAAGATAAAGAAGGTTTACAGGTGTGAGATACTTTCGTGAGATAATTGCAGCAGCAATATTTCCAATGGCCACCAACAATTTTGTTCAACCAGCAATTCCATGCTTTGATGGTCACTATGACCATTGGAGCATGCTGATGGAGAATTTTTTACGGTCAAAGGAGTATTGGTTGGTTGTCAAATCTGGAATTCAAGAGCCACCAACAGACACGGCTTTGACAAATCCCCAGAAAGCATAATTGGAAGCTAGAAAGTTGAAGGACCTGAAGGCAAAAAATTATCCCTTTCAAGCTATCGATCGTCCCACTTGGAGACTATTCTTTGCAAAGAAACTTCCAAAGATATTTGGGATTCTATGAAGAAGAAATATCAAGGCTCTGTTAGGGTGAAGCATGTACAGCTTCAAGCCTTGAGAAGAGATTTTGAGACATTAGCGATGAAGGATGGAGAATCTGTCACTAGTTATTGTGCCAGAACAATGGAGATCAGCAACAAGATGCGATTCCATGGTGAGAAGATAGACGACGTCACCATTGTGGAGAAGATTTTGCGTTAATTATGTTGTCTGCTCAATTGAAGAGTCGAAAGACATAGATGCGCTCTCTCTTGATGAATTGCAAAGCTCCTTATTGGTCCATGAACAGAAGATGAACAGAAGTTCAACAGTAGATGGGCAAGCGTTAAAGGCTTCTACTAATACTCATTCTAACAATTTCAAAGGAAGGGGTAGAGGTAGAGGTAGAGGAAGGGGAGATCGAGGAAATAAAGATGTTAGCAGGAATTTCAAAGCCAATAATGACCAATTTCAAGGCAAAGGTAGAGGACGAGATCTTAACAAATCCAAGGTAGAGTGTTTTAGATGTCATAAATTTGGTCATTATGTATCTGAATGTTATACTGGGCTACCTAATAATAAAGAAAAGGCAGAGAGTTCAAAATTTGTTGAAGAAAAAGAAGTAGAAATGTTGTTGATGGCTGTTCAAGATGAAAAGAAGCCCAAGTCAGATATTTGGATGTGGATATAGGCTGCAGTAACCACATGAGTGGAAATAAGTCTTCTTTTTTTCATCTAAATGATGATTTTCATTCCACTGTGAATTTTGGGGATCATTCTATTGTGAAAGTGATGGGAAAATGTGATATTAAGATATGAACCGAGAATGGTTTTGTGGAAACGATCTCTAATGTGTTGTATGTTCCTGACTTGAAAAGTAACCTATTGAGTGTTGGCCAATTACAAGAAAAGGGTTATGTAATCACCATTCATAGGGGTGCTTGTGAAATTTATGATTATGTTAGAGGTGCTATTGCAGTTATTCCTATGAGTTCAAATAGATTGTTTCCGTTAAAGATTGAAAATATTCAATCTTGTTTGATGGCTGAAAAGAAAGATCCCTCATGGTTGTGGCATTTTCGCTATGGTCACTTGAGTTTTAGTGGATTGAAGACCCTTCAACAAAAAAACATGGTGATAGGTCTTCCTCAAATTACTATTCCTTCCCAAATCTACGAAGAATGTAAATTGTTAGCAAACAACATTGTTCTCAATTTTCAAAAGAGAAGTCATGGAGAGCAAAGGATGTTTTGCAATTCGAACATTTGCGGTCCTATAAACCCATCTTCTAATGGAGGTAAAAGATACTTAATCACTTTCATTGATGATTTTTCAAGAAAAACTTGGGTTTATTTTTTACAAGAAAAATCAGAAGCTTTCTCCACATTTAAAAGCTTCAAAGCTCGTGTGGAAAATGAAGCAAGAAAGACCATTAAGACCCTTCGAACAGATCGTGGTGGTGAATATTTCTCAAAAAAATTTGAAGCTTTTTGTGTAGAGTATGGCATTCGAAGAGAGCTTACTGCTGCATATACACCACAAAATAATGGTGTATTTGAGAGGAAAAATAGAACCATTCTCAACATGGTGAGAAGCTTATTGGCAAGAGGAAGAGTTCTAAAGACTTTCTAGCCAGAAGCAGTAAATTGGAGTATTGATGTTTTGAACAGAAGTCAAACTTTTGCTGTTCAAAATATGACACCAGAAGAGGCTTTGAGTGGGAGAAGACTGGCTGTAGATCACTTCAGAATCTTTGGATGCATCGCATATGCCCATGTCCTGGATGAGAAAAGGAATAAACTTAATGACAAGGCTAAAAAATGTGTCTTTCTTGGTGTAAGTGACGCATCCAAAGCATATAAATTATTCAATCCACTAACAAAGAAGTTTGTGACTAGCAGGGATGTTGTTTTTGATGAAGAGAACGCTTGGAATTGGAATAGGCAGCAGCCTACCAAAGTCCTTTATGACAATGATGCTGAATAGGAGTAAATTTCAGCACCTTGTATGCCCAAAAATTCATCAAATACGACTTCTACAACTGCTGGAATTTCGCCAACAGTCGTTGAAGTCAATGAAGAAGAAGCTCAATCTCTTCGTCGCATTAGAAGAAGGCCTACTTGGATGGAAGATTATGAGGTAATTGGAATTGGAGATTCAATTACTCACTTTGCCTTATTTTCAGATTATGACCCTACAACTTTTGAGAGTGCTATCAAAGAAGAAAAATGGCGAAAAGCGATGGATGATGAAATTAATGCCATTGAAAGAAATGATACTTGGGAGCTATCCGATCTTCCAGATGGACAAAAAACCATTGGTGTAAAGTGGGTCTTTAAAACAAAACTGAAAGAAAATGGTGAAGTTAACAAATACAAAGCACGTTTGGTAGCCAAGGGATACAAGCAGCAATATGGGATCGACTATACATAAGTTTTTTCTCCAGTTGCGAGACATGACACGATCAAATTGGTGATTGCATTGGCGGCACAGAATTCTTGGCCTATTTTCCAGCTAGATGTGAAATCGGCATTCTTGCATGGGTACTTGGAGGAACAAGTATTTATCGAGCAACCCCCTGGTTATATCAAGATTGGAAATGAGCATAAAGTTTATAGATTAAAAAAAGCTTTTTATGGGCTAAAACAAGCCCCTCGGAGTTGGTATAGTCGTATTGAAACTTATTTTCTTAAAGTTGGTTTTTCAAAATGTCCTTATGAGCATACGTTTTTTGTCAAGATTGGAGATAAAGGGAAAATGCTCATTGTTTGCTTGTATGTTGACGATCTTATATTTACTGGAAGTTGTGATGGCATGTTTGAAGAATTCAAGAAATCTATGATGGATGAGTTTGAAATGTCTGATCTTAGTATGATGCATTACTTCCTTGGCATAGAAGTGGTACAATCGGATGATGGAATCTTTATTTCTCAAAAGAAATATGTGGGAGAAATTTTGGATAGGTTTTAGATGAAGGATTGTAATCCTGTAAACACTCCAGTTGAGTTTCGCTTAAAGTTATACAAAGATCATGAAGGGAGGAAGGTTGACAGCACACTTTATAAACAAATTGTGGGCAGTTTGATGTATCTAATTGCAACAAGACCAGGCATAATGTATTCTGTGAGTTTAGTAGATATATGGAGAATCCTACAAAAATGCATTTGTTACCTGCTAAGAGAATCCTTCGTTACTTACAAGGAACTAGAGATTTTGGGCTATTTTACAAGAAGGGTGAAAAGTCTAATTTGTTGGGATTTACTGATAGTGATTATGCAAGAGATCAAGATGATAAGAGAAGCACTTTGGGTTATGCTTTTATGTTTGGGACAGGTGTTATTTCGTGGTCATCCAAGAAGCAACCAATTGTCACCTTGTCGAGTACAGAACCTGAATTTGTTGCTGCAACAGCTAGTGCTTGTCAAGCTATTTGGCTAAGGAGAATCCTTGAGGAGCTACAATTCAAGCAACCAGGAGCTACTAAAATTTTTTGTGACAACAACTCAGCAATCAAACTCTCCAAGAATCTTGTGCTACATGGAAGAAGCAAACACATTAATGTGAAGTTTTATTTCTTGAGAGATCTTAGCAGTGATTGAACAATTGATCTAATCTATTGCAGGAGTGAAGATCACGTTGTTGATATATTCACCAAGGCCCTCAAGATGGAGTCATTGGTGAAGCTCAAAAGGTTACTAGGTGTTTGCACGTTGAAAACAGTCAAAGCTTTAAACTGAATGTTAGTAAACATCAGTTTAAGGGAGGGATTGTTGAAATAATAGTTGTTTTTTTTTTCCTGCATGTTTTGTTGATTTAGTTTTTTAGTTATTGGAGTTAGCGGAGTCACGTTTAGCTAATTTGTGTGTTAGTTGTCCTAGTTTTTAGGTGTTAGTGGAGTATATGCTTTATGCAGAACATGGGTAGTTATGGGTCCTATTTTAGTGGTGTTTTTATGTTTTGTATTTGTCTTTTGTAAAAGACTTGGTTGTTCTGAAAAAAAAGAGGAAGTTTCAGCCTCATCTCTCCTCCCCTTTAGCTTTTCTATAAACGATATGGTCAAGCGTAAAGTCTTGGAGATTGAGTCTTGAGGCGATGTCTATGCACTTGGGCACCACATAATTCAACTTGTCGCCTCTCGAGAAGACAAGCAAGCTCATCGAGTCTAAACTCCCAACGCTCACTCAGCCGAAACTCTCTAGCTGGACCTTTTCCTCATGCCAACGAAAAACCCCGAAAATCTATGCTAAAAACGAGCGAAGAAAAAGACCCCTCTCCACTTGCGATCTCTCTCTAGCTAGCAAAAGGAGGTATGATTTATGTGGAAAAACTCTCCAGCCTGCTTTTCAATGGCCGAGCCTTTTGCCTTAATCCCACAAAACCAGCCCCACTAGTCTCACCCTTCCTCGCCCCTCTCGACGAACGTCGAGCATGCTCCCACCTTCTCTCTCTAACTCGAATCTTTTCTATTATTTGTCCTTATCCCTAACGCCAGCTTAGCCTTCTAGAAGGTTTGGATCGGCTTGTGTCATAGCTTGTCAGTTTTACTCACTCACGGGCACTCACGGATGCTCGGAGGATTCTCTTTTATTCATCTCACCCGCACGTTACTCTTCCCTTTCTCTTCATGGGCGCTGGTTCTTGCAAACAAAGGGGAAGAAGTGGCCTTGGGCTGGGCCACTTTTTAGCCTTTAATTGGCTCGAAACAGAAGAAATAAAGATGGGCTTAAAAGAAAAGAAATGTGCTCAAAACAAAAGAAATGAAGATGGGCCTAGAAAGAAAGGAACAAAGATAGGATGGGGGAATCAAGCTCAGCGGGCTGAAAGTTGCCAGCTAGGTCAGACACAGTGGCCCGCACAACTTCATCATTCACATTTTTTTTGTTTTTTGCGTTTTTGTTTATACATACATACATATATATATATATATATATATATACTTTTTCTTTTTACCCCCCTCTTTTAGATTTTATATTTTTGCAAAATAAGGATATTTAAAATGTCGACAAAAATTTTAGGTATCAACAGCTATTCCTCTTTGAAAGAGAGCTCGAAGAGATTTCTTTCAAAGATTATGTAGCACCCCGAATTTTTGTTGACGAGTAATGAAAATGCGAAGTAGCTCATTCACTTATTTAATTTTATTTTTTTATGCATTCGTACTGTGTAAAAACAAGTTTCGACTAGGAACGAGGTCTCACCATAAAAAGACAATTTCAATCAGAAATGAGAGTCTCATCATGTAAAAATGGGTTTCGACTAGAACAGAGGTCTCACCGTGTAAAAATAAGTTCTGACTAAAAAGCATGGTTGAAGGAAAACTCATGAACTTTTGAAATTGCATGGTTTAAGGTTGACCCATGAACCTTTTAGAAATGCATGGTTTAAAGATGATGAAAAACCTCTTGGAAATGCATGGTTTTAGGATGACTAAGAGCCTCTTGAAATTGCATAGTTTAAGGTTGACTCATGAACCTTTTAAAAATGTATGGTTTAAGGATGACCAAGAACCTTTTAAAAATGAATGGTTTTAGGATGACCAAAAACCTCTTGAAATTGCATGGCTTAAGGTTGACCCATGAACTTTTTGAAATTGCGTGGTTTAAGGTTAACTCACGTACCCTTTGAAATTGTGTGGTTTCACTGGGGAGACCTATCATTTAAGAATATTCTGAAAAGTGCATTACATATTCAACAAAAGGTTTATAACAAAAGCTTTGGTAGTGAAGGTGTACTAGGCAAGTTTAGTGCCGTTTAACATCTATCACGAAAAACAATATCAATAAAGTGCTAACAGTGAGAAAGCATTGATTGCATGCACAAATAGAGTTGATTTCAAGTATTTGGTAAACATATGATATTATGCGATATCTCAAAGTTGTCATCAAACTGGGAAAATATCTTCAATCATCTAATTCCCTTAAGAGAAAATTTTTTGTTCAAATGATCTTTACTCATGAAAAAGTCTTATTAAACATGCCAAGCAAGAGCTCTTAGTCAAAAAGGGCTTCTTATATACTCTCAAGAAAATGCTATATGATCCTATCCATTTATGTGGGAAGTAATTTTATGATACACCTGACACTTCCAGCGTTGAAGGATTTGAAAATCATTCACAACAAGTTCACATTGACCAATCTAAAAGGTCTTTTAGAATGACTATAATGCAGGCTTGGTTATAGTTTCAATAAAGGGTAGGCATCATTGGCTATGAAACGAAATAATTATGGACCAACATTTTCCCTAGATTTACAAGTCAAGAAACCTTAAGAAAAGATAAGACAATCTTGCTCTCACTTCTTTGAGAAGTAGCTTCTTTGGGGAAGTCCTAATCTCCACTCAAATCATGCCAATTTGAGGAGACTTCGAGAATGGGTTGTAATGTTGGTTCGATAAAAGGCTCAAAAGGCTTTTAGAAATTTTTCGAAGAAGGATTCGAGGGTGTGTTTGGTTTAGTATTTTGAGAGCCCTAAGAAAATACAAAGCAGTTTAGCTTAAAGGATTTTGGATAAATGCAAAGGCCATTTGGTAAACTAAACTTTGAGAAGCAAGTTTAAGAAAAATATCATTTGGTAGAAAGCACATTTGAAAAGCCCTTTGGGTAAGTAATATTAGTTTTTTTAATTTTTATTTGTTTAAGATTGGAAAAAATAATATATGCAACTTTTAAAATATAAATTTTATCAAACGGTCCAGTATTTCTCTAAGGGGTTTTGGAGGTCGAAAGCCCGTTGGGAATGCTGAACTAAACGTACCCTAAGAGTTTGTGATTGTCATGGCCTCACTACCATATCATCCAATTTTTGAAAGCACTCAACTTGTGAAGTCTAACTTGTCTTGAAAGTCCTTTGGCTAATCCTTTCAATACGAGAGCTTTCCTCTTTTCTCTAATAACTTTTGCATTTGTAATGATGCTCTTTTCAATGCAAGCATTTTGATTTGACAATTTTTTTTTTCGCATGAGAGTTTTAAACTTGATGCAACGCCCTTTTCTTAATGATGGACATTGACTTTGCTTTTACTAGATATATTACTTTTTCATGCCTCATAATTTTCATTGGACATTTGCTCTTCGGAACTTTTTGAGCTCTTAGGATTTTCAAGATGCTTTTCACATTTTCATGTAAACATCAATTGCTTTGGCAAGTCATGTGCCTTACCCCAGTGTGGGGAAATAATCACTGTTCGGGCTTTAGAAATGAATTTTCAGGCTCAACTTAGTTAAGCAAATGGCATTAGTGTATGGGTAGACTAAGAAGCACTAACACTTTTTGGGAGCCTAGAGAGAGAGTATATATGGATAGAGGAGGTGTGGGGGCAGAGACAATAATGATTGTGAGAATATTCTTGGATATTTTCAAGAGTCCCCATGAAACTCATGATGACAGAAGACAATGATGATGTTGTGATCCCCATGAAGATTTTCGAGAACTAAGGAAGGCCTTGAGAAGATGGGGTAGACTCCTTTTTGCATGGAATTTTCTACATGCTACTGCATTTTGCGTCCACAAGGGAAAATTGGGGTTAAGTCCAAGTCTTTTGCTTAATTAAACCATTAGTCTCTAATATTTTCACTTGGTCTCGTCCCCAGCCCAATAAATTTCGGCCCTCACAAAATTGCAAGGGTCTCTTAGTCTATATGAGCCTAAATAGCACATTGATGTTTCAACATTAATCTAAGATCAAAGATAAGGAATCATAAGAAATATATTAAGGTTAGTTTTCAAGGGATCTTGGTCATGTGTGATTTAATAAGATTCTAAGTTAAATTTATGCACAATCAATCTAAAATCTTATGTCGTAGAAGTAGAGTCCTTTTGCTCGAATCAGGCCTCACATACGCGCGATCAATTATCTAGGCCCACTAAGGCCTAAATCGCAGCTCTACCGAGCCCAAGTCTCGGCCCATTCCATGTTGAGTTCAACTCAAGGCCCATCACTTGGCCCATCAAGCCCACACTCGTGGCCTCCATCCGGCCCACTAAGCCTTTTTATTAGGGCTAGATGGATCACCTAAAGGGGATGAATAGGTGACAGTGCGGAATATAATAAATTTAAAATAATTTTGCAACAAAACAACGTCTGACCACAACTCGGATAACTGTCAAATCTCACTGATGTGCAAATAACCCTTATTATAGATAAAATGAAAAGAGTAAGGTATAGAAAATTGCACACAAATGATTATAGTGGTTCAGCCTTTGCAAGCCTACATCCACTCTTTTGCACTAATGGCCAATTGGCTGGATTTCACTAAATAAATCTGTTGAAGGTTACAAGATCCAAGTAATGAATACTCAAGCTTGTGCGAACAATTTCTCACATACTCTCAACCTCTAAAAGATTACATAGTATAGCTTGCAATAACAAATGTGTATGATTGAAGATCACTCAAGGCTTAGAAAGTATAAACTTTAGACTTTCAGCTTCTTGTGTATGATTGAAGATCACTCAAGGCTTAGAAAGTATAAACTTTAGACTTTTAGCTTCTTGTTGCCTTTCAGCATCTCGACTTTCTTTTATAATCCTCATTATCCAAGCTAACTATTGGACATATCCTTAGAGAATCGCTCATCCAATTTACCTATTGGACTTGAAAATTGTCAGAAGATTTGATAGCTTCAAGGTTGCTGATATTGAAGTTTCTCATTGATTCTGCCACCCATACAGTAGATAGAGTTTCCATAAGAAGAGTGCCTCACTTGAAAAGAATATTTCGCCTCTTATAGATTGATTTATCCAAGTCTTGCTAAATTCCATCTTGAGAGATTGGATTTGATATACTTTCCTTCCTTGGATAGATCTTTTAATTTTAGCAAGGAATTCATCAAATTTCTAGCCGTTGCATAAAGATTATCTTCTTGATCAATATTCTTGAATATCAAAATATCAAGGATATGGATTTCTTCATAACTTAAAGTTTGATTCTCTAAGTTTGATGAGTAACGTCTGATAGTGCTCATCAAAGTTTCCACCTAGAAAATCTTATTATCAGAATCAAAGAACGATTAAAGAAAGTTTTGTTAATCATAAAAATTAATAAGGGAATTTTCCTTAACACCCTTAAGTTCATGTCTCCCTTAAGGCCCATCAAACTCATCAGTTGGTCCACTTCTCATATTCTAGGCCCATACCGGTCCGTTCATAATTCTAGGATAAAAAATCTAGGGTGTCACAGTCTATATATACACAGACAATACATGGAAAATAAAAAGTTCCAACTTAAAAAGCAGAATAAGTAGATGAACAAAGGCAAACCTATAAGAATTACATGGAAAAGTAAAACTTGAACTTCTCATGTAAATTAGCAAACATTTGAGAAAGCACAGGGCAACTTCTTACTAATCAATTGATTCTATCTATGAAGATATGTTCCAATCTTTGGTGCCAGAACATAGAGAAATTTCCATTTACAACACATTATTTTATACCAACTTTATCATGAATATGTATCGCATTATAAAAAGGCATTGTGCTGTAATTTTTTTTGAAAAAGACTAGCAGACAAAATATCAATGTCAACAATTTTAGATTATAATGATAAACTGAAGTTTGAATCCGAAAAGTTAAAGGAATAACCCAATTATATAAGTCTTGAAACCAAACCAAATTCCTAGAAAGACTAGGAACATAAAGGGTCTTTTCCAAATTCAAAATATCCGAAATTTCATGCTGTGATTGCGTGAGAATATGGAAATTTAATTTAAATATTTTCCAAAATGGTACAAGCTGGAATTTAAATAAATATCAAAAAGGCATGATAAATGGACTATTTTAAATTGTGTGAATTCCACCATCGATGCCCGGAATGTAGAATTAATCTACATGTCACAATAGCTTCCACATGCGAATGCATTTTGTTTCATGAATAGATACTTTGTGTCCGCCGAGATGGAGAGTTTAGGGGCATTTCACATTGGTTTATTATGGGTTTGAAAACCCTGCAAGAAATTTGAAATGTGGATTGTAAATTCAGAATCAATCCACTAAGTGTTGTGACTTGCATCAACCGTGTATTACATTCATGCCAAATACAAGAGATTGAATTACATATCTTCTTGAGTTAGGCCTTAAATTTGACATAATCCTTCTTCACATACACTTTTCTTTTACAAATGAAGCATTTGGATTCTTTCTTAATGTCAGCATAACGAGGTATCTTACCTTTCCCTTCTGCTTGCCTCACTCTTTATATTTTTATTGTATTGTCAAATGAGCACTTTCTCCAAATTTCATAAGCAAGATTTCTTCCTTTTGAACACGTATGGTTATGAGTTTGTTAATTACCACTTATTCTTATGTGTGTTATAAGAGATATTGAAAAGTGCGTATTGTTATGGGAGAATGTTTTGAATGTAGTATACAAGAAAAAAATTCAAATATCTCAATTCCAAGGTTTTTCTGCTGAGCTGCATTGTCCCTCATTTTCATGATATGCTCACACACACCTTCAACACTAGTGAGTTTCAACGATGAAAAATTTATAATTAGGGTCATGGCATGCGCAGTGTGCCTTTTCTAAAGTCTCAGACTGGGCATCAATGATCTCCAATAAATCCTTAGTATTGCCATGCTGAGCAATCCGATTACGAATATTAAAAGAAATTTGGTCCTTATAAACATCACACTAAGGTAGTTGGACCACTCTTAATGTTCATAAGAGGTTATCTGAACTACAGTGCTTGTGTTATTAGGAGCATGTGATTTGTCTTTCCTTATAGTAGAATTAATGTCCATGCACACCAATTTAAGAAGTATTAACTCCTTCCAAGCTTTATAGTTTTCACAAGTTAGCATGAGAACATCATTCTTAAATTAAGAGAAATTCATAGTTTGTAAAACTGCATATCAAACAAACATACTTATGTCACAAAATTTCAGGCAAAAATGACATAAATCATATTTTATCAATATAAAACATGTCACATGATATGAATCACATAATATTAAAAAATTATATGTGGGCTAAGTTTATAATCTAAATAGATTCATAATTACTTTATGAAAAACTATCATATTATATTCCTTTTTTTAATGTACGTGGGTAAATTAAGAAAAATAATATAATATTTCATACTAATTAATCACATCAATAAAATAAAATGATATGATTAATTAAAATTAATGTCATTTCCTATATGTGATCCAAAAGCTCTTAATATATATAATTTAAGTTCGTTAAAGATGTTGTGGCTAATCTCTAATTTAAATTAAAAAAAAAATTGTATATAGATCACTAGACATTTGATTGCATGGATAAAATATTCACAAAATGCATGAAAGGGCAAAACAATAAATTAATATCACCAAGGGCAAAACAGTAAATAAATTCGACCAAAGGCGCAATAGTAAATCCAATGGCCAAGGGGTACAATCGTAAATATATCAGAAGAGTCCCCACAACTATGCGCCTGAGGACTTGCGCAGGCACGTCTTGCATGGGTGTGTGCAGTGCACATGCCTAAGGATCCTGCACGGGCGTGTGTGCTTCACATTCCCGGGTTGCTTCATCAAGCGAACAACGTTCCTTGTCGCTCCGCCGTGCCTTCCACTGCCTAATTCTCCTATGGCTGCCCACTTTAAATCAAAATAAGCGATGGGTTTTGAAGACCATCCCGGCACAACCACATAGGTCCAAAAATCAATGGAAAGAAGGCCAAGGAATTGGCCGAAATCAAGCAAAATTCGGCCAAAACAATAACCCTAACATGCAACTTTTGCCACGCAATTAGCCTCCGACAATTACCCAAATGCCAAATTAACTTATGCCTTTCATTGCCCATGGCGGTGAGACCGTACTGGGCTGAAGTCGGGCCGTAGGTCATTGAAATCGGCAATTTCTCTCTCGGCCTCACACACACACACATAGATATACACCCAAAACTCAATAAACACAAGGCAGAGATACTAATCTCGCTCTGGTACTGAATGTTAAGCATATTGAGTGATTTTAATCATGCATTGATGAATAGGATGTAAAATAAATATGACCTCCAGCCATTGCTTGAGTGTGCGTGCAAAGGAAATCCACGGAGAGATTCAACTAACCCAATCTCCTCGCTTACTTGTGGCGTATTTTCTAAAGGGAGGGTTTAGTTTAGACCTTATCACGCCATTTCGAAAAATGATTGATCGTTTTCTATATAGGCAATAACTAGTGCGGTTGTCATTGAAAATGTACGATGATGGAATAACTGCTTAGGAGAGAAAATGTAGATCGACATCGAAATGTGGGTTTTTATTTTAATAAATCACATCCCTAAACATGTGGGATCACATTATAGATAACCGTTTATGATCTAGCTGATAGCAACTCTACCAATAGGCACCTAGAGGCAAAATCAAACCCACTCCAAAAAAACGTGTATTGGAGACTGTGATAATTATATAATTGGAAGGGGAAAAAAGCAAATATATTCACTCAAACAGCCACACAGCATCATCATCCTAAGTCAATTCTTTTCAAAAGATAGAAGTGTTAAAATCTATATATATAGACAATACATGGAAAATAAAAGGTCCAACTTAAAAGCAAAATAAGTAGATAAATAAACAAAGGCGAACTGATAAGAATTACATGGGAACAATAGAGCTTCTCATGTAAATTAGTGAACATTTGAGAAAGCACCAACTTCTTATAAAAATCATTCGAAATTTTAAAAAAGAAATAAAAAGAAATAGTCTTACAGCCTCAAGTCAACCAAGACGGAATGCCGTTCTTACAGTTTATCATAATTGCAGTGTTTTGACATCACCACTTACCCCATTTTCTCCTCTCCTTTTGGTTCTTCAACGTAGGTCGAGCCGCAGGCAGTCGCTGCTTCCTAAGTGCCTGTTTTCAAGATAAGCCGAGATTACTCTTTTTTGCTAGAACCAGCAGTATATTCTCGGTTCATCATGAGTCTGTCTTTTTTTCTTTTCTTAAAGAAGAAACTATTAAAAGAAAAGAAAAGAAAATTCTACCGCCTATTCCTGGGACAATTCATAAAATTCTAAGTCACTTAAAAATTAAGACTTATAAGAGAATCTCGTGCACCGACTTATTTTCAGGAGCAAAAGGAACAGGATAATAGATTTTTCACAACACCTGACGCGTGTAAATTCTTTGATATAAGTCATACATCATACGATATTATCATTGACGTATCATGCATTCCTTATCATAAGAGACCACTAGAAGTAGAAAGAAAGGGGAGAACAATGAAACCCGAACAATGAAACCCGACTTTCTGCGAGACAGTGATAATGTGAAAGGGACAAATCATATTACAGGAAATTTTTATTAATACACGAGTGGAAGAACCGATCGAATTTGTGAATATAGCATCGTTTCTAATTCCACCTAACTTTCAATACTAATCTGTGAGCAGAATAATACGACACATCACTCAGAATCAGAACGGATTCTGGCGACAATATGCGATCCCGAAGTCAAATCATCATCAACTTGCAATTTCACACCAGCGAGTCTGAACGGCTAATGGCAGTTGATGGGCAGGTCCTCCTACCTTCCTAGTCATCAAAGAATTTTTCAATCATCCTTCTTCTCGAGCGCCTCTAAAGCGGCCCACAGCTTTGGATCGTCATAACTCTTGATGAGGAATGTTGGCTTTGCTTGCATTAGTTGATGTTCCGGGTTCCTCGTTGTTATGCCGATAGTGGCCACTCCAGCTGCCACCCCTGCTTTTATGCCCGAAACTGAGTCCTGGAAACCCAAAAAGAACAAGCTGCAATTCAGGACAGCGAACTCTCCCATTGGATTTCACGAAAAATAAAGGTCAGATGCGGACCTCAAAAATTATAGTATGCTCCTTCGACGCCTTCAGCAGATCAAGGGCCTTTAGGTAAGGTTCTGGGTGTGGTTTGGCATGCTCACACTCACCTCCTATAACAACCGCTTGAAAGAAATCTGAGAGTCCGAGACTTGAGATCATGAGTTCAGCATTTGGCCTAGGAGCATTTGTAACTGCAGCACGTTTTAGACCGCGATCTTCGATCCATTTCTTCAATTTGTAGAGGCCGCTCACTGCCGTTAGTTGTTCCGAGGCCAATCTGTGTCATCCATGGAGCTCGATGTCAAAACTTTGGAAGTATAAAGAGTTCATACGGAAACAAGTATGATATGATGGAAGACTTACTTGCGGAACATGGCTTCCTTGTCCTCCGTGAATTTTCGGCCTCGAGGAATATCATCTGGGAAGAGGAGCTCAGCTATGTCTTCATTGTGCTTTCCAGCAATATTCTCAACAAAGAAATCCTCTGTAATTGGAACTCCACCATTGAAACCTATCTGTTTTGGAAAGAGCGCATCAAACAATCGAATAACAAATACCAAAAGCATGTAGTCATGCATCTGCAATCAAGAGATACTCATGATTCACAGTCACTATGTCGATGAAAAGAAAAATGAACTCCAGCATAAAGGATGAAATAATTCCTTGAACAAGGCACAAAAAAATGTTTGTAAACAGAGACGAAACCTCCACCTCTTGAAGCATCTCTCTGAAGGCTTGGTAGTGGAGAGGATCCGAGTCACACAGAGTTCCATCGACATCAAATAGAATGGTCTCAAGTGGTGCAAGCGCAACAAGAGAAGCAGTGCTGTCAAAATAAAACCAACTTACAAAGACATAGTGGGAATTTAAAGATCTAATATTTTGTATGAAGACACAACATCTAGTAACTCTGTAGCATCAATCTCTCTCTAACTCTGCCATCAACTCTGTCGATCGTAGCTAAATAACCAAGTTTCAGTTAGCATTAATTATCCACACTACCCCCATAGCTCCTTCGATTCGTCATAGAAAGGAATGCAAGAAGATCGGCAACCAGAAATTTTACATGGCTAATTCAGGAAGATTTATCGAAGATGTGCTGAGCGACGCAACAAAAAATCACGAATTGCTTCTGTAATCACAAATTGAACGCATCCCCAGATCATCCTTCAAATCTGGACTGCAACTATAAACTAATTTCGCATTCCATCCGATGACAAGGCTACTTTCTACCATCTATTGACGACTTTTATATGCGAATGACCAAAGGCAGATCAATGAGAAGGGGGGGGGAGAGAGAGAATACACGCAATGTGATCAGAAGAGACTGCGAATCACGCATCCAAGTGGAGAGACTCGAACCGCGAACGCTATCGATTCCACAAGCAAGCGACACGAGCGATCCGTCGATTTCATCGCGTCCAAGATTAAAACCACACGAAACACTGCGACCACGTTAAACCAACGACGCGGCGGAACCTCCAGGAAAACAGGCGGACCGAGTTCGAAACATTTCAAATCCAACACACGATTCCAGAACGCCCCAGCCTGGACTCCAACATTCGGGGAGGAGCGACACGAACGCGCCGCGATCGGCACCCGACGAGCTAGGATCACAGCGGCGACGCGCTCGACTTTTTCACCGCACACGGTCCGAACTGGCCGCCGGACGAGCCGAACGAACCGTCCGCCGACGGCATCCGACGGCATCCGTTTCCGCCGCCGTCGGCGGCGGCGGCGGCGGCATGAGGAGAGAATGGAAGAGCGAGAATCGGGGAGCGAGCTTACCTCTCCGACGGAAGCGTCATCCTGGTGCTCCCGCGCGGCCGCCGAGACTGGTTCGAGGAAGCTCTACCGCGACGACAGAGCTTGGAGCCGATGGAGAGGGAGGGCGATGGTGGTGGTTCTATATAAACGTGCGCGAGAGAGAGGAAGACGAGCACGGAATCTACCATGGAATCGAATAAAAGCGAACGCGAGAGGCGCCTTTTCTTATTCCAATTTCCATTATATAATAAAAATAACGAGAAATGATTGCGTCATTTCTCTCTCTCTCTCTCTCTCTATAGAGGTGTGCGTGCTGCCAACTGTCGAGAGCGTCCCTGGACTTGTCGTATTTTTGACTGTTCTCCCGCGGGCTTTCCCGAATTTGCGAATTTGACCATGGAAGATTAAGTGTTGTTCAATTGAAGGACGAGATTGCACAACTTCTTGAAATTTGGAAGTTGAACAAGTTATCCGACGACCGACGGTAGTCGTGACCGATTTCTCGTCCGATTAAAAGCTAAGTCGTTCATGTATCTAGAGGTTTTAGTAGGAGAATTGGGATTACTGGCAGGTTTGTTTTCTATTTGGCAACCCGGATAAAAGGTCAAATACAATCATGTATAATCCTAACTGATGTTTGATGACGCATGTTGATCGGAATGAACCCAGATACATCAAAACAAGAAGGGCGGATGACTTGTCCTAACCCCAATAGTGGGATAAAACTTATCCTACGCGGATTGGATGCAATAATAATATTTGGAAAGAAAAAAAAAAAAACAAAAAATACGAATGATTGGCTTTTCTGATTTTCTCCCCCCACTCAGCGACGACTGCCATGGCGTCGCCTTCGACCACTACGATGATCAAATCCGGATCAGAACTGGCCATCGCGGACCACCGTGCCAATGGTGGTCGCACCCCAAGCGATAGCTAGCGACCGCTGGCAATGGTCGTGTCCCTTCAACTCGCTCGCATGGTGTCTCCTTATCCCTCTTTTCCTATCTTATTCATGTCTTAATTCCTATGTCGGTAACAAACCGTTATATTAGGTGATCCGTTAGTCTTTCCCTGGACCATACGTTTTTGACAATTTATAGGCAAGAAATCCATGAAGCACCTCTTACCAAAAATAAAAAATAAAAAATCCATGAAGCACCTATAATTTAATCTCCCTTGGATTATATGCATTATAGGCCATGTTTTTTCTTCAATTTAGGTAAAATTGATTCTGGGGGGAATCTTTGTGAGTACAAAATGCTCGAGACAAAGAATAGGTTCTTTGCTTTCCTTTTTCTTATATGCTTGCCATAACTGGCCAAAGCTACTTTCTCTCTTTTAGCGCGACATGCCAACATAACTTAGCTCCTACTTCCATGGAGCCTTGTATTCGATTGGACTTTATTAGCATAATAGTTTTTAGAGTACCGTGAAAATAAGAGTTTATTGTGAGTCACAAATTGTTAAAGAAGTAGGCTCCACAATAATTTATAATTATTTATCACTCAATTTTTTGTGGTTTAAAATAAATTATTATTCTCACAATAAATTAAAAATCGTCATACAATTATTTCTTTATTTGGTTTGATGCATTCACTTTGAAATTTCAGGTATTATGATGCGAGATTACACGTGGTCGGAAATGCATAATCTATTATGCGGGCTCATCTTTTATTCACCATCGCATGCAAAGGATCTGGACGTGCCCATTAAAGGGTACACTTTTCATTCCTTCTCACCTACGTCGATGGTTGATGCAAGTCCGGCCCTACACAAACGGCTTGCCGTCAACGTTGTTGTTACCCCTCGTTGCCATGGCGGATAAGGGAAATCGACGAGGTCGAAAAAACTATACCAAAATTGTTATTTGCTATTCGCAATCGAGATTTTGTTGTTTCGTAGAAAATTTTAGTCAGTAACCATTAACGATATTGTGGGACAAATAATTCGTGTTATCGCGCTTTAAGGGTTTGACTTGATTGTTCCTTCCAATAGTTCGTCATAATTTCCTTAATAGAGAATACCAGAAGTAGAAAGGAAGGGGAGATCAATGTGAACCAACTTTCTGGATGACAGAGATCATGTCGAAGGAACAAGTTCATAGTAGTGGAGAGATTCTTACAAATACATGAGTGGAGGAACCGATAGAAGTTGTGAAAATAGCATCGTTTCCGTTTCCACTTTAACTTTCAGTAATATAATCTGTAAGCAGAATAATATGAAACATCTCTCAAGATCAGAACAGATTCCGGCAACGATATGCGACCCCGAAGTTGAATCATCGTCGACTTGCAGTTTCACAGCGTCCAATTTGAATGCCTAATGGCGGTTGTGATGGGGCCGGTCCCCTGCCAAGAATTTTTCAAGCATCCGTCTTCTCGAGCGCTTCTAAAGCGGCCCACAGCTTCGTATCGTCGTAACTCTTGATGAGGAATGTCGGCTTTTCTTCCATCAGTTGATGCTCCGGATTCCTAGTCATTATGCCGATGGTGGCCACTCCAGCTGCCACCCCTGCTTTAATGCCTGAAACCGAGTCCTGGAGATCCAAAAACAACAATCCGCAATTCAGGACGGCGAACTATCCCACTGGATGATTTCGCGAAAAATAAAGGACAGATGCAGACCTCGAAAATTAGAGTATGCTCCTTCGACGTCTTCAGCAGATCAAGGGCCTTCAGGTAGGGTTCCGGGTGCGGTTTGGCATGCTCGCACTCGTCTCCTATAACAACCTCTTGAAAGAAATCCGAGAGCCCAAGACTTGAGATCATGAGTTCGGCATTCGGCCTAGGAGAATTCGTGACCGCAGCACGTTTTAGGCCGCGATCTTCGATCCACTTCTTCATTTTGTACAGGCCGCTCACGGGCGTCAGTTGTTCCGAGGCCAACCTGTGTCGTCCATGGAGCTTGATGTCAAAAACTTTCAGAAGAGTAAAGACCTCGTGACGTGATGGAAGACCTACTTGCGAAAGATGGCTTCCTTGTCCTCCATGAATTGTCGGCCTCGAGGAACATCATCTGGGAAGAGGAACACAGCTATGTCTTCATTGTGCTTTCCAGATATATTCTCAGCAAAGAATTCCTCCGTGATCGGAATTCCACCATTGAAACCTATCTGTTTTGGGAAGAACGCAGGAAACAATGTCGTCACGCATTTAGAATCGAGATATGCCCACGATTCGGTCACCAGATTCGCCAAAAATTCAAAAATGAAAACTCCGATTCGAAGGATGAAACAATTCCCTGAATAAGGCGCAACGAAAGGATTGTAAATAAGGATGGAAACCACCACCTCTTGGAGGTTCTCTCTGAAGGCATGGTAGTGGAGAGGATCCGAGTCGCATAGAGTTCCATCGATATCGAACAGGACGGCCTCGAGCGGTGCGAGCTCAGCAAGAGAAGCGATGCTGTCAAAACAGAACCAACACTTAACAAAGACATACTGGGAAATGTAGAAGATCCATCACATTGTATGAAGATAAAACATCTAGTAACGCCGCAGCATCAATGTCTCTCTAACCCTGCCATCAACTCCCGTCAATTTTAGCAAGATAACCGAGTTTCAGCTAGCGTTAGTTCTCAACACTACCCGCATAGCTCCTTCAATCCGGCACGGAAAGGAACGTGAAAAGATCGCCGACCAGATAATTTACATGACTAATTCAGGAAGATTATTGAAGATGTCCTGATCGACCCAATGAAAAACAATGAGTTGCTTCTGTAATCATAAATCGGACGCTTCCCCGAATTATCCTTCAAATCCCAGACCGCAACTATCGACTAATTTCTCAGTCCTTCAAATTACAAAGCTACGTTGTAACTGACTAGTGGAGATTTTCATATGTGAATGATGAAAGTAAAATTGATGAGTAGTCTGTCAATTACATGCCAAAGAATATGTGCAATTATTCAGAAGAGACTGCGAATCACGCATCTAGGTGGAGACTCGAAACATGAACATCATCGCTTCCACGAGGAACCGACGTGAGCGATCCGCCGGTTTCATTACGTTCAAGATGAATACACGAAACATCCTAGCTCCGACTTGAGAGAAAATCGAACGATGGATGACAGTGCGACGGCATTGAATCGACATACGATAATGGAAAGACTAACGGAATCTCCACGAAAATAGACGAACGAGCTCGATCATTTCGAGCTAATGACGAGGAAGAACAGCGTTTCAACCTGAATCCAGCCGCATGACTGGACTCCGGCGTTCGAGGAGAATGACGAACGTGCGTGAACAGGCAGGATTACCACAGAACACGGACGTACGCTCGACTCTTCGCCGAAACACGATCCGGACTTGCCGGAACGAATCGAAACGAGACATCCGCCGAGACATTCATCATCGCGGCAACGATGACGACGGCAACAAGCAATTCGAGGAAATGAAAGAGCGAGTGAGGTGGTGGCTCAGCTTACCTCTCCAACGAATCTCCTCCGGCGGATGAAACCGTCATCCTGGTGTTCCGCGCGGAAAGATATCGTGGTCGAGGTAGCTCTCTCGCTCTCGCGATCGCAGCGGGCGAATTTGTCTCGGTTGCAGAGATGGTGAGGGAGGGAGGTAGGGTGGTGATGATGATATATATGGGCGCGAAGAGAAGAAAACGAGCACGGAATCTCTGCCGTCATAATCGAACAAGACCTTGTCGTTCAAACAACTTATTATTATGAGCCATAAATTCTTTAAAAGGTTGACCGTACAATAATTAATAATAATTTTTTATTTAATTTTTTGTAATTCAAAATAACTGTTACTCTCATAGGTTCAAAACTGTGGCTCGTTCAATCAAATAAAATAGGAGAGGTGCATTTGTAAATTCTCATTTTAATAAAAAATAATATTTTTTTTCTCTCTTCCCTCGTCTGTTTCCCTTTTTAGCTGTGCATGTTGCCAGCTGTCGAGAGTTCCCCTGAGCTTTGTCGTATTTTCACTGTCCTCCCATAGGATTTTGGA
This sequence comes from Eucalyptus curtisii, assembly GCA_017140595.1. Taxonomy (NCBI): domain Eukaryota; kingdom Viridiplantae; phylum Streptophyta; class Magnoliopsida; order Myrtales; family Myrtaceae; genus Eucalyptus; species Eucalyptus curtisii. The sequence goes on from CM029497.1 coordinate 21,140,454, forward strand.
AATTTGTGAAATTGGCCATGGAAACCAAATGTTATTCAATTGAAGGACGTCAGATTGCGAGAAACTTAGTGAAAATTGGAGTTGAACGGTTTATATGGTGATAGTCATTATCCAATATGATATTTGGTGGCATGCCTCGATCGGAATAAACCTGGACGCATCAACATGAAATGGATAAAGTTTATCTTACCTGGATTGAACACAATAAGAGAAGCAAAACGGGAAGGATTGGCTAATTTGAATCGGTTTGCTAACTCAGCTGGCACCGCTTTTGACCGCCAGGTGACGCCCAAATTTGAAGTGATCTAACCATTGTCGAGGACCATCATGCGGTGGTTGCCTTGCTTCGGTAACCACCCAATGATGGTCGTGCCCCGAGGCAATAGCGATCGCCAGTGTTGATTGTGTTCCTTTGACTCACTTGCGTGTTATCTCTTTCAACATCTCTTTTTATTGTATCGTGTCTCGATTCTTCTCTTGCCAACTAAATGCGACCTTAGGTGATCCGTCAATCTCCCCAAACTAATCTCCCCAAACTATGGGCATGTTTGTGTGTTGTTCTAAGTAATCTAACCATCTTTGACTTTCTTCTTTTTTAATTCAAAAATTTAAAATTTTACAATATACAAATGTTGACAAACAAACATTATATCTTTTTTTATAATTCAGGGGCACAAGTATAGAGATTCGACTACCTAAAAATCTACGAAATACCCACAATTTAGTCTTCTTTACCTCACATCCGTTAGTGGCCATTTTCATATCTGTTAGCGGCCATGTTTTTTTTCCCCAGTTGACATGAAATTTGAATGAGGGGAGGGGGGAGGTTCAAATTTGGAGGGGCTTCAAAATAAATAAATAAATAAATTTGTGGGTGCAAATGGAAGTGACAAAGAATAGGTTCTTTGCTTTCTTTTCTTCTTTCTTCTTATGCTTATCATGAATTGCCAAAGCTACTTTCTCTCTTTTCCGCGAAAAGCCAATTTGACTTGGCTTTCTTCCCCTAGTTCTTGGTCTTCCTGGACTTTCGGGGCAGACCGGCCGCCACAATTTTGTCCTCTCTCCACTAGAACATGTGAATCTTATGTCGATCTCTCACTTTCATTTCCGGTTTATGATTCATTTATCATAGTCATGTTTTTGGCATTTCTATCTAAATTTATCTAGCATCAAAGCATCATAGACTTTACTAAATAGACCAACTGATTGATTTAAGATTACAAAAGGGTGGTTGTGCGTTTGGATATTCGAGCTCGGCGTGTTGTGTAGTCTAGTATTCAAGTTCCTCTTTTGTGTTTTACCTCCTATCATGTAAAATGGTCGGGTCTAATCTGCCGGACCTATTTACATTTTCGAGGACAATATAATTCTCAATACACGAAACGCGCTTTTTTACCTACCGACATGCTCCATCATCGTAGAAAAAGAAAGTATGCGAAGCACGCCTCCGCGATCCTGAAACGACAAGCAGCCTTGGGTGGTTGTATTTCTTTTGTTTTTCTTTCTTCCCAAGTGAAGTCGGCTCGCATTATTATATTCTATAGAGAGTTGTTAGAAATGCCGAGGATATTCTCTTTGCTTTTGGGGCTAAAAATGTCGATGATTTATCCAAGTTGACTAGAGATTTGAGGTCGACAATTTGGCAGACATATTTTGTTGTGGTTATGATTGAGAACATACTCAGAAGTATCGTTATTGAGTAATGTATTTGTCTGTTTCATCAGAATTCGCTCCACAATGAAATACGTTTTACCAAAAGTATTTCATTGATTTTATTAAAGGAGACGGGTTTGGAACGATTTCGGATGGGAAATATTACGAGTACACAAATATATCAATAGTTTCAATTTGAAATGGAACTAAAAGTATATAAAGTTTGTCAGAATTTAATCGACATAATAGCCTAAGAACATAAGATGCAATACCGGAAATGAATCGGCAACGCAACATTCAGAAACCATAGCAAAGATACACGCTAGGATTTAAAGAAAATATCTTGGAATTGTAGTTGTAATTATAGTAGAGAAATTGAAAGATAACTGAAAGATAACAAGTTTTGTGTGTTGCACGCAATGCTCTTCAACAAGCGAACAATCGTATTTATAGCGTTCATGACATAACTGCCTATGAGTAGTTCTTCTATAATTTAACCATGCTTCCGCATGTCCGAGAATCTTCGTTTCATACTCTCACATTGTCATGATCTAGTAATCAGCAACCAACCCCTATTTTTGTCGACCGACTTTGTCATGGTAATTGGCAACCGGACGTAATTATGTATCGAAGCTAGTCCATGGTCATTGATATATATCAATATCGAGTCATCAACAACAGCTCTTATGGTCATCGATAATATTTCGCGGGAGCATCGGTAGCCATTCATCTAAAATAACGTGTCTACTCACGCCTAAAAGCTGATTAATTTTCGGTGCAAACATAGCCTAATCGGATTGCTCTCTAAACATGAAATTGCAGAACCTGCTATACTAAAACACGTTTAAACTCCAAGCCATTCCACGTAAAGCTTAGTTAAACATGGTTTGATCATCCGACAACCGGACTTAAAACACGTTTCTCTCACGCATATCTGCACATACAGAAATGCTTCCAGAAAAAAAAAAAAAAAAGAATCCCCTTTTGTTATAACGAAAAGCGAAAGCTTTCATCGAATCCAAGCGGGGGCTGCCGTGAACCAGTGACTCAATTTTCGAATCCAAGAGGAGGGTGCCATGAACTAGTGACCCAATTTTCGGTCGGACGCAATGAACCAACCGTTCTAATCACAGAAAGAGACTAAGTCATTTCTCTCGAGGGGTGGAAAATTTGTTACAAAGACGCTACCCGAGGAACTGCTCCACAGGCTTTGCTACAGACTGAGCTAAACTATCTGCTCCTTCCTGAGTTGAGGCCTCCGCATAAACTCGGATGACATCCTCGGTCCCTGACGGGCGTATGAAAGATCGGCCACGAGGGTATTTAACTGCATCAAAGCACAAGGGAAAAAGAGACTCGTCATTAGCCCAATAAAACAGTGATCGAAGAATCCCAGAGAAGGAGAAAGGGCAAGCAAAAGAGTCGGTTCCAGAATTCAAGGTTCAGATGCAGAATTCAGATAGCGTATTTCTTAAAATATCAAACAAGCACAACAAGTGCAGATGCAAAAATATTTGTAACGGTCGCATTCCCCAGGTCAGACAGATAAGCAAACACTTTCTCCCTTGTCCATCTTTTTGGCACTCGTAACATGGGTGCATTCGCAAGTGCGAGTGTTGATTCATTCTTTTTGAAAACCATGCCTGTCAAATGTAAAGCCCAAAATACATGTGAAAACCATTCACCGGAACCAATACCACTAGCATGCCAAGCAAAAAGAAAAACCGCTTTACTGTACCAGTTTCAGCATTGATGGCTTCTTGAATGCCGGGGGGCTTCACGGCAACTATTTCTGCGTTTGCTGTGACAACTGCAATTTTGACCTGATGCACACACATAGGAGAGGATCGGTAACCGCATGCAGAGTTTACATGAGATGAATATCAAATTATGTTATGGTATTAAAATGAGGATAGATTTTAAACAAAAATATACAATCAATTCTTCCAACTGATAAGTACATTTGATAAAATAACAGATTTCAAAATGAGATTTGTATATCATTTTTACCTCCAAAGGAAAAAGGAGAAGCAAACATTTGTACAAGTGTCTCTCTCAATTCCCATAAGACAAATGGAAAAGCACTTCTTAAGTTACCACAAAGGCACGAACTGCAACAAAATAGTACAATCCCTCTAACAAGAATACGGTGCTAAAAAAAGGAAATAAGGAAAGAACATTCACCCATTTGAGTTTATCTCAAGAGCAAGAGTGCCATGACATCGATTATCTGATGAGTTGTGAAAAGAAGCGAGAGAGGAAAACAAAAAGGTGCCAACTGCCAAACATTACACAAAATTTGATCGGAGAAACCAACCTTGAGCTGTCTGCTAGGTAGATCCTGATAGAGGTCGCTCCATTGGTTGATTGACCAGCTGAGATTCTGCAAGATGGCTTCGGCTAGCGGCAACCCAATAAAGCACCTCCTACTGCTTGACTGACAAGCTTACTGACAGCAAGCAGCCTCACTGCAGCTTTTTGCTGCTCTGAACCTGAAAAATACAGCTTCAAATGAGTTTCAACGACGATTCGGTATTATTGCTGCCAAACAATGGATGCCACATAATAAATACCTTCAGACAGCTCATTGTGTCTCTTCTCCAACCAAGAGAGAAAGCTATCTGAGAACAAAATGGTGCCATGTCCATTTGCTTCAAAATAGATGCCAATATCATATTCTGCAGCTTTCTCATGCAAAAACTTAACGCCTGATGGGGTTAACACAACCTCTAGACCCAACCCCTTCAGATAGTCCGTTGATGCGCCATTGGCATAAGCTGTCTGTACAACTCCAAGACGAGCTTGACAAGCATTGCGTTCATCCACCGCCTTGTAGAGTATACCTAGCTGCTCTTTGATAAATAATGCAAACAAGGATAATATTTTATCCCCATCCATGAGCACGATGTTGTCGCTGCTTACAGATGGCACTACAAAATATACGAGCCGATCAGCGTCCCCATCCAAACTAGCACACCTGAAAGACTAGACACATTTAAGCAGTCGGTGCCAATTCAATCAATAGGTCAAGCTACTCATCTAAATATTTAAATGAAGTCAAACTAAACCATCAGAATGGATGTTCAACATATTCATGATTTTCACGCAGCATTGAGCTTACTTCGTGTTGGGAAAAGAGTAACACTGTTAGGATAGCAGCAATCTGGCATTATAAAGAGAGCACGAATTCGTGATTACTGAAAAGAGCATCGACTTATTTTTAGGAGAAGAACGACACGTTACGTGTGTAAGTTCTTTTGCAATGGGCCATACATCATATTGTATTACCATCGAGGTTGCAGGCATTCCTTATCACGAGAGACTGTTTGTTTGTTTGTAAAAACAAATAAAATAGTTATTTTCCTAATCCCACATAGGATAGTTGGAAGGAAATGGGCGACCATGGGTGTCTTCTAGGTTGTTTAAATGAAGATAATGAGTTGTGGGCCAGACCCAACAATACTCGCGTGAGAATGCATGACTATTAGGCACTCGTGGATAATAATTAGCACTAATCCTTGTTTATTATTTTTAATTTTGAACGGTTATCTAGCTTGCCTTTATTAGTCAAAAGGTTGCACCAATCAGTATTTCAGAAGTTATAAATTACGGAATTTAAAAATATAAGTTTTGATTATTATTTTTTATTATTATTTTTTCATAATTTAATGTGTCTTTGACAATGAGTTGTGGGCTAGACCCAACAATACTCGGATGCAGATGCACGGCTATTAGGCACTCGTGGTGATAATTAGCACTAATCCTTGTTTATTATTTTTTATTTCGCACGGTTATCTTGCTAGTCTTTATTAGTCAAAAGGTTGCACTTGTCCAATCGGTATTTCAAAGGTTATAAAATTCGGAATTTTAAAATATATATTTTATTATATTTTGTTATTTTATTCATGATTTAATGTGTTTTTTCAAGGTAACCTTTGAAAACATACCTGGTCATTTTATAACCATCCGAAGAGTTGCCTCTGTTAAAAAAGTATTGAAATAAGCAAGTCGATTTTTCATCAATCGTTATCAAGTCTTTTTAAGTTTTCTTTCCAAAAATACTACCATCACTTCAATTGTTTTCATTGAGAGACTCAACAAAAATACTAAAATTGCTATATGATCTTCTCAATTGAGTTTTTTTTTGCATCCAAAAGGATTTTTGCCGATATCAATTAGCAATATTGTGGGGCAAATAATTCTTTAAAGAGAGTATTATCACGTCTCAATGTATGACTTGATTGTTCTTCCTAATCATTCCTCATTTTTTCCCTAACAGAGACTATCGGAAGTAGAAAAAAAGGGGAGATCAATGTAAACCAACTTTCTGGATGACAGTGACCATGTGAAAGGCACAAATTCATATTATTGGGGATTCTTACTAATACATGAGTGGAGGAACCAATAGAAGTTGTAAAAATGGCATCGTTTCCGTTTCCACTTTAACTTTCAGTAATATAATCGGTAAGCAGAATAGCATAAAGCATCATGCGATCCTAAAGTCGAATCATCGTCAATTTGCAGTTTTGCACCATCGAATCTGAATGGCTAATGGCGGTTGGTCCTCTGCCAAGAATTTTTCAAGCATCCATCTTCTCGAGCGCCTCTAAAGCGGCCCACAGCTTCGGATCGTCGTAACTCTTGATGAGAAATATCGGCTTTTCTTCCATCAGTTGATGTTCCGGGTTCCTAGTCATTACGCCGATGGTGGCCACTCCAGCTGCCACCCCTGCTTTTATGCCTGAAACAGAATCCTGGAGATCCAAAGACAACACGCCACAATTCAGGACGGCGAACTATCCCATTAGAAGATATCGTGAAAAATGAAAGTCAGATGCGGACCTCGAAAATTATAGTATGCTCCTTTGACGCCTTCATCAGATCAAGGGCCTTCAGGTAAGGTTCTGGGTGTGGTTTGGCATGCTCACACTCACTCCCTACAACAAGTGCTTGAAAGAAATCCGAGAGTCCGAGAATTGAGATCATGAGTTCAGCATTTGCCCTAGGAGCATTTGTAACTGCAGCACGTTTTAGACCGCGATCTTCGACCCACTTCTTCAATTTGTACAGGCCGCTCACTGGCGTTAGTTGTTCTGAGGCCAATCTGTGTCATCCATGGAGCTCGATGTCAAAACTTTGGAAGAGTAAAGAGTTCATAAGGAAACAAGTATGATATGACGGAAGACTTACTTGCGGAACATGGCTTCCTTGTCCTCGGCGAATTGTCGGCCTCGAGGAACATCATCTGGGAAGAGCAACACAGCTACGTCTTCATTGTGCAATCCAGATATATTCTCAGCAAAGAATTCCTCCGTGATCGGAACTCCGCCATTGAAACCTATCTGTTTTGGAAAGAACGCAGGAAACAATGTCGTCACACATCTGGAATCGAGAGATGCCCATGATTCGTGGTCGCCAGATTCGATGAAAAGAAAAAATGAAAAGTTCGGCTCGAAGGATTAAACAATTCCTTGAATAAGGCACAACAAAAGGATTGTAAATAAGGATGGAAACCACCACCTCTTGGAGCATCTCTCTGTAGGCATGGAAGTGGAGAATATCCGAGTCGCATAGAGTTCCGTCGATATCGAACAGGATGGTCTCAAGCGGTGCGAGCGCAGCGATGCTGTCAAAACGGAACCAACACTTACAAAGACATATTGGGAAATGTAGAGGATCCATCATAGAGTGTGAAGACAACCTCTAGTGACTGTAACATCAATGTCTTTGTAATTCTGCCATCAACTCAGTCAAATCGAACGAAGAATGACAGTACGACAACGTTAAATCAACACGCGATAATGGAAAGACTAACGGAATCTCCACGAAAATATGCGAACGAGCTCGATCGTTTTGAGCTAATGACGAGGAAGAACCGCGTTTCAACCTGAGTCCAACCTTATGAATGGACTGCGGCGTTCGGGGAGAATCGCGAACGTGCATGAACCAGCAGGATTACTACAGAACACGGACGTACGCTCGACTCTTCACCGAAACACGATCCGAACTTCCCGGAACAAAGCGAAACGAGACGTCCGCCGAGACATTCATCATCGTGGCAACAATGACAACTATGACAAGCGACTCGAGGAAATGAAAGAGCGAGTGAGGTGGCAGCTCAGCTTACCTCTCCGACGAATCTCTTCCGGCAGATGAAACCGTCATCCTGGTGTTCCGCACGGACCGAGACAGGGGTTGAGATAGCTCTCTCGCTCTACGCGATCGCAGTGGGCGAATCTGTCTCGGTTGCAGAGATGGTGAGGGAGGGAGGTAGGGTGGTGATGTTGATATATATGGGCGTGAAGAGAAGAAAACGAGCACGGAATCTCGGCCGGTATAATTAAATAGGGTTTTGCCCATCAAACAACTTATTATGAATCACAAATTCTTAAAGAAGTCGATCGCACAATAATTAATAATTATTTATTATTTAATTTGTTGTAATTCAAAATATTTATTATTCTCATGGTAGATTCAAAACTACCGCTCATTCAATTAGATGATGTAAGGAGAGGTACATTTATAAATTTTCACTTTAATAAAAAATAATAATTTTTTTTTCTCTCTCCCTGGTCTGTTAACCTTTTTAATTGTGCATGTTGCCAGCTGTCGAGAGTTCTCCTGGGCTTTGTTGTATTTTCACTGTCCTCCCATGGGATTTTGGAAATTTGTGAAATTGGCTATGGAAACAAAATGTTATTCAATTGAAGGACGATAGATTGCAAGAAACTTAGTGAAAATTGGAGTTGAATGTTATATGATGATAGTCGTTATCCTATCTGATATTTGGTGGCACGCCTCAATTAGAATAAACCCAGACACATCAAGATGAAATGGATAAGTTATCCTAACCCTAAGAGTGGATTGAACACAATTAGAGAAAGGCAAAACGGGAAAAATTGGCTCATTTGAATCAATTCACTCACTCCTAAATTTGAAGTGCTCTAACCACTGTCAAGGACCATCACGCAATGGTTGCCTTGCTTTGGTAACCACCAAACGATGGTTGTGCCCCAAGACAATAGCGATCGCCAATGTTGATCGTGTTCCTTTGACTCACTTTTGTATTATTTCTTTCCACATCTCTTCTCATTCTATCGTGTCTCGATTCTTCTCTTGCTAACTAAATGCGACCTTGGTGATCTGTCGATTTTCCCAGACTATATTCTTTTTTATAATTTAGAGGCACGAGTATAGAGATCCAACTACCTAAAAACCCAAGAAATACCCATAATTTAGTCTTCGTTGCCTCATATCCATTAGTTGCCATGTTCATATCTATTAGTGGCCACGTCTTTTTGCCCCAGTTCATGTGAAATTGAATGATGGGGACGGGGGAGGTTGAAAATTGTAGGGGCTTCAAAATAAATAAATAAATAAATTTGTGGGTGCAAATGGTTGCGGCGAGGAATAGGTTCTTTGCTTTCTTTTCTTCTTTCTTTATATGCTTGATGTTTGGACCTAAGTATGTTCTAAAACTTTTTTGTCTGAACTCTGGAACGTAAAATTCAAGGATATTCTCAGATGCGACAAAAAAAAACTTTCTCTCCATTTGAAAGGGACAGGGCATGCGGATACTGACACATCAAAATCAAAATACATCGAGACTAGGTGCCGGCAAGTTAAAATAAGGAACGCCGGCACGTTAAAACAAGGAACACCGGTACTTTAAAACAAGGAACACATCATTGGCAAGAAGAATACACGAAGAATAGGTTTTTTGCTTTCTTTTCTTCTTTCTTTATTCGAGAAAATATTGGGTACTTCTCATGTGCCAGTGTAGCAAGGTGACATGTATCGCATGCCAGGCCCAAACCATTCAAAGCTCCTCTCCTCTTTCTCCCTCTCTTCTTTCTACACGCTTTTCTCTCTCTTTTGCCTCCCCTTCACGCTCTCTCTCCTATCTCTTCTCTCTCTCTAATCCTCTCACCCGCTTTGTCTCACCCGATCTCTCTCTTTGCCACCTCCTCTCAATCCTACCGAGCCCTCGTCCGACCGACGAACCACCTTGTCCAACCAATGAACTTCACGGCAGTAGAAGCAAAGGATGCACGGTGGTTCATTGAACGAGGGCTCGATCATGACTTAGGGTCCGTTTGTTTCACAGAAAATATCACATTTTCAGAAAAATATTTTTTAGGAAGTCATTTTTCAAGAAAATGACTATATTTTTTAGTGTTCGGCTAAAATATTAAATTTGAGTGGAAAATGATTTCAATTGTTCATTATCTAATTTGATTTTTTAGAAAAAAAAATTACCAAAAAAAATAAATTTTCATATTTTTAATTGACAAAAAAATTTAACTTTAATTTATATTTTTTTAAAAAAAATATTTTTTAAAATAAAATTTTTATTTTTAAAAATATTTTTATTTCTTTTTCTTTTTTTTTTTTTTTCCTTTTTCTTTTCCTCCTCCTCTTCCTCCGCCTCCTCCCTCCTCCTTCCTTCGCCGCCGCGTGCCTTGACGTGGTCGGCTGCCCGGTGATCGACCGAGACGCAATCACTAGATTCGGTGAGCTCGAGGCTCGGCTAATCTAGATAAGTGGCGAGCTCACCAGCCAAAGGACACAACTCACTTGGATCGATCAAGCCTCTAGCTCACCAGCCTTGGTGGAGCTCGAGCTTGGCCAAGGCTGGCGAGCTCGCGGCTTGCCAAATTCGATGAGCTCGAGCCTCGCCCTCACTGGATCTAGCCTTGGGCGAGGCTGGAGTTGGCCTACCGGTGACCAGCCAAGGAAGAAGAAAAATAAAATGGAAGAAAAAGAAAAATAATTAAAAAATCAATTTAATAAAGAAAGAAAAAGAAAACATAAAAATTAAGAAGAAGAAGGAAAACAAAGAAAATAAAAAATAATTCAAAAAAAAAAAGAGGAGGAGGAGGAGGAAATGAGAGCTTATAGGGGTGTGAGATAAAAGAGAAGAAAATGTTTTTCACTTTTCAAAAATAGAAAACATTTTCCCCTAATTTAGAAGACTTTTTTCCCTTCATGAAAAATATTTTTTCCAAAGCAATTCATGTTCCGTGGAAAGAACGTCGGAAAATTCAAAAAAATGTTTTTTTGGAAGTTATTTTCTGTGAAACAAATGGATTCTTAGTGGGAGAAAAATGGCTGCGCATGGTAACGTTTCGTTCCTCCCGATTTTTGTTCTTTTATTCCCCATAACAAAAAAAAAAATAGAAATCCGTTTGATAACGCCAAGTTGTTTTTCCGTTTAGGAATAGAAAGTTAGCTCAAGAATAAATTTGGAGCGAAACGAGAAACAAAAAAAAGTTCATTCTTGTTCCGGAACAATTTCTAAAAATAAGCCAATTTTCTTTTTTATTTTTCTTTTGTTCCTCTCTCTTGCCGCGGCCACCTCCAATAGCCCGGAGCCACCACCGGCCCCCGTCGATTACCGGCCGCCGGTCGGCGATCCGTGAGCAAGAATAAAAAACGAATAAATACAAAAAAGAAATTATTTCGTATCAAACGCATTTCTATTATTTTTCTATTTCAAGAGTAAAAATTTTGTATAGTTACCAAACACCTTATTTTACTCAGAAATTATTCCTCGGAATAGAAATAGAAAAGAACTATTTCTGAAAAAAAAAAAAATTATTCCCCAGCCAAGAAATATTGTCATGCGAAGCCAAAGAGAGCTGCCGGGAGAGGGCAGCGACTCAACGACAACGGAGCCAAAAGGGTGGTGCTATGGTTCATCGATCGGACGAGGGCGTGGTAACTCGTCCAATGAACAACCGCGTGGCTCTGCTTTGAAGTTGTCTCCGTCGTCGCAAATTCATCGATCGGGCACGGTGGCTCATTCAATGAACCACCGTGCGGCTCCACCTCCGCCTTGAAAGGTTGCCTCCGCCCTCACTGCAGAGTTTGTCAATTGGATGTGGGCACGGTGGCTCGTCCAGCAAACCACGCGCGGCCTCCGCTCTGCTTTGAAATGGGTGAAACAGAGAGCGTGCGCTACAGGGGAGAAGAGAGAGAAGAGCTTTCAATGGACTGGGCTCCATACATGACACGTGTCACTCTCTTAAGGATAGTGTTATTTGCCACATTGGCACATAAAAGGCATCCATTCTCTGACATAAGTTGCTAAAGCTACTTTCCCTCTTTTCCTTGAAAGGCCAACTTGACTTGGCTCTCTCTCCCCTAGTTCTTATTCTTCCTGGACTTTCGGGGCAGACCGGCGACCACAATTTTGTCCTCTCTCCACCAAAACAAGTTAATCTTATGTTGATCTCTCACTTTCATATCCGGCTTATGATTCATGTATCATAGTCATGTCTTTGCATTTCTATCTAAATTTTCTAGTATCAAAGCATCATGGACTTTATTAAACAGACCAAATGATTGATTTAAGATTACAAAAGGTTGCTTGTTCTTTTGGATATTCGGGCTCGGCATGTTGTGTAGTCTTGTATTCGAGTTCTTCGTGTTTTACCTCCTGTGGTGTAAAAGGATCGGGTCTCATTGGCCGGACCAACTTACATTTTCAAGGCCATTATACTTCTCAATACACGAAAGGCACCTTTTTATCTACGGACATGCTCCGTCATCGTAATAAAAGAAAGTATGTGAAGCACGCCTTATCGATTCTGAAACGACAAGCAGTTTTAGGTGGTTGTCTTTTTTTTGTTCTTCTTTCTTCCCAGTAAAGTCCGCTCACCGACCAAAAAAATAAAAGTCCGCTCGCGTGCTTATGTTGTTAGAAATGCCGAGGATATTCTCTTTGCTTTTGGGGCTAAAATGTCCATAATTTATACAGGTTGACTAGAAATGTGAGGTCGACAATTTGACAGCCATATTTTGTTGTGGGTTTGACTGAGAAGATACTCGAGGTATCATTACTGAGCAATGTAAATGGCCTGTTTTGTCGGGATCTGCTCCACAACGAAATAAGTTTCGCCAAAAGTTATTTATCGATTTTATTAAGGGAGATGAGGTCAGTGACGATTTCGAACGGGATATATTATAAGTACACAAAAATATCAATAATTTCACTTCAAACAAAACTAAAAGTATATAAAGCTTGTTGGAATTAAATTAATGACATAGCCTAAAAATATAAAGATGCAATGCTGGAAATTAATCAACGGCGCAACATTCAGAATCTACAATAAAAATACATGTTAAAATTTAATGGACAACGAAATATCTAAGAATTGCCGCAATAACTATAGTAGAGAAATTGAAAGATAATAAGTGTTATGTGTTGCTACGAACATCAATATTTATAGCATTCATCACACAACTACCTATGAGTAGTTCTTCTATAATTTAAATATGCTTCCACATCTCCGAGATTCTTCATTTCATATTCTCACATTGTCATATCTAACTGATCAACTCTATCATGGTAATCGGTAACCAACCACTATTCTTGTTGATTGACTTTGCCAAATGCTGAAAGCCCAAAGCTATTTGGGGAAATGCAATTGTGTTTGGTAAAAAAATTTTGCAAATGGACTTTGAGTTGAATGTGCATTTAGTAAAAAAAAACTTTCACAATGGGCTTTGATTGATATAATATATGTATATGTATATATTCTTTTTGAAAATTGAACAAAACCCTTCCCCGGACCGGCGAAGGGCTGCCTCCTTTTTCAATTAAAAAAAAAATAATTAGGAGCAAAATCGGAAATATGAAGAATTAGTGAGGGTAATTTTGGAAGGGAAAAAATAATTTTAGCATTTTGAAGGCAAGTTGAATGACCCCGCCTGAGGTCGCCGGACCTTTAGCGAGGTTGTCCGGCGGCTAGATCTGGCCGTTGGACATTGGCCGCCGGTGGCTACATTAAAAAAAAAAAATTTTGAAAACTTCTTTTAAATATAATATTTAACAAAAATCCTTTACAAAATGTAGTTTTTATCAAACGGTGTTTATAAGCTAAAATATTTAATTGGCAACCAACCACTATTCTTGTCAATTGACTTTGCCATGGTAATTGGCAACCAGACACAATCGTGCATCGAAGCTAGTCCATGGTCAACGATAAATATCTATACGCTCTTACAGTCATCACGTGAGCATTGGTAGCCATTCATCTTAAATAACGTGTCTACTCACGCCTAAAACCTGATTAATTTTTGGTGCAAACATAGCCTAATTGGATTGTTCTCTAAACATGGAATTGCAGAACCTGCTATACCATAACACGTTTAGACTCTATGCCCCTCCTCCTAAAGCTTAGTTAATCATTATTTGATCGATGGACAACCCAACTCAAAACACGTTCTTCTCGCACATATCCGCACATAGAAAAATGCTTCTAAAAAAAACCCCTTTTGTTATAAAGAAAGGCAAAAGCGTTCGTTAAATCAAAGCGTGGGGTGCAAGAAAGCTGCGCAATGACAAAGTCCCCCATGAATAGTCGTACAGCCATGAACTAGCGACTCAATTCTCGGTCAATACAATGAACCAATCATTCTAATGTCAGAAAGAGACTCGTCATTGAGGGGTGGAAAATCTGTTACGAATATGCTATCCGAGGAACTGCTCCACAAGCTTTGCTACAGACTGAGCTAAACTATCTGCTCCTTCCTGAGTAGAGGCCTCCGCATAAACTCGGATGACATCCTCAGTCCCTGATGGGCGTATGAAAGATCGGCCACGAGGGTATTTAACTGCATCAAAGCACAGGGGAAAAAGAGACTCGTCATTAGCCCAATAAAAAGTGATCGAAGAATCCCAGAGAAGGGAAAAGGGCAAGCAAAAGAGTCGGTTCCAGAATTCAAGGTTCAAAATGCCAAATTCAGATAGCACATTTCTTGAAATATCAAACAAACACAAGTGCAGACACCCAAATATTTGTAACGGTCGCATTCCCCAGGTCAGACAGATAAGCAACACTTTTTGGCTTCTTTGTCTATCTTTTTGGCATACGTAGCATGGGTGCATTTGCAAGTGCGAGTGTGTGTTTCATTTTTTCTTAAAACCATACCTGTCAAATATAAAGCACAAAATACACTTGAAAACCATTCACTGACGCTAGCATGCCAAGCAAACACAAAAACCGCTTTACTGTACCAGTTTCAGCATTGATGGCTTCTTGAATGCCAAGAGGCTTCACGGCTACTGTTTCTGCATTTGCTGTGACAACCGCAGTTCTATCCATAACTTTGACCTGATGCACACACATACGGGGGGAGAGAGAGGAGCGGATTAGTAACCTAATACAGAGTTTACATGAGATGAACATCAAATTATGCTCTATGGTATCAAAATGAGGGTAGATTTCAAACAAAAATATACATTCAATTCTTCTAACATATAAGTGTATTCAATAAAAGAATAGACTTCAAACTGAGATTTGTATACCGTTTTTACCTCCAAAGGAAAAAGGAGAAGCGAACATTTGCACAAGAGTTTCTCTCAACTCCCATAAGACAAAAGGAAAAGCATTTCTTAAGTTACTATGAAGGCATGAACTGCAACGAAATAGTATGATCCCTGTAACAGGAATAAGGTGCTAAAAAAAGGAAATAAGCAAAGAACATTCACCCATCAACAGCGAGAGTGCCATGACATTGATTATCTGATGAGTTGTGAAAAGAAGCGAGAGAGGAAAACAAAAAGGTGCCAACTGCCAAACATTACACATAATTTGATCGGAGAAACCAACCTTGAGTTGTCTGCTAGGTAGATCCCGATAGAGTTCACTCCAGTGGTTGATTGACCAGTTGAGATTTTGTAAGATGGCTTCAACTAGCAGCAACCCACTGAAGGCATCTCCTACTGCTTGATTGATGAGCTTACTGACAGCAAGCAGCCTAACAGCAGCTTTTTGCTGCTCTGAACCTGAAAAATACAAATTCAAATGAGCTTGAATGTCAATTCGGCGCCATTACTGCCAAAATATGGATGCTTTGAATACCTTCAGACAGCTCATTGTGTCTCTTCTCCAACCAACAGAGAAAGCTATCTGAGAACAAAATGGTGCCATGTCCATTTGCTTCAAAATAGATGCCAATATCATATTCTGCAGCTTTCTCATGCAAAAACTTAACGCCTGTCGGGGTTAATACAACCTCTAGACCCAACCCCTTCAGATAGTCCGTTGATGCGCCATTGGCATAAGCTGTCTGTACAACTCCAAGACGAGCTTGATAAGCATTGTTTTCATGCACCCCTTTGTAAAGTATACCTAGCTGCTCTTTGATAAATAATGCAAACAAGGATAATATTTTGTCCCCATCTACAAGCACGATGTTGGCGCTGCTCGCAGATGGCACTATGAAATACACGAGCCGATCAGCATCTCCATCCAAACTAGCACACCTGAAAGACTAGACATATTTAAGCAGTCAGTGCCAATTCAATCAATAGGCCAAGCTACTCATCAAAATATTTTTAAAAAGTCAAACTAAACCATCAGAATGGATGTTCAATATATTCATAATTTTCACGCAGGATTGAGCTTACTTCATGAGGAGGGAAAAAGTAACACTGTTAGGATAGCGGTGATCTGGCATTACATGCACATGCCGCCGTCAATTATATACTATCCACCAGTAACATAGACAGACGGTTTCACTATGTAAAAGATTAACTCCAGGTCAGAAAATCCAGCTTCAACATTAACCAACCCATAAAGCTATTGCCATGGCTAAAACAAAGAAAGATAAAACTGTTGCCAAAGGTCTGTTGTATTAGAGAAAGAAGACATCCAAAAAATTAAACTTCTACTAGCAATTTTGCCAATGTGAAGATTATGCAAAGATCTTCTCAATAGGGCTTTCTTTAAAATGCTCCAAGCAAAACCAAATAAAAGCTGCTTCTGAAATAAAGTTCCATCTTCAGCAAGTCAATGAGTGAATTGTTAAATACTCATGTCTGGCCTGCTGAAACAGAGTCGCATTATCCAATCAAAATTACCAATCCTAAATAATATGATAAAGCACCCATATTCCCCTATAGGACCAGGGCCTTGTAGTCTCTAAGTTTTCCTTCACTGTCCCACCGGGACAAATTCAATTTAAATTCTTAAATGACTTTTCAAACTTAAAATGAATGGACTGAATATGACAGAACTTCCGAGCAATTTTCATTCCCTAAAACAATACCACCCAAATTTCAATTATTGAGACAAAAGTTCATTTTAGTGATTATGACAAACGATTCACAGTTCAAAATGACTGAGTAGAGACCAATTATTTATACAGATCTTGAGTGTTATTGTCACCACATGATGCAGTCTAACTGCATTGCCTTTTATCTTGTGAGCTGTAGAAAAGTTACTGTATTTGCAATCTTTTAAAAGGATATCAATCATTGGCGTGTAATTATGAAGGACAGAGCCTTTTGGTAAAGTCATAGACAATTACAAGGCAGCAAGCATCGATGGCTTACCTCATTCCAACATCATTCGATCCAAATTCTTGGGGTACAACCTTCTCCTTCTGCACATAATCCGCACCAACTCCTTCATTTAAAATACCTCCCCCTTTTCCATCGTTACGAACTTCAATAACTAAGCCATCCAACATATTCATTAAACATTCAAGTTTTTCTCCGCCCACCCCATTTGCACTGTCCACGACCAGTTTATCGTCTGTCCCTTTAACCTTGCATTCACCAGGGACCAAATTCATCAAGCACCTGTGCCACCGCAATAATCATGAGAAAGGCCAACTGGTGCTGCATTACTACAATTTCACAATATAGGAAGCTCATATACAAACATACCTGAAAGAATTCGAGAGCTGCTCAAAATAATCACGTTCAGTTGCTTTCATGCCCTTATTCCTAGCACGAACCATCCAATGCAATTGTGGTGTTGTCAGGATACCCATGTCAATGGCAGCTGATCCGACGATGGAATTAATTCCCTGGAAGTGATTGAAAAATAAAACATAAAGTCGAGTCTACAATTTCAGGCCAAGAAAAGAAAGAGTATTTGGGGATCCGCATTACACTTATGCAGAGTTAATGAGAAAAATATGATCTTTGATAGCAATGCTTCACCTGTTTAGCAGCTTCAAGGAGAGATTCTCCACTCGGCCTCGTATCTCTCCCCAACAAAACCTCAGCTCTGCAATTTCCATCAATCACGATGCTCTCCTTCTTTGCAAATTCGATTATCAGCTGTTTACAAACAGAAAACGCGGCGGCGAATGGTCAAGAACTTCTCTCGATGCAAAACGACCTAAAGAGCTATCTCTTCA
Source organism: Eucalyptus curtisii (assembly GCA_017140595.1). Lineage (NCBI taxonomy): Eukaryota > Viridiplantae > Streptophyta > Magnoliopsida > Myrtales > Myrtaceae > Eucalyptus > Eucalyptus curtisii. Next base: position 21,158,268 of record CM029497.1, read on the forward strand.
ATCAATCACTCAATCTTCTCTTCTCGATCGCAGCAAATGAAGCCAAAGATTTTCCTCTCTCCTTCATCCACTCAAATTCGCAGGGATCACGAAAACACACACACATTACAAGCACGCGTGACGGTGCGAGAGACCTGGAGGAGACAATCGGAGTCGGCGGCGTTGGCGAGAGCGTCGGCGAAGGGCTCCCACGCCTGGGTGAGCATGCCGCCGCTGGGATCGGCGATCTTGACGCCGTTGTCGGAGATCTTGTTGTGGGAGGCGGTGATCACAAGGCCGGTGACGGACCGGGTCTTGAGGGACCGCAGGGCGGCCAGGATGCCGGCCCGGTAGACCGTCGACTCGAGGACCAGCGCGTCGGCCCTGAACCCGGCCGTGCCGTACGAGAACTTCGCTCCTGCGAAGAAGGCGAAGTTAGAGAGAGAGAGAGAGAGAGAATCAGAGTCCGTCCGGAACGAGAGGAACGGGGGAGAGAGATGACCGACCTGGAGGGATCGGGAAGCGAGAGGAAGCCCTGCGGAGGATCGATTTCTGGTCTTCGTCCATGGCGTCGGAAGCTGCACCGGAGAGCGCGAGAGGGGCTGCGTTGTGTCTCCTTCTTCTTCTTCTTCTTCTTCTTCTTCAACTGTCTTTGAGGTGAAGGTCAATATTGTGAAGTATATGCTCGTTGTTATAGCCTTGGATATGCATAATGCGAAGCGTAGGCTTGAAATTGAGGACAGAAAAAAATCGAATGTTGATAGTTGAAAAATAATTGACGGCAATTCAATTACTCTTACCATAAGTTAAAACTTTATTTAGTGAAAAATGTGATATTTCTATAAAGTATTTTTTTTTTTATATTTGGTTATAAAGTTGCACATAAATAGGTAAGAGTTGGGTACGGTCGCTAGAGTCTCAGGTTTGGCCGCATTAAGCCCTACTCTGAGCATAGCCGCGAAGCACCGGGGTGACCTAGGCATGGCCTTTATGAATCTAGGGCCGAATATTAAGGATCCTAACTTGGGTATTGAGATCATTCGCTTGACCTTTGTGGACCCGAGCATGAGTGCCAGGGCATCAAGCATGGTCTTTAGGGCTTCGGGTCCGACCTCGATGGACCCACGCATAGGTGCCAGGATCCGAGCATGGGCATTAAGCCCTTTGGGCCACCTTGATGTACTTGGGTTTGAGTGTTGGAGACTTGGTTTAAGGCCAAGGACCATAAAACCAGCTTTTAGAGTTTTTGTGCCAAAACATAGAGTTCCGAATCTAAACATCAATTCCAAATCATATATTTGGAAAGTGATTTCCAATTTAGTATGGGTTTTCAATTGACTCATTTTTATAAGTGAACCAAATATTGAAAAATAAGCAAAATGTTTTTCTGAAAAATACTTTTCACAAACTAGACAAAGTCCGACAGATGAAAAATTCATATACTTCGAATTTTTTACTTGAGTGTACATACATAGTAACATCATATGCACCTATTATACTGAAAAAAATATATTTTTTGTACATCCATTTTGTACAATTTCTTTAATCAAGTCTAACAAAAATTTTATATATTCACAAGTTTTTTGATATAATCTCCCTAACACTAAATCAAACCAAATTCGATCGGCATAGTTGTTGGCCGATGCCAATGGATATGTCCATGTGGATGTGAGGAATAATTCAATCAATAAAGATATTATTGAAGCATGACATGAATAAACTTTAGGAAATACCTTGAAAAACTCCAAACTAATACATTTGTGATAAATTTATCTCAAACTAATTTTTGACAACCAAAAATTCCAAACTGGTACACCTTCGATAAATTTATCCAAAACTAGTATATTTGTGATAAATTTACCCATGGAAAATTTTTTTACCAAATTATTAAGTTGAATGACACGTGACAGTTAACTGTTGTATCGATTTGGAATTTTATTCTTCGTCTGTTACAATTGTACAATTTTTGTGATTTTTTGTGATATTATTCTAATTTCAGTTTAGGGTTTTTTACGGTTGAATAAATTAATTTAGGGTAAATTTATCACAAATGTATCGATTAAGATATTTTATGATTAGTCGAGAGAAGGTTGTCATAGGTATATCGGTTTGGGGTTTTTCATAGTCAAAAAATTAGTTTAGAGTAAATTTATTATAAGTATATCAGTTTGAGATTTTTCAAAAGTATTAACCTTAAAGTTTAAGTCATATGGAACTTGAGTGTATAAGGATCAGAGTGGTAGAACTGACCGTACAACATTGAATCCATAAAAACGAAGGATGCGTCTCTCCAAGTTCTTTCGAATGGGCGAGATTAATAAAATCGAAAGCGAAATTTGTCATTGTCACATTGCAATCAGGGGCTCGACCCTCTTGGACAATTCCCGCAGCGTACATCGTCACTCAACTTAGGGATTTCAAACGGGTCGGGCCGCCTTGGCCTATATCTTAGTGAGCCGTGACAGGCCGGATCAGCCCATTTTCTTAATGGGCCCCTGGTCCATTTTGTACCGGCCCCACTTTACAAAAGTTTTCTGGGCACAATCTGGACTCATGAATGGTAGCCCAATGGCGATTGGATTAGTAGTCATTGGGCTACTTATAAGTGTAGTTGGCCAACTGAAAAAAGAGTTGGGAGGACCCGGCCCGCGACATAAATGGGTCGGGTTACAGCAATAGGGCAAAGATTCGGTCCCCTTCATCGATGGACGAATAAAGGAACAATTACAAATAAAAGTCATAAGGTTATTATACTTATGCCAATTTAATTATAAATCCTTTTATTTGGATAATTTAGCCATAAAAAATTTGAAAATTTTATTAATTTTAATTAGAAATCGCTGACGTAGATTTTTTTTGAATAATTTATTTATTTCTTTATTTATTTTTCATTTTCTTCTCTTTTCCTTCTTTTCTTTTCACTTTTTTTCACTATGGGCAGCGAGCCTTGATGGTCACTAGGCAAGGCCATCGTGACCATGTGCAAAGGCAGCCTCGCTTGTAGCTGCAATGGTTTGCGAAGGAAAATAAAAGAAAAAAAAGAAAAAGAAAAAGAATTAAAAAAATTGATAAAATTGTTTATATCATTGTCGATGGTGCCACATAAAACGTTTAATATCCATGTCAGTAATTTACAATAAAAATTGATCCGATGAACTACAATGATAAATTATTAAAATATTTAAAATTAAATCGATCAAATTAAAAAAATTGACGTAAATGTAATACGTTTGGTAATTTTTTGTTTTTTTAATGATTATGCCGACGAAAAAGGTCACAGAGCTGCACATGGAAATGGGGCCCCATTCTACACTACACTACGCTATCGTGCCCTCATGTCATGTGCACCTCCATGGGCGGTGGAAGCGTGGTCTTCACATCTCAAATCCCTCTTTCGCTCTCAAACACGGCAAATAATATAACGGAGCAACCGTCCATCCCAAGAGAAAAACATCAAGAAATTCACCGTGCGAACCATCAAACTTGCGCATTCTCTAGCGATTACTCTTGAGAAAGAAACGCGCACTCGTATACTCCAACAGTCTCTCGATGCGAGCGCGAGATCCACGGACCACCGCGCTCGACGGACGCGAACCAATTTGGCATTTTGATGCCGGATATGCCGATGACGGGATGAAAAACGCCGAGTGTCGGCAAGTGAAGAATGAGGGTGGGAATTGTCAATGGGAAAAAGATGGCATGGGGCTGACGGAAGGAGGAGCACACGAGAGTGTCGGCAAGTGATGCGACGGCGATTGCCCCCCAATTTCGCTATCGCCAGCATCATCATCGTGGAGAGAGACCGGAGTGGGAAGAGGAACTTTAATGAATCTAGATGGGGGCTTAAATGGCGGGGTCCCTAGCTCTTTCCCAATGCGCCTTGCCTTGCTATGAAAAGGCTCTAGGGATGGGCGCAAATGCCAATTGCCGATCTAAGTTTGTTTGGCACATTGAAGGTGTCGCGAACTGTGAAAATCGAGGCTAGTTTTTGTGAATTCGAAGCCCTGCCGTCATAATTTTACCCATCGACTCGAGGTCTTGCTTAGTAATCCTAATGTGTAAAGATTAGGTTGATTCAAAATTTAAAATAATTAACTTTTAGATATGTTCATTGTCTTGTGTGAAAATTTTATATTTGGTCATAAGACTCATAATCTTTAGTTTAGAAAAAAAAAAAGAGATAAGTGCATTAGCAGTCCTAACTTATTATGAGAGTGCAATTGAGTCATAAGATTTTTTTTTAAAAGGGTAATCAAATCACAAAAGTGCAATTGAGTTCTAAATTTTTCAAAAAATGTAATTAAATCATAAAACTTGTTAAATTAATGAAATCGGAGTCCCAAAATTTGTCAAGTTAATACAATCTACATCCTAAAACTTCTTAGCATTTTTCATTTATTAAGTTTGATGGAGTTAATGGAAATATTTGATTATATTTTTTGAAAATTTTAGAAAGCAATCGTGTTTTCACGATAAATTTGGAGCATTTTTCATTTATTAAGTTTGATGGAGTTAATGAAAATATTTGATTACATTTTTTGAAAATTTTAGAAAGCAATCGTGTTTTCACGATAAATTTGGAGATTTCCTATACACTCATTCAAAAAAAAGAAAAAGAAAGTAAATTGACTAGACTATCCCCAAGTGCCTAGCGTAAGATCTCACATTACCTTCCAATGCGCTGGATTTTGTCCCCCCTCCCCCCTCTCTCTCTCACACACACATATATACATATATAAAGAAATACATCACTCTCTTGTTTATCATTTTCAAAAGTGGATAGCTCAGAAAAGGAGCCTTGGGTCGGGTCTCAAATCTCGTCATTTGCCTTCGTATAAATCCCAGGTCGTTAAAAACTAGCTTTCAAATCTACCCACCAAAATCCACTTTCACCTCCATTCGTAAAAACTCCACCTTTTCCTCTAAAAAAAAAAAACCAAATGCTACAGAGCTAGCTCGCGACCGTCGTTCGTGGCCCTTAATGATTCTTCCACCTTTTCGCACTGTCCCTGTCGCTCTCCAGCTCACTCCCCCCTCGCTAGTCGCTCGGCACTCTCGAGTTCTCATGGAGATCTAGAGCTCCCCAGCAAGGAACGCTCGCTTTCTTGCTGATGCCTGAACCGGGTGGTCACAAGGTGCGCACTTCCTGCTTCCTTTTTTCTTCGCAAAAACGTCTTGTGTTGTCGGGTGTGGAGATTGGTTGGCTGATCCCTGTTTTCTTCTTGGTGGGTTTCTTTCCCTGCTTTTTTTTTTTTTTTTTTTTTTTTTTTTTTTTTTGTGGGTTTTGCCTGCTCTTCCAGTCGGGTGGAGTGATGGGTTTTTCTTGTCCCCTCAATATGACCCGCGTATGTTCTTGAAAGTTGGCTCCTTTTCGATGGTTTCTGTTCTTGCTTATATGTTACGATCCTCTTCTGGGTTGTGTGCTCTGTGTGGGGTTGCATAAAGAAGTGGTCGTTTTTATGCTTTGCGATTCCAGTAGAGTGAAGTTCTGGGTACTGGAGTATAGGATTTCCATACTTCTTCCGAGAGAATGCTTGTCGCAATTCAATCATTTCGTACCCGCTATTGGTTTGGCGGTTGTGGCGTACTTGGTTTATATATATGTATGTTTCCGATGGGCAGATCTTGAAAGTATCTCCATTTATGTGAAATTCATGAATCGGACGGTCCGACCATAGATCATGTACATATATTTGTGAAGCAAAGCGACTCCGTGTATGTTTTTGAGGTGTTGGTTCGGTCAATGCCAGTGCTTGGATTTACAAATTGCCAAAACTCATGCATTGGTATCTAATCGAAATCTACGAGGAATCATTGGTTCTTCTCAAGACTTGGGATCTAAGATTTAAATAAACTTGTTTCAGAACGATAGGTGCTCAGGAAATTTCCACCAGTTGGTACAGTTTATAAGCATAGTGCTTGTCGAATGGTATATCCTGTTTTGCCGGCTTGGGTATTTGGACAATTTGTCTGATGCACTGAATATGTACTGAATATGTTGATAGAGGCGATTGGCTGCGGTCCGCTAGTTTAGAGGTTAGGCATGGCAACATACAGTAAGCAAAAAAGATCTGTTTTTGATGACTCCAATTCTCTTGCAAGTTTTGTATTTTGTACCCATAGGTTTAATCCTTATTCACCTGCCCCCAGCTACCAATTTCCCAGAGCTTCATTTCAGTGCTACAACCATGACTATTTAATCATCTCCAGTAGCTCTTTTCTTCTTTAATAGAAATGACTAAAATACGAAGGGTATTGGTTGTTTGCGGTATTCATGCCAGCCCCCATAATGCTTGGCATCTGTATCTTTTTGGCAATGATTGTCATATTATGTCTCGAGCATCAGAAGCATGGCTAATTTTCTGCTTCGCGTGCAAGCTCTAGCAAGTTGAATTATTTTGATTGTGCCTATACTGCGGATGCAGGTTTAATTATGCACGCCTTTGATCTTATTTCCTTTTTGTTATTTGCTTAGTAATAACTTCTTTAACCCTGCTTTTACTCTACAGTGAACTTGGGACTACTGCTTGAACAGAATGGCGATCAAGAATAATAATCTCTCAGGCAACAGAACACGAAAACCAGTGTCTGTCTTTGTTGCCATTGGTTTGTGTTGTTTCTTCTACTTGTTTGGAACATGGCAAAAGAGCGGCTTTGGTAAAGGAGATAGCATAGCTCTTGAAATAACTAAGCATACTGATTGCAATGTCTTCACAAACCTGGACTTTGAGTCGCATCACAATTATGTTGAGATCACTCAACCTCCCAAGCAAAAGATCGAAGCATTTAAGCCTTGTGATGTTAAATATACTGATTATACTCCTTGTCAAGAACAGGACAGGGCGATGACGTTCCCTAGAGAGAATATGATATACAGGGAAAGACATTGTCCTCCAGATGATGAAAAATTGCGATGTCTTGTCCCTGCTCCTAAAGGTTATAAGACTCCCTTTCCCTGGCCAAAAAGCCGTGACTATGCCCACTATGCTAATGTGCCTTACAAACACTTGACGGTTGAAAAGGCTGTCCAGCACTGGGTGGAGTTCAAGGGTGATGTGTTCAAGTTTCCGGGTGGTGGTACCATGTTTCCTCAGGGAGCAGATGCTTATATTGATGAACTTGCTTCAGTGATACCAATAGCTGACGGTTCTGTGAGGACAGCTCTTGACACTGGTTGTGGAGTAAGTTTCTTGACTTTGGTCGTTTAGCTTTGGTTGTGAGGACTTGTCTGGGGTGTCTCACGCAAGCTTAATTTGTTGAAGACAACTTAATGCATCTCTTTTTTCCTCTGCACTGTCTTTGTTCTATCTGCCTTCATCTGTGTGAGTTCTGCTACCCTAGCTTCATTGCTCCATCATTGGGAGGGAATTTAATGCAGGTAGCTAGCTGGGGTGCATACCTGCTGAAAAGAAATGTATTGGCCATGTCTTTTGCACCGAGAGACAACCATGAAGCACAGGTGCAGTTTGCATTGGAGAGAGGAGTGCCTGCTGTTATTGGTGTCCTTGGAACTATACGTCTTCCATACCCATCACGAGCCTTCGACATGGCTCAGTGCTCTCGTTGCTTAATTCCATGGACTGCTAATGGTAAGTGTGAATATCACTCTATGGCAAAGCATAGTCATATTGGGTCCTCTGATCTGCTGAACAGTAGAAGCACTATAGATTGTCACTGTCCACTTATGTTTTGCTCACATGTTTTTCCAAATGATTGGCATGTTAAGAACATGATATACGTTTGTTGCAATAGTACCAGGCCGCATTGCTCGAGTTTTATTGTTTCTTTGTACTTAAGAATCAACCGCCAGTCAAATTTTGCCTCAAAGAAGTTTGAGTCAAACATGGGCTTTTCTCACAATTCTTTTTGATGAGTTACCAATTTTATGACATTTTCTACATGATAGAGGGCGCATATCTGAAGGAAGTCGATAGAGTCCTCAGGCCTGGAGGATACTGGATCTTGTCTGGCCCTCCTATCAATTGGAAGACGTATTACCAGACATGGAAGCGCTCCAAGAAGGAGGTTCAGGCAGAGCAAAGAAAAATAGAAGAGCTGGCTGAACAACTGTGCTGGGAGAAGAAGTACGAGAAAGGAGACCTTGCCATCTGGAGGAAAAAAGTAAATGACCGATCTTGCCAAAGAAACTCTGCCGCCATATGCCAATCTAAAGATGCCGATGATGTCTGGTTAGTCTTCAATACACATCCTGTAAAATCTTATAATCAGTCCACCTTTAGGTTGCGCAAGCACACATAAGAGAGAGAGAGAGAGACTCTTTGGACAGCTCAAATCATCCCACTTTTGCTAAACCACTCAATGTTTGAAAGCAATTTGACGAGTTAATCACAACGTGAATGGTTTAGCAGATTGTTATGGTGGTGGGGTTGGTTTAGAAGAATAGATGGACTTTGATTTCAGTATGTCCGAACTTCTAGCCATTCTGTATAATCTTATCGCATTATTTTGGTGCACGTCAGGTATGAGAAAATGGAGTCATGCATCACTCCTTTCCCTAAGGTAGCAAGTTCTAAAGAAGTGGCAGGAGGGGAGTTGAAGAAGTTCCCAGCCAGGCTAAATGCTGTCCCACCTCGAATAGCTAAAGGGTCTGTTCCAGGAGTCATGGCTGACCTATACGATGAGGACAATAAGATCTGGAGAAAGCATGTTAGCAGATATAAGCAGCTCAATACACTGATTGGCTCCACGAGATATCGCAATGTGATGGACATGAATGCAGGCCTCGGTGGATTTGCGGCAGCACTTGAATCGCGAAAATTATGGGTTATGAATGTTGTGCCAAACATTGCTAAAAACACGCTAGGTGTCATCTACGAGAGGGGTTTGATAGGCATTTACCATGATTGGTGAGTATTTTATTAGTGCAAGGACCTGTCAGATCTTACTCTGATCAAATCCCATGGACAAACTTGTTTGGTTTCTTTATGCAAAAGTTCTTTCATTTCTTATTAAGATAAATTGAAACATAAACCTTATAAGTAAAACTGCTATGCCCTCAAGTACCTTCTCGTCGGATTCAGATGAACTCTCATGTGGTTTCAGGTGTGAAGGATTCTCTACTTACCCGAGGACCTATGATCTAATTCATGCCAGCGGACTCTTTAGCTTGTACAAGGGCAAGTAAGTCTTCTGCTTCTGCTTCCCATTATTTATCCTTTGGTCAGTGTTTAGGAACTTCCGTAGGTAAAAAAGGATTCTGGTCGGTTTATGTTATTTGTAGCTATGGACAGTGACTTGCATGGCCTAAAAATTTTTTACCTGCTAGCGTTGGACTAGGACAGGGACCTTGTTCTTCAAGCTTAGCATCGAAACTTTTACAGTGCAATCAAACCATAAATAACAGAACACAGAACCTTGTGGGCCTTTTTTGAGATTCAGTTTGCATACTGGCAATCACATAGTTGCCATATTCCAGATAGCATGTGACTAAATGTGCCATCAAATTCGAGTCATTTCTCTCTCTTTCTTCTGTGGACGTGGCATCTGCACCATTTAACCTCAAGTCAATTAGTTTATCCGCTGCAAATGTTTTTATACCACCGTCCCCTGATATCAAACTCAAATGTCGCCAGGTGCAAGTTTGAGGACATTCTTCTGGAGATGGACCGCATATTGCGGCCTGAAGGCGCAATCATCCTGCGGGACGAAGTTGATACAATGAACGAGGTCAGGAAGATCACCGGAAGAATGAGGTGGGATGTCAAATTGGTGGATCATGAGGACGGTCCCCTCGTGCCCGAGAAGATATTGGTTGGGGTCAAACAGTACTGGGTCGGCGGCAGCGGCAACAGCACGTCCGGCGACATGTAAAGATCTCACATTCTTTTCCCGGGTTTTGGTGCAAGTCAAAGCACCCCCTTTGGATTTAAGCAGGGCCAATTAGCAAAAATGCAAGTTTCAATCATACCATGATGCAGGAAGGGTTCTGTCATAGTTCATTCTCTGTTTAGCACTGTTTCTTGGGGTTTCTTAGGAGGATTTGCAAGGGGAGAAAACAAAAATAGCTTTCACACTGCCAAAATAATCAGGCCATCTGTCAGCCTGGATTACGCGGAGTCTGTGTATTAATCGACCATAAGGAAAATTCCTTGATCAATCGTCGTGCTGATGCTCGTATCGAACTTGCTACTAGTCTTGCTCTAAGGTTTCGAGCTTCATTCGAGGCCTTCCCCGACTCATTAGAAGCCGACAATTCGCATCGTTCTCTCCCACAAGTTATAAAATTTCAAACCGAACTTCGGTCCTTAATCCAGACACCGGACCGGGCACGATCCGGGCTTCGTTCTAGCATCACCTTCTTGAAAATCTCCAATGTCGAATATGGTCTGTGCGATACAGGTAGACTGGTCAGACATGATTTTTCTGTTTTTCCGTTGTCACTTTACAGTTGGAGCGCTATTTGATTATGCAAATTCGCTTGACCTCTAGTTGATGTCCTGTCCTGATCTCTACTGCTGTGGCCTTCCCAACTTTAATAATCTCCATTTTTTTTCTCTCACCTTTTTGGGCCATACAAAAAAAAGAAGTAAAATTAAGATAAATACCACCAAAAAAACAAACTACGACCAACCCCAATTTCTTTTATTTTATATATCAACAAAAATCTTGAATTTATCCATTGCGAATAAATATCCAAACTTTTTTTTTTGTGTAACGAAATAACTTAAACTTGCAATATCAATATATATATATATAATTTATTTCGATTCCATTTAGAGTATTTATGTCAAACTTATATAAATTTGAATTTTTATGACATAAATTTTTTTTTTTTTTTTGGTGTTTGTGTTACAAATGTCATGTTTAGGAATTTTTAGCAATAAAAAAAGTTTGAAATATTTTTGTCATGATGGACATGACATAGAATTTTTAATTGTGTTAACCTTTAATATTAAAACGTCGTGTCGGAATTTTAATTGTGTTAACCCTTAAGATTGAAACATCGTATCATTATCCAACGTTAATGTAATCGCCCGACCGCGCTTGGAGAATTTTAATAATCAGCATGAAAGCACTAATCTGGATTAGGCCCTCAAATAAAACGTCGCATGTTTGACTTTTTGTCTTTTTTTTTTAAATTATCGAAGATCGGGATTAGAGAGAGATATATTTTGTTATTATCTAGGGACCGACCAATCGTATTTTTAAATAATTTATTTGGTACCGGACATCAATCTATGCCCTCACCAAACCTTTAAAAAAAAAAGAAAAAGAAATGGGAAAAAAATAATAAAATAGAAAATGATCTCGCGAACGTTCGTGCATCACCACGTGGCGTGTTACACGCGTTGGAACCCGTTGCAAAACAGAGTGAAGAAGAAGAACTTGCAAAATGGCAAATTAAATTTTCAATTTTTCTTTTTCTTTTTTTATTTTATTTTCCTTTGCCCTTTTCTGCTCGCCTTGTAAAGTTTTCGACTTTTCATCACTTCTCGTTCTCTCTCTCTCTCTCTCTCTCTCTCTCTGAGATTGCAGAAGAATCCGAGGGGAAACCCGGAAGCGGCTCGCGATCAGGTAACGCTGCAGTCATTTTCTGGCCGTGAAATTGTTTGATTTTCATGCCTAGTGTGTTCTCTGCGGTGGGTGTTGCGCCTTTTGACCCAGTTAGTTCTGTTGTTCCGTATCGACGATTCGGTGCTTGAAATTCGCATGCACGGCGTGTTCGGGTTGAGCCCGGGAAAGGGAGGAAGGCGCGATTTTGCGTTGTTGGGTTCATTCGGGATGAGAAAGTGCTTAGGAAAGGAGAAGGTGGTTTTTGAGTCTTGAGCTTTTCGGCGACATGCATGCTGGGTGCTAGCTTAGGGGAGTTGATTTCTTGGTTTTTTCGTTCTTTGGGTGAGTATTGATTTGTTTCCTGCAGGAGGTAGCTGGGTTGGTTGATGAAATAGTGTTCGGTGGTGGCGTTTAAGTGATAGGAGGGGCGTCGTTTGGAAATGGCGTGCCGAGGGTGCTTGGAATGCGTGCTGAAGCTCTTGAACTTTTTGTTGACGCTTGTTGGTCTGGCGATGGTGGGCTATGGGATCTACTTGTTTGTTGAGTACAAAAGATCGTCCAGCGGCACTGTTGGTTACTCACCTGCCGATGCTGACGAGGGGTTGGTACAGCTTGGCCGTCCCTTGCTTGTGACCGTCTCTCTCTCGGCCAGTATTCTCGATAATCTGCCCAAAGCTTGGTAAGCATGTTGATTTCTGCACAAATTAGATGCTGTTCAGTTTTGGCTTCGACAGACTAGATATCTTTTAATTCACATTGAAGTCAGATACTGCTTGGCCTGTGAGGATGCAGAGGAATGAAAACTTGAGTTCCACATTTTTTATGTCGGTTTGGTTGGCACTGGATATTTTGTTCCTGCCCTGCAGTAGTTAGATTCTTAGCCTTTGCTATGTATTATCTTTTGGTGTGAGATTTCTATTTTTCGCCCATTTATAAGGGCGAAGAACTGCTAGTAAATTTGTTTTTCTTTTGATCAGTAGAAAAACTGGTTATCGCTCGTGATGAAATAGGACGACATGTTTTGGCGTTTCTTTTCCTACCACTTTTTGTTCTGTTGCAGTTACTGAGAAAGGAGATTACCGTAAAAAAATTGGAGAACTCTGCAATTCCAAACTCTACCGATGTAAAAATATTGCTCTTTATCAATTAGATAATGATGCTGCAGTGGCCCATTGAGATATAAAAAAAGAATAAGAATGATGGTCTTATAAGTGAAAGACTCCTAGTGGAACTGTTGTAGTGCTGCATCATGGGTGGAGAAAATATTATACGAGATTTGGCCTTAGAAAGTTGGGATGACTGTTTCGGTTTTAAGTCATCTCATAGGCAGCAAAACAACATCCTGCCAATGAACATAACCAGATCTGCATCAAAATGCAGCAATTTATACTTTTTCCTTTAGGAGGTTGGGGACCTCATATGCATAGCCCAACTAGTCAATGTGAAATTTTGTCTAAGGGGACTTTGGAGGCAATCTTCATTTGCTGCATGGAAGATTTGTTTGTGCAGGCAACTGCTAAGCCTTATAATAATATGTTTTGGTGCGAATCTTAACATCCAGGGTCATAGGAGATATAGACACTTATGAGAGAACTAGTGAGGTAAATTGATTGTAAGAGTGATAATACAAATGGCTGGCCATTTAAAACCTAAACTGGCATCTGCAATCTGCCTTTCATAGCTCTTTTCTCATTGCCTTAATACTGTTATGGGTAGCTAAGATTGGGGTAGTTGGTAGTTTATTTTGACAGAACATGAAACACGGTGAGTTGAATTTGGTAGTTGAAATGGACATTGCAATCAACTCTCTTTGGCTATATCTGTGACAGATAGGATGTGAGGTTATTATTTATACCTAATGTAGAACTAGTTCATTGTCTAATGTAACTTCTGAGCCTTCGCCTTTTAGAACTTCTAGTGGAATAGAATGATGCGGACTGCAGCTCTGATTCTTAATGATGTTTCTGCAAATGGGTGTAAGCATTCATTGGTTGGAAGCTCAAGTCCACTGGGAATAGTACCTGGCTAATGCCATGTTATGCCTATCTTGTACTTGTCGCGGTACCTAAGTTAGCTAAACTGATAAGTTGAGCCTAACTGAGGTTCTTTTCTATTTCTTTTTCCTTTCGGAGACCATAACTTGCAAAATTTATCATGCTTAAGCCTAGCTCAAATTTATGCTGAGTTGGCAGCTTCTAGTTTTTTTTTTTGCTATTGTGCATATCTGCATGGAACCTTTATTTACTCTTCAGGCAAGTCCGCTTGAGCCCTGCTCAGAAGACTCAACTGGTGGATATTTTGGTTGGTTTCTGCAACTTGTTTTCTCCTCCTATGATGCAGTCTATCTTTATGTAGTTAAAGAAAATATTGACGGTGGGGGTTGTTCCTGTTCATTGTTCATATGCTACTCTTTACTGAGTTCTCTTATTTAAGATGAGCTGGATTTTGCACATATCACCTTGTGGAACACCTTAATGATTCCATCCTCTCATTATTTTCTTTTTCTGTTTTTTAACCCGTTGATGCAGGTTCATATTCTTGTTTATCGGTGTTGGAGTGGTCCTCTTCATCATATCTTGCTTTGGATGTATCGGAAGTGTAACTAGGAATGGTTGCTGTTTGACTTGTGTATCCTCATTCTCATTGAGTCTTCTTGATTTGAAATGTCTCTTAGCATAGGTGATGAGTTTATGAATTCTTGGCAGGGGGAAATCTACAGTTCTATAGTACGTGATGATGGTAGTCCACAGCATAATTTACAATTTCATTATGCCTCTATTGTTAGGACTAGGCATTTGCCATGTTTTTCCTAGTTGGCTTTTATTTTTGACCAGTCAGTTGTTTCCTTAAGTAATGCAGTACTCAGTCTTGGTAATTTTGTTGATCTTAGTGGAGCTGGGGTGTGCTGCATTTATATACTTCGACAAAAGCTGGGAAGATGTAGGGTTTATATCGTTTGTGATTTCTTTAGTTCATTGATGGATAATGTTAGCTTCCTTTTTTAATCATTGGATTATATATTTATAGGATTTACCTACCGATACTACTGGAGACTTTGACATGATATATGATTTTCTGAAAGAGCACTGGACTATAGTCAGGTGGGTCGCTCTTGGAGTGGTGGCATTGGAGGTATGTGTAGGGAACACACTGCATAGAAAACTTTTCGAGAACACTTTTCAGCGGAATGCACATTCAGCTCTTAAGATAATGACTTTATGCAACTGCAGGCATTTGTCTTCTTGTTGGCTTTGCTGGTTAGGGCAGCAAACCGACCTGCTGAGTATGACAGTGATGATGAGTTGATTGCCCCACAACAACAGATCCGGCGGCCATTGCTGAGTCGGCCACCACCACCACCACAGCCAGCTGCTGGCGTTCCAGCTGCCGGTGCCCTGGATCAGCGACCAGGCAGAAATGATGCTTGGAGTACTCGAATGAGGGAAAAGGTGGGTTCTCTTATATTGTACGAGGTTACAAATACTGTTGGCCCAAATTTCTTTCGAATAGTGCAGAAATGATGCTTGGAGTACTTGAATGACGGAAAAGGTGGGTTATCTTATACTGTATGAGATTGCACATACTATTGGCCCAAATTTGTTTCATATAGTACACGAAAGAAGGAAGATCATATGCATGAATGAATTATTGACCTATAGAAGATCGGGAATGTAATAGCATACTATCCTGAGTACCAGTGTCCAGCGATGTGCATCTACTGGACTTTAAATACTATTTCGGTGGCCCTTCTCTCTTTGTATTTATGTTGGTATTTTCGCCAATTCTGATGTATGTTTCTTTTCTTAAATCGGACCAGTATGGGCTGGATACTGCTGAGTTCTCATACAATCCAAACGAGTCGAACAGATTCCAGCAAGGGCCAACGCAGCCAACAGAAGAAAGGAACCGCTGCTCTATTATGTGACTGGGACATTGATTTGGGTTTCTCTTGGGAGGTGAACCCTAGATAACCGCACGTCAAGTTCATAACTCAGAGGAGCAGTTTTCTCTTTTGTTGAGGATGTGTAGCAGCCTTTTCTCTTTGTTCTGTGTATCCCCCCTCTTCCCATTTGGTCATGCATAACCATGTGTTGCTTGCAGGGTATGTACTCCAATAACAGTTTCCTTCGGTGAACTTGGCTACTTTCATGAGCTCAATCAAATTTTTATACTTGATCTCATTTTTGCAATCTTGACTCTGGTTTGATTTTTTTTTTTTTTTTTTTTTTTAATTGAAGACTACCGTGCAAGACGATATGGTTATATATTTAAACGCCCCAGTGAAGGGGAAAATATAAATGTCATGTGGAAGATAGCAGCAGTTTGTCATATTATTACACCTTTCGTCACTGGAGCATGTCTTTTACGGTACCCTTATTTTGGATATCTGAAATCTCAACCGACCTCAAGGACCAAACTGCATTGGCGAAACTACAAATGGAACAAGTGTATTTCACGTCACAAAAGTGAGATTTTTATATCCACCTCGATGTGGTGAAGTTAGCTACAGGAGTCGGATATTAAATGGGAGTTTGCAATTGCTGGCCAGCAACCTTACAGGCTAATGACCCATTACTTTATTAGCATATATGGAATAATCGCTAACTTTTAGGTGTGACCTGATGATGGAAAACCTGTTTTTGGGCGAAGATACAATGGATCAATGCGTAATCTTGGACCTCAGCAAGAACTCTTTCTAGTTTAGACCAGCGTCTCAGGGAGTAAAATTAGTTAAAAAGGAAGGAAGACTAATTTAATTGATTCCATGACCCCAAAAAGACAAATTTAGGTGGATTCAGTTGCATCAAACTTTGATTAGGGTCTCCAAGGGAACTGCTTTAAGATGCGTTGGTTTGAACCCGCATGAAAATATCATTGTCAGCGTTGTAAGAGCTCTGTCCTGCCCATAGCTATCGGATACCTCTGTCGCATTCCCTTGCTATAGGATACCTCTGTTACAATCCCTTTCTGTCACAAAATCTCTCAGGTGTGAAATAAGTTTGACTTAGACCTTGAGAGGTCGTACTCGTTCGTTTTTCATCCGCCGATATCAGTTGTCATGGGGGTATTATTGAGTGTGTTGCTACTTTTGAGTTTGTATGGAGTGGGCACTTCAGGTGGAGAAGGGGCTCTTGTTCTTGGGTACTACCAAGAGAAGTGCCCTCTGTTGGAAGAAATCGTGCGGCATAGTGTCGAGCGTGCAGTGTATAGAGATCCTCGGATGGCAGCCTCTCTGCTACGTGTCCATTTTCACGACTGTTTCGTCATGGTTAGAGGAACATCTCTCTCTCAATCTCTCTTACGCGCCTTCTCTTGGGTGACAGTGTAAATGATTTACAATATCCTATTGATTTGTGAAGTTGCAGTACTTGAATGTACACAGCAGCTCGAAAATGTCTCATAAATTGACATCAGAGATTTCCATCAGTTTATCTGCCTAAATAAACTAGAACATGAGACGGTCCTTTTTAACTTTTCGTGGGAAAAGTAATTAATATTTTCATTTTCCATCCGCATCTTCTCTATGGGCTAACATCTTGTGTCATTCTTTTGAGGATTAGGGTTGCGACGCATCAGTTCTTCTAGACAGCTTTGATGGCATGGTGAGCGAGAAGCAGGCATTGCCTAACCTTAATTCCTTGCGCGGGTTCGAGGTGATTGACGAGATAAAGTATAATCTGGAAGAGGCGTGTCCATACACAGTCTCCTGTGCTGATATTTTGGCCATTGTTGCTCGAGATGCAGTCGAGCTGGTAAGTAACTCAGCAAGCCATTTCAGATTAGAAAAATTTAAGTAGCCAGATACATTGTATGTTCACAGCATGTGTCGGTCAATCAAGATTTCCATTTCTGATGGACTCATTCTTACTCTAAACCTTTCTCTAGTATCTCCACACTCAGCATCGTATACACTGAAAAATTTCTTACCTCTGTGAAAAAGAGAGGAGGGCCCAGGTGGGAAGTGTGGCTAGGCAGGAGAGACTCACTCAAGGCAAGCTTTGATGGAGCCAACAAATTCATACCTGCTCCAAATTCCTCCCTTGAAGCCCTAATTGCTAATTTCGGGCAACAGGGCCTGGACGAAGGAGACTTGGTTGCCTTATCAGGTGAAGTGTTTAGATTTCATTGAGTTCAAAAGTGAAATTTCTCGCGTTACAGAAAATGGGTAATCCTTTGTTTGTAACCATTCTTGCCAAATCAACAGATTCATATCAGTTACTCATATAAAGAAGTTGGCTATGTCATCACATAAAGTGTCTCAAAAGTTAAAAACAGCTCGAAACGAATCGCTAATGGTTTCAAGAGCTCGAAATACTCCTGATGTGCTTCAGTACAATGACTTTCACTTAAGCATACCGTCATTTTCTTCTTCCTCCTTCCGTCTTTTCTCAGTTAACACCGTTTTGTACGTCGAAAACTACGGAAGCAGGTAGTCACACGATGGGAAAAGCACGATGCCTGAGCTTCAGGCAAGGGATTTACGAGGAAAGCACTGAACGACAGTACGATCCCTTCCAGAGATACACCACCTTCTACGATACCCTACAGTCCATATGCCCCGAGACCGGAAGTGATAATAGATTAGCATCGCTCGATCACGTGACGCCTTTCGAGTTCGACAACCACTACTTCATCAACCTCCTCCAAGGCACGGGTCTCCTACCATCTGATAATGCCCTCATCAATGAAGACCATGAAGGTGTTATTTCGAGGCTTGTCTGGACTTACGCCTCGGATACAGAGGCTTTCTTCCGCGACTTTGCGAACTCGGTTGTGAAGATGGGGAACATCAACGTGCTCACCGAAAGTGGAGGAGAGATCAGGAGAACATGCCGATTCATCAACACTTAATTTCTTAGAAATATGCAGGTCAATCATATGTCCAAGCGAAAATTTGATTAAGCCAATGATTGGCTATCGTATGCATCAGGGGCTTTTACAAAGTTTTGTCCTAGAAGACTATGAACGAATCAAATGCAATCAGTCAAGATTTTTGGGGCTTATCATAGTTGTTTCATATCTTTCGCTTCGCTCAGTGTAATCATGAACCTCAAATGCCTAGTAGTCATTGCCGGGCCACCAAACTTATCACTAGGTCACGCAATTCGCGCCACCGCCACCGTGTCTCGCCTCCATGTCGCCCTGCCTTACCGCACCACTACAAAGAC
The DNA here is from genome assembly GCA_017140595.1 of Eucalyptus curtisii. Taxonomy (NCBI): domain Eukaryota; kingdom Viridiplantae; phylum Streptophyta; class Magnoliopsida; order Myrtales; family Myrtaceae; genus Eucalyptus; species Eucalyptus curtisii. Next base: position 21,176,930 of record CM029497.1, read on the forward strand.
TTACCATTTCAGCTCATCTCCATCACCACCTCGACACCTGACGGCCACCGCCTTACGCTGCCGTGTCCCTCACCGTTCCCTCCATCTGGCGTCCTTCATGGACTGCCAAGACTTGGCAAGTGTGGCACAAATTCGTGCCTCAACTCATGCAAACCGTGGGGTGAAGCCAGCCACACCCACGTATTCTCTTCCCCTAGCTGGCGTCTCCTTAAACTGCCAACTTGTGACTAATTGTGTCACTTAATGAGCTAATCTAGCTCATGCAAAAGGTGGAAAATGGGAGTATAAGAAGGGCAGCCGCTCACTCCGTCTTCCTCTTCATTTTTCACGGCCTCACCTTCTTCTTTAAACCTCCTCTCCCTTTTTCCGCAAGAACCTCACCTCATCGTTTAGTCCCTTGACTGCAACACCAAAACTCGCCGCCACCTTCGCCGGTGATGCGCCCTCCTCCCACCAGCCACTCGTGCCACTCCGCTGTCCTCAAGTCACCCCATCAACTCGTTGCGGATTGACAAACGACTAGCTGCAACCGGGCTTCCAAGACCTCGCCAAAACTGCGTGGACACTTGCTTTGGACTAGAGGCAAGTAAATTGCCTTCCCTTTTATGCTACATAGGTTGATGTCTGTACATCGAGGTCGATTTTCTCAAGTTTTAATCCTCTCGGTTGATTTCGTACCTAGATGTGTTAGTCAATGGTTTCGAAGAAGGCGCATTGCAAGTATTGTCGAAATTGTAGTTCACTGAGTCTATGGATGTGTTGTTGGAATGCTGCATGTTGAGATTTGCGCTGGTTTGAGCTTAAATGGCACAAGTTGTGGACAAATCCAAGGTTACGGTTATTTTTGGTTTGGTTTGGTTTTTTGTAGATAGTGATTTTGCCAATTTTATGTTGGTTCTTCTGGTACGAATTTGGTGAGACTTTCTTCACAAAAGTTGCTCATTATATCTTATTTTACAGTATAATTTAATTTCATATTTTTCGGACTTCCTACGTTCAAAATATATTTGAAAGACCATACAGGTTCAAATCTATTTTCAAAGACAATTTTCGAACCTTTACACGGTTTCCATTTTCTAGATAATTTTCAGCAAAAAATTTGGACTGGTGTCCTCCATGAAAGTTTTAGATCACATTCTAAGTTATAACGTGATATTTTTCCATGATTTTTGAAACTCAATTAGGCGCCCCAAATGCTCATTTTTGGATTTGTTTTATTATGGAAATTTACCTTGTTTTGACCCGATTTATATAAAATTCTGGGGACCCGCACAAGCTGGTTGGGTCTTGAGTTCTCTATGATAAACATTTCCTGGAGTCTCGTCCACATCCTATTAAAGTTTCGTAATTTTTTAAATTGATTTACTTGGTGACTTCTAGTGATTTCTACATACGAGTGAACTACCTTTTTCTATCGCTTTCATATTTGAGTAAACTCTATTTTTTGTAACCAATCTTTTGAATTGGTACTGCCGGTTAATTGTCTTTTATCACTTCTTTGGCTTACAAAGGATAGTTGAGGGTGGACACTTAACCATTCCTATACATCAACTCAGCGGATGATATTTTGAATTGAATTATTGAATTGTTGTACCATGATATAAGTGTGTGACTTGGAAATGCCGTCAGTCCTTCGGACGACGATGCCCGGATTGTAGTAGGGATTCCTAGAGGGCTAACTGGGTTCTTTCGGATGCTCGACGGGTGTAACACAATTCCCCCAGATGTTCTTGCGATAGCGGATGGATACGAGATGCCTGAGGGGTAATAGAATTTCTTGGAAGATGGTGGCAGCTAATTCACAACAAAAAATAACCATTGGCATTTTCAAATTTCATTTGAACTTTACTAGTTTACTGGTTATCAGAGGAAATGTTTTTCATATGCTATTTTGATTTTGAAAAAGGTTCTTAGACAAGTTGATTTGAAAGCGACCTTCTATATTTTATACTTGCTTGTGGTCGATTGTCATTTTTCAAATTAGTAGTTATGTCGTTGCTACTTGTGTCCTATGACACTCTACGGTGCCCTAATAGACTTCACATGGCCCCGGACTGAGCTGAACGACCTCGACTTCCCCAATGTCACCTTCGCTCAGGTCATTTCAATATTGATAATTGACGTTGGCTTACCGTTGGGCTCGGTACTGATCGGTTTGTTGCCATCTATGATCAGGTCGACGAGCGTCTGGTGGGACCACTCCCACTCCTGGACAGTGATGATGATGGGAGTAATGGGTTCAAGTAGGACGAGAGTAGAAGAGCGAGGATAGCATTTTTGGAAGACCAAGCAGTGGGATTTGGACATATTAGGCGACCTTGTAGATGGACGCTATCATGGTCAGAGTGGTACAGCTAATGGAATTTTGAGTATAGTTCGGAGGAGTAACATTTTAGGTTGATCCCCAGTGTACCCGACCTAGGTCGCCAAAAGTATACAAATAAGAAAGAAATGAAATTGCCTAGTTTCGTATTTCCACATGTGTTTCTTAAGTTTCATTGTCTTGGGTGGTTTTCTATCCATATATGTTTCCAGGAGCTTAAAAAGTGAAAAGATTTTAGTAATCCCATTAGCCATGGCGTGTTGGGACTGTCACCACTCTATAGTATATCTTTTTACTTTTTAAGCACGCGGAAGCATATATAGATAGAAAACGACCCAAGACAAATAAACCCAAGGAACACACACGGAAATACGAAACAAGACAATTTCATTTCTTTCTTATTTATATACTTTTGGCGACCTAAGTTGGGTATACTGGGGATCAACCAAGAATGCCACTACTCCGAACTGTACTCAAAATTCCATTAACTATACCACTCCGACTATGATACTGTCTATCTACAAGGTTGCCTAATATGTCCAAATCCCACTGCCTGGTCTTCCAAAAATGCTATCCTTGCCCTCTTGCCCTCATCCTACTCGACCCCGTTGCTCCCATTATAATCACTATCTGGGAGTGCGAGTGGTCCCACCAAATGCTCGCCAACCTAGGCGTAGACAGCGATGAACTCGATCAGTATCGGGTCAATGGTAAGCTAGCGCCGACTGTCAATATCACAATGACCCGAACAAAGGTGACATTGGGGAAGTCGAGGTCTTTCAGCTCAGTCTGGTGCCACGTGAAGTTTATTCGGGCACCATAGAGCGTCATGGGGATGAAGGTAGTAGCGGCATAACTACTATCTAAAAAATGATAGTTGACCATGGGTTAGTATAAAGATCATTAAGTATCAACCAATCTAAACTACATATGTCAATAACGGCACATGTGAGGAAGTTTAGATATAAAATATAGAAGATCACTTTAAAATCAACTTGCCCGAGAACCTTTTCCAAAATCAGTGTAGCAGGTGAAATACATTTCCTCTTAACCCAGTAAACCAATAAAGTTCAAATGAAATTTGAAAATGCCAATGGTCATATTTGTTGTGAATTAGTTACCACCCTCTTCTGGGGAACCCCATTATCCCCTAGGATATCTCACACCCATCTGATATTGCGAGGATATTTGGAAGAACCAGTTAAACTCGCTAGGCGTCGGAGGAATTTAGTTACCCCACTAGGCATCCCTATTACAACCCAAGGTATCATCATCCCAAGGATCGACAACATTCCCAAGTCACACACTCATACTAAGGTGTAACAATTCAATAATTCAAATTAAAATGTCATCCTTTGAGTTAATGTACAAGAATGTTTTGGTGTCCACCCTCAACTATCCTTTGTAAGCCAATAGAAGTGATACCTGTTCAAAAGACCGGTTATTAAAAAAAAAAAAAAGAGTTTACATAAACCAGAAAGTGATAGAAAAAGGGTAGTTCACTCATCTGTAGAAATTACCAGAAATCACCAAGTAAATTAATTTAAAAATTATGAAACTTTAACACAATGTGGACAAGACTTTGGGAAATGTTTTTGATTAGAACTCAAGACCTAGTTCAGCTTGTACGGGTCCCAATAATTTTATATAGATCGGGTCAAAACAAGGTAGATTTCCATTATAAGATAGATCCGAAAATGAGCATTTCGGATGCATAATTGAGTTCCAAAAATCATGGAAAAATTTCACGTTATAGTTTGAGATGTGTTCTAAATCTTTCAAGGAGGACACAGTCCAAATCTTTTATCAAAACTTCTATAGAAAATGGAAACTGAGTAAAGGTTCAAAAATTCTATGAAAACATATTTGAACCCGTATGGTTTTTCAAATATATTTTGAATGTATGAAGTCTGAAAAATCCGAAATTAAAGTATGTCGAAAAACAAGGTATAATGAACAAACTTCTTAAAGAAAGTCTAACCAAATTCATACCACAAGAACCAGCATAAAATTGGCAAAATCATTGTCTACAGTAAACCGAACCAAAAATAGTCATAACCTCGCATTCGTCCACAACTTGTGCCATTTAAGCTCAAACTAGCACATATCTCAACACGCAACGTTCCAACAGCGCATCCATAGGTCAATGAACTACAATTTTGACAATAGTCGCAATGTGCCTTGTTTGAAACCGTTGACTAACACATCTAGGTACGAAATCAATTGACACGATTAAAACTCGAGGAAATTGACCTCGATGTACAGACATCAATCTATGTGGCATAAAAGGGAAGGCAATTTATTTGACTCTAGTCCAAAACAAGTGTTGATGCGGTTCCCAGTTGCGGCTAGTCGTTCATTGATCTGTGATGAGTCGATGGGGCCGCTTGAGGATGGCGGGGTGGCGCGAGCGGCTGGCGGGAGGAGGGCACGTCGCCGGCAAAGGTGGCAGCGAGTCTTGGTGTTGCAGCCAAGGGAGTGAATGATGAGGTGAGGTTGTTGCGGAAAAGGAAGAGGAGTTTTAATGAAGAAGGTGAGGCCGTGAAAAATGAAGAGGAAGAATTAGCGGCTGCCCTTCTTATACTCCCATTTTCCACCGTTTGCATGAGCTTGATTAGCTTATTAAATGACACAATTAGTCACAAGTTGGCAGCTTAAGGAGGCGCCAGCTAGGGGAAGATAATACGTGGGTGTGGCTGGCTTCACACCACCATTTGCATGAGTTGAGGCACAAATTTGTGCCCCACTTGCCTAGCCTTGGCAGTCCATGAAGGACACCACATGGAGGAACGGTGAGGGACATGGCAGTGTAAGGCGGTGACCGTGAGGCGTCACGGTGGTGATGAAGATGAGCTGAGATGGCAAGTCTTTGTGGTGGTGCGGTGAGGCACGGTGACATGGAGGCAAGACACGGCGGCAGTGGCACGAATGGCGTGACTTGGTGATGGGCTTGGTGGTCCAGTGATGACTACTAGACACTTGAGGTTCACAATTCCATTAAGTAAAAATCCGGATGTCACAAATCTCCCCTTCTTAAGGAATTTCATCCTCAAAATTGTTCCATACATTCCATTGAAAAGATGAGGGTATCGTTGCCTCATTTGCTCCTTGCTTTCCCATGTGGCTTCTTCGATATTATGGTGTCACCATAAAACCTTGATGAGGGGTATCATTTTTATCTAAAGGCTATGTTCTCTTCGATCCAATATCTGCACGTGTTCTTCCACGTACAATAACTTATTGGATGGCATTGGAAATTAAATTATTGAATTGTTGTACCATGGTACGAGCGTGTGACTTGGGAATGCCGTTGGTTCTTGAGACGACGATGTCCCTAGTCATAGTAGGGATGCCTAGAGGAATTATTGGGTTCCTTTGGATGCATGAGGGGTGTATCACAGTTCTCCCAGATATTCTTGCAATGCCATATGAATGCGAGATGCTTGGAAGGCAACGGTGTTTCCTAGAAGACAGTGGCAACTAATTCACAACAAATATGACCACTGGCATTTTTAGATCTCATTTGAACTTCATTGGTTTACTGGTTTTAGAGGAAATGTTATTCACTTGGTATTGTGATTTTGAAAAAGGTTTTCAAGTAAGTTGATTTTAAAATGATCTTTTATATTTTATATCTAAAGTTCCTCGCATGTGCCATTATTGACATATGTGGTGTAGATTGGTTGGTAGTTACTTCCTGAGATTTATACTCACTCGTGATTGATTGTCATTTTTTCATATCAATAGTTATGCCTTTACTATCCGTGTCCCTCATGACCCTCTAATGTGCCTTGATAGACTTCACATGGCACCAGACTGAGTTAAATGACCTCGACTTCCCTAACGTCACCTTCGTTCGGGTCATCGCGATGTTGACAGTCGACGTTAGCTAACCATCTAGGTCGGTCCTAATTGTGTTTGTCGCCGTCTACGCCCAGGTCGTCGGGCGTTTGGTCGGACCACTCCCACTCTCGAACGGTGATGATGATGGGATCAGCGGGGTTGAATAGAACAAGGCTAGGAGGGCGAGGATAGCATTTTTAGAAGACTAGGCAGTGGGATGTGGACGTATTATGCGACCTTGTAAATAGAAGGTATCACGGTCGGAATGGTACAACTAATGGAATTTTGAGCAGTTGAAGCGGCACAACTAATGGAATTTTGAGTACAGTTCAGAGTAGTAGCATTTTTGGCTGATCCCCATTATACCCGACCTAGGTTGCCAAAAGTATATAAATAAGAAACAAATGAAATTGCCTGGTTTGGTAATCGCGTGTGTTCCTTGGATTTTATTTGTGTTGGGTCTTTTTAAATCCATATATGCTTTCATGTACTTAAAAAGTAAAAAGATTTTAATAATTGCATTAATTATGATCTGGTGGGTGCGTCACAGCTCTATACTAACAGCCGGCTGGTTGAAGTTGTGCTCGGCGTGAAAATCAATGGAGATTGCATGCCGCGTGAATGCAAATAAGGGTTGACTCTCTTTGGATATTCGTTCTCTACTTTCTCGTAAAGCTCGTACCTTCTTGCTTTTATCCCTTTTTTCCTTTTGACCTTTCCAAAAACGGGCGCAATCCCATGTAGGGAATCGAAATCAACGGCCTGGCACGCGTACTCCTTGTAACGAGTCGAAAGGAACGTGGATAGGGAGACTGGGGGGGTTTATTTTATGGGAAATAAATGGAGGAGCCGAATATACTAAGAAACGAAGAGAACGGGGGAAAAAGGGGATGCGGATGCTATGGTCAATTTTGCAGGACTGCATCAGAAAGCACGATATATTTGTTTATCTGCACAAACATCACGCGAGCTCATCTCATCTTATATTATCATCAAGAATAAAAATAAAAATAAAAATAAAAAGCCTTCAAAGCTTCAATAATCGCATTAGCCATGACGTGCTGGGGCATCACAGCTTTGTTGGCTGAACCGTTCTTCACTGATCCTGATAAGACAAACTTCACCTAACCGATAGTTAAAAAGTTACCAAACATGGATGACTTGGAAACGAGTACAAGCTGTTAATTGTACACCTGATTTCAGGGTAATTTTTGACAAAGTACTGAACAAGAGGTCGAGGTCGTGCCAACAGATTAAACAAGTGACTGATCTCGCAAATTCTCCATAGATGGTGGCATTTCATCGCCGAACCACGGTGATTGTCTGAGGTAAACTGACTTCAGCTTCATCTTTCACCAACCACCCGTTTTTCTTGTCAAGCTCTTGTTCTTAAATGGTTGGAATCTTGCCAGGTGCTTGATTCCAATCATCCCCTATTGAACAGGTCTCATGGGTATTAGTCTTGCTAAATACTGTGAAATCCAACAGGACTGCGGTGAACACCGATAGCAAACTATATATAAATGAAAAAGACTGCCGTCCTAAAGAAGCAGACGTTTTACCAAAAGCATTCCTCCTCTAGCATCCGCTGGCAAACAGACTATTCCCTATGATGTAACAGGCATCCCTATGTATATCCAAGTATATAAAATAAGGAGATATGACAAAAAGATGGGACTAAAGAAAGAATGTTGAAGAATTCTATTCTAGAGGAGGAGATATCTAGGATAAGCAATGAACGGGTCCTCTTGAAAGTAAGAGGAGGCTTTGGTCTCAGAGACCCTTTGTGGTTAACCTGGAGTAATGGAGACCGAGGTGCTTCACAGGAGTGACCTCGGTGGTTCCCTCCCTGTTGAAAATGTCCAAGCTCTCGCGTCCAAGGGCCTGGAGGAGGTTCCACATCGCTATCTCAGGGCCACATCGGAACTCGGTGAAGTCTGGGAGACCGAGTCACTTGAGATTCCCATCATAGACATGAACAAGCTTGCTGAGGATCACCCTGACCACAGTGACGAAATCGAGAAGTTCCATTTGACTTGCAAGGAATGGGGCTTCTTCCAGGTGCACCATCTTGAATGAATTTATTCAAACCTTATTCATTTCATATCATGTCCTCGACATCCTTACACGAAGTTTCAACTTCCCAGTACTGACAGGAAAATGATTTTCATGATGACGCAGTTGATAAACCACGGCATACCAGAAGAGTTCATTCATCAACTGAAGACAGAAACAGAGGAGTTTTTTAAGCTGCCATTAGAAGAGAAGAAGAATTACGATCAGCTACCTAACTCCATCGAAGGCTATGGCCAAGCTTTTGTTGTGTCGGAAGACCAGAAACTTGACTGGGGTGACATGCTCTTCCTTTCAGCACAACCTGCTTCCCAGAGAAACCTCAGGTTTTGGCCAAAGAAACCTGCCTCTTTCAGGTAAGTTAAAACAGATCAATCACACAGTAAACATTCCTAAAATAGATGTGCACGCACAAAGAAACAACAGATGTGCTAGTACCCAGAACAAACTAATGTACATCCATTGTCCAAGAGTCAGAAATACACATACAAATTCACCAGATGAGTCTTCCCAGTTTATTTTTCTTCTTTCTCTTTTTCTGGGGATGAACAAAGAGAGAACTTTAATTTTGGTTCAACATCTCAGAGCAACCCTGGACAGTTACTCTTCAGAGTTAGTGTGGATTTTACCTTTCCTCCTGAGAGCTATGGCCAAGAACTTAGGACTTTCTCCGGATGTGCTTGCAAGCATGTTTGAAGAGGGAACACAAGGGATAAGACTAAACTACTATCCACCATGCAAGCAAGCAAAAGAGGTCATGGGTCTGACGCCACACTCTGATGTCACCGGAGTAACCCTGCTAACTCAATTGAACGATGTAGACGGATTGCAAATTAAGAAAAGTGGTAAATGGCTACCTATTAAACCTCTTCCCAGGGCATTCATCGTCAACATAGGCGATGTCATTGAGGTAGTACAAGAATTTCACCAACACATCCCATGTGTTTACAGTGATCCCATGATGGTCTTCATGTTTGATGCAGATAATGAGCAATGGACAGTACAAGAGCATAGAGCATAGAGCAGTGGTGAATCCAGAAAAGGAACGCCTCTCAATAGCGGCATTTCACAGTCCAAACATGCAAGCCAAGATCGGCCCATTGCCAGATCTTGCTGGAAAGAGCAGTGCACGGTACAAAACATCAACTCATGAGGATTATGTCAGGACAGTTGTTGCGAGCAAACTTGACGGTAAAAGCTTGTTGGACCAATTCAGACTTAGTGATGCATGAATCGATGTTTTATTGAAAGTCATTAAAAACTTGTTTGTGTGTGTACCGAGTAATCAAGAAAGGGGACTGCAGGTCTCAAAGATGAGGAAAGAAACTACAGGTTCTGCAATGACCACCTTTTGCTTACAAGTAGTGTAAAGATTTCATTAAGCATTCAATAGAAACACAAGGTCCATGCAGATGACCAGAACATCAATAGAGATAATTTCTTATCCTATCAAAACATGTCTATGGTTAGATCCTCTTAAAGCATATGATATTCCATTGAAATTGAAGAATCAAAGAATGTGCCCCCTTCATCAGGTGGTGCTTGTGTGAGCTATGCGCCTTTCGCCTTCTTAGCCTTATGGACAAGAGGGTGAACTGGTAAAATACTGCTTCCTAATTCCAACAAACAGTAATGTCAGGCCATCCTTTAGAAGCAAATTCCCAAGACCAAAAGCATGTACATCTGAAGATGCATGTTCGACTACCATTTTAGCATTCTAGATGATTGAGCATTTGCTGAACCAAACCTAGATCCCACATTGCCCCTTTAGATGCCTTTACCACCATGCTACAATGATTAGGAAGGTATGGTAATAGTTTTATCTAAAACATTGTCAGCATGTGATAAAAGCATCCAAAGAGGTGCATGACATCTAGGCTTGACCATGGTAATGAAGAAGAAACGTAGTAAAGCCAAAATATTGAATGCCCACACTAAATGAATTCTAACTGTTATAGTAAATGATGCAAGGAACAGTTACGATTGCTTGCTATACCGGAAGAGTGATCAGTAAGCATCCTACTCATTGATAACTTGACAAGAGAAACAACTCGCTTTGCTTTTACACTGATTGGCTACATGTGCAACCCAAAGATCGGATTTTCTCTTATCCTGACCTCATTACAGTAGGGAGACAATGAAAATTCGAGCTTCAGACTGTTGATATAGCCAAAAGTTTGTAAGCTTAAGTGAGCGTTGGCAGCCAAGTTGTCGACCGACACATACCAATCTGGACATGACAATCAAATATAGAACGTCCGACCAAGCAAACACTGCATGACACATGGCTAATTTTGACATTGAATTATTGGGTTCTTCAGGCCAAGGCTCACTTCGCAGAAGAACACAATAATAACAGCAGGTAGACTGGCCCCATTAAGGGTGCAGTATAGACGCAAATTGCGCATTACAGAACTAAAAATTATCACCTGTCTAGCAGAAGAAAGCTAAGAAGACTGCAATAAAATCAGGAGTCACATTCAATGTCGGCACACATATCAATCAGTGTAGCGACGCCTCAATGCTACACTAGTGGATTGACAGAACGGTGAATTCCTGTCAAGACCTCCCCCAAAAACTTACTTTGAGTCTCCGTCCGAAACACCCAATTCGAGACTTTCCCTTAGAGAGAGACATAACACCAATCTTGTTCCTCAGCATGATCTACTCGACATCAGTCAAAAGCAACGACGAAGAAGACAGCAGTAAAGAGAGCACAATTACGGATAAATGGGAACATCAGCTGTGCACAATTGTAGGAAATTTCCACTTTCTTTTTCTCTCTCACGTATCCAAGAGTGATGAATTTGAGCTTGTCCTCCATGAAGAGAACCCAAAAAAGAAGAAGAGAAAAGCGACTGACATCAGTACCCTCTAAAGACACTGAAGCAAAAAGCGTAAGCAAAGAATATCTGTGCTTTGGCGGTCACGCCCGAGTCCCCAAAAGAGAATTCATCTCCGCCATACCAAACACGATGGTCAGCGCGCCGAGAAACGATTCCCGAAGCTCCCGACTTGAGAGAACCCAAGAATAGATGATCAAGAAGCCGACCCTCGTGCAGATTCAAACACCCAGAAGAAGAATGAAAGGCTCGATCCGGCGTTTCTCTCTTTAGCTCAGTTTGGCTGGACCTACTGCAAGCGGAAATTTTTTCACTGACTCTCATCAAGAATGACAAAATCCATCAGCAAGTTACCGTCATCTCTCCGACGATCACCGACCACCTACGAAATTGGAAAGGAGTACGCAAATAATTCTTAAGCTTTGATATAGTATAAATCCATTAAATTTTTAATTTATTCAATATGACCTCTAAATTTTAGTTTAGTACTTAGTGTGGTCCTAAATTTTTAAACATTTCCATATAATCTAATAGAACTATCCAATAGATCGATTGGGTCAAAAATGTCGTCCCAAAAAAATTCTGTTTGATCCAATTTGGTCCATGTTCATTTAATATACCCGACCTGGCTCATAAAAGAGCCGTCCTATTCATTACAATCAATCTTGATTGTTAGTATTCCCTTGTACAAATCCTCCGGATGAAGAAGAAGACGATAGGTTCTCTAGAAAAAAGAAGCTATCAAAAGATAAACTGTACTAGAGTTACCTTGATGGATGGAGACCCCACCGTTGGATCTTTCGATCAAGATGAAGGAAAATATCAATTCATGGTCTTGTATAGACCATCTTGATCACACCCTCCTCCAAAAATCCCTTAACCATGTAAACTTCCTCCACCTCTTCAGTCACCACCTAGTAAGAAACCTTCACCCCTAAAGCTAATTATCTCACCTTTTTATAAACCCATCCATAAATGGGTTAAGAAGAACTCTTTTTCTCTAGAAATACCCAAAGCACCGCAGCCCTTATGATTCCCAATAATAGAACCACCACCTGTCCTTCCATCTGTCTATATGTTCCAGTCACGACCTTCTCGAAGCGGGTGGAACCATCTAGGGTTTGGCTAATGTATTATTAAGTCTAAATTTAGCTCAAACTCTCCCAAGTCGATCTTAGGTTCAAGTTTTTAGCATTCAAATGAATTTTATCTAGGAGTTGCAACTAATCAATTTTGAGTAGGTCGATTAGACACCTAAGTAACAGAAAAATTATTTTACTCTCTAACATGTGATGTAACTATGCGGGTGCGCAATCCATTAATTTAACATCCAATAAAATAATAAATAAATTGAATGATTTATTTCATAGTACCGAAAGCATCAGCAATGTTAGCTCAAAAATTACATTAGCAATTCTAAATATAATTTCTAATTAACACATTGTCGCTTAATTTTTTTGGGTTTTCACTTATTTAAATGAAACTTAGAAACTAGGTATGGTGTGCAAAAATGTTTAACTAGAATGACATGCAACATGCAACCTAACATGCGAACTATATGTCACGCGATATTTATTAAATGACTTTATCTAATGATAGGAAAAGATTAATGGGAAAATCTCAAATAAGAATCCGAAGTGACTTCATTTTCTCAAAAAAAAAATGACATGAAGTGGAGTCTATCTCAAATAAGGACCCGAAGTAGTCATTTAGTCTCAAAAAAAGGACCTGACTCATCGGCCAAATGAACTGATGCATTTCCAATGCGTATTCCGGCGACCTAATGTCACGCCCCGAATTTCGAGCACGCCAACATTCCAACATGGTCATTCAAATGCGACGTTCCCAGGTTAAGTCGCCGACCCAATCAGTTCTTTAATGCACATGCGAAAGCGTATTATAAAACCCATGACACTAAAATACAGGATAGGAAAGCAGGAAGCAATTTCATAACATAACACTTTCATAAATCATTACAAACAGAGGTCTGCGGCCAAAAGTTTACAAAAGACCGGCTCATAAAAAGGAACTGTCCTACGACCTACAAGTCGGACACGTTCTCCAATCCTCATGACTTCACCTCTGTAACTCCACAAGGCCAACCAAAACGATCTGGCCGCTCCGTCCACTAGGGACATGAAAATGTAAGCCCACAACCGGGGTGAGACATTGTCTCAGCAAGTTCAACCCCCTAAACCCCCATTAGAAAGAAAATACGCCCAATGATGGCCTGGCCACACCACACAGAAGACTTACCTTGCTTCAGTTCCATCATGCAGGTTAGCACCACTCAAATCACTCAATTACAGGTAGTAATAAGAACTTAAACAACTGGAATGCCAACAATATCATTTCAAACGACCACAAGAGTCCGAATTATAAGACCAAACCGTTATGACACGTCCCATACCATGCCACACGATTCCGTCCCATAATCCGACCCATCAATAACACTCAGCATGCGATCCAATTGATATTCACTACCACACAAGGGCATAGCCTACTCGCATTTCAGCTATCTATTGACATTAATACCAGGCATCGCCTCCCCCTTTGGAGCGCGGTTTCGTCACTACGTCAACAGCGTTCCCGAAGGAGCATGGGCCTAGAATCTACTGCGACCCGCATCCGTTGTAAGGGGCATCCCATATAGGGGCAAGTCCGGCTCAACAGCCTACGACGATCTCCTCTTAATTATCACACAACAATTCATATTCGGCCCCAGGACACTTTGCATTTTACTCAATGCTTCCACTTAAAATAGTGATCCCGGCCATTTTTCTTCATATTAAAAATATTCCAGAAATTATTCACATGAGTGGGGGCACGTTAATTTCGAACCAGAAAGCCAATATCTCACTTTTTCAAACCCCACTATTTAATATAATCCTTAAAATCCAATTTTGGTATCAAAACCCCACACTTGAGATTTTCTGACTAAAATCCATATTTTTTACAATCAACACTCAATTTGCAATATCCAATCATCAAATTCAGCAGTGATCAGCGTGAAATTCTGAGAAATTAAGGTCCCGACAAAATTTTCGGAATTTAATAAATGATTAAATTTATTCCGAAAATAATTAAATAATAATATTTTAATAATTTCGAATAATTAAATAAATAAAAAATAAATCACTTTAAGTCACATCAAGACTTATATTAATTTAAACATTCACTTAACCCTAAATTAAATACACTTTAAGTTAATTAAATATCTTAATCTAATCTATACTTAAATAAATTAAACTAACCACCTAATAACACTTAACATAAACTAAACATCCCTAAGTATAATTAACCCTCTAATCGAGGTTTAGTGAGCTAAACTCACCCGATTAACGAACCAAGTGGACCAAAATGACGGGGACGTCATGGGGATTGACTTTCCTCAAGGCGGGCCAAGCATCCGGGGTCGGGAAGCCGGCCAAAACGGGCCAAACGACTGCTGCCATACCCATTTTTGCAGCTGCTGGTTGAGGCCGAGAAGGGGCTGATCCGGTGCTGGTTCGGGCGGAGGAACGGCAGGGGAGAGACGGCGGCAGCTTAAGGCGGTGTCGGACGGCGACGACGACGACAAAGGAGGCTCCGGTGACGGCGACAAGCGGTGGACGAAGGTCTAGAAACTCGGGCTATGGAAGACCGAACGGCGAGTTGACCGGCGAGGCACGCATGGGCGATGCGTGCGGACGAGCGGCGATGGCGGAGGCGAGCTTCTCCGGCGGAGCTGGCTGCGTCGAGCGAACGGGCGAACGAAGGGGTGGTCGGGCTGGCTGAACCGGTTGCCTCTTCTCTCTCCTCCTCCTTAAGTCCCAAGACACCCCCTTGATTCAAGGAAGAAGATGATGTTGATAGCCCACCTTTCCAAGAGCAAATCCTCACCATCCACTTGTCAAGATCTTAGGCACTTCTAGCCCCACCATGACATCACTTGATGATGTCGCACTCCACTATCTCTAATCTTCCACAACCTTATTCCAATAGGTTCAATTTCATTTTCCGCCGTGGCATGAATTCTTCAAAATCTTGTACAACACAATTCATTCAATTTCCTTCCAATTGAATTAAATTGAAGTCCATAAAATCAATCCAATGTCACCACACTTCAATTTATGTAATCACTTGACCATAGAACCAACTTGAGTCCCAAAAGCACGACCAAAAGCGGGCCTTCTAATTTCTCGAGCCAAATTAACCATACTTTGATTATTTTGCCGAAAAACTCGGTTTGCATGAAAATCTTCCGAAGATGAGTCAATGTTCCTAAAATGATTTGTGGCACACCCGGACTTCCAATTTCTGAATTCGATCTCAATCCATGGTTAATTTCACTCTGGCATGATATTAGCGCGTCCTAATCTACCGGTTAGCTTTTAGAAATTTTTCATGCATTTGACCTGTGGTTGATCAAGCCACAATGTACATCTTTGACAAATTGGCGACTCTCGGTTGTTGTGGTAATCTCAAGATTTCAAATACGAACACGGGGTATCCAAACGACAGAAAAGCCGGTCCAGTGCCGACCGACAGGAATTGTGCGATCTGGTGGAATCACCCACACTCGATCACATGTCTCTGTCGAGTTGACCTATCTCCGGTCTCTAATCGATTTTTAACTGTGCCATAATGACCATTGCAGATTAGCTCGGTCGAAAGGTCGCTTCCTGATTAAATTCTCGAGTCTGATGCATTAGAATCTTTTACCGGCTTCACCTGATAGACTAGTTTTCACATGAGTGGCCGACTCAAGGAAAAGAACTATACGTGCAAAGATGAAATGCCCATCTCAATTTACTGAAAATAGAATTGGAAAATCGGGACGTCACATCTAATCAGGGTATTTTCATCCAAAAAATATTCTCTTTTTGTTTTCCTTCTCCCCTGTTCATCTTCTCCATCTTCGAGCCGACCTCCAGTATCTCACTAGTGAAGTAATTGCCAGCGAGATCGAGCCACTTCAGCTTCTTCAGCCTCGCCACCTCTGGCTGCAGCGGCCCCGTGAACTTGTTGTTGCCCAAGTCGAATTCTTCAAGCTGGGTTATTGCCTGCAGGACTCTGCTAGGGAAGATCCCGAGAGGTTGAGGAACCGGAGGGAGGTGGGGCTGTCGAGCTCCGGTGGGAGGGTCCCGGTGAGGTTGTTAGTGGCAAGCGTGAGGTTGACAAGGTCGCAGAGAAGGTCGATTTTGGGTGGGATGTAGCCGGAGAGGCCGATGGATGTGATGTTGAGAGAGATGACCCACGAGCCGGCGTCGCACGTGACTCCGGTGAAGGAGCAATGCGGAAAGGGCGTTGGTGAGGAGGAGGAGGAGGAGTTGACCCAGTTGCCGATGGCGGCGGAGGGAGGCCCGACCATGGCGGTTTTGAGCTTTAGGAGCACGTCCAGGTTGCTCTATACGAGGGAAGCGGACCTCGCTGACCACTGGAAAGCCCGCTACAAGCGCCTGTTGCCAGCGATGGGTGTCGAGCCCTCGCTAGCCCTGGGCGAGGCCGGCCCTCGCCGGTCCTGCGACCTTCGCCGGCCTTTCCCCACTTCCAATGTTCTTGATTTCGGCAATGCCTATCTTCAACATCAACGAAGAAGACGATGAACAGGGACAACCATGGGTAGATTAAGAAGAAGATGAACGGGAAAAGGAAAATGAAAATATAATATTTTTTTGGACAAAAATACCCCAGACCAGGTCGCTAGAATATGCATTGAAAATACATAAGTTCGCCAGTCGGCAAGTCAGGTCCTTTTTTGAGACTAAATGACTACTTTGGAGCCTTATTTGAGATAGACTCCACTTCATATCCTTTTTTGAGAAAATAATGCCACTTTGGGTCCCTATTTGAGATTTTCCCAAGATTAATGCAACTATTTTAACATGTCATGCATTACCCTAGACATGCAATTTATTAAATGACGTGTAATGAATGAACTAATGTTACGTGACACACGCATGATTTTTTTATGTTTTATTTTTAATTAAAATTCGAAATTAGATGTACCTAATAATTAAACATGCAAACTATCCTAGAAAAGAAGATCCAATTTGTTCTAAAAAGATATTCTTGGTATTTTACTAAATTCGGAATTATAAAATAACCAAAATAAGCATGCAATCTATTCTTGAAAAAAAAACGACTTTAATTGTGTCTAATCTTTTTGGTTTTTAATGAACACATCATCAAATCACATGAGAAATTATCGATATCCATCTAATTTACAAAGTAAATTGATGTATCTTATGTTGTGCATAAGATCGAATTAGCCAATTTTTTTGAAATCGGGAATCATATCTCATGCATGAGATCGGATTGACGATTTTCCATACAATCGCGAGTCGTATTTTGGACATGAAATTGGACTGTCGACCAAATGCACATTTAAAAATTAGGGAATAAATCCCTAATTTAAAAGGATACTCGATATTTTTGTGGATACAATAGCATCATTTAAACACTCGTACGAGATAACAATTTCACAAATTAGGCAATAAAAATATATGATGATCCATTGATGAAAATACCTAAATTGCGATAATCGCTCGGATACCGTTTCCAAACTTGGACGGACGACAAATCGCGGGAATCACGGTGTGATCGGTTCACAGCAGCAGCTGCTCATGTTGGTGTGGACTTCTCAGCTCGAGCTAGTCGGTGGCCGGCAAAACTCACGACGCGGCCGTCAAGGGTGACGCCGGCAAGGACAAGCGACAGCGGACAAACTTGGGCAACAACGAAAGCAGAAGGCCTTTGGGATAATTGGGGCTCCATGGTGCATGGACAATCACTAAAAAACCTGCACAAAGAAGAGCATAACGAACTCTCTTAATTGAAAGTGCGCTGAGAAACAAAGTAAAAATAATTTGCTGGTTTTTGCTGAGGAGCTTGCGGGCTTGTTCGCTCAATCTGCAGGTATTGGCGTCGAGGCTTCGCAGTATGCTTTTCTATATTTTTTTCCTTTTTGCTTGCATTAAGCGAGGCCACAAAAACCACAACTTTTGCTGCCTTCTTTCATCCAAGTCTGGACGAAGACCAAAAGACAACAACATCCACCGTCTACTTCCCCCCTTTGCAAGGTCACGTGTGTTGCGCCCACTATTCTTTTCACTCGCAATCTAGTATCTTTCTGTTTGACTGAGTCTCAAGCTCCACTCAATCTCTTGAAGACCTCATCATATCCTCCCTTGGGCGTCCAAGACGTGCGTTGCCGGCGATATCTCAATCGCAGGCTTGTGAATAGCCAGGGAGGCGTGGACTGCGATTGTGAGAGTTACGTGACCTGCAAAGGATCCAAAGAAACAAAACTTGCCAAAGCTAAATTGTGAGTCGATTGGCGGAACATGTTGAGGTGCAGCAAGCTGCCGTTGCCAATCATCGGGTCGGGCGAGGACTGGATACCGCGAAGTTGATGGATTTTTACGTCAATCTCTCTGTACGGTGAAGACTCCTTTTGGCATCTTCTGCAAAGTGGTGAACCTCCAAGGGGGCGTGAAGCTCGCTCTTCAATGCTCTCAATTGTGGCTGCCGTGAATTTTATGAAGCTCTCTCTCCTTCCCTCCCCTGTATTTTCAATATGTGCGGCCTCCTTCTTGTCTGCAATAGGTCCTTTTATAGGTGAGGACTGCTAGGGCTTTTAAGGAAAGAAACAAAATCCTCTTTGCTCCTTCGTCAATTTTCGAATATTACAATGTAGTCTTCAAAATATTATAATAATCCTCCAAGATATCAATTCTTTGAACTTTCTTGCCCATATCATTTGGCTTGATTTCATCCATTCCTAAGTCAGGATTATTTCCAATGAGATCATTAGAAGTGTCGGACACTTGAAATGTCAAAACTTGACATGAGGGACATTTGAGTGCTAAAAGTTACGAAAATGACACTTAAGTATTATTTATTTTGAAAAATGGGACACTTTAATGTCAAGTCCGGTGAAGATGGCCATAAATCATACGTGGTAATTTTTTAATAATATAACTCATTTACGTGGCATGCCGGAGAGCTGAATTAGTGACGAAGAACCAAAATGATGTCGTTTTGCCTTTTTTTTTTTTTTTTTTTTTTTTTTTTTTTTTTTTTTTAATAAAAAAAATTCCATATAAATATTAATTAAATTAAAATATTTATATTTACAAAAAAAATTTTTAAAAAAAAAAAAGAAGAAGGAAGAGGCAGAAGGCGAGGGCTAAGCCCTAGCCGCTGCCTCCCCACCATCATTGGAAGGGTTAGCGACAATGGGGCGAAGGGCGCGCGACCACGATCGACCCTCCCCCATTGTCGTCGGCCCTTCCGGTGAATGGTGGGGAGGCGGCAACAAGGGCTCAACCCTTAGTTGCTTGCAATCTTAGTTTTCCTCTCCTTTTAAAAAATAATAATTATTATAAATATATAAATAAATTTATTTTTAAATTTAATTTAATAAATATTTATATTAATTATTTAGTCACGTCAGCAAAACGACGTCGTTGTTGCACTTGTCTAGCCACGTCAACGTGTGAAACGATGTCGTTTTGCACTTGTTTCGTCGGAAAATCGCTACTTCAGCATTTTGGTCGGATTTTCTCAACATTTGTACTTACTTGATCCATTTTGCTTCAATTTTGAAACTTAAGTGTCACTTTTGCACTTAAGTGTTCCCTCGTGCCAAATTTTGGCACTCTAAGTGTTCTATTCCCATCTTTTAGAGAAGATCCTTGCCTATTATAAAGATCATGACATCGATCCTCTACATAATTGAGATTTTCAAGAATAATATGAAGAATAAAGGGCTTGGGTCAAATTTCCATTCTCTTATAGGCGTGGTCCAGTTAAACTCAAAACCATTCACTCAAGTGTGTCCAGTGTTGGTCTAATGCAAGTGTAACTATTAATGCAAATGCTTCTAATATCTATATGCAAGTTGATTAATATTTTTGATAGGGATTGAAATGGACCATAATTTTTTATGTAATAAATAAATGATCGGGTTGGCAAAATTTAGGTGTCAATAGCTCCAACCCTTAAGCTTTTCACCTTTAGAAATATCTAATTCTAGTGCCCCATTTTCGACATTAGAAGAATTTATAGATGCTCACAATCAGTTCCGTCATATCCTTAAGTTCCCAAATCCTATAGATATTGACGAACATGGAAGACAAGAAAGTCACGACTGCTGAAGCTATCCTGAATTGGTAGTTAGAAAATGCTTTGGCTCAAAATAATGTTCTCAAGACAATTGACACCAAGCTTTTAACTATTCGAGCTCATCTTGATCATGTTGACCAAAAAATTGATCAAACGGCTTTGGTCACAAATAAATTGCTTGCACATTCAGCAGATGGAATCTGGAATATATGCTTCTCATCATTAGTTGGAAGACCGAACGGCTAAAATAGAAAAATTGAGGAGATAAATCAAGCTCTCACACGATGGAAAATTTGTTCCTCCCCCATATCCATTTTCCCAGCCTTGGCAAACAATTCCAATGGAGCTGGGCCCTTCTAGGGCTACATCAATTGCCACAATCATTGACGAAGCTCCAAAGCAAGATCAAATAGACAGTGTTACTCTTTGAAACCGTATTAGGGATATGGAAAAGCAAAGGAAAATTAGTGAAGAAAAGAAGCCAGCTCCTAAACCTTTTCCAGAACCTCCCTTTGCTCATATGATCTCAAATCCACTTGAGGCTTTTGTCACGGCCCGATGGGAAGCACGACCCAAGAGGGTTCTAGAGCAAAGGCCGTGACCGATCCATGAGCAAGCGACCCTCGGCTTACATCCTCGAGCCTTCTAGAATATTCCTGGGGGGCGGGTGATACGGTATTTGTACGCATACGATATAAATGCAAGTAGCTGGTAGTTGGAAATATATATGGCTAGTTGGTAGTTGAGGAGATGCAATCTCCACCGTTGGATCCAGGATAGATCTACGGATACGGTTTGCCTTGTCTTTGTATATAAAAGGGCCTCCTCCCCTCATTGTAAACCATCTCATTTACAAGTAATATAATCCAGAGCTTCTCTCTCTAGAGTTTCTCTCTCTACGATCCTTGTGAGTCCAGTGTTGAAAGGCTACTTAGGGGTAAAATCCTACGGCCGCACGAGTCAGCCTACATGTGATCGAGAGTTGATCGATTGGCTCGTGACAAGTGGTATCAGAGCTAAGTTTGTTCCAAGCGCAAACACAATGGCTGATCCACGATCTGATGAGGCGCTCGCCATGGGTGGTGACTGCATTGATCGTGGCAGGAACGCCGAGAAGGTCAAGGGAAAGAAGAACCGTGGTGCTTCGAGTGATCCGACGGGGGATCTTGTACAACGGATGACGAAGCTAGAGTTGTTCATAACCGATGTCTAAGAATTGGTCAACGACCTGACCCAGACCATGGGTGGAGTAGACGTCGGAAGGGAGGAGCTTGTTGCTGAGGTGCAAGAGCTCAAGACCGGCATGGGAGAGCTCCGACATGAGTTGCTGGGGGCCCTACGAGAAGAACTCACACAACGGTACGAACCCCTGGAGGCCATGGTGGCGGCCATGCGCGCAGAGATAGTGGAGCTTAAGGGTAAGCTCGCTAAATCGGAAGCTACACGTGTGAACGGAATGATCACCGCGCAAGATCCATGAGTGGACACGCCGAAGCCGAAGGAATTCCGGGGCTCGCAGGTGGCCAAAGACGTGGACAACTTTCTATGGTATATGGAGCGGTACTTCTAAGCCATGGGAATCAACGATGAGCAATCAGGGGTAAACACTACATCTATGTACTTGGTCGATAATATTGTTGTGGTGGCGTCGTCGGTCGGATGATAGGTGTGGGGATCCTATCACGACTTGGGGTAGATTCGTCGAGGAGTTCCGACGGAACTACTTTCCCACTTATGCGGAAGAGGAAGCTCATGATGAGTTGAAGCGTCTAGAGCAAAAGGGTGGTGTTAGTCGCGGTTCTCGGAGTTGCTACTCCAAATCCCGTCGATGAACGAGATTGAAGCGTACTACCAATTCATGAGTGGTCTCAAGCCATGGACCAAAGAAGAGTTGAAGCGGTTCAACGTGGGAGACCTCACATCGGCTATGACTGTGGCCGAATTGCTCGTGGAGTATAAGGCGCCTTCCACATCCCGATTGGACTCTCGTCCGAGGGACAAAGCTACTGGTGGGGGAGATCGGGGGAGATACAATCGCCCGACCGGAGGTAAACCACCGGCTGGTCCTCACAAGGCTCACGCGGAGTCGAGCGGAGGAGGACAAAGGAAGGTACGATCTTACAAATGCTTCTTTTGTGATGGTCTGCACATGGCGAGGGATTGTCTGAACAAGGCCAAGCTGGCCGCATTATGCAAAGAAGATGAGCCTAAGGAAGAGTCGCGGTTGGGTTCGCTGCGACTCCTTAGCAAAATTAAGGCCAAGAAGGTGAAGGAGCCTAAAGGCTTGATGTTCGCGAACTTGAAGATTGGAGAGTCCGCAATGAGTGCGCTCGTGGACACAGGAGCATCTGACATCTTCATTTCGGAGGAAGCCGCGAAGAAACTTAATCTACGGGTTGAGAAGGGAGCCAGGTGGCTCAAGACGGTTAACTCAAAGGAAGTCCCTGCAATCGGTGTCACAAGGGACGTGGAACTACAACTCGGGCCTTGGAAGAGCAAGGAGACTCTAGAGGTAATTCCCTTGGACGATTACGATATTGTCATTGGAATAAAATTCCTAGATAGAATCCATGATGTTGTAGTACCATTTGCCGAATGTATATGCGTATTGGACAAGCATTGTCAATGCGTGATCCCAGTCCACTGTGAATTGGACCGTGATCGGAAGATGATCTCGGCCATGCGACTCACCAAGGGAGCAAAGAAGGGCGAAGTAACCTTCCTAGCGGCCTTGAAAATCGAGGATGACAAGGGCGAAGGGAAGGAAGTCCCGACAAAGGTAGCCCAAGTCCTCGGCTCATTCAAGGACGTGATGCCTTCGGAGTTGTCGAAGAAGTTGCCACCTAAGAGGGAGGTGGATCATTGGATCGAGCTGGTGCCCGACGCTTGACTGCCTACCATGGCGCCTTACCGCATGGCACCCCCTGAATTGGAAGAGCTGAGGAAGCAACTCAAGGAGCTACTCGATGCGGGCTATATTCGGCTGTCCAAGGCCCCGTTCGGTGCGCCAGTCCTATTTCAAAAGAAGCACGATGGGTCACTCCAGATGTGCATCGACTACTAGGCATTGAACAAGTTGACGATGAAGAACAAGTACCCGATCCCGCTCATCGCGGATCTCTTCGATCAACTCGGTGGAGCTCAATGGTTCACCAAGCTGGATCTTCGATCGGGTTACTACCAAGTTCGGATCGCCGAAGGGGACGAGCCAAAGACAGCCTGCGTGATGCGGTACGGATCCTATGAGTTCCTCATGATGCCGTTCGGCTTGACCAACGCTCCGGCTACATTTTGCACGCTAATGAATAAGGTACTCCACCCTTTCCTAGATCGGTTTGTAGTGGTTTACCTAGATGATATTGTAGTCTATAGTCGAACGCTCGAGGAGCGTGTCGAACACTTAAGGCAAGTCTTCCAAGTCTTGTGCGAGAACGAGCTATACGTTAAGCGCGAGAAGTGTGCCTTCGCCCAAGAGGAAGTTCCGTTTCTGGGGCACATCATCAGGGGTGGACGAGTGTGAATGGACAAGGCAAAGATTCAATCGATCGTCGAATGGGAGCCGCCGACGAAGGTGACGAGGTTGAGATCGTTCTTGGGCCTCACTAACTACTATCGGCGCTTCATCCGGAGCTACTCGAGCATCACCGCGCCGCTCACGGACATGCTGAAGAAGGAGAAGTTGCGGGAGTGGACGGATCGATGTCAAAGAGCCTTCGACCGATTGAAGCAAGCCATTACCGAGGAGTCGGTGTTGGCGTTGCCTGACCACACGAAGCCTTACGAGGTAGAGACTGACGCATCGGATTTTGCTATCGGTGGTGTTTTTATGCAGGATGGGCATCCGGTGGCGTACGAGTCTCGAAAGTTGAACGATACCGAGCGTCGGTATACCGTTCAAGAGAAGGAGATGACCGCGATGGTCCACTGCCTTCGAACGTGGAGGCATTATCTCTTGGGATCGAAGTTCGTCGTGAGGACGGACAACATAGCCATGAGTTATTTCCAGACCCAAAAGAAGCTGAGTCCGAAACAAGCTCGATGGCAAGGCTTTCTTGCGGAATTCGACTACACGTTAGAGTATAAGCCGGGGAAGGCCAACTCTGTGACAGACGCGCTAAGTCGAAAGATGGAGCTGATGAGCAGCTCGGTGAATCGACCGAGTTGTCCTTGGGTCGACCGCATCAAAGAAGGGCTGAAGCATGATCCAAGAGCCTAAGCTCTCATCGGGTATGCAGAGGAAGGCAAGACCCGACAATTCTGGTAGAGGACGAGCTCCTCTACACCAAAGGAAGGCGATTGTACGTACCATTCCATGGGAAGCTGAGGAAGGAGATCTTGCGCGAGTGCCACGACTTGAAGTGGGCGGGTCATCCAGGGATCCACCGCATGTTGGCCCTCATTGAAGATCGGTACTATTGGCCCCAAATGCGGGACGACGTGGAAGCTTACGTGAGTACTTGTCTAATATGCCAATAAGACAAGCTGGAACAACGTTCTTCGCCGGGTCTGTTGGAGCCGCTTCCCGTTCCAACTCGTCCATGGGAGAGTGTCTCCATGGACTTCATCGTCAATCCACCCAAGTCCGAAGGGTGTCGGACTCTCATGGTCGTAGTGGACAGATTCTCTAAGTATGCGACTTTCGTGCCTGCAACGAAGGATTGCCCGGCCGAGGAGGCGGCCAAGTTGTTCATGAAGCACGTGGTCAAATATTGGGGAGTGCCACAAACGATCGTGAGTGATCGTGATCCTCGTTTCACGAGACGTTTTTGGTCCAAACTATTCAAGCTGCTAGGATCGGAGCTGAACATGTCAACGATTTTGCATCCCCAAATCGACGATCAGATGAAGCGGGTCAATGCACTCTTGGAGATTTATCTCCGACACTATGTGAGTACAACGCAAGTGAATTGGGCAAAGTTGATCGACGTAGCCTAGTTCTCCTACAACTTGCAGCGGAGCGAGTCAACCGGTCAAAGTCCGTTTGAGGTTGCGACTGGGCAGCAACTGAATACCCCAAGCGCCATTGCTTCGGGTTATCGAGGGAGTAGTCCGCCTGCATACAAATTTGCTCAGGATTGGCAAGAGCAATCCGACTTGGCGAGGGCGTGTCTACACAAAGCCTCAAAGCGCATGAAGAAGTGGGCCGACAAGAAGCGACGGCACGTGGAGTTCCAAGTTGGAGACCAAGTGTTGGCCAATCTGCACATGGTTCTTCGGTACAAGAACATGCACATGGAATTGATCCGTCGCTACGAAGGGCCATTTTGTGTGCTGCAACGGGTCGGGAATGTCGCACACAAGCTGGAGTTACCACCGAAACTTAAGGTACATCTGGTTTTCCATGTAAGTATGCTAAAACCTTTCCAAATTGATGAGGAAGATCCGGATAAAACCTTTCCAAATTGATGAGGAAGATCCGGATCGAGGGAAGTCACAACGGGCGCCACTCGAGGTAAAGACCTCGTATGACCGAGAGATTGAAAGCATCATGGTGGATCGAGTCATACGGAAGCGGTACTGTGTGCCGAAGCGTGAGTACTTGGTCTGATGGAAAGGTCTTCCGAAGAGCGAAGCAAGTTGGGAGCCAGCGGAAGCTCTTTGGCAGTTCAAGAAAGAGATTGATGCCTTTCATGCTGAAGATGCGACGAGGGCGTCGCCTAATTAGGTGGGGGAGAATGTCACGGCCCGATGGGAAGCACGACTCAAGAGGGTTCTAGAGCGAAGGCCGTGACCGATCCATGAGCAAGCGACCCTTGGCTTACATCCCCGAGCCTTCTAGAATATTCCTGGGGGCATTTGTATGCATACGATATAAATGCGAGTAGCTGGTAGTTGGAAATAAATATGGGTAGTTGGTAGTTGAGGAGATGCAATCTCCACCGTTAGATCCAGGAGAGATCTACGGATACGGTTTGCCTTGTCTTTGTATATAAAGGGGCCTCCTCCCCTCATTGTAAACCATCTCATTCACAAGTAATACAATCTAGAACTTCTCTCTCTAGAGTTTCTCTCTCTACGATCCTTGTGAGTCGAGTGTTGAAAGGCTGCTTAGGGGTAAAATCCTAAGGCCGCACGGGTCAGCCTACGTGTGATCGAGAGTTGATCGATCGACCCGTGACACTTTCCTGCGAGATCAAAGATGACAAAGGATACCAACTATTACTATATTTGACTCCGCCAAGCAAAATACCTCTGAATTAGACTCATAATTCGATTCCCTTTCCTCCACAAATACTTCAACCCTTGAGCCACAAACACCAGTATCCCATATGCTTGCTAAATTTATGGTTGATCCCCCCTAAAGCAGAAGTGGAATCAAATCCATTTGAGCCAGAAGTAGTACACCCTCATGACTTAAACCATGAACAGAAGTCTTTGACCTCTAATACTACTTCACACTCGATAATATCCCATAGTCCTAATGGCTAGATAGATTACTAGAATTTCATATTTAGCTCAACATCAAAACACTTTATGTTGAAATTCAATATGAACTACTAACTGAGTTTGTGAGTAGATTTACTGGAAGCCTAAAGGACTGGTGGAGAACTATTTCTGACTAGAATCAAATGACATTTTTATTCTAAATAGATTTCTATCAAACGATCTGGGTGATCCATCACTTTTTTATTGGTAAATAAGAAAATCTTCTTGAGCTTAGAAGAAGAGAATTTTTTATTTTTATTTTAAAAAAGTGCTTCTTTTTACAAGGAAAGCATCTCAATAGGTATTTCCAAGAAATGCTTAAACTATTCTATGATCTTGGAGTTGATCCCAACTTAAAGCAGGTTATTTTGACCTTCATTCCAAAAGAAATTGGACAAATTGTGGAGAGATTCATACAAAATAAGCAGAAGATTGTTGCTAATGTTCTTCTTAGAGAACTCCAGCAAAATGCATCTAGCTCTTGATGACTTTTGTATCCGAAGGAAGGCTTTCAGAAATTATCTTAAGAGCAACAAAGAACTTGACCGGGCTTGTTAAAAGCCTAAGTTAAGAATCAAGAGTTCAAAGAAAGACTCCTGTGATGACCCTTCTTATAGGGATAAATGAAAAAAACAAAGACACTTTGAAAGATTCTCCTTAGGATATACAAAGAAAAGGCACAAATGGCGATTTTTGTGGAAAAGACGCTCTAAACGGAGTTTTTTTGGAAAGCGTAGAAAATCCGATAGGTGTTACATTTGCAACAAGAGGGGCCATTTTGTCAAGAATTGTTCAAAGGCCAAAGGAAGAAATTCTCATTTAATTCAGAAGATAGAGAAGCAAACTAGAGTATCACTCTAGGATGATGATGTTGAATCAGTCTTCTCCTTAGAAGATGAATCAACCAAACACAGTGTGTATGCCATTCAGACGTTGTCACAAACTAGTGACACTGAAAGTTTATCGAAAGAACCTGAAGAAGAGGTATTCTTCTTCACCGAACCTCCCACAATCCATGATCTTTGTGCATACAATCCTTCTATCCTCCCATATTTCCCTGTAGATATATATCTATCCAAATATGATAAGCCTATTTCTCTTATTGCCCTCATCGACACTAGAGCCAGTGTTTTTATTCTTTTTTTTTTTTTTGGTAAAGGTAAAAGGTATTATAGCTTTGGACAAAATACAAGACCGGCTCCAAAGCTTACACTCTCAGGGCGCTACGCAAAGAGTGTTAGGGAGCCGAAACAAGAAGATTACAATGAAGAGAAAGAGACAAGCACAAGCAAGAAGCAAAGACCAACCGGTCACAAGCGAAAAGAAAACGCTAAACAAAACCTCAGCCGCCTAAGGAGAAGGCCGAAGGTCGGACACCCAAGGAGGGTAGGAGAAAAGATTGCACAGCTTGGTCTACATCCGGATCTACGCATTGTCCTCATGATCAACGAAGATGGATGGGTCGAAGCCTCAGTTTCTCTCAAGCCTTCTATTTCTTGGGACCAGTGTTTTTATTCTTGATACAAAGATACTTCCAAAAAAATACTGGACGCCATATATTCAGTATTTTAACTCTACTTCTAGAGATACCTTTGCTATAAAGTTCGAAGTAAACCCATTATCATACAATTCTTTCTCCAGTATTCAGTCACTACCAAAATCCTTGTCACTAGCTCACCAAATAAAGATATTAGTATTGATTGGGATATCCTTACACAAATTCCTAAATTCATAATTGTGCCTAATAGATTACGGTTCAAAGGGCAGCTCCAGAAATTTGTAAACATCCAAGTACTTTTCACTATTCAGATGAGCATTTTGGATCCAATTCTACAAACCCTTCTTGAGGCATGTGCAGACTGTTACTCAGATTTTGTCCAAAAATGCTCCAACCCTTTCTAGAAAATCCCGATTTCTTCATTAATCTTCCTTTCAAGAAAAACGAGGATGTCAATGCCACTAAGGGCAGTCACTCTGGAATGAATCCAGAATGTTTGCTTTTAGCACAAAAGGAATGTTTGGATTTGCTTCATCAAAGATTAATTGAGCCATCAAATTCTCAATGGGATTGTGAAGCATTCCATGTCAATAAGCAAGTGGAGCAGAACAGAGAAAAAATGAGACTGGTTATGAATTATTAGCCTTTTAATCAATTTTTATACGATGATAAGTTTCCTCTGCCACATCGGAATTCGTTATTCTCCAATTTCACCCAAGCCAAAGTGCCAAGTATGACCTTAAAACTAGATTTTGGTAGTTGGAAATTCACCCTAAAGACATGTACAAAACTAGATTTTGTATCTCGAATCAACATTTCCAGTGGATGGTGCTCCCTTTTAGCCTCAAAACAATTCAGTCGCTACTTTGAAAGGCTATGTGTAGAATTTTCCAACCCATTTTGGCCAATGCTCAAATTTATTGGTGATATCCTCATTTATAGGGCCCATTTGGTTCGGCTTTTAGGGAATGCACTTGTCAAAATGCAAATACCTTTGGGTGAATGGGGTTTTGCGAAATGCAAATATTGTTTGATAAAATTTGCATTGGGATACAACTTTGGCCAAAATACCGTTTGGTAAAATTTGCATTTGTAAATGACTTTTATTAAATTAAAAAAATAAAAAAATATATTTTCTTTTTTGAAGTCCGGCCACTGGACTGCCGAATGGCCGGATCTGACCGGATCCGGCCACCTGGGTCGCGCGACCTCAGGCGACCATCGCCCGGGGTCGCGCTACCCCCAGCGATGGTCGCCGGGTCCGGCGACCCAGGCGACGGCCGCCCGAGGTCGCACGACCCAGCGACGGTCGCGCACAACCCAGGCGACTGAACCGCCGGATCTGGTGGTCGGATGGCTAGATCGCTGCTTGGGTCGTGCGACCCAGCGACGGTCGCCCGAGGTCCGGCAAACCGGGTAGCCGTCGCCTGGGGTCGCTCGACCTCGGTGGCCGTCGCCTAGGGTCGCGCAACCCAAGCGTCGCCTGAGGTCTGGCAACGGTCGTTGGGGTCGGGCGACCCTCAGGCGACAGTCGCCGGCGTGTGCGACCCCTTGGCCGGTGGTCGTCGGCCTCTAATCGGCGATGGCTTAGAGAAGATGAACAGTACCGACTTGCATTCTCAGGATGCAACTTGCCAATGCACCTCAAGAGCTCCATTGGGCTAGAGGCCTTTAGACTCCTTTGGAGATGCAATTGCATCTTGCCAAAGTCGCGCAAAAAAACGAACCAAATGCGTTTGCATTTGGTCAAGGGACTTTAGAGCCCGAAAGCCCATTTGAAAAGCCGAACCAAACAGGGCCATAGTATAGATGAGGATTCTCATTATAAATTATTAGCTTAATTTGCAGACCTAATGCAAAAGCATGGAATCATGTTATCCCAAAAGAAGATGATCATTACCTAGAAAGAAATTGAACTTCTTAGAATACATCTCAAAGATGGAACTTATTATCTCGGTTCTTATATTGATGAGGAATCGCAAAAGTTTGTTGACACCTAAATTTTTCCTTTTAACTTAGGACTTAATCGCGTAGAAAATTCAAAATTAGTCTCTAGAAATAGGAAAAAAAGAAGTAAAATGTAAAGTAAATAATTTTCCTTAAAACTTATCATGTTTTCATTAAATTGCATCGCATATAGACATTAGAATGTTTGCATTACTAGTATTAAAAAAAATCATTAATTAAAAAATTCGAAAAAAATAATTAAAATAGTTTTAAAAGAAATACTAAAAAGTAGCAAGGTCAAGCTAGAGAC
Organism: Eucalyptus curtisii; assembly: GCA_017140595.1. Classification (NCBI taxonomy): domain Eukaryota; kingdom Viridiplantae; phylum Streptophyta; class Magnoliopsida; order Myrtales; family Myrtaceae; genus Eucalyptus; species Eucalyptus curtisii. Next base: position 21,207,304 of record CM029497.1, read on the forward strand.
ATCCAAGCCCGGCCCTTCTTCTTCTCCCTTTCCTTCTCCCCACCTGGGCCAACTAAGCCCATTCCTTTTCTTTTCTTTCTAAGCCCAGCCACTCCCTCCTCCTCCTTTCCCTTCTCTTGGACGCTAGCTAAGGGCGCGTTTGGTAACCATTCTGCTCCGAGGAACAACTTTTTATAGATCAGAAATGATTTTTTCTAATTCTGCTCCAGGAAAAAAATTTCTAAGCAAAAAAAGGCACTTGGTAACTATCCAAATTTTTTATTCCCGGGATAAAAATGTGTTTGGTAAAATTCTTAAATTTTTTGTTTCTTTTAATTTTTAATACTTTGATTATATTTTTCTTCTTTTTTTCTCTCTTTTTACCTTTTCTCTTCTTCCTCTTTCTTCCTTGAGCTGGTTGCCGACCACAGCGGTGGTCGGCGACCTACTAGGTGAGGTCCGGCGAGCTCGCCGGAGGCTCGTCTGGCCCAGGCGAGCCTCGGCCTCGCCAAATTTGGGCGAGGCTCGACCTCGCCCTAGCCTAGCGAGGCCAAGCCTCGCCGTGGCTAAGCGTCGCTGGCCAAAGGGAAGAAGAAGAAAGGGGAAGAGAAGAAGAGGAAAAAAAAAAAAGAAAATAGAAGAAAAGAAAAAAATAAGAACCGATTCTAGGAATTGTTCCCAAGAATAAGAATTACTTTTTTCTATTTTTTAATTATGTTTCAAATCTATTTCCGAGAACAAAAAAATAGAATTTTATTCCTAAGAATAAAAATTTTGTCAAATGAATTTCTATTCTTTTTTTTTTCCCGGAAACGAAAGAACAGAAGCCGACACTATTTGGAGTAAAAACAAACAAGCTCTAAGTAACGGCATGAAGAAGAGAGGACAATGTACGGGATGAAAGACAGGGACAACAAGGAGAGCGATCATGCGAGATGCTCAATCGAGGGGCAGGTTGGCTAGAGGCAACTGCCATGCCACATCCCATGCATGCCGGTATACAGAAGGAAGATACCAGAGAGAAGAGAGGGGTTCTTTTTTGTTTTTTTGGAGAGGCCGGGTTTTGGCCGAGGGAGAGCGACAGAGGCAGAGAGTGGGGGAACTCGGGAGAGTTTTGAGCGAGTGAGAGGGAGAGAACAGAGTGAGGGAGCTCGAGAAGGTGGTCGACTGTCATTGGAGCTCGTTGATCAGCCGCCGTCCGTCATAGCGCTCACCCCGAACCAGGTAGGTCGTTCTCGAGTACGTCTACCTTGGTTTTTTTGTGGGGTGTCGGGCCGAAGTTCATGGTCGACTAGTTCGCACGAGCTTCGGTCCCGGTCCTCGTCCGGAATTCCATCGTGCTCTTGTTCGTTCCTCATACAGCGTATGTGACGTGCTTGTTGTAATGCTTTATACAAATGTTTGTTTGTGTTCGGTGTTATGGCTGAGACTTGTTATTTTTGTTCATACTCAATTTAAATGCCGATAAACTTGTCCCTAAGCTGATCAGGAATAGTGCTTGTGTATCGCGTGTTGATCTTGGCCTGAACCTGAGCCCCGAACGAGTCTATGTTTACCCCTCTAGTTAGTGCGTCTTATGTGTTTGAAGAAATGCCTTAAAGAAAACCGAAGAGTGGTTCATGTTTTTAACGCCAGACCAACTCGTTTTTGCCCCCATGCTTGTCGAATCCTGCTTGCTTTGCTCGTATTCATGGTGTTTTCGTACTGTTTGCAGGAAATATTCGTGTGTATTGAGTCGACAAGGTTTTTCGTCGCATCGGAAAATGGGTTAGTGGTCGTTGGAATAGGTGGCCGACGGTGGTCATCAACGGTCAGAATGAATGACCGGTGCTAGACGGTAGCTTGGAGACCCCCTAAACACCGGTGAGGGTTTGCTGTGGTGTTGATTTTGGTTTGGAGAAGATGGCGCAGAATGAGGAAGAAGCGTCGGGGAAGAAGAAGACGCACGAAGAAGAAGGCACGTGAAGAAGAAGGCCAAGGGGGAAATGAAAAAGAAAAAAAAAAGAAATAATAAAGGAGTAATTAAAAGAAATGAAAAAAAGAGAAAAGGAAAGAATGGACGGTGGATGGAGACGTTCGGTGAAGAAGGCATGAACAAGGAGTGCAGGGGAATAAGACAAAATAAGGAAAATACAAGAAGAGAAAAAGAAAGAAAAATATAGAAATTTTTTTAAAAAGTATAGAAAAGTTTATTTTTTTGATCCGATTGGGTCAGATTCGGGTTTGGGTCGGCTTGGCGAGTTGGATCAAGTTTACGGTCAGAACTGCTGTCCTGAATATTAATAGTAAAAATATACTAAAAAATTTCGAAAATCCAAAAATTTTCAAAAAAATAATTAAAAAAATTTCGGAAATTCCAAAAATTCAAAAGCTTTCAGAGAATATTAAAAAATTCAAAAATTTTCAGAAAATATCAAAAAATTCAAGATTTTTCAAAATTTTTCAAAAATATTAAAAATCAAGAGAAATAAAAAAAATTCAGAAAATTCCAAAATTCAGAAAAATGTTTAAAAATTTCAGTAGTGATTAGAAAAAAAAATAATTCAAAAAGATTAAAAAATAAAGGTTTTTTTTTTAAAATTTGAAAATTCATTTTTTCCGAAAAATCCAAAAAAAATCTAAAAAAATTAAAAATAAAAAAAACTTCAAAAATATTAAAATTAATATTATCTATTATTTTCTCTTGAAAAATTGGAAGTTTTTCAATTTAGAAGCCTACTCAAGATTGACTAAACCATTATGGCTCTACTTAAGGTTTCAGTTATCCTTAAAGACGAATACCCTTGATTGCGCAATATTGGTACGTTGATTTTGGCTCCCCTTTAGTCTAGTTGGGATTAACATTTATTTTTTCCTTAGATTTAAATCTTTGCTATCTTGTGAAATGTATTTTTTTGTTTTTTTTAGTTGCTAATTGTTTCGTTAATGATTGTGCACTCGTATGATCACTTCACATGTTAATGGATAGATATAAAATTAATCTAGGTTATCTATCTAACAAAAACATCCTTTTAAAAAAAAGAACAAGATTAGGTACCGAATTAATGTAATCAAGTCTCCGAACCTAGATTCTCTAGTCGCGTAAGAAGTGAGATACACCTTCATGCCTCACTTGATTTTTTGCCGATCCCAATAGGTTAGTGGCGACTCCTTATTACAAAATTCTTATGAACCCTCCAATGTCATGCGAGGAATAGGCTTGGGAGAACCCGTGCCCGATCATGGTTCAAAAGCCCGTCTTTTAGGTAATACCCCTAAATATATTCCCTTTCTTGAGGGGTAGGTCATGACAAAGTTTCCTGATGAAAATATAACCCTCAAGCAAGTCTAACAATTCGTTAGGATTGTAACTTATCTCCAAGATTTTTGTCCAAAAAATCACAGAGTTTGTAATTCCACTATAACAAATGTTCAAGAAAGATGCTCCTCCGTGGGGACCACAACAAACTAAGTCTATATGCAGACTTAAGGAAATCCTGTAGCATCTCCCTCCTTTGCAAATCCCTTTCATAGAAAAAAGAGTATTGCAAACAAATGCCAATAATGAATGTTAGGTTATTGTTCTTTTTGAAGAAATTAATGGAAAGCGACAAGTTTGTGGACACAAGAGTGGGAGATTCACGCAAGCGCAAATGCATTACCACTCTACCTTCAAAGAAATCCTGGCCGTAAATTATGGCATCATGAAGTTTGAATTCCATCTTATAGAACATCATTTTCTTGTGGAAATGGACATGTCTTCATTCTCTCAAATGCTGAAGTTCAAGCACAAGCAAATTCCCCATCAATAGCTTCTTAGTTAAGTATAATGGTTTTCAAACTTTTCCTTTGAAACCAAACATATTGCGGGAAAAAATAATATACTTACTGATTTTCTATTCAGCCCAAAAGAATTTGCAGCTACCACAACCATAAATATGTATGTAGTAAAAATCCAAGAGGCCGTATCAAGCCTAAAAAATATAGCCTAAGTGGCCTTCATATTCATACCCATCGAAAATCCCTAAGCTAATCCAAGACAATGTTCTTGTTAAAAATCTTAGAAGACTGTGACAATATCATTTCTATATTTTTAGTGAATACAGTGGTCTTCTCCTCCAGCCAAACGGACTGCATCCGAGATATATTTCCAAAAAATTTAAATGATTTTTTTGGTATTTGTTTAATTTTTATTCCATTGTCATTGAGTTTCCGACAACGAAGATACCTCTTATCATCAGCAGAATTATCCAAGGAAAAGCCGAGTATAAATATTTTGGAGGAATGCTTAGTTGTTCAAATCATTGGGTGCATAGAAAAGTATTTTCCAAGTCCAACCTAGAGTATGTAGGCTTGACCCAGAACTTCATACAATCGTTTTATTTTTCAAGCCATGGATATTTGTCTGACCTAGTGGAGATACATTTAAAACTTTGACAGATGTTGGAGTATCCACATATAAACCCCAACTTGTTCCAAATTAAATTTTTACAACACTTCATTCTAGAATCTCAACTTATTCTCGACAGTATCGGGAATTACAGAGGATATTGTGCCAACGCAATCAAGTTATTCTACCAGAAGCATGGCCAACGGAAGATGATCCTATCTCTTGGGATAAATATGATGACTGTAGTGCGACCTGTCCAACGATTGATGCTTGCCTAAGAAAATATTATGGAATGGATGCACCTGGCACTTTTGAGTCACTAATAAATTCACAAGATCCAGCTGCATCATTGCAATACCCATGGGAAGGACCACTGTCCAGGACCCTTTTAAACATAATAAATTGTAGCTTGCACTCAGTCTAGGTATCGATAGAGAAAGTTCATCACTCCAACTTGGGTATCTACCCAACTTGGCATTCTAGCAAGTTCCACTAATGTTCCATCAAGTTCTCATCAGTTATCCAAAAGACAAAAGCCATATGAATTAAATACAAAAGTCGCTCCAGCAATTGAAGAAGTAGAGAAGCTCTTCAAAGCACTCAGGCAACAGTATCCGGCAAAAACACTCTCAATCCTCTTGACACTCGGTCCAGTTCATACCAGCCTTAAGATGATACAAGAATTAGACATCTTGAAACTAGAGATAAAAAAAATCATCCAAAAATGCCGGAGGCAGGAAAATGGAGAAAACTCAGATGATTTAGATAATAGTTGTGAGGAGCCTATTCATAGACATAATAAGTAAAAGAGCTAAAGGTTCTGCCAAGAACTTGTTCAAGACAAACCAAAAGAGTCAAAAGGTTCACGTGAAAAAGCTGAAAAGTTTAGTTCAAAAAACTATTCATAGTACTAGAGTGTATTGTTCATGTACTATTTGATACTGTATCATAAGCGGAAAAAGCGAGATAACAAATGGAAAAGTCACTCTGTCAGCAGGAAACTCGACAAATGCAAATAATCAGCCTTTGTCGGCTAAACGTGATTTGTAAAATTCTAGTGTGTTGTTTTATGCCTATGTAAAGCAGAGTACGTAAATTTAACTGGGCAAAACTCACCCTTCTTAGAAAAAAATATTGTGTGGTTTGCTATGACTCCCTAAACAATCTCTCCTTTACCTTTTAATCTGGTATAATTCTTTAAAACTAGAAATATTCTGATCAATCCTAGTAGTATGTTTTGCACTTGCTACACATGTGGAACCTGTGCATCAGAATTCTGCCACTCTAAGATTTTCTATGACGTGAGTCAAAGAATGAAAAGGAATTTGGTGGCTAATAGGCAGTCCCTATTCTAAGACCGAGGAAGGGCCGTTCTTGTGGGATAACATACTTGCCACAAATTCTGTTTTCGTTTTCCCTGGCTTGTATCATGGGCAAACTTTTTGGCTCTTTAACTTCTCTAGGAGTATGTTTAATAAGTTGTTTAATAGAACGGATAAGTGAAAAAGAGGATGGTTTAGCAAAAGCAAAATGCAAATTTATAAATGGAAGGTGAGTCTTGGAAATTTTGTTATCTCCATTGAGGCAGGAGGCCTCATAACGATAGTCAATTTTAGGGGCAATAGAGGTATGAAGTTCTAATGGAGGGCTAAGGGAAAGGGGAGCATTTACAATAGTTGGTGTGGAAATTTCGGAAGATTCTGTCACGATATGAAAAGTCTCCCTTGCTGCACTAGATATTCAACATCAAACTAAAAATGTGCTGAAGAATATCGTCTCAATTAAATATAGAAGTTGCTCTAGCAATTGAAGAAGTAGAGAAGCTTTCGAAGCACGCATACAATAGTATCCAGAAAAAAGTAGCCTCAACCCTCTTGAAATTCCGTCCAGTTCATACCAACCTCTAGACGATACAAGAACTGAACATTTCGAAACTCTAAAGATCGAAAGAATCATCTAGGAATACCGAAGGAAAAAAGATGGAGAAGACTCGGATGATTTAGACAATAACTCTGAGGAGTCTATTCATAGGCATAATAAGTGAAAGAGCTGAAGGTTTTGGCAATAACTTGTTCAAAAAACAAACCAAAAGAGTCAAAAGATTCACGTGAAAAAGCTAAAAAATTTAGCTCAAAGTACTGTTCATGTACTACTCGATATTGTAGCGTACTGTTCATATACTGGTACTGTAGCAGAAACAGAAAAAACAAGATAATGAGTGGAAAAGTCAATCTGTTGGCAACAAACTTGATAGATGCAAATAATTGGCCTTTGTTAGCCAAACGGGGTTTGTAAAATTCTAGTGTGCTTTTTTATTCCTATATATGGCAGGGTATGTAAACGTTACGGGGCTGAGCTCACTCTCCCGAGAAATAATATTGTGTGGTTTGCTATGACTCCCTAAACAACTCTCCTCTCTTCCTTTTGGCCTGATAAAATTCTTTAAAACTAAAAATGTCTTAATAAATCCCAATAGTATGCTTTGCACTTGTCATAAATGTGGAACTTGTGCATCAAAATTCTACTACTCTAAAATTTTCTATGACATGAGTCAAAGAATGAAAATGAATTTGGTGGCTAACAGGTAGTCCCTATTTTAAGATCGAGGAAGGGCCGTGCGTGTAGGATAACATACTAGATGCAAATTATGTTTTTGTTTTCCCTTACTCGTATCATGTGCAAATTTTATGGTATCATTTTAAACCCAATCTACAAAAAATCATCCCTAAATTGAAATGAGAGTGTGAGGTGAACGAGCACGAAATCAAGTGAAGGTGATAAAGAATGAATAAAGGGTTATAGAGATGTGTTGGGTCTAAATAAGTCATAAACTCATTTATGACTAATCTAACACTTATATTACGTGTAAGTTTATGACCCATTTTGTTAATATAATGAACCAATTAATGATCTATTTAACACTCACATGGGTTAAAAAATAGGTCAATGACCCAATTTGATGGGTTTATAATTTAGGGACCGCATTGTATATTTACTAATAGTTTAGAAAGCTACATTGAACAAATTAAAATTCTAAAGACGACCGTACATATTGGATCAAAATTTAGAAATCATTGTGTTATTAAAGCACGCGAAATTGTCCTTAGTGTTGCGCAATTTGGTCAAATGGCAGGTTCCAATCCGAATGAGAGTTCAATCCACTCTATGTATTCTTTTGATCTCGACAATCGCTTGTAACTTGTGAAGGGTCAAGGTCACCCAAACCTCCTCCGATTGGAAATGCCCCGAGGCATTCATCTCCAAGTCATTCACGAATTGGAGTACTTTTCACAGCAAGCAGGCTCTATCTTCTAATGGTTAATAAAGCACATGAACCATTCGAAATCACCAAGCAAGAAAAGCCAAGCATATTCTCTCCAAGTTGTTGCGAAGAAAGCCCAACGTACGTAAGAACTCAAAATAAACAACATGTCTGCCAAGCAATAAACACATTAAATAGGATAGGGAAGGCATATATGCGGTGTGATGGGAAAGGAGACTGGTTTTCCTTCCGCTACAAAAGGCCTGATCTCCAGACTTTGGCTGCATCTTTTGCCTGCCCCCCTCTATTTCGACCGACAAGGACCGAGAGAGAAGAATGGAGATTTCGCATTTCAGCCACGAGCATCCGCTGATCCTCTGCACGGCAGAGGACGCTGGCGAGCCATGCAACGTATGCTCGAGACCCATCTTCGATCTCGGTTACGTTTGCTACGACTGCGGCTTCCTCCTCCACAAGAAGTGCGCCAAATTGCCTCGTAAAGCCCACCACCGTCTTCATCCCAAACACCCTCTGGCCCTCCTCTTCAATTCCTCGGAAACATTCCAGTGCAACGTCTGCAAGAAAACTGGCTCCGGGTTTGCCTTCCGATGCTGCGAGTGCCAGTACGTCATGGACGTGACCTGTTTCTTAAGGCATCAGCCTTATCTTGATCCCTCTCCTCTAGAAGGGAAAACAAGGAAGTTACAGCATTTCAGCCACAATCACACCCTGACGCTTTGCTACCTTACGCAGCAGAGTAAAATGAACTGCAAAGGATGTGAACAGCAAATTTCGGGTCCAGCTTATTGCTGCAAGGACTGCGATCAGCTCACACTCCACAAATCCTGCGCTCAATGGCCACGGCAGAAGGAACATCCTTTCCACCCGTCGCACTCCATCACACTCTTTACAGAATCGCCTTATCCTGCTGGGCGAGTATTGTGTAATGCCTGTGGGAAGGTCGTCAGTGGTTTTGTGTACCACTGCAACAAATGTTCATTCGACCTCGACTTGGTATGCGCTTCTCTTACACATTCGCTGAAACATGAGAAGCATGATCACCCCCCTACTTTCTTTGAAGAATTGAAGATTCAAGTTCCGTGTAATTCCTGCTGCAAACCGTGCAGCAACAATCTTTACCGATGCGTTACGTGCAACTTTAATGTGCACTCCACTTGTCTTCCTTTTCCAAGCACCGTTAAGCACATACACCATTGCCATTCTCTTATACTCAAAGACTCCACTCTCGAGGAGGATCCGAGTGGGATTCTCTGCGCAGAATGCGAGAAGAAGATAAGCCCAAAGGCCCGGGCTTACTACTGTGCAGAATGCAGCTATGGAGTTCATCCTGAATGTGTGGTCTCCGAGGTAAATTCAGCTCCCCCTACTTCTCAGATTTATATATAACAGACGTAAGGCGCCGAGCCATACAACCTAACTAGCGTGCAATCTTTTTAATATACATCCGTTAGTCTCTATGCTACCAAAAAATGGTTTAACTTATTTTTGCACATGTATACTAATAAAAATCTCAATAAGAGGACGTAATTATAAATCATATCAAATTAAATAAAGTAATTTGATTCGTACAACTTGGCAATTAATTCGTTTTTTGATATATTAATCTTATAGTTGGCTGATATATGGTTGTTTCGCGAATTCAATGTAAAAGGTAGTGGAAGGTGGTGGGGGCATGCGGCCTTCCACAAAGGTTCATTCTCCTCTCGTTACCTGCAATGCTGCTCCTCTCTAGATATTGCTTCCATCCACACATTCTTGATTTCCATAATTTCTTCCTTTCCTAATACGGCATCTTCCATCCTAGGCAAAGGCAACTAATCAGATGAAGCGACATAATATAGCTAACTCGACCTTTTTTCCATGGACAGGAGCAGTCGGATCAAGGGAAACTCCTACAAGACATTGCAAGGGTTCGGGAAGAGCTAGACGCAATTGCCGCTCAGCTGAAACGGGACAAAAAATCAGGATCGACGAAGATACAGGCATGAGCAGGAAAACAGTCCGACATAACACAACAGCAACCTGAGCTAACAAAAAATTGAATTGCCCACCAATAAGGGAAAGTGAGATCCTATAATCTTCTCTCTGTCGAAACCATCATGCCTGAAACCTAGTGACACTTGCTGGAGTCAGGTTAGATATTTAGGACTCAGTACTTGTGTCATGCATCTAGATGTATTACTCCAATGTAAAAAGCCTACCCACATGTGCAAAGGAAAGACTATCATGCTCCTAAATTATCAATAAATGATGCTACTCATAGATAAAATGCTCCCGTTACTTTGCTTCATACGGTGGTGGACTGTGACCATAAAAAAATAAATGAATAAATAAAACCGCAAAAAGTACGAATTTACAAAAGGATCATTGAAATACCCATACTATCGTAAAATTAATCTTCACTGGGAGATTCTCGAAGAAATCAGCAGACGGAGGAAAAAGCATAACAGCTTGAATGCAAAAAGAGACCGATAAGCATTGTAAACAACTTCAAAAAGTTTGCTTCGAGGAAAGTTTCTGCGTACCCAGAATCAATAGGCGATCTGTGATTTGTGTAGGTTACAAGAACTAAGATTTATCACCTGTCCAGCAAGAGAATGCTGCGAAGACCACAATAAAAATCACAAATCACATTCAATGTCGGCATACATATCCATCGGTGTAGTAACGCCTGATTATATCTATCGGTTGCTTTAATCCCATTGAAAGCTGCTATATCGAAATAGGTCATAGAGAGGAAGATCTGGCATTCAAATAGATCCCTGATATCAGAGTGATCTACTTTTCTTCTAGTGAAGCAATGGCTCAAACAGGTACGCTTTAATTCGACATGTAGAACAAAAGCCCTATGGTTTCAGGATCAATCAGGCAAAAAATCTACACGAAAAAATAATGCCCATATTTGGTTCAAAGAGGAGGATTTCGAATTTGTCCATAAAAAAAAAAAAAAAATTGGGTTCTACAATCATATATGATCGGCTCTGATACCACATGTAAAAAAATTATTCACATGAATAATTAATTAATTAAGAGGAAACGGATCCATATATAATTGTAAAACACCGATATCAATAAACACAGCGGAATTAAAGCGTACCTGTTTGAGCCATTGCTTCACTAGAAGAAAAGTAGATCACTCTGATAATCAGGGATCTATTTGAATGCCAGATCTTTCTCTCTATGACATATTTCGATATAACAACTTTCAATGGGATTAAAGCAACTGATAGGTATAATCTATCCTTTTATAGGCTAGAGAGGGGACCTAGCAAATCCTAATCAACAGCGTGTCAACTGGGCCCTTCCCATTACGGGCTTCAGTTAAACACAATTGCCTACACTTTGCTGCTCAACTAGGCCCGTTATCAATAGATGCCAATACCCAATTCAATCAGATCACTTTAGGGTTCAACAAATATTGGAATATCCATTAACCCGATTATTTAAAATAGAAAATCAATTAATTAATGTAAGCCCATTTTATAGGAAATTTCCAACAGTAACGCCACAATGCTACACTAGTTGACCGACAGTCAAATAAATTCCTATCTAGACCTCCCCAAAAAATTTACTTCGACTCCCAAGCTAAAACACCCAATTCGAGAGTCTCCATTAGAAAGAGTCATAACACTGGTTTTGTTCCTCAGCAACGACAAAGAAGACAGCAGTAAAGAGGGCACAATAACAGATAAAAAGGAACATCAAATGTGCACTGCAGGAAATTTTCAATTTTTCTTTTTCACATATCCAAGAGTGAAGAATTTGAGCTTTTCCCACATGAAGAGAACCCGAAAGAGAAGAAAAAAGCGACTGCATCGATACCATCCGGATACAATGAAGCAAAGAGCGTAAGCTAAGAACGTCTTTTCTTTGGCAATCATGCCCAAGCCCCCAAAAGAGAATTCATTTTCGCTATAACAAATGCGATCTTCGGTGTGGAGAATCGGTTCACGAAGCTCCCAACTTGAGAGATCCCAAGAATGGTTAATCAGGAAGCCGACCGTTGTACAGAACCCGAACCCCAAGAAGAACGGACGCTCGTTTTGATGCTTCTCTTTGGTTGGACTTGTTTCAAGCGGAAATCTATGTATTGACTCTCATCAGATGATGGCATTTCATGTCATACCCCAAATCCTATAGGGATGAGGGAGTGACATGGCCATCCTTTCCCCAAAGGATGTAGCCTCAACTATACTCAAAATATCAAGTTTCCAAAAGTTCCCATGATAATGGTCTCGCTCTTACAACCACTAACTAAAAGACCTGAAAAACATGGTAAGAGAAAGGAATGATGAGTAACACATTTTTTTCCAAACAGATTGAACTAGTACTATGCAAATTTAAAATACAAACATAACTTATTTTCGCCAAATCCAAAATTTAACGAACCTTCAAGGCCAAATATGGAATATTTCTTTCTTTAGCATATTATGTCCATAGCCAAATACTTAAGATAATAACAAACAAGCACCAATGGCTCAGTCCATTGGCAATACACATCAATGGTTCATTTCATTGACTAATCTCATGCCACACATCAATAATTTATCTCATTAATATATCTCATATGAAACCACATGTCGATGGTCCATCCATCAACCAATCCTTTACTCAATATCAAACTATGGTCATGACACAACGCCGATGATAAGACGACCAAGATTCCCCTATTAGCAAAGTCTCCACCTATTATTAGCCAATGACTCGGCCTATAAGGATATTCTATACTAGTATGTGCATACCCACAAGTTTCTCATTAGGCTCATAGTGATATTGAGAATAAATCGCTAACTCAATCTTCAATAATCCACAACCAAATCCAAAATCATTTCATATATCACAATGAGTTTCCCAAACCAATTTAGAATCCATTTCATAAACTAGTTCATAATGCAGGCATTCGATATATGAATATTAAAACACCTTTCAAAACTACATTCATATATCATAATTTTTCAAAATTCTTTCAAAAAAGGCTTTACAAACCATTTATAAGCAACCATTTGAGTTGAAAACAAAAGATGACTTCTCATTTCAAACAACAAAATAGCAGTAAAGGCCCGATCCTGTTTTATACAACAAAAGATGCTATTTATTAACTCAAAACATACTTAATCCATAATATTTTTCAAAACATGGGAAGAAGTATACTCGAACTGCCAAAACTTGACACGAATGGACACTTAAATGCCACTTTTTTTGAAAAATGGGACACTTAAGTGCCACCTTTAGTAAACCCCGCCAGAAATCTTATGTGGCAATTTTTTATTATTTTTCTTGCTTACGTGGCTCGCCGGAGATTTGACTCAGCAAAGAAACGTAAAAATGACTTCATTTGGCGCATATTTGAATTTTAACATAAAAATTAATTAAATTAAATTATAAACAATTAATTAAAATTTAAAATTTTAAAAAATAAAGAAATATATATATATTTTAAAGGAGGGAGGAAGAAGGTGGCTAAGGGCTAAGCCCTTGCCTTTTTAAAAAAAAAAATTAATGTTTTAAATCAATTTAGTTTTAAATTTAGTTTAATTAATTTTTATATTAATTATTTACCATGTCAGCAGTAAAAAACGACGTCGTTTTTGCATTTGTCTAGCTATGTCATTGCGCAAAATGACGTCGTTTTGCGCTTCTTTTGCCGGAAAATCGTCACGTCAGCATTTTAGCCGGATTTTCTCGCCATTGGCACTTAAATGTCACTTTCCTAACTTTTTGCACTTAAATGTTCCTCCATGCCAAGTTTTGGCACTCCAGGTGTCCAACACTCCAAAACATAAGTTTAAAACACAAAGAAGAAATAATATCACTCACTTGGGAAAAACCAAAAAGCAACTTACGATGGTTACTTAAGCCCACATACTCGAATTCCTAACATATAACCCGAAAATGACATTGAAAGACCGAATAAAACGATATTTTAATGAACAACTTGACCACACTATGCCTAATCGTCAATAAAATAACATCTATGTGCCAACGAAAAGCTCGACCATAGCAGAAACCTAATGTTGTCCACTGTGCGCAACTCGCACGGTAATCTTCTTCATGCCATAACTTCCTCCACATAAGTCCGTTTTAAATAAGTGTACAATCCATAGAATGCCCTTTTTATATAATACAACAATATTAACTTGGCCATCCCAAAACATCGTCGAAAACGGCTGAAATTCAGCTCAAATGTTACTGTTTGGAACCTGACCAGCATGTGCGATGAACTTCAAAAATTCATTTCGGGCAAATTATATGTTCAAATTCAGATTCGTAAAATGTTATAGCTTCACACGTTCTCATCTAACATTTCTATATAAACTTACCACCCAAAAACTTTCCTATCAAAAACAAGTCAGAATCTACCTAAATCCAAATTTCAATCCCTAATTGCAACAATTCTTTCAAATAGATGATTAGAGGCTTCGATCACTTATCAGCATTGCAAAATAGAGTTGGGTCAGCTTGGTGAGTCATACGGATCGAGATCGTGCCAAAAATTTTCCGTTTCTCCCTTCTTTCCTTTCTCCTTGGTCGCTGGTCTTCTTCTTCTCGTTCGCTCCGCTGGCTTGAGCGAACAAATATGTAGAAGAAGATTGAGGATGGGCTGGGCTTGGCTTGTTAGACCATATTATTACATCTTAGGTGTCCATTATCGAAAAATCAGCTAGGACTTGGTGATTCAGTGCCCACCGAAAAATGTCGCATGACGACTTGGAACTCAGCGGGAAACGGACGTTGTTCGACCTTTTTCTGGGTTTGGTAATCTAATGTCATTTGAGGAACGACATATTACACTATGCCCACCACATGAAAGTTCAGCATTAGCTCTAGGCTTTGCGATCCTCAGAACGTTCATTCCACAGTACCGTCTCGTGGATTTTGAAGGCAAAGTGAGATCACCAAGAAAGGGAGGTACTAAACAGGCACATGTCAGGGCGATTTTGGAACTGTTCTCTAGAATCCCACTAAGCTTTCTGATAGCATGCACCATCACTCGATTATATGATGCCTTTCGAGCTTGACAACCAGTATTTCCACAACATCCTCCAAGGCAGGAGTCTCCAACCATATGATAAATGCCTTCGTCAATGACGATCATGAAGGTGCAATTTCAAGGTGTCTTGGAGAAGCTTTCTTCCGCGCTTTTTATTACTCCGTTGTGCAAGATGGGGAATATCAATGTGCTCACCGTGAAATAGAGATGTTGAGATAGACAGGTTAGTGTTATGTTAAGAAACACGTATGAATTGAGAAACATATATGAATTGTGTTAAATAAATTCTCACATCGAATAATTAGTGTAGTGTAGAGCAGTTAATATATAACAGTTGACTCATAATTCATTGGTTTAAATTTTTGAATGAAAGTGGATCCGACTGAATATGTTGATTGGTGAATATTTTAAGGAAGAAATCTAGTGACGAATGATTGCACATAGGGCTTAATAATATTTGTGTGAAAAAAAAAATTAGATTTATCTATTATATATATATATATATATATATATGGCTTTAACAAAGTTTGGTTCTTCTATGAAATCTAGTGACGAATGATTGCATATGGGAGTCAATAGTATTTGTGTGAAAAAAAAAAAAAATAGATTTTGCTACCATAGATACATTAGGGGCTTTAACAAAGTTTGTTTTTCTGTGATACATATAATAAATATGTCACACAAGTATAATTTTGAATTTTTTTTTCTTATGAAAAAGGGCTAAAGTCGAATACAAAAATTTAATGTTGTAAATCTAATATCCCCATTTAGTGACCTAATAAGACATGAAGTAGCTCTGTAGGAGGTAATTGAGAGAAACTAGTACCCAAGCACTTGTCAATTCCTGTATTGGCAAACTAGTCAGCAAAGTGATTTCCTTCCAGAAAGTTATATTGCATCTAAAACTCAAGGTAAGAGTGCAATAATTCTGATATCTTTAAGCAAAGCGGGGCTACCATAATCAATCCCAAGCTCTGAACTAAAAAATTAGTAATGGCTTTAGAGTCAATCTCAACGATAACCTTATGAGATCCAAGTTTGAGATTTTTGGCACATAAAAAAGTTTAGGGTACATGTGTCACAATAAGCATAATTGAGGATTTTTTATGGCTTTTTCCCCTTTTTTTCACTCTTCACTGCCAAACCAGTCTTCGTTGATCCTGATAAAAGACAAACTTAACCAAACTGATAATATAAAACTTACCCAAAAAAAGCTGTAAAGCGCTGTTCATTGCCGTATTACATTGTGTCAAAAGCTCTGGAGAGGGCCATGAATCGCCTAATTTCAACGTAATTCTCCACGAAGTGCTGAACAAGAGGTCGAGATCGTGCCACCAGATTAAACAAGTGACCGATCTTGCAAATTCTCCACAGATGGTGGCACTTCATCCCTAGACCATGGTGTTCATTCGATGTCGCTCATCCGAGGTTAACTTACTTCCACTTCATCTTTCACCAACCGCCCCTTTTTTTTTTCTGGTCATACTCTTAAATGTTTGGAATCTTGCTAGGCCTCATGGCCGGTTAATCTTGTTAAATATTGTGAAATCCAATGAGAGTACAGTAAACAGTGATAGCAACTATCTAAGAATGCAAAGGACTGCCGTCCAGAAGAAGCAGAAACTTTACCAAAAGGATTCCTACTCTAGCATCCTCAAGCAAACAGACGATCCCCTATTAAGGTAACAAGCATGGGATTAAAGATAAGAGTGAAGAGATGTGACAAAAAATGGGAACTATAGAAAGACTGTTAAAGAATGTAATTCTTGTCAAAGCTCACAAGTTTCTTACAAGCACCAAAACCTGGCAAGGCTACGGAACTGCTAGCGGTTCACGTGGCAAACGTGGGTGACATTTTCAAGAGAATTCCACGTGCACGCACCTCTATTACTTCTCAATTTTTAACTTGAAAATTTCTAGCAGAAAGGGAACAAGACAAAATAATAGTGGTTTATAGAGTATAATTATAGATTGTGATAATAATACTTATTGTTGAATGAGCAGTGAATGGCTCGTCTTGCTGGTATATACATAAATAAAGGAGACTTTGGACTTAGCACGATGACTTGTAATTTAATCACCCTACCCATGGCACATACAGATGGATCGTAAAGATTTAGCATGATGACTTGGAATTCAAAGGGAAACAGACGTTATCCGACCTCGGTCTACGTTCTAATAATCCAACGTTGTTTAAGGAACGATGTGTCACGTAATGACCACTACACGAAAAGAATCGGCATTGCCTTCTGGCAAATGTTGATGGTAATCACCGACTGAGTATGAAATTTTGTGGCGGAAGACACGTAATCCTTAGTTTTGGGCAATCTGATCAGTCATTCAGTCATGGCAACGATATTTTCATTTTGCTCTTGGAGCATCAAATGGCAGTTTTTCAATCTGTACGAGAGAGTTCAACCCATCTGCGTACTCTTTCGATCTGGACACTCCGCGTGTAATTTGTGAAGGATCAAGGTCACCCAAACCTCCTCAGATTGGAGATGCCCGAGGCTTTCATCTCCAAGTCATTCGCGAATTGAGTTTATTACACAGGAAGCAGGTTCTATCTTCTAGTGGTTAATAAAGCACATAAAACCATTCGAATTCTCCATGCAAGACAAGGCAAGAATATTCCCGCCAGGGTTTGCGGAGAAAGCCAACGTCGGATAAGAACTCAAAATAAACAAATCGAAAAGATAGGCAAGGTATATATGCTGTGTGATGGGAAAGGAAACTGGATTTCCTGCCGCCATAAAAGGCCTGACCTCCAGGCTTAGGCAGCTAATCGCACCCCCCTTCCCCCATTCTGATTGAAAAGGGGAGAGAGAGAGAGAGAGAGAGAGAGAGAGAGAGAGAGAGAGAGAGAGAAGGATGCAGATTTGCCATTTCAGCCACGAGCATCCCCTGACCCTCTGCATGATAGAGGAAACCGGTGAGCATTGCAACGGATGCTCGAAACCCGTCACCGATGTTGGCTACGTTTGCCACGACTGCGGTTTCCTCCTCCACAAGAAGTGCGCCAAGTTGCCCCGGAAAGTCCTCTATCGTAATCATCCGAAACACCCTCTCACCCTCAACTTCATTTTATCGGAAACCTTCAAGTGCGCCGTGTGCAAGAAAACTGGCTCAGGGCTCGTCTTTCAATGCGTCGAATGCAAATACAACATGGACGTGACCTGTTTCTTAACGAATCAGCCATATCCTGATGCCCCTCCTCAAGATGGTAAAACAAGGAAGCCATCGCATTCTACCGCGACAGTTTGTCTCCTCGCACAGCAGAGTAAAAGGAACTGTGCAGGATATGAACAGCAAATTCCAGGTCCAGCTTGTTGCTGCAAGGAATGCGATCTGCTCACACTCCGCAAATCCTGTGCTCAATCGCCACGGCAGAGAGAACATCCTTGCCACCCTTCGCACTCCTTCGCACCCCTTAAAGAAGCACGTGCAATCTGTGATGCCGGTCGGAAGAACACTGGTGGTTTTGTCAACCACTGCAACGGATGTTCATTTGACCTCGACTCGGTATGCACTTGTCTCACACCTTCACTGAAACAGAAGAAGCACAATGATCTCCCTACTTGCTTCCAAGAATCGCATGGTCAAGTTTCATGTAATTCCTGCAGCACACCGTGCAGCAACAATCCTTACCGATGCGTTAGCTGCAACTTTAATGTGCATTGCACTTGTCTTCCTCTTCCAAGCACCGTTAAGGACAAACACCATCCTCATTCTCTTACACTCAAAGAACCCTCTCCCGAGGATGATTCAAGTTGGATTTGCTGCGCAACATGCGAGAAGAAGATATGCCCAAAGTCCCGGGCTTATTACTGTGCAGAATGCTGCTATGGAGTTCATCTTGAATGTGTGGTCCCCGAGGTAAACTCAGCCTTCCCTATATAAAACAGAGATGTAAGGTGCCTAACCATACAACCTAAGACGCAGTCTTTTCAATATACATCTGTTAGTCTCTATGCTACCATAAAATGATTTTAACAGCTTCTTTTTGCTCATGTATACAAAATAAAAATTTCAATAAGAGGACTTAACTTCACTATAAATCATAACAAATTAAAATAAAGTAATTTGATTCATTCCCATTAGCAATCAACTCGTTTTTTGATAGACTAATCTTATAGTTGGCAGTAAATAGTTGGTTTGTTTCGCAAAATTAATGTAAAAGGTAGTGGAAGGTGGTGGGGGGCGTGCGGCTTACCGCAAAAGGTTCATTCTGTCCACTTTGCTAATTCCATGATATACTGTCTCATCACCAGCATTGCTGCTACTCACCAGATATTGTTTCCATCTACACGTTATTCTTGATTTCCTCAATTTCATCCCTTCCTAATACAACATCTTCCATCCTAGGCAAAGGCAACTAATCAGATGAAGTGACTTTATAAGGCTAACTTGACCTTTTTCCATGAACAGGAGCAGCCGGACCAAGGGAAACTCATACAAGACATTGCGAGGGTCCGAGAAGAGCTAGAAGCACTTACCGCTCAGCTGAAACAGGACAAATAGGATTGATGAAGATACAAGCATGAACAGGAAAACATTACAACATAACACGACAGAACCTGAGCTAAGACAAAAAGTGAAATGCCCACCAATAAGTGAAAGTGAGACCCTATAATCTTCGTTCTGTTGAAACCATCGTGCCTGAAACTCAGTAACACTTACTGTAGTCAGGTCAGATGTTTAGGACTTAGTACTTGTGTCATGCATCTAAATGTATTACTGTAACGTACAAGCCAATCCACATGTGCAAAGCAAAGATCGTCAAGCTCTTAAATTATCGATAAATGATGCCACTCATTGATGGAATTACTTTGTTTCCAATGATGGTGAACTGTGACCATAAAAAAAAAAAAAAAAAAAAAAAACTGCAAAAAGTGCGAATTTACAAAAGGATGAGAAATACATCATCTGGAGATTCTCGAAGAGAACAATCAGCAGCCGGAGGAAAAAGCAGAATAACTTGAATGAGAAAAGTGACTGATAAGCATTGTAATAATTCAAAAAAGTTTGCTTCGAGGGAATTTTCTGCGTACTCTGAATCAACAGGTGATCTGGATTTGTGCAGATTACAAAAACTAAGATTTATCACTTGCCCAACAGAACACTAAGAAGACTGCAATAAAAATCAGAAATCACATTCAATGTCAGCACACGCATACGTTGGTGTAGTAACACCACGATGCTACACTAGTGGACTGACAGACGGATGAATTCGTATCTAGACCTCCTCAAGAAATTTACTTTGACTCCCAGTTTGAAAAACCCAATGGGAGACTCTCCATTGGAGAGAGTCATAACACCGGTTTTGTTCCTCGGCATGATCACCTCGACATCAGTCAAAAGCAACGAAACAGAATTCAACAGTAAAGAGAGTACAACAACGGATAAATAGGAACATCATCTGTGCACAATTGCAGAATATTTTCATTTATTTTTCTCACATGCCCAAGAGTGAAGAATTTAAGCTTTTCCTACATAAAGAGAACCCAAAAAAGAAGAGAAAAGCGATGACATCAAAACCATCCGAATACACTGAAGCAAAGAGCGTAAGCTTGTGAAGATGAAGATGAAGATGAAGAAATGAATCAAGACACAGTGAAATCAGCAAAGGAAAAACTTCGAATCACTCTATTTCAATATGATTGTGATACAAAGCTTCTGTATATCAATGACAGCTTATGAATACAAATCCTCTGTTTTACATCCCCTGTTTTCTGTCTCTCTATCACAGCTCGTATCAGCTATACAATACAGAGCATCCATTGATGACTACTCTCTAAGCTCTATCTCTCTATTTTGCTTTCTATCTTTGCTTACTTCCTCATCGAAGAAGAAGAAGACTATTTATATCAGAATAGAACAACTAGCTGTTTCTTAATTTGTTTCACCACTCTAAACCGAATAACAGCATGTGTGTCAGTTGAGATCTACCCGACTTGGCGATCCACATCTTCTTTATTTCAGGCTTTCTTAATCATTGATAACAATCCACGTCTGCCTTCATCACGAGCTCTTCACCGTTGATCATCAACTTATTGTTACTTTCTTGTTTTTGTTTTTCCCACGTGTTCTTTGCTTCGCTTTGCTGCTCCATATAACTCTTTCTCTTCATAGTTCTTTCGCTTCCAGCATCAGTGTTATCTGCTGAATTTATAGTGGCTAAGTGAGACTTTGTTCCTATATGCTTAACATCCCCCCTCAAATTGGGAAGGGTTAAGGATCCCATTCTCAATTTGGTTCGAATAGTAAAGTGAGCCAATTGTGAGAGTGACTTCGTAAAGATGTCAGCGAGCTGAAGATGACTGGGAATATGTCGAACCTGGATGGACCCAGAAGAGACCTTCTTACGAACGAAGTGAAAATCAACTTTGATATGTTTAGTTCGAGCATGTAGTATGGGATTAGCTGTAAGAGAAATAGCTGATCTGTTATCACAAAATAAGAGTGTTGGTGATGGAAGAGAGATACCAATATCGCGTAGGACAAAACTGATCCAAGTAAGTTAAGCAGTTGTTGAAGCAGGTGCGCGATACTCAGCTTCTGTGGAAGATCGTGAGATAGTGGGTTGTTTCTTGGTTGACCAAGAAAGAAGATTAGATCCGAGATAAGTGCAAAAACCAGTAGTAGATCGTCGAGTAGTAGTACATCCTGCCCAGTCAGCATTTGAGTAGCCATAAAGGCTTATGGAACTATTAGAGTGGAGATAAATTCCAAGATGCATTGTTCCTTTAACAGATCGAAGAACTCTCTTTAATTAATGAAAATCTGCCACTGTTGGATGTTGCATCTTTTGACAGAGTAGATTCGTGGCAAAGGCAAGATCTGGTCGAGTGATGGTCAAGTACTGAAGACCACCAACTAAGCTTCTGTACTCAAGAGGATCACTTAGTTGAATATCAGAATTTGTCATAGTAACTGATCTAAGTGGCAAAGGAGTTGAGATGGGTTTGCACTCTGCCATATGAGCTCGTTTAAGCAAATCAATAGCATACTTTGTTTGGCATAGAAATAGAACCTGAGTAGTACGTTTGGCTTCAATTCCTAAAAAATAGTGAAGATCTCCGAGATCTTTCATATGGAATTGAAGACTAAGGTTCTGAATCAAAGTAGCTAAGAGTTGTGTTGAGCTGCCAGTCAAGATGATGTCATCTACATAAAGTAGTAACAAGACTATATGTGAACTAGTATGAAGAACAAACAGAGATGGATCAGCTGTGCTGCAAAAGAAACCATTTTCGAGGAGAAAGTTACTGAATTTATCAAACCAGGATTTTTTGAGAAGACAAACATATTGAGAGTTTTGAGAATGTATGAATCCAGGTGGCTGCTCATATATATAGTCTCATTCAAGTCTCCATGAAGGAATGCATTTTTAACATCAAGTTGATGTATTGGCCATTGTCTCATCAGAGCCACAGATAGTACTATACGAATTGTTGCATGTTTCACAACAGGGCTGAATGTTTCAGTAAAGTCTGGTCCTGCTTCTTGATGAAAACCTTTGGCAACTAGTCGAGCTTTTAGCCTGTCAAGACTGCCATCAAGTGCTAGTTTGGTCTTAAACACCCACTTACAGCCAATCACATTCATCTGGTCAGTTCTGGGAACGAATATCCAAGTTTGATTTTCATATAGAGCATTCATTTCTTCTTGCATTGCTCTATACCATCCTTCATCAGCTAATGCCGATTTAATAGATCTTGGTTCCATAGGGACTTGATATTCAGCTAAACATGCATACTTGGGATTTGGTTTTGTAATCCCGATTTCGATCGAGTCGCATATGATGAACAATAGCATTACCTTGAGAAGAAGAAGAGCTAGGATTGTGTTGCTCTTGATCGGGAATGATGTCGTAGGCATAACATCTCGTTGAGGTAAGTACGGTTGTTCTTCCGTAGTGGAGTCGATCGCATTTGTGTGAAAGAAGTAGTTTGTGGCATATTTCCACTATATGAGTTATGAGTGTAATGATCTTCCATAGCAGGATGGTACTAAAATTTAACTGTTTGGTCAATAAGACCACTGTCTGGTGGTTTAGTACTTGGAGACTCGAACAATTTAACTTCTTCAATCCATCGTTTGTATAAAGTTGTATATTGTCCATACTCATTGATCAACTTCTTTGTGAATGGGAAAAATGTTTCATCAAAGACAACATGTCTACTGATATATATATACGATTATCAGTGGGTACAAGACAGCGATACCCTTTATGTAGTTCACTGTATCCCAAAAATACACAAGTAAGAGGCCTGGGATCAAATTTATGTTGTGTATATGATCTCAAGCAAGGATAACATGCACATCCAAACACCCTTAGATGTTCATAGCTTGGCTGATTATGATGAATTTTGTTATAAGGTGTATCCATCTTTAGTTTTGGTGTAGGGAGTATGTTCACAATATAGTTGGCTGTCATGAAAGCATCTACCCAAAATCTCAGTGGGACTTTAGAGTGGTATAACATAGCTAATCCAAGCTCAACTATATGTTGATGTTTCCTTTCTGAAACTCCATTCTGTTCTGGTGTGTGTGGACAAGACATGAACTGTTTTATGCCATAGTTCTTTAAATGATGTTGAAATCTATTACTTATGTTGAAATTTTGATTCGATGATTGTATTGTCTTTCAACTAGTTTCTGGAATTTGACAAAGATATCATAGAACTCAGATTTCAACTTCATTGGATATAACCAGTTATAGCGTGAAAAGTTGTCAACAAAGATCACGTAGTACTTAAACTTTTGAAAGGAGCTTACTGGTGAGGGCCCCCTGTCATGACCTGACTCCGAGCACATGCACATCCCTCCATGGTTGATATAAAAATTTTGCAACATCCCAGAACCCGTTGCCGACCCATTTGTTTATCAAGCATGCGGAAGCGAAATCATATTCTCCCAAAAACACAAATATGAGATATTATAGTTTTACAAACCATATGCGTATTACAAACCGCACTTACTCTTACTATAGCATTCAAATACAGAAGAGTCTAACAAAACATGGATCGTTTCAAAATGAAAAGCTCTTAGGCTAACTACGCTCTAAGCTCTTCGCCCATGGGGTCAGGTCTCTACGTACGACCCTGCCAAACTCTTCAATAGACTAGGGTGAGTAGTCACCCACTATCCAGACCTGACGGCAGACCCGTCCCTATTCAGCAGAAACTACCAAGGCATCCGTACTCCACTGCCTGTAGACCTCTGCCTCTTGCCTGTCCACCCTCCAACTAGGAACCTGAAAATGTTAGCCCACTAAGGGGTGAGATCACATCTCAGCAAGTCAATCCCCTAAATCCATATTAGGAGAATGGTACACTCAACATGCAGTCTAATCGCCTTTCTCGCACTTTCTTAATACTAGTACTTCCCTGCACGTCAGTGTCAATCAAATCATGCATAAGATATCGAGATCATATATCGTCAGAATACTTTTAACATGTACATATGCAAGGACATAAATGTCAACATAATTACACGGGCCCCCAATTACCAGACTAAACCGTTATGGCACGTCCCATACCGCACCACACAGTTCCGTCTTTTAATTAGGTCCCTCACTTTCACCCATTCATGTGTCACAAATGATTTCAATGCACAGATGACAGTCTTCCGGCATAACTGGGCATCGCCTCGCACCGTCGAGCGCGGCAACGTCTACATCTAGACGGCATTCCGATTAGGAGCATCGGTCCAACATCCACTGCGACCGGCATCCGTTGACTTGGGGCATTCCCGAAGGAGCATCGCCCGGCCCCAAAGGCTCGTGGCGGAACCTCATGTCGTGAATGCATATAATCAGTGTTACACTTCAATAATTACTTACACATAGCATTCACAGCATCAATTGGGCAATTTTACAGCAAGAATACTTCAAAACAAGCATACATTCTTACTAACCCAAATTGACAGCAAACTGTCCAATTACACTCTCCCGAATTCGAAGTCAGAAACCCACTCATATGAGCTCAAAAAATTCTTAAATTTGGACACGTGCTAGACAACACATGAAGAAACATTTTTCAT
The DNA here is from genome assembly GCA_017140595.1 of Eucalyptus curtisii. Lineage (NCBI taxonomy): Eukaryota > Viridiplantae > Streptophyta > Magnoliopsida > Myrtales > Myrtaceae > Eucalyptus > Eucalyptus curtisii. The sequence continues at coordinate 21,231,973 of CM029497.1, forward strand.
GAAGATACCGAAATCCAGATCCCTCTGTATTCGGCCCAGAAATTCTTTCTATCCAGCACAAAAATCGGGTCCAGTTCCAGAGAGCCTAACTCATCGAAATCAATCGGTTTCGGGTCTAAATCTGGTCCGTTTGATTTGAAATTCGGATATGTTAAACTAGAAGTTGTAGCGAACAACTTTCATGAAGAAACCGATTGGAAATTCGACCTCTAAAAGTCGGTAACAGCCCTCGGAATCATAACAGGTCGCGGTTCACAGTACTGTCCGAATTACTGCTTAAAGGATGACGTAGTTAAAATCGTCATCTTTTTAATTTCCAAAAATTCTGATAAAAATATATGTTATTATTTAAGATGTCTAAAACATTTATTCAGAAGGAAATTTCTTCAAAATCGCAACACATAGTCGTCCACGAAATTAGAAAAACGCGCACGTCCAGGAAACTGTTTCAAGAACCAGCCTCTGTTCTTGGCCGAATCTTCATCCACGGTTTCCTCTTGCCCTCTAAACCATAACTAAGCTTTTCTATGGCTATTCTAACATTCCCAACCAACATCCATCCATGTATAATATCATCTACCTCTTTCATATACAAATGAACTCCTAAACAAGGGTACTCAGCCCCTAATCCGAATTTAGAAGACAACTTACCACCGAAACTAATGGCGATCCTCACTTGTGGCCGGACGGCAACACAAGGACAGCCCTGGAGATTTTTGATGATGATTTGGACCCGGCACAACGGCTGGAGGTGTCGTTGAGCGACCACCACAGCAGCACACAAAGTCCCGGATTTTCTTGAGGAGGGAGGAACGCTCGAGACCTTGCTGTTCGGTCGCTGCTTTGTCGTCCAAGGGGGAGCAAGAATGGCCGAATAAACTAACTTAAATAAGAAGAAGACAAGACTTTTTATGACTGTGAAAGGGGAAAGGAAATTGTTGTAAGGCTGGATAAGGGAAAGAGAGAGACAGGTGCACGGCAGCAGGGGAGAAGAAATAAGTGCGGAAGAAAAAGAAAAGAGGGTAAAGCAGAAGACTAAGACCCTTCGGCTGAGAGAAAAGAAAGGAAAGAAAAATAAAGAACAAGAAAGAAAAGGGAAAAGTAAAAAGGAAAGCAGCCCATTTGCTGCTGCACTTCGGTTTCCCACGGCAAGAAGAGAGGAGGAAGATGGGGAGTAAATGCCTGGAAGTTACTCAGTATTTACTCAGCATTTACCTTCTGCTTTTGGCCCCAAATTCCATGGAAAATTGGCTCTCCATTACTACCTTAGGTCCCACTATCTTTTCCAAGTCCATCTCCATTAAATACCAAGGAAATTGAGGTGAAATTGTAGGAGAGAGGGATTCCTACGAATTTCCTTTTGAGGAGACTTCTCTTCTTTCTTATTTACCAAATTAACACTTAAGTTAATTGGGTCGAGTCCCCTAGTAGTCACTTATAAATCCTCATTTAAACTTCTATAACTCTTTCTCCGATTGTTTCATAATAAATGCCCAAAACCTATTTAAAAAGTGGCATTTCCTTTTTATTCTTTTAATTTGCTGCACTTGTATTTTTCTCAAACAATTCCCATCATAATTAAATTTTGAAAAGATGTAACAACATTCCCCGGGATTAATTATGACACGTGAGAGTTCAAATCGGCATCATTTCCTCGGTTAATTTCAGTTAGATGTGATTCTAGCGCAACCTAAACTATCGGGTAGTTTTTGGGAATTTTCGGTGCAATAGACTCGTGGTCGATTATTTTTTAGTCACAATGTACATCTTCGACGCTTTGACGACTCTCGATTGTCGTGAAAAATCTCGAGGTTTCAATTACGAGCACAGGGTACCAAAACAACACAAAAATTGGTTTAGTGTCGATCGATGAGAATTTTGTAATTAGATGGAATCACCCATGTCTAATTATATATCTCTATCGAATCGACCTATTTCCGGTCTCTGATAGATTTTCGACTGTGCCGAAATGATCCTTGTAGACTAACATGGTCGAGCAATCGATTCTTGGTTGAATTCTCAAGTTTGTTGCATCACAATCCTTTAATAACTTTCCCGACTAGTCTAGTTATCTCATGAGTAATCGGCTCAGAGAATAGCACTATAAGCACGTTGACGAAAAGCCCAATTTATTTAATTGAAAACAGAAGTAGAAAATCAGGCTGTCACACCCCCAAATGTCACAGTGTATCTTTTCTAAAGGAACATTTGATGTAGAATCTGACAAGGGAAAAGATAATGCTGTACTTTTTGCTATTTGACAGCTGCTCCATATATTCTTGGTTGTTGTATTATAGTGAATTAGCTTTTGATGCTGCAGATGTTTCACTATCTGTGAATTTGTGTGAGCCAATCTCTGGTGCCATGTATCTTCATCTACAACCCTTTGTCTCTGAGTGAAAAAGGCTTCTGTGGTTTGTGTATCCACTTGATAGAGTCCTCTAATTTTCCTTCCGAGCTTCACTGTTACTTTGGTATAGTTGTCCTTTACATAAACACCAGTTTTGTCAAAAACAGATGAGCAAGGATAGTCATCTGTAAGTTTAGAAACTGAAAGAAAGTTCTTCTTTATTTCTGGAACAATCAGCACATCATTGAGAGGTAATGTATTATCTTTTGTATTCAGCCAGGTATTACCAATGTAAGTAACAGGCAAGCATGATCCATTTCCAATCATGACAGTATCAGTTCCTTTATACTTAGAAAGAGTATGAAGAATACCAGGATTAGCACTGATGTGGGCTGTAGCACCAGTATCTGGATACCATTCACTTCCTTGTGGGTCCTCAATATGCATTGATGTTAATGCTGTTGGAATGTCTTCTGCTTGATAGGAGTTGTCAAAATGATACAAGCATCGAAGAGTATCATGTCCTGGACGTTTACATATTTGACATTCCAGTCGAACATTGCCTATTTCTTTCTCATCCTGTAGATTTTTATTTGAGGTTAATGTCAAAGATGGATAAGTTTTGGTGTTTTGATACCTCTGAGAGTAACTGGCATAAGGTCGAAACCCTTGATTAGTTCCAGAGAAAGCATTTCTCTGTCTATATTGCTGATCTCCTTGACCTTGAATCAAGACATTTGTTCTGTAATTCTGATTCCTTTCAGAATATCCAAAGCCTCGACCTCTACTGTTAGCAGCTCTACCTCGACCATAGCTACGACCTCCTCTGTAGTTTCCTCTTTGAGCTACAAAGCCAGAGGTTTGAGGAATATATTCTCCATCAGTATTTTCTTTAAGCTGTATCTGAGATTGTCTTTGCCCAAAGTAAGCTAAATTGGGATTAAACTGATTCCTGGAGTAATTCTGCAGTCTTGATTCGAACCTTTCTAATTGTGCAATCGCCTCATCATATTCAGGTTGAGGCTTTAGACAGTATATAGTGGTTCGAAAATTTTCATATTCAGGACCCAAGCCTTCCAACACACAAAACATTTTGGTTATTTCATCCACAGATTTTCCTATAGCATTCAACTGATCACATATGGACTTATATTCTCTGAGATAGACAAAAAGAGCTCGATCATGCTTCTGACAAACTTGTAATTTCCCTCTTAGTTCGAATTCCCTAGCAATTGACTTCTGTGTAAAACGATTCAAAAGTGTTTGCCATACCTCATAGGATGTTTCTAGGCCAATTACCAGGCTCAAAATATTCTCAGAGACAGCTCCACTTATCCATGACGATACCAGCTGATCAGTTTTTGTCCAGTCAATATAATCTGGATTTACAACTTCAGATTCACACCCTTCGACTTCATTTTGCAGCATTCGAGGAGGTGATGAAATATCACCATTAATAAAGCCAAAAAGTTCTTGGCTTTTCAGGAACCTGTAAATCTGTGCTTGCCATAAAAGAAAATTGTCTTCGGCAAGTTTGATTGTGACAAAGTTAGAGATATTCACATGTATTGGGAAGGGATACTTTGGTGTTCTTATTGTCATTGTTGTAATCTCTCAGCTTAAAGAAGAAGATAACAGTGACACTATGAATACAAACACGATTACCGTGATACTGGAATCTGCTGCACCTTCAGTTTCTTCACTTTTGATTTAATGGATAGCTGCTGAAAGAATCTCTTCAGCAAATATGGTCTCCTGCTCTGATACCATGTGAAGATGAAGATGAAGATGAAGAAATGAATCAAGACACAGTGAAATCAACAAAGGAAAAACTTCGAATCACTCTATTTCAATATGATTGTGATACAAAGCTTCTGTATATCAATGACAGCTTATAAATACAAATCCTCTGTTTTACATCCCCTATTTTCTGTCTCTCTATCACAGCTCGTATCAGCTATACAATACAGAGCATCCATTGATGACTACTCTAAGCTCTATCTCTCTATTTTGCTTTCTATCTTCGCTTACTTCCTCATCGAAGAAGAAGAAGACTACTTATATCATAATAGAACAACTAGCTGTTTCTTAATTTGTTTCACCACTCTAAACCGAATAACAGCACGTGTGTCAGTTGAGATCTACACGACTTGGCGATCCACATCTTCTTTATTTCAGGCTTTTTTAATCATTGATAACAATCCACGTCTGCCTTCATCACGAGCTCTTCACCGTTGATCATCAGCTTATTGTTACTTTCTCGTTTTTGTTTTTCCCACGTGTTCTTTGCTTCGCTTTGCTGCTCCATATAACTCTTTCTCTTCATAGTTCTTTCGCTTCCAGCATCAGTGTTATCTGCTGAATTTATAGTGGCTGAGTGAGACTTTGTTCCTATATGCTTAACAAAGCTAAGGACGTCTGTGCTTTGGCGTTCATGCCCGAGCCCCCGAAAGAGAATTCATCTTCACTATACCAAATGCGATCTTCAGCACAGAGAATCGGTTCACGAAGCTCCCCACTTGAGAGAACCCGAGAATGGTTACTCAAGAAGCCGACCCTTGTGCAGATCAAAACCCGAGAGGAACAGAGGCTCGATTTGATGCTTCTCTTTGGTTGGACTTCTTTCAAACAGAAATCTATGTATTGACTCTCCATCAAATGAAGGGATTTCAGGTGTCCATTATCGAAAAATCGGTTTGAACTTGGTGATTCAGTGCCCATTAAAAAATGTTGCATGACCACTTGGAATTCGGCGGGAAACAAACACTGTTTGAGCTCCTCGTGATTTTGGTAATCTAATGTCATTTGAGGAACCATGTGTTACGCAAGGCCCACCACATGAAAGTTCAGCATTGGCTCTAGGCTTTGCGATCCTTGGGAACACTCATTCCACTGTACGGTCTCGTGGATTTTGAAGGCAAATTGAGAGAATAAAAATCGAACTTAGGTATATTGAAAAGAGTACGTGTTAATTAGATATACATTCGCGTACTCTTTCAATCTCTACGCTCCGCATGTAATTTGTGAAGGATCAAGGTCACCCAAACCTCCTCAGATTGGAGATGCCCAAGGCTTTCATCTCCAAGTCATTCACGAATCGAGTTTACTTCACAAGAAGCAGATTCTATCTTCTAGTGGTTAATAAAGCACATAGAACCATTTGAATTCTTCATGCAAGACAATGCAAGCATATTCCTATCAAGGTTTGGGAGAAGGCCAACGTCGGATAAGAACTCGAAAAAGACAGCGAAGGTATAAATGCTGTGTGATGGGAAAGGAAACTGGATTTTTTTTCCCGCCATAAAATTTGCCATTTCAGCCACGAGCATCCCCTGACCCTCTGTATGATGGAGGAAACCGGCAAGCCTTGCAACGGATGCTCAAGACCCGATCTTAGCTACTGTTTCGCCGGTTTTGGATCTCGTAATAAAATATTTTTCACCAAATATTATATTTTGATTTTATTATAAGAGACTTAGATTCTGTGCTAACGGAGATATATATCACATAGTTCCAAATCTTATAAAGTCACTTAACACTCAAAGACCCTCTCTGTCCAATACTAACATAGAACCTAAGTCAATAGTAACCAATGTCGAAATCCAATCAACAGTTTGATCCAAACTCACTTTAACATACTAATGAAAGCCCATTGAAATCAAAGTGATTTGTACAATGTCGAAGCTAATTCGACAACAGTGGATATTAGCAAAAGCACCTAGAAAGCATTGCTTTCAATTGAGTTTGAGAACACAATGTCAAAACCTAATTGACCATGTTGGACAGTGGAAATAACGCCTGGTAGACACTACTCTTCGGCACCCTTTGAAGCATCAACCGTTCCTGCCCAAATCTTGTTGTCAATTCCATCTAAACGCTTTGTCTTCAACAACGTCTCTTGACTTGGACATGTGGCAATCAACTACTTTATTATCAAATTATGTATCTGTACTTGTAGATCCACCGGAATCTAGCCCAAGGGCTCTCGAAATCCTTGGCCATCCTTCATTTCCATGATTACCATGGGTTGGGTTGATATAAATCACAGCCCGCACGTGACGGTGAGAATAATTTTAAAGGCTTTTATCCCTTTGTGATTAGTACATGATAGCAAAGGTATGTTTGGGTATCAACAGCTATGTTTGCCACAATGCAACTTCCTCTTCCATAAGAAGTGTGCCAAGTTGCCTCGGAAAGGAAACTGCAAAAAGTATGAATTTACGAAAGGATTAGTGAAATATCAATACTGTTGCGAAAAGCAAGCGATCGAATAATAAAATAAATAAAACAAGAAAATAAACTGGACACTAAATTTATGTGGTTCAATTGTAGCTACTTACATCCATGAGATACTGATGAGCGACAATGAATTTAACTATAGATCAAACAATATATGGAAATTACAATCACACTTGAGTCATTTAAATACTTTCAGTATTTCTCAAGTATCAATAACACTCAATAACTCATGCAGTATTCTGCTTTACAAATACTCGTAAGATAATCTTTCAATCTCATGAAAGAATTATACACAAATTTTTACCCCAAGAATTTAATCAACTTTAACACATAAAAGCTTTTGATTTAATTACATGAACGAAACCAATGAGATAACCCACTGCAAAGCACTCTCGGTAAAAGGCGCTTCAATATCTCTCTCCTTGATCAACTTGCAGTGAACATATATATTTGAAATCTCAGCTGGCCGAATATTGGTTTCCAAAGTCCATGTTTTTAGTCCATGTTTTGGACTTTCCAAATTTTTCCCTTTCTTTAATGCCGACTTCAACGAGGAAACGATATTCCGTGTGGTTCGGTCAATAAATCCAAGTTCGGACTTTTCCTCTTTCTTTCTCCTTGACCGACTCGAATATCGCTGGGCATAATTTCCGTAGATTTCAAAACAAGATTATATCCGATACAAAAGTTCAAGCTCATATTACTTTCCATTCTTGACCACATCTTCAACACGGAAATAATATCCGTAATCTTTAAGATGCCATTGAACTTTCATGTGTCGAGCACGTGATTCAATTTGAATAAAATCGTTTAATAAGCTCAAACTCGAGAAATATTTTAATAGATAATGTCGTAAAATTAACCATCATTGATAGGTCCTTGAAGAGAACAATCAATGGATGGAGGAAAAAGCAGAACAACTTGAATGTGAAAAGAGACTGATGAGCATTGTAAGCAATGTCAAAAAGTTTGCTTCGAGGAAATTTTCTAAGTACTTTGCATCAATAGGCGGTCTAGTACTAATATTTATCACCTGTTCAGCGAGAATGCTAAGAAGACTGCAATAAAAATCAGAAATCACACTCAATGTCGGCACACATATCCATCGGTGTAGTATCACCACAATGCTACACTAGTGGACTGACAGACGGATGAATTCCTAGCAAGGCCTCCCTAAGAAAATTACTTTAGACTCCCAGTCTGAAACACCCAATTTGAGAATCTCCTTTAGAGGGCGTCATAACACCAATCTCGTTCCGCAGTATGATCTACTCGACATCACTCACAAGCGATGACACAAAAGACAACAGTAAAGAGTGCCCAATAACGGATAAACGGAACATCAGATAGGCACAGCTGTAGGAAATTTTCCTCTCTTTTTTTCCCCCACATATCCAAGAGTGAAGAATCTGATCTTGTCCTCCATGAAGAGAACCCAAAAAAGAAAGAGAAAAGCGACGGCATCAATACCATCCGACGACACTGGAGCTAAGAGCGTAAGCTAAGAACATCCGTTCTTCCCCGAGCCCTAAAAAGAAAATTCATCTTCGCTATACCAAATACAGTCTTCAGTGCGGAGAATCAGTTCACGAAGCTCACGACTTGAAGAACCCAAGAATGGTCCAAACCCTGAGAAGAACAGAGGCTCGATTTGATGCTTCTCTTTGGCTGGACTCGTTTTAGGTGGAAATCTATGCATTGACTCTCCATCAAATGACGGAATTTCAGGTCTCCATAATCGAAGAATCAGCTCGGACTTGGTGATTCAGTGCCCATCGGGAAATGTTGCATGATGACTTGGAATTCAGCGGGAAACAAACGTTGTTCGAGCTCGTTCTGATCTTGGTAATCTAATGTCATTTGAGGAACGACATATTACACGAAAGTTCAGCGTTGGCTCTAGGCTTTGCGATCCTCGGGAACATTCATTCCACAGTACGGTCTCGTCGATTTTGAAGGCGAAGTGAGATCACCAAGAATGGGAGGTACTTAGCAGGCACATGTTGGGGCGATTTTTGAGCTGTAGATGAGTCACGACTGTCCTTCAGAATCCCACTAAGCTTTCTAAAAAGGGTGCGCCATCGCTAGATTACCTGACACCTTTCGGGTTCCGACAACCACTTCCTCAACATTCTCCAAGGCAGAGGTCTCCAACCATTTGATGAATGCCCTTGTCGATGACAATCTTGATGGCGTAATTTCAAGACGTGTCTGGACTTAACGCCTTGAATGGAGAAACTTTCTTCTGCGCTTTTTGAAACTCAGTTGTGCAAGATAGAGAACATCAATGTGCTCATTGAAAGTGAATTGTATTAAGAAAATTCCACGTCAAACAATTAATGTGATGTGGAGCAATTAATGTGTCATAATTAGTTCATAATTCATTTGTTTAAACTTTTAAATAAATATAAATCCAACTAGATATGTGTCTTCCAGCACCCATGTAGTTAAATTATCAACAGTGTTCATTGACAAAACATGAAGTAACTTCATAGGAATCTGTTGTTATCTTTAAACAAAGCAGTGTCGGCATTATCAATGATAAGCTCTAAGCTAAGAAGATTAATGATGAATTTAGAGGCGATCTCAACGATGATCTTATGAAATCCAAATTTGAGATTTATTATGTTACAGAGAAAAATTTAAGATAAATGTACCACTGTCGGCCACTTTGGATTTTTTGGAGACTTTTTCGCTTCGTTTATTATCTTCGCTGCCGAACCAGTCTTTGTTGATTTCGATAAAGACAAACATAACCTGATTGATAATATAAAAAAACTGACAAACTTAACCTAACTGATAATAAAAAAACTTACCCAACATAAATTAATAAAAAAACGTGTACACTGCAGTTCATTGCTGCACTAGACAGGGCCATGAATCACCAAATTTCAAAGTAATTCTCCACAACGTACTGAACAGGAGGTCGAGATCATGCCACCAGAATAAACAAGTGACCAATCTTGCCAATTCTCCATAGATGGTGGCACTTCATCCCCGGACTGTGGTGATCATTCAATGTCGCTCATCCGAGGTTAACTGACTTCCACTTCATCTTTCACCTACCTCCTTTTTTTTTCTTATCATACTCTTAAATGTTTGGAATCTTTCTAGGTTTCATGGCGTGTTAATCTTGTTAAATATCGTAAAATCCAATGAGAGTACAGTAAACAGCGATAGCAACCATCTAAGAATACAAAAGACTGCCGTCCAGAAGAAGCAAAAACTTTACCAAAAGGATTCCTACTCTAGCATCCTCAAGCAAACAAACGATCCCCTATAACGTAACAAGCACGGGATTAAAGATAAGAGCGAAGAGATGTGACAAAAAATGGGGACTAAACAGACTTGAAGAATATATAATTCTTGTCAAAGTCTTCTGATGGCACCCACAAGTTTTTTACAAGAACCAAAGCCTCGCGAGCCTGTGGAATTGCTAGCAGTTAACGTCACAAGCGTGGTTGACAATTTCAAGAGACTGCCACATTCACGCACCTCTAGTATCTCTCAAATTTTAACTCGAAAATGTCTAGCAGAAAGGGAACAAGACAAAATAAGAGTGGTTTGTGGTTTTATATTGTGATGAGAATACTTATTGTTGAATGAGCAGTGAACAGGTCGTCTTGCTAGTATGTACATACATAAGAGGAGACTTTGGGCTTGGAGAGCCACTGTGGTTAACCTGGACTCATGGAGACTGAGGTGCTTTACAGGAGTGACCTCGGCGGTTCCCTTCCGGTCAAAAACGTCCAAGCTCTCTCGTCTGAGGGCCTGAAGGAGGTTCCACCTCGCTATCTACGGCCTGCATCTGAACTTGGAGAAGTGTGTGAGACCGAGTCTCTTGAGATTCCTGTCATAGACATGATCAAGCTCGGTGAAGATCACCCTGATCACAGAGACGAAATCAAGAAGTTCCATTTGGCTTGTAAGGAATGGGGCTTCCTCCAGGTGCACCATCTTGAATCTTTCAAATCAAACCAAATTTATTTCATATCATGTTAATGGCATACTTTCAAAAAGTTTCAACTTCCCAGTACTGATATGAAATTGATTCTCATGATGACACAGTTGATAAACCACGGCATATCAGAAGAGTTCATTCATCAAGTGAAGACAAATACAGAGGATTTCTTTAAGCTGCCATTTGAAGAGAAGAAGAATTACGAGCAGTTACCTAACTCCATCGAAGGCTACGGCCAAGCTTTTGTTATGTCGGAAGACCAGAAGCTTGACTGGAGTGACATGCTCCTCCTTTTTGTACAACCTGCTTCCCAAAGAAACCTCAGGTTTTGGCCAAAGAACCCTGCCTCTTTCAGGTGAGTTGAAACAGATCAATTACATAGTAAAAGTTCCTAGGACAGCTATGCACATACAAAGAAACGAAGTAGCAAGAACATAATAATATATCTCCACCATCCAAGAGTCAGAGAAGTACACACACAGTCGCCAAATGAGTCTAGCCAGTTCTTTTTCTTCTTTCTCTCTTTCTTGGGGATGAACAAAAGATAACATAAATTTCGGTTCCACATCTCAGAGCAACCCTGGACAGTTACTCTTCAGAATTGGTACGGATATCACTTTTCCTCCTGAGGGCTATGGCCAAGAACTTAGGAATTTCTCCGGATGTGCTTGCAAGCATGTTTGAAGAGGGGATACAAGGTATAAGACTAAACTACTATCCACCATGCAAGCAAGCAAAGCAGGTCCTGGGTCACACCTCACACTCTGATGCCACTGGAATAACCCTGCTAACACAAGTGAATGATGTAGATGGATTGCAAATCAAGAAAAATGGTAAATGGCTACCTATTAAACCTGTTCCCGGGGCATTCATTGTCAATGTAGGCGATGTCATTGAGGTAGTACCATAATTTCACTACCCCTTCCCCCATGCGTAAAAGTGATCCCATGATTGATCTTCACATCTGATGCAGATAATGAGCAATGGACAGTACAAGAGCATAGAGCATAGAGCAGTGGTGAATCCAGAAAAGGAACGCCTCTCAATTGCTGCGTTTCACAGTCCAAATATAGAAGCTTCGATCGGTCCATTTCCAGATCTTGCTAGAAAGAGCGGTGCACTGTACAAAACAATGAATCACGAGGATTACATGAGGCTGGTTGTCGCGAGCAGAGTCGATGGTAAAAGCCTGTTGGACCAATTCCAACTTAGTGATGTATGAATAGCTTGTATGATGAAGATAATTTAAAACTTGTCGGTGCGTGTACCAAGTTAATCAAGAAAGTGGACTGCAGTCTCATAGATGTGGAAAGAAACTAAAGGTTCTGCAATGACCACGTTTTGCTTGAAAATGATGTAAAGATTTCCTCAAGCATTCAGATAGGATACGAGGTATTTTATGCAGAGCACCATAACATCAATATAAATTATTCCGTCTCCAACCAAAGCATGTCAATGGTTAGATTCTCCAAAAGCATGTGAACGAACTGGTAAGATACTGCTTCTTAGTTCCCATGAACGGTAATGTTAGACCATCCTTTAGAAGCAAATCACCAGGACCAAAAAACATATACTTCTGAAGAAGCTTGCTTGATGACCATTTTAGCATTCTAGACAATTAGGTGGTTACCGAAGCAAACCAAGATCATATGTTGCCCCTTTGGATGCCTTTACCACCATGCTACAATGATCCAAGAACATCGTGAGCATATGATAAAAACATCCAAAGAAGCGTGACATCCAGGCTTGATCATGGTAAGAACTGAGGAAATATTGTGCGGCCAAACTATTTGAACGCTTACACAACAAATTCTCACAGTATAGCATAGGATGCAAAGAACAGTCAAATTGTTAGCTATACTGGCAGAGCGACCGGCAAGCATTCTACTTGGGACAACTCAACAAGAGAAACAAATCGCTTTGCTTTTACACTGATTGGCTACATGCACAACCCAAAGATCGAATTTTCATTTATCCCGACCTCATGGGAGTAGAGAGAGAATGAAAATCGAACTTAGGACTGTGCAAATAACCAAAAGTTTTTACACCTAAGCGAGCACTTGTAGCCAAATTACCGATGTACAGATACCAACATAGAAATTTCTATGAAACACGGAATGCCTAACCAAGCAAAAACTGCATGATCCACGATCAGATTGACATCAAATTTAGTAATTTCTTCAGGCCAAGGCCTTTGTCATAGAAGAGCACAATATCAACAATAACTACACTGGCCTCATTAATAGTGGAGTTCAGACATCCATTGTGCATTACAGGATTAAGGTTTATTACCTGTCCAGCAGAAAAACGCCAAGCAGACTGCAATAAAAATCAGAAGTCACATTTGATGTCGGCACTCATATCAATCAGTTTAGTAACACCACAATGCTACAACACGGATGAAATCCTCACAAGACCTCCCCAAAAAATTTACTTTCGAATCCCATTCTGAAACACCCAATTCCGGACTCTCTTCGAGAAAGTCGTCACACCAATTCCGTTCCTCAGCATGATCTAATAACACCAGTCAAAAGCAATGGCAAGGAAAACAGAAGTCAACATTATACGGTAGAACAAAAGCAAAGAACGCACAATAACGGATAAATAGGAAGATCGGCTGCGCATAATGACGGGAAATTTTCAATTTTTTTTCCCTCCCGTATGCAAGAGCGAAGAATTTGAACTTGTCCAGCATGAAGAGAACCCAGAAAAGAAGAGAAAAGAGAAAAGCGACGACACCAGCGCATGTAAGCTAAGAATATCTGTGCTATGGCAATCATGCCCGATCGCCCGAAGGAGAAATCATCTTCGCCATACCAAGTTTCGTCATCAGAATCAAGAACCGATTCACGAAGCTCCGGACTTGAGAGAGACCAAGAATGGATAATCAAGAAGCCAGCCGACCCCTGTGCACATCCATCCAGACACCCAGAATAAGAACCAAGGCTCGATCCGATTCTTCTCTTATGCATACACATTTTTGGGTTTTGCGCTGTCTGTTAATTTAATCTGGAAAAATCAATAAAAATGGTCATCGACAATTGATATCCGATATTTCGCTTTATCTCCCTTTTCTTTTCTCGTAATTATATGTCAGTAATCATTAAAGATTTTGCACGATGACTCGGAATTCAACGGGAAACAAACATTGTTCGACCTCGGTCTAATGTTTCGATAATCCAACGTTGTTTAAAGAAAGTTATGTTACGCAATGCCCACCACACGAAATATTGGCATTGCCTTCCAGCAAATGTAAATGTTGATGGTTGATGGTTTTATGTGATGGGCTTAAGGCCCGTCCGCCCATGTTGGGCCTAAAAGCCCGGCCCACAAGATTAGGGCCCATGGATGAAGGGGTACGTTCCTTTTTGTTGGAGGAACGTATATAAGGGAGGAAAGAGAGGGAGGAATACACCTTTTGGCATTTGTGCATACGTTCTTCTCCCTCTCTCCCTCCAAAAGAAAAACAAAACGCTAAAGGCGACGTTTGTTTGCTTCCCTTCAAGGCGAATTGGCGTCATCGGATCGAACAAGGCCAAATTCTCTTCCTCTTATCGGCGTCGGTGTTTAATCTGTGGTTAACAAGGTACGCTCGAATCCGTGGTGTGCTTTAGGATCGGTGATACGTGATTTTCCCGGGCTTGTCTTCCGCATTCGTTTTAGGGGTTCGATTTAGTGTCGAATCCGGTTTTTTGGGAATCCGACATTCCCAACATTGGTATCAGAGCTCTAGTTCATGTTTTCCCGACCCCTTTGATGTTTTATGATTGATTTTTCGCGAAAATATTCGGCCGACACGGATCGGGGCGAGAAATCCCGACACCCGAGCACTGTTCATCCATTTTTTCGAGTTTCCGTAAGTCGAAATCAATTTTTGAAGGCATAGGGTGAAAGAGCTCGTCGAGACGAGTCCGTCGACATGTCGACCGCCGCCGGGAGACGCCGCACGCGCCCACACGCGCGGCCAGAAGCCGCTGCGCGTGGGCGTCACGCGCCTGAAGCGCTGGTTCGGCCAGCGCGTGCGACACACGCGCCGGTCGACGAACCGGCACGTGCGCGCCGCCGGTCGACGAACCGGCACGTGCGCGCGCCGGCCGGCAGAACCGGCACGCGCCGGTCCGCGAACCGACGCGTGCGACGTCACCGTGACGTCACGGTAACCGCCGGGATGACGTCATCGATGATCGATGACGACCGTTGGACGGCCGGTCACCGGCCGGCGACCCGACCCGACCGCGTGGAAGCAGCGCATGCCGCGCACGTGCCGGATGACGTCTCGCGTGACGTCGGCCGCGCACGACGCGGCACGTGCCGGTCGGTTCGTCCGACCCGGCCCGCCCGACCGATCCGACCGGTCCGACCGACCGGCCGCCGACGACCGTTGACCTCCGTTGACCGTTGACGACCGTTGACCGTTGACTTCCGTTGACCGGTGACGGTGTTGACCGTTGACTTTGACCGTTGACAAAAAAAAAAAAAAGGAATTTGTTTCTTTTTCAGTTATGTCTGTGTGGGTTAGAGGTAGTCCATTTTTTATTCTGCATTTGTTGCATGAATCATGGAAAATTGGGTATTTTCCATTTTGTTTATTGTGGATTATAAGTGATCCATTTTTAGTTCGCATTTGTTACATGTGAACTATGATGCGTTATGCACGGATACCGCAATCCCGAGAACGGACGAAGGAAAAGCAAGACTTAAAAGGCTGATGACAGAGTTAGCTGATTATCGGTGGCATGACGGTGATTTAGTATCACACGTGGTCAGGTCAATCGATGATACAGAAATCATCTCGTAATGGTTATCTTATGCCGGATTTTGAGAAGGTGCCGGCTTTGATGAACACTCTTCCACCTGAATGGCAAGCAGTGTTAGATCGGCTATGGGAGGTCAACGTGGTCCCGGGTTATAGGAGGCTAATGGTAGCTTTTGTTAGAGAGTACTATAGGGTTGAGTTAACCAAAACTTCAACTCTTAGATTGAGCGCCACATGGCGCAGAGTGAATGCGCCTTGGAGGCGACATGAGAGCTCTCCAAAAGTTTTTCCATGGTTGGCAAATGTGCCTACAAATTTCTCAGATATTTTGGTGATAGATTAGAAGGGACATTCCCTATTTATTTCTTAGATTAGTTTGAGATATTTTTTTTAAGTGTGAATATCTCTTTCTATGTTGATATTTCTTCTTTGAATATATTACTTAGTGTAATTGATTGTTGTATTATGTGAAAGCATTATTATTCTATTGGATTTTAGATATTATTTGCTTTATGTTATTGTTGACTGCTGTGGGTAGTTTATAGAAGTTTTTGTAACTTCATAGAATTTATTTTGCATAAGACAATTATATTAATAATAGTTTTAAGTCAGGATTTTTGGAGGATGATTGGAAACGTAGTGACCTTTTGATTCTGAAACCTTACTTGAAATTATTCATTGATATGATGGGTCTGTGCAAAGTGGATGCATAAATGATAGGCATTAATTATTCGTGCATATATGTCTGATGTGTTCAGATCGATGGTTTCAGCAACTAAGAACGTAATTGCTGATATGAACGGTAACAATTGTGAAATATTGAATATGAAGATTCAATATGTGCTGGAAAAGCAAGAAGCACTATAAGCTCTTGACCATATTATGGAAGATCTTGAGGATGCTTGTGCGCCACCTTGAGCTGGTAGAGGACCGCATAACGGCATGTGAGCCGAAAATAGATATTTGCAATGCTGGTTCTAGCTCGAAAGGGCTTTGAGCTCTAAGCGCAAGCGTATTGATTCGTTCAATATGTGGGATTGCAAAGGATCAAGTCCTTGTTGCAAGAAATCAAGAGTTAACCAACACAAGAGAGGAAAACGTCCTCAAGTGAAGAAAATGTCAAGGGTGAGGTGTTACAATTGTGACAAGAAGGGTCACTATGCTCGCAATTGTTGTGAGCCAAAAAAGGTAAACACCCCTTGTACATTTGAGAACTTTGCTTATGTGTCAAGTTCTGAATTATTGGCTGAATCCAATCCTTCGTGGACTGTAGATTCAAGAGCGACAGACCATGTAGCGAAGGATAGAGAATCCTTCGTGGAATTCCGACGATACCAACGGAACTAAGTGGATCTATGTAGGAAATAACTCCGTAGCTGAGGGTTAAAGGAATTGGCACCTGCCAATTGAACATGCGTGGTGGACGCACCTTGTTCCTACATGATGTTCTATATGCTCCGGAGATTCGTCGAAATTTAAGTGTCTGTTTTTGGTGTTGGTTAAGCTTGTTTTTAGTGTGAACTTCCGTAATAGCGGTGTAGATTTGTATTTGGATACAAACTACTATGGTTGTGGTCACTTTCTGGATGGTTTTATTGTACTGAATGTTGACTGTGGTGATGTCAATATTTGTTATTCCCTTGTTTCACGTCTTCTACTAAATATGATAATGATATGATTATGTGGCATGCTAGACTTGGTCATATTGGCCAACAACATATGAATAGATTAGCCAAAGAGGGCTTGTTGGGCAACATTGAAAAAGTCGATTTGCCCATATGTGAGCATTGCCTAGTAGGGAAAACGACAAGCAAACCATTTAGAAAAGATAAAAGAGCTTAATTTCCTCTGCATTTAATCCATTATGACGTCTGTGGTTCAATGACTATGAGAAGAAGGCATGGGGTTGTTTATTTCATCACTTTTATAGATGATTATACTCGATTCGGACATGTCTATTTGATTTCTCATAAATTTGAAGCATTAAGTTGTTTCAAAAGGTTTATGAATTTAGAAGAAAATCAATTAGACAAGAAAATAAAAGTATTGAGATCCGATCGAGGTCGAGAATATTTATCTGATGAGTTCAGAAAATTATGTGGTGAAAAAGGAATAGAAAGACAGTTGTCTATTCCATATACTCCTCAACAAAATGGTGTTGCAGAGAGAAGAAACAGAACCCTACTGGAAATGGTTAGGTCCATGATGGCGCATGCTAACTTACATATCACTTTTTGGAGTGATGCGTTGTTAACTGCTGCCTATATACTTAACCGGGTGCCTTCCAAATTAGTTACTTCTACTCCATATGAGTTATGGACAGGTAGAAAACCGGACTTAAGTTTTCTTAAGCCATGGGGTTATGCTGCCTATACTCATGAGTCCTCTCACAAGTTTGGGAAATTGGGTCCCAAAGGAAAGAAGAGTATTTTAATGAGATACTCCGAACACTCGAAAGGGTATGTGTTCATAGGTGAGCAGGAAAGTGGGAGTATAACTGAATTTGAATCACGTGATGTCACATTCTTAGAGGATGAATTTCCTAAGAAGGACGAAATAGGGGGAGATTACTCCCTATTTGTAATCTTGGATCAAGATAATGATATTAGTGGAGTTCGTCCAAGTGGGAGTAATATGAGAAGTGATGAATTGAATTCAACTCATTCTCAATTGCAACCACATGATGAGACGACGTCATCATTATCTAATCCAAGTGGGAGCATAATGGGGAATGATGTGCAAAGTGTACAATCTCCAATACGGCGAACAAGTCGCCAAAGTATTCCCCGTCGACTTTTTGACATTGAAGGGGAAACTTTTATGATTGCTCCGCAAGATGAGGATGAGCCAAGAAATATTAATGAGGCTCTAAATTGCCCTAGTAAGGAAAAATGGATTCATGCAATGGAAGAGGAAATGGAGTCAATGAAATCAAACCAAGTCTGGGAACTGGTTGATCTTCCA
This sequence comes from Eucalyptus curtisii, assembly GCA_017140595.1. Lineage (NCBI taxonomy): Eukaryota > Viridiplantae > Streptophyta > Magnoliopsida > Myrtales > Myrtaceae > Eucalyptus > Eucalyptus curtisii. The sequence goes on from CM029497.1 coordinate 21,250,243, forward strand.
AAAGGACGCAAAGCTATTAGGAACAAGTGGGTTCTCAAAATAAAGCGAAAGGCTGATGGCTCGATATAAAGGCATAAGGCTCGCCTTGAAGCGAAGGAGTATAATCAATAGGAAGGAATTGATTATGAGGAAACATTTTCTCCTGTAGAAAGATTTGCCTCGATTCGCATTATTCGGCAATAGTGGTTAGTATGGATCTTGATTACGTCAAATGGATGTAAAGACTGCTTTCCTCAATGGAGAATTAGAGGAAGAAATATATATGGAACAACCTGTTGGTTTCATAGTGAAAGGCCAAGAAGAAAAGGTATGTCGACTTTTGAGGTCGATATATGGCCTTAAGTAGTCATCGAGACAATGGTATATACGTTTTCATAATGCCATAATGGCATATGACTTTACAATGATAGATGAGGATCATTGTGTATATATCAAAAGATCCAAGGATCAATTTGTGATCATATCATTATATGTTGATGATATACTAATTGCCGGAAGCAATATGGAGCTTGTTAATACTGTCAAGAGTTGGTTGTCTTCCAACTTTGAGATGAAGGATATGGGTGAGGCTGCATACATTCTTGGAGTTAAGATTTCAAGAGATCGTTCGAAGAGATCGTTGTCTCTTTCGCAAGAAACATATATAAACAAGGTTCTTGAACGATTTCGTATGCAAGATTGTAAACCCATAGACACTCCTATTGCAAAAGGTGAAGGATTGAGCCATAGACTGTGTCCAAGGACTCTACAAGAGAAGGAACAAATGAAACATGTTCCTTATGCTAGTGCTGTTGGAAGCTTGATGTACGCTATGATGTGTACAAGACCTGACATATGTTTTGCAGTTGGAATGGTGAGAAGATACCAATCCAATCCAGGTCAAGCACATTGGAAAGCCGTTAAGAGAATACCGAGGTATCTAAAGGGGACTGCTGATTATATGCTGAGTTATTAAGGAAAGGATCTGCAACTCAAAGGCTATTTCGATGCTTTGATTGAGGAGGAGATTTAGATGAAAGAAAATCTACCTCCGGGTTTGTTTTCTTACCAAACAAAAATGGCGCCATATGTTGGAGCAAGTAAGAAACAAACATGTATAGCCTTGTCCACGATGGAAGTTGAGTTCGTGGCATTATCGCAGAAAAGTATAAGAAGGTATTTGGCTTAAGAGATTTTTTGGATCATTTAGGTGTTATTGGAAGTGCTGCAAATTCATTGTTGGTTAACTGTGATAGCCAAGCAGCAAAAGTGTACAGCAAAGATCCAAAATATCATGGCAAGACCAAACCTATAGATACCAAGTATAATTTTGTCTAGTATATGGTTGCACGAAATGATGCGAACTTACAGTACATACTACGCATAGAATGGTAGCAGATCCTATGACAAAGTCAATATCTAGAGATGTGTTTTGTGGCCATATGAAATCTCTAGGATTGCGTAGAGGCTGATGTACTGAATATTGTAATTTCCCTAAGTGTTCACATTTGATGAATTTGTGTTTTCATCATTAATGCCTATGAATCTTTGTTTGATCTTTATGCATCTTAATGCTCAATGCATTACTTTAACTTGAGAAAGTATGTCGGACAGATATAAGATTAGCCCACTCACACGGGTAATCGCCTCTATTTACTGTGTGATAAATAGAGATGAGATTATTTTTAAGCTTATTATCTAGGTGATAATCGAGAGCTCAAGCTTAAAATACGTATATCGCCTTAATCGGGTGTTAAGATGAGGACATAATACTTACTATGTCCGAAAGTAAAATACCCCACATATTTTACTTTATCCGTCTATGATGCCGGATGTGAGTTCGATGAATTTTGTGAATGAGTAGATATGTGAACTCAAGTTAGACATTGGGTATGTCGAACTATCATCTGTACGGTATTGAAAGGTGTAGACATACGCTCCATGGGAAAGGAGTTAATACCGTAATACGTATTTCATACTACGTATGCATGAGACGACCAATTAGAGTGGCAAAAGTTTGATCTCAACTTTTATGCCGTGTGAGACTCTTGAGGAAAAGAGTTCCTCAATTTTAGTGCCCTCATGACTCTTACTTATTCTCAAGATTTCTATTTAGTGTTTGCTATCTTAGGATGTTGCCAATGGTCATGAGTTTGATTCGATCTAATGGGACATTTCTAGAAAAGCAAGCTGAACTGAAATTGAGAGTTTGAAGGAAAGAGGAAGATCGAATATGGAGAATCACATTGTAGTTTTGTATTCACTTTGGTTAACCAATTATGACTGTCTTTGGGATAATCATAATTGTGAATACAATATATATATCATTGTTTAAAAGAGATCAAGAGAGATATAAATGTGATCGATCGATCTAGGGAACGCATACTAAATCTACTCAGAGTGTGATGCCCATTATGAGCTGTTATATATTCCTAACAGATGTATAGCAACGAGCTCTCAAAGTATGCTGGTCGCACGGATTATTCACCGGTATGAATGTTGAAGAGAGGTAAAGAGAATCCTGTTCAGCCCACCATGTGCGAGTGGGAGATGATGGTTTTATGTGATGGGCTTAAGGCCCGTCCGCCCATGTTGGGCCTAAAAGCCCGGCCCACAAGATTAGGGCCCATGGATGAAGGGGTACGTTCCTTTTTGTTGGAGGAACGTATATAAGGGAGGAAAGAGAGGGAGGAATACACCTTTTGGCATTTGTGCATACGTTCTTCTCCCTCTCTCCCTCCAAAAGAAAAACAAAACGCTAAAGGCGACGTTTGCTTCCCTTCAAGGCGAATTGGCGTCATCGGATCGAACAGGGCCAAATTCTCTTCCTCTTATCGGCGTCGGTGTTTAATCTGTGGTTAACAAGGTACACTCGAATCCGTGGTGTGCTTTAGGATCGGTGATACGTGATTTTCCCGGGCTTGTCTTCCGCATTCGTTTTAGGGGTTCGATTTAGTGTCGAATCCGGTTTTTTGGGAATCCGACATTCCCAACAATGGTAATCACCGATCGAGTATGAAATTTTGTGGCGGAAGACATGTAATCCTTAGTTTCGGCAATCTGATCGGTCATTCAATCATGGCAACAATATCTTCAGTTTGCTCTCAAATGGTAGTGTTTTAATCCGCACGAGAGAGTTCAACCCATTCACATACTCTTTCAATCTCGACACTCCGCATGTAATTTGCGAATGGTCAAGGTCACCCAAACCTCCTTAGATTGGAGATGCTTAAGGTATTCATCTCCAAGTCATTCGCGGATCAAATCTATTTCACAACAAGCAAGTTATATCTTCTAGTGCTTAGTAAAGCACATGAAACCATTCGAATTCACCAAGCAAGGCAAGGCAAGCATATTCCCACCAAGTTTTTCCAAGAAAGATAAGAATTCAAAATGGAGGGAAATGACATGAATAGTCTCTGACATTTAACCCAACGTACAATGTAATATGAACTTTTAGTTTGTTCAATGTGATAATTAAACTTTAACTCAATGTGCAATGTAATTCCTAAACTTTCAATCTATTTGATGATATCCTTGGACTTTTCTTACTTGAAAGGCCTTACTCTCATTTCGGCTCTTGTTCAACTTAGTTCCTAAACCATATAATAATATTCGATGTGGTCCCTGAACTTTGACTCAATGTGTAATATAGTTTCTAAAATTTAGCTTGATATGCAATATGATCCATAAATTTTCAATTTGTTTGATGATGTCGTTAGACTTTTAATACATGGAAGGCTCTGCCCTCATTTCGACTATTGTTCAACTTAGTCCCTAAACTATATTAAAATATTCAATATAATCCTTTCAATTCAAGTTTAGAGAAAACGTTGAATATTTTTATATAGTTCAGGGACTAAGTTGAACATGTACCAAAAGTCCAAGAATCATATTAAATAAATTAAAACTTCACATATCATATTATATATTGAGTTAAAAATCACATTAAAAAAATTAAAAGTTCAAGGTCCACATTGTATATTGGACTAAAGTTGAAAGACCATTTGTGTCATTCTTCCTAAATGAACATCTTTGGCAAGTAATAAACAAATTGAAAAGATAGGGAAGGTATAAATGCTTTGTGATGGGAAAGGAAACTGGATTTCCTTCCCACCATAAAAGGCCTGACCTCCAGGCTCCAGTTCGCCCCCCTCCATTCTGATTGAAAAGGATAGAGAGAGAGAAGGATGCAGATTTGCCATTTCAGCCACGAGCATCCCCTGGCCCTCTGTATGATGGAGGACACCGGCGAGCCTTGCAATGGATGCTCGAGACCCGTCATCGATCTTGGCTACGTTTGCCATGGCTGCGGCTTCCTCCTCCACAAGAAGTGCGCCAAGTTGCCTCGGAAAGTCCTCCTCCGTGTTCATCCCAAACACCCTCTCACCCTCCAATTTTCATCGGAAACCTTCAAGTGCGGCGTCTGCATGAAAACTGGTTCGGGGCTCACCTTCCAATGCGGCGAGTGCAAATACAACGTGGACGTGACCTGTTTCTTAACAAATTTGCCATGTACTGATGTCCCTCCTCAAGAAAGTAAAACAAGGAAGCCACCGCGTTCCACCGCGACACTTTTGTCTCCTCGCACAGCAGAGTAAAAGGAAATGTACAGGATGTGAACAGCAAATTTCGGGTCCAGCTTGCTGCTGCAAGGAATGCGATCTGCTCACACTCCACAAATACCGTGCTCAATTGCCACGGCAGAGAGAAAATCCTTGCCGCCCTTGGCACTCCCGCGCACTTCTTAAAGAAACGTGTGCAATCTGTGATGCCTGTCGGAAGATCAACGGTGGCGTTGTGTACCATTGCGACAAATGTTCATTCGACCTCGACTTGGTTTGCACTTGTCTCACACCCTCACTAAAACAGGAGAAGTATTATGACTTCCCTACTTGCTTCGAAGAATCGCATGGTCAAGTTTCATGTAATTCCTGCAGCACTCCGTGCAGCAACAATCTTTACCGATGCGCTAGCTGCAACTTTAATGTGCACTGCACTTGTCTTCCTCTTCCAAGCACCGTTAAGCACAAACTCCACGCCCATTCTCTTACGCTCAAAGAACCGTCTCCCAAGGATGATTCGAGCAGGATTTGCTGCGCAGCATGCGAGAAGAAGATATGCCCAAAGTCCCGGGCTTATTATTACTGTGCAGAATGCTGCTATGGAGTTCATCTTGAATGTGTGGTCCCCGAGGTAAACTCAGCCTTCCCTATCCCTCAGATTTATATAAAACAGAGATGGACGATGCCTAACCATACAACCTAACTAACACGCACACTTTTCAATATACATCCCTTAGTCTTTATGCTACCAGAAAATGATTTAGCAACTTCTTTTTGCTCATGTATGCTAATAAAAATTTAAATACAAGGACTTTACTATAAATCATATCAAACTAAAATAAAGTAATTTGATCGAACCCATTAGCAATTGACTCGTTTTTTTATATACTAATCTTATGTTATGATTGGCAGAAAATAGTTGGTTTGTTTCGCAAAATTAATGTAGAAGGTAGTGGAAGGTGGTTTTGGGGCCCGGGGGGGGGAGGGCATGCGACTTACCACAAAGGTTCATTCTCTCTACTTTGCTAACTCAATGATATATATATTGTTTCTACACGATATACTTTCTTTCCTCAATTTCTTCCCATCCTAATACGACATCTTCCATCTTTGGCAAAGGCAACTAATTAGATGAAGTGACTTAATTTGACCTTTTTCCATGAACAGGAGCAGTCGGACCGAGAACAACTCCTGCAAGACATTGCAAGGGTCCGAGAAGAGCTAAATGTAATTGCCGCTCAGCTGTAACGGAATAAAGAATCGGGATTGACAGAGATACAAGCGTGAGTAAGAAAATATTCCAACATAAAACAACAGCAACCTGAGCTAAGAAATAAGGTAAAATGCCCACCAATAAGTGAAAGTGAGATCCTATGATCTTCGCTTTGTCGATACCATTGTGCCTGAAACTTAGTGATACTTACTGGAGTCAGATCAGATATTTAGGACTTAGTACTTGTGTCATGCATCTAAATGTATTACTATAATGTAAAAGCCTCTCCACATGTGCAAAGGAAAGATCATCATGCCCCTAAATTATCAGTAAACGATGCTGCTCATAGATAGAATGCTCACGTTACTTTGTTTCATATGGTGGTGGACTATGACCATAAAAAAGAAACTGCAAAAAGTACCAATTTTCAAAAGGATCAGTGAAATACCCATACTGCAGTAAAATTAACCACCATCTGGAGATCCTCAAAGAGAACAATCGGTAGATAGACGAAAAAGCAAAACAACTCAAATGCGAAAAGCGACTAATAAGCGTTGTAAAAATTTCAAAAAGTTTGCTTCAAGGAAATTTTCTAAGTACTTTCAATTGATAAGCGATCTGTGATCTGTGCATATCACAAAAACTAATAATTATCACCTGCCAGCAAAGAACGTTAAGAAGATTGCAATAAAAAATCAAAAATCACACTCAATGTCGACACGCATACCTATCGAAGTATTAACACCGCAATGCTACACTAGTGGATTAGCAGATGGATGCTATCAAGGCCTTCCTAAGAAAATTACTTTTGACTCCCTATCTAGAACACCCAATTGAGATTCTCCATTAGAGAGAGTCATAACACCAATCTTACTCCTTAGCATTATCTACTCGACATCAGTCAAAAGCAACAAAACAAAAGACAATAATAAAGAGAGCACAATAACGGATAAATAGGAATATCAGTTGTGCACATTCGCAGGAAATTTTCATTTTTTTTCTTCACATATCTAAGAGTGAAGAATTTGAGCCTGTCCTCTATGAAGAGGACCCAAAAAGGAAGAGAAAAGTGAAGGCATACCATCCAACGACGCAAAAGCAAAGAGTGTAAGCTGAGAATATGTCCTTTCCCGAGCCCCAAAAAGAAAATTCATCTTCGCTACACCAAATACGATCTTCAGTGCAGAGAATCAGTTCACAAAGCTCCCGCCTTGATAGAACCCAAGAATGGTTAATCAAGAAGCCGACCCTTGTGCAGATCCAAACCTCGAGAAGAACAAAAGGATCGATTTGACGCTTCTCTTTGGTTGGACTTTTTCAGGTGGAAATCTATGTATTGACTCTCCATCAAATGATGGAATTTCAGATGTCCATTATCGAAAAATCAGCTCGAACTTGGTGATTCAATGCCCATCAAAAAATGTTGCATGTTGACTTGGAATTCAGCGGGAAACAAACGTTGTTCGACCTTGTTCTAGGTTTGGTAATCTGATGTCATTTGAGGAACGACACATTACACAATGGCCACCACATGAAAGTTCAGCATTGGCTTTAGGCTTTGCGATCCTCGGGAACATTCATTCCACAGGACGGTCTCGTGGATTTTGAAGGCAAAGTGAGATTACCAAAAACTGGAAGTACTTAGCAGGCACATGTTAGGGCGATTTTTGAACTGTGGATGAGTTGTGGATATCCTCCAGAATCCCACTAATCTTTATTAATAGCGTGCACGATCGCTTGCTTACATAACGCCTTTCGAGTTCGACAACCACTACCTCCTCAACGTCCTCCAAGGCGGGGGTCTCCTACCATCTGATAAATGCTTTCATCAATGACTATCATGAAGGTGTAATTTTAAGGCATGTCTGGACTTACGCCTTGGATGGAGAAGCTTCTTCAGCGATTTTTGAAACTCCGTAAGATGGGGAACATCAATGTGCTCACCGAAATGGAGATGTTGGGATACACTTGTGAGTGTTACACTGAGAAATACGGGAGAAGTACACTATTGGTGCCATAAGTTGTGTACAACGCTCACTTTGTTGCCAAAAGTTTCCGACGGATCACTTAAGTGCCAAATCGGAGAAAAAACGATCACTTTGGTGCCACCGGCGAGAAATTCCGGCCAAAATGATTATGTGGCATTTATATTTTAAAAAAAAAAAAAAATTCGACAACTCTTAATATTGTCCACGGTGGATGGCATAAAATGACGCCGTTTCCTTTTCTTCGTAAGAAATGACGTTGTTTTACCATTCCACGTGGATTACCTACAAAACGATCGTCGTACAGTGGATTCACTACGGTAAAAAACGACGTGGGCCAAAAATGGTGTTCGTATAGGATTCTCGCTCGACGCTGCCGGCCGTAGCTCGCTGACCCACCGTCGTTCACTCGCCTACCGTCACTCACCCGCCGTCACTCGGCCACCGCTGTAGTTGCGCCGTTGTTCACATTCGTTCACTGGCCGCATCCTCAACTCTCGCTCACTCAGGTTTGACATGTTCTCTACGTGGGTCAATTTAGTGAAAAATTTAGGGTTCCGATAGGCAAGTTAGGGCGTGGAGGGCAAATTGAGGGCTCGGCTCAGGGGGAAAGTGGTGGGGAAAGTGGTGGGGACCAAATTTATTTAATTAATTGGAAACAGGGGTGGGACCGAATTTATTTAATTAATTGGACTGCTTCTGTGGGGGAAACAGGGGGACCGAATGTGATTGAATTGAAAAATGGGTGGTGGGACCTCACTTTGTTTATTCAATTCGGTTTCTTTTGTTTCTGTAAAAGCACCGAATTGGGGAGATTAGTTGCATTTGTTTCTTGACAACAAAACGACAAGGACCTCCATGTGAAGTTGCTGATTTTGTCATGTGGTCCCAACAAGTAATGACATTTGTTTTTTTTTTTTTATTGGGTGCAGCATCGACATGGACGCGAATCAAGTAGGCATCATTGTTTGCTATGGTGGAGAGGTTCTTATTGGCACCGATGATTGGCAATATACTGATGGAAATGAAGGTACTATTTATGTCAATGTTCGGAAACCATCATATATTGATTTTTCTGAGGGATTTGGTATATTTTTTACGATGCAAAGTACAAAAACTACATTACTGTGTTCCTGGGAAAGAATTGAAGGATGGCTTGAGATTTTTTAATGACGATAATGGTATTAAGGATATCATTTACCATTATCTTCACGGCGAAGAAGCTAAGGTATATGTTGAGTATTATAGTGATGGTGATGATGAGGACGATGATGAGGATGGTGAGGATGAGGATGAGGATGGGGATGAGTAGACCACCACTGAAAGAGGAGAAGTGAGGGATCCTATTCAAGCGAGTAATCAGGTCGGGGATGAAAGAGATGAAAGGGAGAGAACTCACATTGATAGAGATGAACAAACAGTGAGATGTCCTGAAAGCTTAGGTGAAGATTTGGGTGAAGATTTGGGTGAAGATGTGGGCAATGAAGACTTTATTGGATTAGGAGGGGAAATTGCTTTATCTAGTGAATCGGAAGATGAATATTTTGTTTCAGTAAATTTCCCAAGTGACGAAGATGATGATGAACTCGCACAATCAAGACAAAAGCAAAGGAAATTTTTGAGAAAAAAAACTTGCACCTTCAACAAAGAGGCCCGAGCCAGTAAATGGGGATGGAGTTCCAACTAAAGGTAATAGAAATGAAGATGAAGAAAGCTGCGGCGATGAAGTTACTGGTTCGAAGAATGAGCTTAACAACGATGATGAAGAACCTGCTCGTCGAAGAAAAAGTAAGTACCCTTGCTATGATCCGACTGTTGATAAACCTATTTTGTCTGTGGGCATGAGATTTGACGATGCCAAACAGTTCAAGGAAGCTATTGTGAAGAACTCCATTGGTGAACAGAGGAGTGTTCAATTCATTAGAAACACAAAGGAATTTGTGAGAGCTAAGTGCTCACAACCCAATTGTCCATGGAAGCTCTATAGCGCGCTCAGTATGAATGGGTCATTCCAGATTAGGTTCTTGCAGGAGGAGCATACTTGTCAAATTATCTTTAACAATAAAAGGGTAACAAGTGTGTGCTTATCGAAGCATTTTTTCAACACTATCAAAGCAATGCCCGAGATCAAGAGTCCTCAATTTCAACAGTTAGTGAAGGAGCAAGTAGGGGTTAATGTGTCAAGGAATCAATGCAAGAGAGCTAAGATGAGGGTGATGAAAATACTGATGGGTGGGTATAAGGAAGAATATGCGCAGGTATGGGACTATGCTAGCGAATGCATGTTTCAAAACCCATTTAGCAAGGTGTATGTAGAGATTGTGGAGAGGCCACTCCCTGATCTTGGGCCTAGATTTGATAGATTTTATGTCTGTTTTGATGCATGCAAACGGGGCTTCTTGGCTAGTTGTAGAAGAGTTATAGGATTGAATGGATGCTTTCTAAAGGGTTTGTGCAAGGGGGAGTTGTTGGCTGCTGTGGGGAGAGATGCAAATAATCAAATGTTTCCGATAGCTTGGGCAGTGGTGAAGATAGAGAACAAGGATATTTAGTCCTGGTTTCTCAAAAATTTAATGGCTGACCTTGAGATAACCGATGGGGGAGGATGGGCATTCATGAGCGACCAACAGAAGGTAATTTCATTGTCAATTAATTCACTCCCTTTTAATATTAATCATTTGCATATTTTTCCTGACTTGTATTTATTGGTTTGAATTTTTGTAGGGACTTATTCCTGCATTGGCTGAGTTGATGCCACATGCTGAGCATAGAATGTGCGCGAGGCACATATATGCAAACTGGTCAAGGAACTTCAAAGGAGATAGGCTGCATAAGAAGTTCTAGCAGATAGCAAAGAGTACCAACATGGCTGATTTCATATTAGCCAAACAAGGATTGTTGCAGCTGACAAAAGAAGGTTTTGATGCACTCTTCTAGACAGAAGCTAAGCACTGGTGTCGGGCCTTCTTCAGCGAAGAGTTCAAATGCGACATCATTGATAACAACTTCAGTAAAGCTTTCAATGGCAGAATTTTAGAGGCCGGGTGCAAACCAATCATCAGCATGCTTGATGATATTCAAGTGATGGTGATGACTAGACTGCATAGGCAAAGAGATGAGGCTATGAAATGAACTAGAGACTGTGGCCTTAGGATTATGAAGAGATTGGATGCCAACATTGCTACTAGTAGGTTCTGCCATCCAGTTTGGAATGGAGATAATGGATATGAGATTATTCAAAATCAAGATAAGTATGTTGTCAAGTTGGATAGAAGAAAGTGTTAATGCCGAGCCTGGCAACTGAATGGAATTCCCTGTGCCCATGCAATTTGTGCTATTCAGATGAAGCAAGAAAACCTAGATGATTACCTACATGATTGGTACAAAAAAAGCTCATACCTTGCTTCATACCAATTCATGATGCAGCCTATCAAAAGCAGCAAATATTGGGAGCCAACAAATCATGAAAGCCCTCTACCTTTGCCACTGAAGAAGCAAATTGGAAGGCCAAAAAAGAAAAGAAGAATGCAGCAGGAAGAGGCATCAAGTCAGAGGATGAGTAGGACTGGCTCAAAGATGAAATGCTCCTATTGCCGCAAGGAATGGCACAATAAGAAAGGTTGTGAGCTGAAAAGGCAGCATCAACAGCAAGATGTAATGGCTGAAGGTAGAAGGCCCTGCGAAGAGCTTCTTGTTGGGCCTAGTGAAGGTAGGATAGAAGGCCTTGCAGTAATGCCTACTGAAGGGCAAACAGAAAACCCTGCTATAAGGTAAGTATCCTCTTTACCTCAGTAACTTTATATTTCCTATTCAATAGAGTTTGATGGTTAACCATGTGTACTGGCTTCTCTTGTGCTTTTCCTCTATCATGCACTTGTAATTTGATAAGTTTTCTCCATTTGTTTCCACCATGAAAATGAGTAGATGTCTAATTATTCATTGTAGTTGGTCATGATCCTGATATAGTACATTGTTGTAAGGCCTTCTAAAGGGCCAGAAAAAGGCCTTGTTGTAGGCTCAAGTGCAGGGACAGGGACTGGAATAGGCAGGACAGCAACAACAACAACTGAGTCCACTATTGAGCAAACGAGAAGAAAAAAAGTTCCTGTAAGTTGTACATCGTTGTGTTTGTCTTTTATGGGCTGAATTTTAAATTTGTTATGTGTTTCTCGGGTGAGAAGACGAGCAAGCGCACAAGTTGCGAGAGGCTGCTCCCCATCTATTCTTTGCTGAAAATGATGCACCACAGCGAACAAGAGGGGCTATTGGAAAAAGATTAAGGCAATATGGTTATGGGATTTACACAGATGAACGAACTGGAATGACTATTTTGAATGTAAGATTTGTAGGTCTCATGCATTTAATTTGTTGTACTTCAATTCATTTGGTTGACAATATCGCTATGTTCTTGTAGCCTGGGAGAACTTCGAACGTACTTCTCTCTCAAGGTGGGCCAACTCAAGAATCAAGGGCGCGGTCAAAGAAGAGTGCTCCAAAGAAGAAGATAGTGGGTATAGCTGCAAAACAGCCATCCAAATAGAACTCAGCACCAGTTCCATCTCAACCAACAATTGGGCGCGATAGTGATGATATGGACCAACACATGACACGTGCTAGAACAAGAATGGCCACCGTAAAAAACAAGGAAAAGGAGGTGACAAAACACCTAGTTAAAGAACCTACACATCCAGTTCGAAAGAGTGCTCGGATTATGAATCAATTCAAAGCTCCAAGACGAAAAGGAGATCAAAGTGCTGTCCATATTGACTGATGGGAGGGTGCTGAACATGGTCTCTTTTTATGTGGTGCTGGACATTGTCTATCTTTTTATGTTTTCTTTTTTTAGGAGGGTGCTGGATATTATATCACTGATAGTAGTTGCTGCCTCCATATTGCCATTGGTTTTTTTTAAGAGGGTGCTGAACCTTCAGTGATTGGGGAGTGAAGTTCATGTTTTTCTTTTCTTTTGTAAACAATCAATCAATGTCAATGACAAGAGCTATTTCTATTATTTTCTCTTGGCTTGGTTTCGGCTAATAGCTAGCAAGATAGTTATCAGTTATGCTGTATATTTTTGTTGTTGTTGGTGCAATATTCTTATGAGGTTGCTATTATTTTTAGATTTAGATGTGCACATATAGTGTTGCTGGTTGAAGTTGTTGATGCGTTGATGCTATTTGTGGGGTTTTGGTTGTATGTGCTGGAACAAGATGCAGTTTTGGGTGCTGGTGCATCTTGTTGCAGGGCTATTGTGTTGCAAGAAGATGCACCAGCAATCCAACTGGTGCAAGAACAAGATGCAAGATGCACCACAACTGGTGCAAGTTTAAAATTGGCACTCAAGCTATCACTATTTACAACTTGTGCAACAGAAGTGATCACTTTGTAATCGCGACTGGCACTTAAATGATCACTTTTATAAAAACTTGGCACTCAAGCGATCACTATTTATAACTTTTGGCACTGAAATGGTCAGTCGTTAATTTTGCCATGGTTTGCAATTGCAGCAAACCAGCAAACCATTACAACGATAAAAATGCAGCAATCATTCTATTTGAAGCAAAAACTAACCAAAACAAACATTGCCAATACACAACTAAACAATAAAAAGTGCTCAGAACTAATGCATTCCAACTCCAACCTTCCATTTCGCCATAGTTTGCAGTTGCAGCAAACCAACAAACCAGCAAATCAAGAGGGCAAATAAAAAAGGCAGCAAGCAAACATTGCATTTCTGAAGTGCTCACAATTAATGCATTCCAACTCCAACCTTGCATTTCTAACATGGATTACAACAAAACCTTCTGCTTCATACAAAAATGGTAGACCTACAAACTTCGACTATGGTAGACATACAAATTTCGACTATGGTAGACATACAAACTTCTTCTCATTACTCACTTTACATTTGAATAAACTACCCAAGAGAATAAAAACACAATTAACGCTCGATAAAAGTTTCTTTCAATTTTCAGCCTTGAAACCTCCCTCTTCAAATGGTCGACCAGAGATGTTAAACCCTTCATTTGAGCTTGCATTGAGTCGACATCCTCCAACTCGTCCATTAACGCAGGTGGAGGTTGATTTCGGCCTTCAAGTAACTCCAGGATCACCTTTGTCGCTTGATCAAAGAATTTTCTATCAACCCATTTGAAATATTTGCACTTCGAGCCTTCTCTATATCTGCGGCACCCATGGAATCTTCTCCCGGGATTCAACCGAGTCCCAGATGTTCTTCTCGGACTCGGTAACCCACAATAACAGTAACACTCACCATCTAATTCACTTTTTTTTATAGGAATGTGAGCTGCTGCTGAAGCTTCTGCCTTCCATTCGCAAGAGCGAGCTGATAACTTTGAGAGAAAATCGAAGTATGCACTCGAATTGGTCGAATTGGGGATTTAGGGTTTTCAATTTTTGATTCTACTCGAATTTAGGGATTTAAGGTTTCTTATTTGAGGGAAAAGACGTTAAACGGCGTCGTTTTGTTGTTTGCATGCTGATTGTATTCTCCGGCGATCCACGTCGACTTCAAATATTAATAAAAAAATGTCACGTCGGATTTTCGGCCAACCAGATCGGAGTTAGCACCAAAGTGAGCATTTTTCAAAATTTTTGGCACTTAAGTAATCTGACTGAAACTTTTGGCACCAAAGTGAGCGCCGTACACAACTTATGGCACCAATAGTGTACTTCTCCCGAGAAATACACATGAATTGTCTTTAGAAGGACCTACATCAAACAATTAGTACAGTGTGGATTAGTTAATATATCATAATTAACCCATAACTCAATAGCTTATTTTTTTGGGTAAAGTGGGTCCAATTAGATATGTTAATAGGGTCAGACTTAGATTAGAATATTTCAAGGAAAAATCGATTATCCATGAGGCTTAATCATGTTGGTGTGAGAAAAATCAGATTTTGCCAATGGTTTGCTACCAAAGATACATCAAGGGCTTTAACAAGGATGTCCCTCCTCATAAAAAAAATAAATAAAAAAAAGGAAGCTACCGCATTCCACCGTGACAATTTGTCTACTCACACGGCAGAGTAAAAGGAGTTGTGCTGGATGTGAACAGCAATTCCGAGTCTAGCTTGTTGCTGCCAGGAATGCGATCCACTCACGCTCCACAAATCTTGTGCTCAATTACCACTGCAGAGAGAGCATCATTGCCACCCTTTGCACTCGTTGGCACTCCTTAAAAAAGCGCGTTTAATCTGTGATGCCTGTCGGAAGATCACCAGTGGTTTTGTGTACCACTGCGACAAATGTTCATTCGAACTCAACTCGGCATGTACTTGTCTCCCACCTTCATTAAAACGGGAGAAGCATAATGACCTCCCTACTTGCTTCGAAGAATCAAACGGTCGAGTTCCATGCAATTCTTGTGGCACAGCGTTTAGCAACAACCTTTGCCAATGCGTTAGCTGCAACTTCAACGGGCATTCCACTTGCCTTCTTCCAAGCACTATTAAGCACAAATTGTAGGATATAAATTGCGCAATCCCAAGATCTCCATAACCAGAACAAGCGCATAGATGATTGAGCAGAAAGATTAACGCACTTGTTTTGGAATTCATCGTTCTTCATGCGGAAGCGGAAAACCAATATTCCACATGCAAGCCTTTCTCCTCTATTTCCTTTCGTATCACTGGCTCAATGAGACGGCCCATCATCTTTTAGCGTTAGGTAAACGCTACTTATGTAAGGATACATGTAAGAATTCAAGGTTAGAGGAGAGACTTGAGCACTATTTATAGAGTTTTCAACCAGACCCCCTCATTACAGGCCAACCTTAACTCGGCCCACACTAGCCAGCCCCATATTAGACTAATTAAGAAACCTTCTATCTCACCTTAGACCAACCTCGTAAAACGGTAAATTACAATATCAATTAATGTAGCCCACATCAGGAAAACTCTTACATTCTTCCACTTGGGCTATATTAATTGAAATTGTATTGTATGTGCGCACCTTGGTCTAGAGATAATTCTTAATAGTCATTCACATCCCATAAAGTTTCAAACACCAAATCATAGCGGTAACTGCATGTATACACACAGAGTCTTCCATGGTCACAAGTGCTTTCAACTTTATTGATATTGATTCAATATGGTAGTATGGCAATTGGATAACATCTCTCATAGATAGATTCCATTTGTCAGTCACAATTCTCTTACTTTAAGCGTCGCAAAAAACATATACCACTAGAGAATGTCATTATGGTTCTAATGAACCCACATATGCCTTGTCCTTATGGTTAACCTTTCTTTATATATAACAAGACATATGCACAAGGCTAATAACCGGATACCCCTAGCCTTCACTCAAGCTTTATACAATACCTTAAGACTTTATCAATATGTATTCAACATAATAACAACACATTCAAACAAATTTATTGAATGCAAAAATTGATACATATCAACCTGTTACTAAATGTAACGAGTACTGAAGTAAACTTTATTAGAGTAAAGCCAAAATAGCTCCAACTAAACAACAGTATCTCATGATGCTCTTAAGCTCATATTAATGACATATCATTCAAGAATAAAAGAGCAAAGTCCTTTAGTTAGTGGATCTGCAACCACATCATCTGTAAAAATATGTTATATTATAACGTCACCGTTCTGTACCGTTTCTTTTTTTGTCAAAATTTTGACCGACATATATTTAGACCTCTTGAGACATCCGTTGTTAATAAAAAATACTACAAATTTATTGTCTCAATTCAATCGTATGGGTCAATTCATAAAGTTAAGAACGGTCAACTCCTTAATGAGGTTCCGAAACCTAATAGCTTAGGTAACAACCTAAAAGAATGTTACAAACTCTACTTACATAGTAGAGAATTTTATTTACTGCATTTCATGCTAACATAAATATATGTTATGTTATTGATATCATGTCATCCTAACAGTTAGCAAAGTTTACATTTAAATACCCTACTAGCTGCAAGAATTGAACATGTCTGTAAATTAGCATATAATCTCTTGTCTCTTTAAGTACCTTAAAACCTTCTTAGCAGTCCTGAATTTGACTGACATCTGCCTAGAAGTCCCATCACAAAGAAAATATTTACTCTAGTGCAAATTCAAGCACTAACATTATACTTTCAAGTACACTGACACAATGTACACCATTTAAATAGATTTTCTCAATATCTAAATAATGACAATGTAATGGATTCAGTCCATCACCCTTAACAACATGAGCAATTCTTGGCTTGCAATGATATATATAAAATATTTCCAAAATACAATCAGCAAATGTTTTCTGAGATAAATCTAATAAAATATGACGAGAACAATTCTTACGGACCTCAATGCAAAGAACAAGAGATGCCTCAATGTCACTACTTGTAAACGAAATATCATGTACAAAGAAAATGAGAAAAATAAAGTTCCTCCCACTGACCTTGCAGTATATTAAATCACTCTGTTCCCAATTGAATAAAATAATAACATTATGAAACTTTAATAATATTGTCTGGAAACTTGCTTAAGACCGTGAATAAAACTTTTAAGTCTACAAACAAGTTTACTTGAATCATCTGCTCCAAAATCCTCCAGTGGCACTATATAGATTTTGTATCTATTTGGCGTAACTCCATATCAAGAAGAACTATTAATACAACGTTCACTCTGAAAGAATCTTTAAAAATATTAGAAAGAAATATTTATTTCTTTACTATTAACTATCCACCCATCTTTCAGAGTGAAAACTTTAGCTACCAGTTTAATTTTAAATTCAACAATGTTTCTTTGAAATCCTTTTAGTTTTGTACGCCTATTTACAACTAATGAACTTGTGATCTTTAGGCAAGTCAGTAAGTTTCCAAACACTATGATGTTTCATAGATTGCATATCACTTTTATGGCATCTAATCACATACCTGATTGAGGATAAAAAACAACATTTATATATAAGTCGCTAAAACAAATATGTAGTGGATATTGCAGTCATGCTCTCACAAATAGACTATATAGTCTAATGGTATAACCGATCGTCTTTCCATAACAAATCTCCTGAGTAAAGTTACAACCACTTCATTCTGCACTTGAGAGGCTTGAGAAATTTCATCAAAACTATATCAAGAATAGTACCTAAAACCTCAACAAGTTTAGTCTATGGTACAGGAGATTCCACAATTGTCTGTATAGGTAAAGACAAAGACACAGTAACATCCATCGTACTATTATTCTTAATAGTCTGAGAGCAACTATCCTCTACAACTATGTGGAGCCCTAGAAACCTTACTGTATGTGATTCCATAATTCTTATACCTTCATTAGGGTCATAAAATCAATGCCCCTTTGAACAATCTAGGTAAGATACAAAATAATTTCGAGTGAATCTGAATTCCAACTAATATTGGATTATATGACCTCACTTCTACATGACACCTCTAAATTTTAATATGATTAAAGTTAAGATCTACATCTAGTCCATAACTCAAAAGAAGTTTAAGGAATAACTTTAGTAAGAAACACGTTTTGTAAATGAAAATATTGCTTTCAAAATATTAGCCCATAGAAAACCGGATAAATTAGTCTTACTCATCATACTCATTACCATGTTGATTATGGTGCAATTATGCCTTTTGGCCAAATCATTTTGTCAGGATTTCAGGCATAGTAAATTAAGTTACCACCCCAGAATTTACCAAATATTTGACAAATGACCCTTTAAGTTATTCAGCATTGTCATACTTGCCAAAATACTCACGGACACTATTAAGCCTGACAACATTTAAGACTAATTCTAACCAATTTATTCTTTATCTCAGTCATTTTACTTCTACAATAATCTATAGAAGTCTTTAGATAATCGTTAAAAGTAGACAGAATATCAACATTATCAATTTTTCTACTCTTTCTTTAGACATGTGTGAGATTATTTCTTATACAGAAAACTTTTGAAACAACATTTTCAACCATATATGAGACGTCTATATCATTAGGACTTAAACACAATCTTTGCAAATGTGTCATAATTTCCGTATTGGACAAGACATAATTTCAAGCCACTAAGGCTTCTATTATCTTTTAGCAGTGCAGTCAGTTGGTAACCACTTTTCAAGTGTTCCTGAATAAAACGCTTCATGGACAGTAAGCAAATTCTATTGCTCTTTTCCCAAGCAGCAAATCATATGTCCACAACTTAAAATTTGAAGTAATAAAAACCTCAATAATAGTTGAGTTATTAATTACATAAAATTGTCGCGACCAAATTTTTCGGGGGGGTGAACCACCTAGGGTTTGGCTAATGGATTGTTAAGCCTAGACTTAACTCGGGCTCTCCCAAGCCCATACCAATTTCTCGACTTAGGTTCAAGTTCTTAACATGCAAATGATTTTCAATTAGGAGTTGCCACTAATCTATTTTTGGTGGGTCGATTAGAAACCCAAGTAAAGTAATGGGAGATTTACTTTACTCCTACGAACCAGAGGCTATGGGTACGGGGACTTGGTTACACTAGATTTCTCTAATGCCCTTTCGGTACCTTTCTTTTTATTTTGAAAAATGTTTGGCAAGCAGCTTGAATTGATTTTAATTTATCTCCCTAACACGTAAGGTTATCATGCGGGTGCGCAAACCATCAATTTAACACCCAGATAAACAATAAATAAATTGCAAAAAACTTACCTCAAAGCAACGAAAGCATCTGCAATGTTAAATTAAAATCCACATCAACAACCCTAGATATGGTTTCTAATTAACACGCAACTTTTGTTTTATTTTCACTTAATTGATGAAAATCATGCAATATTAACTAAATGGCCTAATTCTAATGACATGTAATTTTTAATTAAGTGGGCCTAGCAAAAATACTAAATGGCATGCATCTCAATGAATCTAATCCTAATGACGTGCATATGACAATTCTTCTTTTCTTTTTCCTTAAAAGAATGCAATCTATCCTAGAGATTGAAACTAATTTATTCTAAGACATTTTTTGTATTTTTTTATGAAATTCGGAATTAGAAAAATGTGAAAATTATCTAGCTAGATTAAGATCCTATTCAATTTATATTAGGAATTAGGTTAAGCTAAATCCTAATTTAAACTAAAATATTATCTTAACCCAAATAATCCTAGAATGCAATCTATCTAAAAAAAAAATCTATCTAAACTTAAAATTAATTAGGAAGTAAAATTAAACATGCAATCTTACCCTAATATGCAATAACGTGCAAAAGATGCCCTAATCCTATATGATATATACATGATGTTTTTTTTTATTAATTTCGAAATTAAAATTTAACATGCAAGTCAAATAATAATAAAACTAACATTCTATATGCTTTCTTTTTGTTTTCTTTTTCATGATTCAAAAATAAAATTCCTATTCTAAATATTCATGATAATAAAAAAAAACAAACTTAATCCTAATTCGAACATTTTTTTGATTTTTTCTTTTTATTTCGAAAATTCATGATAAATTGAATGTTTGGCCTAAATATGCAAATAACCCTAAAACATGCAATATTCTAACTCAGGCATTTCTCAAGATAAATAAAAACAATCAAGTTCATTCAAAATTACCCCAAAAAAGATATCACATATCATTCAAATCAAGGGATAATATTTCGCTAGTAAAATCGATAAATTGATCTTAAGCCTTAAAGATCAAAATATCAATTTTATTCCCACTTGATTAATTATTTCATCTAAAGCATTATAGATGAAATAAAAAAAACCCTGGCGCGGTTGCGAATCAGGTGATATATTGAGATTTTCAATTATGCATAGATAGATATTCCAACCAAAGAAAACAACATATAAAGAAATAAGAATAAACAAAAAATAAAGAAAAACCCTAAACTTGCCTAATAAAGTAAAGCAAAAATACCTAATTTAACTTTTTTTATTAAAAAAAAAAAAGCAAAAAGGAAATCTTGGCCGCTGGTTCAGGGCTCCGGCGAGGGGGATCGTCGGCGGCTAGGGTCTCCGGCAAGGGCACAGTAGGCACCGGCGGCGAGCGAGCTAGCAGTGAGCAAGCGAAGCGGCGAAGGGTGCTGGGCAGCAGGGACCGGCAGAGGCGGGCAGATCTGGAGCAACGGCATCGGGACGGCACGGCAAGGGAATCGGATCGGGATCGGCTACTGTCGAAGGTTGTGAGCAGCGAACGAGGAGGCAGAGGCGGCACGAGCTTCGGGGAGCCGGGGGGCTGCAAATCGGCGACGGCGGAGGCGGAGCAAGGGCGACCGGGTCGCGGATCGGCACGGACTGGCGTCGCGGGTTGGGCGGAAGACTCGAGCGACTGCGGCAAGGAGCTCCGACGTCTGGATCTCGGCTCGGTAGCGGCGGCGACTTCACGGGCGAAGCAGGGGCGGTGTGGTCTCCGGTGGGGCAGGGCGGAGCGCGGGGTGACGAACCGGCGACGAGCGCGGTGACGCCGATTATTGCAGCGGGCAGATCTGGAGCAGCGAGGTCGGCGTCGAATCGGAGCAAAGGAGGACCCAGCAGCAAGGGGTTTCGGCGAGAGAGGGAGCTTCGGTGGTTGACGACTCGGGGTCGTCGTCGCGAGGGCGGAGGCCGACCCGGCGCAGCGCGGCCGCACAGCGGGGTTGACCCGCGAAGAAGATGAACGGTCGCGGTCTAGGGTTTCACCTTTTATTTTTATTTTTTTCGGTTTGGTATCTCTCTTACGTCACTCTCCACTCACCCTTTGCTTTTTGTGCTTTTTTTTACCTGGAAAAGAGAACCCCCCCTAATTCTATTGCACGCGAGGTATTATATAGGTCTAGAAAATATATCTTTGCGGTATATATTTTTTCCTTTTTGTTCGCGCATGATACCCCTAAATATATCGTTGAAATATACCCAACTCGCACAATATTCCCTTTTTATTTTTCACATATTCTATCCAAAAAATTCACTTTTCGCACAAAATAGTATATGTGAAAAATCTTAATGGAATATGTGAAAAATCTTCCCTTCACCGACAGTCTAAAATAAAATAAAATGTTTCTAAACTAAATGCCATGTGCGTTTTTTTATTTTTTTTATATATCAACCCAAAAATTTAGGTGTCAACAAAAATGTAACTGAAAAACAAGTAATGTATATAATTAGCATCATGTGAGCACTGTGTAACTTGACGTACAAGTACACATCCAGAGAGTTACATACAAAATCACATAATCACATTTAGGTAGAATACATGACATGCAGTTGTTAACTCTTCACATGATAGCGATTATGAGAATATATTTCAGTTTTCGTGAATTCATCACCTTTGGGCATATGAACCGCTAGGATCAATCACTCATCCACCACACCATCATGTATCTCTCCATGAACTAATATACAATCACCTCCTTTAGGAGTATGACTACGCATTAGACCATGAGACATCCCAATCATTATACGTGCCACTTTGGCGATCACTACTCAATTGAATCCTTGAAACTCTCTTATACCAGGGATATAAACTTTACTTCTCACATACACCATATGTATGTGATTTGAACTTTAATGATAGGGGTAGTAAATCACCAAAATCAAATATCATGCTAATTACATTACTTTATTCATTGATAATATCTTTATTCATTAATAAATAAATAAATAAATTATATATATATATTATCAATGAATCACACTTTTATAATATTTATGTGATAACATACCTGTAACCCAACACCTGTATTTCCAAAATCACCGAAAAATACAAGAAAAATATGCGAAAATATACTAAAAATACATGTATTTAGGGTTTTGTATGTATTTTCACATCCATAAAATCATCAAACATGTAAAATAAAAACACCACAACATAGAGGATGAACATACCAATCCAACGCCACCGGCCACACGCCAATCCGACTCTCCATGCGCCCGCACACGCCGCCTGAGTGCGCGGCGCGTGGAGCTCACGCGCGAGCTAATCTTGGTCGATCAAAACCAGTCCGACTGGTCCCGGCTCGACCACTGGGTCCGGTCCACCGTTGACCGGGTCAGGTCAGGTCAACGAGTCAGGGTCAATGGTCAACGGGTCGAGTTGGGTCGGGCCCAATCGCTAACGTCATCATGACGTCGGCCTCTGCGCGTGCGTTGCACGCACGAGCCGCGCCCCGCGCGTGGGAGCGCGTGAGGGTACATGGGGCGCGTCTCCGACGCCCTGGCGACGCGTAGGGGTGCATGGGGCCTCCCCCGGCAACGCACCACCCTCGGTCCTACTCGTCTCAACGAGCCCAATCTAAATTTGTAATTTAATTTGATTTTTATTAAACAAAAAATCTCGAAAATCACAAATTATGGCAAAAATTTTATGCGTTCAAGTTCTAAGGTTATGGTTGCTCTGATACCACATGTAGGATGTAAATTGCGCAATCTCAAGATCTCCATAACCAGAACAAGCGCATAGATGATTGAGCAAAAAGATTAATACACTTGTTTTGGAATCCATCGTTCTTTATGCGGAAGCGGAAAATCAATGTTCCACGCACAAGTCATTCTCCTCTATTGCCCTCCGTATCACTGGCTCAATGAGATGACCCCTCACATTTTAGCGTTAGGTAAACACTCCTTATATGAGGATACATGTGATAATTCAGGGTTAGATGAGAGACTTGAGCACTATTTATAGAGTTTCCAATCAGGCCCTCTCATTACGGGCCAGGCTCAACTCGGCTCACACTAGCCAGCCTCATATTAGACTAATTAATAAATATTCTATCTCACCTTAGACCAACCCCGTAAAATGGTAAATTACAACAAAGGAAGTAAAAGAATACGTCCAGTCTTCTAAGTTCGACCAGCACCCCATTCCTGCTACTGAAAAAGAGTACTTCATTACTCTTCAAATTCCTCCAGAGTTCCCAAGACAATGGATTCAGCAAGGATATTCTCATGTTCATTACGGCGCTGTTCGTCTTGCCCTCACTTTTCATGGTCGTAAGGGCTTACCAGTTGTGGCAAGAATAGCTCTATTGGATACTCGGTTCCTCGAATACCAGCATGTTTGTATTGGTATTGTCCAAACCACTTTGAATGCTGGAACAGTCTTTGTTTTTTTATCCAAACTTCAACATTACTCTGTCAGATCCATAGCTACTTTCTTTTTTGAAATTTCAAATTCAGCTCATTGGAGCACCCCAGACTGCTGATTCTATTGCTGCAACATTGCACTACCAGATAGTTTATCGAGTGCAGAACCATGCTCTTGATTTGAATTTCCACAATGGAAATGAAGATGCTCTATTCATTTCCATGCAGAATGACCAAGCATCCTGCATTCATGTTCCCAGACAGATCCCAAAAGAAAAATTGGCCACGCTCCTTCCAGAAACTTGGATCACCAACTACGAAAAGTTGCATCAAAGTAACAAGCCTTTCCAGTCATCTGACTCAGAATTTGTCCGGAAAAAAGATTGAACCATTTCCATCAAATTTGGTAAGGAAAAGGAAGAAAGTCATTCCATCTTCCAGACTCTCTTTATGATTGAACCATGTGTTCCTGAGTCAATTTCCGAATCAGATCCAAAAAAGCTTGTTCGACATTTCAATAGTGATCGACATCATGTTCATTACTACAAAGACAAGTATGGTCATTGTTTTTGGGACCCTTTTTGTCAATGTTCTTATTGCATAAACTCTCCTGATGAGGTTGATCCATGTGCAAGACCTCCACCACGGAGGAAACATAAGAAGCCCAAAGATCCTATGTATCAAAGGTATCTGAATGGAGATCCCTCTGTTGATACCCTTGGTGAGTGTGACAAATTTCAGTTTATGGTTTCATATGCCCCAACTCCACCACCAGAGTTCACTGCTCCTCCCCCAGTTTCACCACCATCACCTCCTCCATCTCCTCCTCAGAAAAAGCCATCTCTTTCCCCGTTTTACAAATCAATTGTAAAGTGGGCTAAGAAACATTCCTATCCACTTGAAGTTCCAGCAGAAACACCACCCAGCTCTTCCATCGCCATGTTTCAAGAAACAAACTTTCCTCCTCTTGTTCGAGAAAGTTCTAAACTCTCGTTTCCCGCTCCAGAAGAGTTTATTGATCCACAAGGCAGATATAGGCATGTTCCTAAGATACCTGCCCCCACTGACGTGGATGAGCATGGAAGACAGAAAAGAACCTCTGTTGCTGAAGCTGTTCTAAATTGGCAATCGGAGACTCCGTTAGCACACAACAATGCTTTTAAAGCAATTGATTCCAAGATTCGGAATGTACAACAAGACCTTCGAAGATATCATAAATTCAGATCCTTGAAGAAGTATCATAAATTCAGATCCTTGAAGAAGGAAGACTCAATCCATTTCCGACTACTTTGCGAATGGAACCTTTCCCTCCTCCACCACCTCAGACGTCTATCTTTGCTTCTATCACAGGTACTCGTGTCAGACAAGATAAGACAGAGATGAGAAATCGTCTCAATGAACTAGATCGCATAAGAAAAGAAAAGGGAAATGAGAAAAAGCACGAAGAATCTTCGCTTGTCATAAGAGAAGGGCCGGATCAATTGATGCTATCAAACCCATTAAAATCTTTTCTCAAAGATTTGAGTAATCAGGAACCACAGCCTGATCCTGTTACTCTACAACCTCCATTACAAATTGATCATGTCATTCCAACAGACCAGGTTCTATTTTCCAACAAAATCAGCCTTTCCAAATATCCTTGGTACTGAATCAAATTCGGTATCTCTTTCATCTTCTTCAACTTTTTCAATCCCTACCATTGATTCATTTTCCATAGCACCAGTAACTTCATCAATATTCATGGCTGATCCTCCAGACCATGCTATGGAATCAAATTTTTCTGAACCAGAGATTGTCCAGCCAAACAATTCCTCTCGGAATATGTCAACTTCATCAAAGCAGTTTTTCACCATTGATGACATTCCTTATCACAAATGGCCAGAAAGACTTGAAGAATTCCATACTTGGCTGAATACCCAAGCCATTATCAACCAAGACAAGTATGATGTTCTTTTCAATTTTGTCACAAGGTTTACAGGCAGCCTTAAACTTTGGTGGCAATCTGTGGGAGAACAATATCAACTTCATTTTTTACTCTCACCAAACTTTCAGCATGCCATTACCCTTCTATATCATTTCTTTGTGGGGAAACCTGTTGACCTCATAGAACTCAAAAGAAGAGAATTTTTTGAAAGAATGTGATGTTCTCTTCAGAAAAAAACATCTGGATAGGCATTATCGTGAAATGATCAAGCTCTTTTATCAAATTGGAGCTGATGCAAATTTGAAGCATGTTTTTCTGACCTCCATTCCTAAAGAATTATCTCAAACAGTGGAGAGAGCCTTTCTCTCCAGACAAAAGAGGATCTACGATGTTCCATTGGGCGAAATCCAACAAGAAATTCATATGTGCCTTGAAGAGTTGTGTATCAAAAGGCAAATGATCCAAACTTATGTTCATGACAATAGAGAACTTGATAGAGTCTATTCTCGTCAGAACTTGAAGATCAAATGCTCCAAGAAAGATTGCTATGGTTCTTGTGGAAAATCTTCCAGAAAAAAGAAGCACTTCAAAAAGATTTGGATAAACAAATTCAGGCATGGCTCTAAGCACTTCCGAAGAAAGAAGAAATGGCGATACCTACGCAAAAGGAAAGATCACACAGGCCACAATAAGTCAAATAAATGTTTCATCTGCAACCAAAAGGGACATTTTGCCAAGAACTGTCCTTAGGAAAAAAAAAAGTCATAATCATTTGATACATCATATAGAGAATGAAACAGGTATTTTTCTTGAAAATGATGATATCAAATCTCTATTTTCTACGGATGAAGAACCATATGAACAAACTCTGTGTCATTCCTTGTTACCAAACTCCCAGTGAAACCGATTCAGATTCAGACCCTAAAGATATTTTTCATATATCTCTGACTCCTTCAGAAGAAAGCACAGACATATTTTCGAGTCAAACTCATTGTCCCCATTTTCCTGTGAAAATTTTCACTTCAAAGTTTGACAAGCCAATCACTGTCATTGCTCTTATAGATACTGGAGCAGCTTCTTCAATTTTGGACACTAAAGTTCTTCCTGAAGA
The DNA here is from genome assembly GCA_017140595.1 of Eucalyptus curtisii. Taxonomy (NCBI): domain Eukaryota; kingdom Viridiplantae; phylum Streptophyta; class Magnoliopsida; order Myrtales; family Myrtaceae; genus Eucalyptus; species Eucalyptus curtisii. Next base: position 21,277,022 of record CM029497.1, read on the forward strand.
ATATTGGACTTCCTATGTCCGGTATTTCAACTCTGCTTCAAGAGATACTTTCTCCACAAATGTGAGAACCACTCCGATAACTGTTCAATTTTTCCCGCAGTGTTCCATAACCACAAAAATCTTTGGCTCAAGTCTTCCCAATAAAGATTTGATCATCGGTTGGGATATTATGACTTAGATTTCTCAACTTCGCATCATTCTTGGAAAAGGTCTTAAGTATAAAGACCGATTTTCTGAATTTGTCAACATTCAAAGACTTTGTTCCATTCAAATGAGTCTGCTAGACCGGATCATGTAAAAATTGCTGGAATCCTGCTCGAAATGTCATTCTGAGTTCGCTCAAAAATGTCCTCATCCTTTGTGGCAAAATCCAGAGTTCTTTGTTCGCCTTCCTTTCAATAATAATGAGGATATTAATCCAACCAAGGCGAGTCACATGGGAATGAATTCAGACCACCCGGTTCTGGCTCAAAGGAAATGCTCAAAACTACTGCAACAAGGCCTTATTGAGGTTTCACACTCTCAATGGGCTTGTGAAGCCTTCTATGTTAACAAACGTGCTGAGCAAAATCGAGGAAAGATGAGATTGGTAATTAATTACCAGCCCCTTAACATTTTCCTTCAGGATGATAAATTCTCTTTACCTTCCAGAAACTCTCTTTTTGCTGGATTATCCAAAGCCCAAATCTATTCCAAATTTGATCTCAAAGCTGGATTTTGGCAATTGGGCATTCACCCTGAAGATAGACCCAAGATAGGATTTTGTATCCCAAATCAACACTTCCAATGGAAAATTCTTCCTTTTGGCCTAAAGGTAGCACCATCTCTTTTCCAAAAGGCCATGTGTAGAATTTTTCAACCAATCCTGTCAAGCGCAGCGGTCTACATTGATGATATTCTGCTCTACAACCCTGATGAGCAGTCGCACTGCCAACTTCTTGAGCAGTTTGCCGAGATTGTGAAAAGACATGGAATCATGCTTTCGCAAAGAAAGATGAATATTGCCCAGACAGAAATTGAATTTCTTGGTATGCACCTCAACAAAGGGACATACTATCTAGAGCCACACATTGCTCGGGAATTGTTGAAATTTCCTGAAGAAAGCTTCACAACAAAGCAAGTTCAACAATTTCTTGGGATAATCAATTATCTCAGAGATTTTGTCCAAAATCTTGCAAAACTATCGACTCGATTCTGAGACGATTTGAAGAAACATCCCCCACCTTGGGGAAAATCTCAGACTAAAGCAGTTGCTGAACTTAAGGAGATTATGCAGACTCTTCCTTCGTTGCAAATCCCATCAATAGGGAAAAGAATTCTCCAAACCGACGCCAGTGATGAATACTGGGCCGCCATCTTACTCGAAGAAATTGATGGTAAGAGACATCTATGTGCTTACAAAAGTGGAAAGTTTTCCCAAACAGAAATGCATTATCACTCCACTTTCAAGGAAATCTTGGCGGTCAAGAATGGAATGAAAAAATTCGAATTTCATCTCATTGGCCATCACTTCCTGGTAGAATTGGATATGGCATCTTTCCCTTAGATGACCATATTCAAACATAAGCAAATTCCAAATTCTCAATTGCTTCGATGGGCTAAATGGTTTTCAAAATACTCTTTTGAAACCAAATATATTGCCGGGAAGAAAAATGTAATTGCTTACTTCTTATCAAGACCAAAAGCACCGGCAGAAATCAACATGTATATCATGAGGCATGCTTTTCATCCTCATCGTCACAATAAGAAATACAAGCTTGAGAAGATAAAAAATTGGCCAAGCTGGAAATACCCCCAGGAAATTATTAAGCAAATCCAGAATGACAGTCTTACAGAAAATCTAGATAAACTCATGTGGCAATGCCACACAGATCTGATCAGACTCAATGGAGGTTCAATTCTTTATCATTTTGGATTAAATGCATATTATCCATTCATACATCATCTAATCTAGAAGGAAGATGATTTTCCTGATCAACTCAGATGGTTATTATGGTACTTAACCAACAAGTATTTAATAGCTATTGAAATTCCAACCAGAAGGTTCATTACTAATCTCACCAGGATATTTGGACTCGACAGAAAAAACATTGAAAATGAAAATGACAAAAACCTTTTAGATTTCCTCAACTAGTTTTATCCTCCCACCCACTGGAAATATCTCTTACAAAAAGAACTGAGAACCACACAACCAATCCCTGAGGTCCATACTATTTTGTTTTTCCGACGACCATGGGCTTTTGTCACCAATAATGGCAACATCATCAATGCCCCTCTGAGTATCGGTACCTTATCATATAAACATGTTCCACACAGTGTAGAGGCCAGAGTTCACAAGTCCTATCCAGGACCTGTTGGCTGCTGCGAGCACCAGTATCGAGAACTTCAGAGAATCTTATGCCAAGAAAATAAAACCATTCCTGAAGATGCATGGAATTATAATGTACCCACTGCATGGGATCATTATTACCTAGCACCAGAAGCCAAGGAAGCAATCGAGCAGTTCAGACAAGCTGCATCATCACAAGAGCACGAAATGGCAGACACATATAATTGTGCTCAGTCCTCTCAAGACCCCTATGCTAAATGGGGAGGTCCTCTTTCCCAAAACCCCTATGATCAAGGACCTTTGTCCTTATCTCAAGGCATGAACACATCCTTCTATGCACAACCATCTAATTGGCCTCAGCCAAGCATTCCTGCAGACAACACAGACTGGGCACAAGAAGAAGCATCAGCATCTACATCACATCGGCTGAACCAGATCCTTTCACCAGAAGACCTTGAAGCACTTGAACAAAAATATGATGAACATCTTCTAGCAACAGTGCACAGCTCAAATAGCTTGGACTATGACTACAATGCTCATGACGGACGAGACCGCTGAACAAGACCATTGTCGTACAATTTCACTGTAGCAAAGTTACTGTTCACTTTTTACTGTAGCAGTAAGCTAGGGAAATCACTGTTCATTGTCACTGTTCATACCATGCGAATAATTTCCTACCGAATGCTTTTGGTGCCTCTGTTTGTTTCAAGACCCGTGAGCTTGGTCCTTGTCTGTGTGTGACCTCTTATTGCCTATAAAAGGCGAAGAGTATGTAATGTGTTGGGCAGAGTCCCTTGAAGTAAAGTGAGTGTTTTGTGAAAACTCTCTCATGGCTTTCTAAACTCCTCTTCTTCTCCAGCCTGGTAGGATCCTCTGAGAAATGCAGCTCGGATAGTTAGCAATGTTATCATCCTGGTTCTATTTGGGTGTCTCTAGACTCTGAACTAAAGGTCAGAGTGGTTTTCTGCTAAAAGGCTGTCCCTGAGAGGCTTGAACGGGAGTTGTTCGCCCAATGTGAGAAGGCGTACCTACAGGATTCGGAAATACTTTAAGCACCTGTTTCTCTCGCTCCATCTCCATCTTCTTCAACCTCTTCAAATTTTCGTGTTTTTAATGCTTCTAAGATAGACTATCTTTATGAAGTCTCTCTTAGTGACGAAACCAAGATCTCTGAAACTCAACTTCCCATCATGAACCCGTATTCTACTTTTGTTAAACCCACCTCATCATTTTCCCCCATTCGCTCTATTCGCCGGCTCATACATCAAACTCCAAAAGAAGTAAAAGAATACGTCCAGTCTTCTAAGTTCGACCAGCACCCCATTCTTGCTACTGAAAAAGAGTACTTCGTTACTCTTCAAATTCCTCCAAAGTTCCCAAGACAATGGATTCAGCAAGGATATTCTCAAGTTCATTACGGCGTTGTTCGTCTTGCCCTCACTTTTCATTGTGGTAAGGGCTTACCAATTGTGGCAAGAATAGCTCTATTGGATACTCAGTTCCTCGAATAGCAGCATGCTTGTATTGGTACTGTCCAAACCACTTTGAATGCTGGAACAGTCTTTGTGACTCTGTATCCAAACTTCAACATTGCTTTGTCAGATCCACAGCTACTTTATTTTCTGAAAGTTCAAATTTAGCTCACTGGAGCACCCCAGACTGCTGATTCTGTTGCTGCAACATTGCACTACCAGATGGTTTATCGAGTGTAGAACCATGCTCTTGATTTGAATTTCCACAATGGAAATGAAGATGCTCTATTCATTTCCATGCATAATGACCAAGCATCATGCATTCATGTTCCCAGACAAATTCCAAAAGAAATATTGGCCACGCTCCTTCCAGAAACTTGGATCACCAACTACGAAAAGTTTCATCAGAGTAACAAGCCTTTCCAGTCATCTGACTCAGAATTTGTCCGGAAAAAAGATTGAACCGTTTCCATCAAATTTGGTAAGGAAAAGGAAGAAAGTCATTCCATCTTCCAGACTCTCTTTATGATTGAACCACGTGTTCCTGAGTCAATTTCCAAACCAGATCCAAAAAAGCTTGTTCAACATTTCAATAGTGATGGACATCTTGTTCATTACTACAAAGACAAGTATGGTCATTGTTTTTGGGACCCTTTTTGTCAATGTTCTTATTGCATAAACTCTCCTGATGAGGTTGATCCATGTGCAAGACCTCCACCACGGAGGAAACATAAGAAGCCCAAAGATCCTATGTATCAAAGGTATCTGAACGGAGATCCCTCTGTTGATACCTTTGGTGAATGTGACAAATTTCAATTTATGGTTTCATATGCCCCAACTCCACCACCAGAGTTCACTGCTCCTCCCCCAGGTTCACCAACATCACCACCATCACCTCCTCCATCTCCTCCTCAAAAAAAGCCATCTCTTTCCCCGTTTTACAAACCAATTGTAAAGTGGGCTAAGAAACATTCCTATCCACTTGAAGTTCCAGCAGAAACACCACCCAGCTCTTCCATTGCCATGTTTCAAGAAACAGACTTTCCTCCTCTTGTTCAAGAAAGTTCTAAACTCTCGTTTCCCGCTCTAGAAGAGTTTATTGATCCACAAGGCAGATATAGGCATGTTCCTAAGATACTTGCCCCCACTGACGTGGATGAGCATGGAAGACAGAAAAGAACCCCTGTTGCTGAAACTGTTCTAAATTGGCAATCTGAGACTCTGTTAGCACACAACAATGCTTTTAAAGCAATTGATTCCAAGATTGGGAATACTACAGAATCCCCTATCTCTTACACTTAAGGATCCCCCTCCCAAGGATGATTCAAGCAAGATTTGCTACACAGCATGGACAAGATGAGAAGCCCGAAGGCCCTAGCTTATTACTGTGCAGAATGCTGCTATGGAGTTCATCTTGAATGTGGTCCCCGAGGTAAACACAACCTCCCCCATGCCTCCGTTAGTCTCTATGCTACCAGAGAATGATTTAACAACTTGTTTTTGCTTATGTATATGAATGACAATTTTAATACGAGGGCTTAACTTTACTATAAATCATATCAATTCAAATAACATAATTTAATTCATATCCATTAGGAATTGGCTTGTTTTTTTATATACTAATCTTATAATTGGCAGAAAAGAGCTGGTTTGTTTTGCGAAATTAATGTAAAAGATAGCGAAAGGTTCATTCCATCCACTTCGCTAATTCAAAGATATATAGTCTCGTCACCCGCATTGCTGTTACTCTCCAGATGCTTCTTCCATCTGCACGTTATTCGTCCCGTCATTATACTCACAACGTCTTCCATCCTAGGCAAAGGCAACTTATCGGATGGAGGGAATTAACATAGTCTAATTGACATTTTACCGTGACCAGGACCAGCTTGACCTAGGGAAACTTCTCGAAGACAGCAAGGGTCCGAGACGAGATAGATGCAGTCATAACTCAGTTGAAACAGAGCCCGAGGCGGGCTAGATGCACTTGCCACTCAGTTGAAACGGGATAGAGAATCAGTGTTGACGAAGATACGGGCATGAGAAGGAACGTATCCCAACATTGCAACTGCAACTGAGCTCCGAGATGGGATGAAGAAATCAAGTTGATTAGATTAATTTGAAAACGTCATAGCCCAAAACTAAGAAAAACAAGTAAGATTTCTACCAACATGTGAAAGTGAGATTCTATGTTCTTCGCTCCCTTGGAACTATCATGCGTGGAACTTAGTGAAACTTATTGGAGTAAGGTCAGATATTTGGGACTGAGAACTTGTGTCATGCATGTAGATATATGCTTGTAATGTAAAAGCCTATCCTCATGTGCAAAGTAAAGATCATCGTGCTCCTAAATTATCAGTAAATGATTCTGCTAGTGGATACGATGCTCACGTTATTCTGTTTTATATGGCGGTGGACTGTGGCCATAAAAAAACTGCAAATGATACTTATTTACAAAAGGATCGTTGAAATACCATACTGATATCATCTGGAGATTCTTGAAGAGAATGATTAGCAGTCGGAGGAAAAAGCAGAACAACTAGAATCCAAAAAGAGACTGATGAGCATTGTAAACAATTTCGAAAAGTTTGCTTCGAGGAAATTTTCTGCATGCTCTGAATCAACAGGCACTCTGGATCTATGGATCGTGGAACTAAAATTTATCACCTGTCCAGAAAAAGAAAGCTAAGAAGACTACAGTAAAAATCATGATTCACATACAATGTCGGCACACATATCAATCGGTGTGATAACACCAGAATGCTACACTAGTGACGGACAGACCGATGAATTCCTATCTAGACCTTCCCAAAAATTGATTTTGGCTCCCAATCTGAAACACCCAATTCGAGACTTTCCATTAGAGATAGTCATAATACCAATTTTGTTCCTCAGCATGATCTACTCAACATTAGTCAAATGCAACGAAAAGGGAAGCCGAACACTTAGAGTGTCGGGATTGACGTGCTAAAAGTTATGAAAGTGATACTTAAGTGTCAATTTAAAAAAAAAAAAAAAAAAAAAAACTGGGACGCTTGAATACCAAGTTCAGCGAAGATGACCAGAAATCCTACATGACAATTTTTTAATAATATAACTCGTTGACGTAGCACGCCGAAGAGCTAAGTCAACGACGAAGAACCAAAACAACATCATTTTATCCTTTTTTTTTAATTTTAATATAAATATTAACTAAATAAAAATAATTATATTTATTATTTAAAAAAGAAGAAGAAGAAGAAGAAGAAAAGAAGCAAAAGGAGGAGAAGGTAGAAGGCGAGGGCTAAGCCCTCGCCACCACCTCTGTGCCGTCACCGGCTATTCTAGCATTGATGGGGGGAGGGTCGATCGGGGTCGTCTGTCATGGCCAAGGTCCGGCGACCTCTGTCAACTAACGGCAAGGCCTGTGAGCCTTCGCCAAGATCTAGGGCAAGGGTTGCGACCCTCCCCCAAATCCAACATGGGTCGTTAGCCCTCACCCAGTCAAGCCAAGGGCTACCACTGGCTGGGGCTAGACCCTAGCCAAGGCCCAACAACCCCAATCGACACTCCTCCCACTATCGTCGACCCTTCCAACGAGGGCGGGGAGGTAGCAATGCTCATGCTTGAGGGTTGGTAAAACTGGCTAGAGATCCTGGTGCGCGTAACCGTTTCCTTTGCTACCCGTATGCATGTCAGTAGCGCTCGGATAATGTATGTCTATTTAGGAAAATCAAATGAAGTTTTCCTTATTAACCGATAGAAAATATTTTCTTGTTTATTTTTAGAACTCAACCAAACGCTGGAATTTTCATTTCCCTAGAAAATTACTTCTTAGAAAATATTTTCTGCACGACAAACAAAGCCCAAGTATAGTATTCTTGACTTAACCTATTTATTTAAGATAAAAGGGCTCGGGCTTTGGGCCGGTTGATTCAGTAACATTTCATCGGAGCTTGTACGAATTAGGGGGGAAAAGAGAAAATTAGGCCCGGCCCATAAAAAATCTTGTCATCGGCCTGAAATCTTGGACCGGCTACCGGTTCGTCCACAAGTCCACGTATTATAACGCGGCATAGATGCATGCGACAGCGCTTCCACAATAATGGTTTTTCATTTGAGAATGTCCATGCCCGGTAATTGGAAAAAAAAAAATCTAATAACTGAAAAAGTTAACTAATGAGAAATAACAATTTTACTAGAACATGCAACATCAAACGAAGCTTATGAGAAAATCATTTATATAGTAAAAAATTATAGAAAAAGGCATTATCTCCATTAAAGTAGCTATTAGTTGATAAACCATTTGTTAACTTGCTGTAATTAACGCGGCATTATGTTCATCAGCCATACTTGAAGAATACAACTCGCGACTTCGATCTCTCATTCTGGATTCATCTAATTGCACATCGTGTCTTTGCTAGGTTTGCTGTCTACTTTGTCCTCTAGCATAATTCAAGAGATGCACAATCAAGACTATGGAAGGAGCAATAGGTGAGTGTTGATCTGTATATGGCAGGAAAAGTAGTGATGGTACAGCTGTAATGGAAGTCGTGGTCAAGGCGCCAGGATGCATTTGAGGAATCAGCTTGGGAGTCACTTATAGGTATTTCGCGCTTCCAGTCGGATGAGCTTCCTCATCCTATAGCTTCCCATGAAAGCTTAAACAATGCAAATGCTGGTGCGGCGCCAAATGGTGACAATGGCTACAAGTGGAGGCAATGAGCTCATATAAGAGTGAGCATGATTCCTGGGTAAAATCGAAAACCTGAGACTCGGACTTGTTGAAACATGTTTGGATTTAGATTATAAGATATGTGGGGTGGGTTCCAAATTTCAAAAATTAGGGAATTTATTCTAACGGGTAAGTTCCAAATTCTAGATTGAACCGAGAACCTGAACTTAGAAAAAAGTCCATATATTTTTTCTATTTTGTCTTCGTACAATCTAGCGGCATTCCATAACATATACACACAACCCCAGTGATAGATAGCTTTGAACTGGTTGCGTCAAAGTGTAAGCCACAATGAGGACTAAGGATCTGATCAATTCCCTACTTAACATGTTCTGTTTTCCAATGGGGGTGAAGTTTGTTTTCGGTTTTAGTCTTGACTTACCCTATGCTTTTTGTCGTCCTGGCACGAGCGGAAGAATATAGTTCAGTCACACCCTTTGGTTAGGAATCTTCCCTCTACATAACTAAGATTAATTTGACAAATCAATCTATAAACCAGTATGGCCAACTCTTGTTGGGTTACGACCATTTATTGAAGTACTCCCTCACAGTATGCTACATCACTCGTGTTAAAATGGATGTGAGCATGTGGAAGCATGGTTTTGGTATTGATGATAGTTTTTTATTAGTAATGTGTGCAAATGTATGATATGGTTTGTAGAGGATGGATAAGGGATGAGATATGATAGTTCAAGGGATAAACACAAATTTTTATGGGACGAGAATAGTTTAACTAGTTTATGAAAATAATTTTACAATAATTGTAGGAAGTGTTGATGGAGGAGCTTCATGATATGGAGTATATTCTCATGTTACGGCCTTTTTATAGGCATTTCCACTGACTAAGTACAACATTCTAGATTTTTGTAGAATGCTGTCCATATAGACTTCATCTAGGAAATTCTAGATTATAATTTAGCCACTCTTCTTCTAGAGACTTCTACATTTATGCTTCTACACTTTTCCTTGGCCCCCTAAGCTAGATTTTCTTTTGAAGGATTTTTCTTCACTTTTCTAGCTAATATCAATCTTGAAGTTTTTAGAAAATTTTAGAGAAAATGGATCACAATTTCCAACAACTCGATATACCAACTCTGTAAACCAATCGTAGTACAACTGGCTTTACTCTTTTATAATATAAGTTTCGACTATCAAAACAACCAAACCAGAAAACTTCGTGTTGAATTATCCGACTATCAACTTCTCCTGTTCGATGATGTGACCCACAATACTTCCTCCTCCTCAACTCTCCAGCCATTGTATGTGCTTGATTTCAGTTACTTGAACTGATTAGTACAATCAGATAATGTCCATCCTAAATCCCTAGTGCTCTCCATGCACCAGAAAGAATATGCAGCTAGTTAGAGTATGATCCAAATGACGGTTGATAGTTGAAAAGTTGAGTTGAAAAGGGAGCTTAAATATCCTACAAACACCCAAAGCGACAAGACCATATCTTAAAGCCTTGCCACCGCCACCGTAGGCTATGTCATCTGAGCAGTGAATTGCTTTGGTATGCTAATGCTGATGAGTGCAGTGTCATTGGGGTACTGGAGATCCAAACCTCGCCTAGAGCGGGAGAACGATCTGCGAAAGACACTTTGTAATTGACCTGAGGGGTTTGCTTCGATGGTAATGTCGTCTGGATTTAAAGCCTCGCAAGACAGAAAGCCTAAGGTTCGAAATGCGAACTGCAGTTTTTTGTTTGACAACCCTTAGGGCCGATGCATGGGGGCCAACAGGCGGACTCCATACACCGGGATTAATAGGGTACTCTGAGAGTCAAGAGTCCCCGAAATCCACATTACTGCAAGCATTAGGAATAATAATCGGTAATGGATGGTTCGTTAATCCCCTATGATTTATTTTCGTTCTGCAAATTCTTCGCTTTGAACTATGAGGAGTTCAAGAGCACCATTGCAGCCTTCAACTTTAAGTTCAGAAAAAGAACTGCTCTTTCTTCCGTTCCCCAGTAAATAAACTTGTACACTCTAAATTAGAATTAACTACAGCAATCTTTCCCAGTGTCTGCACTTTGATGGCAGAAACCTTTGCTTTTGTTTGCACTTCAATAGGACGATTTGCTCCTTATTAATTGCTAATTTTTTCTTGATCTAAGCCCATTAGAAACAGTTCTGACCAATTAAATTATAGATCAATAATTGAGGAATTGCATGAATTTTTAAGGTTAGCTCGTGCAAAAGAGGGTCCAGGGGAAGCAGAATTGCGAAACATGATTGGGTTGCGACATTTTATATGATATCTTGTGGACTTATTAAGGATGTTTGTGGTGGCGGCGGCTGCGGTGGTGGTGGCGGCTGCGGTGCCACGTGAAGGCCCTCTTTGCACCTGTCTGGCAATTGTCCCGTCAATTCTCTGGTCATACTCCACCACTAGGACGACATACATAACACCTTCTCAGATAAAACCTGTAATGAATGCGAAAAATCTTTACTTCTCGGGGAGGTTGCAGACAAGTTGACAACACAAGACGATACTTAGATAAAACCTGTACTGAATGCGAAATCTCTGCTTTCCGTGGAGGCAGGAGATGAATATATTAACGTAAATTCCAGCACGTTCGGCTATATAAGTTTGGCTTTTTATCATGATTAGCTTTCAGGGTATCCACTAAACCTCACGGTGATAAGTTTATTTGGGTGCAGAGAGAGCCACACAAATTAAGAAAAAGCAGAGAAGTTGCATCTATTCATGTCATCACACGATCCAGATCCCCGTTCGCGACAAGAACCAATATTCAAGGACGACACGGGTGAAAATGACCCTTTCCTTTTTTTATCTTTAACTGTCGACTTTCACTTGGTGAAGAATCGATCGGGTTCGAGAACTATAACGCATGGGAACACTTTCCATCGCGCTAACAGGCCTTTTAACACGCCTTTAATGATTTCGGGGAATTCTCGTTGCATCGTGTGCGTGCTGAAACTGGTTCTGTAGTGGCAACTTAGTCATCTGCGTTGTCCACATCTCGTGGCTCGTGTTCATTTCACTGGGGCATTGCTATTTGCGAGAAAAAGACATGTACTTTTTCTAGCAGAAGAAGCTTCATGGTGACATCCTCATCACCCATGACCTTCATCCTTCCCTTTAGAATATTCACTGGCCTGCCAGTAGGCGCAAAGCTTAGCGGGAAAAAGCGAACGACCTAACCACAAGAGAAGTACCTGGCGATTGCACCACCAAATTGGAAGGAGAAAGTTGCGGGAAACATTATCGCCGTGTGCCATGCAATGAGTGGTTGTCGCAGATTATTGCAGAGATCTTCGCCTTTGCATTCAAGAATGCCCTGCTACAACTGCTGTGACTTGCCAAGCTTTTAGGATTGTTCTGCTTTGCCGTCCCCAAAAGACTCTTTTTAACTTATTATATTCACATGAACTTAGGTGTATTTTGCTGGCCTGTATTGTTAGATGATTCTCTCTACAATAGATAGACTCGGTGGATCGCAAATTGTGGGAAGGAAAGCCAATACAGAATTCGTGTGGATCTATGCCGTTTGCTTTGTTTAGCATTAAAATAGATTACATGTTTTGTGAACAGCGACTAATTTCCTCAATGTGACCGGTAAAGGCTAAGACGTATGCCTATACCGCGTTGACGTAGTACGTGCATCACTTGGAAAGCACACTAGATCACCGATACAAAACTTCAAATCGCAGACGCGAAATTCCTTTATTGCTAGAAACCTTCTTATGCTCCGATTGGTTGCGCCTCATGTTTGAGTCGTCGACAAGTAGCGGCCGCCTAACTCCAGAGCCCGCAAAAAGACAGGCAAACACGATTTCTTGGAGAAGCACTGGAACAGAAACATTACCCATCATCTTTGTACTGTCTTTGCTTCCATATCTGAGTTGAACGACGAGTTCTCCAAATACAACTCATTATTAGCATAGAAAAGTCTAGAGAGAGATTGTGAGGAGACACTGCGTGAACTTCAGGCTCTTTTACCTTTTGGGGACAGTAACCAAAGCAAAGCATATGACGACTTCAGAACAATACCATTGGTGGTCTATCTGTGGAGAATTTCAATCTTCTGGGACATCAATCTTACTTCAGAGTTCCACTTTCTTGACAAAGAAAAAGGTAGTCGTGCGCGACGTCCTTTCATAGACATGTTTATACATAAATCCATGAAGAGGACAAGCTAGTGTTATCCAATTTGACAGCTAATTCTCCATATCAAGCAATTACATGAAATGGGAAAATAGATACACCAGCTAACCAAAATCCATCGGCACGTCGCCATGTCTCGGCCATAAGTTTCTCGACCTTCCATTGTATGTACGATGAACTCTTGGTGGTGAAATCAATTCGCACGGTCATGGCGACGTCCTTCAAAGTGGGCAGTTGAACAATTGGACCATTTTGAAGCGCCCGACAAGCTTTTGTTTTTAAAATATGGAAAGCGGATTTTCCTAACTTATAGACCGGTCGTTGCATGTCAAGCTGGGAACCTCCCTAGAATTTTTTTTATTTTTTTGGGGGGGTCAGATCTCTCCTGGTCTCAAAAAGAGCCGGTAATATCATAAAATCTTAGAAAAGAGACTAATAAATTACTGAAAAGAATTAGGTGATCGATAATTATTTTTACCAATAGTGTTTCGACCTCGTCAATTTTTTCCGAGGGTGTGCTTTCGGGAAAGCAAAAATATCCTTTAATCTGGGAATGGAAAGGCAGTCATCTCTGCTAGATAGAGCCTTTGCAGCCTCTGCAACCAAATGAAAAATGCTTTCCTCGTGGTACCTGTATCCGTACTGTATCAAGATTCCAATTCACAGAATTGTCTTGGGTTGAAATTTCGGTCGTCTCAAGGAAATGATGTAATTCACGAAGTGAAAATGTTTTCCTCATGGTACCTTGCCCAGCCACCGCAAGGCTTGGGGCGACACCGCAAGGCTTGGGGCGACCTCACTGGCTCTCGTCTGGCTACTCATTGGCCGGCCATGACGACTGGCTAAAGGAAGAAGAAAAAAAGGAAAAACAAAAAGAGAAAAAGAGAAAAATGTAATAAAATTACTTAGAAATTAAAAGAAATTTTAAGTCATGGAAAAATTAGGGGCCGTATCAAACGGAATAAAAATTTTGTACAGTTACTAAACGTACTCTTTTACTCGGAAACTTGTCTAGAGAGAAATAGAAAAAATTATTTCTAAATAGAAATTATTCCTGAAATAGAAACATTGTCATACGTATTCATATTGGCTAAAGCTCGTAGTTGCGACATATTGAGGTCTGATACGCTTTCTATGGTCACTCATGACAGTTTTTTTCAAGTGGTCTTGTGTGATCGATGGTGCACGTACTCAATTCGAGTTTCTAGCTTTAGGTGAATCCGAGATTGGTTCCAGAATTTAGCCTATAGTTCACTTTATTTTCTAATCAATTGTACTTCTAGAATAAATGGTTGTGAATTCAATTTAAAAATTTAAGAAAAGAAACTTTTTTTTTTTTTCATTGCAGTGCGTAATTGGTTTGTACTCGATTCGGGAACAAAACAAAAATCTGTACAGCCTTTCCCATCAAATCTTTCATATTGATCAATTGGCAAAAGCCCGTCAATTGCAAATGCATCATCCATATGCTCGACGTTGTACTGATATAGAGATAGTGGAACTGTCTTTTTAAAGTAATCTGACTGATGGTCGATGTCTTCAATCTTGCTTTCATGTAACCCTTGTTTTATTTCGTAGTTGTGCTTTCTAGCTTAATGGCAGACAAAGGGGTTGCCGGTGGCTTGGCTTGGCTTCCATTCCAACTTATTTGATGATGCAACCAAATGTTATCACACATTATAGTTAATTGAAATGTTGAAAGAAGATCAATTTCTGACCTAAATTCCATGCCTAAATTTCTCGCTCCGCCATCACCCTATTTCATGTGTTTAAGGAGTCTAAGTTGGATCAAGCAGGTGACATCTAATTGTGCTTGTAGCTCTGGCACCTCAAAAGCCTATTTTGCGCATTGAAGTTGCTGTTTGCTTTAAAATGCTTCCAATTGTCAAGCTGAAAATGCATTTGCTTGAGGATTGATTTGACATTTGCTATCCACACTACACTTTTCATCGATGTATCGATGTCTCAATGCCTTACTTATCTATGCCGTTGATGTATACATCCGTATCTTTCACCAATCTCTTCTTGGACTTGAACAATTTTTAGGTAGAGTATGTTTGGTAGCCTGGATTACGGTTGATGTGGATTGCAACGTGTGTGGTGTACCTGCAGATCGGTGAACAATACTATTTCATTATCAAAATGAAATATCTCGATGAAGGAGTTCATAAGCAACTTAATTGTTGCTACATATTGGTAACTAGGCATGCCCAGAAAAAAGAAAAAAACATGACAGTTCTTGTGGACATTCTTGTTCCTCTTTTTTCTCTGGTGCATACATTTCTTGTAGTTAATCGACATGTATGACAAACAAGTGCGGTGAAGTCTGTGGGATGACCTAACTAAAATGATGAGGGAGGACCCATCAACGTCTATGCACCCTTCTTCAGATACTATGAGCTAAATCATCCATGCTTATTGAGAAATCAATTGCTGATAAACTTATGAAGTTTCCGTTTATGGCACAGCTTGCTCCCATAAGCAGATACGCTGATGTCATATCAAAAGAAAAGCATTGGCGGCATCATTAGCTGCACGATATCTTTACTACCTCACACACATGCACGCACGCACCACTGATTGTTGTCTCTAGGCAAACACACGGAAGGTTCAGAGAGAGTCGAGGAAAGCTCAGCTTCATCGAGAGCCCTACATCAAATCTGCTTGTGTATATTAAATTACAAGAGATCAGAAGCGAAAGCTCATCAAGAACACGCTTGTGGTGCTGAATTAGTGGAGACACAGACACAAAAGTAGGTCAGGCTTCTGTTGGTGGTGGTCGATGACGTTTCTTAGTGAGAGGAGATCGCATAATCCTTCATAGTGAATCATTCTCCTTTTTAGTCCTATAATTTGCCACCACTGTATTACCGTATTACATCTTAGATAGATAAACGACCACACACGAGAGAGATGAAAGCAACCCTAGCTAGTAATTAAAAATTCAAGTTGGCTTGAAGTAAACATAGTTTATTAGTATATGGATGATAAGTGGACAAAATGAAAGTGAAAAGTTTTTCAGCTTAGCTTAGGTAATGAGAGCAGTAGCATAGGAAGGGGTCATAATTTGTGGATTGTGGGGTTAATTCAAGATTTGATATACGAATGAGTACATATTGATAAGTGAAGTTGAATATGTGAAAGAGGGGTTGAATTTTCTTGAAAGTTGAGGTTGGAGGATCTGTTGAAAGTGTGAGTGAATGATCATCTACAGAGGAATGTTCTTGCTACAGTTGAAGCACTAAGAGGATGCACGGTCTCTTTTGTTCATATCCGTTCTGTGTTCATTGTTTTGTAACTTGTCACGTGATTTGAATTGCGAGATCCATTGCATCAGTACATTCTGACTATGTTTGAAAATTTCATATGGCAATTTCATGGACGGCCGGGGCATCAAGAAAGAAGATTAATGGACCTCTCAATTTTCACAATGCAAAGGAAATACGGTGCACGTATTTATATCCAGCCAATGAGATTGAAGAGAGGTGCTTCAAAGTATGAATTGAAACAGGTCACTGTCTGCCTCATTGTATTGATTAATGAAACATAAATCAAGCTCGTCTTGTCTTCATTCGCCCGCGAAAAGGAAGGGAAAATAATATTGTCCTGTCAAACATTCTCTTCCCTGAAATTCGGTCATGACAATGATGCTCATGGCAAGAATCAGTGGGATCCAACTAGTTGGACGCAGACAATTTGACTAATATAAAATTGAAGAGTATTTGGCTAACCTGAGTCACATGATAAGTCACCCTTTGTATACAATAATCAATAGTACTTCTTTTCTTCATGGAGGACATTATGCATTTGCAGTGTGTGCACGAGCAATAATGAAAAGACCAAGTTGATTATATCACTTTGGTGTTGCTGGAGATACGAGCGAGTGCTTTTCAGACTTTCACGGGTGTCGTATGTTATTAGGATGCAACAAGACGCGTGATAAAAGTTAGTTAGCAGATGAGTTAGATCCCCCCCAACTCCATACCCTTTCATACATGATATGCAGCATCATGGGCTGGAGCTAATATGCGATGCTCGACTTGCCTAGAGCTAAAGATCGTACGAACGCAACAAGAGATTACAACACAAGTAGCATACAGACGGAAAGAAAACCTTATCCCACCAGCTCAATCCGGACAGATATTGTGTCGACCTGAAGTATAATTTCTAGCTGGAGTGGAGCGTCATGTAGACGATGTGCAACAGTAACGAACAAGAAGATTCGAAAAAGGAGTAATCAAAAGCTTTTCACACACCCGGTACTAATAGCATTCGTCAGTGACCCATCTGAGGGTTGATGATAAATACAAAATCTAGCAAAAGACTAGTCAGAGCTGACAAAATCGATGCAGTGGGAGTATGATCTTGAACTCTGTCTTGTCATTTACCCTGATGAAAAATGTGCGTGGTGCCCACGAAACGCACATATGGTCTTTGTCAACTTTGTTTTTTTGCCTTTGTGAAATATGACTTTTGACATCTTTAACTTTTTTCCTCCCAATAGGAGGATATGTTAGGTGATGCTTAACAGTTGTAGCCCTTCCAATGAGAAAGATTCTTCCATTCTTGATCTTGCTCAGAAAAGGTCAGCTATGACGCAATTGAGAATGATATAAACTTGGTTGGGAATCAGAAGAAGGTTAGGAAATAGCATGAGAAAACAAAAATTCCTCTGTCTGTCATTTGTTGTGTGGAGCGAGCTGACAAAATCAATTTGATAAAATTGACAGATACGTACTGAAGAGTCAAAGTCGTTCATTTAGGTATTAAATTTGATGCTGTGAAAAAAAAACCGACCCAAGTAGAATTTCTAGATCTAAATAGAATTTGTGGTTTGATGTATGAACAAGCAGCTAGTCATTCAAATACTTTATGTGTTAGAGTTGGATTTCAAATTTGAGTCCGCAAGTCACATAAGAATATACGACAACTGAATTTTACTAAGATATTACGCATTAGCACAAACAAAAAGAGTGTTAGAGTTTTCTCTCTCTAAGTTTTCTGAGTGAGATTGTAAGACAACACTTGTGACTTTTGCTTTAGGTGTAATCTAGTTACTAACAAACATGGAAGTGATTAAGCTATAAATCCATGTTTACCAGATTTGTAGTGGGTTTCTTGGCGGCTGCCTCTCTCCATGGAATAGGTTCCAACGCTCAAGCCGAACCATGTAATTTTTGGAGTTTTCTATGGTAATTTCTTCTTCTCACGTTATGCTTGGATTACAAGATCTTTTGGTTTCCACTATGTTTAACAGCAAATATCTTGTGAGAGTATATGCTATTTCTGCTAAACAAGACCATGCTGACATAATAGACCACTAAACTCTTCACCGTTCGCTTTTCTTCTAATTTTTCTGATATCAAATGTCAGCAAACTAATAGTACACCATTAAGAATCGGACATGAAATGGGATTGGCGATACCACGTCAGAATGCCACGTGGTGCAGCTACAAATTAATTTCGCCAACATCTAATTGAAGTTAACATTCCTTGAGAAAAAAAACAAAAAAAGAGATATTCTACTTTTAAAAGTTCTGTATTCCTTTATTTTCTACTCGTTCTTTTAATTTATTCCAAATAAAAGGAGAAAAAGAAGAAGAGCGTGCATCTCATGTTGAGCAGTTTATGAGGCGCAAAAAATAGAAGCGGAAATAATCCAGTGGGTGTCTGGTTGAAAGCTTTATTAAGGAACATGTCCATTGTCTGTTTGCCCTGGAATATCATCCAAGGCAAAAGTCCATAAATTAACGAATTATCTTGGAAGATATCACTATCTGGTTACAAATCCGACCTGCATGTAATTTAACTTATCGATCGAGTACTCTATAATAAATTCTTCCTTTTGGGGGGAATCTAGAACCCTTTTTTTTTGTTCTCAATTATAATGCACTGCGGACATGAGGTAAAACTAAAGACCATGATGCATTTAGCCGTCAAATTTAGGTCGGAATACTTTCTTCTTACATGTTAAAAGTCAAAAGCATTTCCTTTTCTGATTCGAACTTGAAAATCTAAGATAAACCTTAGGTGCATTTGTCTCGCCTTATTCGGAACATAAGAGGTATTTATTCAAAGTTTTTTTTTTTTGGTAAACGTACGAATTATTTATTCAAAGTTTTGGTGAAAAATAAAAAAGAAAATATTCTATTTAAAAAAGAAAGTATATTTTAAGTTATATGATCTCACCCATGAACCCCCCTCCCCCAACCCCCCAACCGCGGGGGGGCTGGGTGTTTAGTATGGAATAAAATATTGAAATATTTAAATGACTCCACATTTAAACTCTCTAACTTAGAGGCGGTCTACTGAGGTAAGGAGGAAAAAACACACAACACCTTCACCAAAGAAAAAGAATGCGAGAAATTCGCATGCTTGTGATAGCATCTTTTTGGGGGGAAAATTAGAAAAAGTTTATCGGCATATCGAATTTGGGCGGGGGGAATGTCTCAACAACTTGAGGTATAAACCCTTAAAGAAGAGCATTATTTGCTAATAATTCAATTTTTTTGTCTAAAGGTGTAATATGCCATTTGTTTCCACTAAGGGAGGAAACTGTTAAACTACATGTCGTTTATGTCATCAAGATGAAATGAGCATATGTTTTAATGGAATCCTATCCTTCGAAATAATTGAGCTAGCAAAAGATGCATATCAAACGTAAGATTTTAGATAAACCCCATCTCATTTATTCCGCCTAATAATTCAACCGCCGGTTGGAATCATCCTCATCCCCGTATGCTATTCCGATACGAGATTTGTTCTTCAACAAGCTTCTTTTTTAAACATCTCCACTTTGCTTTTGACAAATTAAATACAAGAAAAGGGCGAGATTACACGTGAGATATATTTAATCAAATCCCATCTGTGTGATGCATAGCATGTGCGGTGATATTCCTATTCAAATTACGCAATGTTAAGGTACCCAGATCTCGCAAAGTTTGCTATCTCTAGATGATTCCTAGACACTGTTCTAAAATGAGAAACGAATGACAAATGCTTTGTGTTATTCCTAGGAAACGGTGCGGCGAGAACCATACACCCATGGATGAATAATGACCATATGTTTGAGTGAATTAGAACATGATTTGTGGAACCATGGATAACGTGGAAAGAAAATCGAAAGCGAATGGGAATAAACAGGGAATAATATGCTCTTCGTGCAATTGCCTTCTAGAGCTTGTGGAGACGACATTGTCAAGATAAAGAAACGCCAGTAACCTTGCATTTCTTGATATCATTTGAAGGAGGACTATGTCACCATCCAAGGGCCAAAGCCAATGAAAGAGGCAGCGCGGAGATCCTACAGATAAGAGGGTGAAATGACAACCCCTCCTTTAAGAAATAGCTGGATACTATTTGAAACAAAGGTGAATGAAGAAATGGGAAGAAAATATGGACACCAGGTAATCGAGACGTCACTTCCCTCCGTCCAAACAAAAGTCGAAATCTTGTCTTGGAAGATCTCGCCACGTGGGAGTAACCCCACCCTCGGTTGATGAAATCTCCACCGTCTGACCCCGGCCTCCGCCCTCTATTTATACCATCCCTCGTTCCCTCCTCTTCTTCGTCCTCAAGAGCTTCCGAACTTGAGTTTCGCGATCCTCTCTCCCCCTGAGCAGGAGTTGCCACCTTCCACTTCTGAGCACATTATCAGAAACAGCTGCTACAAAAGTCGACACCTTGGTATACTCCAAGCGACCCGCTTCATCTGCAATGGCCTGCTTAGAAGTGTGTAAGGAGGTTAGTCATTCGCTTGTACCATATGTGTTTTCTTCCCTCCCCAATAGTTGCCAAGAGAGAGCACTTACAGAAGGAAAAAGGGGAATGAACAATACCTTAAATCCAAGTTCTGTTTTTTTTTTTTTTCTTATCGGGCCATCCAAGTTTTGATTATTTTGCTGATCTTTTCGGCCATTCTTGCCGTGCGTGCAAGTCAACTCCATTTAACACAAAAGAGCTTTGTTTTTTACCATCATTTTTTGGCTTTTCTGTTACTGAGAATGTTCTTATTGTATATGCAAGAGTTCAACCGATAAAGTTATCTTTGTTCTGATGAAAAATCTGTGAAAAAATTTGCAGGGCAACTACAGAGAGGAGAAAGAGGAACACACGCTCGATGGGACCGTGGATTGGGAAGGCCGTCCAGCGATCAAAGCTAAAAGCGGACAGTGGTGCGCCGGAACCATCATTTTGTGTAAGTCGAAGAAAGAACACCACATATCGAGCATGCTCTCTATATTTCTTTCTATTACCTTAAATTTTCACGGCAAGAACGGTGTTCATAAGGATTGTCCCTATTCAAAAACTATTTCGACGGACTTCCCGGTTGCATTCATCGAGACTAATCGAGTTAAAAGCTTCAGAAACCGGGTAGGACGATGTTATCTTGAAGTAGTTAGTGCTGTGTCGTGCGTATTGCTAGCGTCATGCTTTTGGTCTTTTCCGAGATAAGCTATCACTTTTAGACCAGGTTGCAGCCAGGCTCTCACCGTATGCATCAGCTGTTGCACCAACGTGTAGGCTTTTCACAGAGACGACCCACAAGTGTTTTATCACCCCTCGTCCCATGCATAGATGTTGACTTTAGCCTGCTTAAAAAAGGGCAGGGAGGGGGGCGGGGGGGGGGGGGGGGGGGGGGGGGGGGGAGAGAGAGAGAGAGAGAGAGAGAGACTGTCTTGGCGTGTTCAGAGGTCCCGTTGAGAAGGACAGTAGAGGAGAAATGGCAAGCGATGCAGCTGGGGAGGAAGAAGAGTAAGACACGTAATAAGTGCACTCCCCCTGTTGCATGACCTAGGTTCCTGCCACGTGTGGACCGTCCAAAGTTCACACAACTGTAAAATGCCAAACTAGCTAAGCGAACAAAAAGCCGAATCAGGTGCGGTGTATGTCCATTAGGATCTAACTACCCTCTCGTTTCTTCGTAGGATTTCATGTTGATGCCAAAGTACCGTCACCCTAGAATAAGATCGCGTAACTTAGTCAAAAAAAAAAAAAAGATTTACTGATTTGACAAGAATAATGGGCACAGTTAAAGAAGATCCGCTCGTTGAAATGTGGCTCTTGCATCGATACCTCGGCAAGATGTGATGAGTTGTGGCTATGATGTCGAGCCGCTCGATGTAGAATGACTCCACCTAATAGATAACAAATGCATTTGGGGTAGCGTTCCATATGCATGGTTTAAAGCATAGCTTTTCCCTGTGACTTCACATCAGAAGTTGATGCGAAAGTGGCTGTTTTTAGCAAGAGCATCTAGTGTTAATTCTACGTGCAATCTAGCTTATGATATTAGACAAATTTTGATAACCCAATATTCATTTAATAATTCTTGGAAGGTAGGTATCAAATTGTGAAATTTTTGCCGGTCTTATTTGGTTGAGAAACTAAATTAGCAAAGTGAGTCAAGTTTGATTATCAATATTGTCCCATTCAAACTTGAAAAAAAATGGGGTATCTTGTTGTCCCCTAGGTTCTAAGATGGAACCAAAAGGACTTATTGCATGCTTGTGTGGACTACAAGAGATGGAGGTGTGAACATGTTTTGGTTCGAATATGTGGCTGGCTTCTCTTTGCTTTTTTCTCTTTTATTTGTCCTCTTTCATTTTTATTTATTTTTTTTGCTTTATTTATTTGGAATTAGCTGTAAATCAGAAGAAATGGGCATAAAAAGGTCAGGGTGCCCAAGTTGAACAGCTTTCCTCGCTTATTAAGGCTAGACAGAAATCAAGGAAAATCGAACAGAAAATGGACAAAAACCAAGGTTGCACTCAAGGGCTGTCTGCATCAACCTACCAAAAATTAGCTTCGAGAAATATTAAACTCGAAAAAATTGTTTTTGATAAGGTCCTTTTTCCCTAATTGACCACTAGTTATGCACTTGCTTTAACTTTAGTCATGATCATCATGGTAGTTTTTCTTATAATAATTATAAATAATAGAAAAAAGAGCCTTTATGAGGAAACATCATTTTCGTCTCATAATATGATCCATGTCGAACCACCAATAATACCGCTGAGGTATTATTTTTATAATTTACCCTTTTCTTAGATCATGGTTCACAATCATTTGTGGAAGGAGGAAGAACTGTCCATTTCTGGGATTTACTTGTCAAGTTTGCTAAATATGCATATAACGTGAGTGGACATGTTTTGAAAAGTGATGTGCATGTCTGATAAGGTGGCGATATCGTATGCATTTCGTAGCCTATCTTTTGATGTTTGATCAATCAAAGGACATTGCACGTGAAAAAAATGCACTACTGAGATAAGATGAAGCGACCTATTCGATTTGGTTCCGAAATGGAAAAAATCGCACCCTCTTTCACCCCCCATCTTCTTGCACGTTGGTTGCTTGCCATGTTATGCGACTGTTAACATTGAAGATCTGAAGATCTGTGGGAGATTGCCTGGATGGTGATGACGACCCAATTTTTACTTTAAGACGTGAATATTTTGTTTCGGGAAAATAGAATTCCTCTTTGCTTGCTGACAGCGTTGTCTTAATCAAACAGTGAACCAAGGACTGGCAACCTTAGCCTTCTTTGGAGTGGGAGTGAATCTGGTGCTATTCCTGACAAGGGTGCTGGGACAAAACAATGCTGATGCTGCCAACAGTGTGAGCAAATGGACTGGCACTGTCTACATCTTCTCGCTGGTTGGAGCATTTTTGAGTGACTCCTACTGGGGAAGATACAAAACCTGTGCTGTCTTTCAAGTCATCTTCGTCATCGTAAGTATCTCGATGTTGCAGCTGGGTTTCCCTTGGTCAGTGGGTCGGAAAGGAATTCCAGTGCAAAGTAAAGTTTGGTCGGTGAATCTAATTTCGGCTAGTTTTGCATGTTATTGGCAGGGTTTGGCATCGCTATCGCTGTCGTCCTATCTGTTTCTGATCCGACCAAGAGGTTGCGGGGATCAGCAGACTCCGTGTGGATCGCATTCGAGCATGGAGATCACACTGTTCTACCTCTCCATCTACCTTGTCGCCCTAGGGAATGGAGGGTATCAACCTAACATAGCTACATTCGGTGCCGACCAATTCGATGAAGAGGATCCTAGAGAAGGACGTTCCAAGGTGGCCTTCTTCAGCTACTTCTACCTGGCACTGAACTTGGGCTCCCTCTTCTCCAATACCATTTTGGGGTACTTCGAGGATGAAGGAATGTGGGCTCTAGGATTTTGGTTATCAGCAGGCTCTGCCTTAGCGGGACTGCTCCTATTTCTGGGTGGATCCCCGATGTATAGGCACTTCAAGCCAACTGGAAACCCAATTTCCCGCTTCTGCCAGGTGATGGTAGCTGCATCGAAGAAATGGAGGGTCAAGATGGCGCCCGGCGGAGATGACTTGTATGAGGCGGAAGGCATGGACTGCTCTGACAGTAGCAGAAGAAACATCCTCCACACTCGTGGATTCAAGTAAGTCCATGTATATCTGATACTACTAGTTCACATAATTTGCACCAAAGACGTCAAAACACTCCTGCACCTTCTCATAGCTGCGAACCATTCAAATTTATCGTAAGAAAAAGAGCATCGCAAAACAATCCTGACCCCAATGATACAGGTTTTTGGATAGAGCAGCTTATATTACATCAAGAGATCTCGAAGACCAGAAGCAGGGTCGATACAACAGGTGGCGCCTCTGCCCGATTACTCAAGTGGAAGAAGTCAAGTGCATACTGAGACTCCTACCAATCTGGCTTTGCACCATCATCTATTCCGTGGTCTTCACGCAGATGGCCTCGTTGTTTGTGGAGCAAGGAGCAGCCATGAAAACAACCGTTTCGCACTTCAGAATCCCTCCGGCTAGCATGTCCAGCTTCGACATAGTAAGTGTCGCGGTTTTTATTTTCCTCTACCGAAGGGTTATTGACCCAGTAGTGGGGAGAATAAGGAAGACACATTCGCGAGGGCTCACAGAGTTGCAGCGAATGGGCATCGGACTGGTTATTGCGGTTCTGGCCATGATCTCCGCAGGAATCGTGGAGTGCTACAGACTGAAGTATGCTCGCAAAGACTGCACGCACTGCGAGGGCTCGAGCACCTTGAGCATATTATGGCAGGTCCCTCAGTATGCACTGATTGGAGCTTCCGAAGTTTTCATGTACGTGGGTCAACTGGAATTCTTCAACGCACAAGCCCCAGATGGCTTGAAGAGCTTCGGGAGTGCCCTTTGCATGACATCGATCTCATTAGGAAACTACGTTAGCAGCTTGCTTGTGAGTATGGTCATGAAGATCTCGACCGAGGACCACATGCCAGGATGGATCCCAGGGAATCTAAACAAGGGTCATCTGGACAGATTTTACTTCCTCCTAGCTGCCCTAACAGTTGTAGATTTGATGTTGTACATAGCTTGTGCAAAGTGGTACAGGAGTATCAAACTGGAAGGAAAATGCGGAGAAGACGACGAGAAAGATAACTATGACGTCTAATACAGGCGACACTACATCACCGGGCAACCGGTACTATCCCAACTTGCATAAATAAGGAGGGAAGATGGTGAAGGTGCAAACATTTGGGCAGAATTGCTTCCTAAAAGGGGGGTGCTAAAGAAAGAGAAGCTCTTTTTTTAACAGCTCGACTAACACCCCTTTCTATTACTTATAATTGCAGAACCGAACCAATTTGTGTTCCTAACTAAGATTGTAAGTGTGTCCGGGAGAGGCGGGTTTGCTTTTATCTAAGGTCACTTAGATCTTCCCCGACCTCTACCCTGCTTGTCGGTTGTACTGCTAGCGACATATTAACTTGTCCTAAGAGAGATCCATAGTATCTTGGTTTGTGAATGTATTATTGCATTAAATCTGGCCTCTCCCAAATAATAAACTTGCCCATTTTCTACATGTACGATTTCAGTACCAAGTCCATGTTCAAGCGGGCTCATGTCTATGACGGCCAAAATACATTGCAAGTTGCGACGCTCTACAAACAAAACCAAAAGAAGAGAATCCTCAAAGGTTTGGAATGATTCGGAGCTCATCTGCCGTGACATGCCGAACTGATTACGCAGGACCAGATGCAGAATAAGCAAAGGAAAAGCCAATTGACCAACTTCTTGTTAACTCCCACTGAAGTGAGAGAGTTTCTGACTGTTTATGGCCATTTCCAAGTAACCTTGCCTTCTATTATTTGGCCCCATCAAAGCAATCTACAGAAACTCATCACTTTCAGAAACAGTGTTTCGACGCCTCTGCCATGAAGGATGATCAAGTCCCAGCAGGCAATCAATAAACTATTTATCCCCTAATCGAACCATCCACTCAAACCTTCAAGTCCTATCCTCAGACATTAAGGGCATCCACTCAAACCTTCAAGTCCTATCCTCAGACATTAAGGGGTTGTTTGGTAACGTGCCAAACAGTACCCGATTCTGATTTTTTGTTCCCGGGAGTAGTTTTGGAACAGAATCGTGTTTGGTAAAATTTTTGTTCTCGAGAACAGATTTGGAGTAGAATCAAAAATAAAAAAATAAAAAAAAGTTGATTATTGTTTTGGGAACAAATTTGAGAATCAAAACCAACTCTTCTTCTTCTTCCCTTCCACCATCGCGCGACCACTGTCCACCGTCCACCACCGCCCGCCACCGCCCCGCTGCTGCTCACCGCCTTCCGCCGCCGCCGGTCGTCGTCTGCCTGTCTGGCGAGCTCGCCGAAGGCAAGCCCAACCACTGGCGAGGCTCGGCCTCGCCGGGGTTGGGCAAGCCTTGCGATGCCCAGCCCCGCCGGTGGCCGGGCGAGCCTCGCCTAGCCTTGGCGAGGCCGGCCTAGCCACCGGCGAGGCTCGGCCTACAAGGGCCGGCGACGCTCCGGTGAGGTCGCTGGCCCTCGTCTGGCCGATGCCGATCCGGCGACCGGCCACAATAGGAGAAAAATGAAAAAAAAAAAAAAAAAAGGAAAAAAGTAAAAATTTTATTTAAAAATTAAAAGAAATTGATTTAGAACAGAATCAATGAGCACGGTACTAAACGCAATTCTATTCCAAAATTAGAAATTTTGGACAGTTACCAAACGCGTTCTTTTACTCAGAATCAGTTCCCGGGAACAGAATAAAAAATAATCATTTCTAATCAGAATTTGTTCCCGGGAATAGAATAGTTACCAAACGCGTCCTAAGATGTTGTGTTGGTAACGTGCCAAACAGTACCCGATTATGATTTTTTGTTCCCGGGAGTAGTTTTGGAACAGAATCGCGTTTGGTAAAATTTTTGTTCCCGGGAACAAATTTGAAGTAGAATCAAGAATCAAAAAAAGTTTATTCTTGTTCCGAGAACAAATTTGAGAATCAAAACCAACTCTTCTTCTTCTTCTTTCCTTCCGCCATCCCACGACCACCGCCCACCGCCTCCGCCGCTCGCCGCCTTCCGCCACCGTCCGCCGGTCCGGCGAGCTTGCTAGAGGCTCGCTATGTCACGCCCCGAACCTCGAGGCACGTGAACAACCCACCATGGTCATGCATATGCGACATTCCCAGGGGGTGTCGCCGACCCAACTAATTTATTTTGCGCATGCGGAACACGTTATAAAATCCCTGACAAAAACTCACGGGATAGGACAGCAGGAAAATCAAATCAATAAACAAACCAACGTACTTTCATATAATCATCCAGAGTTTACATACATCCAAAATGGGTAAGAGTTTATGTGCATCAAAAAGGGTCGTCGCCGACAAGGATCGGTCCACCAAAAAGAGGAACAGTCCTAAGACTACTAGTCGGACTCGTTCGTCGATCCCACGTCTTCCACATCTGACTGCACGGGGTCTGGAGACGATGGATTATCCACTCTACCATCAGGAATGTCAGCTACCCCTTCACCCAAAATGGCATCCACCACAGCAAGTGGAATGTCAAAACTATCTAGTGGACCAACCCTAAAGCCATCGGCCCCAAAACGGAACCATGCCTTAAACCTATGTGGCACCCTAACATCCACTAACACCTGAATCCAGACAGTGGACTTGATCAGCTCGTACACCCAATGACTTCCAGGGTTAGGAGAACTATACGCCTGCTCGACAATGTGCACTGGAATGCCATTCTTCTCCGGAGGTCCTGCCATCTACGGCCCTATAATAATTTCCCACAACGGGGTGAGACATTGTCTCAGCAAGTTCACCCATCCTAAAACCCTATTAGAAAGATAATACACTCCGGGGTGGCCTAGCCACACAATACAGAAGACTTACCTCGAATTATTTCCTTCCTGCAGGTTAGTACATTTCAAATCACTCAATTACAAGTAGTATTAGGAATATGAACAAATGAAACGCAATCAATTTCACATCATCACAACCACTGCATGCGATCTCATTTTATTCAATTCCACACATGAACCTAGCCTACTCGCAGTTCGGCTATCTACTGGCATATAGCCAGGCATCGTCTCCCCACCATGGAGCATGGCTTCGTCAGTACCTCGACGGCGTTCCCGAAGGAGCATGGGCCCAAAATCAACTGCGACCCGCAACCACTACGTGGGCATCCCATATAGGGGCAAGTCCGGCTCAATAGCCCAGGACAAATTCCTCTTAATTATCACACGATCAAATCATACTTGACCCGGGATACTCTGGCTTTCAATCAGTACTTTCAATTAAAATAGTGATCCCGGCCTCTTTTCTTCTTATTAAAAATATTCCAGAAATTAATCACGTGCATGGGGACACGTCAATTTCGACCCAGAAAGACTAATTTCTTATTTTCTCAAACCCCACTATTTAATATAATCTTTAAAAATCCAATTTTATATCAAAACTCGATATCGGGGATTTTTACGTATAAAATCCATATTTTTCACAATTAACCCTCAATTTATAATTTCCATTCATCAAATTCAAATTCTAAATGCACAACAGCGATCGGCACGAAATTTTGAGCAATTGAGATCATAAATAATTTTTTTTTTGATTTTTTTTTTTTTTTTTTATTTTTTAATATAATAATTTATTAAAAATTCCAAAATTTCGAAACATTTAAATAAATAAAAATAAATAAAACCCATTATGTCACATCAAGGCTTATCTTAATTTAAACCTTCACTTAACCCTAAATTAAACACACCTTAAGTTAATTAAACATCTTAATCTAATCTACACTTAAATAAATTAAACTAACCACCTAAGCTCAATTAACCTAAGCTAAGCACACCTAAAGCATAATTTACCCTCTAATCGAGGTTTAGTGAGCTAAACTCACCGGAATCGCGTTCCGATGAGTTCCCGGCGAAGAGGACGGCGAGACCGACGACAAACCTCCTCCGGGCAAGGCCAAAGGGGGACCGGAAGGGCTCGGAAACGGGCCTTGAAGGTCCGGGGGTGAGCTGGAAATCCGGTGGCTGAACTTGGCTGGACGGAGGCGGTTCAGCGGTCACACGGGCGGAGGAAGTCCGGCGGGCAGCGGCTACGGTTCGGGGCGGTACCGGACGGCGACGGCGAAGAGAAGACTCCGGCGGGCTGGCGTCCACGAGCCGAGACGGACTCCACGGAGATCGCTCGGGGAGACGGAGCGACGAAAGGTCGGCAAGCGCGCGGACGGGCGGCGGCGCGGCGGCGGCGGCGGCGGCGGCGGCGACGACGGCGTCGGGCGACCGAGCGGGCGGCGAAGGGGGCTTCCGGTCGGCTGGTCTCGCACCCCTCCCCTCTCTCTCTTCCAAGTTCAAAATGAAGAAGATGATGGGGATGGGGGGATGTGACATCCCACCTTTCCAAGAACACATCCCCACCCTCCAAGTGTCAAGTTCTTCCTCTCTTGGGCTTCCAATCATGACATCGGATGATGTCATGATCCACTATCTCCAACCTCCACAACCTTATTCCAATAGGTTCGATTTTATTTTCCGCCGTGGCATGAAATCTTGTACAACAAATTCATCAATTCCATTTGATTCTCTTCCAATTGAGTTCAATTGAAGTCCATAAAATTAATCCATGTTCCTCATAAGATATGTGACACCATCGGACTCTCAATTTCTGAATTCACTTTCAATTTCACGGTTAATTTCACTCACGGCACGATACTAGCGCGTCTAGCCTACCGGGTAGCTTTTAGAAATTTTCATGCAATTGACCTGTGGTTGATTATTTTCAAGCCACGATGTACATCTCTAACACATTGGCGACTCTCGGTTGTCGGGGTAACCTCAAGGTTTCAAATACGAGCACAGGGTACCCAATCGACAGAAAAGCCAGTCTAGTGCCGACCGACAAGAATAGTGCGATATGGTGGAATCACCCACACTCGATCACATGCCTCTGTCGAGTCGACCTATCTCCGGTCTCTAATCAATTTTTTTGTGCCGTAATGACCCTTGCAGGTTAGCTCGATCGAGAGGTTGCTTCCTGGTCAAATTCTCGAGTATGATGCATTAGGATTTCTTAACGGCTTCACCTGATAGACTAGTTTTCACATGAGTGGCCGACTCATGGAAATGAACTATATGTGCAAAGATAAAATGCCCGCCTAAATTCACTGAAAATAGAAATTGGAAAAAAAATCGGGATGTCACACGCTAGGCCAAGGCGAGGTTCGGCGAGCTCGCCGGAGGCAAGCCCAGCCACCAGCGAGGCCGAGCCTTGCCGGGGCTGGGCAAGCCTCGCGACGCCTAGCCCCGCCGGTGGCCGGCGGGCCTCGCCCAACCCCGACGAGGCTCGCCTGTCCACCGGCAAGGCTTGCCCAGCTCCGCCGATGGCCAGGTAAGCCTCGCCCAGCCCCGGTGAGGCCCGCCTCGCCGAGGGTTGGCGATGCTCCGGTGAGGTCGCCGGCCACAAGAAGGAGAAGAAGAAGAAGAATAGGAGAAGAAAGAAAAAAAAAAAGGAAAAAAAAAGGGGAAAAAAGTAAAAAATTAAAGAAATTGATTTGGAATAGAATCAATGAGCACGGTACCAAATGCAATTCTATTCCAGAATTAAAAACGCGGATGCGTTTGGTAACGATTCTGTTCCCGAAAATAAATTCGAATAAGAAACGATTCTTTTTTATTCTATTCCCGAGAAGCGTCCCGAGTAAAAGAACGCGTTTAGTAATCTGTTCAAAATTTTTTATTCTGGAATAGAATTGTGTTTGGTACTGTGTTCATTGATTCTGTTCTAAATCAATTTCTTTTAATTTTTAAATAATTTTTTTACTTTTTTCCTTTTTTTTTCTTTTTTTCTTTTTCTCCTATTCTTCTTCTGCTTCTTGTGGCCGGTCGTCGGACGGGCGACCGGCCAGACGAGGGCCGGTGACCTCACCGGACCGACCGTCGTCGACCGAGCCTTGCCGGCAGTTGGCAGCCCCGCCAAGGCTCGGCCTTGCGGGTGGCCAGGCCGATCTCGCCGGGGCTAGGCAAGCCTCAGGAGGGTTGGGCGAGGCCCGCCTGGCCACCGGCAGGGCTACGCGTCGCGAGGCTCGGTCTCGCCAGATCCGGTGAGGCCAAGCCTTGCCAATGGCCGGGCTTGCCTCCGGCAAGCTCGCCGGACCTCGCCCTAGCTCGGCGAGCCTCCGGGGCGGCGGACGGCGACGGCGGAAGGCGGCGGGCAGCGGTCGCAGGATGGCGGAAGGGAAGAAGAAGAAAAGTTGGTTTTGATTCTCAAATTTGTTCTCGGAACAAAAATCAACTTTTTTTTTATTCTTGATTCTACTCCAAATCTGTTCCCGAAAACAAATTTGTTTCCGGGAATAAAAATTTTACCAAACGCGATTACGTTTCAAAACTACTCCCAAGAACAAAAAATCGGGAATCGGGATCTTGTTTGTCACGTTACCAAACAGCCCCTTACTCGAGAATCGTTTCGCGAACGAGAATAAAAAAGAATCATTTCTAATCAGAATTTGTTTCCGGAACAGAATCGTTACCAAACGCGCCCTAACCAAAATTAAAACAATAAGCACCTTCAATGTCCATAGTTGATGGCATTAATACTCAATTTCCCGGAGAAAAAATATACACCATTTTGCTATCTCATTTTCCTTTCAACTAAGTTTTATTGTTAAATATGTCTT
Organism: Eucalyptus curtisii; assembly: GCA_017140595.1. NCBI lineage: Eukaryota > Viridiplantae > Streptophyta > Magnoliopsida > Myrtales > Myrtaceae > Eucalyptus > Eucalyptus curtisii. Next base: position 21,308,646 of record CM029497.1, read on the forward strand.
TGCATCAGTCGATATATTGTAATCTCTTGGTGCTCCTGGGAAGTGAACTGCAACATCCTCAAAGTTGATTGGCCAAGGCAAATTAGGTAAAATGAGCAAAACAACGGGAAGCACCGAGAGCAGTCAATTATGAACTAAGGAGATCAGCTTGACTAGGGGAAGCTAAGCTTACGTAATCAATACAACCATCTCAATCTTTAAGAGAATGCTCGGAAATTCAGGATGAGCAATCGAATATTATCACTGTTCATAAAGGTAGAAATGTATACAGCTGTTTCTTACCACCCGTGATGCTAAAAAATTTCCAAAACTCAATCAGTGAAGAGGAACAGAGAGAGATCTGATTCTCAAATTTCATTAAATTATTGGTAGTTCATTCCTGCTCAAACATATTGAAAGTTGCCCGTAATTAATTTAAAATGGTACAAAAATACCCGTAACTAATCCAGCAATCACAATATTCTACATGTGAGCTTCTTTAAAGTGCAAAATCATCCTTGGACCTTACGAACTTGGATGTGGTGAGTAGATTCGCGGCGCCATATCGGTTGTGCACCACTTTGAACTAGAGTGACGTACTCCCCTTCCTTCAGCAGGCCATTGCTCTAAAACAATACCATTTTGCAATCAATGAAGAAGGCTCTTGGCATCAAACTCTTAAACTCTAGTATGACGCAAAGGAAAGAAAAGGAAAAATAGAGGACACTGAAAGTTTACTGACCACTAATAACTTGAGTGCTCGAGAAAAGGTCTCTTCTGCATCATCAGAGAACTGCATATATATGGGCCTGACACCATGATAAAGTGCTAACCTCTGCTTGATCCTCTCTCTGCCAGCATCAAGATATGACATGAATTAGACATTTCAAACTTGAATCATCTTCAGTTAATAACTAAAAAGGATTTTAAAAGCTTGTGAATATTAAGAACAGCAATAAATTAGACGGGAAACCATAGATGTACTGAAGTTTCGTGTAAATTTAGTCATTCATAACTTTTCATTGGCAGGATAGTTCTAAGATCAATGTTTGCCCCTGACAATGTAAATGGGCCAACTAGACAAAAAAGAAAATCTAAACACAGAGGCAGCACAAGATCTCAACCTATTTTTTTATGGAAGAGCTATTTCAATTATTTCCCAACCACAAAAACAGAAGAACAAACATTCAGAAAAGTTCAGCACAAATCACGGTTTCTCAATCCAATCTATGGAGCAAGTTGGCACTTAATCCTTATTTTACTTGGCTCATAAAAGAATTTGAAAAGATATTCATACCTTCCTTAAAGCATAATCACAGCTTGTCAATGTTAGCATGCATCAAAGAAATGGAAAAACGAAATGCCATAAAAGTGTATGCTGCTAAGACTTACTCATTTGTGAAGGCAAAGATAGGTGGTGAAGGCTGATAATGGCTAAGAAGAATAGCCATAGATCCAGTTCTTGTAAATACAATGATTGGCATATTAAGGGTATTGGCCATGGTAGTGGCATGGAAAGCAAACATGTCGCCCATGTGACCCTGTCAAATGCCCAGAAACATTATTTTGCATGTTGATGTAGGCAAAAATTTGTTAATCATGATGCTTGGATATGAGTCTAAAAGGATAGTGAACAAAGCCAGGGCCATCTAAGAGTGCATCGGCGTGGCACCGCAACATCAAGATTTTAAGGATATACCTTAAAGGCGCCAAACTGAACTGGAGGTGTGGCGGATGTCTTAAGACTTGATTCGGTTCTCAAAGCTACAGTGTGCATCACCTTAACAGCCTTCAGTGGGTACCTTTTTCATATGCATAATCATTTCGAAACAATCAGCAATAAAGAATAAACCAAATATAAAGAAATTGAGAAATAGTACATGGATTAAATCCTTTGGAAAAAGAACGTTGCATACACGCTAGGAAATGCGTAAGTGCCTTACAAGAAGCCAAAAGGATACTAAACCAGTTGTAGCATCACTCTTAGCAGAGACCTAATGGGCGAATATCATAGGAAGTGACAGATTGATTTCAGAATAAGATAGTCAAAGAGGAACTGTCTACAATTGAGATCATTGTACATCTGTCTGGTGGAATTTGCAAATTCTTCCGTGTACAAAATCAATCTCCTAATTCAATAGACAATTGAAGAAATGCTATCCATTGTCGCATACAGCTTCAGTATTCTAGATGCCATAGATAAATCATGGAAAAACTATCCATTGCCATTAGAAAAAGGACTGATCAAGAGGCTTGAGCATGAGTAAAAGCAAAGGGGAAAGACAACATAAATTTCTGTGAACCAAAACTGGGTCGCTCTAACTTACTTTCCATGAGCAGTTTCTCCAGAAAGCATTACTGAATCAGCACCCTGACGTACTGCAATTGCAATATCAGAAACCTCTGCCCTTGTCGGTGTGGGATGATCAATCATGCTTTCTAGCATGTTTGTAGCCACAATTACTGGTTTCTGCATACTGTGACACCTTCTGATGATGTCTTCCTGTCCAAAAGATAATTACTGTATCATTTCAGAACCTACTCATGGGATCATATGAAAGAAATAAAGATGTCACAATAGTGTATAAACCACAAAGATCACAGATGCAGCTGCACCATCGGAAAGGATGATCCCTTCATAAAATTTTTACCTAAGACATGCATCAGAATTGCCACACCTACAAATTTCTCTCAAAGCACCAGAAAACAAATTGGCAAATGAATCTTCTCAAACATTTCACGGAAATGAGGTTCTGCATCCAGTGGTTAATCTAATCACAGCGTGGTCTCTTTTATTTGCTTCTCATAAGCAAGATAGATTTCCTGCTGCATTTACTTAAACAGTAACACAATACATAAATATCAATACACTGCGCGAAAATAAAGATAGACAAGGTAAACTCGATTGCGTGAAAGATATACCTACTTCCTTCCCATTTTATTAGTTGCAAAATTTGAGTTAATACAGTGAGATAGTGACCATTGCTATGATTCTCCCAAATCCCTTGATTGACATCAGGATTTCTAAGATTTTTCAAGGTTTATGAAAACTGTCAATGGGAAGACAGAAGACTGTCAAATAATTTACACAATCAACCAGAGACACTTCTAAACAACTAACCTGCAATAAAGGAACTTCTTCGATTGGAAGTTCAGCTCCAAGGTCTCCACGGGCAACCATTGCCTGAAAAGCAACAAGAATTGAGAAACTTCAAAAGATTAAAGTCAAGCATTGCAGTCTAATGCATAATGTTACCAAACACTTCAATATAAGGCTTCAGGTCTTATAAATGTTGATATTAAAGACATAAAGAAAGATCCAACAGATAAGAACTAACCCCATCAGAAGCGGGAATAATCGAATGGAGATTTGGGATAGAATCAGCACTTTCGATTTTTACAATCACATGAATGTCTGCATTGCAACCTGCAGAAGGATGATGGCCAATAGCCTTGTAAGGGAAACAGACGGGTAATGGCAAGAGCAATAGAGCTGTAGAGCAATCAACTGATAAGATAAGGAAGACAAAAATTACTTTTGAGATATTCTTTCAGCTCATGGACCACCTTAGCATCCTTAACAAATGAGACAGCATAAAAATCAACTTGGTTGTCCACCCCAAACTTAATATCTTCCCAGTCTTTATCTGCAAGATCAAGCAGATGCCGCTCTCAGTATTCACTAACAATGTATAATTGGCAACCGATATCAGTTTCTTCTGTTCTGATATGAACAAGGAAGCAAAATGGTTACGACATATGACCTGTTATTGAAGGAAGAGTAGCACTTTTGCCTCTCACATTCAAATGACGCCTTGACTTTAATTCTCCACCATCGACTACAACACATTTGACTAAATCCGTCGTCTTTGACTTCACAGCCAATGACATCATTCCACCTAGCAAGACAAAAACAAATCATAAGTACCTTATACGAACGTGATCGAAGGTTGGAATTTGTTTTAACCTTATGTCCATATGATACAGAATATAGCTTGTTATAATAAGCCTAAACTAAGCAGAAATATCTAAAACTGCAATCCTGATGTCTAGACACGCATTTTCTTAGGCTCCCCTTTTCTCGTTATACTGAAGGGAGGAATACACTAGTAACAAAATAAAGCCTCAGCGGAAGCAGCTGTCTGCGCAAATTACATGAGAAATTTGATGCCAACTTTGAAAGTAACTGAAAGGAATCCAGTAGAACTATTCTCATCTTCTAACATTAAAAATCAGCTCCCTGGAAGGAACCTTATACCATTATAGTTCTTTCTCACAATGAAGAACAATTTTATCTGTGAATTAGGGTTGAGACATGGATAAATAAGATCACCTAGTCAATCTAAAAACCCGATCACTTTGCAAAAGGATCCGGAAAAAGGATAAAAAACTTCCACTGAAAGGCGAAAAAAGTAAAATACGCAGAACTAAAATTCCATCCATGAACCCAAAATCTATTCTGAATGAAAAAAAAAAAAAATTAAGTAAATCCTCTCCTCTTGAAGCATCAATCACAATTTTTCGCAATTATAGCAGATGATTCCAAACTAACAATCAGAAAGTAAGTGAACTTAATGAAAGCACTCTTGAGAGGATTGAGATGATCCCATACATACCGTCTACCAACAATATGTCGCCTACTTCAACGTCATTAATGAAGTCATCATAATTAACACTAACAGTATCCTCTGTGCTCATTCCTCGTTTGATGGTAAAATTAAAATCTTGTCCTTCTTTAAGCATTATTGGCTGAGGTACATCGCCACTTCTCACTTCAGGCCCCTGCAATCATTAAGATGATGGGTATATAATGCCAATTATAACCCCAACGTAAACGTAAGGGAAATTTAAAACAATAAATTGGAGAATCAAAATCTAGTTATGTGGCAGATCAACGAATTCAGTGCAGTACAATAGTACTAACTCACACTACTACGGTGTCTCTACTTGGAGAAGAAACAAACTACTTTTGAGGAAAAGTTCATACCTTAGTGTCCAACATAATGGCGACCACCTTGTCTTGAAATTGAGCATTGTATTCCTTGACCAGATCTATAGTTTTCTGATGTGAGGCATGATCACCATGTGACATATTAAGACGGGCCACATTCATTCCACTTTCGGCAAGTTTCCATATCATTTCACGACTGCTGGTGGATGGACCAATGGTACAAACTATCTTCGTCTTTCTCAATCCATTCATACTTACTCTAGCCTTGCTCACTTCATAGTCATCAGATTGAACCTCAAAAGGAGAGTTTGACGTATCCTGACAAAACATACTCAAATTACCTTACCATAAATGAAGATGAGGTACGATAAGTTACAGATATATTGTCAATCATCCAGCATCTTCCTTCTAAGACTATAAAACTACAGTGCCCTACAAATTAGACAGTATGGAAGTTTCATGAGGCAAAAAGCTTCTGACACTGCAAAAAAGTTTGTGTCTTCAGAAGTTCTAATAAGAACCAGTAAAAGAGCACAAGCGAGTCTAACTTTAGTAAATCAGTTCATCAGTCTGTTGCACAGTCATCTCTTGAGAAATGAATGTTTATTACAGATCCTTTTATTCATAATCAAAGGAAAGTGAATATTCACAAGATGGTCGATCCTAAATTACTTCTCCATGTGCCTCTCTCCTGTAGGAAATAGAAAGTATGATTTTGAACTTCACCAGGTTACCAGCTACATTTTGGCATTTGAAGCCAAGAGATTTCATTTTCCAAAGGATCCAAGCAAATGAAGAAAACTCCAAAGGAATAAAGAAAAAGCAATTTATCGATTGACAAACCTTCAGATCTACAGACTCCAACAACAACATACCCTGCAACATACTATTAGGGAAATTTTTATGGAAGAGAGACTATGACAGAGAGGACCACAAAATGACACATTGAAATGGAAATTATCATTGTCAAATAATGAAATACAATCATTAACGTTGATTGAGGCATAGGAATTTTCCCTGACGAGAGCTTGCGATACGCTTATTTCGGAGAAACAAACCAAAAATCTATTTATAAGAAACAGAAAAGAAAAATGGAAACTAAGTATTGCCGCTGAATTTAATAAAAAGCAGGCTTAAATCATTCAAGCAACAAAAATAGATAATGACAATCCGGTACATTAATGCTTTCGTTTGCAAATAATTATTCATAACTAAAAACCTTCACGTGGGATCGAGGCAGGCTCAGTCGATAAAACCCACTCTTTTCCATGCACTACAAAGTCCAATTCTCATTGTCTTGTGTCTTCCCCGCCTTATTTTGGAAAAAAAAAGGGGAACAAAATCCACGCAACCGATTTCTTTCTTCAACAGTGAAGTCGACTAAAAATGTGCCGGAGAGGTTCATTAAATTCAAGTATCCTGTCCCGCCTATCGTCCCTTATTATTGCAGACAGTTAATCATCTGTCGATGCTCCATTCAACAGACTTAAATTTTTTTCAATAACAGCTCAAGCTCAAGCTCAAGCTCTCTAATTTCTTCATAAGTTTTGCAGCCCTTACAGCAAACAGTATACTACCATCACCACCTTTTCCTCTCATTCAAGCAGAGCACTCTTGCAGAGAACGAATCAACCGACCGATCGCATGAGAAAGAGAACCCCGCGCGCGCGCACTCGACAAACAATTTAAAAAAAAAAAAAAAAAGAATCACAACGCCCGCCAAACCACTTTCCCCATCTCCACCTCCCAGAGCACTCCCGGCAGCAATCTCAATATGCAGCCAATCAAGCAGAAACCGAGAAACCTAGCCACGCGAATCACGGGGAACAGGGGAGACAAGACGACTCACGACGGTGAGAGGCCCGTTCTGCACGGCGAGGGGGCGCCCCCGGCTCTCGGGAGCGACCTTGACCGATCTGACGGCGGCGAGGCGGCGGCCCGGCGGCCTCCTGCCGGCTCCGGCCCCGCACCTCCGGCCCCGGCACCTCGGCTCCGGGAGGAGGAGGAGGTCGCACGCGCTCCTGGCGGAGGAGAGGCGGTCGGCGGCGGCGGCGGCGGCCCCCTCGGGGCTCGGGAGGGACATTCTCGAAGGGAGGTTGATCGTCGCCATTGCCCCCCCGCGACACGCGGAGAGAGAGAGAGAGAGAGAGGGGCGGGCGGAGGTCCTGAGGAGAACAGAGCAGAGGGAAGCTAGAGAGAGAATGGGGGGCTGTCAGGCCGTGTTGGCGTGTGGGGTATATTACGGGACGAGGAGGAGGAGAGAGAAAGAGAGAGAGAGAGAGAAGGGAGGAGGTGTTAGGGCTGGACTCGCGGGACCGGGCGCCGCTCTGCTACACGCTCGGTCCCTCTCTAGCCAATCAGCTTCCGTAATTCAAAATTTTTTTTTTTTTCTTTTTATGTAGTATCTTCTTTTCTCCTCTTTTGCGCCCTTTTTCGACAATTTCTTTTTTCTTTTTACCTCATTCGGCAACCAAAGGAAAATACAATTAAACATATGGCTTGACGTTTAAATCCCATCGTACATCGACGCTGTCGAGCTTTCCAAATTTCCATATACTGCCAAAAAATAAAATAAAAAACTAAATTAATATGTCCGTGACAATTTCGATTATCATATTTTCTAAATTCGAAAACACCAAAAATCCTAAATGAATACGTTTGTGATAAATTCATTTTCCATTAATTTTTGTAAAACTGAATTGATATCACAAACAATCATAAATCGGTTGTATTGAATTTGTCACGTGTATAACAGTTTGAGATAAATTGAGTTAAATTTGTCATAAACATATCAATTTAAGATTTTTCGTGTTGTTAACCCTATTTTAAATCGATCATGCCAAACGAGCATCATTGGCGCATGATGTACTCCGCGATTTAGCTTATGATGCGCGGTGGGTAAGAAAATTCGTTCGCTCATGGAAAAAAAAAAAAAAAGAGAGAGAGAGAGAACCGCGAGACACGCTAATCATGAAAACCCGCTGATAGCTTCAAGAAATGCTAACGATCGGGTGGATCATCGGATCGGATGCGACCATGTTGAGTTTTCTATAAAATGGCGAGCGTCCGATCAGGACACGAGGGAGGTTGGGGGTTGGAAAGACCTATAGCATGGGGAGTAGTTTGGCGAAGAATATGATACCCCGCAAGTTGTGATGTACGAGGAGTTTCCTCCCTCGCCTTGTCGTGTATAGCACTAGCATATCGGCTGATAGGGTACGGGACCATTTTGCATAGCAGCCTAAGTCAGCCACGTAAAGGGGTTGGTGTACTGATGCATCTCAAGTCCAAGCATCGAGGAGATGGACCAAATTAGGGTTAACATCGGAAAAAATGTCAAACTGATATAAATTTACCAAAAACTAATTGCTTAATTATCATAAATCTCATACCAATATTTCCATGATAAATTTGTAATGAATTAATTTTTGGATTATAAAATATCCAAAATCAATATACCACATGGATTTGTCATGTCAAATTAACTATTATCACGTGTCGTTCAGTTTAGAGAGTATAAACATTTCACAAGTACGTTAAATTGATGTAAATTTATCACGGATATATTAAATGGAGTTTTTTCGTAATATTAACTATTTTCACTAGTAAGCCCATCATTCTGAGCATAAAGGAGACACACCTGTAAAATGAGTGGACCCCTCGTCCACCAGCTTTCTTTGTTAACCTACTTAACAGTTGCCTGCCTACAGACGAGATCCTTACCGCAATAAAACTCATGGCGGCGCGATTGATGAAATGTCTTTTTTTTCTTGGGAAAATGCCACAAATGGTCCTTGGACTTCTACTTAATGTGCAATCTCGTTCCTGAGTTTTAGATTTGCTCAATTTGGTCCCTAAACTATGGATAAATGTCCAATCTAGTCATTTCATTCAAACCGTTAAGTGATGACTGTTTTTCCTTCTTTTTGTTTTCTTCTTCTCTCTTCCCTCCGCCGGCCATGGTGGAGGGAAGGGCGACCCCCCGCCTGACGCCGGTGAGGGCGACCCTAGCCAGCCCAGGCAAGGGCGACCTTCACCAGACGCCAGCTTCCCTCCGCCATGGCCGGCGGAGGAAAGAGAGAAGAAGAAGAAAAAAAAAAAGAAAATGACCAAAATACCCAATTCTGTTAACTTTAACTAACGGAATGACGAAATTGGTCGATTTTCAAATAGTCACGGATTAAATCGGATATTTATCGATAGTTCAGGGATCAAATTGAGCAAATCGAAAGCTCATAGACGAGATTGCATATTAAGTAAAAGTCCATGGATCATTTGTGACTTTTTTTTTTTTTCTGAGAAGGTGTTGTGCAAACGCCCGATGAGGCGAGTGGGGGGCAATCTTCGCTTGTTAGGACATCACGGCACCGTCATTAGAATCATCGCCAACTGTCCATCTCTTTTCCATTTCCATCAAAGCATGCCTATCAATTCGGGTGATTAGAAAATATCGCTCCGAGTATCTTTGCACGTATGGCCTTCGATTTCCCTCTTTTTTTATGTTTTTGGCCCCGTAATGTTGTTGACGCCGAAACGGCCGTCGTTTTGTGGCCCCGTATTTCCCGACTTAGCCTCGGGTCGGTCAACGACATTGGTACGGCTTGTTGGCGAGCGAGGGCTTTTCCATCGAGTCACGTGCGGGGCAAAACGGTCATTGTCGTGGGGTGGGAAAGAGACGTGCAAGAACATCCCTCTCAGCCTCGTGCGCATCGAGCGTATCGACGGGACCGGGGGGCGGGCCCCACGGCTGAACACGTGCGTCGTCCGCATCGAAGTACGGCAGGCCACGTGATGGAAATCGGGGGGTGGGATCGGCGACGGACGGTCGCGATCATGTGCGCGCTCGATTGAAGACACGTGTCTGGGGTCCATCGTGTGGGGTCCACAAGGAAAGAAGGCCAAGTGCGTCTCGGAGCGATTCTGTGAAGAATCGGCATTACAAAAAAATCAAAAAAGTTTCGTGTGATAGAAACACCCGCCGTCAGGTTTTTTCGATTGTATTTTACGTGGCTAACGGCTATAAGTTATAACTGGCGAAGGACACTAAAAATATTAAAAATTATGTACGATATTTATTTTAATGCTAATTTTTTTTTGGATCATTTAAATATTATTATTTTTAAAATAATCACTTAAATATCAATTCTAATATAGGTGATTTTAAGTGACATTCTAATATATTTTTATTGATGTGGCTCATCAGATATTTGGATCGATATGAAATGTTCAAAATGATATTTTTCAACAAAAAAAGAAAAATCATTTTCTTGCTAGACGACGTCGTTCCTCTCTCCCCCCCCTCTTTCACTTCGATTTCTTTGATTATGCCCTGCAACATGAGATAAAACCAAGTGACATCAATTGAACAATACTCCTCCCATGGATCTGAACCATGTCATAGTCCTCTCTTTCCAACCTATCCAGTATCCTCATCTAGACTTGCGAGTAGCTCCCGCCTGCTCGTACCCTTGTCGCTTTCTCCGCCTCCCATCACACCTGCTTCTACTGCACCAACTCCTTCGCCACCTCCTTCTCCTTAGTAGATTCCACTCTATTCCTACTATAACTCTCATTCTCAGACTTTTACCATATCTCCTTGTAAGGCGTGGGGTCGAAACCTACACTTGAAACTATCCTACTCTAACTCTCACTCTCAAACTTTTGCCCTACCTCCTTATACTTATAGGGCGCGTGAGTCGAAACCCATACTTGAAATTAAATTATCCCCACCTCAACCCCTCTGGAGAATGTGGGGATTCGAACCCCCCACCTCCCTCTTCTTCCTTCTATGTTAGAAGGGTGGTCACTAGGGCAAACCCCAATAGTTTATTCGAATTCTTCTTATAAGTCTTCTTGATTGGATCAAGAAACACAAGCTCTAGTAATGCACCCACCTTTTCCAAATCTGGTAATGACCCCATGGCCACCTTGGTTTCCCCTAAAATCGCCCTTGGGGAGAAGGACTCGAGAGACCCTTGTTTTGGCATTTTTCTTTGATTTTGGGTATTTCATTGATAAACCACTTCATAGCAATGCCTTGTCCTCGCACCCTTATCCTTGATGACGCTCGTGCGCACAGCAAAGCCTCTTAGAATGGTCGAGTCTGCCTCGAATAGCCTCAACCTCATCCTACTCTATTTTGGTCTCTTTCGTTTAGGCAGGACACTTAGTGATTCGCACAACGAAAGTGGCGTCCGAGAAGGGCTAGGATCAAGTTCGGTGAACATGGAAGACCTAAGACACATGTTTTGTACCTAGAGAAGAGAGCTTGTGAAATGAGTGTTTCTTGTGTGTATGTTTATGGAGAGAGCATATGAGCGTTAACGCAAGAATGCAAGGAGAGGACCTCACGTTTTTTGTTGAGGTTGTGACACAACTCGTAAGTCTAGCTGGTGATGGGTGAACGTTGGTGAGTAGGACTGACCGGCCGCTCCCCAGGAATTGAATCGGGAGGACCGGTTCCCAAATTTCGTGATTGGGAATTGGACCGACTGGTCCTGGAATTGAGAACTGGACTGATCGATCGGTTCGGTGGAATCGGTAAATTTCTATTTTGTGCCAAAAATAAAATGAAAAATATGAGAAATTAAGAGGAATTAGGATTTGTTTCTTAAGAAATTTAAAAATATATATTATATATATGTAAAAATAACCAATCCGGTTTAGTCAATCATGTTCTCATCTTGGAACCAAGAATTGGACCGACTGGCCATAGGCTCCAAAAGAGAGAGTCGGGAACCTGGATGCCTCTTCAGGAATTGCCCAAAACCAACCGGTCTAGTCTGGTTTGGGCGGTTCCCGATTCGGGGGTTCTCGGTACACACCCTTATTGGTGAGGCTATGGCTAAGTAGTTCGTGCTCATGAACAATGTAAACTAGCGAGGGCGCATAAGGGAGAAAAGAGAGGAAAAATGATGTGGAGGAAGAGAAAGGAGAAATATACACATAGAAATGTCAAATGACTGATTTCTTTTAAATGCCAACTCATATTAAAATTTAAATTTATAAATGCCACATACTTATTATTGTTGGATTTTCTTGCTGGAGGTACTTAAATGATTGTTTCTCTTAGATTTGCCTCTTAAGTGAGCTGGTGAAGAACTTTTAGTACTAAAACGAGTATCGTATACAACTTTTAGTACTTCTAATGTCCTTTTTTCGCTGTGATTTATCACGAAAGGCAAAATTAAAACAATGATTCTTACAAATGAAGTGATTTCATGTTTTCGTCTTTCGAGTCAAGGACCCATTGGCTTTTGGCAAGAAAAGGGATGGGCAAACAGGCAAGCCCAAAATAAAAGTTTTTTTAACCGAAATCCTATTTGGCCGAAATTGAAAATCTCTTTTCCAGATCGACAACTTCAAGTGATTTCATCGGTGTTAGATGGACGGAAAACTTAAGAGTGGGTAATTATTTTTTCTCGTGAGTTGAAAATTCATGTATTTTTTTTTTCCAGTCGTTTGAAATTTTAGGATATTTTGTCTTGTTGGAGTAAGTTCAAGCATTTTTTGGTATTTATGGCACGAATGATAACCATTCTTAGCGGAAATTAATTTCTGGAAAAGAAATAGATTTTTTTTTATTTATATTTCTAGATGAGTTTTAAGCAAAAATACTCGTTTGATAACGACACAAAATTTTTTCCTTTCAAATGGCGGCAATTGACAAGTGGTGGCGGCGGCCGGCCGAGACAATGGGCAACGGTGGCGGGCGGCGGATGGTGGCCAACGAGCCATGCGGCGGATGGCGATGACGGCGACGATGATGGCGGCCGGCAAGCAAGTGGACGGTGGACGGCGGAGGACGGCGGTGACGGTCGGCGACCAGCCAACGGTGGTCAGCGGTGACGAATGGACGATCGGTTCATAGCAAGGACGAACAATGAGAAAAATTTTTATTTCTCATTTGTTCGAGAAATAGAAAAGTAGAAAATTTTTACTTCGATTTCTATTCAAAACCTATTTCTGAAATAGAAAAATAGAATAATTTTATCAAACGGTTTTATTCCAGAAACAAGTTTAGAATAGAAAAATTGTTTCTAGAACAGAAATTGTAGTTTGTCATGCACCCCCTTAATTATTATGTTGATGTAGAGTCAATGCACTTCACTTGTATTAAGGGAGAGTTATAAATTCAGTCATAAATTTATTGTATAGATTTTTCAATTCCAAATATTTTGATTGAATTAATGTAATCCTAAATTTTCGAGTACAAATGCAATTAAGTTTTTTTCCTACCCAAAAATTTCAATACGACAGCTCAATCATTGCAAGCTGTTGTACTTGTAACGACGAGGGTTTGATTAGACTACCATATCACATTTTCTGATTTTCTTATCTTTATTTTTCCTTTTTCTATCCCCTTTTTTTGACGCTTTCCGGTCACGCTCTTCAATTGCTCGACCACAGCTCCACCAGTGCTCGTCCGTCAATGCCCGCTGCTGCTTGGCGAGCCCACAAAAAAAGTGGGATCACACGAGCCTATTGTCTCAGAGGGGCGCACGACACTGCACGGTGGTGGCGCGTGCGCACATAAAATCTCCTCACTAGATTGTCATTGTCTGATTTTGCCGCCGGTGCTAGGTTCCGGGCCGGAGACGATGAAACCTCTATAAACATTCATAGGGAAAGTAAAAGACGCGCGGCCACTGGAGAAAACGAGCGCCCATGGGAGACTCCATCATTCCCGTGGAACGGGTAAGACGCCAAGCATTTTCACGGTGAGTCGAACCCTCGCCTTCCGAGAAGAGATCAGTGGGTCCCCGCACGATGGGGAAGACTTACCAGCAGAGCCACCGCGACCGGTGGTACGATTTTGTCACGTTTTAGTAACTCAATAAATTCTGACATCCTCATGAATTTTTTTCAAGTTCTCTATAGTTGAGAAGATTGGGAGGTAAAATTTGAATCTCAAGCTTTTTATAAATGTAAAATTACATTAAAGCCCCTGCATGGTAGATTTGTATATAGTTCTAGTAACCGGTGTAATTTTACCTCAATTTAAAATATTATTTCATATTTTTTACATATCAATTTTGTGTTCGATTCCTTTTCACCCTATAGCCATTTAAATAAATTTTCTGACTCGATTAAATATTTCAAAGATTCTAAATCCAAATGATACCTTTTCTCCTCCTACGGCAATTGCAATTCATTTTTTTTCTTCTCAAATATAATTGAAATTGCACTTTTCTTTTCTCCTTCATTTTTTCACTATTATAGAATAGTAAGTTTCAACATAGAATGGCTTTCAAACAAGGTTCATAACTTTTCGTGCACAACAAATAATTTGTGACGGATCAAATAGAGTAAACTTTGACCCACCCACCAAGAGAGAGAGAGAGAGAAATGAAGTGAAATTTCACATCAATCATAATTTTTTTTGATGACCCAGGGAACCCGCACACCGTACCAACACGGACAGCCCGACAGGCCTGGGGTAACGGGGGTAAACCCTGGGGCGATTGAAAAAGTAAAAGTAAGATTTCTAATTTCATATATATGAGATTGTTAATTTATATATATATATATATCATTCCTGTTTAGTGAAAGGCAACTTTGAAACCGTCAAAAATCACTAATCCTAACATAGAGCTGAGGATTAGGCATTGCTAAATTTTTCCAAACACCTAGTCTAGGGCGGAGATACAATGAGCCTCATTGAATGCACATGCAGATGCGGTAATATGATGATAAGTTTTTATAGAAAGAAAACTTTTAAACTTGGTTAATAATATTTATAATACAACAAAAAATAGCAATTTCTAATATACAATAAACAAAAAAAGCAATTTTTAATATACAAAAATAGCAATTTCTAATATATAATACAAAAAAAATGGCTTAATAGCCTTTTCTGTTATAAAAAATAAGATTTCTTGCATTGACAGAAAACTTGTTCAGCCGAGCTTCAATTTTCTAATATTCCTTTTTATCCGAAATTAGGCTTTATTTTTTTAACTTAGCTCACAGGGAAGGAAAATTATTTTAAAAGTCCTAAACTCATTATATTTATGTTAATTCAGTTTTAAACCCTTTAATTGTGCCAACTGAGTCTTAAATCTTTTTGCGTTTTAGCAATTAAGTCTATTTAGTCAATTTTAACCGAAAAATAACATAGATGCCAATGATCTTATATGTCATAACTTGTGTTGACATTGATAATTTTTAATAATATTTTTTTTCTTTTTTTTTCTTATCCTTTCATTAGACCTCACCAGTCACCAACCACATGTGAGGGTTGTGGCCCTTGCTTGATCTCACCTAGTGGGCAAGGCCATCACAATTGCGAGCGAGGTAGCCTTGCCTAGATTAGGGTGAGGAGGCGGTGATGGTTGTCTTAGGTGTTTCATGTACTTTTTTTCGTCTCTCGGGCATGAAATACAAAGCTTCAGGGATGTTAGTGTTGGTGTTTGTTTTGATAAACAAGCATACGTGCATAAGTAAATTAAATCAAAAGTCTGATCGCAGCGGAAATAAAAATGCTTATACATGTGTTTCCAAAGCATTTTTGTGCATTTTAACAAATATGCATAGAAGAGTTAAATGAACTAATCATATTAACCTTGTCCTATGCTCCAAATTTAGTTCAGAAATTTTTTCGGGTTCTGAGTATGAACGTCTGATGTCCTCACAACAATAGTTTTGATGTTCTTCAGACTCTGACCACAAACATATGATTCCTTCTGGTAATACCAGTTCTAACGTTTTTGGATTCTTAACCACGAATGTTTGACACCTTCCGATAATACCAATTCTGATGTTCTTCAGATACAGAATGTTTGATCTCTTTGCAGGCTCTGACATTCTTCAGATTCAATCTCACAAGTGTTAGATCTCTAGTTTAGACACATCACCAATTCTCACGTTGAACAGAAGAGAAAAATTAAGAGATCTCATAACTACAATTGTGCTAGCAATTGGTCTCGTGTGAGTGATTTTGATGATTAGTATTAGCACTCTTAATTATCGATTGTCAATTGTCAATCGTCGATCATCGATCATCCAGTGATTTGCTCTCTGTATTTCCTTTTATAGCCAATGTAGATCACATTTAAATCGGTGCATTAACTCTAAACCATTTTAGAATTAATTCGGCCATAACTTCTGATGGACGTAAGTTCTGATACCGTTTCAAATACTGATTCAGGCATTAACTCTATAATTGTTACATAGCATCATTCTAGACATTTATTTGTAACTATTATAAGTCTTTATTCTGGGTATTAACTTTATAACTGTCGCAAATATTTAATTTGATCGTTACTTTTGAAACTGTTTTAGAGCATTAATTGGTCATTTAAATCTGAAATCGTTTTAGATCATTAAGCTGCCAATTTATTTTGAAACAGTTTCAAATCATTAATGTGACCATTCAGTTTTGAAACCGTTTCAGAACTTAATGTGATCGTTAAATCTGAAACCGTTTCGGATTTTTAATTTAACCATTAAGTTCGAAACTATATTGGATCATTAATTTGGTTATTGGTTCTGAACTCACTTCAGATCATTAATGATGCAATTAATTTTAAACTCACTTCATATTATCAACACAGCTATTAATTTTGAACTCACTTCAGATTATTAATTCGGTCATTGAATCTGAACACGCTTTAGATCTTTGATTCAGTCGTAGAGTCTGAAGCCCGCTTCAGACTTTGTAAACTTTGAAGCCCCTACATCAGAACTTTTATTTTTGACTTGACTTAATATGACTGGCTCAATTGCAAACACATTTGCAATATTCTCTTTCTCATTTAAACGTCATTCTAATTAATTATGGTGCGTGACATCCTAGGTTCTTCACTGAGCTGGCAGTAGAACTTGTACAAACACATTAGCACAACCAAAAGAACTGATTGTTCAGATCAATCTCTTGTTCTTGCAAATCATGAGTGATATCTAGTAATATATCATGGCTACCCAGACAATGTGAAAATGTTTTCAAAACATAATGAACCCATCAGCTTTAGTGATCGTGTCATTCGATCATTCTGTCTCACCATGTTCCGATCGAACAAAGGCCATGAAATTATTGGTCAAGCCACCGATTCGATCATATGCACAAATCTAATTGACATGTATTTCTTCGAGATATGAACGATTTATGCTCGATTACAACCCGGTCGATAATTTCAATACAATGTCACGATTAGATCGCATATGCCATCAATCTCGTATATCCATATATAATAAGAAAAAATATTCCATATTGCGCATGCATGTGCCTTCATATGTGAACAAACTATGACCATCAAGTATAGAGACGGTTTGATAAAGCGTCAATATGCGCACTTGTGAACCACATCCATTCAACATACAAGTCAGTATCGTGCCTTAGGTCTAAGGATCTTACATCTGACCAAAGCACGAACGATCAGACATTGACCTCGCTAAAAGCTTTCATGTCGCCAATCATTCTATGTATATCACGTTCAGTGAACTTGTCCAAGATAAGCACCTATGTTCTAACTCCGATATCATAATACCCAATAACTTGTGATTCATCATCCCATCAAGTATTTAATACTAAATGGTGAAACTTGAAAACACACCGGTCTCAACAAAATCATCAATATCCTCTTAATGATTCATTGACCGAACACTGTTTAAAGATTCAGCATAACTATAACCTATCAAACATATTCTTAACATCTTCAGAATAGATTCAATCATAATTGATTTTATGGACTTCATTCATTTAAACTGGATGATGAATGAAAAAATTTATTGTCATTGAATAATTCATAACATGTAATTGTTATATGGTTGTTTTGGGGCGTACAGTTAATAGTTAGCACAGGCGGTGACCAATAAACATGGCTTCTTGAAAGCTTGAAAAAATTGAAACCCAAAATAGGGGTATCGACCAAGCTCGTCGGAAATGATTTGATTGTCAACCATCGCAGAGGGGTTGTCAGAGGTTGTCGCGCAAAGTCAGAGGTCTGGGTGGCGATGTGTGAACACCGATGTAGTGAGTCCATGCAAAGAAATGATGAATAGCGATGAGGGGGAGCTCCAGCGCAAAAGGAAGAAGAAGATTGAGTTTTGAGTGGATGAAACTTCAATCTGTGATTGAGATTCGTGATATCACATTTGAGCAATTATGGGCATGTGTTGAAAGTAGTTGAAGTTTCTAAATTTGTTGGATAAAGACTGATGCGTTTAGCCGATCAATTTTAGTTGAAAATTACTAATGTGCATGTTATCAGTCTCATATGGTGCGCCCCCATACATGGATATCGTTCATGGCCAAGTAAAGATAGCATGAACCACATTAAGTCGCGGCATTATTAGAGAAAGATTGGAACGTGAATTTTGAAGAGTTGACAAGGATTTGGAAAAGGTGGGTGCATTACCGGAGCTTGTGTTTTATTGATCCGATCAAGAAGGCTTATAAGAGGAATCCAAACCCCGCGACCTTGTAGAGGCATATGACAAGCGGTGTGGAGGAGAGCTGTGGAGCTTGTTTGTGGCACATAGCAATGAAAGGCTCGATCGCTCTGGACTTTTTACGTATAAAATGGTTAGTTACAATTCTTTCTACCTTATTGGGGTCTTGAATGGATGCTATCTTTTGAAAAACGAGTAATGAATCATCTCATCATATACATACATAAACTTACACAAACACATTTTGTTGTACCCGAAATTATACCAAAGACAAGAGACAAAATTAAATAAAAAATGGCGCTAAGCTCCATTATGTACCTATGGAATGAAGGGGACATTCAGGGCTTCATCGTATTGGACTTCCCGCTTCAAAGTCTTTCTCATTCAATCGAACAAAACTCACTCGAAAGAGTAGTGCCGGTGTAGACGCTCTTAATTGATATCTTAGTAAAATCGCATTCGAATCGAGTCAATTTTTTTTCATTCGTTAATTTTTATTTAAAGTTCAAAAGGGGCGTAAAAGAGAATGGTGAAAACATACACAAAATGACAAAAAAAGAAAAAGAAACGACAATTAATTAAAACATAAGACGAAAAGAAACTTATGAAGAAATGGAAATTTTCTTTCCATTTATATTAGAATTTTCAAACGCTGTTTATTGTATATCCATGAAAACGTGTTGTCCGACAGAGCCACAGCAGCCACTCACATAGCCACCGTCGGCGTCGTCTTCCCTTCCAAGCCACCCGTCGGAGGTCGACGCGAAACCATGAAGTTCTCCCTCAAACTCCCCGACGACGACCGCCGCCGCCGCCGCCACCAAGGCGGTGCGACCTCCAACCACCACCACCACCACCACCCAATCCTTAAAGCCAAGCTGCCTCTCACCATCCTGAACCACCCATTCACCTCCACCATCGCCGCCGCCGCCGTCACCACCAACGCCGCCGCCGCCGCCGCCGCCGCCGCCGCACCTTCGACGTACTTCGCCTTCTCCCTCTCCACCAGCTTCCCTTCCTTCCCTTCCCTCAAGCTCTCCTACGCTCCCGCCGCCGCGTCGTCCGCCGGCTCCCCCTTCGCTCTCACTCTCAAATCCGGCATCGGCCTCTTCGGCTCGCCCAACGACTCGCCTCTCGTCTTCTCGGCTCATTTCCCTCTCTCGCTCTCGAGCCCCGCCCCTAATTCGCCCGTCTTCTCTCTCCACTTCCGGCCGCAGCTCGGCCACTTCGCTCTCCGCAAGTCCACCTCTTCAAACCCCAGTTTGGGCCGGGATTTGGACGTGGAGAGATTTGTCGAGACTCATCAGGGGAAAGACGAGGTCGCGCTTGCTGGTGTGAGTGATGGTTTAGGTTCTGAGTTGGGAACTGGGGGTGGGTTTTCGATGGGGGGTTCGTCGACTTGGGAGGAGGTGAAGTTGGAGCCTTGTCGTGGGAAAGAGCTGTTTACAAGCTCTGATAGTACGGAGTATGGTAATGTTATTCCACTGAGTTCTACAAGCGATGGGAAGAGTGGCAATCTGAAATTGTTATCTGGAACTGGAGTGAGGGCGAGGACGATGTTGCCCATCACGAAGCGTGCGAGGGTGAATATCCGTTGGGGGGTGAATCTGCCGGCGGCTGATTCTGGGACCAGAATGCCGTTCTTGACGGTGAGTAAAATTGGGTTCGAGACCATCGAGGAAGCGAAGGGAGCGAATGACAGGAAGGGAGAGAGTAATTTAGGTGATCCCGAGTTGTTGAAGGGAATGTTTTTATGGATGAGGAAGGATTTGGAAGAGATGCAGAGGGAGAATAGTGAGATGAAGCTATCTTTGGAGGCTATGAGATTAGGAATGGGGACAAGGGAGGGTCCTCGCGAAAAGATAGGAATTGGCAATAGAGATTCGATGGATTCGGGAGCGAGAAGGGGTGATTTTGAAATGTGGAAGAGTAAGAAGAGTGGGAGGGAAGGAAATGGCAAAGAACCGAATCAGTCTTCGAATCGGTTGAGCATTTTGGAGAGTGAACTCCAAAGAGCTATCAAGTCTGCATCCTCATGAGTCTAGACAACTTAGAATTGTGGACCTCGTACTTCCTTTTGCTTCATGTATGTATATATGGCAGGAGTTGATTTCTGATATCCCTCGCATATGGCAATGGGAATATTTATTGTCTTAGCTGTGCAATGAACTCAAACAGATATGAACTAGCCCATTTCTCGTCAATGAAGCTCTTAACGAATGCACATTACACCATTTAGGTGTGTTCTTTTCTGTGCTGCGAGGAACGTGAGAAGATGTGTCGATCCATCTTCTCATACAGGTGATTGAGCAGATGGTTTAGCGAGGATATTTCACTTCTGGGTCTGAATGAAGAAAAGGTTTAAGAAGGTTTTGGATCATACACCTCCAATGGTTCTTCTAAGCATCTTTCCTTTGAGTGTACAGTTAAATTTTTGTTGGAATTGGTGGCCAGGTGTGTTAAAGAGGTGCACTGATCCAGATTGACTATCGATGAAGAGTACTTAGAAAACAACATCATTTCCCCGATGCAAAATTTTAGAAATTGTTTAGAATGCTTATCAGTCTCCTTTTGCATTCAAGTTGTTCTGGTTTTTCCTCCAGCTGCTGATAGTTTTCTTCAAGAATCTCTGGATTATGGTTAATTTAATGGCAATATCAGTATTTCAATGATCCTTTTGTAAATTAGTACTATTTGCAGTGTTTTTTATGGCCACAGTCCAGTGCCATATGAAACAGAGTAACGTGAGCATTGTATCTACTGGTAGCATCATTTACTGAAAATATAGGAGCATGATGATATTTACTTTGCACGTGAGGATAGGCTTTTACATTATAAGCATATATCTGGATGCATGGCACAGGTACTCAGACTAAATATCTGACCTTACTCCAGTAAGTTTAGCTAAGTTTCAATGGAGTAAAATATGTAGGATCTCACTTTCACATATTGGTGGAAATCTCGCTCGTTTTTCTTCGTTTTGGGATATGAAGTTTTCAAATTGATCTAATCAACTTTCTTTCTTCATCCCATCCTGGAGCTCAGGTGCTGTGGCAATGTTGGAATACATTCCTACTCATTCCCGTATCTTCGTCGACACTAATTCTCAGTCGCGTTTCAACTGAGTGGCAATTGCATCTAGGTCGTCTCGAACATGGTTTCAAGCTAGTGGCAATTGCATCTATGTCGTCTTGGACCCTTGTCACGTCTACAAGAAGTCTCCCTAGGTCAGCCTGGTCCTGGTCACCGAAAAAAGGCAATTTAACTATGTTAAGTCACTCCATCTGATCAGTTGCCTTTGTCTAGGCTGGAAGATGTTGTGAGTACAATGAAGGGAAGAATAACGAGTAGATGGAAGCAGCATCTAGAGAGTAACAGCAATGCAGGTAATGAGACAATATATCATTGAATTAGCAAAGTGGATAGAATGAACCTTTGTGATAAGCCGCATGCCCCCACCACCTTCCACTACCTTTTACATTAATTTCGCAAAACAAACAAGCTATTTCTGCCAACTATAAGATCAGTATATCAAAAAATCTATCGATTGCTAATTTATATGAACCTAGTTACTTTATTTAATTTGATATGATTTATAGTAAAGTCCTCTTATAGAAATTTTTATTAATATATATATGCAAAAAGAAATTGTTAATCATTTTTAGGTATTATGAAGACTAATCGATGTATATTGAAAAGATTGCGTGTTATTTAGGTTGTATGGTTAGGCACTTTACATCTCTGTTTTATATAAATCTGAGGAATAGGGGAGGCTGAGTTTACCTCGGAGACCACACAATGAAGATGAACTCCATAGCTGCATTCTGCACAGTAATAAGCCCGGGCGTTTGGGCGTATCTTCTTCTCGCATGTTGCGCAGAGAATGCCACTTGGATCACTCTTGGGAGGAGTAGAGTTTCTGAGTCTAAGAGAATGGGGATGGTGTTGGTGCTTAACGGTGCTTGCAAAATGAAGACAAGCGGAGTGCACGTTAAAGTTGCAGCTAACGCATCGGTAAAGATCGTTGCTGCAGGATTTGCCGCAAACATTACACGGAACTTGACCATTTATTTCTTCGAAGAGAGTAAGGCAGCCGTCATGCTTCTCATGTTTCAGTGAAGGTGTACGAGAAGCGCATACAACGTCGAGGTCAAACTGACATTTGTCACAGTGGTACACAAAACCACAGATGGTCTTCTTACAGGCATCACAGATTGCTCGTTGATCACGATAAGGCGATTTTTTACAGAGTATGAAGGAGTGCAAAGGGTGGAAAGGATGTTCTTTCCGGCATGGCAATTGAGCACAGCATTTGTGGAGTGTGAACGGAGGTTGGCATACCTTGCAGCAATAAGCTGGACCACAAATTTGCTGTTGACATCCGGAACATTTCTTATTATTCCGCTTTGTGAGGAAACAAAGTGTCAGGGGGTGGTTGTGGCTGAAATGCTGTAGCTTCCTCGTTTTTTCTTCTCTAGTAGGGAGATTAAGACAAGGCTGGTTCCTTAAGAAACAGGTCACATCCATGTTGAAGTCGCACTCGCAGCATCGGAAGGTGAACCCGGAGTCAGTTTCCTTGCAGACGCTGCACTCGAAGGTCTCTGATTGATTGAAGTGGAGGGTGAGAGGGTGTTTGGGATGAAGACAGTGGTGGATGCTCTGAGGCAACTTGGCGCACTTCTTGTGGAGGTGGAAGTTGCAGTCGTGGCAAACGTAGCCGAAATCAAAGATGAGTCTCGAGCATGCCCTGCAAGTCTTGCCGGCGTCGTCCATCGCAGAGAGGGTCAGCCAATGCTTGTGGCTGAAATGGCAAATCTCCATTCTTCTCTCTCTGTCCTTTTCAAAAATGTTGGAGCTAAATGGAGGATTGCGAATTGCTGCCAAAGTCTGGAGGTCAGGCCTTTTATGGCGGTAAGGTAATCCAGTTTCCTTTCCCATCGCACAGCATATATACCTTCCCTATACTTTCGATTTGTTTATTGCTTCACAGGCGTAGTCATTTTGAGTTCTTATCCAACATCGGGCTTTCTTGGCAGCAAAACTTGGTGGGAATATGCTTGGCTTGTCTTGTTTGGTGAGTTCGAATGGTTTAATGTGCTTTACCAACCACTAGAAGATAGAACCTGTTTGCTGTGAAATAGACTCAATTCATGAATGACTTGGAGACGAATGCCTCGGGCATTTCCAATTTGTAGAGGTTTGGGTGACCTCGACCCTTTACGAATTATTTGCGGAGGGTCGAGAAGAATAAGTGAATAGGTTGAACTCTCTTGTTCTGATTGGAACATTGCCATTTGGCGCTCCAATAGTAGAGTGAGAATGTTATTGCCATGATTGAATGCCTGATCATATTGCGCGAAACTGAGGATAACGTAGCTTTTGGCACAAAATTTCCATAGGGATAATTACACAATTGATCTATAAACTCCAGTCCAACGGTCTTGAAACTTTTGATTAATGCAACGTGATTTTTACTTTAGCCAAGTGTGCCTTATTGTATTTAGACTTTTAATTCATTTAATATGGTCTTAGAACTATCGATAATGTTTGAGGTAGTTCATAGATTATAAGAAAATGTTTAAAAGTTCGTAAACCACATTAAATAAATAAAAAATTCAGGGATGATATTGCACATTTGATCAAAATTCGGAAATCATTTATGTGATTTTTCCAATTTCATATGTGGTTGGTGATTTTCGAGAGATAAGGGTAACTTCTAGTTGAGTCCAGTAATTTCACGCAGATTTTTTTTATTTCGCTAGTAACTCAGTAAATGTGTTAGTAAATTATCGATTTGTCGAACAATTCATTTTGTGCAGTACACGTAACTTATATTCTCATCGCCTGGAAAGTTAATGGAATTCTGAAGGATAAAAACGATTCGTCTGTAAATTTGTATAAATAGAAATTACAGTCACGCTGAAAAAAATAGGACGAGCAGGAAGATGTCCTGCAAACCTAATGTTTTCAAATATCACATTAACATTTGCCTGGAGACAATGCTGATTTTTTCGTGTAGCGAGCATTGCGTAACATTTTGTTCCATAAATGACGTTAGATTATGAAAACGCAGACCAAGGTCGAACAACCTTTGTTTCCCGTTGAATATGGGATATCGTTGAAATATAATTACGAGAATAAAAGGGAGAAAAGGTGAAAGCAAGCGTTCTGTTCTTCTTGGTGATTGGATCTGGACAAGGGTCAGCTTCTTGATTATCCATTCTTGGGCTCTCTTAAGTCGGGGGCTTCGTGAACCGATTCTCAGTGATGATGATCGTGTTTGGTATAACGAGGATAAATGGTTAATATCACGAAAAATTTTAAATTGGGACGTATATAATAAATTTACCTCAAATTAATTTATTGACAATTAAAAATCCCAAACTAGTACATTTGCGATAATTTTACTATTCGTTAGTTCATGTTAAATTAGATTAATATCACCAAGAATGACATATTGGTATATTTACGATGAATGGAGGGTGAAATCTCAAATCGATACATTTATTAACTGTCATGTATCATCCAAACTTAGGTAAAATTTGATGGAAACTAATATAACTAAATTTTCACAAATGTAATAGTTTGGAGCTTCTTGTGGTCAAAAAATTAGTTTAGGATAAATTTATTGTGTACCGGTTTGAGATTTGTCATTGTATTAATCCGAAGATAAATTCTCTTTTGGGGCAAGGGAATGAGTGCCAAAGCCCAAGTTTTCTTAGCTTATGCTCTTTGCTTCAATGTGTTTAAATGGTATCAATACTGTGGCTTTTATTTTTATTATTATTATTATTATTATTATTATAATTGCGTTCTCTTCATGTTGGACAAGCTCAGATTCTTCACACTTGGAAATGTGGGGAAAAACGAGGGTTAATACCATAAAAATCCCAAACTGATATATTTGTGATAAATTTGCGAAAACTAATTTTTGATCATCAAATTCAAAATTAATACACTTTTGACTAATTTATTTATCCAAAACTGGTACACTTGTGATAAATTTTCCCTCTATTAGTTTTCGTTAAATTTTGCTGTCAAATTACTGAATTTGATAACACATGACAGTTGGCTAATGTACTAATTTAAGATTTTACTCTCCGTTTATCACAGTTGTACCAATTTTGTGATTTGTTGTTATATGAATCTAATTTAACAGAGGGTATATTTATTTCAAATATACTAATTTAAGGTTTTTGAGCTCAAAAAATTAGTTTGGGATAAATTTATTACAAATGTATCAGTTGGGTTTTTTTTTTGTGGTCATTAGAGGAAAATTTGTCACAAATGTATCAGTTTGGGGTTTTTCGTGACTAAAAAATTAGTTTGGATAAATTTGTTATAGATGTATCAATTTTGGGTTTTTCGTGGTATTGACAAAAAAAAATTCTTGTAATTATGAATAGCCAATGTTCTTATTTATCCGTTATTGTGCTCTCTTCATTGTTGTTTTTTTCGTTGGCAAAAGAACATCTGGAGTGTCAAAACATGACATAAGGGGATACTTAATGCCAAAAGTTACAAAAATAATACTTAGGTACCAAAATCGGAGCAAAATAGATCAGTTAGGTACTAACAATAATAAAATCTGGCCAAAATGCTAACATGACAATTTTATAGCGAGATAAGTGCAAAACGATATCGTTTTGCACACTGACATGACTAGATAATCGCAAAAATTACATCATTTTGCTGACGTGGCTAAATAATTAATATAAATATTAATTAAATTAAATTTAAAACTAGTCTTGGATCCACTAATATCAAGCTCAAAAACTTGGTGCCCATGCTCTAACCCGGGTTTATAGAGGTCGAGCCCTAGTCAACAATGCCCGGGCTTGGGTCAATCGAGGTTGGGCCTCAACCCCAACACCCAGGACACAATCCCTTATGCTCAAACCTGAGTCTATCAAGGTCTCGTCCCAAATCTTGGCACCCATGCCTGAGTCCATTGAGGCCAAGCCTTAATCCCAAGCCCGACATCAATAGACTAAGGCATGGGCGCAAGCAACCCAGGCATGAGTATGAGAGTTTTAGGCTTGGCCTTGATGGATTTGGGCTTGAAAATCAAGGACCTATGCATGGTTTTCAAGGTCTGAGGCTCTACCTCGATGAACTTGGGCATGGATGCCGAGGATAGGCCCATCGTCCTAGCACAAGCACTGGTGTTCCTGGCCCAACCCTGATGGACTCGGGCACAGTGACTGGTGTCTCAAGTTTCGTCTAGATGGACCCGAGTAGGGGCGTCAAGAACGAGTGCTAAGGTTCACGTGTTAAGCGCAGAGTTTCTGTCTAAGTATTGATACCTAGTCATATTTTAGAAAATGATTGTCAATTTTATAAAGAGGAATTCTTCTTCCTAAATTTAAGTTATTGTAGGAAAACATTTTCCATTAATTACGAAAAATTTTCCGTTGACTCATTTTTTTGAGAAATCAAAATGCCAAAAAACAAACGAAGCCTTAAATGATTCGAATCTATGTGGTGCTTTGAATTTACATAGATATAATATGATATGCCAAGGGAAATTATATGTAAAAATAATATCACCAAAAACTCTAAATTATACTTATGGTGACATCTAGACCTCTAAACCATTTTTTAAGGTCATAAAGAACTTAAGCTCTGCCCACCGTAACACTAATACCCTAATTTTTTTTGTCATAAAAGATCGTGGAATTTGTACCTATGTGATTAATATACCTTCTATCACAATTCTATCCAAAATCATCGTTAAAAACCCCACATGGCGACTTACATGGACAACAACATGCAATTGGAGCCGACGTGGATCCAACTTCGCCTTAGTGAAGCCAAAATGCCGTCAATTTCAAGAGGGAAATGATCCGACACAGCCATAGAATGACGTCGTTTCCCTCTAGAAATGACTTCAATTTGGCTTCAGTGAAACCGCGCGAGATTCACATGTGCTCCATTTGCCTAGCTTTGCGTACGTAAGCCAGCATGTAGTATTTTTGACGGCCTGTGATGAAGAATAAATTTGTCATATGAATACAAGTGTGTGACTTTTTTCTGATATCAGAAAAAAGTTTGGATATTAATCTCATTGTGAGCGTAGTTCAGGATTTATAATTGCTCAAAAGAATTGAAGTATTAATATCGAATTTTTTCATAATATTACCCCATCTATAGTCTCAGTGTCTCAACAGGTCAGTAATAGTGCACAATCTTATATTTGTACATGAAAATAAATCACCCAAGCATAATTTTAAGCTTGAAAAATCTTTGCATTCGTACATTTTTCGTGCGCACGATGTATACGTCTTCTGTTATCACGTCGAGCAAATTCAACCGGAGAAAAGAAGCAAGACTTAGGCATATTTCAATGATGAAGACTTCAACGATTCGACAGATCTTGACAATTTTCGCCCTTCTCCTTTTTCTTTTCCAGTTCCGGCGGCTCTTCATTTTCCTCCCTCGCCATTGAAATTCCTTCCTCCATAAAAACTTCGGTCAGATCTGGAGGCTCCATGAAGAAGCTGGTATCCATCGATGACTGTCGTGCGATTTGTAAAATGTTCTCAAATCTTTAGTCCGATCCATTTATTAATTATTTCTTTAGGCGTTGGTCAAAACCTGATGAAATCTTCTCCGACAGAGGCAGCTGTTTGATTATTAGGAGGGATGCAGTCGCACAGATTATGCCGGAGAGGCAAGATCCTTTTATGATATAGTATCGAAATGTCTCCAGATGATAGTACTAATGCTGACCGAATTACTGAAAACAAAAGTTATTTGCAATAATAGAGGGTGGCGTACCAAGCATGCTTACAAGAAAGTTCAATTTCCTTATGCGAAAATAGGGTATGAACTTTGAACTCATATGCAATGTAATTTATAAACTTTTAATTTGTTCAGTATAATCTCTAAATTGTAGCCCAATGCGCAATGTAGTCTTTGAACTTTCAATTTGTTCAATACAATTCTTGACCTTTTTGTATATGTTCAACTTAGTCCCTAAACTATATGAAAATGTTCAATATTTTCCTTCTATTAATTCAAGTTTAGGTACAATATTGAACATTTTTATATAGTTCGGGGACTAAATTCAATATGTCCCAAAGTCCAAAAACCACATTGAACAAATTGAAAGTTCAAAAAATATATTGCACATTAGGCTAAAGTTCAATGATTACATTAAACAAATTAAAAATTCAATGGCCATATTATACATTGGGTTAAAGTTCAAAGATTATTATATCATTATCTCATAAAAATATGACAAGAAGTTCAAGTTCTATTCACCAATTTGCCCCTCTGTGGGCCAAATTATTGACTATATATATAGGACGATAAGTCAACCGAAGATGTGCGGCGATTTAAGTCGAATTGACCTTGACTTGCCTTAATTCCCAAGCTATGCTATGTGTGGCAATTGTTGGTGTTGAAGATGAACGTACTGAATTATCATTGGCAAGGCTAAACAAATAATACATTGAGATTTCATATCATATTATATTCAGTATTATCTTGATTAAAAAACCAAATGATCAAATGTAGCTTTAGGGTGCAAATATTTCTCAAAAAAACTTAAGATTTTACATTGAACGAATTAAAAATTTAGGGATTATATTGCACATTTAGCTAAAGTTCATGAATTATTTACGTCATCATTTTATAAAAATATGACAAGAAGTTCAAGTCCTCTTCACCAATTTGCCTCTCTCTCTCTCTCTCTCTCTATCTATATATATAGATTATAAGTCAACTAAGGTGTGCCACGGTTTAAATCGAATTGACCTTAACTTGCCTTAATTTCCAAGCCATGCTATGTGTGGCAATTGTTGGTGTTCAAGATGAACGTGCTGAAGTATCATTGGCCAAGCCAAACAAATAATAGATTGAGATTTCATATCATATCTTATTCATTTATATCTTGATTAAAAATTCAAACAACCAATGCAATCTTAGGGTGTGAACATGCTGAATTATTATTGGTCAGGCTAAACAAATAATACATTGAGATTTCATATTATATCATATTCAGTCATATATTGATTAAAAATTCAAATGACCAAATGCAACCGTAGGGTGTGAATATTTTACGGAAAAACTTAAGATTTTGAAAATATTTTCTAACAAGCGATCACTTGTATTGCTTATAAATATGAAAGAAAAATGTTTTCATCATCCATTAGGTTTATTATTCCATTGATTGATTTTTTCAATAGATATAACCAATCATTTTTCAAAAAATATTTTTCAAATATCGAATTTCCTGTGAAACAAACGCGCCCTAAGTGAATGATTTTGAAAGTTACGAAACTTAAATTAGTGCTCAAAAAGTTGTGATATTAAATCGAGCACCGCGTATAATATGTTGGTACTTATACTTTGCCCCTCAAGTTACTAGTTGTGCTTAGTACCAAAGAGACGCTTGGTTGCTCAAGAAATTTGCTTTGGTAGTCTCACTTAGAGTTGTATTAAAATGTGTCTTTAACGATTCACTTTTTAATATGTTAAAACTAGAAGCTCCGAGTTCAAATCTTTCCAAATCCCATATGCTTCCCCAGTTAAATATTTCAACATTTAGTACTAAGCAAAAAGACCAAACTAAATGTGAGGAAAAATGTTAGAATATTTAAATAAAAGATCATGCATTCATTTAATAGTTTATAAATCCAAATTCCCAATTCGGCGATTAGGATTTGAATGTGATGAATTATCAATTTCCACAAATTGTCAAAACAAAGCGCCTAATTTTGTTGCCACTTGACCACAGAGACTTTCACTTTCAGCTGTGATTGACCATCTCTCCCGGCTTTTATTATCATGCTATCTTTGTGACAATATATATAGATTCTAATTGCAACTTAAATTGTCAACACTCTATACTTGTTTGCACGTCGTGACAAATGAACTTCCAGTCGGCATTAAATGAGAAAACATCATCTGCTTACCATAGTCGGTGAGAAAATCTCGATATGGTAAGCTTCCGCTTTCAATCACCGCCATATTGTCAAATCCGTCGGACTGCATTCAATTTCGACTAAAGCCATTTATCACTTGGGATAATACCCTAAATAGGATTTTGATTTATTCAGAGTTTGTTCTATATGAATTTAATGGCGTGTAAGTCAAAGTTTCAATGCCTTCCTACCCCCATTTCATATTCCAATTATAACAATATGGGTTCTCATTCATCATGGTTAAACCTTGTTCGTCAGTTTTACGGGGGTCAATAATCTTTCATTTGATAAAAGTAAAACCATGTCCAAAATGAACGAGTGCATGAAAAAGTCACATGCGTGGATATTTCTCGAAAATTCAGGCGGTCTTTTTTGGAAATGAAATAGTAAAGCGATTGGTTATGGTGGTTGGTCAGTTTAGCTTATGAGGACCGCAGGATGTTCATGGTCTATTGTAGTAGTTGTGTGCAATTTCTTCTAGATGCTTAGCATGAGAGACGGGAATTGCCCGTTCTTCGTCGCCGTTCCTCTTCACACACTCGACGCTGAATCTCTACATGTGTCGCGAGATCAATGATACTTTTGTGAAAAAAGGGTTTTCTACTGACGGGGCAATAATAGAAATTATGAAAAAGGGATATGACTCTTTGGTTAGTGAGAACCCTCATAAAATATCGGTATATGTGTGGTTCTTACGTTTGGCGTATGTATTCATTTGGTCCCGTTCCTTCCGGTTCAAGAATGTGATCAACAGTAAGTTTTCGTTGACGACAAGGATAATAACAAAATCCTTCATTTTCAGATTGTTGCCTCGTCTGGCTGCTAGGATTCTGGCAAATCTACAAGTGACAGCGATATTAGAGTGAACCCATGTTTAAGATAATGCACCAACCAAAGAACACCGTCGAACACGTTTGAACATTCAAGTTTGACTTTTATTTCTTCTTCATTCTGATCTTCCATTCTGTTACGCTGAAGAACTCCCAAGTTGTTGCTAATTAATCCAAGTCATGGAGCTTATTTGTTCCTCTATAAGCTACCATGTGAGACGACGGACTAACCCTTTTCTTTTTCCTTTTTTATTCCCAATAAAGTCATGTAGCCAATTTTATTTTATTTTTTTACTTTTTCTCTTTTAAAATCAAAAATTAAAAAAAAAAAAAAAAGTAAAGAGAAAAGAAAAATTGTCTACATCAACATCCAGCAAACAACCTTTATCCACGTCATTTGTGATTTATTTATTATTTTTCTTTGGAAAATTATCCAAAAAGTCCTAAATTTATTGCACTTTTGTCAATTCAGTCCTAAATCTTTTAATTTTACAAATTTAGTCCATTCAGTCAATTTTAACCGAAATTCATTGACATGGACGTCGGCTATTCTACATGGCACGGTTAGTGCCTAGCGCTGACGTGAATAAAATTTATTACTTTTTAAATATTTTTTAGAATTTTTAAAACATCTTTAATTTTTTTCTCTCTATTCTTCCTCCTCCAATCACCCAACCTTCGACGACCAGCTAGAGGCTGTGACTAGTGAGGATCGGACTCGCCGAGTGCTAGTGATGGGTGACCTCACCGGCCTCTTGCAAGGTTGCCCTCGTCAATATCGGCGAGGGACAACCTCGCAAGCCTTGGGTGAGGCTCGCCCTCACCAGATTTGGCAAGGGGGAGCCTCGCCCTTGCATGCCTTGAACCAGGCTCACCCTTGTCACGCAAGGGTCGGCCTCGCCGGTTGCGAACGAGGCTCACCCTCGCCAATTCTTGGCAAGTTGACTCTCACTGGTCATAGCCTTTGACCAGTCACCCAGCGACCGACCAATAGAGGAAGAAGAGAGAAGGGGAAAAAATTAAAAATTTTAAGATTAAAAAAAAATTAAAAATAACAATTTTTGTCCACATCAGCGTTGGTCATGCAACATAGGGACCAACGTTCACATCAATGAATTCCGGCCAAAATTGGCCAAATAGAGTCAATTGACAAGAAATAAAAAAAAAATTAGGACTCAATTGGTAAAATTGAAATGTTTTGGACATATTGGCAAAAATGCGATAGGTTTAAGATTTTTTGACAATTTTCCCTATTTTTCTTCCTCCACAGTCGGCCACTAGCGAAAAAAAAAATAAAAGAAAAAATTAAAAAGGAAAAATATAAGAATAAAAAAATCGTAAAAAATTATTTAAAAATTATCCACCAAAATGCCAAAGAAAACCAAGGCCCAAGCAACTATAAATATGGCTTGCCTTTACAAGTATTGAGGCACAACTGTGAAAGAAAAAGCTATAGCCGCACGAGAGAGAGAGAGAGAGAGAGAGAGATGGAGCTTGAAGTTGCTGCGAGTGTGGCTCTGGCAGTATTGATAGTTGCATATGGGTTCATTTTTGGGGTTCTCAAGAAGGTGAATGAGTGGATATATGTGAGCAGGTTGGGAGAGAAGAGAGCCTCTCTTCCACCTGGCGACATGGGTTGGCCTTTGGTGGGCAAGATGTGGTCCTTCCTGAGAGCCTTCAGATCTGATGACCCTGACTCTTTCCTCTCTAACTTCATCTTAAGGTCTTCTTCGTCACCTCTCTTCTTTTCTTTCTATCACTAGTTTCTATTTAGCAACAAAAGAAAAAAAAAATTATCATATCTTGTGTAAGTGATCAACGACGTGTCGTGGACATCCACTACCCTTTTCCTTTCAGCGTATCCTGGCTTATTTGAGTGACATGAACATCATAACAATATTAGTGGGTATTAGTTTTCTATTTTTTGCAAGCGGATAATGCACAGGTCCTTTTTGTGTGGTTCACGATGTAATCCTAAACCATGATTGAAATAGATAGATATACTTGAGGACTGTACTTTTTCCAAGGGTTAAGGGGTGATATCTGCAGATTGCATTGATTGAAATTCCAAAACTAATTCTGCTTGATCCATGGCATAATCAATGAGAGAGAAAAACAAGATATAATATGTGTGCTTATTTTATAACTTTTAGATCAATTGAAAGTAATTCAATAAAGTTAAAAAATGTCATTACTTAGAGAGAAATGGAACATTACAATTTATCTATGCATGGAACACATTGGTCTAGTTATGATGGCATGGCAGGCTTGATTGAAATTACTTCAATGTAAGCCCTAGTGAAAAGTACTTGGTTGCCATTCATTTGATTTTTGTATTTTATGCAGATTCTTTAACATCACCTGATAGCAATTATCGCCTCATGTTATGCCGACTTTAATTTGAGGTGCTTGAGCATATGTGTCCCACAAAAATTACTTGCTTCATCCGTTGTTTTCAGCCAAAGAAAAGTAAAAAAGTGAATTTTGACAGGGAACTTTCCCTCTTGAAACGTAGGGGAAAATTTTCCACGGGTGTTGTTTCCTTCTGACTGAAAACCTTTTCTTGGATGAAGCCCTTGAATTTGCTTGGTCCAGGGGGCCCAAAAGGCGAAAAAACAAAGAACCGGTCTAAAGTGTGGAAAGACATGATTGTCCTAGTCAAAAGACTCCTTAGCCAAATTTGACTGGAAAAATACCCCATTGATAACTAGGATTTACCAAGTATAGAGGGTCCCATCAGTAGTTACAGTGCTGCTGAACTCAAGTTGATGAATTTGGAGCTTTGATACACAATTAGATTATTGTTAATCTTCTCTCAGGCGGATGAAAGATTTTTATACACCTCCTAAAGAACTGAGTTATATGTTATTGATTAGGTGTTAAGAGTAGGACTCACTAGGAAAAAATTTCTGTACACCTCCTTTAATTCTTGACAAAGATTACTTGTCACATATGTTTTAATTTGGTGTGGACCTTAACACTAGGCAATTGCTTAACACATAACATTCAATCCTACTGGAAAAATCAGGTTTGGGGCCACAGGTATCTACAAAACCTACATGTTTGGCAGTCCAAGCATAATCGTGTGCAAACCCGAGACATGTAGGCGACTATTGACAGATGACCAAAACTTCAAGCTCGGTTACCCTAAAGCGGTTAAAGTATTAACTGGCCGGTGATCATTCCACAGCATCTCCAACGCTGAGCACAAACGGCTCCGGCGGCTCACGGCTGCTCCCATCACCGGCAGTGAGGCCCTGTCGATGTACGTCCCAGGGATTGAGGAGAACATAGTGGCTTCCTTGGAAGAGTGGTCGAGTTCGGACCAGCTGGTTGAGTTCTTGACCGGGATGAAGAAGGTCACGTTCAAGATCATTACGAACATCTTCTTTGGCTTGGATCACGTCGATTTCAACTTCAAGACCATGGAGATCTTGTACGGTGACTTGGCTCGTGGAATGAAGTCCGTACCTATCAACTTCCCGGGATTCACTTTCCACAGAGGCGTCAAGGTGAAAATTATTGCTGTTTTACCACAATTAATTACTGTCTCCACAAAAGTGGCAGTTATTTAAATTATAAAAACATCTCATCCACAAAACTATTGCTTTTTTACCACAATTAGTTTTATTTCTCTACCAAATACTAGATCTCTTGGTTACTTTGCCAAAACACGGGAAATTCATCAGAATGTTTCCTTGGCCTTGCAAACCGCAATGAAATCGAAAACGTTCTCATTAAGCGAACTTGTCATGTTAATCAATGTTAGGCGAGGAGAGAGCTGGTTAAGATCCTCCAAGCTATTGTGGATGAGAGGAAGGCTTTGAAGGGAAGGAATGGGTCGATCACGAGAAAGAA
Organism: Eucalyptus curtisii; assembly: GCA_017140595.1. Classification (NCBI taxonomy): domain Eukaryota; kingdom Viridiplantae; phylum Streptophyta; class Magnoliopsida; order Myrtales; family Myrtaceae; genus Eucalyptus; species Eucalyptus curtisii. The sequence continues at coordinate 21,343,586 of CM029497.1, forward strand.
CATGTTGGATATGCTAATGGAGGTTGAAGATGAGGATAAGAGGAAACTGGAGGAAGAGGACATAATTGACATATTGCTCATGTACTTGCTTGCTGGCCATGAAACCTCAGCTCATGGCACTATGTGGGCTGCTCTTTTCCTCCATGAACATCCTGATATCTTCCAAAAAGCAAAGGTAAGGTCATGGTTCCATCGCAGAATTTGATTAGCTAACCAAAGGGCCAAAGTTTTATTTGGTCTTCTTCTTTCTCCAGGAAGAGCAAGAGGAGATCATCAGCAGGAGACCAGCTACACAGAGTGGATTGACCCTCAAGGAAATTAGGCAATCACAGTATCTTACAAGGGTAAGTGTCGCGTATAATGGGAGCCCACGACCTTTGACATGCAAAGATATGTCCTATGAGCTTACGTAATATTAGTCCCAAAATTTCAAAAGTTGTAAGCGGAAAATGATCTGCAACAAGCAAGCCTGTTGACAATTCAAAAGCATTAACTTTTGTCAATTGATACTTAATGTCATAACTCCGCAAATCCTCTCACCGTGGATGAGAAAAATGACATCCAAGACTAATGTGCTTTTATCTTATATACAGGTGGTTGATGAAACATTGCGTAGAATCAGTCTCTCATTTGCAGTTTTTCGAGAGGCAAAAGCTGATGTGAATGTCAATGGTTAGTAAAAAGTAATTTCACTAACATGAATTTTGTTTGGCTAATCATTATTCACGGTCTTAATTCATATCAGTCACTGATCGGTAAAAAGGAATTTCACTAACTATGGATTTTTTTTTTTTTTGGCTAACCATTATTCACTGTCTTAGTTCATATCGGTCACGTATATGTGGCGAAAATGTATGTATACATAACTATCAACGTGAAATGTATGTAAATGTGGCGTATGGGACTATTGGTCACAGGCTATCTCATACCAAAAGGTTGGAAAGTCATGGTCAGTTCAAGGGCAGTACATATGGATCCAGAAAATTATTTGGACCCAAAGAAATTTGACCCATCTAGATGGGAAGTAAGTCCTCCCTCCCTTCCTCTCTCTCATTTTTCTTAATGAGAATTGCTCTGCCAACAAAAATGAAAAAGCAATAAACTCGTTTTCAAATTACTTGAGCATAAAAAGATCTACTTCTTACTTCTAGTTTTGATTTTCTCTAAAAATTTTGAAAGTGATGAAAATATTTGAAGTTTCAGAACATAATAAAAGATCACATACCATTTTGCATGTGGATATTTGTATATCTTAAGAGCTTTTGTTATTTAGAGAACAATATAAATCGAAGTCTAACAGCATAGTCATAATCAAGGAAAAAAAAAAGGTAAGAAGAGAAATCATGTCAAACGGTAAAATTCAATTATGGATTCTCTCTTTCTTGGGATGAACTTCCTTAATAATTTGGTTCGTCTTTGGGATTCAGAACATTAAAGCAAAAGCCGGAGCTTTCCTACCATTTGGAGCTGGAAGCCGGTTCTGCCCAGGAAGTGATTTGGCCAAGCTCGAAATCTCCATCTTTCTCCACCAGTTCCTGCTTCACTACAAGTCAGTACTTACTTCTTACTCTCTTTTTTTCTTATTTTCCTTTTAATTTTCAATATCTGAAAAAAGGGAGAATGTATTTTTTTTACGAGGAAAAGGAGAAATGTTAGAGAATATAATTAGTCCGTGCAAACAGAAATGTAATATTCGGTTTGCACGGACTAAACTTGTGAAAACCAACCAAAACCTTTCGTTTGAATTATAAAAAATGTGGACACCACATTCTTTCAGAATAACTACACAAGTTAAACTTGGATAACGTTAAAATTTCAATAAAATTATAATATCGTACTAAACTCACTAAAGGAAGTTCAACTAGCTAGGGTGATTTTTTCCATATGTCAAGATGCTGCGAGACCTACAATTAATCGCAAGTATAAGAGCATTCATAATATTCTCACTATTGAATCATGCATGTGTGTATATGCAGGCTGGAGAGAGTAAATCCCAAGAGCCCAGTGTCACATCTACCACTGCCACATCCTTCGGACAATTGCCTTGTCAGATTCGTAAAGCTCCATTAGATACCTGAACAAGTTCAAGGACATCTCAGCATTCAGCATCCTTCTGTTCCCCGCATCTGTCAGATCTTAAATAAACTGATGAATGGTTTCGTTGCCGTTTTCTAAGCGTCTGCTTGGAAATATTGCACATATGGTGTGTACTTTGTTTATATAAATGCTTTGTCCATGAATGTAAGCAGCATATAATGTCATTTCCATTTTTTCTCAACTATTAGACAACTATTTTAGTGTTAGGAATCACACATTGATTCCAGAAAAATAATACAAGCAAACAATCAACACAAATAAAATATAATAACAAAAGAACAAACTTAAAAGAACACAATAGAAAATTTATTATTGAAATTCACCCAAACTTGGGTTATGTTTCCATGTAAAGTTACCCTACGAATTCACTAGACTTCAAAGCAAGTGGAGATACAATGATAATTTTCTCTAAAAATTAGGGTACAAAGAAATTGAGAACACTTAAAAAAAAAATCACTTTTTTCTTCCCTCTTTATCGCACAGACTCACATTTTTCTTCCTTTTGGCTATAACGGCCTCTTTTCTTTTCTCTCTATTTTCTTCTCAGCCGTTGACATTCGTTGCCTCTCAATTGCTGATATATGAAGTGTAGTTTCTAACCTAAACAAAATGAAGAGTAAAGGCAAAAAAGCCCTTAATAAAAAAAGATTGGCTTCACCTGCCAACATATACAATGTCAAGGTGACACTAAGCAGTATTGATCGAATTTGGCTTAAGATTGATTGAAGAATAGGGGCTCTCACTATCGACATTGCAGCATTGGACTAAAGATAATGGGGTTGGCTTACTTTCGGTCAACCAATTCAATGACCAATCTTCTTTTTCTTTTCTTTTTTTTCCGTCAATAAAGTGAGAACATAAAAATTGCCCCCGCTCTACACTAGATAAGCAAGCTGGCGAAAATTTGGCTGACCAATGAGCTCGGACCTTTATTTAAAACTATGTAGGTTATTTCAAGCCTAAATTTGTAATAAGTTCCACTTTGATCTCTCTTTTAAAAGAAAAGGGCTTTGATTGATTATTTGTAATTTTCCTTTACAAAATGGGAGAGTGGCCATCATTGCTCAAATGGTTCAGAATATTACAAAGATTTGAATATTTGGACTGTTGGAGATGGATTACTTCGTTGGTTTGTACAAGTATTTTGGTTTCACTAATGACTACTATTTTAGATAAGTTATCACAATTATGAGTGATCGATTCCGGGGTAAGCCGGTTCCCACCTTAAAACCAGAACATCTCACAAAGGACCGGTTCCCCAACCTAGGAATCAAGAATCGCCCATTAATTCCTAAAGCCACTCAAGAACCAAACCATTGGTCCGGTTTGATTCTCGGGTGGGTCCATGGAACCGGCCACTACACACCATAAGGTACAAAGAGTTGAATGTCCTATGTTGAGCTATGGCAAATGATCTGACTAATCTATGAACAGACAAGAATATTTCTACAGAAACGGCATAATCCTCTGAAAAAACTGTAAAGTCATAGTCACAACTTTAGCTAGAAGACGAGAAAAAAGAGAATTTTTCGCTTGCCGGGGAACAATCACACTAACATCGACGTCAAACAAAGAAAAGGCTCGATTGCATTCCAACACCCAAAAACTTAAATCTTCGACAACCAACGAGAAAAAACCAAGAAAATCGCTCACAGCATGTCGTGGTCCTTTATAGCGACAACCAACCAAGAATAGAGCAAGAGCGGGAGGCAACGAACGGCAAAAAATAGAGCATTGAATATTTGCCACGATCGGCCAAAAATTTTACTCCCTGGTTGGTTGTGGGTTTCAAATTATGAGCACTCGAATAAAGGTAGAGTCCGGGTGGGATGGAACCCGGCTTTTGCTAATTATATGATGACGGCTTGTTCTGCCCAAGCTATTCATGGTTTTTTGACTTGCATATCTAATGGCACTTCTTTCAACCTCTCGGTTATCTATGCGGAGCATTCCTCTTTTGTTCGTAGAAGACCTCTTTGGGCTGAACTGATCCACTACAGTCTTATCTACTCTAACTCGCCTTGGATCATTGCGGGTGATTTCAACGCTATTCGTGATGCCTCGGACAGGGCAGATAATTCGAACTACTGGCTCCCGGCTTTTGATGATTTCGGTAATTGTCTCGTCCAAGCTGGGTTGGATGATCTCAGATTTGTTGGCTATCACTTTACTTGGGCCTCTTCTTCTGGTTCGACCCGAAAGCAAAGGAAATTAGATAGGGTCATTGTTAATTCAGCGTGGAACACCGCTTACTCCTATTCGGAAGCCTCTTTTTTGGCCCCGGTGTCTCTAACCTTTTGTCCGATGGTTATAAGAATTTTGCCTATGCCTAATTCTCGCAAAGCCTTTTAAGTTCTTTAATTACGGATGTCCCACCCGATTTTTTTTGAGCTGGTTTCGCAGGTTTGGAATTCTCCTTTCTTTGGTTCGCCTATGTATATTCTCGTGCTATAAGTTGCGGGCTCTTAAGTGCGTACTTAAAATCCTAAACAAGGCGGCCTTCTCGGATATATCGGCTCAGAGGATGCCGAAGACTTCTTCGTTAGCCCAAGATGCGATCCAATTAGACCGCAAAATCAATCCTTAGCTGATGTAGAAAAAGAGCACATATCGGGGTCTTCTCGAATCTCCGCATCCAAGAAGAGTCATTCTTGAGCGAGAAATCAAGGGTGCGTTGGCTTAAGGAAGGTGACCGTAACACGAAGTATTTTCACCATTCGGTTAAGCGTAACCACCTTCGTAATAGAATTTTATCTCTTTCGATGGAGATGTCCCGTGACCGATCCAAGCGAAATCCAAGAACTCTTTATTGCCCACTTTCGAAATCTCTTGACGGCTTCTCCTTCTCCCGATTGCCTTCCCGAATGTTATCCGGCCTCTATTGAATCGATTACTTGATGATGACCAGATTCAAAATCTTTCCCGTCTGTCACGGATGGGAAATTCGAGAAACCATGTTCTCTCTTGCGAATGGCAAAGCCCCGGATGGTTACAATGCAGATTTTTTCAAGCAGTCTTGGGAGATTGTTGGCCCCTCGGTATTACAGGCAGTACATGATTTTTTCAACTCGGGCGAATTCTTCGGGAGATCAATGCAACTATTATCACTTTGGTCCCGAAAATTCCAAATGCTTCGGTCAATGACTTTCGCCCCATAGCATGCTCTTAACCCAACACGATTTATAAATGCATCACTAAAATCTTGGCTAACGGAGTTAATGGTGGTTCTTCCTTCTATTATTAGTCCCCCTCGGGAATGCATAACGAGAAAAAACCAAGAAAATCGCTCACAGCATGTCGTGGTCCTTTATAGCGACAACCAACCAAGAATAGAGCAAGAGAGGGAGGCAACGAACGGCAAAAAATAGAGCATTGAATATTTGCCACGATCGGCCAAAAATAAAGCAAGAGAGGGAGGTGAGACTCGAGACTCGAGATGAGACCGCGAGAGGGAGGTGTCGAGCAAGAGGGACGCGACTCGGGCAAGAGGGCATGACCGAGAGTCAAGCCAGGTTGTGAGAGGCATGAGTGTGACTGAGTGTGAGCATAAGAGGCCTGACAAATGGGATTAGGTTTGTGAAAGAGCGAGCGTGAGTCGTACATGACCACCTACTAGAAGTTTGTGAAGATTCAAGAATGGGATTAAGGTTTTTTCTTAAGAAAAAAAAAATCGGCCTACTCTGTGTGGGTAGTTCCACACCTGAAAATCAAGAACCAAACTTAAATTCTCCGATTCCAATTTTTATGGAACCGAAAACCAGACGGGTGTCTAGGGAGCTGCCCAGAATCGGTCAATTCAGTTCAGTTCGAGCTGTTCATTTTACTCACCCCGAATCATAATGTCAATCTTGAAACAATAAAATATATGTTGTTAACTGATTCAAAAAGAGAAAAAGAGTTGATATCGAAAACTGCTAGTAGATTTATGGGAGAAAAATTAATAAGTCACTCAACTTAAAATCAATAATTTCTTAGAAAGATTTCTAATTAAGTGTTAGTAATTTAAAGATTGTACGTTATCGCAAAAGTTGATAATTTGGAAGCAATTGAAAAAACATTGTAAAATGATTTGATTGAGAGTTAATAACCAAAATCAAAAACTGATTGGTTATGTAGCACCGACACTCTCTGTAAGTCTTCGTGTCGTGTCCGACACTCCGACACGTGTTTGACATGCTTTGACACGCGGTCAACGAGTGCCGAAAAATGCAACATGTGGTCAACTCTCTCCGACACGCGAGTCCGGAATTCCAACACGCAATTCCGATCAATTTTCAAAATTTTCAATACTTGAGGAGTCAAAATGTAAATATACAAAAAAAAAAAAAAAAAAAGAGGTAGGGCTAATGGCTGGGCGTCGTTGCCGCTACCACCATCGAAGGGGGCTAGCTAGGCGATAGAGGGGAGGCGGCCCTCACTGGCCCGGGTGAGACTCGCCTAAATCTGGGCGACGCCGTGCCCTTGCTTGAGCCTAGCGAGGGTTACCAACCCTTGCCTGGGGCCGACAAGGCCTCACCGGCGAGCCCATGACTGGGGAGGCTCGCCGGCCACAGGTGAGGGCCGGTGTTGCCCAGATTTGGGTGAGCTCGCCGGCCCCGCCTGACGCGTCACCCGAATCTAGGCAAGCCTCACTCGGGCCTTGCCTAGGCCGGCGAGGGTTGGCCCCCAATTGCCCCCTCCCCCCCCAAACAAGTGGCCAGTCATGTCGCGCAAGGGCGATAGTAGTGGCAACGGCGTGCCCAGCCACAACCGTGCCTCTCTTTCATTTTTTTTTTCAATTTTGTTTTTTTTAGAATTATTTTAGCTTTTTTAAAAGTATTTTACTATGAGAAAAGTAATAAAAATGCCACATAGGATTAATAAATAAATTTAAAAATATCATTTCAACATTTTCCTTTAAACAATGTTTTTTTCCCTCTAAATTTTACGTATTATTGTAATGGAAAGCAGTTGAATTTGTCAAATTAAAATAAGGAATGATATTAACACATGTTGAATTAATATTTTTGGTGCAAATTAATTTTAGACTCTTTTTATTGTTATTTATTTATTTAAATAAAAAATGTATTTAATATATAACGTGTCGGAATTCTCTATTTTTTAGAAATAACGTGTCAGTGTATTGTGTTGTGTCGTGTCGCATGTCACGTGTTCGTGTCGGTGGTACATAGCCAGTTGGTGGCTTAATTTGCAAAAAGTTGACAACTCCCTCAAATTAAAGTTTAATTTCCTATAAGAATTGATAACTTTAAATGTTAGTAAGTTCCACGAATAGAAAACGGTAAGTTGTCACGATAGTTGGTTATTAACAAACGAATAAATAAACATTGTTAAGTGATCCAAATAAGAGTCGTTACCTAAATTTTGCTGGTAATGTAATCAAGGAAAAGTTGATGTATGACTTTGGTACTTTCGTGTAAGAGTTGATAATTTTTAGATAAATAAAGTTACGAAAGTAAAAACAGTGGTAAGATATCACAAAAGTCGATAATTGTAACGCCCAGCAAATGTTGTTAAATGATTTAAATAAGAGTTGGTAAATGATTCAAATGCAAGTTGGTACCTAAATCTAACAATTAACTTGATGCAGCTTGTATTCAAGACCAAATCATTCGACTAAGGAGATCAATAGGCATTCAAAATTGACAACACTCCCATCGATAAACCTAATATCAATAAGCCTCATCGACAAGTGAAGAGCCTCATTTTTTACTTTGTCATAAAGACTCTGTCATTTCGCATTGAAGCTTGCATCAAGACACTTAAACATGGAACAAGCATTGAAGCTTGCATTAAGACACTTTATGATGGCACAAGCATTGAAGATAATGTACATTTAATAGCTCATAGTTTCTAAATGTTTCCATATACATAAATGACCGTTAGTTTCTAGGTTTGAGTCTAGTCACTTGCTTTTCTTTTGTTTTACTATAGAAGGTCAACAAGTATCTATAGAATATACACTGAATTTGATTAATGAAATTTGCTTAGTGCAATTCTTTTGAACCTTGAAGAGTTCAAACTCCTGGTAAACCTAGAAGAGTTTTTACTTTGTCCTTGAAGAGACGAAGCTTTTAAAGCCTGTATCCTTGAAAAGTTATAGTCATCAATTTCAAAGAATTGATGCCATTTCAATTTGCTTGAAGGCTTAGAAGAGCAACCATTGAATTTCCTATCATTTACTTCAATCTGTCCAATCTCGTTTCGCCCACTTCTTTCCAAACTTGACAAGACTATATATAAGAAAATTCAAAACATCAAAGCTGTAAATTCAAGAATCTCTATTCTTTTGGCTTTGGAATCAAGTCATTTTGATCTAAATAGTTATGTCCATTTTTCGAGCTAACACAAAACTAAAACTTCTGTTCAACTTTGCGATTGAGTTTCTATATGTATAAGTGACTCTCTCGATCCTATTGGTTGAGTAGTCGACCTTGGATTACATCACCAAGTTTCATCTAAAATCATTTTCTTACTTTGTATTTTGCTTAATTTCTTTACCTCGGATATTTACTTTCTAACTTAGAACATCCCATGCTATTGCGCGCGCAGAATTCGGCCGAGCAAGAGAAATGAGTGGGTTGGCCAAATTTCATATGGGCCTAGCTCATGCGGTTTCGTTTTGAAAATTCAAATATTTTTATGGCCACTTTTTTTTTATTTCAAATTAAAATGCAATTCCCAAGCAGGCCCACCTCTTATATGTGTATTATATTTGGATCTAAATAGGAAGCTCATTTTATCTTTAGACGATTCAAATGGGAAAAGTACCAAAAAAGTCCTAAACCTATTGTATTGGTACCAATTCAGTCCTAAACTTTTCAATTATACCAATTTAGTCCTAAACTTTTTTATATTGGTACAAATTCAGTCCATCCGGCCAATTTTGGCCTGCCGACACTGACGTGGACATCGGTCGGTGGCCGGACACTGACGTGGCAATTTTTATGATTTTTTTATGATTTTTTCGATTTTTTTATTTTTTTTTTATTTTTTTATTTTTTTATTTTGCCTTTTTCCTTTTCTTTTCTGACAGTGGCTGGTGAGCCTTCGGTGAGGCTCGCCGGCCACTGGGCGAGGGCCGCAAAGCCCTCGCCTGCCGCCGGCGAGGGTCGCGACCCTCGCCGGCCTCTCCTAGGGGCGCCGGCGAGGCCATGGCGGCCATCGCCGAGGGCGGAGGCGAGGGCCGAAGCCCTCACAAGCCACCGGCGAGGGTCGCGGCCCTCGCTTGACCTCACCCGCGGCCCTAGGCAAGGCCGAGCGAGGGCCACGACCCTCGCCGCGGCGGCGAGGGCTTCGCGACCCTCGCCTCGCCGCCCGGCGATGGCCGCCATGGCCTCGCCCGCAGCGGGCGAGGCCGCCCTCGCCGCGGCAAGGCCGGGCGAGGCCGGTGAGGGCTTCGCGGCCCTCGCCTCCGCCCCGGCGATGGCCGCTATGGCCTCGCCGGCAGCCCACGGAGAGGCCGGGCGAGGGCCGCGACCCTCGCCGATGGCGGCAAGGGCTTCGCGGCCCTCACCCGGTGACCAACGAGCCTCACCGGAGGCTCGCCGCCACCGGCTGGAAAAGAAAAAGAAAAATGAAAAAAAAACAATAAAAATAAAAAATAATAATAAAAAAAAATTAGAAAAATCAAAAAAAAAATCATAAAAATTTCCACGTCAGCGTCGGCCGGCCAAAATTGGCAGGATGGAGTGAATTGGTACCAATATCAAAAGGTTTATGACTAAATTGGTCCAATTGAAAAGTTTAAGATTGATTTGGTACCAATGTAATAGGTTTAGGACTTTTTTGGTACTTTTCCCCCATTCAAACTAAGAAACCTATTCAAACCAGGGATATTAAATCCAACGTAGAAAATATTTGCAAAATTTCTTGCTTGTCTCGGGTTTTCTTCACGGGCCCAAACTTGATATATGCTTTCAACAGTGGTAGCTTACTTAATCCACGTAAGGAAGAAGTTTAGCATTGTCTGACATACGCAGCCAACACAAGTCGATGCTATCTAAACAAAGAGGAGGGGCATCGGATCAAACAAAGAAGATAGAACAGGAAGATGCAAGTACAAGGCCAAGAAAAGATCAGTGCTCATGCAGCATTTCAGTGACGGCAATAAGCAATGAATTCGAGCTCAACTGTACTTGTGATCTGGGATCCTAATAAAGGCGGCCATCTGTGTTCTTATATTTGTTTGTTCTGAATGTCCGCTCATCATCATGGCTTATTGTTTTAACCGCGCTCTCTCCGTCTGCATCAGTTATTTTCACTGTCACTCTGGCAAATTCAATATTATTGCTTACCTCGTCCAAGATTAACTGGTGTATCTTTTTGAATTTTCTTTAGTGTATTGCATAAGCACCTTTCGATCATTTTAACATTGGAGTTGATGTAGCCAAAATAATCCTATCGAATTAGACAAGAAGTTTGTAATTTACTGAGAAGAAGAATATGCGTCGTGCGGCAGCAAAGTAGCTATATATACAGAGGTAGACTCTTGAGGATGAATGCCAAAGAGAGATTCGAGATGGAAGTGAACTTGATGTGCTTGATCTTCACTTGCTTTGTGGGGGGTTATGTTTTCGTCTTTGGGTTTCTCAGGAAGATCAATGAGTGGCTGTACGTGAGAAAATTAGGAGAGAAGCAATATTCTCTTCCTCCAGGCGACATGGGATGGCCTTTTCTTGGGAAAATGATGTCATTCTGGAGAGCTTTCGAGTTTGGAGATCCCGATTCGTTCATCTCAAGCTTCGTCACCAGGTTTCTCTCCCTTCACATAATTTGATACCCGCGAGCTCAGCAAAGTAGAAGAAAACGGAATCATTTGCCTGAATCTGATAGAACAGTTATGTTTGTGTTAAAGCGTGTAATTTTGATGTCGTCTTAATTTATTAAGCAACACAAAAGTGCCAAGTTTTTTAATTTTCTGAGTCCCATCTGGGAGAATGTTTAACAAGGGACGATATGCCTTGATCAGCCAATCAATTTCACTAACAAAGTCTTTTTCAGCTTGAAGAACTTCATAGTAACATAATGACTTTGATATGAACCTGTATTTTGTTGTTTAGATATGGTGGGATGGGGATGTGCAGGACCGTAATGTTTGGAAAGCCGAGCATCATCGTTTCCATGCCGGAGACTTGCAGACGAGTGCTGGCAGATGAAGTGAATTTCAAACTTAATTATCCTAAAACAACCCAAGAATTGATAGGGAAGAAATCATTCCACAACATGTCGAATGCTGCACATAAATATTTCCGCCGCTTGACGGCAGCTAAAATCAATGGCAGTGAGTCGCTGTCCATGTACATCAAGCACATCGAAGAGATTATGATTGGTTCACTGGAGGAATGGGCAAAAATGGACCGTCCGATCGAGTTCTATGAGGAAATGAAGAAAGCCACTTTCAAGGTCATTCTTCCCATCTTCGTCGGCTCAGGGACCGATGATTCCTTCATTTCAAGGACCAAGAATCTGTTTGGTGAAATCATGAAGGGGTTCAATTCCTTGGCCATTAATCTTCCGGGTTTCCAATTTCATCGTGCAATCAAGGTAATAGCGAGAACCTAGATTACCTCATTTAATCTCACATAAATCAACCGCGGTTCATTAATATTTCTTAGAATATCATTGGAAATAACATTGGTTCTTCATGTATGAGCCACTAGTATGACATTGTAATGACTTACTGCTCATTAGGCTAAGAGAGAACTGGAAAAGATCATTAAGGAAGTCGTGGATACGAGGAAGTCAATGAAGAAGAACGATGCATACACAGCGAGCACAAGTATGCTGGATTTACTCGTGGAAGCAGAAGATGAGGATGGTCAAGCATTAAGCAAAGACAGCTTCAGTGACATTCTAAACATGTACCTTTAGCCGGTTTCGACAGCGTCGCATTGGCTACGTTGTGGATGGTCCTGTACTTTTACGAGAATCCAGATACCTTGCAGAAAGCGAAGGTACTGCCCACATGATAATAACCCAATCACCAAGTTTTCTCACGGTAAAGCCGGAAGATAAATCTTTTAGTTGACTTACCCTGTAGGAGTTTGCTAAATGATTGTGCAAATAACATAGCATTTAAGGATGGCCACAAAGATTTGATTACCAAGTTTCTTAGCGTCGCTATGCATATAACATGATATTAATCCAGAGCTGCTTATTCTCGCATAGCAGCTACAGCCCTTGATCAGAAAAACACCCTATGCTATTCTCCATTGGTTGAGTAGAATATTGCCAAATTCATTTAAAATTATGAAAAATGGTTTTGAGTTGAAATCAATTTCCAGGAGGAGCAAATTCAGATCCTTAAAAGAAGAGAACCGACGCAGAAAGGATTAACTTACCAGGAGATCAAACAAATGGAGTATTTGGCTAAGGTATGTCTCCATTTTATTTTTCCCTTCAACCTATGATACAAATTTTAATGAAGAAAAGAAACATTCAGACCAAATAGAGAATTAAAAGTTGTTTCTGTTCAGTGAAACGATCATTGTCCATGCGAGTCAGTATTGTGCAATTTATTAGTGTGCTTTGTGGGTGTAGGCCATCGATGAGATGCTCCGCAAAGCTAATTTTGGATCCTTGTTGTTTCGAGAGGCGAAAGAAGACACCACAATCAATGGTCAGCCGCGCAATTTCCTTCATTTTCCTTCTGTTTACTGATCATTCCTCACTCGAAAGAAATTTTTCTGCTCAGGATATCTCATACCAAAAGGGTGGAATGTCCTAATTTGCCTCAGAGGGGTTCATATGGATCCGGCAAACTACTCAGAACCAGAAGAGTTCAATCCTTCAAGATGGGATGTAAGAGAACTATCTTGCATTTTGTCTGCTATATCTGTGCTTAGAAATCTTTTCACCCTCATTCACGATGTTTAAACTCTGCTTTTTCGAACACTTTTTGCACGCAGAATTATAGAAAGAAAGGAGGTGCTTTCATTCCATTTGGAGCAGGAAGCAGGTTTTGCCCAGGAAGCGACTTGGCCAAGCTTGAGGTGTCCATCTTTCTACACTGTTTTCTCCTTAACTATGAGTAAGTACTTTCTCTCTCTTGTTTTTCCTTTTTAACTAGTTTTTCTTGCTAAGTTTTCAAATATCAGGTCATGAGAAGTAATGTCATTTTTTATTAAACATATCATATGATAACTCATTACAAAAGAAAGGAAGCTTTACCAGATTAAAGTTCTGGTAGAATGAGATCGGTGGATGCTTATGTAAACAATCATTTTAATATCAGACAAATGCTTACATTTTGCAGGGTAGAGCGAACTAATCCCAAGTGCCCTATCAATTACTTCCCTTCACCGAAACCTTCAGATAATTTCAAGGCGAAGTTCAAAAGACTTGGTTCAGATTCTATGCTTGTATGAAAATATGGCTTTCATATTTTCCCTTAAATGTGGTTTACTGGCAGCTAATCATCTTCTTCCTTCGTGATCCATATGGATAGTGCATATGCTGCGCCATCACAGGTGCAGCTAAGAGTTTATGCTTTATAAATCAATGTAGGGATGCGAGTTGCTTCAGACGCATCAAGTGGAATCTTGCAATGATTGAATAGCCAGAACTGCTTAAGCATGATTTATCTTTTGGTCATTTAATATCAACATCGCAAGTTCATGCGATCAGCTGTATTTTGGAATACTTCAGCCTTTTCTCTTGGTGTGTCTCCCTAGTACTTTGAATCAAGGTAGCACTTATTGAATCGAGACTTCATATATATCCATCTGTACAATTGCAACTCTTTAGCCAACTTTATCCCTCTTAAGTGACTTGTCCTAGTCATCTGCGAACAATCTGACTTTGCAAATATGGCTGATTCTAATGACATCATCTTAGTTGAGCTAACTCGAGATTCCATGAGCAAACATAGATGTACAAGAGAAAAATTGAGTGATGGAAGTGAAAAGGCAATGTGACTTAATTACATGAAGATGCAGAATACAACACGGGGAAAAGGAGCACGCAGAAAATTAGAAAGGGAATATAAAGCAGAAAAATTGACATTTCTGAAGTTTAAAGTTCTGTCTTAATTGATTCAACAAAAGAAATTGAAATTATCGTTCTTATGCAGCTTCAGAGACGTCAGTTTGATGCACATTCAAATCCTAATGAGCAGCATCCTCTTCTTCGCAGAATTTCGTGTACTCTTTTGGACCCATCAAGGAACCTAGTTCCGATGGATCACTGGGCTTCACTTTAATCATCCATCCATCTTCATAAGGGCTTGAGTTGACCTTCATTAAAGAAGCTCTCAATATGAATATTGAAATTCAATCATCTTTATCATCATGAAAAGGTTGAATGGTGAGTTGACAAAAGAAGTGCGCTCCTAGAAAGTTAATTAAACAGGACTAGGCCTAATACAACTGTAGAGAGGAATTTGTTGAGCAGGAAATGAAAGAGAGAATTGCTTTAAGCTAAGCAGGAACTTACCAAGCCGGGTGTTTCAGTGAGCTTTGTGTTCACTTCAACGATCTCACCAGAGATAGGAGAGTTAATGTCACTGGTTGCTTTTACACTTTCCACAGCTCCAAAGCTGCCTCCTTTGGAAACTGAACCGCCTGGTTCAGGCAGGTCCACGAACACTACTTCTCCAAGGTGATCCTAAGAAAAGCAGATTTTACTATCTAATAAGCACATCGTTTCTGAATTAAGCGAAAGAAAAGGAGAGCTGATGTAATGCCAGATGAGCCAGAAGAATCTGGCGACCTGAATGCTCGTCTAAGGACATTGTTCCATTTATTGATGGCAATGGGAATCGTAAATATTTCCATGTTGATTCTTAAAATTCCGCAGGAGCATCTGGCAATATCAGGTCAGTAACAGCTAAATAGCTGAAACTCAAGCATCTGTGTTGCAGGGACTAGATTCTTAATAGAAATTGGTCGACAAGGAGGTAATGGAAGCATTTCACTCGAGATGACTAAAAATAATTTATCCTCGATTTTGCGAAGCATGATTCTAAGACCACCTTCTGGATAGCAATAATACATAGACGAAAGATTTCATAGCTGAGGACGACAGAGTCTGTCCTACCGACGAATGATATGATTCAGGCTTTGAGTTCCGCTTGCCTTTGTCTGTCTGCATACTCGGAAAGCTTAAGGTACGCATCTTGTGGTGTTGAAATAGATGCAGGGGTAAACAAAGTAGAACTGCAATTCACTAGTAAAATGGCAAATATTCCAGTTCTTCATCTCCTGACACAACGTATAACTCCATATACACTGAGAGAGCAAATGATGACTAGCAGATAGGGTCATCTCAAATTATCAATGACCAGACACAACCGTAACTCTGTTGCTTCATCCACCAACCATCAAGAAAGAACTTTATGACTTGGCAATCTTAGTTCTAAGGAAATACTGGGTGGGTTTAGATTAAGCCGAACGCAGAGGACAGACCTGAGCATGGTCAGTGATGCCGACGCTGGCCACTGGGCCTTCATGCTTCACCCACTCGTGCGAAGGTGCATACTTTAGCCCATCCAAAACTGCAAACAACAGCACCCTTTTTGGCTCAAGACACTTGCAAAACAGGAGACACGGCATGAACACAAACAAGACAGAACATTCTCAAGAACTACAAACACAAATACAGAAGTAGAGAGAGAGATAGAGAGAGAAGCTACCAGAGGAGAAGCATCTGTGGAGAGAGAATGCTGGGGAGAGAGAGGCCTTGGAAGATAGCCTGAGTGCATTGGCGGTGGAAGAAGCCCACATCCTCAGTGCCATAGTTTATCTGCTCCCCTCCAGTGGTGCTTCCTTTGTTCTTGGGTAGTGCCCAAGTTTCAGAGAAAGAGATAGCCTTTTATTTGTTCTGTACCATTTTATCTTGGATGAATGGTGGGCATGGAATGCCTCATCCTAAGACCTCTGATCACAAGACGATATGTTTTCGCACTAGTCCTCTTTTATCTTGACTAGTACAACGGCTTTCTTTTTTAATTTTATGGCTCGTGCTTTTTCTTCCCCATTTGGCTTTTCCAGTACATCTTTTTAATTCTAAGCTAGGGGATTCAGATCCTCCTTTTCTCCTAATATTAGATATTTGAAGGCAAATTTAAATCTGTTACCTAGTCCAAAATCAATCATGGGTCATCTCAAATCAAGCAACATGATCACTCAATTTTTAGCGAAATTTATAATCGAGTGACTGAATTATATTTTCAAAAGCAATGGATACATCGGACTTCCATTAATATTCTCCGACGAAATTCAATCAATTCCGGGTAAATTGCTAACCCAACAGACACATGGTGCGTCATCCCCACGATTGCCACGAGCATCGGCCGGACTCCGGCCGGTGAGCATCTGTTGACAGGACTCAAAAGCTGAACTTTTTGATAAGATAATCTCTACCGGTGCACTATATCGTTATTTGGGCTTTCCGGGTTGACAGCAAAAAGGTCCCGCCTTTGCCAACCTCAACCTTCCTCCCCCCCAAGCCCACCATTTTTCCAAGATCGCTGCTTTGCAGCGCTCTGGGCCAAATCCAAAAATCAACGACCTGTCGGACCAAGAAAAGGCGTCGACTTTAAACCAGTTTTCCCACGGTCCGTGCCCATCCTCAAATCTTGGTCCATGGCGTTTCCTTTGGCATCGATCTGCTGCACGGGTGAAACGTCGAAGCGCATTCCTCAAATCGGCGAAACGAACCCACGATTCGCTCGAGCTGGGATCCGCCGGAGGAGAGCCGTGGAATCCCGTGTTCTGTGGAGCTACGATGGGAGGGGAGATCGACGGACCGGAGCGGAAGGAGGTCGTGATAGTTCTCCGGACGATCGGCCCCGCTCGCCCATCTCGCCTCCCCGTCCCTTCCCCCGTTAAAGTACGCGCCTTTAGCCTTGCAGTTTTTCGCCCCCTCCGTCTCTTTTTCTTGAGTCAATTCGAGCTCTGCATGTGTTTTCGTGGGTTGATGATCTGCTTGTGTTCGCATAGATTTTATCTGTCGGAGATACCCATCTTAGGAATTTAGAGTTTCTCGCCAGAAAAGGGTCGGATCATTTATTACGTGTTCGGTGTCGAATTTTAGCTTGTGAAATTGTGCAGGATAATCCAATATGTGATGGTGTTTGTTCATGTGGAAGCTGTCGAAAGTCCTTCTTGTTTGTGGGTTGTAGAGTAGGATTTTAGTGAGATAGAAAGGTATTTCCTTTTAGTGTTTTGATTGGTCTAACTCTGTTATGGCGTGCCTCTCTTTTCTCGGATCGAGCATTCCCCCGCAAAAGGCGGTGGGGTTGATTGTCGAGGCGCGCGGTATTTTGGCTAGCTGAGCTAATTTTGAGCATCAGAAATTCTAGTACAGTTTTGAACTGTGTCAAGGATGCTTAACGAGCTTATCGAGGGTAAAACTGGTGGCGACTGGTCCAAAGTTGAATTACCCATCTAAGAAATTGCTGGAACGTGTGTGCCTCAAGTTACTCCATTCGTTTTCTGCTGAATTTGATGGAGCGTGGCGAACTGCAGTAAGAGCAGGGGCCAACCATCCAGATAAGGAGGTTATGGTTGAAATAGGGATGGACATTATCGTAGAATTTTCTTTGAGTAAGTCGGTTATGGTGATCTTGTGCACTTTTAGCTGGTGTTGACTGTGTTATGAAGGTGGTTACCTCCTGTAAATTTCTTGATCTCCCTCTCTCGAAGCTTTTGGTATTTAGAATTATTCACCTTTTGCATGAGTTGTGTAGTGGCATTGCTTCTAGCTTTATCGAAATGCTTGAATTGATGGTGCTTGTGTTGCATGAAAAGTTTTTATGTTTTGTTGTGTTGCTTGTTCAATGATCATTCCTGGGCTGCATCCTTTAGTTTCAAGGGCGTCCCTTATAAAATGTTCATGCATGCTTCCATTCTTTTTAGGTGCATGATCTAAAGAAACTGATTGCTGAAAAGAGTCATTTACCAATTGGAGATTTGAGGCTCATTTTGCGAGGGAAAGTACTGGATGACACAAATGATGGAGATGATATGTGTGTGGAACTCATAGACGGTGGTATAGATCTTTCCTTTTGAGGCTATCATTTACCAATTGGAGACTTGATATCTAAAGTAAGAAATATCTGTGTAAGCATCCTATTTTCAGCTGTTCTCAAGTAATTGTTTTGCACTTGGTCTCCAGATTCTTTGATCGCTGCCGTGAAACCAAAGGCACCAGTTAAACGTTCTCATGATGGAGTAGATACTGATGATGATGAAGATGATTTGGTTTGTCGATTATTCTCACATTGATACCTTCATTGAGTTGAGCTTCATTGGCATAATAGTTGAGAATTCATAATTTTTTCCAAACTATTCTTTTTGTTTTCCAGAAGTTTCATCTTCCTCAATCATCCAGTTGGTGGAAGAGGAAAATGTTCAACCTTTTACATGACAAGTTGAAGCTACCTGGTAAGCATATTCTCAAGCGACTATGAATTCTGAAGCGGCAGTCTGCTAATGCGCTGTTCTATCTTTTTTCACTTCAGACATTCTTTTGATGGCGATTTTTTCTTTAAGTCTGAAGACATGGGTCTTAATCATCTTGTGGTTTATCTTAGCACCTGTTGCTTATAGATGGGATCTCGGACCTTTATATGTAAGTTCACTTCTTTTTGTCCAGTTTTTATCGATTCATAGTGTGCATCATTTATTTTCTCTGGATAACTTCATGGTTATTAAATTCTCTAGAATATTTCTGGCTTAAAAGTTCTTAGTAGGATCCTAGATTTTGACTAATGACATCTGCTCCTTACTCTGGTATGCTTTTTTTCTGATAAAGAAGAATTTGTGAAGATGCCACTGGAAAGTATTAAAGTGAAATATCCCGTTCTCTCAATTTCATACTTCTGGTTTTCACATTTGGCTTGGTCAAGTCAAGAAATTGAACTGAGTAGCAGCAAATTGCCTCTGTTGATTTCATTCCACAAGGCTATGCAGCCAAGAACGTATTAAGGGAAATGAACAATTATGCTGGAGCAGTTTGAGAAGATATGATCTGGATTGACCTGCCTCTACCTGATTAATATATTACTCAGATTGAGATTTGTGACACAACTCATTGCTTTTAATATGATGTTGTACCAGATACTCGCCACTGGATTTATGATCATTCTTTTAAATCTTGGGCAACGGCAATCCGGTGACCTCAGGTACATGCTGCCTTTGTATTTGCTTTGCTAGTATATGTCAGTCTCTTGGCTCACAACACTCCTGCCTTAGTTTAAGCTCTGTGCAACTCTTTGCCAGCTTCCAGGAACTTAAAATGCATATGAGATAGAAATTAGAATAAAATTTGCCTCACTTTTGTTTAAGGTGGAATAGTTTGATGATGATGTTTCTCCCTGCCAATCATCTATCATTTTATGTATTTTCTGATATGGGAGACATCTTCTCAGCATGCATGGTAATACAACATTATGTTATTGCTAAAGATTGTCGAGGCTATTTGCATGAATTTTCAACCGTGTCCTCTCCCTTCTGGATTTTATTCTGTAAATTGTGCTAATAAGATAAGCCTCTCTTGAATAACACTGTGATATTGTACAATGTGGAATGCAGCGCATATTCGATCTTCAATGAAGGTTTCAGAGAGCTTCCTGGGACTCTCAATGCAGACCGTCTTGATAGAGACATAAGGACGGGGCAAATGTGAGCCTGTCATGCGGAGCTCCTAAACGTGATCCTGCTCAAATCTTGACTTGAAGATTGCACGCCCGTTGCAGCCCAGTTTTGTGAAGCTGTTGGATTACAGCCAAGTGTGTCCCGACTCAATTATTGTGCAGATATAGTAAATCGAGTATGACAAGCCCTCAGTCAAAGCAATGTCATTTGCACTGTAAGAATTTGTCTTCTCTAAGAGCCATTTGTCTACTTTTAGCGGGACTGTGACTGCTGTAAATCATGAAGGTTTGGAACACACAACAAGGCCTCGGTGTGACGAGAGGAGGAGAACCTCTTGGTATATAGTTTGTTAAACTTAAAAATTTCTTGTGGACAGACCTCATAACTGACAGCAAAAGCCCATACCATAAACCTTACAGAATGCTGACTGCATATGCCGCTGATGGGCCATCATCTGGATATTCAGTCCCGGCTTTTTCTTTTTTGACCGGCGCTTGGCATTTTGTAGGGGACGCTTTTGGGTGCATCTTGCGCGCGTGAGCCCAGTGCATTCCGGCCCTCAGATCACGCAAGACCCTGCCAAAATCAAGGGCCAAGATGCATTGGGCTCGCATGCATCCTGATCAATTAGAAAACATTCTCTTGTGAGACAGTCAGTCTCCTCTTAAAAGCGTTTCTTTTTGCTCGAGACGATCTAATTATGGTATCTGTTCCCTGTGTGGTTAAGTTTCTCTCTTTAGTATCGGCCTAAACCACTCACTTCCTTTCATATCCATAGCGCCGAGGACCCGTACATTGAAGTCACTATCAGGGTCCATGATTAAGATTAACATAAGCTGTCTGTCGTCACCGTGAGGGCGCACAACGAAGCCATAGACATTGCTCGATGAGTTTTGTCGGAAGAGATTACATCCACTCCTGCATTTAGCAAATATCGCGAACCCAGATTTCGGTTTGTTGATGTTATAGATGTCGGGCCAAAAGGCGAGGAGATGGTACCGCTTGCTGCTGTAAAAAGGGCATTGTCGCGAGAGCACGTGCTCGTGGCCGGTTGGATGGATTATAGCATATGGCAGAGGGCAAGTGTGTCTTGCGTGTGCGGTCGGTATCAGAGCCAGGCAAGCCGGGATAGAAACTGTTGCCCCGCTTCCTGTGCTGTCACTGTTCACTCAGCCCTCCCGCCCTCCCGCTGTTCAGATAGGTTCCCTCTCGTGCATGCAACATTATGTTCTCCTTAAAGGCATATGTTCCTGGCCAAAACCCGGAAATTGCGTATCCATGTTGGGACTACTCGTCAATGGCCGATCAAGTTTGATAGATTCGCCTTTGGAAACAAGTTCTATTGTTGTAACTTACGAGCAGGAGGAGGTAGTAAATTCCAGACCCATCTCAAAGCCGTCTCTTGCGAGCTTGGTGACGATACGTTACGAATAGAGCGGTCTCAAAATCGACGCGACTTAAACGCGAAAATGGCACCGGTTATCAATAGGATGTGAATTTTCTCAACGTGAATGTGGAGACACGACCCGAATGGTCCGCGGCCCATAACTTCAAAAGGGTTGGTAACACACCAAATGCGTATTCATTGAAGGCCCTTTTTCTTTATCTGAAGAGTGATGGAAATTGGTATAAATTTCAAATCTAATTGGTGCAAAACACAAACCCAGGGGCAATGACAAAGTGAATGGAAGGTGGGTTAGGTGACAGACTTTTTGCACAAGACAGAAAAACAAGTAAACAACGTTTCGAACTCAGGAAGACATAGACATCTTGTGGGGATCAAAAATTGATTAATTAATTAATCGATTTTTTTATTTTTCTTTGAGGGGGTTTTCCCACTAGATTTCAAAATATAAGATTCATTTGTGCTGAGTTGTTATTGACAAATGACGAAGCACATAAGTCCAAGTGCTGCTAGGCAAATTCCATTTTTTTCCCTCCCCCACTAATTCTCATTCTCTCGTTTTCTTAGTTTATTGGGTGCTTTTAAGCCTAAAACCACGTATCTCTATTTTCATACGAGGATCTGAGGTTGGTCGTGTACGATGATGACTTAAAAGAGAGAGTCATTTTAATGTTCATACATCGAAACGACTTGACTTAGGTTGCAAGGTCAGACCCCAAACGTTACCTTCGATTTTTCCAAGCAATCATGCTACAAATCAATGTACACTCTAGATCGCACTGCCCGAAGGGAGAGGGCCAAAAAAATAAGCAGAAAAAATTACGCAAAAATTCATAATTTTCACCTCTGCGAAAATGAATCCTAAAGTATTCCCTCCAATCCTCTCTTTTTTACCCCACATTTTCTAAACTCGAAAATCTATAAATAAATAAAAATTACGAAAGGGAAGACACCATACCGATAAATTTCCACACTTGGAAAAAAAAATATTTGTTGATCGATTAATTAATTTTTTATCATTATCAGCGGTAGTTGCGCTGCTAATCCTCAACGGCACGTAACCTCAGGCAAAAGTCAACCGCGCTGCGGTCAAACCGTCGCCTTATCCTATGTTCCTCGTTCACCAACTCTCACTCACCTCTAGTTTACCCACTTCAATTATTTCATATATTACCTTCCCCTTGCGTAAAATAGCAACCGTCATTCTTTTTAAAAAATGAAAACTTTTTTTACTTCAACAAATTCAACAGCGTACATACAATTTGATGCGAAGAATGTCATCATTCGTCGCGGATAAAAAGAATTTTGAAAATCTTTCTATTGCGGAGATTTAAAGAAAAAGAATTCTCCTTGTCGAGAATAACATCGAGGACAAATTTCTCTTGTGGAACCCCATCATGCTCTGGGTCTTCCCTGCATTTTCTATGAGAATGGTTTTTTAATATACTTTGATCTCCAGCTTTTTTTTTTCGAGTAAAAAAATATAATGTGGTGTAGAGATGCCACTAATACTTTTGATCGCTACCATCTTTCATGAGCCGGTGGTTTCGACTTGGTTATAAAGTTGGTATCTATGATAATGAGATTAAAAGTTTTTAAAATAACTTTGAGGATAAGCAATATTAAAAAAAGAAGAAAAGAACCATCAGGTGGACAAGTGTCTTCAAGGTGAAAGCACTACCAAACCTTCAATCTTTATCCATGTAAAATTAAAATGGCTCTTTCTTTGTTGTTGGTAATTCTGTCTAGAATTTTAAAAAAAGAAAACAATTATTATTGAAAAGGGAGCAAGAGGATATAAAAACAGACTTATCATTTTTTCACACGAAAAGAAGGAATAGAGTAGAATATGTTCGAGCGCAAGGGCTTTCTTCTTTTTTTTCTTTTTCTTTTTTACGACTTTTGACGTTTAAATGCGCCGAAAAAAAAAAAGAGAAAAAGAAATCCGACAAGGATGACTTCGTGTTTGTGGGCCCAAAACTCGGGGCCCACGCGATGCGAGAGCCCTCCTTTTCTGTCCACTGAGGTCGTTGACCGGCCGATCCACCGTGGGGCCCACCGAGCAGCTACACCGGGGATCGGCCGCACCGGATCAGCTCTCCCCCCTCCTAGAAAACACAATTTTCGGGAACTTCTTTTTGACTCGCACCGAGCCCGCTTTTGATCCCCCACGCGCCCAGGACACGGAGGCCGGCGCGTCCCCCACCGACGACCCCCTCTTTCTTCTTCCCCCTTTTTGGTTTTTTGCTTGAAAGGATAATAACACAAATCACTCCTAAATTTTGTTTGCAATGTGAAACGCAGTCAATTTATTCAATGTAATTCTTGAATTTTAACTCTCTGTATAATATAGTCTCTGAACCTTTAATTTGTTCAAAGTGGTCTTTAAACTTTTTATACATATTCAATTTAGTCATTAATTGTATGAAAATGTTCTATATTGCCGTTCAATTAATTAAAGTTCAAGAATAAATAGACTAAATTAAACATGTGTCAACATTTTAAGAACCACATTGAACAAATTAAAATTTTAGGGACAATAAAAAATGCTGGGTTAAAATTCAAAAACCACATTGAACGAATTTAAAATTTAAAGATCTCATTATATATTGAGTTAAAGTTCATGGATAATTTATGTCATTTATCCTTACTTGAACAACAAGAGTTTAGAAGGCATAACGATCGAGAAGAGACTCGTGAAATTACCTTTTTGAACAAGTTTCTTCTGTTGCTCAATGCTCTACGGAAACACAAAATTTGAAAAAACTAGGATATAAAATGACAAAAAGATGGTAGAGATTTGGAGAAAATCCCCTTATTTTTATTCACAAAGGAGCATTGGGCTAATTAAGTTTGGATTTTGATAAGCCAATATGAACATTTGTTGAGTGCATGGTAAGAAGATAAAATGAAATACATTTTCAATAAGAAAAAAGCATCCGTATGGTAAAAATAATTGGAATGACTAACATTTTAAATGACAATGATATTATGGTCCTAATAAATACTTGTTGGACTATAGCATAGTTCCTAAAATTTAGTAAGTCATCATTTTCTCAAAATTCGTGGTGCGTAAATTGTCACATTATGCTAGCTTGTAAGTTAGTTCTAATTTTACATATACAAATCAAAATTGTTCCCCCTCAATTCGGCATGCAATTCAAGTTACTTCCATCCTTTTCAACATTCTAGAAGTTTGTCAAGAGTCGCACTTTATCTAGGCGCTCTCACTTCAATGATTGTCCTTGTCAAATCGCTCTATTACATAATCGTTCACCACGTCTATTTCTCATCACATCAAAATTTCAATGAAAATTTGAGGAATATCAATTGCATCAACATCAATCAGTTATCAAGTTATTGAATTATATTTACGTGATTTTCGTTCCAAAAACTTACGCATTGGATGGAAATCTTCAAGCATACAAAATTGCGAAAAAAAATGTTTTTTTTTTTTTGACAAATACGCGAGAGAATCAAATTACGAATTCTTTTAGCTTCTTTTCGAAAACACGAAATAGTGAGTACACACATCAGAAGGTTTTGTCGGTATCGAATTTCTTATTGCATGAAACAACAATGCATGAAACAACAAGCGTCCGCACGCGCGCGCGCCGGGGGGGCGGGGGAGGCGTGACCGAATGCCTCCGCCCCCTTGTCGTTTTGCTTTAAACGACAGGAATCGGTGTCACCAACAAACCCTTTGACTTGCAGGAACCTCCGCCCAGCTTCCCGCCTTCACATGCAAAATTCCTCCCTCTCTCTCTCTCTCTCTCTCTCTCTCTATCCCTCCTTTTTCTTTTCCGAAGTACTATACTCATCCACAAATCAATAAAATAATAAATACTTTCGCGTCATGTGTACTATGCACTTTTAAAAAAAGAATTTCAACAAGACTTTATCGAATACGCCCGCTGTTGACAGAATCCTAATAAAATAAATTTACACCGTTGTCGAGACTTACCCTCCGAGAGTAAATTAACTCTCCCGGATTATTTTAACGCGGGAAAACTGACATCCCCCCAATATATTCGCGGCGCACAAGGACGACAATTAAAATTTAAAAAATTTATTCAGTTTAATTTAAAATTTTCCGGGATTATTTTTAAAAAATGCGAGTAAAAAGTCCAAGGTTACGACAAACGAGATGTGCGAGGAAGGAGGGAAGCGAGCCCCTTTGACTAAACCGGTCATGCAAAAGGACGCTACGGCCCATGCAGTCAAGTCCAAAAGGTCCCCCCACGTGGGCGGATCTGGGCCGTCGGATTTTTTCGGGCGGGAGGTCGAGATCTAAAGGCTGGCCGGGGGGGCGTGACGTGGCAGCGCGGGTTGCATAGTTGGAGGGCCGTGAGGAACAGCGATGGAGACGTGCGGATTCCCTCTCTGGCGTTTTTCCGGCTTTTCAAGGTCAAACAAGACCATGCAAAAAAATAAATGAATAAATAAATAAATAAAATAATCTTAGAAAAAGAGAAAGAAAAAGGTCAAAAAAAAAAGTCTCGGGGTTCGCGGCTGGTAACTAATTTTATTTATTTTCCAAATGACGATAGCACCCTTGCTCAAGTCCAGGAGTTTAGCTGGGCTTGGGGCTTCTTGTAACTTGTATATATATATATACGTAATTATCAATCTTTTACTTATTTTCTTTTCTCAATAATGGTTTTTGCTAAGAGAGGTAAAGAAAAAAAAAAAGGAAGGTTTATATGATAGATGGTGTCGGTTTTTCTGTGATCGTAAGCATATTCTGTCGATTCCTCATGTAGTCATTGATGTGTCATATTTCAACAATTTGTGGTTGGTGATCGTAGGATTGTGAAATCTCTAACAAAGCTAGCCGATTTTGTCGATTCTCTTTGTGCTTTATAATGAGTTTTGTCGATTTTAGGTTGCAATTTATGGGGGCAATAGATACTCCAGTCGATAAGAAAATGTCATGATATTAATAAGGATCTATTTGTGGTGAAAAAAAAAAAGAAATAGAATTTTAGAGGGACAAAATCACCATGAATGTGACTTTCTTAAATAAAAAGCGAAAATGACATATGATAAAGACGAACACTTTGTGTGACATATAAAATGGGCCCAAAAATCAAAGAGAAAAATATGTAATTTATTGGTTTTACACCATCAATTGTGGGATACACAACGTACTTCCTAGCAAGAAGATGATTTGAAACAAACAATTGAAACATAAAGAAGGTATAATAACTATGTATTGTCGACTCTCTCATGCAAACAGACGCGTCGCATTCTATGCGTCATGGCTAGTGACCGTTGAATTGCAAATGCCCATGCTAAGTTATCTCGTTTATCATCTTTCTCCATAATTAAATTTGATTCGAGTTTAGATTGAATGCATCTGGCAATAAATAAGATGACTAAACAGAGACGTTAAAGCAATTGTAACAACCTAAAAGCCTAAAAAAATATCATCATTAAATAAAAATTTATCGTCACGAGATATCCAACACACCATTTACTAAGAAGATTGTTTGAAACAAACAATCATAACGTGGGATTAACCCAAATAAATGCATTTTGTCGACTCTCATGCAGCTACGCACGCGTCGTGTTTCTATGGCCCATCGCCAGCGACCATTGTCGCTGTACCAAGGGCGCCCATAGAAAGAAAGGAAAGAAAACTTATCTGGCTCGTTCTTTTTCCCTCGTTGCGTTCAATTATGACTTTGCCGGTTTTAAAAAACCGTAATAAATCCAACAATAGATAGTAATTTTTTCAAATAAGGATGCCAACCTAGCGGCAGCAAGGAAAGGGAAAATGCAACCACACCCACCTTTCTTGAAAGCATGTAGAGATGTTGAATTCAATAGAGCTTTGACAAAAAAAGAAGGGAAAAAAAAAGGGTTGAATAAGAATATGAAAGGAGGAAGAAAAAGTAGAGGGAATTCAAGCTAAAGGGCAAAACAGTCAACGACAAATTTCAAAAAACGTTGCCGCGGGCGAATTCGGGCCTCCAGCTCAGCTCTCGAAGGGCGGAAGAAAAGAGAGAGAATCAAACCGCCCGGACATCGGAAAAGACAAAAGCGCCCCTCCCGCGACAATGGAAAACCCGCGGCGCAGCGAGCGCCTCCCGGCTACTCATGCGTCATTTCACCCAAGGTCCAGGCCCATTTTCGTCCTTTCGGCATCCCCCGGAAAAGGAAGCGGGGGTCCCCCTCGCCGCGCGCCACCACGGGGGCGACAGCGTGGCGTCTGACGTGGACCGGGCTGCTCCGGAGAAGCGCCCAGGTGTAGCGGTCAACCTTATGACATGACCCCCACCACCACCAACACCAACTCCATAATTCGCAATTTTTTAATATTTTCAGAATAAAAATGGATAAAATTACCACAACCCCAAAAATTTGGTAAAGAAATACGGACAGTGAGCCTTTAATTTCCCTGTTTTCTTTTTTGCATTTTTTCCATGCACACATACGTATCAATCGATGACAGCTTTCGATTTGAAAAAATTCGCACGTCGTGGGTTCCAATCAGAAGTCTCTTGATTTCCATGAAATTTATCGTATAATTACCGCTACCATATCATTTTCAAAAGGACCCGAAATATATATATATATATATATAAGTATACAGAAAGAGAAAAAGACCATTTCCACAAAAAAAAAAAAAAAAATCAATTAGTTTATTTATTGTCGTGATGTAATATGGAAACAGGGGCACTAAATAAGGACACAAAAGTCTCCCTCAAGTAAAAGTAGTATAAATACAGAGCTGCCTCTTTCTCTCTCTTTCTCGCTCTCTCCTGTTTACTACTCTCTCTCTTCACTTCACTCTCTCTCTCTCTCTCTAGTTTCTTCTCACTTTGCCGGAAATTTTTTTAAAGTTTTCCCGAGCTGGTTGAAATTTTCTCGGCGGGGGAAGGGAAAAGGAGAGGAGGGAAGAGGAAAGGGAAGAGAGAGAGAGAGAGAGAGGAGGCGAGGCGAGGTTTCAAATGTGATGGGAAGCGGCTTCTCTTGCTTCAGGCCGGTCCAGCACCGGACGGACCGGGGGCAGCACCAGCCGGACCCGGGCCGCCACCAGCCGGACCTGCTCTTCACCGCCGCCGAGCCGCTGGACGAAACCCTAGGCCACTCCTTCTGCTACGTCCGATCCTCCGCGCGCTTCCTCTCCCCGACGCCGAGCGACCGGTTCGTTTCCCCCACCCACTCCCTCCGGTTCGACGACCCGTCCGCCGCCGCCGCCGGGGGCCCCTCCAGGGCCCGGACCGGGCCGGAGACCGGCTTCCGGGCCATCTCCGGCGCCTCGGTCAGCGCGAACGCGCCGGCGCCGAGGACCGTAGTCCAGGTGGACGGCGTCTTCGACGATGCCGCTGAGGGCGCGCACGGCGGCGGCGGCGGAGGCGGCGGCGGCTTCAAGGGAGGTCCGCTGAATATCTTCGAGAGCACGTCATCGTTCTGCGCGCTGCCGCTCCAGCCCGCGCCTCGTGGTGGAGGAGAGCAGCAAGCTTCGTCTGGCCTGATGGAGCGGGGCGGCGGTTTGTTCCTGTCTGGGCCGATCGAGCGTGGGGCGCTCTCTGGGCCGCTGGAGGCTGGTTCCGGAGCCGACGGGAGCGGGCGGGTCCCATTTTCAGCTCCGCTGGGTGGGGTTTACGTGAGGAAGAAGAGGAGGAGGAAGGGGATTTCCTCGATTAAGAAGGCGCTGTACGGGAATTTTGCAGATAAGCAGGGGCCTTGGGTCGTGCCGGTGCTGAATTTTGTGGGGAAGAAGGAGGCCGCGGAGAAGGACGAGGCCGATGCTGCGATTGCGGCGAGGAGTGAGGGAGAGAATGTGCAATGGGCGTTGGGGAAGGCCGGTGAGGATCGGGTACATGTGGTTGTTTCGGAAGAGCAGGGGTGGCTGTTCGTAGGCATATATGACGGGTTCAATGGTCCCGATGCACCCGAGTTCTTGATGGATAATCTATATCGCGCGGTTTATCTTGAGCTTCAGGGCCTGTTTTGGGAGGCTATTGAAGAAGGTGAGGAATGTGGTAATTTAACGAACGTTGTAAATGAAAATGTAGCAACATTAGATGAGATCAACCCATCAATAGAAAATCCTGTTGATGAGATTAAAACTGACTCAAACCAGGATAGTTCGGATAGGGGTTCAGCAAAAAGAGTGACCTTCCAATCTGAGGGAATTGAGATAAGGAGGAGGAGGCTTTGGGAGTTTCTTGCTGAGGATGATCCTGAAGATGGGTTGGATCTCTCGGGGTCTCAGAGGTTCGCTTTCTCCGTTGATGATGCGATCAGTGTGAGCAATGCAGGGTCTGCCGTGAATAAGAGGTGGTTGCTTCTGTCGAAATTGAGACATAATTTGTCAAAGCATAAGGATGGGCAGGTAAGAAAATTGTTCCCTTGGAGGTTTGGCTTGAAGGAAAAGGTTGAGGTGGAAAACAGAGTGGAGGAGAGGCCAAATAAAAGTGGAAGGAGGCGTAAAGAGGGTCCCGTGGAGCATGATTTGGTATTGAGAGCTATGTCAAGGGCCCTTGAAGTGACGGAGCTTGCTTATCTGGACATGACTGATAAGGTGCTTGACACAAATCCTGAGCTTGCATTAATGGGCTCATGTTTGTTAGTGGTGTTGATGAGGGATGAGGATGTGTATGTGATGAATGTGGGTGATAGTCGGGCCATTGTTGCGCAGTCTGAGGCAGAAGAGGTTGGCTCGAGTATTGACTCAGGACTGCAGGGTAGTAAAGAGCCCTCGATGGAGGGCATAATTGAGGAATCCTTGGATAGCAAAAGGGATAAGAAGGTGGAAAAAGAAGGTCCTGCTCAATCTAGGAGATTGACCGCGTTGCAGCTCTCCACTGATCACAGTACGAGCATTGAAGAAGTAAGTTTTCCAATTTCCAATTCAAGGATAATTTTGTCTTTGCATTAATTTTAGTGGATCTCATGCATAAGTTCTGATACTTGATGTTTATCCGTAGTCCATCTCTCTTTGATCCATCTTGGTCGTCTGTGGCTTGATAGTGTTATATCTATTTAAAATTTGTAAGTTGGTTAATAGTGAAAGTAAATTGGGTAGACTATAAAAGTCATGCAATTGACATAATTGCAGATTTTTGGTAAGGATGACAAGAAGCTCTAGCCTAAGCAGACGCTGGGATATGCGCCTTATAAGTTAAGAATGCAACTCTAGGATGCCATTGAATTAATTCACTAGCTCTTGTGTCCTTATTAAATTACCTCACTTTTTTAGCAAACATAATTTCGTCAGTCATGCTTACAGTATTGTGCACAATTCCAGTATTTTCACTCAAAAGACAAAAGTCCCGGCCAAAATCTGTAGATGACCATCTTATGCTTCTGGCTTTTACCTACTGTTTGTTTTAAATTTCAAATACCTTACTATATTAAATATTTCAGATGCCAGAGGCAAAATTTGGGCTAAAGTGCCATTGAACTGTCCTAATTGGGAAATGGTGTATATTAAATCCTGTGTGTAGATAGTAGTGGAGAAGGAGTTTTTCAATTGTGCTTTAGGCTTCAAAATGTCATTCAAGATGTCAGGAAACGGGCAATAGTACAGCTCAGGCTTTTGTATGTATAATATCCTAACTTTAAATGTCTCTCTTGGATTTGAATTCAGGGACTTGAACTCACAAAGCCCCTTTTTGGCTGGATAAGACTAAGTTGCTTTAGTAGAACTTCGTTTCTTGTCTATTTTGATCTAGAAGATGGAATATACTAATGTTTGTTCTTTGCTTCTGATAGTCTATGTTATTAGGGTTCAGACAGGGGGTTGGCTGCGGATATGTTTTAGTTGTCTGACTGGTATATATCCTATATAAACTTTCAATATCTTGATTGAGAGACATGGACTCATCAAATCAAGTAGTGGAATGTGACCCAGTTCACTCGAGCCTATTAAATTATTTAAGTGCTTTTGGGCTTAACAAATGAATAACTGGGATATGACTAAGTTCGCTAAAACCTATAGAACTTTTATTTTTATTTCTTTTAATGAAGCGTGTATATAAGGGTGTTGTTTTCTAGGATATATCACTAATGTCCTGTTAATGCGTGCTCGGGGCACTTGTTGTGTATACTTTATATGGAATGGTAGAAGTTATCAAAGCATCGATTATGCATAAAATTAGAACAATCAATGCATGTGAAAACTGTGAAGTTTCCTTAATTGATTGTTGAGGCACTTGTTAGCAAAATCCATTTCATTTCTAAACTTTTAGTATTATGATTTCCTGCGATAGTAGATTTACCATAAAATGTCAGAATGTCATGCTCTTTGAGGTGAAGTGTCCCTGCTAAAGTATACCTGAGTTGTATCTTATTCTTTGGGAAGATATTTTAGGTGTTGTCGCTCACATGGCTGATGTTGTGTGTCTGACCAATCGTGTTATGTATTTCATCATATTTGGTGCTTAAATGTTGAAAATACTTACTTTTATTGGCTTGTTACAACATGTAGCTGCCACGTGGTTTGACATCGCATGAACTACCTTCTCCTTATTGTGGTGGGTATGTTGAAATTGTGAAAGAGTTGTAGCAACACATGCCTTATGATGTAGTCGAGAATCTTCGTTTCCCCATCTCTTCAATACTGTTCATTGGGATCTTGCTCATTTGTTGTCAGCAGTTTATCAATGCATGGTCTTTCTTAGAAATCAAGAATGTGAAGGCTATGTTACAAAGTATTGTTTTTCCTTTATTGGAGATAAAATCACTTCATGGCAGCAGTCTGGCCCTTTATGGAGATTTAGACTTGTTTTCTAGGATTGGATCCGCTGGGCTAAAGCTAGTTGGTTTTGTTTCTCTTTGATGGTGAGGTTTATGTAATGCAAATGTTGACCTCAGACTCCAATTTATTGCAACATTTTCCTCTGTAATGATTGCAACTAACAATACCATGTGTGACAAGCACATGCTTTATTGTATCTTTTTATATGTTTATAATTTATGCCTAGTATGCATTTTCTAGGAGTTGTATGACATAACCCCTGCAAGTCATTGCATCAGCATCAGAATTTTACCAATGTCTTTTCTTATATGCAGGAAATTATTAGAATAAAAAATGAACACCCTGATGACAACCAGTGTATTGTCAATGATAGATTGAAAGGTCGTCTTAAGGTCACTAGAGCATTTGGGGCAGGATTCCTGAAACAGGTTACTTTCACACTCTATCTTGAAATTCATTTCGTGTCATGTCAACATTATAGGAGCTTCTGTTTAAAAGAGCGAAAACATTACACTGTTGAAATCAAAGTTTAATTATGAATGGGATATTTGAATTATTGCTAATTTATATCATGAACGTCCTAAAATTCCAACAACATTCACATGCATCTGTTCATATTTGTATTGTTGTTAAGACCTTAAAATAAAGAAAGAGTGAATATTCCTATGCTTATGTTAATTCTAAGAAAGGAAGTGCCTTCACGTGGCAAGATTGCTGCGTGTCATAGCAGCCTCATCTTCAGAATAGGTTTGATACTATGTTGTGGGCTTATATATACGAGATCTAACTTTTTTGTTGTTTGAATTGGTAAAAGCAATGCATAACCCCAACTTTTATGCAGTTGAGTTGGTAAAACGAACGTGATTGTAACCCGTGTGTATGTTTGTACAGCCTAAATGGAACAACGCCGTACTGGAAGTGTTTCGTAATGTATATATTGGAACAGCACCTTATCTCTCCTGCTCGCCTTCTCTTCGCCACCATAAGCTTTGCCCAAGGGATCAATTTTTAATCCTGTCATCTGATGGTTTATATCAGTACCTGAGCAATCAGGAAGTTGTTGCTTATGTAGAGAGTTTTATGGAGAAGTTTCCAGATGGAGATCCAGCTCAACACTTAATTGAGGAAGTTCTATCTCGTGCAGCCAAGAAAGCTGGTATGTCTTACGGCATTTTGTGTTTAAGAAGAAAATTGTTTCTTAAGACTGTGGTAAAGGCCCTCGAAGGGGTAGAGGCAAAAGTGGGCTG
The DNA here is from genome assembly GCA_017140595.1 of Eucalyptus curtisii. Lineage (NCBI taxonomy): Eukaryota > Viridiplantae > Streptophyta > Magnoliopsida > Myrtales > Myrtaceae > Eucalyptus > Eucalyptus curtisii. The sequence goes on from CM029497.1 coordinate 21,376,649, forward strand.
CTGACAGTGTCATTATACTAAGTTCTTACCCTAGTATTCATTTTATTATCATATGAAGTATTCTTGCATCTCAGTTCTCAAGCGCTCGTCTCAAGATTCCCTCTGTTTTGGCCTCTGTTTTGTTGCCAGTGCAGTTATTAGTATTCGTAGTACATTGTGGGTTTACTTAGAAGGCCAAGTTGTCCCTTTGTTTTTGTTTAGAAAAGTACGTTAAACTTGGGATGCAAAAACCATTTTCACACTTCCTCTGGGTATGAAGGACTTTGAGACACGCATCATTGCAGGGTTTTCTGGGTTAACTGCTCTGATTCATCGCCCCACTGCCTTCTTGTAGGTATGGACTTCCATGAATTGCTAGACATTCCTCAAGGTGATCGAAGAAAGTACCATGACGATGTCACGGTTATGTTGATATCACTCGAGGGAAGAATATGGAAATCTTCTGGAAAATATTTTTGACCTCGATACAGGGGAAGATCTTCAAATCAGCAATGCTTGTCCAAACGCATGTTGCTTGCAGTCAGTTCGTCTGCGAGCGACTGGAGAGTTGAGTTTGCTCACCCTTTTTACAAACGGATACCATTAGGATCGGCGGCCTCAAAGTGTAAGCTGCGTTAACGAAGGCGTGACCCCAGATGACTGGTAAAAAAACAACACCGAGGATCCGAGTAGGTTATGTAGAAACATGGTTCCGAGACTGGTTTAACTAGAAGCTAGGAGGGTGAGGCTGCGAATTGCGAAATGCCTACAGGGAGGAAAAATGGAAGAGAGAAGTTCTTTTTTTTAATCTTTTTTTTTTTTTTTTTTTTTTTTTTTTGCTCTTTTTATTTCGTTCCAATTTTAGGTTCTTTGGTAGAAATCTTTGTAGGGCAATGATGGTGAAGAAGTCTCTTCCCCATTTGCGCCTTTCTTATTTCATTTTTGTTTCTCCATATTTAGAAGCCAAAGGAGCTGCTGTAGCCGAAAAAAGAGAAGCTTGGGTTGGGGTGGGGGGGTATAGAGTTTGCTTACAGAAAAGAGACGAGAATCCCTTGACAAAATTCGAGAGAAAATCTGTAATTCTTTTCAATGGTGGTTTTGCACCAAATTGCGGATCGGCAAGGAACAGGGATTCCAGTCCCGTCGACCTCATCTTGCTTTAGCATATTCACAATTTCTCTCCCTTTTTTCTTCGTATTGAAAGAATAGAACAATTGTTGGTGAGCACTAACTCCCGTATTGCAATCTTTTCAATTGCAGAACTTATTTAATTTCTAGGCTTTGAGAATTTGAAAGGATGGAGTGAAAGAAAATTGGGTTAGAGATCTACCGTGAGGCGGGTAGCCTTAACCGGATGTGATGGTAACAGGCAAAGCCTGAAGGCTGTTCCCGTCTGTCAGGGGAGATGCCAACCATTTCTCCTTTCAACGAACACGACCGCTGATCCCAAAGGCGATCATATATACACAAGCAAAGCTCTGTTCACCTACGATGTGGGACTCATTTTTTTTTTCTTCATCACACTAGCTCTCTTCGTCACCCCGTAAGATTGAATTCTAGATGTGTATAAAAACCCAATTGGCCATAAATAAGAAAGTAAAACAAATTAGATCTCACCGGTAAATCTTATGATTCACAGCTTTTTAGCCCTGCATCACATCTGATAGCACGAAACGACACAGCTGAAGCCTCGAGAAGCAATTTCATTTCAGCAGCTAACACAGTTAGCCAAGCAAGACAGGGATGGTTCAAGGGATTTGATCCTGGATCCATCACACATGATCCCAATGCCTTAACCTCTCTTACGCTCCCAAATCTCGAGCAAATGAGCTTATTCACAAAATCACAGCGGCAAAGAAACTCCCTGTTACTAACGGTTCATTTGGAAATACATCAGAACCATGTCTACGTAGATGACGTCCAGACAAAGACGTAATGTAGCCAAGACAAAGACAGTCGATAAATCAAGACACACACCATCAACAGTTTCAGAGCTTGAACAATTAGACTAGCTAGAGACATATTATAAACAATGGCAGCGTGAATGCGCCCCTGTTGCACTTCAGAAACCACAAAAATGAGGAATGCGTCTTATGCCATACGTTGAAATCGAAGATACCTGCAAAGCCATTGTTCTTGCACTTTCAGATAAATTCTGTTAAAGCATCCGTTTCATCGAAGGCCTCTAGAATTTCCAATTGCTGATGACAGTAATTTGGGCACATAATTAATCAGGAACTCATATCACAAAAAGAGAGTTGATTCTCAAAATTCAAGCTTTGGTGCTGTAAAAGATAACGAAAGGAAGGAAATACAGATTTCTCCTTAAACAAATGAACACATGCATTAAGAGAATCGACTAGTGAAGTTCATATCCAAGCAAGCACCAGTCCCATAATCAAATTCCGACAGCGTTAACCCTCATCCAACAAAGTTCTGGTCCTTTATAAATGTTGTTGACAGAAACCTGTGCTTTTCACTGCAAAAATATTGAGTGTGCATACATAATGCATAGAAGCTTCTTGGCAAGTTCACCAGTAATTGGAAGAGAAGAAGAGATCCATGCATGCGTGGAGATGTTCTCATTTCACCATCTGCCAAAGTTGCTAATAAACTCAGAAACTGAGACTTAGTTTTAGACCCTTAGACAATCTTGACTTTCATTGCAAAGAAAAAGATTTTTAAGCTCCGTTTGTTTTGTGAAAAATACAATATTTCTGATAGATATTTTTCAAGAAGTCATTTTCTGGTATTTGGTTAAAACCCGAAAATGAAACGGAAATTAGTTATTTGGTATTGAAAATCTAATTTGATTTTCCTAAATAGTCTTACACTATTCCAACACTAGTAACTTGTGCATAGGCAATTGGGGAATTGGGTATGGATACTAAAGTCCTGGGTCCGCTCATGATAGACCCTGACTTGAGTGTTAAGGGGGAGGGGCACTTAGGTCTCGGGCCGACCTTGATGGACCTGAGCATGAGCATTGGGGTCTTGAGCATGACCTTTGTGGACTCGAGCATGGCCTTTGTGGACCCGGGCTTGGTGTTGGGGATTCGAGGTTAGGTATTGAGATCTTGCGCTCGGCCTTTGTGGACCCGAGCCTAGGTGTAGGGCTTTGGGCCCGACCTCAATGGACCTTGGTGCAAGTCTTGGGGGCTTAGGCATGGCCACTGTGGTCTCAGGCTTTGCCTCGATGGACCCAAGTGAGGGCGCTGGGATTCGAGCATGGGCACTGAGATCACATGCTTGACCTCAATGGACTTGGGCCCGAGTGCATGAGTCTTGGGCTCTGCCATGATGGACCCAAGTGAGGGTGTCAAGGATCGAAGCCTGGGCATATGCATTGTGGTCATGGGCTCGGCCTTGATGGACCTAGGACTGGGCACTAGAGACTCAGGAATGAGCGTGGGATTTCTTGTCTATGCATAGAGTTTTGGGCCTAAACATTGATACCTAATCATATTTTGAAAAATAATTTTCGATTTTTTAAAGAGTAAATCATTTTTCCTACATTTAAATATAGGTTTTCTTGTTGACTAGGGAAACAAATTTTCCGTTGACTCATTTTTCTAAGCAAACCAAATGCTGAAAAATATTTTTTGCGAAACAAATAAAGCCAAAATTTGTGTATTCCAACTTACGGACCATACCTTGTAAGAATCATATCTCCTCACGATCTTAATCTTGTAATGTTGTAATTTCCTTCACTGATAGTAATGTAGTTTCCTTAGGGGATGTAATTTTGCTTTTGTCGTCGTAAGTTATGTAGATCCCACGGTCCGCAAAATTTCAAAAAAACAACAATCTACCTTAGCTAATTATGAATTTCCTTCTCCTATTGTAACTAAACTTTTGATCAGTTGTAACTTTCCTTTCGTGTTCACAAATACCCTCACCAATAGTAATTCACCTATCGCTTATAATTTTGTAACTTTTCTTAAAATGACATAATTTATCTCTGATTTTTTTATGATTTATAATACCATCACCGATAGTAATTTATCCTTAAACTTACAATTTTGTAACTTTTCTCTAGATGACATAATTTACTTTTGATCGTCATGAATTCTACGGTTGTTGTTGACACCTAATTTTGACCATGTTATTTACTTGTTACATTAAGCATTTCATAGCATTGCATTTAGGTAATAATAACATTTAGGATCAAACTTATCTTTTAGAAAATAAAAAATAGAGGATAATAAATAACATATGAAATAAAATAAAAAAACATTTGGAGGGAGATTTTGGAAATTTTTGAATAATGAAGCATTTTTCTTGTTAAACATATCTCCTCATTTCAAAATTCAAAAAAATTAGTTGTTGTGTGATTTTGGATTAATTTTTTTTTGTTAAGTGGTTGAGTGAATATCTCATTTGCAAAAACAATTTCGAGTTTTCCTCTATAAATAAAGGATGCGAGGTTTCGAGAGGAGGAGGTTGTTTTTTCTCTTGATCGAAAAAAGAGAAAAGCCAAAAGGTGAAAACAGAGAAAAATGGGCTGCGGTTCTTGAGGGAAAAAGAAGAAAAGTCAAAAGGGAAAGGGGAGAAAGCGAGGAAGTGAGCGGTCATTGGGAAGGAAAAGAGAAAAAAAAAAAAAACAGAAGCAAAGTACAATCGACGGGGGTGAGGGGATGTTTACTATTCATCGTCTTCCTCACCCTTGCTGCCTGCGTCTGCAACGGACGTCGTTCCGACGGTTGCCGGTGCCGGCTCCTCTACGCTCGCCGCCCGCGCCTGCATCCAGCCACCACAAGCCACCGTTGTTCACTAGTGAGCCGAACGCCGAACCCTGATCGCTCTTGTTCTACTCCATCTTGCCACAGATGCTGCTGTCTCACTCGGCCTTTGCCTGCTGCTGCTGCCTCGACGCTCCGCTAGCCTCTACCTTTGATTGACGTAGCTGCAGCCCAACGCCAGAAGTAGTAACCCCCCTGCTCCGTCGTGCCTTAGTCCCTGTTTTGCCTCGCCGCTCCGCCTTGCCGATCCACAACGCTTGACGCCATTGCCCCGAAGACTAGCGATCGACGTCCTTGCTCAACCCAACCCCCTGCTGCCCGGAGTCGAAGCCCTGCGATGCTGCTGCTACCGCCAAATCTGCCTCGCCTGTAATAAAAAACCTAAGCATTGCCTTGCAGTTGCCGCCCAGTATCCAGTAGCCCGAACCTTCGCACCACCATCCCCAACGCTAGCAGATCCGAGCCAGTCGCCGGGTCACCAGTCTTCGCCGTGCACCGTTTGCAACCCGACGTCGCCACTCACCACCGCTCAGACAGCCTCCGATCGTGCACCCGGTGACCTTCGCATCTCCGTGCCAAGTAGCGCCCGACACTCGAAGCCCCGACGCCGACGCTCCTGCTCTGCTTCCACCGGCAGCGCTTCACGACCCGCGCTGCCTCCTATCCGCTCGACGCCGCCGCACCAGCTGCCCGTGCTATCTCCGCGACCCAGCGACCTTCGCGCCCCTGCCTTCGCTCGTCCGTCGGAGCTCCGACGCCGGCCACCCTCCGTTCGGCGCCGATCACCTTGCTGCTGTTCTCCCCTTTAGGTGATTTATTTTATTTTATTTTATTTTTCATTTATTTCATTTTGTTTTAGCTTCTAAGTTTAGTTATTTAAATTGGAGCATTTGATCTCAAGGTTCATTTTATGAATATTGTAAGCATTAACCTCGGGGTCTTACCTAAGATTATTGTAATTATTAATTTGATCTGTAAGATGTCGGATCATTTTTTTTAATTATATTAATTTTTGGGATTTGTTGATAGTATTTTAATTGTTAAATCATTATAATTATTAATTTGATCCGTAAGACTTCGGATCAGATTTTTAATTATTTTGAACTCCATGCCGTGATGTTTAGGGTTAGAGTAATTGTTAACTTAACTCGTGAGACAATATGTTATTTTTTGATTACTTTAATCTTTTATTTGTTGAATATCTCGATTGTTTAGATTTAATGTTTATTTGATAATTATTTGTCTTGGAAAAACACTAAAAAAAATAAAAATAAAAATAAAAAAATAAAAAAATCAAAATCTTGCATCAAATATTGTAGGTTTAATAAATCTGACATGTAGGATTAGGTTTATGAAATTTTCATCATCTAATGATTGTTGCTAGGTTTATTTAGTTAGAAATTGCTCGTCATTAGAATTATTTCATTTGATTAATTTAGATTGCATATTTAATTGTTGCATTTCTTTAATTTCGAATTTCATGGAAAATACAAAAAAAAATTAGAATAAATTCATTTCATGCTTATTCATGTTATATAGTTTAGGTCATATTGCCACGTCATATCATATCATGTTAAATTAGTAGCATGCATTGCATGATTCTCATTAAATAAAGTGAAAACCAAAATTGAGTGATTGCATGTTAATTAGAAATCATATCTAGGATTGTCGATGGGAATTCTAAGCTAACATTGCAGATGCTTTCGTTGCTATGAGGTAAGTTTTGCAATTTATTCATTATTTTTTTTTTTTTGGTGTTTAATTGGTGGTTTGCACACCTGCATGATCACCTCACATGTTAGGGAGGTAAATTAAAATCAATTCAAGCTGCCTACAAAATATTTTTTAAAATAAAAAGGGAAATGTACCGAAAGGGCGTTAGAGAAATCTAGCGTAATCAAGTCCCCGAACTCACAATCTCTGGTTCGTAGGAGTAAAGTAAATCTCCCGTTATTTTACTTGGGTTTCAAATTGACCCACCGAAAAATAGATTAGTGGCGACTCCTGATTAAAAAACCTTTTGCATGCTAGATATTTGAACTTTAAGTCGCGAATTGGTATGGGCTTGGGAAAGCCCGAGCTAAGTCTAGGCTTAGTAATCCATTAACCTAAGCTCTAGGTGGTGCACTCGAAATTTAGGTCGCGATAGCTTGGTGACTCCATTGGAGACTTGTGTTAAAACACTTAGTGAACTTAGGCCAATTTTTCTTTTTCTTTTAAAATGTTTTTGCTTGGCAGCGAGGATACCAGGTACGTCTCTGATTTAAGTGTTAAATGTTCTTGTAGATGGGAGGTATAAGGGGAGTAGTTGTGGCACCCCAAACCAATAGGGCCTCCACAGTGCGCTTTCCACTCGGTTTCCTTGACTTGAAGGTCTAAAAGTCCTGAGAGTTTGACATTTTTTTTTTTTCACACTTACTAAATATTTTCATAAGATAAACCGAGCACTTTTTATTTATCTAACTTGATGGAAAACACGAGTTGGTACAATCAAAAGGCCAAGGCTTTACTAAAACTCGGCTAGACCCAAAAGCGACCAACTCTATAACAACCATCAACTTCGATCCATCAGAAAGTGCCGGCAGTCAAAAAGCTTCATTTGCTACCCATCGCCCGAGGTCGATCACACCCAACCTGGTCCATCGGCTGGCGGCGGTGGCAACATCCCCAGCATAACCCCATCACGGCGGATGTGCACTGATAAGAACTCCTGCACCACAGGGCCTCCAGGTAGGCCTACATCGTACATAACTAGGACTCGGACTCGAATGAACACCAACCCTCGCACATCGACACAAATGTGCTCTGAACACGAGCACTCGACATCGACCGGTACGCCATAAAAGGTGCCGCGAGAGACAGGTAGCAAAGGCATCTTAATATGAAATGTTAGTCCCCAAACGGGGTGAGTACAACCACTCAGCAACAAAATATTCAACAAGCTATGTCAAGCACGACTATCAATACCTAATTTCATACAAGATGGACAAAGCAATAAATCAAGGAATAAATGGATATCAATGTCATGAAATTATTCAATATTAAAGCAATTGCAATTCTATAAGAATCATATGCCACATAATCAGATCACATATCATTTATTTGACCTTCAAAGATTTCATTCCTCAGAGGACCAATGTTTCCGTCCCTCCGGGCATTCGCATCCTCCCTGGCATCGCGAAAGCCTCCGGCATTCAGCCACATAAGGCCACCGGGCATCTGGAGCGAATCACGCCTCCAGGCATCTCGTACCCCACCTGACATCACGAGGAAAAACTTCCGAAGCTCACCATGAGGATGGTTGCTCGGCCATCTGGGTTTACGTACCGACAAGCATACAACCGGGCATCCCGAAGCTCCCGGGGCATACCTCCAGCATTTAGCCTTTTAGGGCCACTGGGCATCCACAAGGCATTGACTCTTTCGATCCTTTGGACCTCCCGACTCCCGGGGCATCATTAACCCGAGGGTTCAATGGATAATAATTCATATTGGTATTCACAAATGCATCATCACATGTCAAGCAAGATATCTTATGAACCTTTCATCAATTTCACTATCCCACCATCAGCATTATCATAGTCACATGGCAATTCGAAAACTATACTTCTTATAGGACAATTTTTATGGAAATCTCGAAACAGTGGCCTAATTTCTATAATTGCACAGTTCTGGTAACAATTCTGGATTAATTACTAAACGGACTCAGAAAATTATGAAATTTTGACTCATTATCAATGAGACCTAGAGAAACAAATCTCAAGAAGGCCACTAGGTCAGATTCCGTATGTACCGAGGGTAAAATCTCGATTTTCTTCCTAACCATCATTCTGTAAAATTCCAGATTTCATATTTTCATAGGAAAATTATTTCGATGGTCATAACTTGTTATTTTTCTCTGAATTTTTGATATGTTGTTTATGAGGATGTGCTATAAAACTTTAATCAAGGGCTCGAAATCAAATTGTGGCCAGAAAATTACAGACAAATTAAAAAGTCATCAGGGGTCGCACTGTTTTTCACAAGGCAGTTTGCAAATCAAGCAAGGACTCTTCCTATACCTTAAATTTCAACCTCCAACAATTATATCCAGTATATATACATACACTCTACCACACCACAGCATGATTATCACCGAAAATCCTTATGGTCAGATCTCAAATTCGTTTGGTTTCACTTGCAAATTCGAAATCCAGCACTCACACTTCATCAAATTCGAAATTCAGCACTCACACCTCATCCACACCTAGCTTTCTTGATCTAACAACCTCCTACATATCAAAGACTCCACATGCAGCTCTAGTACTCCATCTTCCTCACCTATATCACTTCTTTTCTAGGCAAAACAGCATGCAACAACATAGATGGAAGAACAATTGCTTGCCTTGGACTCTCTCTCACACAAGGGTTGCCCGAAAATGGAGGTCCGGTGGTCACAGCTTGGCCGGTCGGCAACGGGAACCGGTGACGTCGACGGCGGCTACACGGACACGGCGAGAGGTGGCCCTTCCTTCCTTTCTCTCGCTGCCCGCACCCACGCACGAACCACCTCCTCACTTTGCTCGGTTCTGCTCTCAAGCTCTCTCGGTTTCTCTCTCTTCCCCTCACTTCCGAAAACCTCTCCCCCTTTCTTTGTTCTTTGATTAATCAATAAAATTAAAAATGAACAGATGGCAAAAGAGAATGGACAAGTGGAATTATGGGGGAAGACAAGTGTGGAAGGCATGCAAGTTTTCCTTCCCCTTCCCCTTGCTTCGTGCGACACCCATGGGGGTGTTTTTGGGCCTGCTTGGGCTCGAATCATTGGGCCCAAGAGTCCATGAAATAAGCCCAAAAATTCCTTTTTTTTACACATATATATATATATAGTATTTTATCTCTATCAAATTTAATTTAATAACAAAATTTCAGATTGCTTTATATATACTAAAAATTCTTGCGTGCCGTCCAACATCCTCAAAGTTCTAATTCTATAATTTCAGCGCATATAATTTCTATGCAAGGCCGAATCTCATCCTTTTGGTTCAAAAAGATTAAAATATTAATTCGAATGAACAAATACAAATTAATGCCTGTAAAATAAAAACAAAGTCACAGTTCGGTGACTGTCACCTATCTGAGGGTCATCTAAAGTTCTGGATGCCACAGTAGTCTTTGCTAACCCTTGTTTTGCAGATTGGAGTTAAGGATGAATGTTTGAATTTAAACTATAGAAGTGTTGCTTGCATTTAAATTGTTGTGCATGTTTTATTGCTTTTAGCACTACACTATTGCACACACAACCTACGGTCGGACCTGGGCTGCGATAGGATTTTTAGGATGGTGTTGAGAATGATACTTCCTCCAAAGTGAGACTGCTATGTAGAGGTTAACCTTCTCTTCCCCGAAAGTTTTTTATGGTGTCGAATGTGTTTGTCCATATCCGCGAGACTGCGTGATTATTGGGCGTGAGACAACTCTCTCTAAGGAACTTGGCAAAATAGCCCCGTAACTTCGGGAGAAGGGGTGCCTCCTCACAAAGGGGGTCGCAGTGACCAGGCCCGGGCAACTTTTTACCAAAAACACAGGTCTCCACAAAGTCGTAAGACCATGTATGGGGGCGTTCCATTCGACTGAGCTGGAGTTAGGGGGACCTGACATGTTAATGCGAGACTGCAACGGTCAGATCATCCTCTTAGCTCTACTTTGTTAAGCCATCTAGATAGAAATCGAGCCTCACATTTCATGTGTGTGTCTATGTGATTGTCATCCATTTTCGGTGAAAGTAAGTTGTCTAATTCTCACTCCGTAATTTACTTACTTTGTTGCAATTTTCGTTGATCCATGACAATGTTTCGTCCTTAGTCTTATCTTATATTCTTTTAGGGAAAACAGTCGTACTGTTCATTTCCACTTTTGAGGTTTCAAGATGATGTCATATGGTCTTGAAGGAAGGGGGCATAACAATACACTCTACATATCTGTTAAACACAAGGCTTCCCATGTATCCCGAGTGCTTATTGATAATGGGTCCGCTATGAACATATGTATGTTGGCCACCCTTCATCGCCTCAAGATAGACCCATCCAGGATACATGCTGCAAAGACATTCGTGCGAACTTTTGATGAAACAATGAAGGAGATGATCGGGGAAATCCATCTTGATGTGCAAATAGGGCCGATCGTCTTCAACATTCCTTTTCAAGTACTGGACATCCCAATCGCATTTAATTTCTTGCCAGGTCGTCCCTGGATACATACTGTTGGAGCGGTGCCTTCAAGTCTACATCAAGCTGTGAAGTTCGTGATTAAAAGGAAGTTGGTCACTGTGTATGGCGAAGAAGACCATCGGATTTATCATGAGACGGCTATCCCCTATGTGGAACCGGATGTCGAGTTCGTATCGAGTTACCACTCATTTGAGTCGGTGTCCACTATACATGCTTCCCGAGATTCGTCGCCACCCACTCCTGAAGTTCCAGATGCTGCCCTCATGGTTGGTAGAGTAATGGTTGGGAATGGCTTTGTTCCTAGCAACGGTCTTGGAAGAAATGGTCAAGGCATTCGAAATCCCATTGAAGCCCCTCCGAGGTCCCATTCCGCTGGATTAGGGTATCATAGGAGAGGTTCTAGAGGGTAAAGATAGGAAAGGCAGAACTCGCCACCTGACCAAGGCTGAGAGAGGCAAAGCTCTCTACCTCTAAACATTCGCGAGACATTCCCTAGTCCTCCGAGAATGATATAGGAAGAAGTAGAAGTGATGGACACCCTGAAGCAACCAAGTGGCAAATTCGATTACTATGTAAAGTATTCGGCTCCTCCCAGCTCCTACATCGACTCACGGGATATCATCCCAGATGAATGGGGTGGCATGGATGATCCCGCACCTCCAAAGATTAAGAGCTCTGATGACGCTCTAGAATGAATCACAAGTCTGTTTGATAATCTGTTCATAGGAGCCAATGACGAAGGACCTTCGGAAGAAATGGACGTTAGCCTGCAAGAGTGACTTGTTACTTTTGCACATTCCCTATGCGGGAATTTTTATCACTTTCTAGGAATTTTTATTGTTTTTTAGGAATTGTTTTTGCTTTATAGGAATTATTTTCGATTTCTTCTTTTACTCTCTTTTTAGGGATTAGGAATCACAATTTCCATTGCAAGAATGTAATTCATTTGATTCCATTCAATGAAATTATAATTTTATTCCCAATTTTGAGGGCATGACGGGGTACACCAAACCAGTCCAATGACGATATCCAACCATGAAAAAATATCATCCACGGAGAAATCCTGAGGACTGGACTTTCTCATGCTTCCTCCCAAAAGTTTTTTTTGAAAACAAAAGCATTTCACTACTAAAAAAAAACAAAAAAATTCCACAAAGGTCTGACTCATTTACTTCTTGTCTCAGAACATAATTCTACAACTTGTTATGACAAGAGACATATGAAAGTTGCGTATCAAGTTTCAATGATCATAAACTTGACTCGTGATCAACGGGTTTAGAGCTCACTTGCAATGAAAAAACAGATTTGGGGGCAAGTAAAAGAGGATCATCATTCTCCGGTAGAAGATCTTGGGGGCAAGTTTGTTCCAAATTACAGTGGCCCATATGTGGTGAAGAAGGTGCTTCCTGGAGATGCCTTGATCTCGGCAGAAATGGATGGTCGTGAGTTTTTCACTCCAATTAATTATGATGCTGTCGAGAAGTATTATCCATGATAGAATTTGCCATGTCATGTTTTGAATTGCAAGCATTGCTATGATGAGTAAATTGCCTCAGTGAATTGAGTTGTTCAAATTTGTTGCAAATCTTGCATTTTTCTTCCTTGATGAATTGTGTGAGGTGGATTGAATGTGTCAAATGGGATACTTTGGAACGATGAAAGGCAAACCTTATTCCATACACTGTTTCATACACTAACCCCTAGTGAGTTTTGTGGAAAAATTCCATGCTTACGAGGAAAAGGGTGATTTCGCAAATGATACGTCAACTAAGGTGATGAGAGGTGGTTTCTTCTTCTACCCGAAACACTATAGGTATACCCATTGTTTAGCCCTTTGAGTCTACACACATGAAGAGCTTTTTAAATTATCCATATCAAGGATCATTCCATACTAGGACAAAATTTGAAATGAATGATAGTAATTTTCTTACTCACACTTGCATCAATCTTCGAGCATTGCTTTCGCAATGTAACTTGTACGATAATTTGAAGTGCCTTAGGATGACGAAGAGCATTTCTTTCTCTATCCTACATACTTATATCCTTTGCATAGCCCACTCGAGCCTACAATTTCATTTCTTTAAACCTAGTTGGTGATCATCCCCCACACTGGGGCAAGACAAAAAGCAATTGTTCAAACAACATAGTCTGGAGTGCTGACAGGAGACAAGGACCTCCCAAAGGTCAAAATGTCAAAAGCACCATATGGTCATTCAAAATAGAATCAAGGGGGCATGAAAAAAGCAGTGTGCCTAGTAAAAGTAAGGCCAATGCCCATGAAAAAGAAGAAGAGAAAAATCAAACTCTTGATATAATGAGTCGTATCCCCAACAAGGCGGTACTAAAACTCAAATGCTGTTACAATCAATGGAGATTTGATGTAAAAAATCTTCGACAATAGAGAAAGAAAGTGGCGGAAATGTCAAGATGATCACCAATTTAGACCCTTTGAATACTTTTTGAGCCTAATGACCATTTGATTTCTCAACCTATGAACTAAGCCTACATTACGTCCCTTGCAAAGTCTCTTCAGATTAGGGCACTTGAATTAACGTAAAGGTTCATATGCTTGAAAGCATCGCTCGAAGAAGTGCGAGTAAGATAATTTTATCCTCATTTCGTGTGTTTCTTGACTTGTAAATCCCAAGAGAATTGCGAAATGTCATTTTTCAATAGTCTCGACTCAAAGAGTCCCTTTTGTTAAGCCATTGACCAAGTCGACAGTACGGTCCTTGTTAAAGACCTCTCAGATTGGTAAAGTTGTATCACTTGCGAGATTGCACAGACCCTTATTTGGTATGATGACAGTGAGATAGAGTGATTGTCAAAATCCTGCATCAAAGGTCATGATGAAACGGCCCTTTTAATGAGAATGAGCGAAAAGTCCTTTCAGACTGAAAGATCCCTCACTTGACACATCCATGACACTCATGTGTTTATATTGGAATATTCTTTTGAAATCCTTCACAATGGAAAGTAGGTGATGCAAGATTGATAGAGATCATCATGCATGAACCTCCATTGAATTAATGCATGTTTGTGACTGCAAACGCATGTTGACTCTCCTATGACCAAGTTTTACAGGAGACATATCCTCCAGGAGCAGAGATGTTACCAGGTAAGTATATCTCTATCCATACCTTAAATACTTGTCATTGCACAGGTATTCCCTCTTGAGTATACCGACACTTGATTGAGTTGTCCCCCAAAGATTTTTTTCTCTAGATTTAGTCTGATTAAGGCGACCAAAGAATGGTTCGGGTCTTGGTCAGATCATTGCTGTTGCAAGGCTGGGCGATCGAAGAATGGTTTGGGTCCTAGCCAAGCAAAACCTCCATCTAGGCGACTGTAGAATGGTACGGGTCCTAGACAACATTTATTTCCCTATTCAGGTGACCGTAGAATGGTACGGGTCCTGGAAGGTGAAATCCCGTTTAGGCGACCGTAGAATGGTACGGATCCTAGACAGCATTTACTTCCCTATTTAGGCGACCGTAGAGTGGTACGGGTCCTAGACAACATCTATTTTCCCATTCAGGCGAGCGTAGAATGATACGGGTCTTGGAAAAATCAATTTCTTCGTCAAGGCGACCGTAGAAAGGTACGGGTCCTAGACACAACCAAAAACTGCCATACTATGCACCTGTAGAAAGGTACAGGTCTTAGGAAAACAGTTTCCTTACAAAACCTTGCTGCCATATTAGGCGACCGTAGAAAGGTACGGCTCCTAAGAAAGCAGTCTCCTTATAAAGTCTTGTTACTATTTTAGGCGACCGTAGAATGATACGGGTCCTGGACATGTAACACTAATTATCTTGAATCACTCTACCCTCCTTAAAGGTAAGTTATTCTAGGTAGGTTCCTTTATCATTTGCATTTCCATGCATCATATTAATTGCATTTTAAAATGGAATTCATCTTCCGACAAAAAATCATTCAATGCATGTATATGATTTGAATTTAGTTCTCAATTTGTCTTTGAAGGCAACCTCTATGAGCTCACCTTCAAAGCGAGGCAAGAAAATTCAAACTCTTGTCGACAAGATGATGATAAGATTGAGTGATATATTCCCGCATCAATGATCGGGACAAATAACCTCTCCTAAGTGAGAGCGAGTGAAAAGCCTTTTCACACCAAAAGTGTCTCATTTAGCATGTTCAAGAGATTCACGCTATAAGTGAAAATTGTCTTAATGATAATTTTTCCGGTGAAAGTTTGATAAATCCATCATGCATGGACCTTTATTGAATTTAAAAAATGAAATGAATTTTTCCACAAAGACCAAAGGATTTGTCTTTGAAGGCCTGAGTTTGTTCAGTCATCTTTGAATACTTGATGAGAATTCCAAGTATTCATTTATAAAATGTTTTCAAATGTCTAGTGTGAATTCTAGATATTTGAACCTTTAAACGCTTGATGTGACTTCCAAATGTTTGTCTTTTCAAACATCTGATGTGATTTCCAGATATTTAGTAAAATTTCAAATGTTTGAAATGAATTTTTCCTCAAAGACCAAAGGATTTGTCTTTGAAGCCCTGAGTTTGTTCAATCATCTTTGAATACTTGATGAGAATTCCAAGTACCCATTTATAAAAATGTTTTCAAATGTCTAGTGTGAATTCCAGATATTTGAACCTTTAAACGCTTGATGTGACTTCCAAGTGTGTGTCTTTTTAAACATCTGATGTGATTTCCAGATGTTTAGTAAAATTTCAAATGTCTGACATAAGAATAAGATTTTTGAAATTTCAAATATCTGATGCAATTTCCAGGTACTTAGAATCTGATGAGAGTTCCAGATCCCTGAAGACTTTGAGCCTTTCAATTATCTGAAGAGAGTTCTAGATGTTTGTCAGGTTTCATAGGAATCATTTCCCCAGACAAGTACGATAGGTACGTGTTCTTCTTGGCATTTGCATTTCATTGGGCATAGACACATTGAGATCTATGTTCCTAACCAAATCATTGCGTTTACATTGCATTCTTTATTGCATGACCTTGAATTTCAAAAGGGATTAAATTTATTTGAGTCCATTTTTAAAAAAAAAAGTCATTGCAATTAACATGCATATTCATTTTGCATTCATTCTGCGTGGTCTAAATTTAGGTGTCATTTATCTTTGAAGGAAACCTCTACGAGCTTCCCTTCAAAGAGGGGCAGCTCTTGACACCTAATTTTGACCATGTTATTTACTTGTTACATTAAGCATTTCATAGCATTGCATTTAGGTAATAATAACATTTAGGATCAAACTTATCTTTTAGAAAATAAAAAATAGAGGATAATAAATAACATATGAAATAAAATAAAAAAACATTTGGAGGGAGATTTTGGAAATTTTTGAATAATGAAGCATTTTTCTTGTTAAACATATCTCCTCATTTCAAAATTCAAAAAAATTAGTTGTTGTGTGATTTTGGAGCCATTTTTTTTTTTTTTGTTAAGTAGTTGAGTGAATATCTCATTTGCAAAAACAACTTCAAGTTTTCCTCTATAAATAAAGGATGCGAGGTTTCGAGAGAAGGAGGTTGTTTTTTCTCTTGATCGAAAAAAGAGAAAAGCCAAAAGGTGAAAACAGAGAAAAATGGGCTGCGGTTCTTGAGGGAAAAAGAAGAAAAGTCAAAAGGGAAAGGGGAGAAAGCGAGGAAGTGATCGGTCATTGGGAAGGAAAAGAGAAAAAAAAAAAAACATAAGTAAAGTACAATCAGCAGGGGTGAGGGGACGTTTACTGTTCATCGTCTTCCTCACCCTTGCTGCCTGCGTCTGC